>JAYKKO010000032.1:4800000-6153326 GCA_037074685.1 Glyphodes pyloalis
AAAAGGAGGTATACTTCGGCAGATAATTTACAAGAATAAAACCGCTGTTCCATAGCTGTCCAGGCTATACGTACGAAAGGAAGAAATATATATTATCTTTCGGTCAAATTGCGAATACTCCTTTTCTGAAGTCGGTTAAAAAACGATGTCCGGCCGAGCAAGGCACTGACTTCAAAATATCACGTGGCGGGTGTAGCATGCGCGGCGGCTTACAAATACAATATAACCTGTATAAGAGGTTAAGGTTACATTTTTGGCCTTTACATTCGCCATCAGGCATTAAAAGAAAAAAATATAACTTTATACTCAGTTATATTCCGATTTGAAAGTAACAAACGAAAGTTTATTGATGTTTGGAAATCGAAGGTAAGGCATTTCACAATGGAATTCTGATTACGAATATTTAAAATAAAACCATTGACCATCAACAATCTCAAAATTCTATCAACTTTCGTCTTTATAACAATTTTAATTAATTTTATTATAAAAATATTCTTAACCTTAACTCTGTGGTCATCTCAATCAAGTAAAACTGAACGGACTGCATTTTTACATTTCCAAATTTGATACACGATACAAAACTGTCATTGCATGCTTCACTCTTGCACTTTCCATCGAACGCACACTGTTCTTCTTCAGACTTACCTCACATCACGTGTTATCTTTATCTATGTTGAAAGTTTCTTTTTGGTCCCGTTCATCTTTATATACACAGTCACGTGTGGCACTTTTGGCACCTAGCTCATTAATAGTTTCTGTTCTATTAACTTCTGAACTCCGGATGCTCGCTTGCGTAGCTTCTATTGCCAGCTGGGAACGTTCAAAGCACTTTGTTGATTTCTGCATTAAGAAAATGTTACTTAAATTATGAATTTTTAAGTGTTGACGATACCTAGGTGTAATATAATTGTCACTGGGTAGACAGATGACGTCATCACAGTGGTTTAAAGGCGATTAATGCAAATGGTACAAAGCCGAGAGGTGAAGTCTTGAAGCAAGAGCTATGTACTACATATGTATATGCACTAATACATACACAAACTCCTTCTAAAATGCTCTTAGGGCATTGACCCTAAGAGCTCAAGTGCTTGAATTTTATTGCTCGTGACTACTTCATGGGCTTTGGTTAAGGATAAAAGTGATTATAAATGACCAGGCGTTTTAAGCCCAGGACCAACACTGTGGTTATACATAATTAAGTAAAGCACTACCCTGCATTTATAATTTAATATTCTGATTAACTCTTTTAAAAGTGCCCTATTTGAACACTATCGATATAACCCTCATTGAGCAAATTATACAAAGTTCACAAATAATTGTGTATGTCTAATTCGAAAGAGGTGTATTTATTTCATTTAGCTACAAAGTCTGAGATCGAATTGTATCACCTTTCAGATAATGTGAGCTTTGATTATATTATTGTTACCCTTTACGGAGAGTTTCTTTAAAGAGTTTTTCAGTAAAAATAATAGAGATCATTAGTTGGTATTGAACAGATCTCGCAATATGTCAAACTTTAATGAGCTTCCAACAGTAAGCCGAACAGACTTATAATATTTCTTATACAGCTTTGATGGCACAGTAGTTTAGGTGGACACGCAAAGTGCGAAAGATCGCGGGTTCGAATCTCGTATATACCAAATCAGGAAATGAAATTTTCTGAATTGTTAGCTTGTGCCTGGATGTGGCTGAGTAACGCCTCCAATTACAACCTACTATCTAGTTTTTAAAGATACATGGAAAAACTCTTATATGAAACCAGTTGATTGCTATGAGTTAAGACAGTTATTGAATAATATGCTCACCGTTGTACTGACAATGATGCTCACAGTGGGAAGTAATACTTTAGAAGAAATCTGGATGCCTATATCCCTCTTCATCTTGAGCCTCCTCTCGCGGAGGTATATGTGAGTAGCTGCTCTACTGGACCAACCTCTCCGCCATGTGTGCCACCTAAGTCACACAAAAGAAAATTCGCATCATAACTAGACTGATTAGTCCAGTTGACATAACTATCTATCATGAAACTAAACAAAAAATTGACTGGGTAACTGAATCATAATTGATTCACTTGTACCACCAGCTAGCAAAAGTAGGGGTTTAATGCAACGTATATGGCGTTCGTGAAAACTGAGGTCACATTTTAAATCAGATCTTTATGTGTAACCGTATTGATTTTACGAAAAGATAAATTTACTTTAAGACAAAAAACATTATTCGAATTTATTTTTTTATTGAATTATGGAATGGATATACATTAACATTTCAAAAATATCAAATCTCCTTTAGATATGAAAAACTGCTACATTGTAAAAATTTTCCAATATGGTAGGACAAGCCGCAAACATTCAAGGTGACAAAGGTTCAATTCGAAAAGAATACACCAAATGTATTTACAATGGATGAATATAATTTTGAAAACTCCCTGAAAGGTCTCACCTTGTTAAAATTTGTAACGTCCTTAAAGGATGTCCCATGGATCTATACAGCATCGCTGTTGATCTTAGCGCGACTAAGTCACCGCGTGTAGATTTTTTAAAGTTACGATTTCTAAAACTCAGTCTTAGTGCTTCAACATAGAATCTTGAAGCAGGTATTAGTAAACCTGAAAACAAAATCGTTAGTTTATTCGTTGTCAATGTTATTTGTGACGAGAATATAGTCCCACTGCTTAGATGAGGCCTCAATAATGAAATCAAGTGTCGTATGGGTACTGGCTTAGTCACCAAAATTATCCAAATTTGGAACGTGATTCTTAAAGTTATGAAAAAAAACCATACCAACTCGTTAAATTTTCAATACGATATTGGAACACCTTACACTTACAATAAATTGACAAAATTTGTTCTTCATATTCACCAATTCAATGATTTAATCAAGTACTACAGTGACAAATCCATGCAATATCTTTTCTATTTGTAGTTCTTTATTCAACTTCAGGTTATCATTTAGAATTATATCTCACTTGTCACCACAAGATATCGGAAAAAAGAAAAACTCGACAAATACCTTTAGCTTTCAGCCAATTCCCGTACATTAGAAAATGTTCCCAATTCATCGGCTCCAACTCAATTAGCTTCATCAAAATCGCTTGCTTCTTCGTCTCCGGCTTCAAGGTCACCAGTTCCAAGTGAGCTTGGACGGATTGCGGCCGTAGAGCAGTGCACATCTCCAACATAGCAACTGCTCGTTCTGGCCACCCGTAATTTCTACAACAATTAACGATGAACTTCTCATTCGAAATATTTTTCTTTCATTTTCATATATTCCGCTAAATGTGTCCTCATAAAAGTAAATGTGTGCCGACATACGACATGACCTACAAGTCGACACAAATACAGCGTCAGCAGAATTGGCGTAGTAAACAACGCTCCATACGTAATGCATGACATCGATATCCTACATCACGATATCAGAGTTTTCGTCGCCACTAAGTATATATACAACGAACCAAGATTGGTAGTTGGGCCTTGGTCCCCGAGCAGATAACACCTAGCTCGGCGGAAGTACTTCCACTTTTAGTAAATAACATACGTTCCTTACATTGGTGACCCCGACTGAGCTGAACACCAGCAGCCTTAGAAGAAAGGAGCCTTCGCATCAAGCCATGTCTCCATACCCTCAACAGCCAGCTTAGCCACGACAAGAGCACCGGACCACCTCAGCTGACAAAGCCACCTGGTTCCGGGCCCGTGTAATGAAGCAGGCCATCGCAGCCCTACGACCGAGTCATTGGTCCACACCGGCGTAGCAGCAGCTGCCTCCCTGCAACTACACGCATCGGGCACGTGCTTGGACTCCAAAGGGGGGGAGTACTGTGCCGACCTACGACATGACCTACAAGTCGACACAAATACAGCGTCAGCAGAATTGGCGTAGTAAACAACGCTCCATACGTAATGCATGACATCGATATCCTACATCACGATATCAGAGTTTTCGTCGCCACTAAGTATATATACAACGAACTAAGATTGGTAGTTGGGCCTTGGTCCCCGAGCAGATAACACCTAGCTCGGCGGAAGTACTTCCACTTTTAGTAAAGAACATACGTTCCTTACAAATGTATTAATAAAGTTTACTAGTGGTAAAGAATTTATTGAGAAATACTGCAACACATTTACACTAATTACAATGAAATCAACATTTCTCAAACGTGTAAAAAAAGAGATTTTCAAATTGAGATTATCATAAGGATTTTAACAGAAAATTTCAGCGAAATTATCGTTTCACTTTTACTTGCGGATACGTCATTGCCTTGAATTAGAGAAAAATAAGTCCAAGAAAGTTATATTTGCAAGCATACACTTGAATTTTTTTTTATTTAACGCAAGAGTTAAAATAAATCTTTTTTAAGTAAGATCGCTTTCGTAGTACCAAATACCACGAACGCGATCTTAGCGCAGTCAGTTGTAAATAATGCATAAAGATACTCCGAAATGCATTTTAATATAATTTTGATATACCTAATTACATAATTGTATGTTTTTGACACCTTACATTCTCAGTAACTTATCCCTCAAGTTACTGAGAATTTTAGGTTAGGGATATTACAAGATAAAAATCACATTCACACAAACCGCGTTTGCATTTAACTCGCGCGCTAATTCTAGTTAAGTCTTACTTGTATAGTTTCCCTAAGTTGAAGTAAGCGTTGAAATGCTGTGGGTTGAATGTGATGGCTTGCAAGAAGTGCCTTTCAGCGCGCTCCACGCTGGACACCATCGTCCCCATGTTGTTGTGGACGCTCGCGTAGCTTGGCCACAACCTGTCAAATAAGGTCATCATAATTATCATCATCATGATCATAATTTTCCACATGGCGTTTATTGCTAATTACTTTTGGCAACGCGCCACTTGCATCTATTGCCACTTTTTCGTGAGAAGATTTCTTTCGATTATCTTGTGGAAGGCTGTCTTTTTGCTTTAAAGCATTTTCTCTTTCAATATATCCATGATGACGGTATGAACAGACATTACTGGAAAAAAGGTCATTGTCTCTTGTACTGACCATAAATAGTGGTCTCAACCAAAAACAAATTGACCTGATCAAAACAAGGCGAAAAGTAAAAGACCTGAAGAAATAAGTAAATTGGAAGTTGAAAACTGTTACTAGCAAAGCAATTAAATACCTTTATTATATTTGCATTTCTTACATTTATAGCTTTATGGACAAATGCTTTGAATCTTAGTCATTCGGAAACGTTACCAACATGAAGAAATAGGAAAAGGGCCATGGCCTTGTGTCTAGATTATGCTAATATAGATCTCAATCATAAGTCTATTATTGGTTTTCAGCTTCCGCATTTTTCTGTTTATCCAACCTGTCATGTCTGAATTTTCCTTGGTTTTGGCCCTAAAGAGCCTTGAAAACATAAAAAAGACCATGTAACAAGCATACTCCTCAGTTCTTTAAAATTTCTGACAATTGTGTTCATCACACACCATTTCCCTGAGTGGGTCATTTCAAGTAAGGTAATATTATAAAGTTCGAACACTGTAATCTCAGGAATAAAGTCCGAGACGTGATAATATCTTGTTCGAATTTTTTTTTTTGTTGGGTACTCTATTTATCGAGGAAGGATTTAGGCATAAGATCCCACTGATACTAATAAGAGCGAAGAATCAGTGGAAAATGTGGAAAAAAACAGTTCTTCTATTGAACGTTTTTAGTGTTCCTATAATAAACTTCAATAAACTGACTTCAGAAAGGGTTTGAAGTTGAAACATAAACACAATACCATGTTAAACTTTGCACTGTTTGCTGTTTGACTTGAATATTAAAGTGCTATCCTAAATAGTATTCATGACCGCTCTATCAATTCGAAAGCTTAGTAGTCTCTTGTAACGGCAAACGTCTTTGTTACCTCAACGCCTCTTCGTAATGTTGGAAAGCGCTCTCCGGCTGCTCAGTTTCACGGAGAAAGTTTCCAAAGTTGTAGTGCAGTTTAGCATTCTGCGGCAAACTCACTAAATCCGCCCTGGAACAAACAAAACACATTTAGGTTTATTTACGTTCTAAAACGGGGCGCGTAATGCGAATATTGCAAGGTGTAAATCGCGGTAAGCTGTCCCGATGTGTTTCAAGTAAACCGCTTTTACATATGCTGTTTTTTGTGTCCGCAGTTAATCGTTTCAGGTCTGATTCCTGAGCGTTTTGATTTAGAGCGAGATGAAAAGATTACACAGTTGGATAATGTTAAGCGCGGAATTTGTAAACGGGTTAATTTTGATTTTTTGGTACCGGTTGGATGGCTTATTTGTTTTAAATGATCTTATTTAGTCCTACTAACACAGAAGCTTTAAATAAAAGGATATTTCAGATAAACGTCACGTACCTAAAGCCCAATCTACCCCATGAAATATTATACAATATATATATAGGCAGAACTTTTATAGCAAAAACATTACGTCCTGTACACCTATTCAATCTTGTAAAGTCTATTTGGCTATGAATGTTGTAAGGCGTGCACATTTTCATTGTTTTAGGGTGCATTATCGCTCCTAGCGAGCAAGCGCTCAATTGCCGAGGCAGTTATCTGTCCACCAGCCAGAGCTACGCATGCAAAAATGAAGCAGCCTGGAGATCTCAATGAATACGCTTATGGATATACGTAACAAAAAAAAAGCAAAACGACTTTTGTCCGGTTCCAATGATTCGTAATGTGTCAAAAATGACAAACCGTTTTTCTCGAACCGACAACGAGTCTGGAACAGTTTTAGCTTACGCCTTACTACTTATCATTTATGACTATTCGTAACTGAAACGTATCGTTTTTCAAATATTGGATACAGGTATTAGTGAGGTAAAGGAGCTTTACTATCTATAAGTGTAGTATAAACTCTTTACAATCAAACGGACTGTAAACAATAAAATAGAACGGTTGCCACGGCAACAAGTTGTTTTGTTGATTCTTAAGCTTGTCTAAATATAACGCTTATTTACAATGCGACAATTTTTTAATTTGTGATTTTATTATACTTCAATAAGTAGTTTCTAGTTTGATGAACGAAACCACAAAGGATCATTAAATCATCTTATTAATCCGCCAATAAGCGTAAGCCTTCACAGAAAACCCCCACTTTTCGGCTTGATCGAAACGTTATAGAAATGTTATCGCCATAAACAAGTAATAAAATCCCTCATTGGAACTGACGAAATTGAACCGTAAACGAGCAAGCGGTATAACCAATATTTCATTACGGGTCGCGTTCGCAGAGTTTTATGGAGTTTAAACTTGGATGTTTTCCTATTGAAATATTGAGTTTAGTATTACTAATACTCGTAAAACATCTGGGAGAGCCAGTGATGGGATTAAGGAAATAAAGTTCGGATTTATAAATATTCGACTTGCTGACTTTATGACTTTTTAATTTGGATTGCGAAATCGAAATGTTTTGTTTGAAAGAATATTCGGACACTTTCGTCTTGATACGAATAAAAATACCTACTTTTTTTTGTTTTTATTTTACAATACATAAGTACTATTTATTGAGCCGAGAGTATCGACGGTACGGTACTATTGCTTACAATCAATAGTATTCGACAGTTTGAATATCGATAGTTGGTCAACTCTAGTCAACTGTTGTATATATAAAATTACCTGAGAAGTGTCGGTCGATCCCTCCAGTCAGCATTCCTGCGGTAAGTCCTGGCAACTCCGCTGATGAACAGAATGCTTAGCCCAAGTTTAAGCAGCGCCTTCGTTCGGGGCTTGTAGTTCCACAACAGCTGCATACCGTATGAGGTGAGGATCACACTTCCTACACTGATGGAAAAATGTATTTGAATTCATTGGTAAGTTGGTACTGTCGGTGGAGATAGCTTCATAGGAGCAATTGTCAATACAGCTAGTGTTATATCTTCTAGGAATACCTACGTATATTTGGGATTGCGAAAACCTTTATCTCAAATATTAGAAACAGAATTTTTTTATCTCCCCTCTCGGTGCGGGAATCGAACCCACGATCGCGTACTATAAAAATAATAAAATCGATTAAGATGCCAAGGTGTTTTCGATTCCGTGGTTTTCAAACATTTCTGCAATGAATGTACCACAGGCCGATGTATGTAGTTCTAAACATATTCGGCAGAGGGCACTTACCGGAGGCTAACGGTTGATACATTTGAAAAATTTCATCGCCTACGTAAACTTGCGGTAAGCTCAGTTGGAAGATATGTGACGGTCGTGGGTTCGATTCCCGCACTGCAAGGGAAGATAAAAAATGTCTGTTTCTAATATTTAAAGTTCACTAGTACGGCGTAAGTATTATAAAAATAATAAAATCTTTATTAAATTCATTCATTAAAGGAATTAGCACTCATTGACGTGCGTTCACGCCAAAACTACTAAACCGATTGTTTTATTTTTATGATTATTGTAGTTCTACACAAATGTCTCAAACCTATAAAAGGTCAATTCCATATTCTATAGGGGATCGAACCCGGAACCTCAGAGATGGCGCGACGCCAAAGTCCGGTACGCTTGCCTCTTGGCTACGGAGGTCGTCATATATGAAACTATTATCTTTTTCTTTTGACAAAACTTTCTTTTGTTTAGATTTTAGCTATTGTGTATGTAATTGTATTTCTGATTTAATATGAAAAAATAGGTAATTCAGCTCTAATATTCTAATAATATAAAATAAATGATTGAAAGAAAACTAGTTCACTTTTAAACTCGTAATTAGTCTGTGTAATGGTAAAGGCGTGATGTGGGTTTTCGTAATCAAAAAATCCACCAGACGGCGTGACGTCAGCGTCAGGTTCAGCTGTTTCGTGATTGATGCTTTTTGACGTGACGCATCGATATTCTAATACGAATGTTGAGGCGCGAATACACTGCGGCGTAGGGCACACACGCTACACACGACACAAGTAACCAACTCATAGGGCCAATCATGCGTAGCGTGCACGCCCTGCACCCATGACCAACTTCACCATAAAGGCACGGGACCCGTGCCCAGGGCTACCATTCTCTGGGGCCCCCGAAGGGCGGACCATTTCCCTAAGTAAGGAACCAGCAGCATTCCTATTTCATAAATTTATATATTACATCAAACAATTTCCTTTTTTTTCTTTCCAAAAGGGCCCCAAATTCTTGTGTGCTCTAGGGCCCAATTTTTTTGATTGCATAAGGGCCTCAGTTCTTGTGTGCTCAAGGGTCCCAAATTATTGTGTGCTTAAGGGCCCCAAATTATTGTGTGCTCAAGGGCCCCAAATTCTTGTGTCCTCAGGGGCCCTAAACTCTTGTGTGCTCAAGAGCCCCAATTATTTTGATTGCATAGGGGCTCCAAGTCTTGTGTGCCCAAGGGCCTCAAGCTGGGTCAAGACGACCTTGCATGCACCGTGAGACGTAATATCCACTTTGTAAAGATGGAAATACAGAACACACAAAAGTTCATCGGCCTATTGTTTGACACATGTTTTTATATGTGACGGTTATTTCACTAATGATAGCGGTAAAAAATGTCATATTTCATAAAGTTTTTGGTAAGGGCCTCTTAAGATTAAGTTGTACATAGTTCTTGGATTAAAAGCCGAAACTGTATTAACAAATTATTCATTCTTTCATATTAGGGCCTTCACACATTCAAGAGATACAAACGCGCATTTGATAGCATCGCTACAGCATTATAACTAATTAAATACGAGGAATTCACAAGCATTGCATCGATTTAAACGTGCGTTTTTTTTACTGAATTATAATAACATAGCTACTGAATCGCGACTGCATCACGATTGTATCGCTGCTTTAAGTAACTCGTAAGTTTCTTTTTATATAGAAGCACAAAATATTGGCTCCTCCCAGCCTGATGGTGAGCAAGAGAGGGACCTACATCGCGATGACAACGGAATTGATACCGTAATATCCTATCCGTTAGCGTCGCCATACTGATCCGCAAGATGTTTCTTCACGCTCCTTTTGAAGAATTTTATATCAAAGGAAGTACGTGAAAAAGGTTGACATTTTGCGACTCTATAGATGTTGCTTAAAATTAAAGTTCTATAAACAAATACCTATTAATGAAGTCTAAGTATGCCCATAGCATAGTAGAAAGAGAACAGTAGGTAAACTAACGCCCCGACCAAACGATAACTGCCTATACCCCTAGGGCTGTCAGTGAATCCTGCATAAGTTGAACCAGTGAAAAGAAGTGTACTCATTCTTATTCTAAGAACAAGTAGGCATGATTGGCATAAGGTTATGTCATTTTGGGATATTAATAAACAAGTATATAAAACCACTGAATGATATTGCCAATACATATATTTCTATGCCAGCAACTTCTGTGAAGTCGGAGAGCTGACGTTATGCTTTTTAAATGAAAACTTTAAAATCAACGAATAGTAAACAATTAAATGTTTTATCACAATAGTAACTCTGGGCGCATGTTAAGACTTCATACATATATTTTTCGTTTTTCTGATTAATAAATATTAAAATTATAATTTCGTATCTTTTTGTAATGTTTTGCAGTGTCCATTTAATATTATAATATGGTAAATTTTTGATTTAGAAGATAATTTAAAAAAAGAACAAAGTTATGCACAATCTACGTTGATTCACCGGTTATCAATCGGTTATGTCAAATTCACCGGTGATTTTCTCCGGTGCCATAATTTCGCTCCGGGCAAAGCCCTTACTGAGGTGACTCTGAAAAATTGTGAATATTTGTCAGTGTGTGCGTGCGACGCGCGTCGGTAAAGGGCGGGGCGGGGCGCGCACACATAGTAGCCACGCTCCTTGCGTTTGTTGGAGGATTACATACTTCTCTCTTTCTACTATGCCCATAGTGCCTCACACTAAGTGGTAAACAGACCGCAAACACCTGGCCCAAAAACATTTGAAAATGGAACTACTATTTTCGATTGAACTTTTTTATGAAATAGTTCGCTTAGTTTTGTACTGAACTTTTCTCATTTCCTTAGTGTGAGACAAACGCATTAAAAAACCTCACCTGGGTATGTAAAGGACTCGTTCTGCGACCACGAACCCGACGGTCACCAGTAGGTTGCTGGCAGGTACGAATGGTATAACTAGAAGAAGTAGTCCTATTACTGCCGGAGTATGCCTTTGGACCTGTCACAAGAAAGTTCACTTAGTTTCTATACTTAATCAGACAAAGGAGTTTTTAGACAAAAATGTACCTGCAAGGGGTACAGCTGCTATGTTATAAGGTTAAAAAAATCAATAAATCAATGCGCCAGACAACCACACTAATCACCTGTCAGTCAGTAAGATTTTAATAATCGTTCTCTTATATGAACCCTATTTATCAAGTGCAAGATTACTACAAAGTATTTCATAATTTTTTTGTTAAATTTAAGCTTAACACGTAGTGGATATACCTACCTTCAAGTCAGCCGTGCACCTACAGCATAATAGTAGGAAAATCCCAAAGGCAATGCAGGTGAAAACGTTCCTTGGATCCCAGCCGCTCGTGACGAGTGGTACGGAACCCATCTGCCAGTCGTGACTCAGGGTCCAGGGGCACAGCAATAACCACCAGTTGAAAGCAGCCAGGTAAGAGAATGTCATCAATCTAAAACAAACGTAGAACTGAGAAAAAACCGGTCAAATTCGGATACACACACAAAAGTTTTTGTATCTACAAAAACAACAGGATATATTTTGTCTTTAATACAAAAACACTTTTGTTTAAGAACCTCTTTATATTTCATTATTTATTTTTTATAAGTTATTAGTAAATTGCGAAAATTTCTGGATATAATAATTGCGTTTGTTTTATGAAATCCCCTTCAAATATTTTATATTTAGTAATATTATTATAGCTACCAAAAAAACAGATAATTTCTGAAAACTATTAAGCAAAAGCGGTTCTTGAGATACAACCTAGTGACCAAGTAACGAAGACTTAGTAATAAGTAGGTACCCTTTGGGTACGGAACTCTAAAAAGAGCTAAAATAGCATTAAAACTAATGTGGTTGATTGAAAATGTTTTATAATATCGCTAGAAATATTCATTAAGACGATTGATTCAATATTTACAATCATGACCATAAAATTGTCAAGGCACAATCAATACAGACTCTTAGAATTACAGGCTTTTTTGATCTAGGATCAAAAAAACAAAAACCAAATATTCAAGTAAAATTGTCTAGTCCATTCCTTAATTAATAGCGTCTAAAAATAATGTAAATTTAACCACTCTTCTCATTTAAACAACACTTAAATAAAAAATCAAGATATATTTCCGACAAGATTTTTACGAAGCAGACCATGAAATTTCAAGTACTTTATTAACGAGCTGCTATGATGTCAGTATTCAATTTTGTGCTATTGTCCAGTCAATGAATTTGCCAAACAGGCAATCTAGATTCATGATATAGGATTAAGTGTTATATTACAGCTAAATACACATTTAGACTTTCATCCTGACTTTTCATACTGACTATTCTACCAAAAGTTAGACCTCAGAAATCAAGTTTTTCTTTGGATATATTTTGTAGATAACAATTATCTCCTACTAGTATAAACTTAACTTAGTCAAAAAAAAAATTAAACTAGAGATTTTTTTCTACGTAGTTCTTTTAAGTATTGATAAGCTTTTAACCTTTTTGACCCCACACCAAAAGGTATCTAATTTCTTTGAATAAAAACTGTTATGCCACATAGAGCTTTTTTAAAGTATTATGAAAAAGGATTCATTGAAGCAATTGATATATTTATCTGGATTTGGATTTGATTTTTTTACATCCAATTCCAGTGGAAAGAACTTGAATATTTTTTTACTAAAATGCGTATAAATCTTTTATCTCGGTCTCGATGTCATAGAAAACATTTCAAAAACAATTTTTAAAAACGATTTTTCGAATTTATATATAAAAGTTCCAGTAGACTTGACTTTTCACAGACACACACCTTTTCATTTGCAAACCCTTGATTTACCTTTAAATACGAATCCATTCGTTTGTGGTAATTTGGTAAAAGACTCACTGGAAATTGTCACTATTTGCTTGTATACTTTTTCGGAAATGGATAGATTTAAAGTAAGATAACTGTAGCCATAGAAATAGAGCACGGTTAAAAGGTAAAAAAAGACAGATTAAATTTCATTACCCAGCTCAGACCCAAGTTATATTACACAACTCAACCAAACAAAGTTTTACAGTTCAAGTTGTTTCACTCTATCGTTTATTATAATTATAATAATAATAACATCACCCAAGATCCTGCATACAGAGGTTAACTCTACCGCGCCGTGAAGGAGGAAGAGGGCTGATTGATATCATGAATCTACATAACAAGCAAGTAACGAATCTTCGTGCATACTTCCACAATAAATCTGGAGCGTCACAACTCCATAAAGCAATTGTTGCAAATGATAATTTATTAACTCCTCTTAATTTACATGACAGGGCGAAGCAAACGAACGAAACACAAACAGACCGACAGACGAAACTAGATCAATGGGCCCGGAAGTCACTGCATGGCAGACATCTCCACGACTTATGCCAAACAAACGTCGACAAAAGTGCGTCGAACGAGTGGCTTAGTCGAGGGGAACTGTTTCCGGAGACTGAAGGGTTCATGTTAGCGATACAGGACCAGGTAATAGAGACCAAAAACTATCAAAAATACATTATCAGAGCTCGAAATCTAACCACTGACTCTTGTAGAAAATGTAATAGTGCTTCCGAAACAATCCAACATATAACAGGCGCCTGCAAAACCATCGTGCAAACACATTACAAACACAGGCACGATCAGGTCGCCAATATCATTCATCAGAAACTTGCGTCCATGTTTAATCTGTTAACTGAATCACCCGTTCCGTATTACAAGTACACTCCGATGACCATACTAGAAAACAGATACTATAAATTATATTTTGATAGGGCAATATTAACTGACAAGACCATACATTACAACAGACCTGACATAGTACTAATCGATAAAATAAATAAAAGTGCATTCTTAATTGATATTGCAATCCCAAACACACACAACTTACAGACAACCATTACAGAAAAACTAACAAAATACACGGATCTCAAAGACGAAGTAAAGCGAATGTGGAAGTTACAGAAAGTAACAATAGTCCCCATAGTCTTATCAACTACAGGAGTCATCCCTCACCAACTACACAAATCACTCAACACACTTCACCTGCCACAATATACTTATATTCTGTTACAAAAAGCTGTCATATTAAATACATGTAGAATTGTCAGAAACTTCCTACAGATTGACGACGAATGCACTACCCAAACTCCCCGCACTCAAATACAACCTAACATCCTCTCGCAATCACCTGCATCGTCATCTGAACAAGCAGCCACACTCACCCATCCACACAACAGCATATTTGATTAGTAAACCTCAGTTTCAAGTGTAGGGATAATACTTGGCTTAGGCCCGTATATTCCTGAATTACCGGTATTTTATAATACCGAGTTACTTAATGTATAAATAAATAATAATAATAATAATAATAATAATTCTTTATTTCGGACAGCTAAGATCCATAAAGTATTAGTACAAACTTATTCTATGTTAGTAGATAATTACATTAAAATTGGTAGACATACATACATTTACATGCGCTCGGGGGATGAGGGCACAGTTATTACTATGCCATCATCACCCGCACGCAGTGCTTCAAAAAGGGGCTATCAAGTTTGCCAGCCAGCGTTTCCAGGATGTCATTGGTGCTCGCTCTAAGTCTTCTTAATAGCGACGCAGCCTTCTTGCGCATGCATGCATGAAATCCGTCGGTGCGCGTTTCGGCGAACATGCCAGAGGCACTACAATAGCGTGGGAGTCCCAATAGCATCCTAAAAGCGTTGTTGTACTGAACGCGGAGAGTATTCAGTGATTTTTGCGTATACGTCGTCCACAGGCCTCCCGTGTAAAAGGTTTGACAGTATGATTTGAATAGTGTTATTTTAACACTCTGAGAACTACGGGCAAACCTGCGAATCAACATATTAGCTCTCACCGTCAACGCTCTACGCTCCCTCTCCAAGTCTAACTCATCACTCAGAGTGTCAGTAATAATGTGACCCAAGTATTTAAAGTGCTTAACACGCTTCAGTTGCGTTCCGTTCAGTACAATTGGCGGCAATAATTCGATTTTTTTGCCCTTTGGTGAAAAGACCATTACTTCACTTTTTTGACATTGTATTGCAAGCCATGGCCTGCGGCAAACTTCTCACAAATTTCCGTAAGCTCCCTCAATGCCCTGACAGAGGGTGCCAGGAGCACCATATCATCAGCGTAGCTGATGTTATTGATGGATGTCCCATCGATATAACAACCAATGGGTTTGCTGCTGAGATCCTCTATCAGCTCATCCACGTAGTAGTTAAAAAGGTGGGGAGAAGAGGCTCCCCCCTGTCTCACACCACACCCCAAACCATACGCGTTGGAGAGCTTTCCGGCCCATTTAACATGATTGATCTGGTTCGCGTACCAATACTGAAAAACAGACACAATTTCCATGGGCAGGGTAGTTTCGCGAAGCTTTTGCCACAATATATCATAAGAGATTGTGTCAAAGGCTCGCGACAGATCCAAAAAGCAAGCATACACCGGTGTGTGTCTATCTACATAATATCGGACTGTTTGCTTTAAGCTCAATATTGCAATATCTGTAGATAACCCCGGACGGAACCCAAACTGCCCGTCTTGAAAATGTAGGTGTCGTGTACGGTGTTTGTCAAGAATCCGGTCCAGGACCTTGGATATTATGGTGGCCAACGAGATTGGTCTGTAATTGCTCTTATCGGCAACATCTCCTGTTCTGTTTTTGAGTATCGGGACGACAATGGTCTTCATAAAGTCCTGAGGCAAGTGAGAATGGCTAACAAGGAGCGAAAACAACATAGCCAAAACCCTAGGCAGATGCGGGCCCGCGTGCTGCAGGTGCTCAATACTGAGGCAATCATGGCCTGGAGATTTACCCCTACTCATACTCCGAATAACCTCCCTCACCTCCCTAGCCGAAATCGTCACACTGCATTCCGCACCATGACAGCCCCCACCATCGAACACCCCAGCAGAACGGTTCGCACCAGACGGTTCCACACAAAAGTGTGATTTAAACAAGTTCGCTATTTCCTTTGAATCCGAAACTCCGCTCACACTAGCCGGCAGACCAGACCTAGGGTTGAGCCCACGAACGCCTTTCCAAAATTGTGAAAAGTTTTTTTCGGATCTTTTACTGGCAATAATATCCATTTTAATTTGCTCCTGATTATTTTGACACCACTTTAGTTTAGATTTGAATGTTTTTCTACTATTGTTCATTTCCTCAAATAACCTACCACAATTTGGTCTATCGCCGCAAACCCAATCCCGATATTTCATTCTGGCGTACCTATGCGCCTCATATACATGCTTATTCCAACCAGTTACATATTTACGTTTTTTAGAATTATTGGAAACAAAAGTCAACTTAGCACATTCCGATAAAACATTGATGATACGCGAATACAGTTTATCAAGCTCTAATTTATGATTGAAATCGGTACACCGTTTATCTGCACATAAAGTAAACACCTCAGGAAAATCAATCAACCTTAAACTATCATTACATAGTACTGAGTATTCATATATTTGAGACTTTTGCCGTTCGCCCCATATAACAGGACTATTTGAAGCTACATTATCTGATAATATCTTATTACGGATGAGCTTTAAATCACAAGAAACTTCTAATGGATGATGATCAGACCACATAACATCATAACGTACCTTAATGTCCTTAACAAGGTCCAAAGCCGATTGCGTCACAACACAATGGTCTAGCCACCGTCTCGATCCGTGCGCTTCACTAACAAAAGTATACTCACTAGAACTCAACCCAAACTTCAGAATATCCGCACATACCCATGCCTGATTGGCACAAAAACGTGACAATTCGGACTCAAACAGTTCCGTTGGGTGTGAATTAAAGTCTCCTACTTGAAACACTACCTCAACTTCATTGCTATCACTTATGGCACACATTTCACTCAAACATTCCGTAAACTCCGGTAAGTTATCAGTAGATTGTGTAGGCATGTACACGCTAAACACAATAAAAAACCCGTTCGGTGTTCCAAAGCGCACAGCTGTGAGGCGGTCACTCACGCAGTCAATCACTGTCGCTGACGTAAATGCATCCCGGCGCCACAGTATGGCCGAACCCCCGTACGGCCGACCGCGAACCAAACCGGTTGAGATATCCACTGCCGACTTCCCCGTGTACTCAAAGGCTGGATGTATACTTCCAAGGAAGGGTATATCATACGGAAGAAGCCACGTCTCCTGAAGGCATACTATAGAGGCAGTATCACACAATTGTTTTATACATAAAGCTGATCGCTTTACACTTTTACAGTTAAAAGTTATTAATTTGCACTTATCCATTCTGCTCTGATAATTTGCTAGTATTGTATTTCCTAAATGGGCCAATAAAACGTCTAAATGTAATACCTTTTGGCCATAGCTGTACATCCAAAAACACCGAAAGCTTGCTCCTAGGTATTATAAGTTTATACGCGTCATACTCTCGTGCTATTTTCGGAACTATCTTCTCGAGACATACATTAACATTCGTTTTCCGTAGAATATATTTGGCTATGTCATCTTCCGAGGTACCCTTATCGACGTTATTTATAAACAGAGGTATCTTGACGTCCGCCGCTTTAAACTTAATTTCAGGATCCACTATTGCTTCTCCCTCTGCCGTTCGTAATCTATTCCTTAGCCTCCTTTTCTGCACCAATTTCCACTCCTCACTGGTCTCTCTGTCCTTCCATTCGCCATCTTCACTAACAAGTTGGGCAAATGATTTTCTGAGAGGTGTGGGCACATCTCGGTTATGAGCAACTTTATCTTCATTCGAAGAAGCTACCGAGGCCGCATTTCGATTTTGTTTCGCTTTAAGAGGATTCCCAGTGAAGGTGACAGCATTCTCAGGTTCTTTTGGACGTGTCTCCGCTGATGCTTTTGTAGTCCTCTTGGATGCTTTATCGCCCACGGACTTGTTTACGGAAGTGGGCAAAACAGTCTCACTGACATCCGTTTTAGCGTGAGGAGTACCTTGATGACTGGCAACGGGTTTTGAGTCGTCCGGGTAGTGAGCATATTTTAGGGATCCTGGGATGTCAAGCAATCCTATAGGCCCACTGTCAAAATGATCTATGACACCCGATAAATTCAAACCACCCCGACGTAACGTATTTACGTTAGACGCTTCAAAGTTGTTGACTATAGATGTTTTTTTCAGATTTTCCACATCATTTCTCAGTGCAAGAAACTCTTCAGCCTTTGCATAGTTATGTTTAATACTGGCTACATCACTCCTTAACAGTAATAAGTCTTTTAAAAGCTTACTTGCATCGAGATGATCAAAATAAATGGGGGGTAGTTTGTTGATATTCTGGACAACAAAAACGGGAAATTCCTTAGGGTCCAGGTCTCGAAACACTCCCACAATGTCTTCTAGGTCTTTCTGTACCTTCCCATCCCTCTTACGCTGTGACTTCTTTTTTGTTGTAACACAGTCATACAGAAGATTTTTTGCTTCCAATATCTCCGCTGGCGAAAATGAACTCGCGCATATTTGTATCAAAGTAATTTGATCCATCACATCCAACTTATCTATACTTATAATAAATCTGTAGAGAGGTCAATTCTGTACATGAAATATATTTTCAAAATAACTATCAGGGGGTGATTAGTGATCGATACTGATGCCAAAAATGCAATCAGTAAAATTTTTGTCCGTCTGTCTGTCTGTCTGTCTGTCTGTCTGTCTGTATGTTCCTTATAGAAACAAAAACTACTCGACGGATTTTAACGAAACTTGGTACAATTATTCTTCATACTTCTGGGCAGGTTATAATATACTTTTCATTACGCTACGATCAATAGGAGCAGAGTAGTGAAGGGAAATGTTGGGAAAACGGGAGAAGTTACTCCATTTTTTAAGCTTCCGTCGCGTGTGCAGCCTTAATGGTTAAAGTTACATAGAAATTATGTATGACAGAAATATTTTACATAAAATTGACTAAAAAATATCCCGCAACAGCATATGTCTATCTTTTATGGTTGACTCACAATAACACGTGTAACTCCTGATAGCTTAGCAGTTCGGAGCATTCTGATTATATTTGTTTACTCTTACGTTTATAATACTCTCATTCATCCCTAATTTAAAAAAGTTATCATTATTACCTATTCAATAAAAAAAGAATCATAGAATAGGAAAAAAAAAAAAAAAAAAAAAAAAAAAAAAAAAAAAAAAAAAAAAAAAAAAGAGCGAGCTTCATTCAATATTTGGCTGTTGATGCGTTCAGAGCGATCGACCTTATTGACAGACAATAATTGATATTGAGAAACCGTGCTTATCAGCGCGACTTTTAGTGTTTAAATAGTTTATTTGAATTTCTTTTGTTGTTATATTGTAAAATATTCGTTCAAATTAAAAATTATTAAGCGTAGGTACTTTTATTAATTAAAGTAGTTATAAGTATTTATTTTTAAGTGAAGTAGGTATAGGTAGATAGTTTTGCACAGGCGTTTCAGAGTCCTTACTAATATTATAAATCGGAAAGTGAGTTTGTTTGTTTGTTTGTTTGTTCCGCTTTCACGCCGCAACTACTGAACCGATTGCTTTAAAATTTTGCAGACGTAAATTAGAAGTCCGGATTAAATAATAGGGTACTATTTATCCCGGATAAATAGATCTTCCCGAGGGAAAACAAAAATATGCTTTGCTTGATGGATGGATTGGAGATCCGAAGACCGAATTCCACGCGGGCGAAGCCGCTGGCGGGAAGCTAGTTTTGAATAAAGGACAACACCTCACTTATTACTACATTGCAACTATTACACTTCGCGTTTACCATATTGCAAAGGTAAATAGCCTAATTCGCAGCGACCGTTACGAGCGCGTGCGTCACCAAGGTCGCGCGGATGACGACTGACGATTATTATATACTTTATATCAAACGCAGGTGTTTTTGGTCCGGGGGGTTTTAGTGGGTAGTCTCTGCCTTTCGCGAAGTAGAGGAGTCCCACACACGCCGTCATCTTCCCTCAGATGGATGGCGGTACGGTTCGTCAAAGAATTTCCCCCCGAAAAAAAAAAGTGTTTTTGGTGACTATAATATTTGTATCATAAAAATCATAATTTGACGATAATGCTTATTTTAATGTGAGTGTGTAATGTAAAACATATTATATATTTTTTTTACTTTTTTAAATTGGCCTTTTTACCAGATTAGTGGGTAAAGTTAATGATATTTAAAAAACATCACATAAAATAAGTATATGACAAGATACGTCGCTTTGATTATGTGATAAGTAGCTAAAACACTTGAGTTGAAAAAATTTTACGACGATACCAAGTCAAAGTAACAAAGTTCGTTTCCCAAATTGACCCGAGCGGGAATCGAACCCGAAACCTCAGGGATCGTATGACATAAACTATTATATATCTTACTTGAAAAACATTTTTTGTATGAAATCTCGAAGGCCAAGCCGCGAATGTTTACTTAGTATCACACTAAATTTTACTTCCAAACGTAAATCATAAACGATCAAAAGCTTGTCAGAGGATACTTTTGACTTTGCACCGCCCTTCTTTTGTGGGCATAAGAACTAATATTGAAGAGCAAGTGCTAACCTTGACGTTAATTTACCGTACTATATACATAATCAGACAAAATAAAAATTAACTCATAATGCAAAAATAAACTAAGGAAAACAGAGAAACACTCAAACCTTACTCAGATTAATAACAAAGCTTCAAAGATATTAACTTCAAAATCATTAATGTAAGTTAAACTTGTGTTTAAAAAGTTCAATAGACTCAGTCGCTATAGGTAATAACTAGTACCTTAGTTGATCATTTGTTTGCGTGTACAATGATACTATCTCAAAATGGAACAGTTTGGAAAATTGTTAATGCTTTTACCGAGCAATTAGTGTGATGATAGAAAATCAGGGCATGTTCCTATACAATTGCTATAGCAATTAATATAACATATCAATGGTGAAGTGCCAATACCGACTAACTATCAGCGCACAAATCAGAAAATATTTATTTAGTATACAATAAGGTCCAAAGTAATTTCCTCATTAATATAAAATTAGGAGGTAATGGTACTTGAGCATAAGAAAACGAACGTTAAGAAAAAAATGGTGAAAAATCAATTTTTGGTTATCGTATTTTATAATATTGTTTTCTAAGATGAATAATATTTAACAGGTATAATATTTAATTATAATATTATTATTAGACAACATCAGATATATTCCGCTGGTTCTGTATCTAAAGTACTTTCGTCGCAGTTATCAGAAACAATGAAGGCAGAAAACACTCAGACTTGAAAAAATATTAAAAATTTCGTTTTTCATATTGAAACGAACGGGAATCGAACCCGGGACCTCAGACACGGCACGACCCCAAAATCTGGCCCGCCTGCCACTCAGCTGTGGAGGACATAATATTTTGCTATCTAGACAACTTATAATTGTATTGTTATTATTTTTTTTTATTATTAAACAAACAAACCTTCTTTAAAATTATACATAAAGGCCTTTGTAAATATTTTTTGTTTATATTTAGCGCTTACTTTTGAGGTATTATATCCTTAAATTATATCGTACCAGACTTAAATAAAACTTTTCGCACTACTTTTTAAGTCTACGTTGTACACCACATTAAATGTGAAAACCCGTCTATATAAATACAATCAAAAATCAAGTGGGATAATGTTTTCACATTTAAAACGTCAAGTCCTCAACCAATCAGAGGAGGATCTGCCAATCAGTGTTCTTATTACGATTCTTTTCGCAATCTTGCTAAGGGGATTACTGTTTTTGCAAAAATCTTATCTTTTTTCAGTAAGATTGAGATTGATTAAGATTAAGATAAGGCAATTTGTTCAAATTTCTTTTTGGGTTTTTTTCAAGTGTGGGCATGTTATTAAATGTACTATTTTTGCCATTAAATACTTCAATCCACTGAAATCAATCTATTAAAACTTTTTTATTCGATATTTAAATCGGAACAGCCCGACCGGTGAAATACATCCACCTTACAGAAGACCGCCGCCAAATAACAATCACTTCTGTGCTGTTGTGTTCCTGCGTGTGAGTAAGGTTTCCAGAGCTCTTGGGGGGTGCTACATTAGTAGCAGGGGTCAAGCCTTCAAGGTAAGGGCGACAAGTCCAATAACAGGTTTATTATGCTGTACTTGTCGCCGTTAAGCTAGGACCTCGTTAGTTTGTTACCACTTAACAGGTATCATATAATCAGGTGGGATGAAGTCAATCTTCAAGTGTAATACAAAAAAAACCGTTTAAAAAGATTAGAATGATAACTTCGTTTTCGTCTTTTAGATATTACAAACTAAGAATATGCCTATTAACTTAAGCTCTTACCTTACGAAGAAGTCAGGATGGGAGGCAGCTTGATTATCCTGGGCTGAAAATGTAGGCCAAGTGCCTTGTAACAGAGATAGTCTGAAGCTGACCAGGAAGGCCAAAGACAATCCCACTTTAATACTTCTCATTGCAAGGCTGATGCATTTCGTCTCCAAATTGAATAAACGTATCGATCTGAGAATAAAAAAATGTATGTAAAATATTTTGAGTGAGTACACACTAAAATATTTATTTATTATAACATAAACGAGTAAAAAGAACAAACAGGTGTATTTATATTCAATGGCATTATTATTATACCTACACATTATTGTAGAAATTAAGACGGCCTTCCCGCTTGAAATGTATTAGGTATATGCAAGGTAGTATTATATTATCGAATGCAAGTTAATTGTTTATTTAATAGCAAGGGTATAGAAATTACCTAACCGTTTTTAAATTCATATTTATAATTTTATAAAAATTCATTGACACAAACACACTTTAAATGTTACAAAATAACTTTAAGTATTTATAACTAAAGTAGGGTATTTAAAATCGAAAGAAAAATTAAAACACAATGAGAAGATTCCTTTCAGAAAGCGATATAGAAATCAAATTGTAATATTTAGGCTTTATCAAAGGTTTCGTGTATTTTTTTTCATCACTGAGTGTTTTGTTACATTTACAAAGTAGGTACATACGAATATCTTCTACTAACGAGTATAACTACATATTTAAAATGCAATTGACTTTAAACAATATAATTTATTTACAAAAATAAAGTGGTAAATATTTTTCGCATCAAAAATTTAATATTTTAAGTGTTGTAAAAATATTTAAAAAAAAACAAGTTTGATGCCACATAAGGACTGTATTTGGTGTATTTTGTGTTGCGACACAATTTCGCAAAACGACTTTGCTTTTAAACAAGCTGATTATAGACCTCCCTGGCCCAATATAATCGCTTTAAATTTCATCTGTATAACGAGAGCGGTGCTATGAAAACTTTATAAGGACTAATATTGGATTACCTCGAAACAAACTTGAATCAACCGTTTAACTCAATCTACCTGTTTAACAATCTTCGAGAGTAAGTTTTGGGCTGTATTTTAGAAACCAATTAACATTATTTAGCGTGAAAGATGAACTGGAGTAAAGAGTAATTCAATATTGGACCTTTCGTTTAATATTATTGATGTATAGTGAGCATCTGTATACATTTAATCAAGTTTGTCCAACCTCGGTATACATTAAGCCCTGGTATAACTAAGTGAATCATATAGACTTGAAGTTAGTGTTTAAAATAAAATCTTTGAAGGTTTTATTTTAAACTACCATATATTCTTTACTTTATGGGTTATGGTTATGTAAATAAATAAATATTCAGATAAAATTTAAACAAAATCTAAACTGCTTCATTAAAACAAATTGTATTGTACAAATAGTTCGAAACCAAAAAGTTTGTACAGAATTTAACCCCATTTATGTACTAATATTTTATTCGTATTGTACAAAATTCAGTTACATTATCTGGTAATTTCCATACAATTGCTTTTTTGGCAATCTATAAATTATTTAACCTATGTACTGTTTTAATTACATACATTTCCAAGTTGTTCTATGTAACATAAAGCTATATCTATAATATCAGAGCCCGTAGACATGTGGTATTATGCGGAGACAAAAAGTTAGAAGTCTTAAGAAATTATTTAATGCTCACATTTCTATCAAAAACCTTTGGACTGTGATAAATAAACTTACTTTAGATAAATCAATCATTGTATATATAATTTAATCGTCAAAATGAAAAGTGTCACTAATCAAGTTTCTTATATACTCTTCTAGTTAGGTAGCTTCAGTTAAATCTGTCGATTAGCAAACGTTTTTCTAAAATTTGCATGAATAAAAAATTATATAGTTTATAAACGGATAGGTACAATTTATTAGACGAAATAATTTTTAGAAACTGGTTTGACAAACATTTTAAAGTATAATTTATAGAGAGCAATCTTTTTCAGACAAGCTTTAGGTAGAGGAAATACCTACAAAAGTTTTTTTTTATATATTATTATAATCATAACGTTTGTTTGTCTGTCACCTAGTTTATACATACCTTTTTACAAACGGCCAACTTTTATAAAAATCAAAGGCCAGGTTGAGCAGTAGGATTGTCACTCCAGTCTCCTTGGATAACATACTAAGAGCTCCTAGAGCTATGCTGAGCCATACAAACTTCTTACTTTTGGTAGGCCTGAAAATAATGCTTTAGTTAAAAATATAATAGATTGTTCTTCAGCCAAAAGCACGACAGATACACTTTGGAGTTGAATATAATAAAACCTTGATTACATACTTATGACTTTTTAATTTAAAAAAATATAGTAAGTACTTTACATCGCACTTGAGAACTTTACATATTTTTAAGAAACAGAAACATTTTATCTGCTTTGCGGTGTGGGGTTCGAACCCATGATCTTCACGTATCGCGCGAGCTGCTCTTCCAACTGAGCTAACCGGAAGTTCACGTAGGCGATGATTTTTTTCTGCTATACCAACCCATAAGCCTACGGTAATAATATATAACTTGTATAAATAATGAGTGGATATGCAAAAAAAAAGGACAATGCCTTTTTTGTACGCTTATCAGCATAAAATCAATAACTTTAAATGCGCGGAGGCTATCTTTATTTTTATATATCATTATTATATAATATAGATAAAAGCTGTTATCTACATTACGTGATTGTAGTTAAGGTATTGTTTTGAACTCACCCGTGGTATACTAAAAGTGAAGATAGAAAAAATATACAGGCGAGAACATCTGCTCGGCCCACTATTCCGGCTACCTGTCAAAAAAGTTGTCATTATTAAATTTTGATAAGAAATATCTGGCATCTTTTTTTATTAACGAGAAGTGACTGATACAGAAAGAAAAAAAAGATATCAAATAATGCCCGGTTCCAATATTTTACGATTCGTTATGTGTCAAAAATGACTATCCGTTTTCTACGAGTCGTTAATTCTAATTACAAATTTACTTTCCTTAACAGCTGTCATCAGTCGTCCGTCGCTTCGTTTTCGTCGTTTTTAGCTTACGCTTCGTATAATTTATTACTAGCCGTAACTAGAACGGATAAATTTTCAAATATTAGAACTGGGCATTATTCATTTATTATTGGATTGGTCGGTGGAACGGTGGTTAAATTAGCGTAAAAGGTCACGGTTTTGAGTTTTACAGTTTGGTCAGGTTTCTAAATCGGTTTGTGTCTGGGACCACTGTGTATTGAGCTAGCAACCAAGTTTTCATAGTTTGGTTCATCTTAGTTCGAAACTTGGGAACTGATTCGCAAACGTCAGAAAGTCAATGTTTTGTCTCTGTCTTATTGGTAATGTTAAAAAAGAGATAAAACATATCCGAATTCGAATTCAATTCTGACGTTTTGTGAATAGATATGCAGTTGATTTCTGCGATTAATGGAGTTATTATGTATTTTTTTTTATTAAGCATATACCTAAACTTCAAACGAAACTTGTAACGCTACAAATATATATACCTACCCATCGATATAAATTATTGGCACATTAAATATATAACACATAAAAGTCTTACAATTCAAGGTCCGAATTGTCATATCTAATATTAATTAACAAAATGGCGGGCAGCTGATGTTTGAAGTAATTTGAAATGTATACCGCTAATTTGGCTCAAATTACCAAATTCACTTAAAATGTTGATTAATTTAATTAATATGAGACGTTTTATTAGTAAAGGATCTTGGTAAGCAAGTCTGAGTAAACATTGAACTAGATATCGGCTGTTTAGGTTTCAATGTTTCGTGCAACAGCAATGATAAATCAAGGTAGTCGATATTTTATACGCATAAGACTCATATTTTTTATTCATGTAAACAAAAATTTACTGAGACACACACATTGCGTTATAATTTAGCGTGACGTCACTCATTTACAGTTTTTATGAATTAGTGACGTAAAAATACCGCTCCACTGAACTTTGATGCGATGTATCGTTTCGCTTGTTGCCGTTGGTTACTTCAAATATTTAAGATGGAACGAAAATCCTTATGTTTTTCGTTCCAGTATTTAAATTAGGACGCCATCATAATTTACCACTTGAACTATTTCACCATCGAGTCTTTACGCGAGGAACGGCAAGATGCTTGTAGAACTAATGTCATATGTTTATAGATTATAGAAGTAAACGAGCAGACAGGTCACCTGATGCTATGTACCTTTACTTACCGCCTCTGTATGTATAGGATGGACAGCGAACAGTAACGCAGCAAGTGCTGCAAACGGTCGCTGCAGTTGCGCAACAGCAATGCATGTACGGAAGACGAGTGCGCAGCATGCGGCATGCAGCAAGATGTTGAAAGCATGCCACCACCACGGATGAAGACCCGCTAGTGCGTGGTTTAACCTGTAACAATCGAGAGGATCAAAAGAGAGTTAGGGCATAGCGATTTATCGCTCGAACTGGAGCAGCCCGACTGGTGAAATACCTCCACCTTACAGATGACCGCAGCCAAATAACAATCACTTCTGTGTTGTTGTGTTCCTGTGTGTGAGCAAGGTTTCCAGAGCTCTTGGGGGGTGCTACATTAGTAAGAGGGGTCAAGCCTTGAAGGTAAGGGCGACAAGTCCAGTAACAGATTTATAATCATGTACTTGTCGCCCTTAAGCTAGGACCTCATTACCAACTTGGCGACGCCGCCCCGTAGGGGCAGCAATTCCGCCGACGGTGCTGTGGCAGTCATGGGTCAACCGATATCCCATGGCGCCGTCAATAGGCGATGAGAAGGTGGGGAGGTTTTTTAGTTCGGGTAGTCCCCGCCCCCTCTGGGCGGGGGAGTCCCACACACGTCGCTGTCGTCCCGACGGCATCGATATGGTGCGCAAAGGCATTTTCCCTCCCTCAAAAAAAAAAAAAAGGACCTCATTACCACTTAACATCAGATGGGATGAGGTCAATCTTGAAGTATAATATAAAAAAGTGGTTTACTTTCAATGGATATTCTTTAACAACTAGCTATATTTTGGAAGTCCTGAAAAGTATTTTGGGGAAAAAAGGCGGCACGACGTTGTCTGGGACAGCTAGGCTATACTAATATTAAAATATATTTGATAGTCTACTTTTTGAGGAAGGCTTTAGGCTTTTTAAATATTGCACTGCAAGATTGACCTCATCCCACTCTCTTAACCTCGAGAATGGCCTGACCGATTTAGTTGATTTTGGTTTTGAAACGATTTAGTTCAGGAAAGCTTCAAAGGTTGCATTCCGACCTTTTTGAGCAAATTTAAATTAGCTAAGAGGCGAGCGGGCCGGACTTTGAGCGTTTCTGAGGTTCCGGGTTTGATTCTCTGTCGGGTACCTAATAACTATTTAAATATTGTCTTGGACATTATTTTAGCGTTATTTTTGATTTCTGTACCACGAGCGCATTAGCTCTTTACCACATAATCACAGCCATATAGGTATGAGATTTTGTCCAATATTTATTTATTTTTTAAATATATTTTTGTTACAAAATTCAGCTAATTTACAAAATGATCAAAATTTTTTAATTAAATATTCGCTTCATAGGCGCCACCTACTAAATTCTTTTATTTATAAGAGTAATGACGTTTTAGTATAAATCTCTATTACAAAAAATCATTGTTTAACTAACGCACTTCAGCTCTAAATCAAAACATATAACAATGGGGTGAACGGGTAACATTTGGGTTCTGTTAAAACATCCTTGAACATCGACAAAGAAACACACTTGCCATTTCGCTGCCAATATGAAACGATAAAGAAAAATAATCCAAAGATGTATTTCCGATACGACTCTGTCGATATAACTCGAATCGCTCTTAAGATAACGTTAAGTTTTTTACGTTTTTTTACCGAGTTTTACGCGAAAAACCTGATTGTATCGCCGTTTGCGAAAGTCATAAAAACAATAATAATGGGCGTCGTTTGATTCTCCCCGATTCTCGGATTATTGTTGCCTTTCCTAAAATATTTTTTTCTTGACAAAGCCTCTGCTTCCTGGAATGAAATGTTATATTTTTTTTTCATAAAAACGGTTATCGCGTCATAAATGACAAATGCCAGTCCTATTCTTTTCCGTGTCCGGATGTGAGGAAGATAACCCTTTAATGCTTCTCTTTTTCATATTTTGAATTATTTTGTACGTGGTTAATTATAAGTTTAATTTAATATTAAATGCCGTGTTTGTCTACAAAATTTAGAGTTAATAACATCTAGAACATTCCTTATTTTTTTTATGTACAGTCGCCGTCAGATATATCGGAGCAGACAAAGTGACCAAATACTTCTGAACAGTTAAAATGTCAAAAAGTTCCATACACCACAAGTTACCATTAATATCTGAACATTCATAACTTCAATAATATCTGAACACACAACCTACCAATAATATCTGAACACTCATCTATACATATGAAACATATGACGTGCGTGACACATATTGACGTTATGAGTGTTCAGATGTTATTGGCATCTGCTCAAACTTCTTCTTTCTTAAAAACAGTCAAACGCAATTTATGAAAGTTATCATGGTTGTACCATTATAAAATACTATATTTTAGCAAAGATCTCTCTATGTGCATAAGCAGGTGTGTTTCACCAGAATACCAGCGCTGTTACGGTGTTAGAAGTAATGCCGTAGCAGCATTTGCTGAGGTGGAACCTAATTGACCACATTATGTTCTGTCTGTGTGTATTTCTGTTTTTTTTAATCGTATTGTGTGCCAATAAACATATTTCAATTTTATTCTATTCTATGTTTGGAAAACTAAAAAAAATAATAAGGAAGAGCAGCACGCGCAATACGTGAAGGTCAGGTTCGAATCCCACAGAGCAAGATGAGAAGATTATTTTAAAAATATTTAAATTTTGCTAGAACAACGTGATTCCCTATCAAAAATTACAAATAAAAAAAAATAAACATACATTTACAATTGTGTACAACTACAGAAGTATCTAATTTGGTCTACTATAATATTTAAAAAATCTTTTATAAAGTTTGAAAATTTAAACTGCTTTGACGGACTTTATTACTCGTACTCCCTAGTACGTCAGCTATTTGCATGTAAAAGTCCCGTCAAAATCGGTTTAGCCGTTTCAGAGATTAGCCGGACCAAACAAACAGACGAAAAAATAAGTTTTCGTATTTGCATAGAGTATATGATACATCGGTTTGTAATTTGTAAATAGCGGTAATTTTTATATTTAAAAAAAGAAAAATATCATCTCCCCTTGCCAAAGGCTACGAGGTTAATACAACTAAAAAATGTTTAAAAAAATATTTGAAGTTCAGTGCGCTGTAAGGCATTAAAAAAATCAATTTTAATTTTACAAGATACTCAATTATTGTTTATGTATTTATACCCGGTTCCAATGTTTGAAAAACAATTCGTTCTTGTTACGGCTAGTAATAATTATACGAGGCGTAAGCTAAAAACGACTGACAGACTGATAAATAAATAAAATAAATAAATAAATAAATATTGGACAACATCACATACATTGCTCTGATTCTGTGGTAAGTAGCTTAAGCACTTGTGTTACAGAAATCAGAAACAACGACGGTACCACAACACCCAGACCCGAGACAATATGGAAAAGTTCGTTTCCCATATTGACCCGACCGGGGATCGAACCCGGAACCTCAGAGATGGCGCTCGCCAAAGTCAGGCACGCTCGCCTCTCGGCTACGGAGGTCGTCATACTGATGACAACTAATATGGAAAGTAAACTATAGAACGGTAGTAACGACTCGTAGTTGGATGGAGAAAAACGGATAATAATTTTTGACACATTACGAATCGTATGATATTATAACCGGGCATAAAATTTGGTTAGATATTCTAAAGTACTGTAGTTTGTATCTTGCCGGTCGATAATACTCATTTTAAATGTACGAAAATCCGCCAGTTGATCAAGCTTTCAACAGAAAATCCAATACATAAGTGCAGATGCGTAAACTTACTTACTTAATTAATTCTGACATAATCTGACTAGACTTCAAGGTCACAATAATTGATTTAAAAGCTTTCGGGAGTGGCGCGGAGCGAGCGAGTGAGTTAAGTTTAAAGTTTAATGAGTTGTGAATGGGCAGCCTCCCGCGAACAAACGGACCGCCGCAATTAATCAAGAGCCGTGTTTTGTTTTATTGTTAAGTGAAGTGAAGTTTTCGTTTGCGATAGCAACGTGTGCTGAGAGTACATAATAGGTACCTTTGATCATACGTTTTTGTTTTGTTGGCGAAATGAGTGCAGTGACGCAGTCTTTATTTTTAAACCTACTTAAATATATTTCTCGATTCTTGAATAGTGTGTTCGCGGATCATTTCGTCGTCTGATTTTGATGTTAGCACAATCGAAAACAATTCCAAGTGACTTCAATAACATTTTGTTCTGTGAGAATGTGAGGGTAGATAAAGATTTGCAAGCTCCCGCGAACAGACGAAGACGAGCGAGACCAGTCAGCTCGTGACCACGGTTGGTACAACGTAATCGAAACGTCGGGAAGTAAGTAGTTCGTATTAACTACTAAATAAAAATGGTGTCGCGTTTTGACCCGTTGACTTATTTTAAATGTTTAAACCTATAAGTTGACCAAAATACCAGGAACGTTTCTCCAAGCACGGATGTCCTTTCCTAGAACACGTTATTCGGTCTCATTCAGCGGAATAAGCAGCAGTGCGACCATTTTCTCACAATTTACCATCGCCCTTATAAAAGCAGAAAAAAAAATATAACCTCTTATTTCCCTTTTGCTGTAGATATTCGTCAGATGCTCTATGATCTTTGATTTACATCAGTGGGAAAATATTTAGCTTTTTTTTCTTACAGAAGTCGAACAGGACTGAGTATTTTAAGGGTGCCGTTGTTGTATGTATAAGGAATCTTATTAGGGGTTTATTCCCATGTGGCTTTGTTTGGGGCGGTCTATGAAGATTGGATTTCTTAGAACTGTGAGTTTGAAATTTTTTCTCTCGATTTCAGGTTTTTTCGCCGTGTTAGGAGCGTCTGGTAATCCAATTTTTAAGATTTTAATAAATAATTTATAGCCTAAAACCCGCAGCCAAATTCAAACCAAATTCAATATTATGGTTTGTTTGAAAATGGATATAAAATTAATTTATCTTATAAGGGTGAACTAAAATCTGCATATTTTATTGTAAGAGGGTTAAGGGTCGAAAAGTATAGCTTACGTAAAGTCATAACCACATGCAAATGTACCGGACGATTAAAAATATTTTTGAATTTTGAGCTCCCAGTTGAGAAATCTCTTAACAAATCAAAACATAGTCTGCAAATATATAATTCCGCTTTCGTTCTTCATCAACGTTTGTACGAGCGTTCGCGCATCTCTATTCCAAAAGTTCCATTCGATACCCTAGTAATAGTGGGGGTGATATAGGGTGATAACTAGAAGACATGGTCGGGTTGGCTGACACTCGGACGCGGCCGAGGTCGCCGGTCCACCCCTGATTGCTTTTTAATAGCCATCCCGATTGCCTAGACATTGCTGGGTGAAGCCAGAGCATATTGAATGCGATGCCGAAGATATAATGCAGTATCACTTAATACATTAACCCTTCAAATGCCTATCAGATTTTTTGTAATCCATACGCATTCTTACCGTTACCGTACCCATAAAACATCTCTTTGACCCAAGGGTTGGCTGAGAAAGAATGCTCCTTAGACTTAGTTCCTAGAACTATCATTTTTTTTTAAAGTTTATAAATAAATATAATGAGTCTAGGAATAATTAATTTTATAAATATTTCCTGGAATTCCGGGGTTAGTGCAGTTAAGCATACATGTAAGAACAATACAAATGGCGGACTTAGTGCCTAGTGGAATTCTTTTCCTGTTGACCACGTAAATTTAACCAAAAAAAGTCGCAAACTATTCAGTTACAGTAACAGAAATATTCAGTTATATAGAATATATCCAGAAAAGTACGAAATTCTACCAACCAAACATAAATATTCAATAATTTACCCAATTGGTTCATAAACTATATTTTAAAGCATCTTAAAAAAGGAGGTTTCTCAATTCGACCGTATATTTTCAAAGAATTTAAGACTTTTACGTTCCATTTTCAACATTCAACATAAGTTAACGGGTCAAATGCGACAACATTTTTTAGTAGATAATTCAAAACAGAGCAAGTAAGGGACTTTAGCAAAGAGCATAAAGTATATTTCTATGTCTGCAGACTTTCTCATTTATAAAACTTATTTTGATGATTATATTTGTTGGAAAAAACGGATATGGTTGATACGGTGATAACATGACACGCAAATCAGATTCTAGTTATGACATTCCACAGTCATCAAGAGGAATTCGTCTTTCATTGCAATAAACGTTTGACACTATTACCTTTTTTTGCCATCTTTGCTGCATCATTGCAGTGCAACGCCGCCCTGTCGAACGCATTCGTGCTCCTTTTGCGATACGTGATCTAGACTCTTATTAGATTTTTGTTTAGTCCCTTTTCCGAGCTCTGAAATTAATAGCTTGTCCTGTCCCAGATTGTCTTTTTGAAAAAAATGGGCTTCTCCGGTTTAATTAGACTATGCGGCCGTGGTCTGATGAATCAGTCAGAGAGAGATATCTATTTCTTTCGGTTTGAATGGCATACACGTTGCTTATAGGTTTGTTGTTATCAACAACAAAGAGGTTTACTTGTAGAAGTCGGTCAAGTGTGAGTTGGACTCGTGAATCGGTCGCGCATAATATGTAATTTTATTGTTTAGATTTACAATTAACGATCATTGGATTTGTTTGTGCTGCTATGGTATTGCAAACCCTGCATTTATTAAATAAATAAATGCGCCAGACAATCACACCAATCACCTGGTCTCAAACTAAGGTTTTCCCTTGTACTATGAGTACCAGACGACGGATACTAACTGGGGGCGTCATCCCAGCACACCCAGACCCAAGTCAATTGAGAAAAGTTCGTTTTTCCAAATTGACCTGACCGGGAATCGAACCCGGGACCTTACGCGCTTTGGGCGCCTACCTTAGCCACTGTGCCACCGAGGTCGTCAAACGTATTAATACTTGTTCAAAATATGAGAGATAAGACTCAATAATGACTAATTTGAATGGGGTTGGCATAAAAGTTTGAGAAAACAGTCATCTACGTGATCTTATATGGGTTCCTTGTTTTATTTTGTTGTATGGTACCCAAAAAGGAAAATACTTTCACATTACTATTGACATTTTAAAACACATTTGTTTTAATAATACATAACTTTTTAATAACACTGATATTTTATTTTCTACACACCTTTTGTTCTTCCATGACAAATATTGGTAGAACAAGGAAATGACAATGCCTACTTATGAAGGGAATGTCACTTCCTTGGATCTGCAGTCACTTCCATGGAAGGCAATTTTTTTTAAACCCTCATATCTTAGTACGTATGAGATTACTACCATTTTTACCATGATACCCAAAGTCAACACTACTAAAATGCATCATCAATTTTATTTGAATATCATTTGTGCTTGATGACATTTTATTTTACTCAAAAATGAGAAATACCCATATAAATGTAACACTCAAATTAAATGTTTTTTATTTTGGACAAAGGCAAAATACATATTTTAATTAAAATATTTAATTGATATTAATATGGTTTGCAAGAGGACTTGTTGACATATAATCCTACTTGGTCTAAACTCAATTAAAATTAATATATTAATTGAAATGTATAGATAAACGGCTATTTTGGAATAGTGATAGGCGAAATTACAATCGGAAAGAAGCAATTATTAGATTGTAGATACAGACGTACAAACAAACGATTTAAATTCCATATAATATTGTTGACACGTCAGCGATGATTGATAATGCAACGTAGCGTGACATTTAAATAAAAAATGCATTTACAATATTGAAAACTGGGCTATTCCTGCTGCAATTCGTTGTAGTTTATTCTGAAATGCAGTGTCATGAAAAACTGTTAATGATTTTTTTGCGGATCTTTAATTTTATTTTAATAGGTGTAAACTACTACTTAACATAATATTTACCAAAAATGATACTAATATTTTGATGACCCTTGTAATCATAAGGACTTTGACCCTACGTCATCATCTCACGACGCGGGCTCAAATTCCAGTCAGGCCTATTTTGAAAACGAACTTTTCTACGTTGTCTCGGGACTGGGTGTTGTGGTGATTGATTTTGATTTCTGTGACACATGTTCTATCATTTCATAAGTCGACAATGAATTGTTGTTAATTCTTGTTGCTAATTTACAATTCAAGTATTCATTTCTTCTTTTAATTAGACGTCGCGTTATCTCACGACTCGGGTTCGAAACCCAGTCAGGTCTATATTAAAAAATAACTGTTCTACGTTGTCTCGAGACTGGGTGTTGTGATTCCGTGATTGATTTAAATTTTTGTAACACAAGTTCTATCAATTCATAAATCGACAATGTATTGTTGTTAATTTTTGTTGCTAATTTACAAATCAAGTAATTAGATTTATTTTCTTTTAATTAGACTGATACTCACTTTTGGAGCTTATCTAATGAATATACATACAATTGAAACTTGCAATAATTTCCATTTAAACTTTGTGAAAGAGTATTATATTATTATTACAGTAAATGGTGAGTAAACATGGCGTGCATTTGATTGCTTTGTAGCGATTCAAATTACACGGAATTGGCCATTTATTGTCCCTTTTCGTGTCACATCGTCATATATTTTAGAGCACATAGATAAAATGCAACGAGTTTCACATTTAATTTAGTGATTTAGTATGAAATCGTTATAATGTTGATATTTATTGGGACTTTACTAATAATATTAGTTTCTTCTCATCGGCATCACTAGCGTAGAAAAACCTTAAAACCTTAAAAGTTAAGATAAGCATAAGATAATATTTAACATTAATCTTAACAAAGATTATATTAACTAGAAAACCTTTTGATCTAAAGCACAATTTTGATCTGATTTGTGATGGTTGTTGTTTGCGTAACTTTTTCTTTTTGTTTCCAAGATTACCACCACCCACCACGTAACTACGCACCAGGTAGTAATACCTGCTGGGTAATCAATAACTGAATATGTTACTTTATATTTAAAGTTACTTTATAGTAATATAAATTAAAAAAGTGGCATATTTAGTTATTGATTTTTTACAGTATTTACTCTGAACTGCCAACGCTCTTTACTTATCTAAAGTGAAAATAAAATATTTTAATTTAATAAAATGTGAAAAAAAAAATACTGCCAAAGTAATATTTTCTTGGTAGATATACTGAAATCTCGTTAACTTTTACGAAAAATGGCAAGCAAAATAAACAAGCAAGCTCACTTTTGCAGTTATAACGTTGAATAGTTTGGTGCTCTCCGCAAGCCTGGAGGTAGAAACAATTCGAATAACCCGAACAGTAAAGTAAACGCTAGATTCGTTACGAACCTACAGCTCGAGTTATTAAAGTGAACCGTTGAGCCGCGAAAATGGAGCGAACTCATTTCAGTTCGAATGAAAACGTCTAAACTCCTGTGACTTGGCAATGTATCAAACCACCGTACCAGTGGAACATGCCTTATTGTACAATTAGCTTTTCAACTAGACTACGATTTGCTTCTCAATGTCAATTCATTTCAATGAGGGTGTTCCCGCATAAAATATCCACTAGATGGCGATACGTCGACGTGAGGTCCAACTATTTCATAAATATTACTGGTGTAATTTACATGAATAAAAGAATATTTACTTGACTTATTATTTGATTGGTGATTTAAATGTCATTGTGACATATCCGTCAATGTCATGTAAGCCATAACCAATCACTTAGCAGTTGGACCCCACGCCTACCTGTCGCCATCTAGTGGATTTTTCGTACGCAAATTAGCGTTTTGTTATTTCCGGCTATACCCGTGTGTCCTTACTGTCTAATATTCGTATTAGTTAAAGTTAAAAGTTAATTCGGAAATGTACCAATAGAATTGTACGTATTTACAACGCGATATCATTGTGTTTCGTCAGAGAAGATATACCTAAGCTAGGTCCTTAAGTGTGAAGATGAAAAGGCCATCTGCGGCCATCTTCAATATGTCTAAGTAAGATTAAACTTATTTCAAAGTTGATAACTACTTGAATGAAATCAATTAGAATATAAGATTTCGTTGTTTTATAGATTTTTTATCGAACACAATCAAGCAAATATATATTTTTTTAAACGGTTTTAAAGTAAGGTATCCTTTTGGTAGAACTCTAGACACTTAACACGCGTTAGTTAGAACCTTTTCCACCATCTTTAACCAAGCATGCACTAAGACTACTTTTTAGTAATATACTTTATTCCGCGTTTAAAAACAAACAAACGCAGTTATTTCGTCAATGTTAAATGTTTAAAGAGACAAAAAAGGAGATAGCTTGGTGTTATGAAGTATTTCTTCCTAAATTGAGGACTTTCGTACCTGAAACAAATAAGAACAACACATTAATGACAACACAATACAAAATGTTAAAGGAAAGGGGAAATTAATGTCTAATATCATACACTACATTTAGCTCTCATTTATTCAACAGTGACTTACATAATGTCTTATGTCTTAAAGTCATAATTATTTTAATAAAATATTAGTAACTATGTTCTAAAAGTATTCAAAATGTTTATTTTTTATTATATATAGTTTATTCATTATATATCTAACATTAGTTTGAAATTTTCTTTGTTCACTTTGACGTGCAGTCGACCGTACATGAAGTGTCGTGCAATAGCTTGATAAAAGTGTTATATGAATAGCCACTGTATTTGTCGTTCGGAACTTTGTTGACTTATGTCGTCAAGAATTAATTATATTGAAGTAAAATTTAGATTAAAAAAAACTAGTATGGGAATCGCCACAAGCTGAACTCGTAAATTGTCATACAAAACTGTCGCTTCGTTGTAAACAATTCCTATTTTTGGACGTGCAAAGTTCGGATAAATCCAACATCGCACAAAATCTAATAAATCCTGTTTCACACCAATGCAAATGGAATTGAAAACAAGCACACTGTGGAACTCGTAACCTTGTGCCCAAAGGGAAACTCCAATAAGTGAGTATTAGTTCCCCAACAAGCACAAACTGTGGCCTTCCTACGGTGACCGCAGAAATTTAATTGAAAAACCAATCAGCGATGACAACCGGACACGGCTGGGGATGTGCCACCCTAAAAACTTCGGACAACGGCCTTTTAATTAAACACGTGGACTTTGATTAAAGTTACTTCGACGGTGGACGATGACAAATTTTGTACCTGCCTTTATCGTGTGTCGAATTTTGTGTTCCGGTCACTTTATCAAAAAGTACATCTCAGTATTTTTTATTTTTCTCTTAAGTCAGTATGGCAACAGATAACTGATATGCAGTTCTATCTTTGTTGTTTTGCCATATATTGTGAATGAGACAGAGGTGTACTTTAATTGCTGCATAAATACATTTATCAATCACATTTCAAACTTTTAATAGATCTATTCATAAAAAATTATATGAAATATCACATTTCTCATAAATATTTGAAAATTTGCTTGCTTGCACACTAGGTCTACATTTATTATAATAATTATTTCATATATGAGTATGTTGGGCGGTTGATGTAAATATAATGTAAATATAATAGGTATCTTTGAACTTAGTGTGTTTTATTTAGTAAAAAAAAATATCGACTTTGTAAAACTGAGTTTTAGTACATATTTTTTCCATGATAATGCATGTTAATTAAAAAAATATATTTAAATTGTCTGTATATCAATCAAAGAGAAAGGAAAAATATTTGTGAAAAGCTGAGCAATATTATCGAGTCAAAAGTTTACGTGTTCTCAAAATGAGCGAGAGGCAGTCCTTTTATTTTAATTGCTTTTACACGTTGATGAAAAGTTGCGATTAAGAAACAATAAAAATACACAGGATATAAAAATAAGGGTACCTACTGATCTAAAGAGTACCATGTCAGACGTAAACGATTGTCCAATAACTGCGAGGAGTGGAGTTGCTTATCGATATTCAACTATTGTTTAAATTAAAACTATTCATGACTAATGAAATTGTGCAGGACAATAGTTGAAATTGTGCAGGACAATAGTTGAAATTGTGCAGGACAATAGTTGAAATTGTGCAGGGCAATAGTTGAAATTGTGCAGGACAATAGTTGAAATTGTGCAGGGCAATAGTTGAAATTGTGCAGGACAATAGCTGAAATTGTGCAGGACAATAGTTGAAATTGTGCAGGACAATAGTTGAAATTGTGCAGGGCAATAGTTGAAATTGTGCAGGACAATAGCTGAAATTGTGCAGGACAATAGTTGAAATTGTGCAGGACAATAGCTGAAATTGTGCAGGACAATAGTTGAAATTGTGCAGAGTAATAGTTTTGATATATCTCGAATTATCGACTCTATCGACAGTGTTTCTGGTTTTTGAAGCCAACTGTCAAATATTTAAGCGGCTTTAGTATTTACTAAAATTGATAATAATTTACTAAAATGTGTGTAACCTTATGTAAGACTAATAGATAAAACTAAACTCATATTCTGCAATCTTAACGAAGCTAAACTGTTCACTCATTACCGAATATTTGATTAAGATCTAAGGTTATGAAATTGACCGACATGTATTATATCTACAAGCAAACATCTCACTAAACGATGACTGAAATAGTGAACTGATATATAAAACTGAATTTAAATACTTAGATACCTATATTATACTTGCTTAAGACAAATGTATCGTTAAAAATATTTCTTTTTAACCCCCGCAAAAACGACGGGTTGTGTGTGTGTATGTGTCTGTCTGAGGCAACGTAGCTCCCAAACGGATGATCCGATTTTAATGCCGTTTTTTTTTTGAAAGGTATATCCGTCGAGAGTGTTCTTATCACAATTGAGACAGAATTTCCGACAGGACGTTACTACTAGTACAACTTTAATATGGTGTCTTCGATCCCTAGAGACATTATTAAAAAAAACAGTCTTTGAGTTTTTATTCTATGAAATTGCCTAGTGCTAATGTTCTTAGGTTATGCAGAAGTCGTTGGTTCGATTCTCCTGGGGGAAATATCTTGGTGTTGTTACCCACGCAAGGTTTAACATAAATATTTTGTTTACTTTGAAATAAGAATAATCTTCTTAATATATAAAAATGAATCCCTTTTTCCCTTGGTCACGCATTTATACATTTTTTGTTGTGTTTGTTATGGTCAAGAAGTAGTGGTATGATTAAAAAAAACTGAATTTATTCGAATTAAATAGTTAAAACTGGGCAACGGCTGACGGGTAGGCTAGTTAAGAATACAACTGAACACTATCAAAACAGTAACTTGATAGCGTTGAGTTTTATTCTTCTCTCAAAACTCTCGAAGTTATGTTTTATTTAAATACCAAAACATCTTCAATCTTCACAGCAAAACGACTCATAGAATTCCACTATCAACATTTTGCAGAACGAAAATTCCAGCTCCTACGACTTTAAGCTGCAATAAAAACATATCAAAGACAAGCGAAGTAGCGAAATATTTTTAAAGCTCAAACTACACGTACCCATAAAATATTTGAGCCATTATTTGAATGGGATTTAGTCGTTAACTAAACTACAGTAATGTCCATTGTTCAAGCGGTTCCGTACAATTTTGCGGTCCATTTGTGGCGGACAAATGGGCGACGGCATCGCCTCTGGCGGGCAAAGTGAGCACTAGAGTACACGCGGGCTACAATTTATTTTGGTTTGTTAGCACCGTAAATGTTTTATGTAAAATTTTCACGTGTATCTTACGTGCATTTGCTGTTTAATAGCGTTACCACGTTAGTATTCGAGATAGTTTTCTTAATATGAAACGTCTACTACTTTGGAAGTACCTACCAACTTTATGTGTCATACCTACTGTATGCATAAAGATAGACAGATATTATTGCACAAGGAGTAATAGATGGATATTAAAGTCCGATTTTAGCGGTCTAATCGCTAGACAACAATTTCTTTTAGACAACCTTCAGGTAGAAAAAAAAGAAGATAATATTACAAGAAACGGATAAAGGAATTATTATCCTACCACTTTTTAATACTAGAAAATTTGTAAGAGTGTATTTATGAAGTTACTAGCAGACCTGACAGACTTCGTCCTGTCAAGAAGACTTGCAGTATGACTTGAATTTAAATTTTAGGTAGAAAACGTTTGTACTGGAAAAATAATAGACTATCTTTAGAGTTTTCCCGGCAATTATTCGAATTTTTCTCGCCGTAAAAACGATCCTTGGACTTCAACGAACATATTAAAAAAATAATTTTCAAAATCGGTCCGAGCGTTGTCGATTTATGCGCTTACCAACACATTTTGGGATTCATTTTTATATAATAGATTAGGTGTATGGACGTATGTTTGTTACTCTTTCATGCCAATTTCCAGATGGGTTTGGACGAAATCTGGAAGAAAGGTGAGATGCTAGATGAATTAATATGGGAAACTGTCTATCCCGAAATAGCGAGACCGAAGTTGCGATCAACATCTTCATTTATAACAGTTCAAAATATGTATAGCACTTTTGAATTGTCGTCGAATACCATTCAAATTCTTTGCTGCCGTTTTGAAACTAATTCTACCGCTAAGAAAACGAAAAGATACTTACTACTTTACGTTACAGGGGCCGTACCTACGTAACTTATTGTTACTAAGCGTAAATTAATTTGAACCAAATCAAAGAGCTTTGATTTGATGAATGCTGTAACAATCACAAATGCCCTGTGAATATTTTACCAATAGGATTCTATCAATAGGACCATCTTCTTCAGATAATATGAAAGAAAAACAATCGTTTATTTGTCAACATTACCTAGTACATAACCAAAGAACTAAGCCTACTTTTAGTATAAAGATTATTGTTCTGAACCGTTTGGGCCAGGTATTTTCTTTATCCCGTTTCTAGGCAAGGTTTTTTTTTAAGGATGCGGCGATCCCGGTAATTATGATAAAGTAATTATGATCTCCGGCAAACAAGTGAAATATAATAATAATAATAATAGATTTATTTCTCACCATTAAGTACAAATACAATTTTTAACAAAAATATAGGTACAGGTCACAAATTGTTACTATGGTGGGTTGATACCTGAACTAGGATAGTTCCTGTATCTCAGGTTATCAACCCATATCAGCCATTGTTAAGTCCCAATCACATTCCATAAACAGCTGATTGATGCTGTAAAGTAAGTGAAGCTGCCTAGGTACGCATGAACGCACGCGCCAAGACGTTCGCGTTAGTGATAAAACATAGCAATTTCGGGGCGCGAGTGTCGGCGATAAGTCATGGCCGCTTCGATAACTTGTCACCCGGGACCCTCATCGTGTCTGCGAATCCGATCGGGAATAGATGTAGCCACGATCAGCGAGTTTTTACGCGATATTGATGACATGTGTAGGTAATAGTTTTACGTCAGGTGGGAGAGTACGACGTATCTGTAACGGGTTTTTTTTTGTGGAATCTCGGGGACTTCTTTCTTTGAATCAGCGTCGTGTGATAGATCTGTAGTTTTCATCAGCTGAGTGTCTGTCTATCTGATATATTTGCAAGTACATTAATGATGTCAAATAATCGATTGTGCATCAATTTTTAAATCGATTATGTAAATGGGCCCAAATATCTATTATATAAAAATGAATCGCAAAATGTGTTGGTAAGCGCATAACTCGACAACGCATAAACCAATTTTGACAATTATTTTTTTTAAATGTTCGTTGAAGTCCAAGGATGGTTTTTACGGCGAGAAAAATTCGAATAATTGCCGGGAAAATCTAAGACAGCAGTTTTATTTTGCCAGTAGAAACATTTTCAAGCTAAAATTCAGAGTCAAGCCACATTCCAAATCTTTTTGACAGGACGAAGTCTGTCGGGTCCGCTAGTAATAAATAAATACATGCGCCAGACAACCACACCAATCACCTGGTCTCAAAATAAGGTTTTCTCTTGTACTATGGGCACCAGACGACGGATAGTAACTGGGGGCGTCATCAGACACAAGTTATTTTGAAAATTTCGATTTCCTAATTGACATGACCGGGAATCGAACCCGGGACCTATGGTCGCTGCACCACCGATGTCGTCAAATTAATCAAAAAATCGATTAGACTATCGTTATACTATGGATCGCATCGCAGCCATCGGAGAAACAAATTAATAAGTTCAAGCACAATGATACCTACACAAAAACAGAAATAAATAACATCAAACGACATCACAAAATCATTCTGATCCCAAAGTAAGTAGTTTAAAGGCTCATGTTAAGAAAGCCAAGTCAACGGTGATATCACAATCTGTTCTTGTTGCCAACGCAAACCTTTTAATATATTTTGTCATTACATAATTATTTTGATATGTTTTGTCATCATTTTTTTCCGTTCTTTTTGATATACTTTTTGTGTTTTAAAATATTTTCATTATGTCAATTAGAAACGAATAAACTTATTTTGCCATTTCAATAGTTTTTCTTAATAATTAAGTGTGCTCAATAGTTCTTAAATCTCCCCCTACCCCGACAAATATTATTTACTAAATACACACATGAAAAAAGTACCTAGAACCCTTAATCCTCACTTCAACAGAAAGTTCCAATGATAACCATAATTGGGCTGGACTAAACGTGCAATGTCCTTACTTCGAAGCTGGGTCAAAACTGATAACTCAAATTACTTAAACCGCTAAGTAGTAATCTAACATTTAAATCAAAGCACTTCTTAGAAATCACGTATGCTTACTTTGCCATAAATTAATTTAAGTTGAACTATTTGCCAGACGGTGTCGCCTGGAGGCTGTTCGCAGATTAATTTGAAAGCGGAGACGGACTAATTCATCAGTGGACTTATACTAATTGGCTGTGAAACAAAAGTACATCTAATTTGTCCCTGGTTGTCGGCCTGAGACGCTCTGAAGATTTTTGCCCTTAATGAACATTTTGTTGGGTGAGGCGATGGACAGTGTTTAACTTGAATTCTTTATTAACCTTACACCAACCTTTTTATTTTAACAGAAACGTCTGTTTTCGAATCTAGACGGTTTTTAGACAGTTAAAACTTTATAAGGATACACTCGTATTTATAGATCAGTACGCAGGAACACAATAACACCGAAGTGATTGATAATTGGCTGCGGCCTCCTGTAAGGTAGAGGTATTTCACCGGATTTACTTATTTGTTTCGAGGGTCGACTACTCCTTTCTCGAGTGATAGTACACCACAAACCAAATACCAATGACAAAAACGCAGATACTGGCAAACTTTTCGAAAAACGTCACCACAACACAATTTTAGTTTTAAAAGGCATCTGTCGCAAAAACGGCGGACGTTAAAAATTACAGAGCGCCCGCCATTATTTACCCTCACCTACACTTAATATTCTTTCTCATAATAAAAGCCCATTTTCATGAAATAGAACGTCGAGACATTACCACTGAAGCATCAGTGTGACGACAGTGACTTCGTATTTTGCGACGTTTTTGATAAATGGGTCGCGGGAAGATAGCGCTGTGGCACTTAGGGGCGGCAAATATAGCCGCAGCCTCGTAACTGGTGTCGCTTATTGACACGAAATTGTGTTTGCAATGGTTCAGTGCACTATTTTTATGTGTCTGAAACACAATCTAGTAATAAAGTTGGATGCATCTTCGGTCAGAAATGAATTCATTTGTTAATAAACAACTTTATTGCGCAAAAAGTATCAACTAATGGTGAGCTTAACGCTAGGTGCGTTCTCTATGGATTCACAGCACAAACAAACTAATGTCCCTCGCGCCATGATGTATGTACCTATATCAACACAAGCTCTGCAATAAAGTAGTAAATTATCATATGGCCTAACCAAATTAAAATCTACTGTGATTGATATAAGTATTTTAAAATAGCCATGAAGTGAATGTCTGAAGATTTAAATTACCTGTTGTAAATAATACTTTACAAGATAGATGCAATTTCAGTTTGAATTCCAATAATATTTTTAGTGACGGTGACAGTTGCCAGGTAAAATTCCCAAACGAGATATTACAATGTGAAAAAAAGAGATGACGACCGATTACCAAACCAAAAACGTGTTTAATTTTATTTTTACCAAGTAATTAATATCACACCAATCGCAATCACACCCGTATCGCAACAGTGAATGAGTGTGAAATATTGATTTAAAACTATTTAGGCCGTGTTCTGGCGGTGCCATTTTTTGGGTGTGCATCTACAAAATGTTTAATTGAAGTTGTTCACACACACAAATGGTCAAATGATATAATTGACACAGCAGAAAGATCACATAACATGTCAATTTCAAGTCAAATATCATCACACATCACATCGTACTAGGGTTTTCAAGTTGAAACTTTGTGTTTATGGAAGAATGGATATTTGTTACTCTTTCACGCAAAAACGACTAAAGGGATTTCAGACGCTAGAATAGCAAATAGAATTTTGTAGATCTCGAAATAACGTGAACGAAATCACAGACAACAATTATCTATCTATTTATATCGTCTCGCCTTTCTCCCAGAGGATTAGACCGAGAATAGAATTGAATATACCTTTATTCATTTATAGTTGCATTATATAGAGTTTGAGAACAAACAACGAAGAATAAAAATGTACGATAGATCAAAGAATATGAATTAATAATAGATATTAATTGTTGACAAGAACTAAATTTATTTGTTCGATAAGTTACCAAATCTTGTTTACGGGAAAAAAATATAATATTAGGTATTCCAGAAATTTTATTGCAAACTAGTAAAAAAATTATCTTAGCTGTAGTTCAACATTTTGTCGGTATTGTTTGTTATTATTAGATACTTATTTCAAAATATCTAGGAGTAAATCGGGGCTCCTCTCAGACCATATATTATAATTTATGCATATTTATGTGTCTCCAATTAATATTCGGTAATTTTTGTACGAGTTTTGTTGGCTTGGAGGCGAAGTCCTGATACTTTTCACCACTTTTGCTATCATTTGATCCAAAATCACCACTTTAAACTATAATTCAATAAGTTGCAACTAAGCCCAATAAAACCGACCCGACTTAGAGTTTGATCAATTAAATTATTCGCCTTCCCGGAATCAAAGCATTGGCCTCAAGACTAGTCTCGTGTAATGGTTTCGAAGTTGGAAATTCACAAAACTTCATCTTGAACTATGAAGCAGTCGGCAAATTTGAGAAGAGTGCTTGTTTGTGTGTAGCGAGAGTTATCAAGGCTATTTTATTCTTGTTCGTATGTTAAATGAAGCTGTTTAAATATTACGCCGCAGAAGTGAACTTGGGATAAGGGTTTGAAAGAAAAAAGTTTCATCTCATCTTTATGTGTGGGACTTCACGTAAAGCGCGTGATTCTCTTCCATTTGAGCTAACTGCACGGTGTTGTCTTGTAGGGTACGTATTTTTATTTTATTATTGTACTCCTTCCCACGCCTTCATTTACATTACTTAATTCTCTTTTAAGTGAATCTATATTTAACTTTTCTCACTCCAAAATTTTATCCAAGTCCATTCATACATCTGCTCATTCATTCATTAACACATGGTTACGAACATTCGCGCTTAAAACATTAGAAAGAAATATGTAAAAGTCGTGAGTTCACGAACCACACTGTGATAGATGACTTTCTGCACCGAAAATATAGTAGTTCAAAATAAATTAACAAATTAAAAAAAATAACCACCGTTTTACAAACAAATAAAAGCATTAATCATGAAAAAAAATAAAAATGTTTATTTCAAGAATTTTATGTTTCTAATGTTTTTAAATCTTATCCCCATTATTTCTAATTGGAATCTAAGCATATCGTGTTGTTAGCACGGATTAAAGTAAAAACGAATTAAGTAGAAAGATAGTAAGCAAAATCCAACGATAATTTATTACTTTTAATCCAAAGCTCACACGTTTTTAAACGTAGATCTAGCTAAGAATAGAAAAAAAAAAGAAAAGATTTATGGCAAAATATTGCAAATGTCCAAAATGAGTCGCCAAATCTAAACGTGACAGTTAATAAAACATAAGGATGGCATTATGCATGAAGTTGCTACCCGCTGTCTCACTGTCGCTTGTCACGGCATAGCTCATTTATCAACGAAATGTCCGACACAAAAAATCCACCCGCAACAAAACACCCTTTGGTTACGTTTGAGTGCACTTGACTGACGACTCATCTGTTTTGTACAGTTAGTTTGATGGCTTTGTACAATAGGGACTTACTAACTATTTACGATACTTATGTTCATGATTTTGGGCAATTACAACACAACATTTCTTCTAGTTTGAGTACATATTGCAGGACTATAATCGAACAAAAGTCGTCGCCTCAGTAACGAGTTTCTCGAGTCGTTACAACTGGTGAATTTGTCGAAAAATCTGAAACTCACTTGGAGCGTAAGAAACATCAGGCGGACCATGGCTATGTTAACGGGTGGGATAATAAAGTATCAAATCCGTTGTCATCGCCATGTGTGTTCCTATCTTGCTTACCATCAGGCTGAGAGGAGCCAATATACTGTGCTTTAATAAAAAAAAAATACTTAGCTCGACCCAAGAATAGACCATATATCATGAACCGATATGATATATCTTACTCTTTCGTAATATAAACGATTGGACAAAGACAAAACATTGATTTTCAGAATCGGAAACGTTTCTAACTTTCGTGAATAATCTCGAATCCGATGACGGATAGTAATTTTCGTTAACATAACCAACGCACAAAAGTGAATAAAGCGTTTGAAAAAAAACAAATGATTGTTTAAGCAAGTCAAAACACTACTTTAACTTTAGCAATTTGGATTAATCTTCACAAAAATAATGCGTTTTTGGCGTCCTACAGATAGGTTTTTGTCTGATAGAAAAGAAATAAGGAATTGTGACTTCATATACCTTTATGATGGCATGAAAAACGTTTCATTTGCTTCCGCGAATCAGTCTACCGAACACTTTTAATTACTTATCAACAGATGATTCAGCAAATGAGTTCTCGTTATCACAGTTGATTGGATTTCGATTAACGGAATAGTTGTTAATATTGTTTGTATACTCACTTAATCTGTGTAATTATTTTTGTACAAATAACCCTATTTTTTACATGGTTTCATATGGGAAGGCTTTTGTCTATCAAGGAACTATGAAGTATAGATCAATGATGATAAATTCAGGATATAGTAACTATTCATCTATTATTGAAAAAAAAAAACAAATTTATTGTGATTACTTAATTTTACATCCAACCATATTAATATATAATTTCGCTATCCCAAGAGAGCATTTCAAATTTTACATCTTTTAAGAGATTTGGTATTTTGTAAATTTAAATCAATAGTGCAGACCACGTCAGTTAACTATCGAATTCTTTTTAATTATCTAAGGGTGACGTGAAATTAACTAAAGCTAAACTAAATTTAGAAATACTTTAGGGAAAAAAGTATTTAAGATAAAATAGTGGGACAAGTTAATTATGAGAGATACATACTCGTATCAACAAAAATAGCTGTATTATTAGTAATTAGTAATTCAGTAAACAGTTTTAAAATAACGCTTCAAAACTCAAATGTATAAATTTTCTTAACCAAATACATACAGCTTTTGTTCATCGTAAATGCAATATTTACCTACTCAAATCGTATTTGGTGAACATAAATGGAAACCATCTGAGTGGATTAGAGTCTGATGTTCAATGACGTACACTATGACAGGTGACGTGATCAAGTTATGCGTGAGCGATGGCTCTCCGAATATTTTTCGGTTACGGTGAATAAAAACACACGGGCCATCCTCAATCAGCCCACACTAATCACTCACAGTGTAGTTACATTCAGTTCTGAGAAGCGGGTTCTATTACAGGCATATCACACGTTAACATTACAGCTTCATAATAGGTAGTACTTTGCGAAAAATCGAAAAAGATGCGCGAACGCAAATAGTATTACCTCACGAGATTTTGTAGATCCACAGATCAATGCAAAATACAAACAAATTATTGTCTTCACGTCATGATACGTCATGTACATAGATGTTTGTTTATTAATCTCCATAATTCTACGACAACCATATCACACAGATATTACAGATTTATAATAGTAATACAGTTAACCCATGTTGTGTACGCTAATTATGGATCTCTGTCTAGATTAATAGTGATAAGTTTTTTATTTTTTGTGATGTTTATGGCAGTGATCTGTTCGTGTACCAATTTTAAATAAATAAATAAATAAATAAATACTGCGCGAAAAATTTAAAAAGTTGCGCTCATACGACGTTTTCTTTTCTCGTCCAGTTGCTGTGCCCTAACAGGGTCTGATGTATCTTTTACTTTGTAAATGAAACATTATTGTGCAATAAAGTATTGAGTATTGAGACTGCAAAGTAATCGCCGCACAGTGCCTACGTTTTAAAAGCGCTCTTAGCCCGTAATCTTTATAAATATTGCTTTTTCCTACAAATATCATTAAGTTTGTAAGGATCTATGGATATCTGGATGTATGTATGTTTGTTACGTTATAAAGCAAAAACTATTGAATGGAATTTGATAGAAAGAGAGATGATATACTAGAAAGCATATAGGGATACTTTTTATCCCGGTTTATGTTACGCAAAAGTAATTTTTAATGTCCCAAATATATCATTTACGAAGGAACAGAAAGCTTTTAGTCTCCTATTGCAATGAGGGCTACAAATCTACAATTTAAACTCATCACGCGTGCTGCTCTTCCAACTGAGCTAACCGCAAGTTTTTGTAGGGGACGAATTTTCCTGTTATATTAACCTCTAAACCAAAGATTAGTGCCCCCTGCTGTATATTGTAAACTACATTAAAATCGACCCATAGGTAGTACATTCGTTGCAGGACTGTTTGTAAAAACCACAGAATCGAAGCATCTGAATAGCTTGTATTTTACAGTACATTACGCCGCATACCTGAAATTTAAATATAGAAAAAATTAGAAAAATCATCTGCCTCATTCGAAAATATAAAAAGCATATGCATATTTCTTTTTGAGAACTAAATCGACTTTCAAGCCGTTAGTTAAGCGAAGCATCCGACCGGAAAATTGCATCGATACGTCCGAACAACGGGCGAAGCCGAGGAACACCCACTGAATGGTGAATCGGATTAACACTCGATGTTCTCGATTGGAATCGCAAATTACGACGTTTGAGGGCCGGACTTTGCATTTGTTTAAACTTTTTAGTTGTTGTTTTTTTCATGCATTGGTAATGACGTTAGACCTACGGCATAATTGTTAATGCGCATAAAAGCCGGTCAAGTCGGACTCTGATACAGAGTATTTTGTAAAAACGTATAAGCTTCATTTTACAGTTTTAAAGTGTTTGATGTTCATTGTGGCTTGATATCTTAAATTTTTGATATGATTGTGTGGTAAGTGGCTTAAGCAGTGTCTAACAGAAATCAGAAAGAACGAAAGTAACACAACAGCCAGGCCCGAGGCAATAGCTCAAAAATCGTTTTCCTTATTGACCCGACTGGGAATGGAATCCGGAACTACAGAAATGGCGGGACTCCAAAGTCTGGTACGTCAAAGTAAGACAGCTAAATGTTTGAAGACTTGATTTGTTGGTGGCCTTATTTAGGTCGCAGCTATGCATGAACATAATCATTACCCGCAAGTATTAATTTCCTAATTATTTATTGTTCCTACATAATTGTTTCTCAAAACCAACCACCTTGACAAAACTCAAGCTGTAAGTTAAGCGAGGCAACCGACCGGCAAATTGCATAGATACGTCCGAACAACGGACGAAGCCGAGACACACCCGCACTCAATGGCGAATCGGATTAACACTCGATGTTCTCGATTGGAATTGTTAAAGCGAATCGCAAATTACATCGTTTGTGGCCGGACTTTGTTGGTTTAAACTGGTTGACAATAGTTGGAACGCGGTGACAAAATTTGTTGTGGTACGATTTCGAATTGGGTTTTCTTTTTTGAACGAAAAAGAAAAGTGTCATCGTCAATATTCTAGTCAAAGGTAATATAAATATGCTGTACAACTTAAAAACAAAACCCGGCTATCCACTTTGGGCTTTGTACTGACCTTATGTCGTTGCCATAAGAATGAAAACTGGACCTAAAGTGTTTTCCGTGATGAGCAGTCAACCGTGTATAAGCCTCCTTCTAAGATTTCCTCTGCTCTTGCAGCTAAGCTCCATCGTGACAAAACCGTCGGCGCACCTAGCGCTAGAATATTCCTTTTTTCTCAACTTCAAAAACATTTGGTTTCTCAATTCAACCATATGTATTTTTGTATGTGCACCAATGAGTTTGTCCACCAGGATCCGTTAATGGCATACCAGAGTAATTGAGAGGAAATTGTTTAAATATGAAAATTATTCTAAAAATGAAATGTGTCCCAAATTTCACGCCAATTCTATACTCAGCATATAAAATTTTGTTCTTATGCCCACTATATAAAGGTGGCTAGTTTTATGATAGTGTCAAAACTTCATGGAGTTTGCCAAAAACAGCATTTGTGTCAGAACTAATAGTGTTGAAACGCAGCGTACATAGCGTTCTTTGGGTATCATATTATCAAACCGTCGCCGTCAATGTAGCAAGAGAACCTAAAAGAATAGCCCACCTTTATTTCTGTCTTGAAAGCGTGCATATTTTTGTCTTGAAACCAATCGCCTTGAGAAATCCGAGCTGTTAGGTAGGTAGTTAAGTGGTGCAGCCGTCTGGGAAATTGCATCGATACGTCCGGAACAACCCAAAGCATTGTTTTGGATGTAAAAGGCGAGAAACTGAACTGGACTATTGGAATCGCAATGTTGCCGATTACAATTTGCAGCGGGAAAGCGATTCCGTTTTCAATGATGCCAATCGCTAATTTAATTGCTCGAGAGCTACATTTTGACCGTTTGGTGTTTCAACTCAAAAAGGCTAAGTTATGCTTTGAATGTCGATGAACATTTACAGTTGGAAGCGTGCGTGCTTTGCAAAATTTACATAGGTACGATCCTACTTACAAAAATATTTTAAGACCAAAATTAGGTTTTTTTTTTTTATATTGCACTTCAAGATTGACCTCATTCCACCTGATGTTAAGTGGTAATGAGGTCCTAGCTTAAGGGTGACAAGTACAGCATAATAAATCTGTTACTGGACTTGTCACTCTTACCTTGAAGGCTTGACCCCTGCTACTAATGTAGCACCCCCCAGGAGCTCTGGAAACCTTACTGACACGCAGGAACACAACAACACAGAAGTGATTGTTATTTGGCTGTGGTCTTCTGTAAGGTGTAGGTATTTCACCAGTCGGGCTGCTCCAGTACGAGCGATAAATCGCTATGCCCTACCTCTCTTAAAATAAAAAAAATAAGGTATATTGGTTCCGCCGTTTAATCTATATTGTTTTGGTAAAAGGATGAAATTTAATTCTTTAATTAATCCAAATTCGTCAACGCTTTTTTCTGATTCAATCAATCTAATCGATTGATTAAATTTCAGATTCAGAATATGCATGATTTTGATGTTTCAAAAAAAGGTTTCTTAACATAAAAATAGACTACACAGACAACAAAGAATTTCTTATGCCAACTCAGCCAATGCTGCTTTAACATTGTTTCTACTAGTGTAAAGCGTTTCAACATTAAATCTGAACTATTATCAACTTCTGAGCAGAGCACGGAACTCTGTAATTTTGCAAACTAAAACGAATACCTAAACCACTGCGACATCCAGTTGGATGCGTCAATGTTTAAGTTAAGAGTATAAACACTTTCCGTTGAATCAGAGAAAGACGACATTTCACAAGCCCGACTCTTTCTGTTCAAAGTTGTATTGAGGGCACCGAACAATTCAAGCTTCGACAGGTAAGTTATTAAACTGCATATAATTGTATTTCTTTCTTCATAAATCATCCTTTCCAATTTTCCATACATAAATTGCGATTAATTGATAACGTATTTTAACCGTACAAAAGTTTTATCGCGACCATTTCATGAAACATCACAATTTCGGTAAAAAAGCAATATCACTAATACCAATTCGAACCAACCTTTTACAAGCCATTTTGCGGGTGATTTTAGGAAAAATATGCTCTAGGTGTATGACATTGAGTGACAGGTTACTTTGTAAATGGTAATTCGTCTTTGGTTATATTTGCGTGCTCACACACAGTAAGGAAAGTGACGTTTGTCACGGGACGCCGTGTAAGCCAACATGGTTCAATAACCAATGGCATGTTATTCCAATGTGCCTTATAGATGAGAAGAAACATGTTGGCCTGGTTTGGCCCACGTTGGCCTATGTTGGCCCGTTTGGAGACGGTACAAACAGGTACTGCGTGTGACAGTGAAGTAAGGATATTTGTAAAAACTGGCAAAGAATGACTACCTCGTAATGTCCAGGATTCAAATTAATCCAATAAAGTAATAGTAAAAAATTGTTCAAAGTTTTTGCTTTCCAAATGATCTGTCACACGCATACCAGCGCTGCCGATGAAAATAAAAACATATTATTTGGTACTAGCTATGCCCGCGACTTCGTTCGCGTGGACTACATCCTTTCATGGTCGGTTTTACCCCTATCTCCCCTAATATTCGAAACAAAAAGTAGTCTATTATTTTAATAGAGCTATATTTGTGCCAACTTTCATATCTCTAACTTAAAAAATAAACATTTTACCATTTAAACTTTCAAAGGTGGCATTACCCCCCCCCCTTACTTTCTAACAAAAAGAAGTAGCCTATGTCCGTTCTTGAGGTTCAACGTATACCTATGCCAAATTTCATCAAAATCGGTTCAGAGGTTTAAGCGGGAAAGCGTAACAGACAGACAGAGTTACTTTCGCATTTATAATATTAGTAGGGATTTTTTGGCTTATTTACTGACTAGATATGGTTTATTTTTACTTGCAACAGCATATCTTCCAAATGCTTTAATCATCAAAGATGTCTTCGCTTACATATAACATTGTTCATTTATTTCGTTATTTCTTACTTTCAATCTAGCAATTTATAATTTGATAAGTAAACGGCCCCGGTTTCTCACGGATTCAACGAAGATAAGGATTTATTATATTATTCGCATTCTTGTACTTTAATAAGTATTTGTTATAGGTAAGACTTTACCTTGAATATATATCTATTAAATCAACAGCAGTAAAATCCGTTACGCAGTTTTAAACATTTAAACAAATATAGAGATATACAAAGGGAAGCGACTTTGTTTACTACTATGTAGTTATTTCGTTTATTTAATATTGTTTTTAAAAATAAAAACCAAATCGGGACTGCAATTAAAATAATAAATTCGCCAGCCGACTGTAATTAAAAACGTTAAACATGAACGAGTAACGCTTTAAACCAGAAACTATTTAGTATTCGGCGTGTTGCTCACGAATTTTGTTTTTCTGTACTCCATGAATACTAACAAAGCGCTTTAAAAAGTCTTTGAACACCAAAGGACAGTTGTGAATCCCAGTTCTTACTTAATGAGAAAGGGTTCTAGCGCAGTAATGGTCGAGCCATCGCTTCGCTACAATATTTTAATGCGGCTCTTGAAACGTTTTACAGATGCACTATGGGATGCGGGACTCGTTTTTAGAAGTAGGCTTCAGTTTTATGTCTTTCCTTGTATCTGTTGTCCCAGTCATGTTAGTACTTTTATAAAATTTTAAACGACGCAGGAACACACGTGCATGTATAATATGGGATTTGTTTTTAGAGCATGCTACGGAATTTGTATGTATTCATATTTGTGTGAATCTTAAAATATCCGCCTTTTGGTTATTTAGTTTCAGAAATGAAACTAGTTAGATGCTCCAAAATGAATGGATTTTACGAAAAATAATTCACTAGACTTAATAAGGATTATAAAGCCTCGTACGTAGTTTTGATGGCATGAGTTAGAGCAAACGCATCTAATCTACACTAATATTATAAAGAGGAAAAGTTTGTATGTTTTGAATAGGCCCAAAAACTATTGGACCGTTTTGAAAAATGCTTTCTCTATTCGAAAGCTTCTTTATCTTGGTAAATAAAGTAGTAAGTAAGTAACATAGGCTAAATTTTATTTAAAAAAAAAAATAGGATTCCGTAAAATATTTGGGGTTTTCGGACACAATGTGTAAAAATCAACCAGAAAAGTTACTCATTTTGCGTACGCTTAAATAATTACTTTTTAAATTAGAGTGTTTAGGCTATTGTGAAATATTCTAATCATTCATATTGAGATGATAGCTTAAACTCTCTTCCGAGGCACACTTGTACTAGATGACACTTAGTGCGACCTGGTCTCCCGGACTACATACTACAAAGCTGTACTTTTGGTATTGTTTCTTAATAATTGCCGCTATCGCGTTACGACCACTGAAATAATTAACTATTAGATCTATAAAGATAAGAAACCAATTCCTCAACCGTAACTATAAACTTTCATTAATAACCACCTTCTTATCTAATCGCTTACATTTAAAGCTATTAACTTGATTTGTAATAAGACTGTTTAAAGTCTCATTTCCATAAACTAACAAATTTAAGCTCGCCTTGTAAACATAAAATTATTTATCTACCCATTCAGATTTTTAATTAAATTACGAAGTTCTTCCATAAGCCTTTGATTTGTACCGCTGTTTATCGTGATTAATATCTTATCTTGATTATAACAAAGCTTTCATGTTGACCCTAGTTTACGAATCAGCCTTATACAAGAGTTGGAATATAAATTACTGAGGTTTCGTGTCACGGTGTCTAATTTGGTTACGGTGGCATCAATTAAAATCGTAGACTGAACTGCCGGTATGGATACTGAAATATATTTTCTGCGACTGTTACTGAATGGCACATCACATTACCTGAATCGAGGTAATGTTGGCATGACAAAATTCAGCTCTCTTTGGATCGTGGTCCAAGTGGAAAGACACAATTTAATAATTATAATATGCCCTTTTTTTGGGCAGAACTACCCACTAAAACCCCCAGTCAGACCTCATTGCCTGAGTGGTGGTGCTGTGGGAAATCGGATCAACCTAACCAACCACAACACCACTATCGATTATAATATGACCTAAATGAAGATGCTGGTCGTACCGTTTAAATATATACGAGTACATTGACCGGTATCACACCTCGGCGAAGGTATTATGTAGTCACATATAATAATTATCTTAATTACATTGTTTATTTATTAGTACACTTGCTGCAATTATTTATTTTTAAACCAGCGCTTTGATGTTATTCTGTTGTATACGGGTAATGATTTTGGGGTCCTGGGTTCAATTCCCGAATCGACCAAATTCAGTTTCGGATTTAAATTAAAATCTTATATCCCAACAAATTTGTCATGAAATTATAGGCCAAGCAAACAATATAAAATGAAAAATAATTGCTGGAGTTATCAGCTTAACTTGGTAACTTTAGTATGAAACGTAACAACACTAAAAAAAAATGCAGTCCAACTAAGAAACAAATGTATCTCTTAGTTAATATTATTTGTTATTACTTTTAGAAATATTTTAATCTTACTTAATCTTACTTAATTTTTACACAACTCAATTATATTCTTATGTACAAAATGCATTGTTGTTAACAATCAACGACAATTTTAATTCACACGTGGTGTGCTTCATTACTTATGCCTTTAAATTAATTTTGATAAATTAAATTAATTAACTTTGTTAAAGGTAAAATAAGTCATTTAGTCTTATCTTAATCATAGTAATACGTAAATTTTTAGTTGACGTAACAAAAAAAAAGTTCTTTTTGTTTAAATAAATAAGATCCTGATAAGCTCGGAATAAAAATTTAAAATAGTAAACATTTTTAGTTTTTTTTTTACAGCATGCAAAAGCGATGATCAATCTTTTACCGATTTCTCTTAAAAAAGAATCCACTCTTGAAGTTCACAACTTAGACCTTCGATGGAAAATAAAAAAAGCAGTTTGCGTGAGCCATACCATTAATTTAGTGCGTGAAAAGAACGCGAAAGACGCAGAACGACGACGAAACGACGTCGGCACGATTTCGCTTTGAATGATAATAATGGATGGGTTTTTGTGTACGAAAATTATCGCCGAGGACCCGCAGAAGGTCTTTCAGTGGGTTGAAGGTGTGTTTTTGAGAGAAAATTATGAAGCAAATTTGGTTACGTAATTTAAAAACATTTACAGCTAGGGAGTTGGCAGCTAAGAAATTGAATTGCAGATAAAAGCACTTTTTTTTCATGGTATGCTTTTTTCACTGGTAACATATTTTTGTGTATTGCATTAATAATATTACAATAATAATATTGTATACCTATTGCATGTTTGGATATTGAACTTTATTACACCGTAGATTAAGACGATTTTGACGACCTCTGTAGCCGAGAGGCGAGCGGGCTGAACTTTGGCGTCCCGTTATCTCTGAGGTCCCGGGTTCCATCCCCGGTCGGGACAATATGGGAAATGAACTTTTCAATATTGTCAGGGGTCTGGGTGTCATGGTACCGTCGTTGTTTCTTATTTCTGTAACACAATTGCTTAAGCTACTTACCTCAGAATCGGAGCAATGTATGTGATGTTGTCCAACATTTATTTATAATTATACTACCAGAGAGAAAGGGCAGCTAACGATTTAAAGGCTGTTTAAAGTCAAAAGCCTGTAAATTTACGTGTTTTTGACTGCACTAGGTTTATTAGTTAGTGCATTGGATTTTGAATTATTTCAATGCCAAAAATAGTCATTTTAAAAACATTAAGCAATTTTAGTCCAACTATCTACAACTGAGTCAATAATCATATGGATTGAATATACATTTTAAGACTTTCGCGTTCCATTTTAAACATTTAAAATAATTTAACGGGTCAAAACGCGACACCATTTTTATTTAGTGGTTAATACGAACTACTTACTGCCCGACGTTTCGGTTAGGTTGCACCAACCGTAGTCACGAGCTGACTGGTCTTGCTCGCCTTAAAAATGGTGTCGCGTTTTGACCCGTTAAATTATTTTAAATGTTTAATATGGATTGAATGACTGAATAAATAATTAGATTAATATACATACCATACCTACTGAAATAAGTGGACTTAATGACGATAGATCTTTTGCTCAAAATGAAATATAGCAGTGATGTCACTAAAGTGACTGATATAGCGCTTGTCTAAATTGTAGTGGATTCAATGCACCAAAAACGCACCAAACAACCCCGCGCTCTATTTACCACAAGACGTTGCATTGCTCATGTTTGTAACACAATGTCCCACATCGTTGCACTTATCATCGCCAGACAGGGATATCGATAAGAGGCCCACTCCTCTTGGCAGGCACTCCGCTCGCTTTAATATTTCAGCCACAACAGTTGCCGTTTGGCACACGGTCGCCATTCCCCTACAACACATTTAAATAATTCTGCGGATCTCTAAATTCGAGCCCGTGTCATACGCACCAGATCTGGACTTTTACAACCCCTGGCTAGCCGCCAGAGACAATTACTGTAATAGATAAAAGTAATTACTGTTATTAACTCGATTTGTTTTAACAGAGTCACTAGGATTTTATGAATGTTTAATTTGAAAAAGAGTTGGTAGATCGCCGAGGGCTAATGTTATTTGTTAGAGAAGTAGATTATCTCATTCTGAAAGTACAGTTAATAAAGTATTAACCTATTTAATTTACCTTTGAACGGATAAAACTTTCATTTCTGAAATAGGTACATAGTCGCAAATATGAATATCGGTACGATTGCCAAATGCGGGTCCAACCCTGACTATGCTAAAATCATACCTTGTTCAAAGTCAAGTTCAAACTCATAGCCCGGTACTGTACCTATAGAGGCGGTCTCTAAACAGGATAAATATTTTTTCCTCCTACGCTTGCTGCACTTGCAAGTGCTTTGTCTTAATTTAGTCTCATTGCATTTTTACACTTGAGACCTCTTCATAGCTCACATTATTGTAGTTGGTAACTAAACCCCACTTCTCTTGCCTGCATCCTGCCTACTGTTTCCGTAGTGTAGAAGTTAGAGAACTGCCTCTGCTGCTTAGCTCTAACCACTACCGTGTTGGGCTCAAAAATTTGAAGGAGTGTGGAGGTCAAATAGTAATTGCTCCAATGTACTTGCTCGTCAAATCGAGATCATAGTCACAGCAGATGGCTGGATAATGAATGGACAACCGACATAACTGATAAGAGAAAGAAGAACAACGGAATCCTACATTGCGTGGGGGCAAACGCGTACTTCCTCGCTTTTTAATCACTTCGAAACAGATCCCGTCTATTGACTTCCTAAACAAATACGATAAACTTGTCTCAGATCATTTAAAATTTAAGAAGTCGGAGACAAAATGCAATAAATTTTATAGCGGACCAAATTAAACTCGCAACGAAGATAAGTCTAGAAAGTTGTATAATTGATCTGTTGCTAGAAGGCTTTCGATTAAATCGTGACACGTCAATGAATGCTGGGATGCATGAATGTTTAATACGATTCCGAAAAGTTCCAGTTGATTCGTCTTTTTCATGTGAAACTTTGCACGTACGCGGACGTGTTAAAAAATCTTATATTGGATAAATGTAGCACTCATTATTTTTAATGACAACTCGATTTCTTGAGCGTAGTCAATTTATGTAAATGTCACTCTAGAATTGACATAATTGAACATGAGAGTTCGATGCAAGAGCATGGAACTGGAAAACTATCTATAGATTACAATGATCCAGTTTAAGATTGTTTAAACGCATAGTCGGGTTAAAATTATGTTGGTGACATGGGGTGCAGCGGAGTAGTTTAGGAAAATCAAGTATTAAAAAAATCTGGTCAACAATATTAAAAAAGAAAGCAAGACTTAGTCTTAGCATTAGTCCAATGCACTTCATCTACTGTAGTTGTATAATTCATTCGTTTCCACGGTACTTGACCGATAATCCCAGGCGATAACGAGAAAGGCTCGGGAACTACCACAGTTGTCATTATTTTAATGAAGCCTTTTCCCGACGGCTTCTCTAATGACCTTCTCAAATATTCATGTGCCACTAAACACGTTGAACACAATGAAGCGTTGAACTTAAAGTAATTGGCCTTATTAGATTTGTTTTATTTAAGGATGCTGAAATCATCTTTAAATAAATCACTTGCATTACTAAGCTTAATGATTCGTTCAAAACCTACGATTCATAAAGCCCAATAGCTACTAATTTTCATTGAAAATTATCACTTATAAATACTAGTCTTTGAGTATTTTTTAAACGCAGCCTTTGATTAAATGCACATGAATTTATTCCCATATCAGGTCTAGAATATAGCCCTAAAAGATTTTTAAAAAGGGACTTCTCTGGCTCGCACATTACTATTGCGTCAAAACACTCATATTCGTAAAATCAAATGTGTTTAAACAAATGAAACTGCCTCCACATTATAAATGTAGAAGAAATTGAAGAACTGATTTAGATTTTGTTTCTTTGTGTTTGAAAGGCCGGGAGTGTTTTTAAAAACATATTTGACATACTTAACAGACATATTTTGACAGAGCTCCCATAATTTAGGAATCAAATGAAAAGGCATAAGTACTTTATGAAATTTTAAATTCAAGATATGCTTGATATTTACATGCAGTAGACATGTGTGGGAGGTCACAGATTTCCTAAAAGTAAGTATTATTCTTTGTCATAAAAATATATATTGTGTTGTAAGACAATTCTGTTAAGATTTATGAACAAGTACACATTTTATAGGTTACTAGTAGGTATGTACTGTTACAAACAAAAAATACAAAGACGATATTTAAATATAAGCCGCGTGTTTCTTGATCTATAATTATGTAATTGTATTTGACGTCGGTAATCTGAGTCAATTATTACGGTGAATTAATTATTTATTTAAAATGAAGTGGTTAGTTTGAATGTTGGTATTCGTTTATAAATTACTTGTGGTCCGCTCCGAGTATATCATTGGAGTATTAGTAAGGGTCTCTATGTTTTAAATATAATATTGCTTATGCCATCCGGACACAGTGTAAATTCCCACCAGTGTAAAACATTTTTACATCTGTTTAGTAGTTCTAAATCAAATCTTCTTAATAAAGCATATTCAATGTAAACAAACCAAACATTCAAAGCTTTCCTCTTTATAATATTTGTATAGACAATTGACTAATGCCGGGTTCCAATATTTGAAAAACGAATCGTTCTAGTTACGGATAGTTAAACGGTAATAAAACCGTTTAAAAAACGACCGACAAGCGACTGATAACAGCTGACATGGAAAGTAAATTTGTATTAGCCTTTACGAAAAACGGATTGCCATTACGAATCGTAAAATATTGGAACCGGGCATTAGCCTTAATTTAAATTTAAGAAAGATGATTGTTTTATTATTAAAGCAGTTAAAGTTCAAAGTGTATGTACAAAATCTAAATAAATCTCATTTTGAAAGAAATAAAATAAAAAAGTATTTTTTTTGAAACGTCACAATACAACATAGTTGGGCGACATTTTAAAAAAGTTGAATAAATGTCAAATATATTCCTAAATGTTTTGACAGCTATTTAAGAGTCGCAGTTCAATTGATAATTATACCCCAATTAGGAGTTCGCCAGTAAAAGAATGATCAACAAAATATTAAAAACTGCAACAAAAGTGGTTGTATAATGATTGAATGAATAATTTATTATGTATATTATACGTTTTTCACAAATGTATCTAAGTTGACTTTACCTGTCCATAGTACGAACACGGAGTGTGTCAAATGAAAATAAAATTTACAGCGTCTGAATAAAACCGTAGTACAGTCGACAGCGCGTGAAGGTAAACACTTGCCGTTCAATATTAGATATTATGTGCTTGACATAAGGGTGCTAAGTTGAAAGTGACTGACGTGTTTTTACCGTACCATAAACACGAGGATATAAAGTGCGCAAAACTGACGTGCCTGATCTTACTACAACTCGTTTGAAGAAATGCTCACGTGACATAAGGACTTGTAAAAAGTATGAATCCCTTGTTATCGAAAATAAAACTGTTTCATATAAACCACTTGCTGTGCCCGCGACTTTGTTCGCAAGGACTACAGGGTTTTTCCATTTAAATATACTAGAGTGATAATTTGCTAATCAAGACAATAAATAAGTAAAATGTATATATATATTTACATTTTTTTTTAGTTTGAATTTGATAATTTTAGCTACTCCCTGCTTTTTTCTTCAGTTCTATGAATTACAAACACGTTAAAAATAATTAAAAGTAATTAGTAATTTCACTTTAAGTAATAAGAGTCTGTGAGCTAGGGTGCAGTCAGATGGACGGTCAAAGCGAATACGTATCTACAACGAAACCCTTAAAACATAAAATTACAAAGCTTCTAGTTTTTAATAAAATCATAAAAGTTAATGTGAGAGAAGTTTAATATATTTTGCTTCTAGATTCACTTATTTAAAATATGATAGATACTATTTTCACATATAAGAGAGGTAGGACATATCGAAGAGAGGTAGGGCATAGCTATTTATCGCTCAAACTAGAGCAGCATGACTGGTGAAATACCTCCTTACAGAACCTTACAGAAGACCGCAGCCAAAGAACAATCACTCCTGTGTTATTGTGTGGGGTGCTACATTAGTAGCAGGGGTTAAGTCTTCAAGGTAAGGGCGCAAGTCCAGTAAAAAATTAATTATGCTGTACTTGTCGCCCTTAAGCTCATTACCACTTAATATCAAGTGGGATGAGGTCAATCTTGAAGTGTAATATATAAAAAAACATTAAACGTAACTTTATGAACAAAACTTTGAATTGTCCAACAGACAATGGTATAATTATAATTAATACAAACTGACTAAAACAGTGTTATCCTCTCAAAGTTAATTCTTTTGTTGCAAAAGATAAAATGAGTTTCAGAAGCGAATTTTACTTAAAATCTGACCGTCTCATACAACATAAGCGAATTTTAATTTTCATAATAAAGGCGAAACAAAAAGGTAAACCGCGTACGTATAGAGACCGTAAGGGATAAAGGCGGGTCTACTGTATTGTTGCTGACTCATGGTGGCATAAACATGAGCAGCTAGCGGATTTAATAAAAAAGGGTTAAGTACGTCCCTAGCCGTCTGGTGTCTAAGCTTCCGCTACTGCCATTTATAACGTGTGCTAAAGATAAGAAATCAAAAAATCTGAGCGTGTTATCACATTTAGAATGGCAAATTTCATACACGTATATTTAGACATCTACTCAAATAGTCACTCTGAAGCCTCTTAATAAATTATTCCCTCCTTATTCTAAGTAATAACGTAAATTACACGAGAGGAGAACCAAACAAACAAACACGCTTTCATGTTTTTATTTTCAATAAGTATGAACTCCGATGGCAAATATGTTTTGTATAATGCATATTAAAATACAGTTTAAACCAAAATCACACGGATAGTTAAACTTTTAATTTTAAAGTAAGTAAGGCTACTCTGAATAAGGTTACATATTTCAAGAGTCGTTTCAGCTGATGAACAAGAAAAAAGAAATACGTAAAAGTTTAATCATACTATGGTATAGTTTTTATTTAACAATTGAGTATTCGTTTCTCAATTAGGCTACTCATAGTTTAAAGATGCATGGGGTTATTTTTGTATCGATCTGCCTCTTTCACCTTTTTTTTTCTTCTCGCTTGGACCACAGTCGGCAAGCGGCTAGCCCACAAAGCACTTACGTATATAATATTTTTATTGCGATCCCACGCCGCTTAGGAAGCAAAGGCGACCCACTAAATAAAATATTTTCCCAAAGAACCCCGTATTGCGGTTTTATGTCGTACACTAAACAGTATTGTCCTTTTGTTGTTTCATTGTGGATTCCGTGCGGTAAATGTTGCGGGCGCGAGAAACGGTTAATTGTTTCTTTTGGATTCCTTGAGAGAAAACTGGGCTTTTTCTTCATACAATTATATAAATAGACACACAATTGCTAAAAAAGATTTAAAGAAACCGTTGAAACTAAAAAGTGTCACAATGTAACGAGCGCAATCAAATTTCCTCAACCATAACAAAGTATACAGAATTATACTTAAGGATATTTCTTGTAGTAATCTGTAATACAAATATAATATACAATGAATTAGCACTTACTTATTAAGTAATTCAAATAAAAAAATAACTAATTAAACAAAGATGGTCCCTGTGGTAAGGCACTTGAAATTCTGCCGGCATTACCTACCTCGCTGAATGGGGATTGCGAGACGCTGGGCGAGGTAGCAGCCCACTTTAGGGTCCACTGTAGAGTTGACAAGTCTTTTGGAAATGTATTTAAATGAAGACCATGCATTACCCCACGAACCTAGGGTTTCAACCCTAAAAACTTTGAATTTCTTTGTTCTTACTGCCTCTCTAATTTTCAGCCGCCTCTACTGCTGTACCAGCGTATTTTATTGACCCTGGGATATGTGACGGTGCCAGTGTATCTACACATGTTGCATCCCACTTAGGCATGTTTCATCTTCCAGAGTATACATATTTATGTTTGTCTCTATATATAGAGAGAGAGACATACCGTTAGCCCTCTTGAAATAACTACGCGCAATGCTATTGGGTTCAAGAATAGCTGGAATGTCGATTGTGGCGACAGACCGACAGATAATGTTGTTATTAGTGGAATGTCGTAGGAGCATTCTGGGCATAAAAAAAGGATTTTGAGCAAATAGTCATCACGCGTAATGCCGCTGATAAACAGCTACGTAGGATACCCATGCTATGCACGTTTTCCCGACTAGAATAAGTAGGCTACTTGTATGGTAATCTTAGGGTTGGATCTGCCAGATATCAGCTGTACGCTTTAAGCGCTCGAGCGCCGAGCTAAGATGATCAAGGCAATGACTCACACTTAGGAATGATAGAAGGAAGATTATATAGATAAATATCGAGCTCAAGTCATTTTTAAACAACTTTAACCCTTAATCGGACAATGGGGAAATTTTTGCCATCTCCAATTTGATATTCTGACCTTAACTTACCAGCGAAAAAAACAAAAATGTTTAATCATGTCTCAATATGGGTTAAAAAGGAAGGTTTCTCAATTCGACCGGATATATTTTTACTCAACTGATTGTAGATTCGTGACAAACTACTCCTATTAATATTATAAATGCGAACATTCTAAGAATGTATGGATGTCTGGGTGTCCGTCTACATCTTTCATTATTTCGATTAATTGATTTGGATGGCATTTGGTAGAAAGAGACATAAAATAATCGATTTATATATAGGTTTTTTTTCACACCGAAATAACGCTGGAAAAGTTGCACGCAACAACTAGTTATGATTTGTAAATATTCCACGAAAATTTCGTATCAAAAGTTTTGCATATTCTTCATCTTGTAGTGTGTGTAATAAACCTATCTATGTATTAAGTAAGCATAGCAATATTTAAACTCATGTAATCCTTTATTGTAATCAGAAATAAATATCATTTACTCACGCACCGTATAATCTTTTTCCTACCAAATATTTTAAACTCAACGTCATAATAATAACAGTTGTTAAATGAAGTCGTTTTTTCCTCCCTCACAGAGAGAACGTATCGCATTTTTTCGTTAGCTCTTTGTTAAACGAATCGAGTAACCATTGAACTGAAACGCACCGTATTTATTAAAAACCTAATTTTAAAACCTTTTTAAATTTGTTTAGTCACTGGAATTCGAATTCGTTTCGGGTATTATTTCAAAGAAGGTAAGTTTATATAAAAATACTAGTTAGCTGCGAAAATATAAAACACACTGATTTATTTATCAACCTTGCAACGAGCTATATAAATGATAAAACTTAACCGTAGTTTCTATTGCTATATGCAACTCACAAATAAAATATTCACTTAAGAAATCTAACGCTCCATGCATAATTATAAACATAAACTGGCTACAAACCTATTATCTTGTGGGAGCTCCATAGTTTCATTGCTCTATAATTAATTGTAATAAAAAAATGGGACAAGCCTTTATAAGTTATAGAAATCATACTATTCACAAGTAATATATTAACAAAAAAAATATAAATATTTATGAAAAAAAAAGATACATTTTACAAATTTTGAAAACTCTATATAAACGAACGTGGCCCCGATATAGGACTACGACCAACGATTCTAATATTATCGAAACTTTTCCTCGACAAACTATCGACGATTTCGCAACACTACTTGTGTTAGAACTGTAAGCAGATACACCTTGCCAAGTTTCATTAAGTTTTGGCACACGCGAACGTTGAACTGCGGACACTAGAGGATGGCACAAAGTGTCCCAAATTTACTTCTTCCCGATTCGGGCGAGTAAATTAAGAATCACAAGTCTGGCTAATTTCACTCCCAACTTCTGTGCATCGAAGTTTTCCTAAGGGAATATAGGACAGCCTTAGGTATATGGAAGTTTGAGTGATGTTAAGGAGTAAGTACCTAGGTACTTATTATAGGATCTTCGATGCGGGGATTGTGATATGTCAAATTAATTATCATTAAATTGTCATTATTCCAAAAACCTAGTGATCCCAGAATTATATATTAAAAAAGGGATATTTCCTTACTTTAAACAAATCATAATTTACAAAAAGCTAAAGCTATACAATATATTTAAAAAAATCAATCAAATCAATTGTCAAGCTGGGATGGGTCTTTAGTAATTTGAAAGACTAAACATATTCGAAGAGAAGACGAAAAGTTGAATTACTGTGGTGTCCGAATTGCCTGTTAGCCTATACAAGTTCGTTTCCAATGTGGACGCCAAACACCGGCCTGCTTAGGAGATTGTCATACCTTATAGAAAGAAGCGTAAAATGTAGGTCGAGATCACCATCATACCAATTTGGCCAGCAGAGATTTATCTCTACATCTTTCATTATTTCGATCGTTATTTACAACGATTTGTTTATTTAAGTGTTCTGGACGATCAAGGGGCACCAGACACAAAATTGGAAGAAGCATTAGAATACAGTATCTTCTTCATCAAGCAGCATTATAATTGTCCCATAGCAACATGCAGTAATGGTTTCGATATCTCATCGCCGATCCCCGGGGACGGCACCGAGCGCACCTCGATGTCCTAATAGCTGTAACTTAATCTCCGGCCGGAACATAACTCACTGTCTGCATCGACACGGTTCATTTGCGGACCGCTGCATACGCTACACACCATGTGTGCTGGGGCGCGTAATCCTGTGACATCTTCGTGCTTTAGGGTGAAAGGTGCATATTCATTGTTGCAAATGTAAGGTGGTGTTGCGAATTTTTTACACCAGTGTGTAAAAAACGGGTATTACAAAAAAAGAATAGCTCTTCTTTTCTATTCTGTTTTTTTTTAATTCTCTTCTCTTTTAGAACGCAATCTCATGATCTGTTATTTGTTTTTTATGACTCTCCAACATCACCGGGAAGAGGTATTTTTTTCCGGTTAGTAAAAACATTAAGTTTATATTATATTAGCTGTGCCCGCGACTTCGTTCGCGTGGGCTACATCCTTTCATGGTGGCTTTTACCCCTTTCTCCCCTAATATTCGAAACAAAAAGTAGTCTATATTTTAATCCAAGTTTCGAGCTATATTTGTGCCAAATTTCATATCTCTAACTTTAAAAACAATCATTTTTCCATATAAACTTTCAAAGGTGGTATTACCCCCCCCCCCTCCCCCCCCCTTATTTTCTAATAAAAAGTAGCCTATGTCCGTTCTTGAGATTCAACGTATACCTATACCAAATTTCATCAAAATCAGTTGAGAGGTTTAAGCAGGAAAGCGTAACAGACAGACAGACAGAGTTACTTTCGCATTTATAATATTAATAGGGATGTACTCATTTTTACAAACAAAATGTCTGCATTGAAAAATATAACCTTCAATGGTCAATAGTAAACAAAATACAGAACGGATTTGTTCATTGTAATCTGATATCCTATATTTCAGGCCAAAACTGATGTGTTACCATAAAATGTATTTGATTTTATTAAAATGGTTTTAAAGGTGGCATTCATGGCTGTCATTATAAAAAAATAACCGAATGGTGGACCAAATGCAAAGGAGCATAATGTTTAATACCCCTTTATTTATAACGTTTTTGTTTTGAAATGTCTACAATTTAAAACCAAACACAGCACGTAAATATACGTGATGATTTGAAAGCTTACTTATAAACTTTTCTATGAATTAAATTGTTTACTTGAAGGTTAAACAAATATACCAGCTGTTGCCCAAAATTTCTCGAATTACTTCGTGAGAAATTATATCCCAGATGAGACCAAAAGCTTCCTATAGTATGTTAATCCAATAACTCGTCTTTGTATCAGTAAAATTCCCAGAAACTATTCATTATTTTTTGCGTCAAACTCAAGCTCAAATATTTCTTTATTCAAATAGGTTACATGTAACACTTTTGAATCGTCATTGAATACAATGTTAAGTGATTCTACTTCCAGTTCGGAACCTATATCTACCGAGAATCCACCGGTAAGAAACTCCGCAAATAAGTTACAGTAGTGTAGGACACTTTGGACCAAGTCATATAGTCTTATTTTGATGAGTGAAAAAAAGCATTAAGTATTATTTTATTGAAGAGGTAAGCTGGAGCAGACCAGTCTCCAAAGGTGGCGTAAAAGAGTAATAAGCATTCACCGATCCGAACTTTCCTTCCATCTCAAAGTCCATATTAATAATATAAGTAGCACTGTGTCTATGTCTACGCACTGGAAATGTTAAATCCCAAATGTTAGGTTGTATGCATATCGACGGCATTTGCAATTTGAGCTCACAAATTCACATTTGTAAGGCTAAACTTGGACTAAGGTATCAACGATTAATAGTGCACAAAATTCTAGCTCTGTTTCTGGTGTGAAAAGTTGTTTTGTTCTAGTTTCTGGACCGGTTCCAAGATAATACCGTGCTACGTTACAACTTTGTAAGGATTTATATTGAAAGCCTTAGCATGGATTTCTTCGGTACCTAGCATTTCATCTCGCAATACTTTTGATAGGTAGCGAAACATTTTGCTGGAAACCATAAACACGTAACTTAGCCAAAAGCTAAGTTATGTCAAAAGAAAAACAAACAGCTGTTCAATAAATTAAATATTCGGTCGAATTCAGAACCTCCTCCTTTTTTTTTGAAATTGGTTAAAAAGCACCATGGAATCACAACAAGGAACTCGATGCAAACTAAAGGATTATTTTCAAAAGTGTCAGATGAGGGATACAAACTGAAGCATTTCACCACACTCAATCCAATTTACCAAATAATGTTGACTATATCGGTATGATCTAGAATCAAACTCGGTACGTTTTTGCTTCGCCTTTTGAAGTTAACCACTGTGCCACTGAATTTGCCATAAAATTACGTACAGAGATACCAGGAAACAAAACACCCAAGATTGAAAAAAGCCGTCACGAGAAATGAGAAATAAGGTATCTGACTGAATCTTGACGTTTTGTATTATTATGTTGTAGTTAATTGTCTAGTTGCTACTTATTTTTAATTTATATTATTATAATTTATATGATTAGAAAAATATATTCTTTAAATCGATTTTATTATTTTTATAGTACTATACGCCGTACTAGCGAACTTTAAATATTAGAAACAGAATTTTTTTAACTCCCCTTGCCGCACGGGGAGATAAAAAAAACTGTTTCTAATATTCTTTAAATGTCATACAAAATATATTAAAACAAGTGAAATTTACACCAAATGCCCATTTTGTAGTCTAAGTTGCAAATATTAAACTTCTAGAAAAAATTATATTAAAAATAATACTGATTGAGCCTTTTTAACCCTGTTTGTTACATTTCGCAGAGGAATCGAAACCTGTAGGTACTAAATAACACTATTACCTTTAGAATATCTTGCAGCATAACAAATGGAAATAATCTGACAACCGTTAATTTGTTGGCCCACCATAATTAAAAGGTTTGTACGAAAGCGCAAACCCATCTCGCCTTTGACCGGTTTTTCCAGTATAGGAATAAAATTATGTAGTTAAAAGCAATTAATGCGATCAATTCGAAGGTAGCAGTTATTAACGTACGCCGTCGTCGCTTCCCCGAAGAGCACTCGATCGTGACGCAGGTTCGAGTAAATTAACGTGGAACAATGAACTTACCACAATGACCCCCCACAATTTGTAACTAAGGCTAATGGAACCTCATTTACATGAAAAATAGATATAGCAACTTGGGCACTATGATAAACGCTAATAGATGTCAATGGCAGCTAGATTATAAAACTACAAAAATATATGTAAAAAGTCCGTAATTTAATTCAGTATTTTGGATTTTGTGATAAAGAAATTTTTACGCATTGTATTTGGTTGGTTCTTTAAAGTTCATACTTTTGTAAGAGTTAAATGTGGTATACTTTGGGATAAGATTCGTTCGTTTGATTGCCTTCTTCATTAATGAATACTTTGCAATACATTACAAATTGTTTTTGGTTTCCGAAAAGGTAGGTGATGGTTCATCTGGTGGCACTTTGGCCACATAATCTATTTAATTGCCTTAGCCATCATCAGATTTAAAAAGGAATCCGCATAATTTACCTAAGATAAATATTGGACGTCATCACACACATTGCTTTGACTCTGTGTGTGTACATGTCATTCCGTTTCAGTTTTAATGAGAAAGGGTTAAATTACTATTATTTGTTTATTAAACAAACAGCAATTAATAAATAAAGTACCATTGTTTCACAAAACTAACATAATTTGTCTAAAGGATCATGAGTCTCTTACTTACTCAATAAAAATTTAAATACTAAGTTTGCGTTAGCTAAAAATATTTTTAATTGTTCTTTCAAATATAATTTATACTGTAGATAAATTTATATATGATATTTTGACTTAAAGATAATATAGAGTGAGCCAGATATCAGCACCCCACGATACATTACCTCCACAATAGAAGAACAAAACATGACTATTTGAAATGCAATTATTTAAACGACCTCCAGAGCCGAGAGGCGAGCAGGCCTTTGGCGTCCCGCCATCTCTGAGGTCCCGGGTTCGATACTCGTCGAGTCAATATTGGAAACGATATTTTCTATATTGTCTCGGGTCTGGGTGTTGTGGTACCGTCGTTGTTTCTGATTTCTGTAACACAAGTGCTTTAGCTACTTACCACAGAATCAGAGCAATGTATGTGATGATGTCCAATATTTATTTATTATTTAAAAAACCAATAACTGAATGCTATCAGTTAAAAAAGTACCTTTCACGGCTACATCACCAATATAGACTTGTAAATAAACATTTAATTATAAATATCAGACAGGCAGCACACAGAATTTGGAATCCAAAGAAAATGTATCATAGTCTTGTGAACCTAACTAGCTATAGCCTATCGTGACGAAATTACCAGTATCAATGCGTAACGCTTACCCACGCGGTTCGACACGCATCCCCGGCGCGCTCAATTGTACCGTAACATTAACAAGCCTTTGAACAATGAGACCGCTGTGAGTGAAGTCCGCTCAAGACAGCATGATGCAGTTAATTGAAACCAAACGATTGTAAATGCTACGGTGCATGCGTGAACTTTATGTACACTAGACATAAGATCCATTGTTATGTATGTTTTATCATGTGTTTATATTTGTCATTTTTGGAAATAATGAATACGAAAACATGATGTTATTCTATTATTTCAAGACAGCTGTTTATGTAGATGGTTTATTTACCACCAAAATTTTTTACAATAGAAGTAGTTAAAACTACTCAAGAATTAATGTAGATATCATGTGAAGTTATCATTTAGGTTTAGGGAATAGGAAATATAATTAAAGGATAGTATGCAGGTTAGATAAAATTAACGTTTATACATTTTAAGACTTTCGCGTTCCATTTTAAATATTTAAAGTAATTTAACGGGTCAAAACGCGACACCATTTTTCTTGTTAATACGAACTACTTACTGCCCGACGTTTCGGTTAGGTTGCACTAACTGACTCAGCGTCAGCTCGTGACCGAATCGTCGGGCAGTAAGTAGTGCGTTTTGACCCGTTAAATTATTTTAAATGTATAAAATTAACGTATACTTGCAATTTGGCATAAACATAATAAATAATATGCCAGATGACACGATAATAATTTACTTCAAGACAAAATACCTAGTTCCTCCATACTTTTATACTACAACGTCCGGTTTCAATTACTAATAATGCCGAAAGCATACCGACAAACACGCCATGAAGCGCTTACCAAAGAATTAGAAATCACTATTATATCATCAATAAATTGAATTATCTTAACTATGTACTTCGGAGATAGACAAACATAATAAAAAGAGTACTCAGCAGGATTTGAAGCCAAAAAGCACACCAACAAAGATAATTAAGCTATATCCCTTGAGTATATCCTATAACTAGTCCAATTGTATAGTAAAGGCCAATTACCGCGGTCAGTTCATCCGCGGTCGACTACGCATCCGTGAAGCGCATTCGCTTGTATCCTAACATTATCAACGAGAATATCTCTAAGCAGTTAAATCGCTCCAGAAGATTTTGCTTTGAATAAAGAAACGGATTGAGTCAAAATCTAGTTGGTTGTATAGTTATAAAAAAATATTGTATACGTAGTTTTTTATTTACCAAATTTTCATCAGATACTTAGATAAAATAACGCCAAGTTGCGTAGTGGGGGCTCATTACGGCACTGGTGATAAAAATTACCTAGTAATAAGGTCATGCAAACAAATCAATTTAATGTATCGCTGTTATTGTTTGATTAGGTGGGAAATGCAGAAAAGGAGTATGAGCCCTCAGCTCCCCCGAAAATTCGGTAAAGATGAAATGACCATATCGGCCAACATTAGTTAGTCAGTTAGGAAAAACATATATCATTTTGGCAAGTCTAACAGACGGACTAAAAATAATTTCTTACCCCGTTTCCGTATGACTTAGTTTTGTGTAGTTGTAAATTATTAGCCTAGCATGCACCTTTTATGCGTGACTGTAACAGAATCGGGCACAGCTGAGCCCAATAACCAGGCAGGCGATGATGTAGTTGACCATATGCACTTGAGTGCACTACTGTGTATAACAACGCCATACTATAGTGAACCTTTTAGTTACATCTTTGGGCTTAAGTGTTTATAATTTTCTACCAAGTCCGTCTTCTATAACCAGCAAGGGAACCAAACCTATCACTAACTATGATCATGTCCTGGCTAATTGAGTTAAAGGGAGCAATTACTCCGGTCAATGCGGAACGGTGAATATTGTATGCGGTACGTTGGGGAACGTACGCAAACTGTATCCAGTATATGCGTGGTTTCAGTTCATCTCACGGGAACCTAAAAAGTGGACCCCTATATAAATTAATATGATGTATATATGTAGTAATCTGATTTAACTTACTAAAAATTGTCTTTTTGAACAACTTCATATAGCTACTATGACTTTATTTGGTGGTTAAGCACTTGTACCCAAATTAGAAAAAAACGACCGTTTCACAACACCCACACCCGAGACTATATAGAAAGAAAATATTAAATTCCCCTTGAGGTGAGGAGCTCTAACCTAAGTACATGGTACTAAATTATTACAAGAAACCTATGTCCAATAGTAAACTAGTACATATTGATGATAAGGATAGAAAACTCTCGATTGAAGTACTTTAGACTTATTTTCCTATAAGCGGACTGTGCGCTGTTAACTAACTAAGCGGCAGATCAAATGTAAGCTCAATGTCGAGTGGGGGTTGCATTGGAGGCTTACTGAATGGTGTTCATGGTACACATCAATTCAAAAAGGACCGCACCGTACCGTCTATACCTACTGCGACATCAACGGTCTAAATGAAAGGGAATATTCGAAATTGGGGATACGAACTATACACGACATATACTTTTCCTAATAAATTAGACAATCATATTAACACTAGAAATAAAACAAGCTTGCTGTTCCTAACCGTAGACTACATAAAATTGTTATTCGTTTGTGTTCAATAAAATCCCTCAAGTTATTGTTGAGTTACCTTTGAACAAAATACATTTGTCAACGTTGCCTTTCGAAAAAAAGGCCACTACAAAGTAAAAGAGTATAATATTAATGACAAGATCGTGTGGATCACTAACTAGTCTGCTCGCTTATACTTACACTTTTTATATTATTTTTAAAATATTTGTTGCGTTTTCTCAATCAATGTTAGAATAAGGCCACAATGACGCATGTAAGTCCTACAGCTAATTTAATTTATTTGAAGGTTTTTTTTAAATAATTGAATTTTTGTTTTATTTTCAATTGACGAACTAACTGTGTGTCTTAGTACAAAATTAGTAATACGTTTAGCTTTCATTTGTAAAAAAGCTATTGAATTTCTTGCTGGTCTCTTCTCGGTAGTCGTAGACGTCGTAGTTATCGGTTCCAAACCGAAGGTAGCTTCATTTGTTTCATTTGTTATTCATAAGTATTACTCATGTAATCTAAATCTTTTTTATTATATAATATAAATATAAAGATTGACTTTGACTTTGATACTATTTTTCAAATAGTAGCAGTTGCTCATGATCCTTATCTATATTGTCTCGGGTCTGGGAGTTGTGGTACCGTCGTTGCTTCTGATTTCTGTAAAACAAATGCTAAGGCTATTTACCACAGAATCAGAGCAATGTATGTGATGTCCAATATTATTTCCAAAGAATTCCCGCTCCGTTTATTGTAGGTACCTGCTATGCATTCGGTGTCATCCCTGAGGGCGTACATCTATCTACAATCGTAGCTCATTTTAGTTCAATAATTGCTAGCTTAAGTTCATTTAGATGAACTTATTTCAGAGCACAAACACAAGCACAATATATAACGGAAAATAATAATCAAATTATATCTTTTCCAATATTTTCGATAGCATTTCCAAGAGCAAAAATAATAATAAATATTTGTATACCACTAGTGGTGGCTGTTGGTCTACGATCCCTTGTAATCGGATTTCGTATTTGTTTTCATATTCAAGCACACACTTCGGTGTTCCGTTCGCGCTGTTTTCTTAGATAAGCGCGCGTTATGGAACCCGATACTTGGAACTGTGACAAAAGTTTAACTAAACTAAAATTGAAAGAGACATTTAAGTTAATTGCTGTAGTCTTGCGGATAGCTGGTCGTTTTACGAGTATTATAATGTGATTCTGAAGTGCCTAGCAGATAATCCACGTAAAGACGCTGTTTAAAACATCTAAGTTTTCCATTTACCTGAAATGTGTGGTTCCTCTAAGGTTAAGGTAGCTAATAACTTAAAATATAACTTTTTTAAAACCGTCTTACAAACAGCTCAATTTAAAATCGAATTGATTGTAAAAATTACTAAATCATCGAGTAAATTTTTAAAATCTCGTCTGCCATATTGATGTTTGGCTCACAACGTACATTAGCAAAGATGTTTTAATAACTCCGGAAAATAACTGAAGCGATCATTTGGTAATCAAATTCCATAGCGTTTCGATAAGTTTAGAATGAATGGATTCGACATTTTAATCATAAGATCATGTTACTTTCCAAAAATGAACAACTACCAATTACCAATTGGCTAGATGGACATTTTACTAAGAAAAATCTCGTGATATTGAAATGTCAATCTCGATGTTAGTCACTCAAAATTACATCAAGCTATACTATTAATGTCACTTTGGATTTTGTATCACCCTTATCCAGTGGACATAAAAGCTCATATCGGATAACAAATGCAACTGTTTGCCGTGACGTGAAATTTGAGTGTACACGAATATACGAGTGAAACTGGTTACACTCCTTTGGGGGCAGCTGCTATATTACGTTTACGTACGTGGGGCTATATTACATAAATACTGATTGTAAGTACAGAGCGTTTTCAAACAATAAACAATGCCCGCGCAGCACCAAACAAATATTAGGAATAGAAATTGCTATTTGCGTATGTAGTGTGCCTGATAATAACGCAGAGAACATTTTGAGACTACTGAGACATTGCGGGTACATTTCTTTCTGTCCCCCTGTTTGGGTTTCAACGACAAACAAGGACCATGTAAACTGAAGTATACTCACATACCTGTGCAAACATACTAGGTAAATTCATGGAATAATAGTAAATCATGTGTACATAAAGACGAGCGCTGTTTGCTCTCTATTCGTCGAATGTGTTTTTGTTTACGTATTTATTTGTTGGTACTAGAAAGATAATGATATATCACAAACTTCGTCTTGTCCATGGTTTGCGTCCGTGTATTTTTTGACATAAATAGGTAAGTCTCCTATTAGTGTGTCACTACCAAAGCAAAGGTTTTTTTAAAGGGGTGAAATGTATTGGCGCACCGCACCGGCGCGTTGGGAAAAGCAGCGGCGTATCTGGGTCTCCCCCGCTTTGAGAAAAGCGGAGACTTCGACTTTAACCCCCTCATTGCCTAGTACCGGCGCCATGGGATTACAGATTATCTATAGCAGCCACGGCACAGCAAAGATATCTGCATCATTGAAGTGTGGTCTGTGGTCTCTTGGTAACAAGCTAAAGCTTGTAGGTTAGATTCCCGTGAAAGCAATATCTTGAGGTTTTGTTTCCAGTATTGATATGATATTTGTAGATTGTCAGACAAATGTCTGATAAGGAAAAGTTTTGGTCTGATCCTGCACCTGATTTCTTTCCAGCCATATTGGACCTCCATCCTATTGGATTATGAGAGTACGGGCAGAGAGAGTGCCCTTTAGTGTTGCGCAAATGTTCGGCCACTTTTAAATGCGTAATTTGTTGATATCCGTTAGATTGACAGCCTTGACCAAAATTGGATAAGACATTATTGACATTGAAATCGTCTTCCCAATATTGAGTACTGCCTCGGTACGGTATAACTTCTATTATTAAAGTTGTTTTCCCATTAAAGTATACTGGCTTAATCATCACGTCTTCTCAATGGAGATTGTTTTTTTTTTATTGTAGTATATTGGCTCCTCCCAGCCTGATGGTAAGCAAGAGTGGAACCCACATCACGATGAGAACGGACTTGATATCAAAATATCCTATCCGTTAGCATCGCCATACTAGCCCGCAAGATGTTTCTTCACGCTCCCTTTGAAAGAATCCATGTCAAAGGAAGGAGGTAACACATGAGCCGGCAACGAGTTCCACTTCTTTATGGTCCGGCAAAGATAAGTGTTACCGAACTTTATTGTTCGTGATGGAATATTTTCCACGGTGAAGCGATGACATCGTTGGCCGGCTCTTGTGGTACTGTGTAGGAAAGGAGAGGATGGGATAAGTGAAAACAGTTCCTCGGAACACTTCCCATGATAAAGCCGATAAAAGACACTTAATGAATCAATGTCTCTACGTAGGTGGTCATAAAATACGAGTTTTGTTCGAAAATTTCATCACATACTTTGCTAGAACCGAAATTCGAAACCAGGAGCGTATGATCATATTCCAGTACGTAACCAATAGCCAATCACTTTATTCCAACATATCTTATTATTAATCAAGCAGACACTATTGTGGATCGAAGCCGCATTAATTCAATGATACATACCATATCGGCCTGCCTTTGTTTCGTTATACAATGAACTAAATCCGATCATGAAATTACAATAGTGTGTAGGTACCCAATATGCTTACCTATACGTTCTAAGCTTAATACAAGCAACACAACGTACGCAAATTTAGTCTTTGATGAATGTAATTTTGTGTAAAACATCTTTATTGGATAGATTTAACTAGCCCGTTACAGATAGAAAGGCGATGGAAGTAAGTGATGAAAAGTCGAGAACTGAGATGATGATGAAAATGAAAAGTAGATAGGTTTCTAATTTTCATTTTAAAGTGATGAGTAGATTGCAAATTAGCTGAGTTTTAAAATTTATTCGCCTCATTAAAAGAAGTATCAGTTAATTTTATTATCTTCAAACGTTTGTTTGCAAATTAAGAGTTAAAATACAAATCTTATTCAACGGTCTTACTATAGAATTAAGTGTACTTACTTAAAGTTGCTTTGAATTTGACGCTTAATAGATGAAATAATTCAAGTAATTTTTGTTATTAGGACTAAGTTTAATAGTTACAAAGTAGTCATTTACATAATTTACCAATGTAATAAGACTAAAATCTGCTTCTATATTTGAAATGTGCAAATTGTTAATTGTTTAAATATATTTCACATTATAAATATGCGATTCGACAATACTTTCTAAGATTAATACTTATTAATACTTATTACCATATACAAACTATCTGCATGACCCAAGGGTTGACTGGTAGAGAATGCCCCTAGCATTAAGTCCACCTGTTGTACCTATTTGTGCAATAAAGTTTTTAAATAAATAAATAAATTAGTTTTTTTAAATTCCTCATTTTGTTAACTTATCTACACCATAGATAGAATATATTTAAAATAGTTGGAAATTGGAATGAAAAACCAAGTGGAAACTTTAGGTAAAAGAATATAATAAAGGTAGCAGCAATGGTACAAGAGACAGATGTATACGTAACAGAATGACAGAGTGTTGTAAAGACATTTGACAATATAAAAGTTTAAACTTAAACCTAGAAGGAACAATCATCTTGCCAGTGTTGTGATTATAAAACAGGTTTTATTAACACCTCCCCGTAATCACAACACTTATGTACACCCTGTATATACACATTAAATAAAACATACTGTACAAGACATCTACCTATCACTAACTTTACACCTAGCTACATAATATTTACAAAAAACATGATAATATGAAACACACTGTACAAACCTAACCTAACCCTAAACTATTTGCACACTTGGTGTGCTTTAGTTTCGGCAAAGGTTTAGTAAGTATGTCAGCGATCATGTTGTTTGTTGGTATGAACTGTAGCCGAATGTTATGGTGTGAAAGCGAGTCTCGAATGAAATGATGTCTTATGTCGATGTGTTTTGTACGTGCGTGGTATGTGTTGTTGTGGGCAAGTTTTAGTGAGCTTTGACTGTCTGTATGAATGACGATGGGTTGTGAGATGGCAAACATTTCCCTAATGAGTGACTGGAGGTAAATAGCCTCTTTGCAAGCTTCCGCAAGAGCCATGTACTCGGCTTCTGTCGTGGACAGGGCTACAGTACGCTGCTTGCGGGCTTCCCAAGATATTGGGGCTCCACTCATTAGGAAAGCATATCCCGTGAACGATCTTCGGTCCACAAGATTGTTTCCATAGTCCGCATCGACATATGCTACCGGCAAAAATTTTTCAGATGACCTAAAATGCAGACGACGGTCTTTGGTGCCTTTAAGGTACCGAAAAACCCGCTTAGCGGCCTTCCAGTGTACCCCCGTAATGTGCATTGAATTGAGAGAGGTATGAGACCGAATGGGCAATATCGGGTCTAGTACATATTGCAATGTACATTAGTGAGCCGATAAGTTCCTGATATGGAACTTCTGCATTTTCTTCATTTGAAGATCCAGGCAGCAGTTTTATGCCGGGTTCTAAAGGAGTTGTCACCGAAATTGCATCTGTCAAACCGAATTTATTTATAAGTTTTTCAATGTATTTAGTTTGGTCAAGAGATATGTTTCCAGAACTATGCTGTTCTACTCTCATGCCAAGACAGTCTTTGCAAACTCCAAGGTCTTTGACTGTAAACATTTTCTTAAGTTTATTCTTGAATTCGATCTTCATACTGTCCTTTGTAGAGACAACGAAAAAATCATCCACAAATACAGCTACGATAAGAAGATCGTTTCCGTCTCGTCGATAGTATAGACAGTGTTCATTTGCTGTCTGTTTGAGAGACAATTTGTGCATTGCCTCACACACTTTCGCGTTCCATTGGCGCGGTGCTTGTTTAAGACCGTAAAGGGCCTTTTTAAGTAAACAAACCTTTCCTTTTGGATTAGTGGAGAAACCCTCAGGTTGTTCCATGTAGATCTCTTCTTCAAGATCTCCATTTAAGAAAGCTGTTTTAACATCTAAGTGATCTACCAATAATCCGTGATGAGCAGCAAAAGCAAATAAAAGTCGCACAGAAGACAGTCTAGCCACAGGTGAGAAGGTTTCGCCATAGTCTACTCCGGCTACTTGAGTGAAACCTTTTGCGACTAATCTAGCTTTGTACTTCGTAATATTACCACTTGTGTCCTTTTTTATTTTGTAGACCCACTTACATTTGGTAGTTTTTCTACCAGAAGGTCGATCAACTAGCATCCATGTCCCATGTTTTTCTAGGGAATTAAATTCAGCCTTCATTGCCTCAATCCATTTTTCTTTTTGAGGATGTTCAATGACTTCTTTGTATGTTTCTGGCTCTTGATCCGACGTCATGTAAAGGTTTTCCTGAAATCTTTCAGGAGGTCGCCTTTCACGAGTTGGGATCATCTTCTTTGAGATTCAGGTGCTCCATTTTCAAGAGGGAAATCCACCGAAGAAACTGGAACATCTGCAGAAACTTCAGGTATTATAGGTTCATCTGAAGATGATGCACTAGGCGTTACAGATGGACCTGGCTGAGGTTGAAAATGTGACAGTGGAACTGGTTCATCTTCTAAAGGCACAAATACTTCTTGCGGTCGCGGTGATGGTGGAAGTTCGCTGTCAGAAGAATTTGGTTTAGGCATAATTGTCGTTTTTTCTTCTATGAAGACTACATCTCTCGCAACTATGATAGTTCGAGGGTTTTGGGGATCTATGAGACGGTAACCTTTGCTTTCAGTAGCATAACCTACGAATATGCAAGTCTGGGTTTTAGATTCCAGTTTAGTACGCTTTTCTTTAGGCACAAGAACGTGGGCTTCGCAACCAAAAACTTTTAAGTGCGAAAGGTTAACTTTTTTCCTAGTCCACACTTCTTCTGGAATTTTTTTCTTCAATGATTGCGTAGGAGTACGGTTCTTTAAATAAATAGCCGTATTTACCGCTTCTCCCCAATAAGCAAGAGACAAGTTTGAGTCTTTAAGCATTGATCTGGCTTTTTCAATAATAGTACGATTCGCGCGTTCTGAAATTCCATTCTGCTGAGGAGTATATGGAATAGTAGTCTGATGTAGGATACCACTCTCTTTCAAGAAGGTAGACATGTCCTTATTGACATACTCGCGACCGTTGTCTGAACGCAGAACTTTGATACGCTTGCCAGTTTGGTTTTCCACCAGATGCTTAAACTCTACAAATTTGCTGAAAACTTCTGATTTCGATTTTAAAAGATATCCAAAAGTTTTGCGACTAAAGTCGTCAGTAAAAGTTAATAAATAAAGTGCTCCACCCCAAGATTGTGTACTCATAGGTCCACATAGGTCCGAGTGAATTAGCTCGAGAACCTCACTCGTTTTTGTATTCGAGTTTTTGAAGGGTTTTTTGGCAAATTTCCCTTGTAGGCATGGAATACACTTTCTGTAAAAGTTCCATGAAAGTCTATGCCTAAGCATTTGTTTCTTAAAACTTGCATGGCGTTAGAATTGACATGACCAAGACGTCTATGCCAAAGTATGGCGGACTCTTTGGTAGGAGTGTACAGAGCATGCGACTTATTGACGTTAAGTCTGTACATACCTTTATGGTTCGATCCTGTCGCTATGACTTTACCTGTCATTTGACATCCACCTGACAAAGTAATTGTCGCACCTTTGGATGTAAACAAAACATCGAATCCTTTCCTAACTAAACTATTTACAGATAAAAGATTGGTAGCTAAACCCGGAACGTATAAAACATCGCTAATCTTATTTACACTATCGGAAATATTTATATTTACAGTACCTCTGCCCTGACTAAGAAGTTGGTTCTTATTTGCAACAGTCACAGGAATAATGCAAGTCGATAAGGTCTCATACCAATCCTTCCTGTTGCTCATGTGTGAGCTTGCACCAGAATCTATGAACCAATCTTGTGAACCTGTGGATGAAGGTGAAGATAAACAAGATGAAAGTGTAAATTCCGATATATTGTTTGAATAAACCTTTGCCGAAACTTTCTTGTTTTTATTTCTACATTCAGAAACTAGGTGCCCTAACTTTTTACAATATGTACAGAAGAATTTCTTTTTCTGTTTAGTTTGCAGCGCCGTAGTTGCAGGTTCAGGCAGGGGTCGAGTACTCGTAGTGCAGGCAGATCGAGAGTCTTCCTTCAGAAGAGCTGACACTACGCCTTCCGAAGTAATCTTCGCGTTGGAATGTTCTAAGGCCATGACGAGTGGCTGAAATTGTTCAGGAAGTCCAGCTAAGATGATAATTCCGAGAAATTCATCTTCCACTCCAGCTCCTATCTCTTGTAGCTCCTGTTGTACACTAAGCAGGGAATGTACGTACTTGTCCATCTTTCCTTCATATTTGTTCGTGAGAAGCCTTTTCATAAGTTGCAGTCTCCGCGTTAAGCCGCTATCAGCATAGGCTTTTTTGAGATTGTTATATGTCTCAAACGCGGTTTTTGCATTTCTGATCACAGGGTATATGGACTCTTCACATGTTAGGCATATCTTTGCACGCGCTTTAGCATCCTTACGTTTGGCGTCAGGATCAGATGCGTCGTCTACAGGGTTTATGACGACATCCCATAACTCCTGATCCGTCAAGAAACATTGGATTGCAAATGCCCAATTGTTAAAATTCCTCCCGTTTAGTTTCGTAATGGGAATACCTGTGAAACTTGGTGCCGGCTTTAAGTCCGATGGATGGTTCTCCATAGCACGATCTTCTCACACTTTATTCAGTTAACAATCCTGGGCCCATAACCAGTTGGAAATTGGAATGAAAAACCAAGTGGAAACTTTAGGTAAAAGAATATAATAAAGGTAGCAGCAATGGTACAAGAGACAGATGTATACGTAACAGAATGACAGAGTGTTGTAAAGACATTTGACAATATAAAAGTTTAAACTTAAACCTAGAAGGAACAATCATCTTGCCAGTGTTGTGATTATAAAACAGGTTTTATTAACAAAAATAAACAAATTTGTATTTACGAGCAAGAACATCGATATTTTATCTTTAAAAATTATTGAGCTCGGAGCCCATTCAGACTTTGTTTCTGATTTGACGAGACTGGTTGTTTTATTGGAATAGTTGCCACTTGACCAGCACAACTCGTACCTACCACGGAAACCAGACCTATTAGCTCCATTTTACTTGATTCGATGCACTTAATCACCACTTTTTAAGTTAAATAAGGTTGATTCTGCAATGGAGTGGTCTGGTTCGGGATACCTCTTTTTGTGCCTGCTTGTTATTGGTTCCTGAGAATTCTAGCGAATCCAAGGAAAGTGGCAGCAAGCAAGCCTCGTTCACCCTAGGCGATGGAGGCTAACGATGTACTCTTTAGAATTTCTCTAGTCGACGGCAGAAGTTCAGGCTCGAGTAGCCTCCCTCCACTTCTCTTGAAAAGGGGAAGTCGATGGCGGGGGTGGGGGCAATTTTGCCTGCCGGGAACAGGGAGTGTGGGGTAAGCCTGGCGTCCGTTACCTCAGTGACGGGGTGGTAGATTTTTCCCCCTCGAAACAAAAAAGTCTACAATTACCAATAACCACACTGTAAAAGCGTTCCTTTGCAGGATTCTATTCTACACTCTTTCTAAAAACACCGACATTATATTCCACTGCCAAAGATGGGATGTAAAAATTTTACTCACTATTTACGCCAATAATGTCCATCAGCCAGCCAGACAGTCCCCTCCCAGCAAAAACTCATAAATACACATTTTGGCAAAGTGCGAATTCGGCAAGTGCGATAAGAGACCACTCTTTTGGTACGGAACCACAAATGTCACGGGTTATCATAATTTATTAGAGCGACGTCCTGCAGGTGTACATCCCGAGTGAAAACGATGCAATTGGAAGCTTATGTTGTTAGCACATAAGGTTGATTTCAGCATGGATATTTTTGTTAAGGGTGTAATGTGTGACGGGAACGTGGGTTATCTGTTACATACACAGGCGTGATAGTGTAGGTAACTTTATTATGAGGAATACGTATATAGCAGATGGAGTTAGTTGGTTTGGAGGAATCTCTCCGCCAACGACGCTATTTAATCGTATCAAGGCGGTAGGTACTAAAAAAGAAACATTTTATTGCCGTTTTCTCGGAACTCGGTCGACTTAAGAAGTAGGTGGTAAAGCTCCTTTACATTTTTCTAAAGATATTTCTTGAACAAATTGTATGGAAATTTACTGTGAAAATAAATTATGAATAAGATTTTATTACGATAAATAGAACACTTATATTTTTTTAGTTGTTTGCTCTCTATTCGTCGAATGTGTTTTTGTTGAATTTTAAGTTATTTGAACATGGAATCTGACTAGAGTAATTAACGAAACTGTTCACTATTAAAAATTATAAAGGAAATTAAGTAGTTAATTTTCCTTTATTCAGGCCTGCTGATTGCTTTGATGGTTTTAATATCCCAGCTATTATTATTGTAAGTAAACAGTCCACCACGGTTTTGCACGCGTGAGATAGCGATAGACCCAGTACATGAATCAATTTATTAACAAACCTTAACCTAACAATTACATACATAACCAAAATATAATTATTTAATTTGGTCTAGTACCTATATCTGAAATTATGCGTGGACATACATTTCTACGATCTATCTTTATTTATAAAGATACAATGTTAGTTAACGACAGGACAAGACAAATACTTTATAAGATTATAGGGAGGCATGGAAAAAAAAGGATAGAAAATGCATGTTTAGTCCATTACAATTTAAAAAAGAAGATGCTTTCTTAGTTTTGTGTATAACAATGTACTAATATAGGTAGGTATGTTATCTTGTTGCGATTTATTAAGTCTGTAATTATAAAAATCGGTTGAAAGAGCGCGCTGGGTACGCGCTTTACCTTGACGTAGGTACTGTTGATCGTACCCAGATTATACTTGTCAAGAAAAACAGACGCATGGAGAGAATTGCACTCCATAACAGTGTGTATAAGAAACGATTAAGCAAAACGCTTGGGTCAAAACACAGGTGGAGTTTCAACAACGTCAGTGGAGGAACTAATCTATGCAATTTCTGCGCATACTTTTTTACTCATCCGATAGAAAGCAGAGAGGTATCCAATTTTTCGTCTGTGTTTGTAATCAATTGTCGATCTGGTAATCGGCTCTTTATCAGTTCAATTGTTCTCAAAATAAGTGGGTGACCTCCACTTCCTTTCCTTCTTATTCCTAAATCATTTAATTTATGCAATTATTTTCCAATTTAATTTAATTCAAATTCATTCAGTAGGTAGTTTTTTTTACGGTACACTACAAGATTGGCCTTATCTCAACTGATGTTAAATGGTAATGAGGTCCTAGATTAAGGGCGACAAGTACAGCATAATAAAGCTGTTACTGGACATGTCGCCCTTACCTTGAAGGCTACTAATGTAGCACCCCCCAAGAGCCCTGGAAACCTTACTCACACACAGGAACACCACAACACAGAAGTGATTGTAATTTGGTTGCGGTCTTCTGTAAGGTAGGTAGTATTTTGTGAAAGAGTAACAAACATACATTTATACATCCATACAAACAAAATTTGCGTTTATAATATCGTTAGGATTTGTTTATGGTAGCGATGAGAAAACCAAACGGTTATTGATGTTCCTGCTGTTAACGTGTTTTAAAATTGTGCCAACACAACTCCATGAAATACTTAATCATAAATCCCTTTAAAGCGATCAAATAGCTTTTCCGATACTCTATCAACCGATTGGCAAAATGGAAAACAACTCATAAACAACAACAACCAATCAGTCGACAAAAAATCGTTAACCGAACGACCGTGCGGCGCCGGCCGCCTTTTAGCGCCTTTGACGCTGCATGTTATGCACTCACACGACTAGTATTTACGTATGAAACGCGCAAATAGTCTTCTCGTGTTTTCGTAAACACAAAAATCTGTACTTCATAGCAGAATCGGTGATCTAAAATCTGTGTTAACCTAAAAATCATTAAAATAGATTTTCACTATTGTTAGGTATAGTTCTATACGACAAGATTATTTGCGATTAACTAAATGAATTAGAGGTTTTTGTATTCTTGGAAATACTTCCCCCATGTTCATGAAGAGACACATTTCTACATCTTTGCAGAATCGGTGATCTTAAATCTGTGTTAACCTAAAAAGCTTCAAATATCATCAAATATTATATTTTTGCTATTGTTATACTTCTCCTCGCTGCACTAACTTTCAAAAAGTGAACATTGCTCCCGTACTCGAGAGGTGATCGGGCAGGACTACGGTGTCGCCCTTACGGAGTCTTTGACAATTTTAATATCTTGTAAACACAATCTTGTCTTATAGATGCAATAAAATATTGAGTATTGAGTATCTGTGAGGTCATGGATTCGATTCCCGGTGAAAAAACGAACATTTCTATATTTTCTAGGGTTGGCGTGTGTTACCACAACACCTACAACTCAAGGTCTTGGTATTGTAGTAGCGTCGTTGTTTCAGAAACCAAGAACAGATACTACAGGTGCTTAAGCTAATACCCATAGATTCAGAACAATATTTTATTATGAGTTATTTAAATACATAGGATGAAACTATCGAATCTGTGAAGCTGTGAGTGTCCATTTTCAAATTATTTAAATTGTAATGAAACATTATTACCTATTTTGTAGCTCTGTTGTGTTTCAAGTTTTTAAAACTAAAACCAAAACTAAACTAGTATATTTATTATCAAAATAAATTGTATGTTTTTCACTAAAGAACAGTCCAATTGTACTACATAGTAGTAAGTACTACATATAGTAGAAATATAGTTTCAAACACAAAAAGAAAAATCCGATCAGATTATAACTTCAACACTCCATCGACGAATTCAACGAAGTCACTATAAAATTGGAAACAACAATAAAAACTGTTCCAATTCCCAATGACAGTGATTACACTTACGTCAATATTTCGACATGAAATTAACCTTATTGTTTGAAAAATCATGAAAAATTAAAAAGAGGCACTAAACATCTGTGTTTTGCCCGTTTAAGATAATTTCGTAAGAAATTAACGTGGGCTGCACAAATTTCATTCAGACAGAAGCAACTTTATAACAACACCAGACTCAACTATTTGTATTTTAATTTTATTTAAGTAACTGTTATTAAATTTGATCGTTGAAGGAGTCTTGAAATATTATTTAAAGTTAAAGTCTCACAAAATTTATGTTACACAAATATTGATTAATATCAATAGTATTGCATTTTGGCTACAGTATTGATAGGCTCGACGCTTAATATCCCATTGATAGTTGATAGTGTACAGATATTACGTTCTACGAGAATTCTATCCATCATCTATTGACTGAATATCGATTGTCAACTATTCGAATCGAATCCAGGTCAGATCAAGATGATTTTTTTCTAAATTGTCTTGGGTCTTGATGTTCTGGTACTGTCGTTGTTTCTAATTTATGTGCTTTAGCTACTAACAGTTAAATCTGAAATTGCTTTGAATTTGATGGGAAATACGTACACTGCATTGGTATACGATACTTTCCAAAAATGATTAAATCTTTATTTATTAGTTAGAAACTTATCACACTTTGTCAGATTCCAAGTGATTTAATACGGTACACACACATAACAAACGGGTCAAGGCACCGTTCCTTCTTATGTTAAGAACTGTGTGAAGAAATTCCGAATGATCACACACAATCCATCTATCTCTTAACTCTCACTTTGAATCGTTGAACCAAATAAAGTAGGCAAGTATTCAAAGCAAACAAATAGTTGGTTTCCTACCTGAAAGTCAGCGTTGTGAGCGGCCTGTACGACTTGTGGCTGTTGGTGTCCTCCATTGGCATGCCCCAAAAGTCGTTCGTGAACAACTGGCTTAAGGGATTACTCCCAGTGACGTCAGCGTTCGTCACCACAGCTGGTATGTCGTCATGCACGAACTCCCCGTTCAAGCTGTTGACGTAGCTCAACACAGCTGTTGTAACAACCATTAGGTATATGTTGAAGTTGCTTCGACACCGGCCTTTATGGGGCTCCTTGCGGACGGAGTTTAGCGATGTCCGGCGCCGCTTCATTTTCAAACTATTCCTTTCACGATCACATGTCTATATTGGCGCGTTTGAGGCAATCATTGTAACTGAAACAATGGAAAAAAAAATCAATTAATTCGGGATTACACAATTGGGATTATTTTAAGCTCATGCGTTGTTGTATTTTTTTAACGAACTAAACCCTACTGTATATCTATCTTTACTGAATTAGAATGCTGTTTGAGTTCATTATTCAATTAATTATTCGTATAGTATTTTTTTTTATTTGGGATAAGTAGTTGGCAAAAAAATATATAAGTACGGTCAAATTGAGAATCTCCTCCTTTTTTTAAGTCGGTTAAAAAAGAAGAAATGGCTTTCTTCTTTTTTTAAATTAGTCATTTTTTTTTCTCTTCAGTTTTGTGTCTTCCCTTATTTATGGTGTGCTTATTGGAATAATGATTTATAATGACAATGTTTTAGGAAATATTAAAAAAAAAGAAAAAACATCACAACACAGCCACACAAAATTAACAAAAAAATTTATGATTGAAGATCGGAAAAAACACAAAGAGGACCATTCTTCAGGAAACAAATAAGTTTTCTTGTCCACAAAACTAAATCTCTCTACAAAAGTAAGGATTTAAGACCCCCGGATTATCAAACCACGTATGCGGCATCGGAACATTCGTAAAAATCGCACAAACACGGATATTGAACGGAAGTGCGCACACCCCAAACGTACATCCATTCATTCAAAACGTCGAAGCGTACAAAACCTCTATATTCGACGACAAGTGACCGGGATTGATGGAAGAGAAAAATATATTACAACTTACGCTCGTAGCCAGGACATGTAGCTACGAGCGAAAGCTTTTTATTATCGTTTTTTAAAGGAGTTTCTTCTACAACTTACTTACAATATTATACAACCTTATCAATATTTTCACACGAAATAATTCAGACCCGAACTATTCAACATATGATTTATTTCTGCAAGTGGATTTACAATAAATTCTTTTACACGTAATTTTATTTTTTCCTACTAGCGTCTCGACGTTGGTTCTGTTAAAAGGAAGCGCCGCAACAAACTCAACAGATATCCTCAGATAACGATCACATTTACTCAAATATGTTATGATGTTTGAGTTAAATTTTTAATGGTAGATTATGACTAAATTCGACAACATTCGTTATAATCATGTTTCGTAGAGCATATTAATTTTAGAAATGGCGGCTGTCATTTCAAGGTGAAAAGGTGCCTGTATCTATTTTTGGTCCGGTCACCAAACGAACTTTTTTAAAATTGCTTATTTTTACTTCAAGTTAATGATAAATATTTAATTGCAACTGTGAATCGCGTCTACCCATGAAACGTTTTTTAAATGAAAACATTTAAGCTAGTTCGTGCTGGCAAGATCGTTTTAGGCATTAATTGTGAACAGTGTGAAAACAGGATCTTTTAATAATAGCATATTTTTTTTTAAATTTATAATAGTTTGTAAATTATTGGTTAAAAAATTGAGTGTGTTAGGCTGACTCCTTCAGATAGTATTCGTACTCTAAAACGAGTATAAAGAAAATCTTAGTTGATACTAATTGTTTGGGTCTGGCGCATTTATTATTTACTAGCTGATCCGACGAACTTAGTACCCCCTCAGAAAAAATGTATGCGAGAGATTATTTTTTTTATCTTTTTGTCTAAAATTTATTAGTTATTTTGTTATTCTGGTAATTGTGACTGATATAAGGCGATAAAAGCTTGGTTCTGGCATTCCTTGTTGCTTTATTTAGATTATTCTATTAACTCACTGTGATAGGATTGATAAGTATAAACGAAATACATCTGCCGCATTATAACTTAGATGAATTGCTTCACGGTGATAGAATAGATAAGGAGAAAAATAAATCAACTCACGTATCGTATCTCACGTTACGTAGTTAAAGATACCCTAGTATATTAAGTTTTCTTACATCACAAGATTTATTGAATCTGGTACAAAAAGGGACGCGTGGGCACGAACCGTTTCCATTTTAATAAATATCTATCGCAAGTAACGCAATAATCATAAATTCTACGTATTTCATCATTGCAGCAGCTAATCTAAATAACTATTTTTCAATATTGCTGCCAATTCTGCGTTATGAATTTCGCGCTGCCTACTCAGAGCAGTACGTGCCTCAAATATATTTTATTCGGGGTTAAGTGCGATACGCTATTACGTAGCACTGTTCTGTACGTATATAATACATAATATTGTATCACGAAGTTCGTTTAGCTAAGATATAGTGAGGAGTCCACTGTACATACATTGTTTTAGTGTGCCTAATATCACGAGCCTTCAATTTATTAAACTGTTTTCTACTAAAAGTGGAAATGGCCTCACTTAACAATTTTTGATGTAGGTAAATGTCATTTTCAGATTAATCATCAAAAATGTCTAATAAGATAGTAAAATAGTAATATACATAATCGATTGAGTACCGAGCTCTCTCCATTTGTGTTGGTCTGTCATCCCATCTAATCTTGCAAGAAAAGAAAGAGAGACGTTTTGGCATCTAAAACCAAGTTGATCTCAATGATCGGAATCAGTTCGAAAAATATATCATTTACATTATTGATAGCATTAATTATTGTACTAAATATAATGTTATAATGGGGGATAATGTTATTCGCGTCTGTAGGAAATACCTAACCACAACCCTACACGTGTCCCCTGGGTGGTGCTAAATGAATAACAACGCCGGGTCTCGAGCGGCGGTTAACTATCTCGACCAAACCAGCGAAAGCTTGGTATATTAGTGGGAGTAGGAAATGACCCCCACAAGCCGCAACCCTGTACAATAGGACAGGATCGGTGGTCTTGACTTGACTGACTGGGCCACGAAGAAGAAAACTTCTATAAAAAAAATTACCCCAAGTTCACGGTGAGACCTCGCGCCAAGGGACTGCATGGCTGATGGGAGTTCAGTCACTAGCGATCGACTCTACGGACATGGCAAACGTAGTTGTATTCTGCCTTCTTAGGGAATGGCGTCACCCCTAAGTGACCTTTTAATTCGTCCAACACTCGTGGGAACCAAATGAACGAGAACCTAAAAACTAAAACTAACCCTACTATGATTCAGCAAACCTTACACAATAGCATGTTTACAAAAGCACGCAGCAACTCACTCGGTACCTTACCGCAAGATATCAACCTCCCTGAAATTTCATTCAGCGCGAACGACCCAAACAAGAATACCTGGCAGCAGGACAGAATTCCCCAAGCCAAAAGAAAGAGAGTGGAAACCAAGTCTCCACAGACTGAAAATATAAAGAAAAAGTCTAATACATCTACTTATGCAATCCCTATACATAATCAATTTGATATACTAGACGATGAAACAACAGACAATAAAGAAACAGAAAAGCCACCAAAACCAGAGCCAATCTTCGTAACTGGAGTCCTGGATATCAACGCCCTCAGAAATAAATTAAAAGAAATTACAACAACGGACGACTACACTATGACTACACTTAAGTCAGGACACATAGTGAAAATAATGCCAGCAAATATAGAAATATATAAGTCTATAAGAGAAACATTTATCTCAGACAATATTAGTCACTACACATACATGCTGAAAAGCGAAAGACCATACAGAGTTGTATTGAGAGGTCTCCACAGCTCAGAAGATACTACTGAAATAAATGAGACACTCAAACATAACGGGCACGAAGTAAGACAAATTGTTAATGTACGCCATCGAACTTCAAAGGAACCTCTACCATTGTTCTATGTAGACCTAGAACCCAAGTTGAACAATAGGGATATTTTTAATTTGAAATACTTAAACCACATGAAGGTAACATTTGAACCACCTTATAAGAAAAAAGAAATCATTCAGTGCAAAAGGTGCCAAAGGTTTGGTCATTCCAAAAATCAGTGCCACAGACCATTCAGATGCGTTAAGTGCGGAGAAGACCACCCGACTAGCACCTGTGAAAAAACTAAAGATTCAGTAGCTACATGTGCGAACTGCCAGCAAAAACACCCCGCCAGTTACAGAGGATGTGTTAAGTACAAACAATACAAAGAACATATTCTTAAAATACAACCAAAAGCCACGCGCACAAATTTAACAAACCGACAAACTAGAAAGCCAGTAGTAGATTTTCCACAGACTAACAATAATACTTTAAACAAAAATACACCAACTTATGCTGAGGTAACAAAAAACAAAACAAACAACACAACAAATTCAAACGAACCTGTTCAAATACAACAGCTGGAAGATATTCTAGATAAGATGTTCAACAGAATGCAAACCATGATGATTAACATGGTAGACAACATGATGGATAGGTTTATCCAGCTAGTGGGCAGCCTTAAAAGAATCTAATTTTAATCTCAAAATAATCACATGGAACGCTAATGGACTAGCCGCACGGAGGCTAGAGCTAGAAATGTTCTTGAACATGAACAAAATCGACATAGCTTTAATATCCGAAACCAGGTTTACTAGTAAAAACTTTCTTTCTGTCAAGGGCTATACTATTTACAATACCAATCACCCGTCAGGAAATGCGCACGGAGGAACGGCAGTACTCATAAAATGCAACATAAGCCAAATTACGCACATAAACAGAACTAGTCCAAAAACCGGCATCGACACTAGTTATGCATCAAAACAGAGGTCAGTGCTCTATGGAGTTCCACAAGGTAATGTGCTGGGTCCTCTACTGTTCAGTGTCTACATTAATGACCTCCCTAAGGTCACCAACCACCTCATGACTTTATTTGCTGATGACAGTACTATCTTATTTACCTATGATAATTCGAACGATATTGAAAAGGACATTAATGATACTTTATCCAATTTAGTAAATTGGCTTACATTAAATAACTTGAAAATAAATATAGATAAGACAAATGTAATAAATTTTAGGCTAAGAAATAACCATCCTTTAAATTTTGACATTAAATGCTCAGGCAATTCAATAAAAGAAGTTGATTCCACAAGATTTTTAGGATTGACTATAGATAATAAGTTGTCATGGAAAACCCACGTAGATCAGTTAGTAAAAAAATTAAACCAATTCTCATATGCTCTGTATAAATTGAGAAACATTGCTAATACTAATACACTTTTATCAGCTTATCACGGGTATGTCGGGTCAATTCTAAGATATGGCATTATGTTTTGGGGCAATAGTACTAACAAATATATGGTATTTAAAGCACAAAAAAGATGTCTGCGATCCATGTTTGGTATTATGCAAGATAGTTCATGTAAATCCTACTTTCGTAATTATAGAATTCTTACTGTGCCATCTATATACATAAGTGAAATTGCACACTTTGTTAGGAACAACCCTCATTACTTTGTGACTTGCCCTACTGGAAGTCGTCGCGAAGGCACACTAAGAGTGACTCATAAATGTAAACCTTTTCTCCGAAAAATAAGTGTAAATTGTATGGCGCCATCTATATACAATAAAATTCCTTTATCCATTAGGTCAGTGAAAGATAATAACCGTTTCAAAGTCATGTTAAATAACTTTCTTATTGAAAAGACGTATTATGACATTCGAATATTTTTAAATGATAAATAATTTAATTAAATAATGACTTAGATTAACACATTATAATGCGTACCTATTTATTGACATTTATTTTTCTTATATTGCTTGACATTTGTTATTCCCTGTATTAGTTGACATTTATTATGAATTGTACTGTACTGACTATTATTGTTTTATATAATTTTAATTGTTTGTGATATATACATAAAAATAATTTTAAAATTGTTATTCGCATGCCAATAAGGCGAAACATAGCTGTGCATATAATTATTTCTAACCCTAACACCACTGTATAAACTTACCTATGTTTATGAATGAATAAATGATTATGATTATGATTATGATTATGATTATAAAACATCACTCGCTTCAACCATTTGCGACAGACAAGATACAAGCCACACTCATCAAAGTTAGTGGCAAAAGTTCAGACATTACAATAGCTGCAGCCTATTGCCCGCCTAAACATCAAATATTACGAGAAGATTATAGACATTTTTTTTCTCAACTCGGACATCGTTATATAATTGGAGGAGATTGGAACGCTAAACATTTGTTCTGGGGCTCCAGGCTAGTAACAACCAGAGGCAGACAACTCTACCAGGCTGTGAAAGAACTTAACCTTGAATGCCTGTCCACAGGTAAACCCACCTATTGGCCGACTGATCCACGAAAGACTCCTGATTTGCTTGACTTCTTCATAACAAAAAATATTATAATCAATAACACCAGTGTGGAATCCGACTTAGACCTTACATCAGACCACTCGGCTGTAATTCTTAATCTCAATGATAAAATAATATTAAATGAAGCACCACCCAGATTATACAATAAAAAAACGAATTGGGAAGAATATAGAGATATTATTACAGAAGAAACACAACTTACGGTCTCTCTGAAAGCGGCCGAAGAAGTTGAACAAGCAATTGAAAATCTGAACAAATTGATTCACATCGCGGCCAACAGATCCACGCCCCAAGGTAAAGCTGGTAGAGCTAAAGAGCATGTATACCCTGCGTTTATTAGGGACAGTGTAACCGAAAGACGCCGACTCCGCAGAGAATGGCAAAACAATCACTATGCACGTGATAAAACTGCTTTCAATAAAGCATCAAAGCAACTAAAAGTGCTAACAAAAGAATGGACAAATGAGGTCCTGCAAGATCACCTTGCAAAACTAACACCTACTAGCGACACAAACTACTCTCTGTACAAAGCTACAAAAAACATGAAGCGTCCTAAACAACAGGCTACACCAATAAAAACACAAATGGGGACCTGGGCCCGATCTGACGGTGAGAAAGCTACCACGTTCGCGTATCATTTACAAAAAGTTTTTGAACCACCTCCTAGCAACGATCATAGCGTAGATAATGAAATAGACGAATACTTAAGTTCACCAAATCAGTTGTGCCTACCATTAAAACATGTCACGCTCAATGAACTAAGCCGGGAAATACGAAAACTTAAAGAAGGTAAATGCCCCGGCTATGATCTCGTGGACGCTACTCTTCTGAAACAACTTCCAAAAAAAGGTCTACTACTCATTCTCACTATTTTTAATGCATGCCTACGATTATCCTTCTACCCAAGCCAGTGGAAAATAGCCCAAGTTGTTATGATACAGAAACCAGGTAAACCAGCACATGATGTTACATCATACAGACCTATAAGTCTTCTTCCGGTAGTTGGAAAATTGCTCGAAAAGATTATATTAAACAGAATGCGAGAACATTTAACAGAAATAATACCAACTCACCAGTTTGGCTTTAGAGAGGGACACGGTACTATCGAGCAAGTGCACCGTTTGGTTGACGTGATCGGCAGAGCGCTGGAAAACAAATTATATTGTTGCGCTGCTTTCCTAGACATATCCCAGGCTTTTGACAAAGTTTGGCACAGTGGACTGCTATACAAAATCAAAAAAATGTTGTCTCATTCATTCTTCCCTCTCTTAAAATCATATCTTGAAAATAGATGCTATGAAGTGAAGATAAATTCCGATACATCTGACATGCACTTAATTAGGTCCGGAGTACCCCAGGGTAGCATACTGGGGCCGGTTCTTTATTTGATATACACAGCAGATCTACCCGCTCACGCTTCCACAACTACAGCGACATATGCAGATGACACCGCGATCCTCTCAACACATGAAAATCAAGACTCTGCATCCAATAACCTCCAACAACACCTGAACCTTATTGAAAAATGGCTTGAACAGTGGCGAATTAAGGCCAACACTGACAAATCGGTTCAAGTAACCTTCACTCTCAGAAGAAAAACATGCCCATCCGTAAAACTTTGCAACGTAGAAATCCCACAAGCAGATGATGCTAAATATCTAGGTATGCACCTCGACCGACGGCTCACGTGGCGCAAACATATATGGACAAAAAGAAAACAACTGGATTGCAAACTTAGAGGCATGTATTGGCTCATTGGACGCAACTCACAGCTGTCTGACGCCAGTAAAATGACAATCTATAAAAGTATACTAAAGCCTGTATGGACATACGGCATTCAGCTATGGGGCACTGCCAGTCACAGTAATATCGAAATTCTAGAGAGGTTTCAAAGTAAAACAATGAGAGCCATGTTCAATATTCCACCATACATAAGCAACAAATATATAAACCTAGACTTGAATCTGAGAACGGTGAAAGAGGAAATAGAGAATTACAGCAAGAATTACCAAACAAGACTTGACCAACATATCAATCAGCTTGCCATAGAACTGAAAGGGGAGGGCAGTCTAAGATACTGTCGTCTAAAAAGAAATAGTATACCAGATCTAGCAACAAGATTTGCCGAAAAGTAATGAGAATGGTACCACTGGGGACACATCTCAGCTAAGTCACTTTCTCTGATGTAAATCTGACATCAAATTAGATTATTGTTTCTGTAGAAACAGATTGCTAAGTAGCGGGTTAGAAAAAAAAAAATATATAATGTCTTATTTTCTGCTTACATAACTAACTAAAAAACCGTGTTATTTCCCAAACCACTTATCGCTCGTATGATTGAATTGTAATCATTGACGTTGTTCTTGAAAATTTATACCAGAAATTATGCTACGAATTATGGTATTCTCAGACCATTCGCTCTAGGAAAGGTTTATCCTCATTTTCTCGGAACCTTAGAAGGGGAACACGAGGTAACGGTACGCACTAAATATAAATATTTGGGATTTGCAGCACCCAATATATGGCGTACGTGGTTCCTAGCCGGTGTGCGTTTGGATAATTCAAGTAGGTGATGAAATATTTAGTTGGAACTGTGTATCGGTCGATAACACGCTTTATAGGTGGAAACATTTAAGTATGTTTGTTCTGGAAAGATAAACTTTGAGGCGTTATTTATATTTTATAATTAAGTCATAACATTAACAATTACATACTATACATTTTAGAACTTTTGCGTTCCATTTTAAAAATTTAAAATAATTTAACGGGTCAAAACGCGACACCATTTTTATTAAGTAGTTAATACGAACTACTTACTGCCCGACGTTTCGGTTAGGTTGCACCAACCGAGGTCACGAGCCGACTAACGTTTTGACCCTTTTAATTATTTTGAATAATTAAATCCTATTTCATCTATACTAATTATAATAAATGAAAAGGAAGAAAGGAGCTTGTGGCAGCTTTTGAATGGTGGCAACATATAAAGAAGAAAGAAGAAAGAAAGAAAGAAAACACATTTATTGACCACTTGACAGCACAACACGACAAACAAAATTAAAACAAAAACAAAAAACAAAAAGAAGTACAGGAAAAAGTAAAACAGAACAAACATGAAGTAGGTAATTAAAAAAGAAAAAAAAACAAAGAAAAATCAAATGGGAAAGTGGTCAACTAGGCCACACCTCAGCTGTATGCTGCAGCGACGCAAGGCTGCTGCAGCGCTGGTATTATGGTGCGGCCTATTAGAGTGACGCTACTTATTGATATATAATATATTAAATATATATGATAACAAGGAACAAACAAAATAAAATAAATAGATGAACTAACAAGAAAAAGAAGATAGGCGAGCAGATCAACAATAAAGAAAAAGAAGAAAACATATAGTTAATATATTTCAATACCTCAAGACGAAATTGTTTGACAAAATCATATTGCTAGTGATAACATAGCAAACAAATCAAGGGCCTCATTCGAAAGAAAGAAACTCAACGTGCGATTGAGCTTTGCTTTCTCTAATTAACAACAGGCTCAGAAATGAGAATCTTCGTAGCAGACTTAGTTCTAAGAATTGTAAAATGAAAGAAGCAATGAGTAGTTTACATAGCTCGACTAACGAATGACCATTGGTGCGTTAGATAGCCTTCCACAAGATGGAGAGACTACCTTTCCGCGATGGTGGAGAAGGGGTGGATTGTCGAAGTCTTGTAAATAAAATAAACGAAAATATTATAAATAATACAAGTTTTATTATTCAAGTAGATGAGTAAATATTTAGTTGTAACTGTGTTCCTAAAATATTAAAAATCTGTTTTCCTTATTAGCTCGACCGAAAATCGAAACCGAAACCACAGTGATGGCGCAACGCTGCAGTTGGGCGCCTAGTGGTTATGTATGTTGTTAAAAGTGCATATATATAAATATGTGTTATTCTTATATCTAATCTATCTTGCTACTAAATTTTATACAAATCTACTCAATATTTTTTGCATGAGAGAGTCACAGAAAACCGTACAAACATACATTCACATTTTCCATACATTAGTCAGATTTTTATTTTATTTTTATATTACACTTCAAGATTGACCTCTTCCCTGATGTTAAGTGGTAATAAGGCTAGCTTAAGGGCGACAAGTACTGGACTTGTCGCTCTTACCTTGAAGGCTTGACCCTTGCTACTAATGTAGCACCCCAAGGAGCTCTGTAAACTTTACTCACCCGCAGGAACACAACAACACAGAAGGATTTTCAGTGCCTAGTAAAATAAAAATATTATTTTCTAACTACAATCCTTTACCTAATTAAATAGTATTTGGGTAACCTATTGATTATTAATTATAATGAAATTTTGTTAATCCTATCTAATTAAATGTTAATAATCTGAGTGTTTGAACATTAACTCCAAGCTCAGAACGTCAACAGCTACTCGTGTTTACGTAAAATATTTATTTTATTAAGCGCATTCAATTAATTAATGCACCGCTCGGCTTGCTGATGCCAATTTCATAATTTATTTCGTCGAAACTCGCGGAAATTTCATCACTCCACAATGCATGTTTTAACAGCATAGTGGCAATTTATGGGCTAATTTTAGGTCGTCTGTTATGCTCGTGAATTTTATATTCTAAATGTTAACTTTTGATACACAACAAAACATCGAAAACTCAACCTTACTGAACAATAAAATAGAATCGAATCTGGCAAGACCAATTGATTTATTTAGTAAATAATCTTAGGAAAAGATGGTTGAGATTGAGACTTAACCATGTTAGAGTTTGCCGATCTGGCGGTTTCCGTATATTTTGTTACGATAAAATCCTGTTTTTAGCTTAACCTCATTTTCTGCGGAACTTACTTAACTGAAGTTATCCGTTACGTAAGTTCGTTCTAAATATTTTGTGTTAATCGAAGAGTTGATGATTGGTCATATTCGGATCGTGTGTAGCGAACACTCGGCGTTTGCGTCTTTCGCACGCTATAAAAACGCGCAACTAGGATTTGAAGTCAGTCTAAACCTATGTCGATAAGGTTTTGTTGAAGGTGTTTTACCTTTAAGTATATCACAAACCTACGAGTAAGTACTAATATAGGTCACATTTTAATATTTACATGTTTTCTTATATACTATACTTGTAATGAAAATCTGGCGACGCGGAAATGCCCCCGCCAAGTCGAGCAAAAAAAGCAACACGGCGGTACCATCCTTTACTCGAAGCAGTTCAGGTAACAATGTCCCGAACAATTTTTGCCATGGCAACCAATCTTATTGATATCAACCAATTACGGAGTACTTGGTTTATAGTGCATGAACTTTTACACCACACACAAATGCATTATCTCTTCCTTCACTCTCATAATCCAAAATCACAGTACACCGGACCAGACGCCCGGAGAGACCAGGCACAGGACCGAATATCGACATATCCTTCCAACAACATAAATCATTGTTCCTCATCAGACATTTTAGGTTATCAATCTAAAATTGTCCTATCCAAACTGGAAGCTACACACGGGAACCAAACCCACGACCTCTGGATCGTGAGCCTAAGTTCCTTACCACAAGATCACAGAGGCAGTTACTTAGTCAAAGAGGCATTTCTATTTTCTGTTATATTACACTTCAAGATTGACCTCATCCCGCCTGATGTTAAGTGGTAATGGGATTCTAGTATAAGGGCGACAAGTACAGTAACAGTTTAATGCTGTACTTGTCGCCCTTACCTTGTACTTACTCATAACTACTACCATATTTCTATTTACTTATAAAATGGTTCCACAAAACCTTGTCCTAGTTATAGCCTCCTGTCTCCAGCGAGGACCGGCGAGGGCATATTGCGGCGGACAGGCTTATGAATTTAATTTAGCGCGTTTGCTTTATCGAGCTCACGTGACTCCCATACAGGCCGGCTCTTTTGCTCTCTACAACCTCGCTTTATTTTTGTATACCTAGTTATTACGCAATACATGTTATATTTTTTTAAGATGGTATGTGATCAAAAAATCCCTTAGTTTACGAGGGTTTTGATAATTAATATATTTTTAGGTTAAAAATAACTTGTTTTAAAATAATTTTCGACGGTTGCATGAATTTTAATTATTATTTTGAAGCATGAATTATTATTTACTTAGACTTTTGCTTAAATCAATTTAACTGTTTATAAAATGTGCTTAATAATAGGACCCTCTAGTATATATTTTAAATGTAAGTTTGCCATAGCAACATAGCTGATTTTATAATTATTGCTTAGTGAATATCTGGCTTCAGATACGTAGGAATCTCATTTTTATAAAGCTTCAAGTCACGATAGAATAGAGCCGAAATTCAAAACAATATTCAAAATTATCCATCGCCCAACTTTCAACATATGTTAAAAGGCATCAGTCGTCTTTCAAGTGCAAACAGCGCTTTATTCTTAAATAAAAATAATTAAATATATTTATTTAAAAATCGTACCTTGAGACTTTAGCCAGTCTTTTTCCAGTGAGTTTAACGTCAAACAAAATCACAAAAATGTAATTGAAAGATAGTTGAACCGAACGTTTCAATGAATGGATCCTTTTGCCAGCAAACTGGTTTACGGGTTGCTTGGTACTGCTGTTTAATATGTCAAAGTCTTTAAGTGACAAGGGTCATTGAAATTTGAGAAAACCACAAACATATCGCACATTTGGTGCAATAACGTCAGAAATGCGTTAACGTCAGAAATGTGACAATGAAACATAGTTTTACATCATTTGTGACTAAAATCTCGATTTTCATTTTTTGCATTTCTGACGTTATTGCACCAAGTGTGCAATATAGTTTTTATGGGAATATTGTTTAATTTTTGTATGATAAAGATGAACACACGATTACACGTTTGCTGTCCACATAATGTGTGGGGTTTGGTAACACGCGAAGAAAATCTTTTCAATTTAGTAAAACATCGATTTAAATTTTAATGCTAAAATATATTTTTGTATGTGTTATTATATTAATACTTACCCGTATTTACTGGCGTCAATTCAGTTTTGACAAAAATTATTATAGAAAAAGAGATTTTTTCAACTCGGCTAATAAGCTTATGTATCTTATCCATAATAAGTTGAGTTTATATGAACTGAAAAGATGAAACAATCATTCGATATTAGTCATGCTTTGTAATATTTCTCCGAAAAAAAAGATAAGTCTAAATAAGAACAATTAACTCTCAAAAAATACTTTAGAAAGGCTTTGATATATTTTACTTAATTTTTAGAGCCAAATGAAAATATCGTCTTTTTTTTTAATAAGAATGAAAAAATAGTAAGGGGAAATTGCACCTCTCTATTGCACTTTTATATTATTGACAAATCTGTATTTTAAACATCAGAATGGGTGTGAAACTGTGCGTATTATAATGATGTCCATGTCAAATGCGGCCCTATCTAAATGTTTGTGCTTCCATACATACTTAATATTAATCTCGGGATAAATCATCCCGTACCATTATATACGTAGTTGTTTCGTGCAGCAATGTGTCTTATTTGCAACACCATAAGTGCTTAGTACGATGATCCAAACAAAATATTCATGTGTCCGTGTAAACTAATCAATTTGTGTCCTGCTACGATGTTGCGCAATAGATATGTCGTGCCTCAAACACACTCACACAAATGGTACTGTCAGAGTATTAGCCTTTAGGGTGTAATATCTGACTCTGCGACATATACCCGTTGATTAAAATGGCTTAGGCGTTTCACCAGGTGCAGACATACGTGACATGTTCTGCTCAAAGCATAGCACTCAATCATTCTCAATAGACGAAACTCGCTCTTTGTGACAGCTAAATGAAACATTGGTTATGGCCATCAGGTTGTAGGCCGTTTTTCAAGCCATTCTGCTACAAACGAATAAGACGTCAAAGTATTATTGTTTTCAGACGATTTCAGTCATAAGGACGGTGTTCGCTTACGTTTGACTTACTACTTCGTAATTTATTAACCTATTTTAATTTTTAAGACTTTCACTTACAATATTGGTCGCGTTGCCACCGAGTCAGGGTCTCAAAATGTCTCAAAATTTTAAGGAGATAATAATACGTTTAATATAACAAACTTATACCACTAACGAACTCAATATTATGTAATTTAAAAAAAAAAACAAAATATGTATTTTTTTAAATAACTTGCCGAAACCCAAGAACCTATAAGATTATATCATATCATTTAGAGGTCCCAAGACAGTGGTACTTTAAATTTGGTTTCTATAAAAAAATCATAGATTTTTCTGATAAATTTATAAATAGCTAACTAAAAAACGGTAGGTAATTGAATTTATCCAAAATTGTTTGAGCTCACAGGTTCCATATTCTTATTTATCATTTTATTTTTAATGAGTGTACATTTATGTACTTTTTTCTGCTTTCAAATAACAAAAAATTAAATTTACGTAGTTTGTGTAACATAATATAATACATTGTGATTGACCCTTTTTATACCTGCCGCCGTAGTGATTACGCCCGAAAAGAAGTTACGACGCATATTAAGTAAGTGATTCAAAATTCAGCAATAAAGATTTTTTGCTAAACGTCCCTCACTTGTGGAATAAGTGAAAACTAATTTATCTAAACGTCCTCCATCCTCTGCGGCAGGAAATTTGGAAACTTCGAGCGCTGTTATCTCCTGAGTTTATGTTTAGCGGACTCCTGTAGAGATCTCCGCTTGGAACTGAAGGTGCAAGTCTAGTAAATACTGAAAGTGTCGATAAAGGAAAAAAATGTGAGTTTGGCCTTATGAACTTTTTGTACAAACATTGACGAAATGAAAGAAATAATTTAGTAAAAAAAATCATATGTTGTATTACAGCAGCAATCAAATATTAGTAAATACATTTGCGAATAAACAATGAATGAAAAATGCAAATGTAAATGAAAGACAACATCACAATCATTTTCCTTACTGTCTGGTAACTAAAGCACTTGTTACAGAAATCACGTACCATGACTGTTTTCCATATTAACCAGACCAGGAATCGAACCCGTACCTATATCTATGATCCTGTTTTGATGAGCCTGGTTGGTCAGCAAAATATAATATGTACCTACATTTGACCAAGGTGTTATTTGCGTACTTTTTAAATTTTAAATACGTTGGTTAATTTACGAAAAGCCTTTTTGCCCAGGCCCGCCCCACTTCATTCTTTTAATTTATTATGCACACTCTTTGTTCCCTCATCATCATGGGTTCAAGTTAAAAATGCATTAACGGAAATGCCATTTTTACCCGAAACATGGGCTCGGTTTTACCATTAGGGCTGACATTCAAGGGCAGGGTAATCAGGTACAATCACAGGCATAATTGCATGCTATAAATATATACCGTAATTTCAGGAAACAAGATTAAATAATAAGGGAGCAGATTTGTATTTATGTATGTTCTTTGGCGGTATTTTTATTTGTAGATTTTAAAGCATTTAGATAAAAAATCGATGGGCGGACAACAAAACTTTAATATACTTCATACTTCTATTTGAATTTCATCCAAAAATATTATACTATACTGTTTGATATAGAGAAGAACTAGATTTTGTAAACTTTATGAAGTATTGCCGGCTTCGTTAATTAACAAGATTATTTTCGGATGTAGAGAAATAAAATTGAACTACAGTTCTGGTCACATTTGTTTGGACAGATTTACCTAAATTAAATTGGTTGCCGATAAAACAATCAAAATAAGAAACACTAAAAATCGGTTAGTTTTCATATTTGTTACTGTCAATATTGATGTTCGCTGTATCAGTGTATGTTGACAATCACCAATTAGGGTGGCTCAAACACTTTTATAATAAAAAAAAAGCGAGAAAATTTAATGATATAACGTAAACCTTAGATTTAGCGATTTACAATTTGTGTGAATGTTACAAACACAAACTTTGGTTCATAAAGCGGGAAACTCAAAAACGCAATTTCATTAATAACAAAATTTGTATTATTGATTACTTTACCTACATTATATAGTAGGTAAACTATTGCTTTGTGGGCTTACAATTGATCTTGATTACTTTCACAATTTGTAACTCGTGCAGAGTTATTATGTTATTATTTTTCTATATCAATACGCTAGCCATCATAGTTTGATGAATATTCACAACATAAATCACCTTGGTTTTTGATAAAAAGCACCGACGAATGCCAGAAATCGTCATGAAAATGAAAATTCACGGTCATTCACCATCTTCGTGAATGTTAAAATGCACTAAAATTATATCATAAGTATGCATGCATTTCAGACTTCCGCAGTAACACACTCACGAATTGGATCAATCAAAAGCCCAAACATGACTAAAGTCACCAAATTGCTTTTCACTCAATGACGCCGTTATATTAACTTTCCACTCCACAGTTCGGAACGTCCGAAGTCCCTAAGAGTGATCCGGCACGTTTTTACCCCATAAAAAGCTGGCCGCATGACTTTCATTAACTTCCCTCGTAAGGAAGCCGGCGTCGGGCCCGCGTAACTGCAGTCATTTGTGTGACCCGTAAAAAGAATAGTTGGGCCGCTCCTGACGGATTTAGATGCCCTTTTTTGGCCCTCTAGTACGTACACTTTAAATGTGTTAGGTTTTAGTAGCAAATAGGTTAACTTACGGAGTGGTATATTGATTTGTCAAAACCAGAAAATCGTCGGAACGCTGTCCAAGTCCTCATTGCTCTAAATGTGCATTGTGCAGGTTACCTGTACGCTAATTCGTGCGTTCATCTTTTAACACCATTGCCATTAAAGCGGCCTGTTATTAACATGCGTAGCTAAAAACAATCAACAATTATTGCAAAAAATAATAAATAAATAAGACAAACATACCAATAAAGTGCAATCAAACTAAAAAAGTGCGCCAGACAACCAAACTGATCACCTGGTCTCCAACTAAGGTTTTCCCTTGTACTATAAGCACCAGACGACGGATACTAACTGGGGGCGTCATCCCAGCACACCCAGACCCAAATCAATATAGAAAAGTTCGTTTTCCAAATTGAACTGACCGGGATTCGAACCCGGGACCTTACGCGCCACCTACCTTAGCCACTGCACCAACGAGGTCGTCAACTAACAAACTAAAATAAAGTGTCCCTCAATAATGTACACGCATGTACAAAGCAACAGATTATTAACTAACCTGAATTGTCAGCCCAGCCCACCTACACCCAAGTTTATGTAGATAAGTACATCTATCCCATATCGATTTGGAATATACGAACTTTTCTAGATTGAGTCTTTCACATTTTTATATTGAACTTTTCTATGTGGTCAACCTGATTGAGAATCGAAACCAGGACTTTCACGCTTCGTACATAACTAACTACCTTAGTCATTGCGGCACCAAGTTAGTCATTTCCATTTACACGACTTTTAGGAATATAACACTTTTTAGCCTTTTAAGAATAGCCTGCAATCTGACCTGAAGTCGTATGAGCTGAAGACACCTTGTTATTATAAATATTGGATACCATCACAATCATTCTTCTGGTTCTGTGGTAAGTAGCTAAAGTACTTGAGTTACAGAAAACAGAAACAATGACGGCACCACAACACCCAAACCCGAAACAATATAGAATAGTTTGTTTCCCAGTTGAACCGACCGGGAATCGAACCAGGGACTTAAAAAATGGCGCGACACCAAAGTTCGTCTTTTGACGGAGGTTGTCACGACAAGCTGTCAACTTTATACTAGACATTAGAAATTTAGAATGTTTTTTTTTCGGATGGTTTGTCATATAAAATGACAAAGTTAAGCGCGTGCCTATGATATCGCATTTTTGATATGAAACCTATGCCTGCATCGGCTGTGGAACTGGCTCAATGGTTGCACAAGCCTTTATCTAGACGTAGAACGCGTTACACCGAATACGTTAATGTAATCAGTTTTTAATATTGTCCATTCACACACGGTCAGTGTAACACAAAGCAGTGCGAATAAACACAGCCGTCGTGTTTCGACTGTAATCCAATTATTCATTACCGTCACAATTTGTCCTCTGTATTTGCGAGGCGGCCCTAATAAGTGTTCTCGCGGCATATTCACTCAATTATCGTTGTATTTTTGTCGCTTCGTGACTTCTTTTTCATTTGTAAGAGCGAGAATGACAGCCAAAATAGGAAGTAGATATACTATTATTTTTGACGACCTCCGTAGCCGAGAGGCGAGCGGGCCTGACTTAAGCGAGCGCCATCTCTGAGGTTCCGGGTTCGATCCCCGGTCGGGTCAATATGGGAAACGAACTTTTCTATATTGTCTCGGGTCTGGGTGTTGTGGTACCGTCGTTGTTTCTGATTTCTGTAACACAAGTGCTTAAGCTACTTACCACAGAATCAGAGCAATGTATGTGATGTTGTCCAATATTTATTTATTATTTATTATTATTTATTATTATTGAGGGTAGATATCTGAAGGTACGTTTTACTACGTTTTAATTAATTAAAGAACATCAGACTTTAATAGTATGTTAAAATGCTATAGCGTGATATGACATTATACTGTACTTTTTAACACTATATATTACTGCCCGTTTCTAATATTTTACGATTCGTAGTGTGTCAAAAATGACTATCCGTTTTTCTCAAACCGATTACGAGTCGTTAATACCGTTCCGTAATTTACTTCCCATATCAGCTGTCATCAGTCGTCCGTCAGTCGTTGGTAGGTTACGCCTCGTATAATTTATTACTGTTCGTAACAAGAACGGATTGTTTTTCAAATATTGGAACCGGGCATTAGTAAACAAAGAAGCAGAGACAATTTTTTTTTTTACATAATCACTACCAATTACAGTAAGAGACGGGTTTTTAGTCAAAACCAACTTACCTAAACTAATCGAAAATATTGATCATAAGGAAATGCTCAGTTTAAGATTTCTATTTTCATTTATCACTTGAAAGATGATGAGTAACGTCTCCTGTCATTAAACGTCCGATTACATGTTTACAACTTCTGCTACTTTATGTCTTTTATAGTGCAAACTTTTCAGGATGATTAGTTTTCTTCGGATAAGTTATTACTTATGTTGTAGAAATTGAATTAAAAAGAAATTAGTATATAAGTAAATTACTAGACTAAACTTTAATGAAATTTTATGTAGAGCAATATATTTACCCAGGAACACAACAACACCGTAGTGATTGTTATTTGGCTGCGGTCTTCTGTAACGTAGAGGTATTTCACCAGTCGGGCTGTTCTAGTTCAAGCAATAAATCGCTAAGCCCTACCTCTCTTAGCTAATATTCTTTAGTTTCCTGTTCAGGTAATATTGAGTAAGCGACCAATCACGCCACTTGAAATCAGTAAGCGAATAGTCAACAGTTTACTGTTAACCTAATGGGGACACATGCTTAATCGCTGTATTATCTCTCACACTCACCACCAATGAGCTTGGGAGCTGCACGTAGTATGACCTTTGCCTAACTGCAAGACCCAGAGATATGGTTGAATTGGCTACAGTCCTTACGAAAACAATCTCCGATGCATGACTGTAAATTATGCGGCGGGCATTAAGCTCCTTTTCAAATTAAGATGCACACTAAAGATGAACTAAAATATCCAGTCAAAAGTTAAGTACTTACTTAACTTTGAGATTCACAAATATTATCTTTCGCCCGAACCGTAGTAGGAGACGCCCCGAAATGAATAAATTAGATTCAGCAGATGTTATTTAAGATGACAATTTCATTTTCTTCTGATTACCTCCGAACCGGCTTTAGAATAATGATGAGATCTGTGTTTGTACATATTTGACCGCAGGTTTTTTTTGTTTTTATATCTCATCAAGCGATTTAACCACGGTCACTTTATATAAGTACCCACTGTTCGATACTACGAGTGTAGTAGTTTAAATATCGTGCATATTTTATAACCGATTCGCATTTGGAAAGCGTGGAAAGCCAACTATTATAATGATGGCATCATTACAACATTGAAGGCCTTTAACCATTTTTTATCCTGCTATAGAACATAAATTAAAGGCCATAGGATACTATTAATTGTATTCGAAAAATTTTAATCGGTAGAATACTATCCACTTTCTGTGAATTCAGCTGTAGTTCGTTTCATACTGCAACTTGTAGTCGCACTTATCTGCATATTGAGTTGAGTTCTGCAAATTTAAAGCGATGCAAAGATATCTTTTTAGCATTATTCGTTCTTAAAAGGTATAAAAATACAAAAAAAAATGACTATATTTCCTTCGGTTTTCGTTCATATATTTTTGTCAAATCTTTGACTAACATTTACAGGGTCAATGTTGTTAGACATTTAATTTGTAGTAATAATTTTTCTACTTTTTGTAAGACCAATAATTCGCTAGAAAGAAAACACAATACCATCACCCCTTTTTCCAAGATGGCGGCTGCAGCGGTTCCCACAAATTAGAATTTTATGCTACATCATAATTGAGATGAAACCATATAATAGTTAAGACAAGGCCTTTGCTCAGCAGTGGGACATAAATGCCTAAATTATTTATTGTTTAACCAATATTTAAAAACTCTCCTTTCAAACGCAATTCAAACCAAACTTTTCAATAGAATTAATTTATTTGTATAAATAGGACAGCCAACAAAAAAATTACGTATATTCAAAATTAAATCAATAAAGTGCAGTTTTTTTGGTTGCCACGGTTTGAACATGTGAGGTTATGTAGATACTTTTATTGTACATTCTGTAAGAATTATTATATTTAAAGGAATCTCAATGTTCATGATTTTAACATCAAAACGCGTGCGCGGGATACCATCTCTAAACAGATATCAGCATGAAATAAAAAGGTTTGTTTGATAAATTGATAGCTTAAAACGTTCGAACGAAGTATGTATTTTCTGTGTAGAACCAAAACTTAAAAATAAACTACGGATGTTTTCAAATTCCACTTCAATTCGTTCCTTCCTGTATCGGTAATTTTTCGAATAGGGTACTTAATTAACTGTCAGAATTCAAATACCGAATAAAGTCTGCTTGCCTGCTTTTATTTATTTTCTTTTCCATGGCAAGACAGGCAAAATTTGCTTAGATATTTAGTTTTCGTCTACAAATTTCTATCAACATTTTGCACTAGAGCGTACATTTACTTTTATTCTTCAATATCACTGAACCTTTTGTATCTCAAGTACGGCACTTGTCCCATCGTTGTAATGCGGTGGAACAAACGATACACCTCCCCGCTAATCTAGTACGAATTGGTGCATGGGTGTGTGTGCAAGTGATCTTACTGTCAGATTATGTTCTCAAGCCACCAAATAGCTACTAACATGGCCTAACTAATTTCGAAATATCAGTTAGGATCAACAACATAACTCGCATTCCGAAGCAAGGAAATGCCCGTGGTAAATTATATTAAATTCGATCGGAATGGCAACCCATCCAATACCAGATCACAGTGTGCTAGTCAACTTTTGGCCAGTTAAGTGATGAGCTTTCGAACCGTTATCGCAACATATTTAATTTAACAAATTACTTTACTTACCATAATAAGCTTTGATTTTGCTTACCTCTGAATAGCATGTATGGCAGAACAATGATTTTGTAAACGTATTGATTGAAATTTATTATTATATATACTGCTGTTGGTATGTGTTTTCAAAAAATAAAGATTTGAAGTTCTCGATTTGGTTAAAATTCAATATAGATCGTCAGACTATACTAGTCCACTGCTGGGCATAGGCCTCCCCAGCATAACACATCCAACATTTACCTGCATTTTTTTGCAGGTCGTAATCTAACACATTTGAAGGTCGCCCTACACAACGTTTACCGACCGTTTGCAAAAAAGTATCTTAAGATAAATTACCGAAATATTTGCAGTACAAAGAGTTGCTTTTTTTTGCGTGAAACGTTTCGAATATAATAATCAGGATCAAATTATTGAAAACGAAAAAAAGGAATTAAAAATAAGAAGAGTAAACTTATAAATTCCTCTGTATCTATTAAAAACCTGGCCAATAATATATTACCAAAGCTAGTTCTACTGTGTTCTACAAGTAGCACAACATAATTTTACAGTCTAGCTGTGTAATCGCTGACGCGGCCACAACATTCCGACAATAGCAAGCATAAAATCAAATTAAAGTGCCAGCCAAACACTAAATGACGGAACCCTCTCATTATTAGGGGCGAGTGTAAACGGGCCCTACCCTTTTAGTGTCCTTTAGTGCTAGTAGAGCGATTTTAGTGATCGTTACTCGGCTTCACCGGACCAACCCCACTTTTATGACACTTGTGGCTGGTAAAGCGACCGGAAGAATGTACATGGTGATAAGAACTTTATTTATTCTTCGGAGGAGGAGTGATGGAAGGATTTGAGATTGAAAACATACCGCAGTACGGTCGTAATGTTGAAATAAGAGGGCGGACTTTAAGGCAGTCTTAGATTGGCTGAGTACATATCGTATTGTTGAACACAGATCTCTTTTTCTTCCAAATTATTAGTAACTATTAACCAAGTACAGATATAAATGGTATTAAAACTTTATTGCATCTTTGAAAAAAGTTCAAAATCCAGAGCCTAGTTGCATTGTCTAGCAGCTAATCCCACAGGTTTGACCAAAAATATAGTAGTAATTCATAAAATTTTTAATAGTAAATAGTTTACTCAATTCTGTTAAAACGTGGCACCCAACCATGGCTAGGGCTGATTAGTTGACAACTATACAAAAACCATTTCTCAGACAGCTCATGAAAGATTCGAGAAATTTTCAGTTCGATTACCACCGATGATTATTTTACGCAAAGAATCCGCTAATTAATGCTTTACTATCTACAGCATAAAATTAACGTGTCACTCTTTACTGACTAGCTTGACCACGGACACGGGCTGCAGACGACGTGTCTTGCAGTTTACCTATTCACTGCAATTTTGTAGGTGTCGGTGACAATTTAATGTAAAATCAAACACGCAATGAATGTATAAATTTGCTACCTCACCAGGACTTTTCGCGTGTAACGTTGCAGACTCAAGCATTACAACGGTGAAGGAGAAGAATCGAGCGTTACAATGCGCACTTTTTAATTATACAAAATGTGTTTACATTATTCAAGGAGGAGAACCGATTATTACGATAATAACTAGATCAGAATGCCCACAAATTTAACTAAATGCTACATTACACGCAAATGCTCCCGGTGAGGTGTATTTAATCTGTTAATCTCAAAAAATGATGCGATTAGGCGTATGATGCTTTACCGAATTCGTAGACCTTTGTTCGGTTCGGCAAATCGATTTTTCGGGGAAGGTAATTTTCATTACTAGTTTTATACTATATTATTAAGTAATGCTGTTAAAGCATTGTTCCTGCTGTTACGTAAGCTATACCTTTTCAAGTAGGAACGTCATATTACACAAAACACTGAAAAAACGAAACTGAAAAAATCACAATTATCTTACCATTACTATACTGAGACATAAAGTTCAACTTTCTAAATCAAAATTATTCATCACAACATAAACGGATAGGTGTGCTCCTTATAGTATAAACTTTCAGTATCAAACCTCAGACCCTCATATGAATTTACAATCGTACCTTCATAAAAATGATAACCATAGCTACATTTTTATGTCATTCCAATTGGGCCGTTTGCTTTAGTGATGTCAATAATTTGAATAACCTTTCGATAGTGTGGATAATAACGATAAATAGGCTTGAACGCTCTGGTTACATTTTGAACATTTTGAATAACATGCGTTTGCGTACTAAATATGATGACTTTGCTGCTTTTTAGCAGTCATAGATGTGGCAGAGGCCGCAGTCTAAAAAAGACGTTTATATAAGACAAATCTCGATTGTGATAAAAAACAAACTACTAGCTTCTTGGATAAAGATAAAACGATTGTTTTTGGTATAAGCCTTTACCCAAAACGTCTCAAAACTACTCACACACTTGGTGCAATAACGCCAGAAATGCAAAAAATGATAAATCGAGATTTTAGTCACAAATAATGTAAAAATATGTTTTATTTTCACATTTCTGACGTTAACGCATTTCTGACGTTATTGCACCAAGTGTGCGAACTGTGAAAGAATACAATTTGATCAGAGAAATTCATCCGGCTTTATAAAGGCAAAACAATATGATCACTATTATTCATGGTAATTATATAACTAGTAGGTTTTTGTGATTAACTAAATATATCTCCACAGGGTTTGTTGAGGGCGGGACCTAGACCTAACGTAGATGCTAGTCTTTCCTTAAATAATCATAAATTATGGGAAAGAGAGTGCTGATCTGAAAGCGATTAATATTAATTCTGACGATGTTAGTCAAAACAATAATGATATTCATAACAGTCCAGACATGGCCGGATCGTGAATTTGTGGGGCCCTGGGCTGAAACTACTTGGGGGCCTATCTTAGTACTCAACTAATAGTCATGCCAAAAAACTGTTTCTATAATGATATATTATTCTTATACTTACACATATTTTTTATTGCACAAAAAACATAAATATTACTTAAATCTACGCAAGTACAAAAGGCGACCTTATTGCTGTGTAGCAATCTCTTCCAGGTAACCTTTGGGTGAGAGAGAAACCGAAATAGAGATGTACATTGTATAAAAGAAAATAGAAAACAACAAAATAATTTTAATTATTTATTCTTAAAAGAAATTATCTATACTAATATTATAAAGAGGAAAGGTTTGATTTTTTGTTTGTTTGTATGAATTGAATAGGCTCCGAAACTACTTGGCAGATTTGAAAAATTCTTTCACCGGTGAGAAGCTACACTATCTACGGGTGACATAGGCTATATTATATTTTTAAAAAAATTAGGGATCCTTACTAAAATTTCAATAATGTAATTAAAGGTGACCTGAAAAATTCCTTACATCGCGTGCGCTGCGAAAACTATTGATGATAGAACAAAGTCATGCACTACGACTTTGCAGAACTCATCATTATCTACAAAAAGTGTCGGGATAGCATATGACTAAATATTATAGTTATAATAAGCGGTTTTTTAATCTAAAAAATTTATTAATATGCCGCCTCTTTTAAAGGCTCTTTATTTGTACCTTGGTATTAATCCTTATCAAAATAATTTACTTTATATTCAAGATGGCTTCAATACCTTTATATAACTTTTTGAATTATTCAATTCGGACATTTAATTCGAAAGATATCATGAGTTTAATAATGCAAGTATTAGAAAAAAGTCGCTTGGTTGCCGCTCACCGCGCTCAGCTAGCCAGCATGCGATGTAGGCTTCAAGCGTCACTGGGGTAAGGGAGGAGTCAATGTAATAAAATAAATTGCAATATTTATATGTATAATACGTACATATTTTAGTACCTATTGCACCCGTGCGAAGCCGGGGCGGGTCGCTATATTAGATATAGCTAGAAGTGGTCATGTATAAAAATAAAAATATATATCTATACTAATATTATAAAGAGGAAAGATTTGTATTTTTGTATGTTTGTAATGGATAGGCTCAAAAAGTACTGGGCCGATTTAAAAAAATCTTTCACCAATAGAATGCTACATTCTTCCAATTTGACATTGGCTACAAAATTAGGAATCCTTGGTAAAATTTGAAAAAAATCAACAGAAAAGCGGGAAAAATTCTCTAAGGCGAAACGAAGTTCGCCGGGACCGCTATAATTTATAAATTAACCTTTCTACATTTTTGTGCTGCAAATTCTTTTATTTGGTCATCACATTGCAAGTCTTTTGTTAAATCACAATTTATAGACAGAAGTAATAAATTGTTAAGTCGAGAGTTCGCCATTGTTGTCCTATATTTATTTTCTATTTAGGACATCTTTGAGAAGGAGCGGTAAAGTTAAAAAAATCTTTAAAATGGTATAGCAATTAGTAGACAAGTCAATTAGTTTATTTTCATACACGATCTTAAAAATGTCACTGCAAGAGTTGTAAGACTCTGGCTTAGATTGGAGTAAGTATGATTTTAATTGAATGCACTCATTCACTAAATGCTCGTCTACGTCATCTGGATAGTAATCAATAATATGACGTGCACTTTCCAAATCTATGTTTTTGATATTTTTGTCTTGCAAATCCATTAAAAATTTAATTTTTTTGCTACATGTCTCATAGACTTGGTTCCTTTTATTTAAGTCCATAATTAGCTCATGCAACGCAACATTTAATTCATAGAAAGATTTAAAAGGGACACTTTTAAATCTTTCTATGAATTCACCTGTAGACCTATCTGAAAATTTTGGAGTAATGCGCCTCTTGTGTGTCATTGTAGTCTATTCCCACACTAGCACTTAATTTTTTAGCTTTCTCTTCGTATTTCCTTCTGATCTGATTGGTGTCGTAAGTTGTTCACAAAGTCTTTAAATGACATAATTAACTTGTTGCCTTCACAAATGTCTAAACCGGGGCTCTGTATTTTTTTATTGACTAAATTCAATCTCTCCAAAAGATAACCAAAATTGCAGTCTCGAGTTTCGCCATTTTCATGTATAAATTTCGTGCTTCTTTCCGGAAATCAACTTTCTCCACCTCACTTTCGCTGAAACTTTTTAAAATTTTCATGGTGTTACCATAACTATTTTTTAACGCTTTGACAGCATCATAGTGGCCAGACCATCTGGTCTGGCTTAAACTTTTTAACGTGAATTTTAATTTTATTTCATGATTCAACAGTTCCCACCTATTGGTCGAAGCAGAAAAGAAAAGCATATTTGTTGCACTACTCCAAAAAAGTTTGCAATTTCGGTTGCAACGTTAACAGAGTCTACACCAACAGCTAGGTTGAGGGAATGCGCAGCACATGGCACATAATTCGCGGTGTTATTTTTTTGTTTTAGTAGTGCAAAATAAAAACAAAACCACATCAGACGTTATGTCAACCAGCGTGGAGGAAAAGTCCCGCGTAAGAGTAGACAAAAATACAGGGAAATCCCCGTTCCGTTCCATAGACACGCACATACATTGGTTCATTGATCTCAGGGTAGCCATTATTAACTTTAAAAAATTAATGAAAAACAGCATGAAAACAACTTTTTACACGTATTTCCCCCCTCAACTACATTCATAAAAGTATACAATTTTTAATCAATATTTTCTTATGACGTTGTCACGTAAAAATATCCTCCGTAAACCGACTTTAAAGAAAACTATTTTTTTTTTAATTATGGCCTACTTTTTAGCGGGATCTGGGGGCCCCTTGTAACACCGGGGCCCTGGGCTGCAGCCCAATCAGCCCATAGGTAGATCCGGCCATGAGTCCAGATACGTACTGCAAGAGTCATATTGAACTTTATACCATAACGCTTATGGTCAAAATTCTGCAATCACTTTTCAACTTAATAGTTCTTACACCCATACAGTAAACATTCATTTGAGAGATTAAGGTCGATGAATCCGAAAACAAGATGAAATGACGATATCCGCCTTACCGTTGGACTATATTGGACCAGAGCTGCAGATGATCGAAGTCAATGGAGCGAGCTGGAGAAGGCCTATGCCAGGAGGCACGCCGAACTGATATACTATAGCTATAAGAAAACATAATAAAAACATAAACGTTAACACTCTAAATAGTTAAGAATAAAAGTTTTTTTTTTATATTGCACTTCAAGATTGACCTAATCCCACCTGATGGTAAGTGGTGATGAGGTCCTAGCTTAAGGGTGACAAGAACAGCATAACAAATCTGTTACTGGATTTGTCGCCCTTATACTGAAGGCTTGACCCCTGCTACTAATGTAGCACCCCCCAGGAGCTCTGGAAACCTTACTCGCGCAGGAACACAACAACACAGAAGTGATTGTTATTTGGCTGCGGTCTTCTGTAAGGTGGATGTATTTCACCAGTCGGGCTACTCCAGTTCGAGCGATAAATCGCTATGCCCTATCACTCTTTCATTAAATATATGCACTAATAAAGGTTTTGATAGCAGATAATAATAGATGTTCCTTCCTATAAAAAGGAGCATTGGATCGTCTTGTTCACCGAATCAATTTCTAAAGCACTTAGATTCTATTTCCGAACCGTTTTTTATATGAAAAAAGGTGGGAGTAAACAAGCTTCACCATCGATAGTTTCCCGGATATCACTAGTAGACGCGGGACCGGTCATTTGCACCCGTCCGTTCGATGGAGGAGTGTGTCTGACAAGCTATTATGCCCACCGTTGCAAAAGTAGTCGATTTTATCCAAGATAGTTCGTTTGTCGAATGCACACCTTGGAAATATTTTACTCTTTTTCAATTTATGTCATTTTAATGATCAGAAAAATTGTACCGTTTATGAAGGGAGCAATAAAAAAATACTAACCTAACCGTAATATTAATAAGATTGGCTACAAAAAGTGTATATAAAACCTATTTTTATGATACTCACAACACTAGCAAGTTAAATGTTTGTTTTATTTTTAAGTTTGAACTTTTAAATTGTTTATTCTGTTTCTTTAAATTCTGTTAATGTCTTTTGTATAATTATACTACGCTCTGCTATCTTTAAATATATTTATAATTATACCTCAAGTTTTCACTAGGCTTCCTTGTCAATTTTCTAGAATAAGTGAGCCGTTCGGCTTGGGCGTTTTGTGAGTCAGTCAGTATTTTTATTGCCCAAATTTATTAAAAGGTTCCTGTGAAATTATTACTCTTTATGAAGTAGGTAACAAATAGAAGTTACAGTATTGCTTATACTTGAAATAAATACAGATAAAAAGCCCCTAAAAATTCATGAGTACGCAAAATATTATCATTTATATTACGACAACATAATACATACATCCATAAGCAAATACGTCAAAAAAACGAAAAAATAACATATTGAATACTCGTATTGTGAGATCCACATATTTTGATTGATGATATCAGTAATGGTCATGACGGAGCCGAATAAAGTATGCCTTTTCTATCTTCCAATTGAAGAAATTGCGTGGTAAACGACTAGGCAGTTACAACCGTATTTAGTATGATTGTTAACATAATTGTTATGTCTTGGACTGTAAATGTTTATAATATCCTTGATTTATCCTAAGATGAGTTAGTTATCTAACGTATATTTTTCTCTTCGGAATAACGAGCGCACCTAAACTTTGACAAAGAATGATCCGTATGTATACCTTGTAATTATTGCATAATACAGCGAAAGACAAATGCCAACCTATAAATTGGAGTTAACCCTAACTAAGTAGTTTGACGCGCTAAGGAGAAATAGTAACAGAAATTAAACTAAGAAAATGAAAGGCTTAATAATTACCTATTACTTTGATTCCAGTAAAAATAGCAATATGGAACTAGGAGGAAAAATGATATGCGGAAAACCGTGGTCAGAGTTACCCCTTACTAACCATATTTTAAGGCGCTGAACTTTTTAATACCTATCTAAATCTTTACTCCTAGTTCTAGACGTTCTAAGGCTGATTTCAAATTGTTCATGCACGGCGCTGTTAGGCTTTATAAACATGGCGTTTTACCAGAGTTTACCTTGTTGAAATCTATTTCTTTAGTGATTGAAAAAAAAAGCAATTGCTCGGCGTAAAATAACACGACGCCTGCACTACGTTATAGCGGCACACACGCCACGTTTTCGCGGCGTGAACGCTAAGACCACGTCCATCACTCGCTTGAAAAATGCGTACGCCTAATGTGAAAGTTCCAATTTAGTAGTTATGCAGAAAACTATTATGTTTTTTTCTTATATTATTCAGTTTTTTCTGCACTCGTGAACATCCGGCTTATTTAACGCTAACGTAGGTATTATGAAAGTCAACTCCCCGAAGATTTCAATGAAACTCAATCTCTATTTCACTCGGTGGCGCTGAATGGGCGAAACTATCTACCGTGTTATTGTATCAGGTGAGTTTGTAACAGTAGAATACAATTTGATAGAATAAGGAATTCGCGTACGCACATTTTCATGCCTCGGAAATCACGTTATCCTGTCGATGTTATTTTTCTCTAGGATATTATCCAATTTCTCTGTAACAACGAAAATAATCAGTTTTTCTAATCTCAATGTTGGTAATGCAAACTGTTATATTCTCGTATCAATGATTTGTATTTAATTTTTCTATATATAATGTTAGTGATCTAGCCAGACATATTTAATTCATTTTTAATCATGAACTCTCTAAAAATTTAAATTAAGATATTTGCGATGTAATTTATTTAAAATTTATAACTTAGAAACGGAATAACGAAAATGCCAATACATTTTCTGCCTATAATTAATTACTAACTGAAAGAAAATACTTCTAGGCATTAATTATTAACTTAACCAATTATACTCGTACAGGTATTAACAGTGAGATAAAGTTTGAACAAATAAGTAAGTAGGTAAATACTACCTTAACTTTTAAGTTAAGATATTGAACTAGTGAAAGCTACAAACCAAATAATCCTTCAATTTCCAGCTTACCGTTTTCTTACTATGTGTACATAGCACTGACAGAAACAGAATTAACGAACGAAAACATTTCACCCCATTCAAATAACTGCTTCGCCCATCTCTGTTGAAAAAGCAGTGTAAACCTATCATAAATTTTCATTACAATGACTGAAAACAAGACGATGACAATAACACCGAGTTATTCAAACAAAACTTCCACTCGAACAGAAAACGGTGCGCAAACACCATACATTATACGGCCTCCTAAAACAGCGCTAATTCATTCCGTATTTAACTTATAAAGAAACCCATCCGAGAAAGTGCTAGCTATCAACGACGCATACCCCTATGTGTTTTGCCACGCTATTCCAGCCTCTTTGTACTCCGAATTAAAGTTCCACATTTAACTTATCAGGGTAGAGTGAGAATGTTCCTTGTGAGCATCCGCCCCTAAATTTACGGCCGCATAACGCCCGCAATCTCACTCCAACACACCATTATCCAGGCTCTCCAATTAAGTAGGGAACTGCTTTATTAACTAACATTCTCGGTTATAGGACAAAAATTTGACCCGCAGACTCTGATTAAGTTATACGACTGGATATTCATCAAGGGTCGGCTTAGATTTTTCTTCAAGATTAACACGTAAAGCTATTAAAATTTTAAAAATTTTAATGTAACGCGTTCCACTGGCATTCGAACGGTCTTTCGTAACAAGCCCAAAAAGAAAATTCAAATCGATTCCTCCTAAGCCACTGACACACAAACAGACAGACAGACAGACAGGCACGTCAAACTTATAACACCCCATCGTTTTTGCCTCAGAAGTTAAAAGTAAAAGTAGTTGATATAAACAGCAACGAATAGATTTTTATTAAAAAGATAGAGATTTATTTTATGGCACAAAAACCTTAACAGAAATTTGTTTTACTGACAAATTACAATAAAACACAGGTACATTTTATTTACGTAGCAGATTGAATGTAAATGATAGCTTATTAGAATAAGAGCGTATGTATGTGCAATGTTTAAGATATTCGTATTTTGCTGGGGTGTCGTTCTGTTTGGTGAAATCCGCTCTCATGGCATGGAGGAAAGGGGTTGTATGCTGGTTACTATAAAATCAGTAATCAAAAGACTATGCCTACCTACTATCTAATAGATGGTAACCCATAATAATAGTCTAACGACTACCTACTCAAAATATTAATTTGAATAAAATTAACTTACATACACCTTTTATACCAAGGACCAGTTTTTTGAAGTTATAAATGTATTAAATATACATTTAAAGTGTAAGTGACTTTTTAAAGTGAAATTTATAATTTCAATAACAAACATTAAATACGATATTTGAAAATGAATGATTATATTTCAGTATATTGTGCTTTCAAATCATAAAACTCATTATTGAGTTATAGCAAGCTTAATATACTTTAATGGTGATTTTGACCTGGATTCATAATAATATATGAAAGTCCTAGATCGATCGAGATAAGAAAAAGATTATTCAAGATGTTACCATAAAGCTTACGCCAAACACTCGGGTCTCGAACAAACAAGTTGTGACGGGAATAAACAAATTTTGACAAATAACCGTTCCATTAGGTAAATGAGGAGTGGATCGGCACTTAGCACTAGCGGAGCAACAGGGCTGTCACTGATATAAATAACAAATTTACAAATAAAATCTATTTATTTTATTTATTTAAAAACTTTATTGCACAAAAAAAAAGTACAACAGGTGGACTTAATGCTATGGGCATTCTCTACCAGTTAACCTTTGGGTCATGCGAAGAGTTAGTTTATGGGTGCGGTAATAGTGACAAAGTGCATAAGTAATCTAAAAAATTTAATAAAAACATAATACACGAGAATAGTAACTATCAAGCGTTACAAAATTCATTTCGGAAACAATTAAATATACATATAGACATACATGAATAAAAATCTATCGTAATTAAATAACCATGTTACAGAATCTAATAAAATGAATATTATCGATGCACAGTTGAGACGGTAACGGTAAACAATAGAGTCTACTGCCAAAAACAAAACAAACGAAAGGTTCCTTTTTAGAAAAAAAAACCAAAGTCGGGAAAATTAAACGTGGTTATGATACACAAAAATAATATTTTGTTTTTGAAAACGTTTCATTCGCGTTTGAAATGTCGTAGAATGCGACATACCTATTTTGTTTTTGTTTAAGGCCTCTAGGTTCCGAACAAAACTACTTTCATTATCTTTAGCTTCTTCAATTCAAAAGTGATCTATTTCCCTTGAATTTGAAATTGAATTGAATGGATTACATCACATATTTTGCTCTGACTCCGTAGTAAGTAGCTTAAGCACTTGTGTTACAGAAATCAAAACAACGACGGTACCACAACACCCAGACCTGAGACAATATAGAACAGTTTGTTTCCATATTAACTCGACTGGGGATCGAATTCGGGATTTCAGAGATGGCACGGCCCGCTTGCCTCTCGGCTAACGCAGGTCGTCATTTCTCGGTCGCATAAGGTATAAATTAAATTAGACTATTAAGGCCTTTTTTGCAGTACTTGTGTAGAAACGTTTATTTATAATATGTAAGCGTAATATTTGATCATTGACTAACAGAGTTCAAATAAGATTTATGCAATACACGAGTGAACTATCATCTCGTTTGTATAGAGCATTTTTGGGCAAATTTAAACTTACATAAATAAACATTATAATTTCCAAGAAAACAAAATCAAGAGTTTTGCTAATCCTTAAAAATTACGGAAACTAAAATCCTTTGTTTGTGTTAAGTGGTCGCTTTTTTTAACTTAATTTCCTAGTTTTATTTACTAACGTAAGAGAATGGATGTACAAATGTTCGCCAATATCTAACGCAAAAAAATATTATAAACGTTGGAAGCTAAATATATTTGAAATGTAAAATATTTCTCATGTAAAATTTAAGCAAATACGGTCGATTATAAGGGTTGGAATAATAATATAATCAAATAAATATAGGCAGCCCTGCATTGGGCGAGGTTGGTTCAAGGTAATCGATTTGCAAACATTTGCGGAGTCGCCCGATTCGTTGACGATTCAAACAATCAAACGGTACCTGGGAACACAGTTGAAGCAGTTAACGATTCACAGTAACAGATTCAATGGAAATAGTATCATATGGCATGCAAATAAGGTAGCTTAAGCGTATCACACTTCACATAATTAATAGGAATGATAAACAATGAGTGAATATAAAAGAAAAATTGAGGTAATATTAAGTCCGTAAGTTAAATTCCCAAAGTATAATGTATTGCATAAATAAATAAAAATTTGTAAATGTACAGCATGTCACGATTCAGCAAAGTGGTGTTTACGACACTAATTCACTTACGACGTTGTGCGTAGAATTGACGTCACACTTAATTTAAAATGTATCTTTGTGCATTAAAGTTTACCTGTTAAAATAAAATGTATATGTTTTATGTTTTTGTGCAATGTAATTTCTGGAGAATATATAAATATTTAATCATAGTTACGGATGAAGCTATTTTTATAACACTGTGTCTAATGATACATAATATGATTCGGCGCATTAAATACATTGACTTTTGTACTTTGTGGTTTTCCTTACGTCATATAAAATATCATATTTGCCTACAAAGGTATATTAATCTAATGACAGCACGCACTTTAATCAGTCATAGTTTTTGATACTTAATATGATATAAACATATGTACTATTCTGGGTTTCATTTTTTAAGTAAAACTGGTTCCAAAAAAATGCTGGCTAAACTATAGTTTAGCCAGCATTTATATTGAGTTTTTATATTGAGAGACACTTTTTAATCCAACCATCATGTATTAGTTTTTACGTTGTTTCTTTTCTTTACAAAATGATACTTTTTTAATTTAGCATTCTTCTCGTAAGAACAGCCAAGAAAAATCAGATATGCTAAACGATACAAAAAAAAACTGAATTCCCGTGTCTTCTAAAAATGATTCCTGGTATCCAACTCATTAAAATGCGATCCTTTGAAGGCGCAGTAAGCCGTCGATAAGGCTAACAATCTTCGCCATAATAGTCTCTTAATCCACGGCACAGCAAAGTAATTTAAAGAAAAATAACATTAGCAATTCAGATCACTCTTATATAGCGCCTTTATTAACTGTCAAACTGGGAAAAGAGGACAGAGCAAATTGACTTTTGAGCAGGTTGCCTCTTCGTACAAACTCGATTTAACTGATGAAGTGGATGCCATATTTTCGTAGCTTGATGTTTGAGATTCTGATATTCTTTTGGGTAATAAAATTATGACGTTCAATTTTCGTGAGCCTTTTAAGTCGGAGTTTTTAATTCTTGAAATATCTCAGCGATATTTATGTGTTGTCATTTCCATACTCGTACATAGAAATTTTATTTTCCTTGTTTTAATACAGATTAGATGAAACGAATATAAATTAGTCAATATGATTGACACGTAATGAATATTCGCATCTCAACTGGAAATCCCATGTCCAAAAAATTAGAAGAAAATTAGCAAGTTTTTCTTACGCCCTCGCAGAGATAAAAAAAACTACCAACCTACAGACCGCCATAGTGACATACTATGCTTACGCATACGCATGGTTAAGCTACGGAGTCTCCCTGTGGGGTAATAGTACGGAATCGAACATCCTGTTTACTCTTCAAAAGAAGCTAATTAGAATAATAAGCAACATAGAACCAACTGAAACTTGTAAACCCTATTTTCAAAAATATCAAATCCTTACTCTTCCTTGCATATATATATTGGAAACATGTAAATTCGTCCGAAAGCACCCAAACTTCTACACAAAACGCGAAAATATCTCAACAACCTATCATCTACGCCATAGAAATAGACTTAACTTACCTATCTCACGAATGTCCCTTTACGCCAATAGCCCCTACGTAATGTCTATCAAAATATATAATAAATTGCCTAAAATAATAAAAGAAACCGACGAAAAACATTTTATTAAAGTATTAAAAGAATTTTTAATTAATAAATCTTATTATAACATTAAAGAATACCTAGAAGAAAAAACCGGCCAAGTGCGAGTCGGACTCGCGCACCGAGGGTTCCGTACAAACCTGCAAGGTTTACAAAGTTCGTTCATTACGACAATCGAGTCATAACTATGGTATTTTTATTGCAAAATGAAATTCATAACATTACAATGGGGAAAGATGGAGGAGCATAAATATTTTGTAATGTAACTAAAAATTTAAGGTTTTCGAAATATTTCCTTTATGTGTGCTATAAAACGTTGCTTCATGCCAAACTTCAAGATTCTAGGTCGACTGGAAAGTACCCTTTAGGTTTTGATTCCCTTGCGAGTACTTGCGAGTTTCAAAATATGCAGCTTAAATTGCCGTTTCTTTTGATTGCGTTAACATAGAAGTTTGATTTTGTTACAGCTTAAAGGTATTATAGACCTGAGTATTTGGTATGAATTTCAATTTAATACCTCTACGCGCTTATGAGGAAATGGGTAGTAAGTTTAAAATTATTAAAAAAATATATATTATGTGATGTAACTAAAAATTTATGGTTTTCGTAATTTTTCCTTTATCTATGCTATAAGACGTTGCTTCGTATCAAATTTCAAGATTCTGAGTTCACGGGAAGCACCCTGTAGGTTTTGATTCCCTTGCAAGTGTCGAAAATTTGCGGCATAAACGGCTGTATCTTTTGATTGCGTTGGCTTAGAAGTTTGATTTTTTCACAGCTTCAAGGGACAGTAGACCTGACTAATTGATATAAATTTTAGCTTCATACCTCCACGCGTTCCTGAGAAAAAGGGTCTTGACAGACGGACGGACAGACGGACAACAAAGTGATCCTATAAGGGTTCCGTTTTTTCTTTTTGAGGTACGGAACCCTAAAAACTCCTAAATGTACTTCCGACAAACCAAAGTACATACACGCAGAAACACACACACACACACTCGCTTTTATCAAATTAATTCCTTACAAACATACCCCTAGCTTGCGAAATGTGCGGGTTTGTATGTGTTTATGTATTTAATGTAATTTATTTATTTTTATTAAGTGTCGCTTTTTAGTCAGACAATTAAGTTGTTGAAACACGAGCGTCCTCTCTCATATTGCGGTGCCCTAACGGGGTCTATAATGATCTAACTATAAGCATAACATCTGTACTGTATCTACATTATAGCAGCAATAAAAGATTGAGTATTGAGTATTGAGTATAATTCTAACTCTATTAAGATTTTTGTTTTTGTAAATATTTTAATGATACCGTGGCGATTAACGTAATCATCTACTCGTATAATGTTTAGTAGTAAAAGTATCTGGATTATGCTATTCAACGAATTTTCAATATACCTATTTGAAAAGAAAGAAAAAACTGCATTTATTTACTTTTACATTACAACTAAACAAGAGAATCAACTTACACACAATACATTTTAAGGTCAATTGGGTTCCTCCTCTGCAAATGCTGCTATGGCATAATTTTTAGCGCAGTAGCGCTGGTACGAGTATATTTAAAAAAGTAGATAAGGATACGATTTATTTAAATGATGAGTTCTCGACGTAGACATAAAAGATAGTACAAACGTATCGTGCTTCTAGCAAAGCTCAAATGTTTGAACTGTATGAGAACTACAAACAGAACTTAAACAATGCATTCTAATAACCGCACCATATAATACGCGATTGACACTGCTAAAAACTCCAGGAACTCAAAAAGTATGAGTTTTATTACTGAAGTATTCGGATTTCTCTCTCAATAGGTACTTTCACTTAGATTTACACATAAAAAAAGCTGATTCAACAAGCTGAAGAAATGTTCTTTGAAATGTCGCATTAAACTTTTTATATCTGTGCTGTCCATTCTTAGAACAATTTATCATTATTTCGGAAAAAAGTCTCTAACAAGTTGTATATGTGTGTGTGTGTGTGTACTATGCTGTATCAACATCACCATCAACCTATTTGAGTTCACTGCTGGGAATATGTCTGCCTTGATGAAAGCCACAGAAAGCACACTATCTTGCAATTCCCTACATGCAGACTTTCAAAGGACTTCATGCTACGAGTACTTATCTGGGTGGTATCCTATACAGTTTACCAAGTAACATTCTCCACACAAGAACACGCTACCCTGGTAGTTGCCGGCTCTTTGAGAGATATAACCGACTCACTGCCTCTTCAGCTTGCTAACACTTTGAGCTATGTGGATAACTATGTTCTTTGCGAATCGAGAGCTAACTCATTTCTGAGCATGAACCACCACAAAAATTAAAAAAAAAGGTAATTTTGCAATTATGAGTGTACTCTCAAACGATTACTTGAAAACGTGGGGATGAATGTTGAAAAAACATTTTATAACAGCATCGTCATTTTGGCAACTATTTTTCTTGATTCCAGACTGGTAAGGTTTATATTGTGAAGCAAGTAAGCGAAGAATCATAGTCATGACTTAGCTCCGTGCTTTGAACTTTGTGAGGATGATAATCGCAGGCTTTCTTCAGCCGAATTGCTTCCTGCACGTACGTCTGGCTTGTGAGTCTGAGCAGCGAAGAAAAGGCTTGCATGGCAGGCTTACTTTTATATTTTTTCTAAATAATAAGGAATATTTTTTGCATTGCGGTTCTTTTTACTTGAGGTGATGGGAATAAATTAATTTTAAGCCTAGTAAGAAATACTCTTTTTAATGTTTGTTTCTATATTACATTTTTAGGGCCTTGTGGCTGACACATACATGATTAATATAGCCAGTGAAATCCAGCACCTTTAAGAGCATTATACCTACTCTGTTTTTCTTAAAAATCTTTTCTTCATTTTAATTGAAATAAAACATTTGCGACATTAACATCCATCGTCTTCCTAACATCAATACAAGGTAATTAATAAATCTTGTGGTTCCGGTGACCATCCTATGCTGGTGGTTCCCGTAGGTAAACGCTTATCTAGAATGTTTTCACCATATCAAACATCTATTCTAAGAGAGTAATGAGGTCCGCCTATTATCATTATAGTTTTGCAACTCAATTAAACAATGATTCCATTTTTATCGCAAATTAATTTTACAAATTCTATGGTAAACTATTTTTTTGCTTGACCAAAAAAAATCATGAAGGGGTATGTTTACGTCACCGATTCGTAAAAACTGTACGAAAAAGTGACGTTGCGCTCAATTTTAAAGGCTACGTATCTCAATTTAGAGTTACATGATATAAGAAAAATCATATGTCATTATTGTCATTACATTATTGGTAACCTAACTGTTGGATCAAATACCATCTACCAAGAGTCATACTGTGGTGTAACTTGATAATTAACAATCGATTGAGAACACTAACAACCAACAACTTAAAGATCCCCCCGGAGCACGGACTTGCTCGTTATAAAACACTAAATTCTTAATTTAACTGGCCAATAGAATGTGTTACATATGGAAATGTACTCCGATAAAAAAAAACATACAATTCTATCGAAGAAAAAGTCGTTTTCTTACAGGAATAACCTTATTTGCAGTAATTATGCGGTTACGTATCGCAGCGCACCCAGCCATGGACGATTTACTACTAACTTACGAAGGGTAATGTTCACATATATTGCCACAACGTAAGTAATAACAAGATTTTGGGAAGTGTATGGAATGATAGACTAAGACTTTATTGTATCGACTTAACTTTACCGGTAACTAACGCGTTAACGATTGTCAAATTGCAATAAACGTAGGTATGACATGATATATGGGATATGACAGTTTTGACAGCTGTCATATCGTCTGTTAAGTTGGTGCAACTGGCCCTTAAATCACAACTGGTATGATCGCATATGCTACGCATTACTAACGGAACTGAGTACGAATACTCGCTACGAATGCTACGATTACTAACAGTGCTACGGTTAATCGCTACGAAATTGTGTAGAATGCTTGTGAGTTGCTACAGCGTTTAAATGTTTTCACAAACGATTGCAATAATATTATGTGACAACACAATAAAGTTCTAACGTAATTAGTTTGGCAATAGGGCAACTTATGTTTATGGCGATGCACCATGCATGTTTAATATTTTTTAATATTCGATAATACGTTCTCAATAAGTGACGTAAAAATAGTGTAGTTAGTTACATAGTATTTATAACGTGGAGTATGTCGTAACCTACTATTATAATATTTACTACACTTACTTTTGGGGCCTCTCTTCATAAAAATAAGGTTCATAATGTAAAAAGTTGTTGAATTAAAAGTTGTCAGCATGTGCAGCTTACCTGAAACAAAAATTTACTAGTGTTAGCTTGAAATCATAGAAAATGGTAAATTTAATTATGCCAGTTTAACTCTTACAGATGAAGTTTTAGATTTAACAATTTAGGCTTACTAAGAGTCTAAATAATTTAATTGATACGCTTTTATGATCACAACAGACTTTATGATACCACCGCTATAATTTTAAGCTCGAAATTACGCAGTTAACTGGTAGAGAATGCCACCAAGCGTTAAGTAGGACTTAGTTTATGGTTAATCTTTAGTTTTTATATATGTAGAATGGAGTTTAAGTTTGTGGTACCATTCCAATAGTTTTATTAATTCTTTATGATATAAAAACGAGTATTGCTTAATATATAGACATTTTTTTAAAATAGAAAAAGAATGTTATTACGAATATTTAAAAAATACTGGACAGCATCACATTCGTTTCTCTCATTATATGGTAAGTAACTAAAACACTAGTGTTACAGAAATCAGAAACAACAACGGTACCACAACACCCAGACCCGAGATAAAAAAGAAAAGTTTCTTTTTCTATACTGACCACCGGAAATCAAACCCAGGACCTCAGAGATGGCGTAACGCAAAAGTCAGGTCCATTCGCCTCTTGTCTACGGAGATCGTCAATAAATAATCCATGAAACACTAGTTCACTTACTTAGACTCAGAAAATAAATATAATCTTCTTTATTATATAACAATCAGGTCTTTATTTTGCTCTTTTTCTGTTTTTATCTTTGTCAGTTGCTCACAACGTTTCTTCTCCGCCGAAATTATATGTGAATATGTCTGTAAAACCAATCTCTGAAAATTTTTCTGTGCAAGTGTACATGTATATCTTTCTTCTAAAAAAATCGTTCAATATTACAAAATGTTAATCAGACAGATTCAAAGATTTAGACAGATTTCGCGAAATCGTAATCATAAACTCGTTCAGAAATTGTCTTAGTATTCATAAAGTACAAAATCATTCGTTTATTCCGTCTAGAAAGTTGTTTCTTACTTGGAAACTCGCTCTTTAACTTAGATTTGCAAGTGGTAATCTATTCTAGCATATTCCAAGAATAGTTGTCTTGTTAATAAGCTGGGTAAATTTAATATTCGTTTTGTCTAGTGGTAGGCATTTAGTTTTTGAACTATTTGAGTTTGAATTAACTTTTTTGTAAACCACAAAGTAGTATGAATTAAATATTTTACGTTTTGTTAAATTTTAATTTTGCTTTCTAAAGAGTTTGTACCTCAAGTTAAACAGGGAACTTTATCACTAAGACTTCGCTGTTCATACTAGTTAAATAGTTGAACAGACAGAAGTGTTTATAATAACGTTAAAAAAACAAGAACTTAATTTAACAATTAATGAATGCATGCGTATTATATAAAATAGACATGGTGTGAAATATTGTCACAAATTCAGACAGTATCACTAGCCTTGGACTACGTTTGTAATGTGTGCAAATGAGATAATGACTTGTCACTGTTTTTGATTTGTGTAACAAAAGTACCTTAGCAACTTACCTACCTACCTAGGTGTCGTTTAGCTACAAATATTGGAATCAAGAGACGGCATTTAAATCCGAATACGGCTTTTGAAACTGTAAGAAACAAGCTAACTAGCATACGTTTTTCATGCACGGTATCGGTCGGTCGGTTGCTTCGTATTAAAAACCCCAATAAAGTAAAATGTCTTTAAGTTCGCACACATAAACATCAAAATGTTATTAACACGTTATAAAGCATTCCTTTGATAAAACAGCTGGTTTCAGATACCTACTTTCCATTGGTCCTAGAAAAGGAAACAAAAACCTTGCGCACTTTAGTTTTTGAAGTTTCAAAAATAATACTCAACCTGCATAAAACCAAAGTGAAATTTAATGGAACTCACTAATCACCTAAATTTTGTTCCCGTTGCAGAAGAACTGAATTAAACATTATAAAAACGGCACCATACACCGCTTTTAGACTCAAGGCCGATTAGCGGTCTAATTACACGTTGAACAGTAATTACGTTCTGAAAACATCCAACCTCGGGCCGGGTCATCAAAAAACAATATTCCACATTAATCAAAGCACATGACAAATGGACGGAACCCTTTCCTGTTTCGCAACGAGTTCTCAACTTTATTTCTTGTGTTGAGTTAATTTATGTGCCTCGGGTAAATCTGTAGCGTTTTTTATTCTGTCGCTAGCATGCAGCTAATATCATTAAGTTTTCAAAGTTTTATAAATATGTAAAGCGGAATGCTACTCACTGAGTCATCATAAAATATAAGAAACTTTAACATCCACAAACTAGAAATTTAGTAAGTAGGTTCGAGTGTAGACATCCGCTAAAAACGGATTTACGAAACCCCACCTCTAAAGGGGCAAAACCGGGTGGGAAGTTTATCTGAAAGTCCAAAAATGTGTGCTTTATAGGTGGTAGTGTAACGGATGTGTTTAAATGTTTCCTTAGAAATTAAATCCCGATTGGAGTGAAAACCGTTTGTAGGAAACACTTATGCCCATTTTATCAGAAGGGTTTTTAATGGTATTTAGATAAAATGACGTACAATTTAACTAATCCGTGTAGGAAGTCGTTGGCCTGTATATTATATAATATCGGTAAGGCTAATGTCTTAACCGGTAATCGGTTATTATCGGTTAGCCCAACTTCTTGATAAAACAACGGACCCTCAGCTACGTAGGCTACGAACTGTTAGCACGTCGTGTCATATGAAACAAATAATTGCAGACATATTCAATGCCCCACTGCTGTGTTAATGCATCAATTATTTCAATCAAGTCATAGTTACAACAATGGATTACAACTTGAGTGACGTAGGGACGTCATGATTTGACGTGACGTGGGTTGCATGTGCTTACTGCGCATACGTCTGTGCTTGCTCTTTAATTACTGATAAGAAGTTAGGTCATTTTTTACCAAAAAACGTTCTGCCTAACGTTCCCAGTAGAAGATCTTTACTCATTGATTACATACGCGCTTTTCTCCTAATCAATTAAGGTGTACTTAACTAAATTTGAAATTTTGACGTTCATTCTTTTTCTGAAAGCTGAAAGATTAAAAAACTTCAAATATATGTATGTAATTTATTTTATTTTGATGTGATGACCTTAAGATAAAAAGCGCATTGTTGAATTATCTTATAATTTAAATTTGTGGACAGTTTTTTTGATATTATGAAGGTGTTTTGTTTGTTTTCAGCCTACAAACAAGTATCAATTTGTGGGCTAGAACAGATCATTTTTAGAATTCCATACTCCGTAAGGATATAAAGCACCTTTTAAACATAAGTTCAAATAAACTAATCTAAGCCGTCTGCCGGCGACACTTTTTATCAGGAAATAGATGAAATTAATACCAAATACAAAAGATTGCAGAATCTAGTTGATGAAAGTTAACCCTAAAGGTGCATTCAAAAGACATGGCTGCTAATGTGGTATTTTTTTTTCACATTATCAAAGCTAATTAAAACCTAGAACCTTCCCTTTAAGTCATGAAATTCAGCAACCACAAATAAAATTGATTATTGGTTATTCCGTTGTTGTGTTTTGAACTTTATTATGAAAGCACGTGCATCGGCCACTGCAACTAAACATCGTTTCTGCAATCAAAAGGTATGCATTGAAATAACAAATAATAAAGCATCGTCGTAATTTATGCGGGCACGATAATACTCCTGCTAAATGACGGAGTCGTTCCGTAAGAGCGTTTCCGCGCCGTGCTGTAATTGGTATTTGGCGTAAGGTACAAACTTACAAGAATTTATTTATTAATTAATGGCAACTACTTTTTATAGTAAAAGTACTTTAGCCTTGTAGTTGAACCTGGCTCATATTAAAACAAAATTGCGTTACTAAAACAAAGTTACCTACTCCATTGCTATTTCAAAACGCAAATTGTGAATCATAAATAGTTCTTATATTAGTTTTCTAGGTTGTATTGCCCTTTTCAACTTAGTACTTTTATTATGTATCATTTTCAATAAAAGACAACGTGATTTTCTTGCTTGATTTTTTATTAACGCTAGAGATTAGTACTTAACCTTTTAACCGCTGTCTTGTTGTTACAAAGGCTATGTGTGGTACTTACGCCACGTCATATTTGACGTTGCTACAATTACTCGAACGGTTCGCACAATTCGTATGGAGCGTTAGTTGTCTAAACAGCTATAGTACAGCGACATAACAAAAGTAATTCAGTGGTTATTGTATATAAAGTTAGTGTCAAATAGTTATCGATACTCAGGATATTCAAATAATCAATAAAATCGGAGCAAATATATAATAAATAGTGTCAATTTAAATGTTTTGACCTATTAAGTGACTTTAATAGTTTTGACAGCAATACGGAAACTTAATTTTTGGTTACGTCTAATTAGTCTCAGAGCATTCAATCTTAGTGCCATAAACTATTTGATGCTATAGTAGTAGTATAGTTCACTAAATAATTCAAATAAAATTTGTAGAATTATATTAGACTAGCTGTGCCCGCGACTTCGTTCGCGTGGACTACATCCTTTCATGGTCGATTTTACCCCTTTCTCTCCTAATATTCGAAACAAAAAGTAGTCTATATTTTAATCCAAGTTTCGAGCTATATTTGTGCCAAATTTCATATCTCTAACTTCAAAAAAAACATTTTTCCATATAAACTTTCAAAGGTGGTATTACCCCCATCCCCCCCTTATTTTCTAATAAAAAGTAGCCTACGTCCGTTCTTGAGATTCAACGTATACCTATACCAAATTTAATCAAAATCGGTTGAGAGGTTTAAGCAGGAAAGCGTAACAGACATAAAGACAGACAGACAGACAGACAGACAGACAGAGTCACTTTCGCATTTATAATATTAGTAGGGATATGTTATTAACAAAACTTTGTTTACTTAGTAAAAAAACCCGGTCCAATCTTTTAACTTATCACACCGGTCCACAATGAAAAATAACTTTGTCATGTTACAATTATAAGCGCATTGCAGCGTTATTCATGTTTATAAATTATTTACGGGAATGTCTGTGCCACTCGTTTTTTGCGACGTAACAGGATTAAAATGAGCGCTGGATTAAGTTTGCAACTGAGGGCCGATTAATTAATGCCATCTTGAAGATGAATGGAAAGAAGAAGAGATACGACTAACTTGGCAGTAAAAGTGTAAATGATTAATATTAGCTCTGAGTAACAGTTTCGAGGTAGAAACGAAAAAATAAAAAAGGGAAATTTGAGCATGAGTCTTATTTCACCTTTTTCTTTTACCTAAAGTAACCAAAAATTCGTTTTACTGTGGAGTTTTAAATATAGAAATTATATTTCACTAGCTGTTTTCCGTGATTTTACCCACGTAATTTGATAAAAAAAAAGTATTTTCATGTATTTCATCTCTACTTTACCTTAATTTTATTTAAATCCATTCAGTAGTTTTTACATGTAAGAGTTACAAACATACATTCAGACATCCAGATTTCTATCCTTTCAGACACTATCAAGCTTTATCGTTTTTAACGTACAAGCACCCGCCCCGGCTTCGCACAGGTACAAGTAAATACAAATGAAGTTTTCGGCATTTCTGTACATTGTTAAGTATGGATTTTACATATAAACCTTTTTCATGCATCACTCTATCTATAAAAAAAATCGCATAAAAATCCGTTGCGTAGTTTTAAAGATCTAAGCATACATAAGAACATACAAGAAAAGCGACTTTGTTTTGTACTATGTAGTAAAGTAGTATATTTTCGTTTATCCGCGAAAAGAACAACAAAAACTTTGCCAAATTGGAGCATTCTAGTACTAGCAGAATCTGTCCTATATTTCTTAAGTATTCAAGTTATTCGTAATAAGTAAGAACAGATTTTTACTAAATTATTCAAACACTCGCGTACTTCCCAACAGTAATAAAGAAAGGAAAAATTATTTCAATCTCGTCAGGCGTCCCTAATCCAACAAGACAATATCTACTTGCCAATAAACAATGCTGGAATTACACAAAACGCTTCTATCGACACGACTCTTTTCCAAGCAATATAAAATTTCGTTCTTCTAAATAACTAGGTCAGGCAACAATAGCCTTTATTAACGCGAAAAACGGGCTATTTTCCACTTCTCACATTAATTTCGAGTATCAAAGGAACCCATTTAAAGTTAACGATGACATACAATCGATAAAAGTCTGGGTTCGCCCCGTTATGGCATTTTGCATTATGTATGATTTAAATGACTGTTTTAAACTTTACACAATACAGTTCAGATGACAATGTCAGGGAAACTCATTCGTTATCTATATTTAAGTTATTTGTGAATTCCTTTCTGTAAAGTTTTTTTTTATTTTCGTCGAGTAATCTGTAACGTTTTTTTTTCCTGAGTTTTATCGACTGTAAGCAAAATGATGACTATATTATACTAATACTAAAAAGAGAAAAGATTTGTACATATTTTTGTATGTTTGTATGTTTGTAATGAATAGGCTCAAGAAGTACTGGGCCGATTTAAAAAAATCTTCCACCAATAGAATGCTACATTCTTCCAATTTGACATAGGGTACGAAATTAGGGATCCTTGGGAAAATTGCGCGGGAAAACCCTCTAAGGCGAAAGGAAGTTCGCCGGGTCCGCTAGTTATAAATAAGCTCGAGTATCCGATACTCGGTTTCAATATTTTAAAAAACAATCCTTTTTAGTCACGGATAGTAATATATACGGATAATACATTATACGAGGCGTAAGCTAAAACCGTTCCAGGGCGTCTACTTTTGAAAACGAAACGAACAAACGAAAGGTTTCGTTTTTGAAGATTGATCAAAAGTTAGGGAATTAAAACGCGATTTTTGATTTGTATAAATAATATTTTGTTTTTTGATAACTCTTTATTCGCATTCGAAGTGTTTTTCGCTTTAGTTGCGATAATGAGCAATAAAAAATACTAAACGTCATCGGATCCGACATATTTCGTTTTCAAGAGTAGACGCCCAGAAGGGGTACTCTCGAAAACGAAACGAACAAACGAAAGGTTTCGTTTTTGAATTATTCAAAAGTTTGGAAATGAAGACATGGTTTTTGATTTGCATAAATAATATTTTGTTTTTTGAAAACGCTTAATTTGCATTCGAAGTGATTTCTTTATGGTTATGAGGATTAAAAATTGCCATCCGTTGTCGGATCCGACATATTTCGTTTATGAGAGTAGACCCCCAGACTCAAAGTCAGTTGGGGAAAAACGAATTGTAATTTTTGACACATTATGAATCGTAAAATGTTGGAACCGTGCATTAGTGTATTTATACAACGCATTTATAATATAATTTGTTAAAACTTCGGGAAAATGGTTTTCATTTCAAATTATTTACTGAAATATATAAAAACAAAACCTAGTTTGAGTATAAAACAAAAACGTTTTCATAATAGATACTCTTTCATGCTACTAACAATCAAAGAAAACAGTTTTACAGGTTAATCATAATCCACTTAACGAAAAAAGTATAATAAAAAATTAAATAGCTCTGCCAGATTACCTAATATACGGCTATAATATAATAAATAATAACGTCCAATTTCTAAGAACATATCTCCGAGCATCAGCTTTCATTTACATTCCATAGAAAAACTTGTAAAGGCTTGCCATAACATCCCATAATACCGCGCATTAGCCTAACAAAGGCTATTTCACATTCTGCCCAAGGGCGGGCAATCTCCACAATGCACGGACAATGAAATGTTTACTTTCGATAATGGGATCCTACTTAATGCGCCCTATTCATCGTTTACTTAATTTGGTTATGTTATTTCGCACATTCACCGTTTTTAAGAGCCTTTTTCGGATCGTAAATTAGGAGCTGCGTTTGAACGTTTAAGTTATTAATGATGCGTTTCATTGCTAATAAGTGTTTGAACACAACTCTCTCATTCAGAATATGGGATGTTGTAATAAAATTTATAAATTTAAGTATTCGTTTACTAAGATTTTTTATTTTATTTCAATGATGACCTCAAGACTTTTGTGATAACATCTCTGTCCTTACCTATATTTTTTTACTTTTGAAATGTTTTTTTCCAAAAGGATACAGCAGCAATACATCCCGGTGAAAATTCATTAAATTGTAGTAACAATACAAACCTCATTTTAGGAAAAAAAAACTTGCTGTCAATTCCAAATATATTTTAATGACAATCACTGGTACAATAAGAAAATATCTGTATTTCATTTGAAACTTATAATTACCGTTTGTACTCGTATCTACAACATAAATGAAAAACCATAAAATAATTGGGATTGGGACAAATAAAAAATGTCAATACGTAAAAACATATTTTATTGTGCATCAGAACTATAATATCATATCGTAAAAAATAACGTGTATTAAAAAAAAATCTATGTTGATTTTTATTTGCTTCTATGGAAAAATAAGAGTTCAAATGAAGCTCGGTAAATACGACACAACGTGATAGCAATTAAAATAAAATTCCGATAACTTCTGGGTTTTTCGTGCATAGCTATAAAGCGATCCAATATGGTAAAAAAAAAAACGAATTGACGGTCCACCATTAACGTATTTTAATTTTGTATTTGAAAACTGACAAAATTGTTCAGGTATATAAATTGATCAAACCAATAACTTAATGCCAAAAATTTGGTATCAAAAGGACACCTTTCTGTATCACTCATTCAAATCAAATATATATTTTTTTATCTAGAAAATTGAAAAGTGACGAACATTTTCATGACAACAAAATTTTTTTAAGCCCTTCAAGAACCTTTTTGTTTCGTATATGTAATTTTATTATAAATCAAAAATGAACAGATCCAGTCATAAACCTGCACCTCAATGGACTGGCCCTCATCTCAAATTTGAGATAGAACTGATTATATGTCCTTTTGTGAATCGATGGGAAGGTATGTGCTAGGCACGTGACCAAACTTACCGCAACGTGTACTCAGCTAGCCAACAGCTTTGACTAACATAACAACAACGAGATACCTAAGTATTACTCGAAACAAACCTCTCAAACATAACTTCAGTCAGAATAGTCTCATACCGAACTGTGGTACGCATTTGCATCTATTCATATGGGTTCTTAAAATTTAAATGTCTGATCATAATATTTAAATGACCGCTTTTACTACATCCATATCAAAATATGTAACGGTACACACACAAAATTTAATATTTAAAATTTTTGTCCGTCTGTTTGTTCCGGCTAATCTCTGAAATGACTGGACCAATTTTTATCCGTTCTTTATTGGCATGTATCTAATATTAAAAGGATTAACTTATGCTACTTTTATTTTAGAAAAAATATTTTATTTTGGAAGAAAAAACTATTCAGATCCTGTAGTCCACGAATTTGCGGGTATAGCCAGTTCTTTTTTCTTTTTTTTTTATAGTAGCGCTGTATATTGGCTCCTCATAGCCTGATGGTAAGGAAGAGAGGAACCCACATCGCAATGAGAACGGATTTGATATCTAAATATCCTATCCGTTAGCATCGCCATACTGGCCCGCAAGATGTTTCTTCGCGATACGATACGAGTTCGATATTATTCCGAACTTGCTGCTATCAAATCGCAAGAAAACGAAGAATGATTATAAAAACAGCATTTCTGATGAAAAAACGTATACAGTAAGTTGGCCAAACTAGTAAATCTTCCGTCTCGCCCGCAAAGGGTTGTCAAAGTATTACACGCTCACACGCCTTCGTGGGAGCGTTATCTTATTTACTCAGACTGCGGCGCGCGACATATTTGATTACAATTGAAATTCGTCGGGTAACCCTGGGTGCCGGGGGCGAGCGGTGTTACGTCATAAAGTGAGGGAACCCTTAGGCTTACCTCAGTTTATTTGATGCTAATGTAACGTGTATGAAGTGTAGGTAACGTACGAGATAGCATTTATGTTTAATACATATTTCTTCAATGCCACAAAAGAACGTCAAGCAGACTTTGATTGACGTTTGCTGAAACAAACTTGACCCTGAAAACTCAAACTTTTATTTAAAGACTAATTGTCCTGGCGAATGAAAAATAGACGTTACGAATGCCTATTTTTTTTTTAAGTTTCTAACCATTTTATCATTCCTTAACCTACATTAATATTAGCCCTATCGAGGTAGCCTTTGTTGAATTTCAGCAAGACTCAAAACTGCCCTGCACAAACCATCACCTCGTCTCAAACTAAGTTTTTCCCTTGTACTATGAGCAGCATACGACGGATACTAACTGGGGGTGTCATCCCAGCACACCCAGACCCAAGAAAAGACCTGACCGGGATTCGAATCCGGGACCTTTCGCGCTTTGGCCGCCAACCTTAGCCACTGCGCCACCGAGGTCGTCAACCATCTTGTCGTCATAATCGTAGGCAGTTAAATATATTTAGAAAATGCGAAATATTCTTTGTTTGGGAAAATCGAACCCAGGACCTCCAGATAAAAGCATAAAAGGGATCATTTATCCGAAAAAAATCACAAACAAATGTGTTTGTCGTATATTTTTTCCTGCTTAATAATTGATTCTTCCATATAAGTTCGGCTTCATAGATTTGATTTTCAGAGAAACCGTTATTCAAATATATCCCATCTCAATATAACTCAGTTTTCGGAATCATAAATATTAATGTATATTAATATCTTGAATGATAGTGATCAAAAATGATATTTTATTAGAAACACACAATTAAAAGCTATATATATGAAACGGATATATTTTCTATTCATGTATCGTATTTGAAGTAAGTAAACAGTTTTTTAATTTCGGTACTTATCTGCGAAATTTTGGTTGGTATATTTATTTCAGAAATTCTACACATCACTTATACTAAAAACTTGTAAGTAGTCGTGGGATTAGGTAGAAGTACCTTACCTATACGAGGGCACTAAATAATAGACGAAGACACACACAGAAGCTTTTTTCAACAATCTAGCTCAGTGGTTATTAACCAGTGGTCCCTGGAGGCATTCCAAGTGGTTCGCGAAGCCATCCTAATAATATGTTACGTGACGTAATGAATCGAATAAAAACAACGCGAAGCTACGCGCGGCACGAGTCCGAAGGAAGGAATAATAAACAATTGCTTATTATTTATGAAATTGTGCTTGCTTTCTTTAGCAAACAACCCGTAATTGGTTACTTGACAGTTTTTGAAAAAGTATTGTAAAATGTGCGCCCATTCATTTTATATCCAAAGCAATTCGATTTATTTGGAAAAAATGTAAATAACCAGAGAGAAATAAGATTTTGTGTAACACATTTAAAAAGTCACGTCACTGTTGCAATTATGACGTCAACGCTCTACACATCGAAACTATACGCATAGGAACGACCTAATTTAGATAAAAGGAAAATGTTTAAAGAAATTCTTATTACGGTTAGCGACACAATAATTTAATGTAGGTAATCGGTAAAATAATAATTGTTTCGCCACATTAAAATGAATAATTTTCGCCGACAGCTGTCATTTCCAAATTGCAATGGTGGTTTCCGTTTCGGTTCTTTTGTTCCACAGATAAAAAAGCAAAATTTATTTTGCAAAAAAAAAACTACATATGCTTTTAATTAAAAAATAAAAATGTTAAATGATTACTTAACTTATAAGCCAACATATCTAACACTTTCATATTTTATTGTTAACACTGTCAAGTAGCCAATTTAGGACCTAAATTAAGGGGTATTGTCTTTCCGGGGCCCACTTAGTTGGTTTACCTAAATTTTAGGTTTGTAGTGGCTAGATGGTCCCCGGCAAGACAAATATTTGGTAAAATGTTCCTTCATGACTAAGGACCACTAAGGTTAAAAACCACTGATCTAACTAGAGGTCTTCCTATCTTGATGATACTTTATGACGAGGTTTATAACAAAAAACCTCTTTAACTACGTAGAGACATTGGTTCATTAAGTGTCTTTTATCGGCTTTATCATGGGGAGTGTTCCGAGGAACTGTTTTCCCTTATCCCACCCTCTCTTTTCCTATACAGAACCATAAGAGCCGGCCAACGATGTCATCGCTTCACCGTGGAAAATAATCCATCACGAAGAAAAAAGTTCGGTAACTCTTATTTTTGCCGGACCATAAAGAAATGGAAGTGGCTCATGTGTTTCCTCCTTCTTTCATGGATTCCTTCAAAAGGAGCGTGAAGAAACATCTTGCGGGCCTGTATGGCGATGCTAACGGATAGGATATTTTGATATCAATTCCGTTGTCATCGCGATGTGGGTTCCTCTCTTGCTTACCATCAGGCTAGGAGGAGCCAATATACTGCGCTGTAGCGCAGTATAAAAAAAATTAAAAAAAAGTTTAATATTTACCGAGATCGTTGTACGCATGAGAAGCAGGTTGCTAGGCTATCCTTACTAATATTATAAATCGGAAGGTGAGTTTGTTTGTTTGTTCCGCTTTCACGCCGTACCTACTGAACCGATTGCTTTGAAATTTTTCAGACGTAAAGTTAGAAGTCCGAATTAGAAAAAATGATATTCCCGAGGGAAACAAAAATATAGTTTGCTTGATGGATGGATTGGAGATGGCGCTGTGTGTCGTTTAAAACAGCGTTACATCGCGCTTCTTAGATTTTTCCGTGGAAATGAGAAGTTTTCTTATAGTTGTGCTTTATACCGCAATATAACGGGAAGGGCGGGAAGCTAGTACTTATATAAATAGTAAAGATTTGTATTTTTGTGTATGTAATGAATAAACTCAAAAACCACTGTGGCGATTTAAACAATTATTTCACCATTGAAAGGCGACATTCCCCAAGAGTAACATAGACTATATTTGTGTACTAGACTTACTCCACTCCAAGTCGCGGGCGGTCATTAGTTTATCATAAAAATCTCTGTTTAGCTATGAGTAAGTACATGAATGTTATCTCACAAAGTCAGTTGAGTTTGAAATTTGTCATTTGTGAACGTAAATTATTTTTTAGTACACGTAGTTTTGGTAACGCTTAATAGCTACAAACTGTGATTTTTATTTGGTTAAATTTTCAATATACGAATTACGAAATACTGGTATCATTAACACCGTGTTTAAAAAACTCTCAAACTTATGACCACACGTCACTTTTAGGACTAAAATAGAAACAGAACTTTGTCGTTAAATTATAAGGTTATTTGAATTAACACAAATTATCGTTGCTTGTTAAATTTATATGATTAATGTTATGCGCTGCCACTATCTCCTTCAAATATGTGTAGTGTACTGATAGACAATGCCATAAGTCATTAAGCCCGCCGCTTGAACTTTTACAGGTGCAGTAATATAGTTTAAACAAATAAGCTATAGTAATTACTTGCATATTACGAATTGATCAACTTGCTAGGTTTTAATTATAGACCAACACATTAAAGAAATAGTCTTAGTAGCGCCATAATTTCCTGTAAATCCTGTCCTGATAATAGCTATAATAAGAATTTATATCGTGATTTGACCACTTTTTTAACCTTTTCTTCTTAAAGCTATAAATTATATCCATTAATACTCGTACTTAATGCAGGAACTATGTAAGAGCCTCGTTGGGTCCGTAATAAATTATAAAGGTCCCGTATTAGCCCGATTGAAAAATCCCTGTTACCATCAACTCTTGAACTAGGCTCCCTAAGCTTGCCGTAATCTGCTATTCAATCAGGGGCCATGTTTAAGTAATATGTTTAAGCAACAAAAAATATACAGTCGAAGCAGTATATTTATGTTAAGTAAAGGGTAGTTAGTCATACGTCGCTTGAGCTGACGTGGATTGTACCGCACAATACTTGTTAGTGTAAGTATCCATTTTAGTTTTTTTTTGAGTAATAGGTATCAATTTATATGCTTATAAATTAATAGATATGGATTTTTTACATCAGGAGTTCGAAACATTCTATGATTCTTCTATGCTATTTTTAAAAAAGAGACGTGTAAAATACAAGTGAGATTTTTCATAATTTATGATTACAAAAATCACTGTCAATATAAGCTTATCGGATTATTATATTCTTTATCATCAAACTAGCCCGCCCCAGGTTCGCACGGATGTAATGTAACTTCTTAGAAATATTGGCTTTTCTATTCTTTATTGCAAATAAAAACCTTCCTCTTGAATCACTCTATCTATTTAAAAAATCCGTTTCAAAATCCGTTGCGTAGTTTGAAAGATTTAAGCGTACATAGAGATATAGGGACAGAAAAAGCGACTTTGTTTTATACTTTATAGTGATAATAAGCCGTATGTTAATCGGATATTTAGATGGACATTATAAATGTAATAGGGACGCAGTGGGGGTCAACAATACCATATTTATTTTTGTTCATTAAATAGCTATTATAAAATATTAGGTATTTTCCATATGCTTCACTAATTAAAAAAATACTATGTATTCAATGGATCGCCGTTATAATTTGATTAGGTGGATATTTCGAAAATATGTGTCGCAATTTTTCATTTTTTAGTCCGCTTTTCTATTATTTTCAAAAACTCTTGTCGTAATTTAGATTTCATATTTACGCCAAATAAAGTAAAAAAGGTCACCCAACAAATTTATCTGTTTAAAGAGGCAACAATTTTCTTTTGTCTGAATAGTTTAATTAAATAACCTCATACAAAGAATAATTAAAACTAAGTAAAAAATGATAGACTACCTGACCTCTAGGCGTAATGAAGTTGGATATAATAAACCTTTTTGTCCATTATGTAAGTACGATAAATTCCAGGCGAAAACAAAATTTCTGGTAAGTAGCTATTTCACTTTCATCTTCGTCTTCCTTTTGTCCCTCATTTCGTGCTGAAGTATTTCAGTAATCAAGGTTTTGTTTGTTTAAGCTCCTTAACGAAGCCAAGCTTTATTACTATTAAGTGTATCATAAAAGCTGTTGCAGTCAATCGTGCCACTCTGCAATAGTAAAACGTTATCATCCCTGTAACATTGCGTTTGTATCGCTGTAAACGCGCTGCAAACGAGCGGTGCTCGACACCGTGCAGTTTTAATTTATAATTAATTTAAATATTTTATTTTTAAGAGAGGAAGGAAATAGCGATTTATCGCTTGAACTGGAGCAGCCCAACTGGTGAAATACCTCCGCCTTACAGAAGACCGCAGCCACATAGCAATCACTTCTGTGTTGTTGTGTTCCTGCGTGTGAGTAAGGTTTCCAGAGCTCCTCGGGGGTGCTACATTAGTAGGAGGGGTCAAGCCTTCAAGGTAAGGGCGACAAGTCCAGTAACAGATTTATTATACTGTACTTGTCGCCCTTAAGTTTGGACCTCATTACCACTTAACATCAGGTGGGATGAGGTCAATCTTGAAGTGTAATATAAAAAAATAAAAAATATTTTGTAAAACGTTACACTTTGCCCGTCTTGAATATAACTTGATGTTTAAGTTTATAACTTACCTACATAAATTTAATACCGCGTGTACCTATCTAGACAAATAATAAGTAAATGATAAAGGTCTACTTTAGCTATAGTTTCTCATTAATCATATAAATTTCGTACTGGAAAAACATCTATCCACATCAGACTAAAATAATTATTTGTCTAGATACACACGGTATTTCATATATGTAAGTAAATCATAGACTTAAACTTCAAGTTACATTCAAGACGGACAAAATCACGTTTGAAAAGAGATTTATAAAACCAAAAAAAAACCATCTAATATGTGTGTGATACTGAATATATTGAAAAGTGATTTCACCAGTTATTTACTCAGTCCAACCGAAACGTACAAAGGGATCAAACGTGCCAAATGTGGCTTAACCAAACCCAATCAAACTAATCATGAAAGACAAACAATGGTATCGTTATCAACCGCAGATCGTTCCAGGCCTATTGTAGGGTTCTCCTAAACCAGGCTTTCCTAAACTGTAATGTGCGGCCCACTGGTGAACTTAATATCAAAGAAACCCCGCAAGAAAGACTCGATTGCTGCCCGTTGTTCGAAAAGTGTAATGAAATAGGTAAACACTTCATAATCTAATGAATAAATAAATATTGAACATCACATACATTGCTTTGATTCTGTGGTAAGTAGCTTAAGCACTTTTGTTACAGAAATCAGAAACAACGGCTGTACCACAACTCCTAGACCCGACACAATATGGAAAAGTTCGTTTGTTCCCATATTGATCCGACCGGGGATCGAACCCGGGACCTCAGAGATGGCGCGACGGCCAAGTCCGGCCCGTTAGCTTAGTACTTCGTTGCATTTACCTACAGTACCTTATAATGTTCTTGCCTTTTTTAAGGTCAAGGACAAGTTTAATATTAGGAAAATTGAGTACAGATTTAAAACGGCAACCTTATCTATTCAATAATAGTTTTTTCATGACAGAGTAAAAAAATATCCATTATCAAAAGTTTTAGTAATAATATTGAAAAATGAATGACGACGAAATAAGCACCAACTTTCTGGACCACTGATCAAAAAGAGATTTTTTTAACTACTACGTGAAATAAAAATCTACGTACGTAGTCCCCAACTTCATTTTAAATCATCAGCCGATCCATTAGTGGTAAAAGGTTTGGTACCGCTGTCCTAAACCCAGCGTCACTCGACAATAGATCATTACACAGCGGCTACAGTTGGCCCCGCATTGTACGAATGCGATACTGTTTCCTGAATTTGTACCACAGCGTATCTTATTTGGAGCATTGCCAATCGATAGTTACTACGAGTATTTATATGATATTTGACGCAATAAATATAATCTTTCTCAATCGCTAGTTTAGCTAGGAAAGTACACCAAAATAAAATCCAAATCGAGCCATTCCCGTCAGATACGCGTGCATTCTACCAAAACGTAAAAGAACTCATTTTAAAAAGGCTCTGATGAGGCGCGTGCGAAACGAATGAAGATCCAGTCTTACGGCATTGTAATAAAAGCGTATCTTAATATGTACTTATAACGACAGCAATACCAATGCGCACATTCAAACAAGCGGTGCAGAAAATTAGGAATGTACGTACAAATTAGTTTCTTCTCGGGATATAAAAATAATGCTTACCAGATAAATAGATGTGCGAGGTAGCAAAGTATTGTGCAAAGTTAAGGCTTAGTTCCAAAATTCCGTTCAACACTCCATTTACGCTACCATTCATGAGGGTTTAGAGCCTTTAGCTCTCCCGGAAACTCAATGAAGTTGATTGACTTCACAATTGTCTTTAAAAGTCACGTAGAAAAAAACTTGGCGGTCGGAACTCAAATCCTGGACCTCGAGCTTTAACTGTATGATATAAATGGTAATGGCTTCCCAGTTTGCATTGCGTACACCCCAATTTCATATATTTTGAGTGACATGAAAGTCCAGTTAAAATAACAATGAACACTGATACAAATAATACGAATCCAGGGTTATTATTTCCTACCAAACTATCGGTTATATAATATTGTAGAAGAAAAGTGGCTCCAAATATTTATTACACACACACATAGGATTACATTTAGCAAACTTATCAAAAAGTCGCAGTAAAATATAGCCTGAGTTACTAAGAGATACTTAGTACTTACCTTGAAGGGACAAAATAAGTAGGACTTATATTTGGCTGGTCTCTACAGGTGAGTCAGAAATAAATCTAAATATATAAATTACGGTAATACTAGTTTTAGCCACACAGAGTCATAATGCATTTAAAACTAAAACACAACAATAAATACATCGTACTTTTAAACCTTTTTATCAGTTTTTCCAGCCTTTGCTTATATTGGGACTAAAAGTATTGGTATTCATTGTTTGGTGAGTGTTTTTTAGTTGCAAAAGCTTACTTAGGCTTTTCTTGCAATTAGTGTATTAATTTTAATGTTCTGCACAAATTAATTAATTCAATTATGCGCTCGTTCTGACAATATTTTGATTTACGTATCATGTGCCTTTTAAGAACGAAGATAGAATATCGTATTTCTTTTTTATCCTACTTTAATTACTTTACTTTTTTTAATACTATATTAGCCTAGCATAAAACATTTTGTCATATTTGGTCGAATCCGTTTTATCAAAAAGTACTACTAAGTAAAGTTTTTATAATTGTGAATCAGCCCTCTGTTTTTTTCCGTGTTTATGAAGCTACGCTCTTTTTTGAAGACCGTCGTCTTTCACAAAAGTAAGCCAGTAAAACCTTTCCAAATCCAGTTAATTGTTGTTTCGCCCACGACGACGCGGTGCAAATGGTTGATCAAATAACGCGTGGCCTCGCGCTCGCACTGGGACTTAGCGTCCCCGGCCTGCCTGTGCTCACTTACTTCACGATCTTTAATTGCCTACACTGCTTATCGGATGAGGTTTTATCTGGTTGAGTGAACATATGACTATGGAAAACTATTTATGTATACATAGTAAACCGAAAGTAACTCTATCTGTCTGTCTATTTTTGAACCAATTTTAACGAAATTTGGGATACCTCTTTTTTTTTTGTGCGGGGGGAAATGCTTGGCGCACCGTACCGTCACCTGAGGGAGGTCACAGCGTGTGTGGGACTCTCCTGCCCTAAAAAGGACAGGCCTACCCACTAAAACCCCCCGGGGGACCTCATCGCCTTAATGGTAATGCTGTGGGAAATTTTTAAGAACCACCACAACATCACCGGCAAATTTGGGATACCTATATGCTGAACCTCTAGTAAGGACATAGGTTACTATTTGTTTTGAAAATAAGGGGGGAATGGGGTGATGCCGCCATTAAAGCTTATATGCAATAATGTTTATTTTTCAAGTTTGAGATATAAAATTTGGCACAAATATAGCTAGCTCGAAACTTGAATTGAAATGTGGACTACATTTTATTTCGAATATAAGGAGAGACAGGGGTAAAACCGACCATGAAAATAAGTAATCCACGCGAACGAAGACGCGGGCACAGCTAGTTACTAATGAAAGCGTATAAGTATGTAGTTCTAAACATATTCGGCAGAGGGCACTTACCGGAAGCTAAGATAGAAAACAATCATCGCTTACGATAACTTGCGGTTAGTTTTAATTGAAGCAGCACGTGAAGGTCGTGAGTTCGAGTCGTACAGTCAGCATCATTAGTTTGTATACACCTCAGTACCTTGTCACATGAAAGCTCGTAAGCAAATAGGACGTCATCACGTCAGTTAACGTAATGTGAAAAGGTACTGAGTTGTATACGAACTAATGATGCTGACTGTACACCGCAAGAGGATTTTTTTTTTCTATTTCTTAAAAATGTTACAAATTCGTAAGAGTGAAACACTATAAAAAATGTAATAGTCGAATAAAAGTGCTTTTGTTACAGAACTCAGAAACAAAGCTGATACCGGAACAGAGAAAATGTAGGAAAGTGCGTTTTTCAAATTGAGCTGACCGGGAATAAAACCCGAAAACTCTGAATGACGTTTTGCTTTGCAAAGTCTACGCGCCTCTCAGCTACTGAGGTCGTCAACTCTAATGCTACTTGAGTTTATTTGTAAGTCTGGCTGATTTAAAGGCATTGTTTGCTCGAGTAAACTGATTAACACGCACAAACTCTAAACAAAACGAACAGATTGACGTCTGTATTAATTAAGGTAAATGTCGGATATGAAATTGCCATATTATTGTAAGTAACATTTGTACTAAGGGAGGTATTGTTAAGTTGATGAATAAAGGGTAAAAATTTGCTCAATCAATATTTTGGGGGATCATTTTTACTGTTACCGCACCCATAAACGAACTATCTGCATGACCTATCGGTTGACTGGCAGAGAATGCTCCTAGCATTAAGTCCACCTATTGTACTTTTTTTTGTGCAATACAATTTGAAATAAAATAAATTAGAGAAAATAGATCCATATTTTCCCATATAAATAACGGTTGCTGGCAAAAAAGTGTTTTTGATTTACCAATCATTTACCGAACATAAAAACAATTTAAAAATATTAAACTACAAATAATTTTTAATTTCTGTTTTTAATTCTGCCAATGACGTGTGAGAATTGACAATGTATTACAATAGAAAACAGATGTGCGTGCAGACCAATGAAACTTACACATATTAAAAGGTAGGTACGTACAATTATACATCAACTCAAAATCAGTAATTAGTAACATAAAAAATACGCGCTGTATAATTATCTTAACATAGCAAGTCTTTCAATACTTCAGTGTATTTTGTGGCTAAGCCTTTACATAATTATCAGTGGAATCCGACCCATAGATGTCAGAACTTTGTTACAACTTTTTCAACTAAAGATAAATGGACACGACTTAATTTGAATTCGAGTTAATGTTGCAGGAACTTTGTTACCGAAAACGGAATTACACAGAAAAATCTTCATAAAGTGAAATAGAGCAGGACTTGGTCGTTAATCTCATATTAACTAAGCATACTAAGAATTCACAAAATAGTTGCAATGATATTTCTTCTTAACATACCTTTTTTTGTTTTAATATTTTTTATTTTAATTTTTTTGTTTGAGAAATACCGCAAAAGAAACTATACTTTTTAGTATTTTTAATACAAAATATTTTTTTTTTTGCTGCTTTATCTTATGAAAAAGGTAAATAATTGACACTTAGTACAATAAAATAATATATCAGAAATCAATTGAACGTACAATAAAGCCATACATTTATTTCTTTAATATGTCAAGGTAGTCCACACTAAAATTCACTCATAACAATATTCAAATAGCATTACATAAACCTCGGTTTAACGATTCATTTCAAACGTATTTGCACGAAAAAAGTTAGAACTTTTAGTTTAAACTTCACACATTTTTGAACGTGACTTTTTCAAGATAGGTACTGTATCCAGGACATTGACCATAGCCTACTGCAAGTTGAAACTTCATCGTTTTTAAAACCGTACAGACAGACTGGAGTTAACGAGGCACCAGATCGCGTGACACGTGACTTCACAATATGTAGGCAGTTAAATGTTTATTCCCTTCAAAACTACGCTAAAGAAAATTTAAAATATTTTTACAGTCGTACTATAAACGGTTTATGGCGGTGTTCGTGATATTGCAAAGCTTTATGTGATTTCAGAAACGTCATTTCATGTTTTATAAGGATGTTGGACTATTAAGCCGCGGTTATGGCTCGGGAGAACGGCTCGTGGTAAAAGAGAAATTAAATGTTATGGATACTATATGTCCCGTCTGAGAACAACCAAAACATGGTCGGGAGAAAGGTCATAATAACAGAAAAGTTAATAAAGATGAAAAACAGACCATATTCAAACAAACATTGGTTCAAACGTGAAAGGTTGAAGGTTAATAATCTTTATAAACAGTAATATGAAAATAAGTAAAGGAAATGTAACGTTAAATTGATTGTTTGGTTTGCGCGAAAAATAAACAACCCATCTAGAATTAATCAAACCAATGCCAACACAATAGAAAACAATAATAAAGATCTACCATACGAAAGGTGTAACAAAAAGAAAGATAATTTCAAAGTAAATCAAACAGGTCAAGGAAAAGTTTAATCGTAAATTACTCGCTAGAAACCAAAGGTATTCATCCGGCAGTAACCAGGTTATCAGTATTCTAAGGAGTATAGAAGGCTCAATCAAGCCTGGAATTGGCGGACGCCTATTAAACGAATCAATACTGGGGAATAATAACAGATATTAAGTGAACGGAGGTAAACAAATACAAAATATTGGAAACGTGTAAATATGACTTGACGTAGACTGAAAGTTTCATACTCAAAAAATGATTATATATTATAATGTGTAAAGGTACGAACTATAAAATAACATATTTTCTTGTATTTGAGTGATACTAAGTTACTTTTTTGAAATATCAAGATGCAGAACCCTTTGATCAGGATTGCATTTTCTTTGAAACTTTTTTGTTTACAGTTTGTTTCTACTGTTTAAAGGAGTAGGTAACAATTCCTTATATTAATTGATTTCCATTTTATTATTGGAAATGGGTCTTAAATAGACACAGTGAGTTTATGGTGTGTTACTTTTATGTTTTAAGCGATACTTAAAAAAATAGAATTGCCGATTATGGCGTTGTGATAATATCAGTAAGCCTCAACAAGAAAACGAGTTCTTTTGAATTATTTTTCATATGAATTCGTTCTTAAGAACTTCCCAATTAATAAGAACCTGGAACGGATTTTCATATTCCCGTAAAAAAGTATAAGTATTCTTATGAGAATCCTCAAAAGAAAGACGGTGCCTTTATATTGCTGATAATAAAAATCGTAGTATAAAATTATAACAGTGTTAAAATTATAGCCTACCATAAAATGAAAGTACATTATTTCACAATGTAGCTTTTTTTCTCCTCACAATTTAAATCTATTTGGTCTACAGTAATGATAACACTTACCGTGATAATGGCACTAAGTAACCACTTCAACGTAGGCCATCAGTATCGAAATTCAGGAACACACTTTTATCTTATTCAACTACAACTACAGCAATATTGTGACTTGGAACAACTACTAAATCTACGGAAAATGATTAAACTTCAACTTTAATCATAGTTTTAATCATAGTTTAAATGAATGAAGGTTTCGAGATTCACGTCAAAATCGTCGTGTTATTCGTTAGTTAAAGGCGAGGAACGCGCGTCCGCCCGGAACCGCATACGCCTATCGACTGACAGAGACCCGCCGGCCGCACGGCCTGATACAGACTGGCAGGCTGCAGTTTCAGCTACGCATGCGTAATGCAACTATCCTCTATCTTGCAATTCAACTTTGGCACATGTCAAGCGCGCGACTTTGACATTTATCGCCACGCAATAAGCGCCAGCACGGAACACAACAGTCATGCATTTATATCTGGCTCAAATCTTTTAAAGAAAGTTTAGGGTCGTATTACGGTGTGAGTTGAGTCGGTTAGAGGAAGTCAACATTTTGAATGAAATGAAAGGCTCAGTCGAGCTTTAAGGAGATTCGTACAGGATTTTCGCGCGTTTTTCGTTTAGTTCAGGACTTTGATAATGTTTTACTGTCGTAGACGGTACGTATTCGTTTATTAAGATTAAAACACCGCTAAACTCTTAATGTTTAAATGTACCTGAATTCGTAACGGATGTTTTAGATCATAAATAGACTTGATATGCTAGTAGTTTTTAATTAACAGTTTTTGAAAGACATACTCTATTGCAGAAAAAAGACTTTTTAGAGTACAGCTTAATCGTTGCAATGTTATTTCTCTAAAATAACTTAATCACCGTCATAACAAGCATGTTTTTCGATAATGTTTACTTATTTTATTGTTTTGTGTATTTTTGAAAATTTGATGAGTGTCAAAAAAATATCTTGTACACGCGCCCGTACCGACACACGCGTGCTGTCCCGTAAATTTCCAAAGTTTTTTTTCTATCAAAACTTTTTCAGGCAATTACGAACATAACTAAAAATATTTATCTAATTCTATGCAGTCATTCTAAAAATAGCCTCGTTCATACATTTCGGCAATTCATTTAAATTTTCCATTATATATTATTTCTTTCCGGTATAACATCACAAATGCCTAATTCTTTTTTTAATTATAAAGAAACATTTATTCATTTGGAGGCATGGCTGTAAAGTCTTCAATAGATTTGGCTTCAACCGGCCACTTGGCTACGGCTGCGGGCGGTTCATTACTTCAATTATTCCAGTTAACTTCAATATTCCCATTCTCCTAAATAATTAAAAACAAAGCAAACTAAGAGAACCATCGTGTAAATAGCCTTTTTTAGGACTAGCACACCTCCTTTTTTAGGACTGCTCTCCGTCAATCGAGTTTTAAGAGATGTAGGGCATAGCGATTTATCGCTCGAACTGGAGCAGCCCGACTGGTGAAATACCTCCACCTTACAGTAGACCGCAGCCAAATAACAATTACTTCTGTGTTGTTGTGTTCCTGCGTGTGAGTAATGTTTCCAGAGCTTCTGGGGGGTGCTATATTAGTAGCAGGGGTCAAGCCTTCAAGGTAAGGGCGACAAGTCCAGTATGAGATTTATTATGCTGTACTTGTCACCCTTAAGCTAGGACCTCATTACCACTTAACATCGGGTGGGATGAGGTCAATCTTGAAGTGCAATATGAAAAAAAATCTAAATACCATTTAAATGTATAAACTAAAAAATCTTTCGAGTATAGTTGTGGCTGGCATATACGTCACGCTTGTGAACAGGTGTCACCTTTGGGGACTGGTCTGCTCCAGCTTACCTCGCAACAATAAATACTTAGTTAAGTCCAGTTTTATGATTTTTATAGTACTTTAGGCTGCACTAGCGAACTTTCAGTATTTTAAAGATACAGAAAAATAGAGCTTGTCTTTTAAAACCCACATTTGGCGGTTGTGTAACAAAATCCATACTAATATTATTAATGCGAAAGTAACTCTGTCTGTCTGTCCGTCTGTTACTCTTTCACGCCTAAACGGCTGAACGGATTTTGATGAAATTTGGTATAAGCATACGTTGAATCTCAAGAACGGACATAGGCTACTTTTTATTAGAAAATAAGGGGGGGATGGGGGTAATACCACCTTTGAAAGTTTATATGGAAAAATGTTTATTTTTGAAGTTAGAGATATGAAATTTGGCACAAATATAGCTCGAAACTTGGATTAAAATATATACTACTTTTTGTTTCGAATATTAGGGGAGAAAGGGGTAAAACCGAACATGAAAGGATGTAGTCCACGCGAACGAAGTCGCGGGCACAGCTAGTACTTTATAAAGATTAATGCCCCATTTGAAAACGGTCCGTTCTGGTTACGGATGGTAATAAATTATACGAGGCGCAAGCTAAAAACGACTGACGGATGACTGATAGCAGCTGATATGGAAAGGAAATTTGAAATAAGAATTAACGACTCGTATAAAAACGGATACCTAGTCATATTTGACACATTACATTACTATTTCCTTTACCTAAAGGTTGTCTGGAAGAGATTGCTTTCTAGCAATAAGACCGCCTAAATTGTACTTGATTATGTCTGTAAAACCAATTTCTGTAAAATTTTCTTTGCAATAAAGTGTATCGATCTATCTATTACGAATCGTTACATATTGGAACTGAGCATTAGTAGTTGCTACTCATAGATAACAAGTCTTCAATCAGTATTAAGCCTTCTTGCCCTCTCAATCGCTCGCTTCGTTGCCGCGCGCGTGACATTACATCAAAAATGATTTATTTCCATACTTACCTAAGTCGTATTAGGTTTAAGTTAGATTTGACTAAATGGCAATTTAGGCCTTTTTGCAATGCTTGTGTTAACATAACTATCTAAACATGTATTATAAAGCAGAAGAGTTTGTATGTTTGACCGTGCTAAACTTAGAAACTATGTATTGTGAAAGGCTATATTTTATCGCAATGTAAAATAAAGGAGCGAAGAATCACTGAAAAAAGGGGAAAAAACAAGGAAAGTACGCGAGCGAAACCGCGGTAGGCCGCTAGTCATATATGTATGTCATGACACGGAAGACAATTAGTTTTTACTTTGCATGGAACTGTAATTCTACCCAAACTTTGATCGGAGTAGTAACGTTAGTAGGTATCTAACTCTGCATGCATTCATTAGGTCCCGTGATGGAATATGGCTCGTTCCATTTCAAAGTTGAGATGAGGCCTGTGGCAACAGTAGTTAGGGTCTACTACTTTGAACTGTATTTATTGAAACACATCACGTTCATTGCCCTAATGCTGGTAAGTAGGACGCACATGCACTTGTGTTATAGCAATCTGAAACAACAATATTACCACAACACCCAGACTCAAGTCGATATAGAAAATGTTCGTTTTCCAAATTGATCCGACTGGGAACCGAATCCGTCAGAGATAGCGCGATATTAATGTTCACATTAATCTTCATATTATATATTCTGTCCATTCACCCCTAGGCTATGGAGGTCATAATTACATCTGTCTAAAAAAAACTTTATCTTCCTATTTTGCTTAATTTTTGCGCCTGCAATGATTCTACATTCGCCGAGTAGTACTTGTATGAAAAAATCAGTTCTAATTTCATTCGACCTTTTAACATTAACCCTACAAACTGTAATGTGCCTATTATTTGGATCAAACCATATTTTTTCATACCGATTAAACTTAAAACAGTTGTTCACTTAAAATGGTGGCAGTGCCTTTATTAGAACTGGCATCGACAGACCACTTGGCTCCGTCTCCGGACGATTTATTACTTCCACTTCTTCTGTATTCCACAATATTCCATTCGAGCTCCTCCATTTTTAATTTCAGATACCATTTGAATATTGTGCAATCGGGAATCGTATTGATAATCCTCGTTTTCTAGGATCCTTGTGATTTTTTAGTCTTTTACTTATGAGATAAGTTCATCAAGTAGTTTCGTATCTATTGGTTGTATCTAACCCGTTCTTGGAATACAAAACCGTATATCAAGAGGTATTATAAATTAACTACAGGTTCAGTGGAGAAATTTGAACGTATCCAATAACTTGCAGTTTTATCCTTGGAAAAACAACATCAACCATGACGAACTAATATGTTTAAAAATATTTCATTGATTTGAGGTAAAGCAGAATTTTTTTTAGCTAGAATAGGTATGTAAAGAAGTGTACAATCCCAAATATAAGTTCTAATATAGACATTAAGTATATTTCTATTAGTAACTAGCTGCCCACCGTGGCTTCGCATGCGTATATATAGATATATCTTATATATAAAAATGAATCGCTGTTCGTTAGTCTCGCTAAACTCGAGAACAGCTAGACCGATTTGGCTAATCTTGGTTCTGAAATAATTGTGGAGGTCCAGGGAAGGTTTAAAAGGTTAGAAACTAAAAAAATATGCGTTATGAAGTTCGCCGGGACAGCTAGTACTATATATATTTTTGTAGATTTATTATATGTTCTGCAAAGACGAAGTACATTATTTTGTTCCATAATCAAAAGTCTTTGCAGCGCATGCAATGAAGAAAAGTTTTTGGTAGATTTTTTTTTACACCTTCGGTGTCCCCATGTATTGTAATTTTAGTATAGATCCCTTACTTTTTGAACATTGTATATAGCTTATCCTCACCGGAGATATTGTGGCTTTCAAACAGTGGAACATTTTTCAAACCGGTTAAGTAGTTTAGGAGCCTCATCAATGGAAACAAAAAAAAATCTTTTCTCTTTATAATATTAGTCTAGACTATTTATTTACAAAAAACGACCCTGAACTGCATGCGAAATCTGTTGGTTTTAAAATTCAACTAAAAATATTTATTGTTACACCTAAAATGCCATGCCATTATTTACTTATCTTCATCGCCACTACTCTTATCCTGTGTAATCTACCCTGCCGATTTGTAAAGTAAATCAAGAAACACCACTTACATTCCCCTTTTCACGCCACCCTTCATTCATCGCACCATCAAACGTGATCTATGGCACCCCTATGGGCTTCATTATGACCCCACGATATGACCCCTCGAGTCATCACCTTAGGCGACAACTTGGGGTTGAATTTGGTAAAGACTATTTGCATTTAATTGTTTCGAGCGGTTATTTATTAATCGTGCTTAGAATAAGAGGAATATTTTTTGCTATGAAGAACAGTAGGGATGAAGGAGAAAATGTTTTTCATATTTTGTAAAATTTACTGAGAAAGCTTTAGATATAAAATAATATCATAGCTTCATTCATTTCACTTTTTATATATTAATAAGTCCTAATCTTAAGAAACAATCTCAATAACTCTGTCTTTCTCACGACCGTTCTCTTTGCCTCTCAGACAACCTCAGCTTAAACATTCCTCGACATCATACTGAGTTCTTTTTCAAGTCTTTCCCTGTGCAAGCTATCCGGCTTTGGAACGCTCTGCCCACCGAAACTTGACAATCCCTTACTAAGGTAATTTTTAAATTCTATTCTTATCTTATTATATCTTCTATTCTTCCCCCTCAATATAGAATTTCGTTTGCTCAATTGATTTGCTTTGTTAATTCACTTTTTTGCTCATATTTATATACTACTTTGTTTTATTATTATATTTGTTTATCATTCATATTATATTCTTATCATTCATTTTTTATTGTTACCGCACCCATAAACGAACTGTCTGCATGACCCAATGATTGACTGGTAGAGAATGCAAGTCCACTTATTGTACTGTAATGTTTGTGCAATAAAGTTTTTTAATAAATAAAATAATACCTTGAGATCATTTAATACGCAGTCATTACCTAGTCTGAGTACATGATCAAACATGTCATAAATATTTCAAGGTCTTTACAGGGAATGATATAATAACTGGTTATAATAAGGTTAAGTCTGGACTTGCAAAGTAGAAAGCTTCCTGAGGAATATTTGATTTCTTAGAAAATAATTCACCTTAAGTACAATGTAGTTTGCATTTCTTGGTAGTTTTACTGTTGGTTATTTAACTATTCTCCGGAAGTCAGTTACTTACCTGCTGATTTTTTCAGGTATTAAAACAAACATTTGCGTAGCCAATAACAAAATCATGCGTGACATTTTTCAAGATCAATCAATTTAAGAGAATATTTGCGAATTCTCTCTACAAAAATGTGGAACAATCTCTTTGTAAACTGCTACTACTACTTCAAACGTTTCTGTATAAATCAACACCTAATTTATATACTAAAAAATAAACTCAATTAATTGACCTTTAACTTTTTCCACCCATCTTGACTTGATATTATGCTTCTGCCTATATACTTGCGCAAAGGCATTGCTTTCTGATTTAGAATTCTTTATTATGCGTTTTTTTTAATGTTTCGTTCAAACTTGGTTCTGTGATTGTATTTTGTATAAGTAATTTGTGAAAAATTGTTCAGTACAATCAGCGTCTTTAGTTTGTATACAACTCAGTACCTTGTCACATTAACCTAACTGTTTATTTCACTTACTCAGTCACATGGACGCTTAGTGTGACAAGGTAGGTACTGAGGTGTATACAAACGAATGATGCTGACCGTTTATATATATGGCACACACGATCGTGCTTGCATTTACGCGGTTTTACTATACGCTTTAGGTGCTAACCCGTCAACGCTTGAAGCATTCGCCACACCTTTAACAGTTTTCTACGAATATATATTCGGGACGAGTGCGCCTAAAAATATTCATGTGTACGCCTTTACTGTCTCGCCCTCGGCAGTGGGCCAGCCGCCTAACGTTCCCTGCGGGATCCCGGGAACTATTCGTTTGCGTTGCGCTTTAAATAATAAATTTTGATATATCGCTCCGTGCCTTGGCCCGGGAAATCGGAATGTCCCTATGACTCTTTGAGACAAGCAAGGGGTCATGATGAATGTTGCCGTTTTATGTGGTAACGAGGGGGCGTAAGACATTAGGAAGATGAAAAAGGTTTTGCAAAGTCAGTTTGTTTGTGTATGCGGTAAGAAGCTTTCAACTAAACTACTGGATGATGGTGCTAAAACACGTTTCAAAGTATCTTTGATAATTCACAACCGTGCTTCGAAAAATACAATTACCTGTTTTTAATTAATTTCAATTAAATATATAAATTTATGTAGTGCTCTAGCACCTGACTTTGAACTGACCTGACAAAGAAAGAAACAAACATTAACGGAATTACATTGAATGTGCGGTTGACAGCAGGTAAAGTCGACAGAACTCACGATCTTCACGCATCGGGCGTGCTGCTCTTTCAACTAAGCTAACCGCAAGTTATTTAGGCTGTTGTATGATAACCGATAGGTGCCCTCTATCGAATATGTTTACAGCTACATACTCATCGATAACTTGCGGCTAGCTCAGTTGCAATAGCAGCACGCGCGATACGTGAAGGCCGTGGGTTCGAATATACCGCAAGGGAGATGACTTTTTTTCTGTTTCTTTAAAAATAGTTTGATATTAGTTCTTACGCTCACGACATAACGGCGGTACAAAGTTCAAGGTGTGACCTCTGACGTGCTATTGTATGTACATCCATTACGGACCCTGTGATCCGCTATGACTATGATCTAGTCTTTGGAACAATTGCCAACTGACATCCGCACGCCATACAAGGGAAACCGGACTATTTACAATCAAAGCCGGTTCCAATGGTTCATCGTGTCTCCTGGAGCATAGAATCATCATTTTTATTGGCCAATTAGGTGATACCAAGCTACAATGTCCTAACCATCTGAGACAATTTCTTAAAATGTAAATGTCTTCGCGGAATAGGGATGTCAACTCGTAAAAAAACAATGAGTTTATTTAGTCAGTAAGTGTTACAAAATAACAGGAAAACTTGTTTAAACAGCCTTCAAAAATAAAAAAAATTGATGACACGACGCATCAAAACGCAATAGAACAATGTTTCGTTATTAATTCTTAAAGACTGCGAAGAAATAAAGTCGGTCTAAATTTTATCGCAATTCAACTTTTCTGTTAATTACTTTTTTGGTTTAAATGATAAAAGATATAATATGCGTCTTATATGTTTGGACAATTTAACTGATGGATCAAGCACTCAGTTTTAGTTAATCGTACTAACAATTTTCGATTTTTTTTTTCACTAATTAACTAAAAAGTTATAATGCTAGTAGTGTGGCCAAAATCTATTTTAGTTTATTTGATACGTAGAAGTTGTGTCTACTTGAATAAAAACGAACTACCTTTTTAGTACTTGTGTAGTTATTTTTGGCACTTGAATAACACAAGAAATTTCTTTTTCATAAGTATCTCTGAAGATCATTTCAAATAATTATTTCTTGGAATAAGGCTGGCAATGTGAAATTTTACAAGTCTAAAATTACAATTTCTGTGAAAAAATCTAAATTATGAAAAGGAATTCTGCTGGCAATAATAGTTAACATTTATACAGATACATAAAATTCAAGTGTATGTTTGTAATTGTAGATATTAAATATAGATTGAAAATAACTTCTTATTTTAATGTTATATCTACATTATGAATATTTACACGGTACATATGATAAGATTTGTTTTATCTATTTGTTCTGGCAAGTCGCTGAAAGGGCTGGACCGATATCGTTTGATATTTTTTCTTCAAACGTTTTCAATGCTCAAAATTGTTTAATAATAGAGAGAAAAAGTATGATTCTTAATAATATGGTTGTTAATTCTGCGAGAAGAAAAATAGCTTTAATGTTAATCCCACGTGGTCGAAGTTAAAATTCCAACAACACAATATATTATATTTTTTTGATTTTAACTAATATACCACACTTTTTTCCAAGATTACAAAAATCATTGATTTGAATTATTCCTAACTTGAAAGAAATAAAAGAAAAAAAGCATTTTTTATCCAGTTTTTGGTCAATAATGATCATGCTTTGAAAGCTACGGGAGTCTGCTGATACTGACCAATATGTGGGACTTCCCCGCTCTAAGTAGAGCGGAGACTACCTACTACAAGTCCACCGCATCTCATCGCATAACGATAGTGTCATAGAAGACAGTAACTGGATATGTACTGTTATTTGATGGTGTCCCGATTTCTTACAGCCAAGTTGTGAAGAATTTGGGTATTTATATTGACAATTGTTTGAATTGGGATAGTCAAATTAAAGAGGTTAGCAGGAAAATGTTTGCATCTGCTGGGTCTATTAATAGATTACGCAATTTCTTACCCATACCCACCAAAATTGCACTGGTGCAGGCTTTACTGTTGCCTATTCTTGATTATGCAGACTGTTGCTACTCTAATCTTAATGAACTATTTCTTGACAAGCTTGAGCGTCTTCAAAACTTTTGTATCCGCATCATCTTCGGCCTACGCAAGTATGACCATGTCTCTGAATTTCAAGCTCAGCTTAAATGGCTTTCTATACGTCGACGCCGTGACCTCCACGTTTTATCTCTCCTATTTAATGTTCTATTTAATCCTCTTGCTCCACCCTATCTTAAAGAACGTTTCCGTTTCTTGCAGCCCAACCAGGATCGTGATATGCGGTCCTCACGTAAACTTCTCCTTACTTTTCCTACTCATTCTTCTGAATTCTATTCCCAATCCTTCACTGTCCAATCTATACGCTTATGGAATTCTTTACCTTTATCTATCAGATTATCTGAGACTCTTCCTATTTTCAAAGCCAGGGTTAAATCGTACTTCCTCTCACTTGCTTAATGTTAATTTATGTCTTTTATCTATAATTTTAGCTGGGCATGTTGGTTGTTAGTAAGTTTCATACACTTATCCATATTAACTTATTATTATTATTATTTTTTTTTTTTTTTTTTTGAGTCAAAATACTTTACTTAATTTTATATTTGATAAGCATGTTTATTTGTATATATATATATATATAAATATATATTATGTTATATATCTATGAGTTTATGTATGTTTATAATGCTATACTATGAATATAATTCAAGAAATAAAACTTTATTAATGTTGCACGGCCGTACCCATTTCTTGCCATCTACTATTTCCTCTACCTTAAGGTTGTCTGGAAGAGATCGCTTTCTAGCGATAAGACCGCCTAAATTGTACTATAATCAATCTGTAAAACCTATTTCTGTAAAGTTTTTGTGCAATAAAGTATATCTATCTATCTATCTATCTATCTGGATAAGCCTAGCCAGAGGACATTCGACGGATTAAACATATCTGATAGTAATTATTTTGCACACATTTTTATACTTATTAATTGAACTAAATAAAGTATATAAGATAGAACGCCCATTCCATCTATGGTGATGAAATTAGTCTGTACATAATAGTGGGCCTTAATGGCTTTATATGAATACCTACACGCAACAAACATTCATTTTCTTTCTTACAATATGAATGTCTTTACTAATATCATAAAGGTAAAGAGTTTGTATGTATGAATGCGCTGACCTCAAGAATTACAGGTTCGAAACAAAAAAGAGTCTTTGAGTTGTATAGTCCATTCATCGAGTAAGGATATTATAGTCTATATACCATCACGCTGCGATCGTCAGGAGTGAATAACCAGTGGAAATTGGGTAAAAAACGAGTATGTATGCGTGTGAAGCCGCATCAGACCGCTAGTTATATTATAGAACACTATTTACTTAAACAAGGCACTTACTTACATAAGTGTAAAGGCTGTAAGACCTTAAAATTTTTATAAAAGCGTTAAGCCGCTCCTCTTTCAGAAACCCAAGTATAACTTAGAACGTCCTGTAACCATTAACCAAGGAACTGATTACGAAGGCCGTCTCGGAAACGCATCATTAAAATGTAAACGTCGGACCGATGTAAATAAACTGGGACCTCCGCTTCTTACTCCGGATCTAATTCTTTAATTATAAAATGCAAATTCCCTGAAATCTGCGACGACAATCAATGCGTCCCCCAAGACTTTTATGGGGTGGAAAGTTGATAGGACCACTAAAATCGTCTGAGTAAACTGCCTCTGGAATTAGAGCGCCCGTAGTGAGGCGACGAAGTCTTTCAAGGCCTATAGAAAGACTCGACTTATTTATTACAGTAGTCTTTTTGAACTGTGCTGCTTGAACAAAATATTGAAGATCATGCCTCAGGCGTTTGTAATGCTTAAGAAAAATACTTGTAATAAAACTTCACGTATTGATTTTTATGATTTTTATAGTGCTTTACGCCGCACTAGCGAACTTTAAATATTTCAAACATTTCTGCAACGAATGTACCACGGGCCGATAAGTATGTAGCTCTACACATATTCGGCAGAGGGCACTTACCGGAGGCTATTACCGGTTGATACAGCAGAAAAATTTCATCGCCTACGATAACTTGCAGTTAGCTCAATTGGAAGAGCAACACGGCCGATACGTAAAGATCGCAGGTTCAATTCCCGCACCGCAAGGGGAGATAAAAAAATTCTGTTTCTTTAAAATATTCACACATTTAGTTTAAGTTTTGTAGAACACGTACGACATGCGTTGCTTGATTTATTTATGTTTCATTATTTTATTTCTTATTAGTGATTTAAACGTTATTTAAACTGGGTTAAGCTTTTTAAATATTGATAACGATCTCAATTCGTCTATTTTTAAAAAACGGTTAGGATATCAGATACTCGTAGATTCGAGGATCAAGTATTTATTAAATGTATAAAAAAGCCACATTCATATTATTTAGTCTTATTTCAATGTATTTTCTCATTTATATTTTCATTTAAAAAAAGTGTACCATTTACGTTTTCAAATTAGTACGTAGTTTCAAGAAAAAATCAACCTTGAAATTGGCTACAAATTCAAATTTTCTAATTACAAGATGTGCACAAACAAGTCTATCTTATGTACATATAAACAGTACAGTACAGTTGTGATAGAAACCGTCTTATTAACCCGAAAAAAACTGTAGTCTTCTCAAAAATTCTATAATAATTGACATAGAGAAATTTTTAGTACTCTAAAACACTCGAGACCTGCATCACTAGGCGCGGGTGATGAGCTCCTTGCAAGAATGTTGAACTTCTGCGCGCTCTTGAGAAGTTAGATAGAAGTACCTGTTAGTAAAGTCCTCGTGTAACTTGAACAAGTATTCAAAGAGTATTGTGCAAAATTGAATTTGCTGTAAAGTTTGCGATTTTGTGTATTTCACGGCTTGCTTTCGTGGCCTGGAACAAGGGGTTTAGTAAATTGCAATCTGATTAATGGTGTACAACTAATTCTTTGCAATAACTAATATTATAACACTTACATAGAAAAACTCATAGACATAGTTTTTGCCAACTGCAAGCCAAGGTCAATAAGTGTAAATGATTAATGCATTTAAGATACACTTGCAGTTTGATAATAGAGATTACACAAAAAACAAGTTAAGTAGAGAAATAACTAAAATATTAGAGAAAAATGTATAAATCCAGCATAGGCTGGCCCTCGAAATGGCTGATTTGTTACACGGGTAAATTTATGTATATTTTTATGGACATTTATGTATTTATTAATATTTTTATTAAACTAGAGTAGGACATCGATTGCTTCATGAACTTGAGCCTAGACAAAAATACCTACTTAGGTATTCTCGCTTACAGCCTGAAATGTTGTAAATTTTCTTCTTCTTTTTTTTAATACTTTTGTTTTGTGTAACTCTCGCCAGTATGTTCTTTTATTGTTTAATTAAGGAAAACTGTTATTGGCCATACTATTAATGTGTACCCTATGTTATGTATAAACGGATTAACGCTGTTGGTTTTCTAAGAAATAATGTTGATCTCGAGATTTTTGTCTCGAGAACAGCTGAACCAATATTGCTAATTATATTTTTACAATACTCCTTAAAGTACAGGGATGGTTCTTACGTAGAGAAAAAACAATTGGCGGGATTACACGTGAGCAAAGCTGCGGGCTTAATGTCAGAAATATTTCTACAGACACAACACAGTAATAAATATGACAAGTTTCAAGTTGCGCTCACTTGTACCGACATAAAGTAGGTACCCACAATACCATTCGATCGTAACAGATGACCGTCGAGTCGCAAATCTACGTGTAATTCCGAAGTTGGCGCGTAAAACTCGCGAATGCAGCCAGATGTCGCTTTAATAAAACCAAATCAATGTTCGCTCAGCGCGAGCGCGGATCTCCGAATGCAATTATGGATGACGCCGCATGAAAATTAAACAGTCTGGTTCACTAGGGCGTCAGAACCAGAGCGGAGCAAGGTTAATGCTGCTCAGTGTTTTTAAACTTGATTTTAGATTTTGTGTGCTGCTATATGAATATTTTGACATTTTTATGAGGTAAATTTATTTATTTGGAAACACTATGTACCTTTATCCTAAACAAAATAATAATAAAACGAAAAGTATGTCAAACGGGCTTATTTTCTGACAAAATATACGGTTAATATGCAACAGTAATGTTTATTTCGATTGGTGCTTGTGATTATTTAATAATCCAACCGTTCCTATGTAATCCCGTTTTCATTTGTTTTTCTTATAAATTATGATTTTAAATTTGACGCATATTTTGATATTCTTTTTGTTAACATTTCGGTCTTTCTTGTTGTCTATCACATTCTTACATAATACATTATTTTTACATCTTTTTAATAATTTCCTTCTCTGATCCCAATAAATCCAGTATAATTTTACTCAAAACAAGAAGTACCACATCCATTATTCGAACCTTAAGGTAGTCAGATCCGTCATGCGAGGATTTCATCAATACCGAGAACGGAGAGTAATCGACACGCTCCATTATACTTCATCAGAGCACTAAGCACGGGCTCAAACGGAAAATTCATTACTAGGATTAAAACTGCAGATTTCTTGCAAATCAAGCGGAAACGATTCTTTGCGATCACGGATTTGCTGTCACTGAACAGTGATGCTGCGTTTGTAATTGCAAAACGATTCTTTTTTATTGCACGCTGCATGTATGACTTATGACGTTATTAGTATGCAATGGATACGAGGCCAGATTTAGGTGTGTGCCGAATCAGAGTAATTTATTATACTGATTCTGTAGTAAGTAGGTTAAGCACTTGTGTTTCAGAAATCAGAAACCACGACGATACTACAACACCCAGACCCGAGACAATATAGAAAAGTTTGTTTGCTGAACTGATCTGAGTGCGAGTTACTTGAAGACATTACACGTGACGGGATACTTTCTTAACCAACGATCCACCTACAGAAGTCGCTGATTCCTTAAAAGAGCTATTGCAAAGTAGTATTATTAAGAAAATACTTTCATAATTTTTTTTACATTCATGTCCATACAATGATACATAAGATGGTAAGTAGTAAAGTAGTATTTTTTAGGGTAAAGCAATTGTTAAGCAGATCACAGTTACCTTGGAATACAATAAAATCTTAATGTAGGTGTCCAAGTGTCCGTTTTCAAAAGTTTAGTCGCCATTCCTTACAACTGCATAATTTAAATACATTTTAATTAGTACAGTGGGACTTTATCTGCAGGTGTGTAGCACAGTGTTCAAACCTCTGGACCAAATGACTTTCTGTTTTTATAAGTAAGTTTTAGTTTTTGTCAAAACGTGGAAAAATATAGTATAGTAGATCGAAATCGTATTTTATTATACAATCCAGCAACAACCAAGTCCAACGTCAACAGACGCGTTTACATAGTTTACATAAAAATAATTTGCACTTGTCATTTAAAAAATACGAATCTCATAATAGCTGTTTGAGATTAAATATTTATGAAGTACTTATCAAAATGTATCGGTTGGTTTCTTTAGCATTCTCAGCAGCAGCATCAAAACATTGATTTGAATAGAAAACGAATACACCTTTTTATAAGCCAGGGTAACAATAATGCAATAAAAACAAAAAACAGCGTTCGGTGATGATATAGGCAGTGGTGTGCTTATACTAAAACCAACAAGCTACGTGGTCGGTCAGGTATCCAAATATTTGCTTTACACGAAGCTCCTCATCACCCCTACTCGTGTATCTCATACCTAAAATAGCAAGTCACTAATTCAAAGTTTATATCTTCTTTATATATTTTTAAGAGAGGTAGGGCATAGCGATTTATTCCACGTACTTGAGCAGTCCGACTGGTGGAATACCTCCACCTTACAGAAAAACGCAGCCAAATAACAATCACTTCAGTGTTGTTGTGTTCTTGCGTGTGAGTAAGGTTTCCAGATCTCCAGAAGGGGGATGTTACATTAGTAGCAGGGTTCAAAAGGGGGTAAAAAAAGTCGGTGTCAAACGCTCTGTGATGACGTAATCAGAAGCAATTAAAAAAGTCCCCGAAAATAATTTTAAGCAGAGTTAAAATGTAAAGTAATATGTTCTTTGTTATCAAGCTCAACCCATTTCATAAACCATGTTTAGGGAAAAATATGATAAAGTCCTTCTACAAAAAAAAACATGAAAAAAAATTGCCTTTGTCTCTGCTCCTTTAATGTTTAGCACGTGCGCCATATTTCATTTCGTTTTATTTCGTATGACCTGACTAATAAATATTATTGGAAAACTGACACAAGCCTTGTTAATTATTAAAAATAATCGTAAAAAAGTAAGTAAACAATATCGTTTTACCATTAAAAACAATGAGGAATTACGTTCTAATACCCTTAGTAGTCGCTACACACCCCGTAAACCTATGCATTAGATAAACCCTGAGCAAGCAGTTTTGATTGTATAAGTTTGCTTGAAATTTCGCCCACAAACTATCCCATATTGTAGATGTAGAATGACTAGGCAAAAATAAGGGGAGGTCAATTATCGTGTCATTAAAGAGAAAAAAAACAGATTTAAAAGTTGTTTTAATTTTTGTGAGTGAGGTAATGAAAATAACACGCTCTTGAAAAGGTTTATTACAAAAAATACGAACTTTATCGCGTCACACGCTATACTAAAAGATAATCAGTTTTCTTACATTTCAGATAGATACATTCCGTGATTAAAATATTTCAAAGTTTTGATCAACTAATCAAAATCATGACATTTCCATGTGCATTGGTGACGGCGTGTACCACGGACATTTGATTGCAATAGTTAGTCTGTTTGTATGATTTAGACGAGTTTTAAATTATTTTCAACATATTTTTATAATAACAACAGCAAACATAAAACTAGTTTTGCTTTAGCTCTTATTAAGTTCAGTTTCATTTAACTACCTATTATTTCCAAGATTTTAAAAAAATAAAAAGTTAGCCTTTACCGAAAAAAGTTTTGGATATTTCAATTTAATTGTCAAATAAATATCAATTATTTAAAACAAAAGCATGGCAAGAAGACCTGCAATTAGTATGTATCCCGCTTGTATCTTCATTACGAAGACGAAGATTCGCCACAACTATGACCCTAATTTAAGTTAGTGAATTGGAGTAACTAGCATCTGACCTCCAAATCTAAGGGAAACAAGATCTACAAATTGTTATTAGTAATATTCTAGTTGAAAATTACGGATAATACGAATGATGCGGTAGCCATTCAAATCACGGATCATTCTTACGGGACAAACAGGTAATAAAGGCATACAATGGTAAATACACAATGCCACTGTAAAAACGATTTCGAAAATTTTCTTTGAATCAAAAACATTTGGAATAAATTTAGTTAAACAAGAACATGATTACATCTTCTTTTTAAGTCTTCCAAATATATTTGAAACTAATCAATTTTTTTGATAGCCATCGTTACAACATTGGGTTTGGGCTTAATCATCACGCTGCCCAATGTATAAGGAATAACTGACTGAACTATGTATATTTAGAAAATCTGAAACATACTCGACCCAAGAATCGAAGTTTTACTAATCAAATGGATCAATGTTATCTTTAAGCAAATAAATTATTATTAATAAAATCATAACCACCAGGCGATCTGAAATGTATTTTTTTTATTGTCTCGGCTTTTTTATAATTATAGTACAGTTGTTTCTGATAAGTGCTTGAGCTTCTTACAGCTGAATCAGAGCAATGTATTTTTCCTTTGTTTACTTCTTTGATATTTACTAAATTCAACATAATTTCCCACATGTTCCTGAATAAAGGATCTTGAAACAAACAACAAAAGGAATTTTCATTAATTACACTTTCCCTAATAATCCTATTGCATCGGCAAGTAATATGCAATACCACATTCTAGCGAGAATTGAAATGCATGTTAATATCATTAGCGGGTGGAAATATAAAATTCAACGGTATTGCCGTTTTACGGCGGTAGTAATAAATGAGCTTCCTATGAAATCGTGTTTCGAACTTTAATAACACCGTTGAAGACTGACGCTGTTTTGGGGCTATGCGGTAAAATAAAAATAGCAAAAACGTGCTTAAAACCGCACTAAATAGCTTAAATAAATAACTTTTTCTATGGTAAAAAAAGGAAACGTGAGAGGAATTCTGGTGCCTGTAAAGAACTTTACTAAGGAATCTCAAAGTACGAAAAGTAAATATTCGGTAGGTTGTGTAGACAATCGCGATGCTTGGAATATAATTGTGTAGTTTTGCTATTACTCCCATAGCACCATTAGTAGGCGATGAAGAGTACGTGGAGATTTGTTGATAATCCCCGTGCTTCTCAGAGCGGGGAAGTCCTACGTACTCTATCATCTTTCCCAAATACAGCACACACACATGACAGTACAGTGCGTCTAAGCATTACTTTTTTGAAAAAAACGGGTCAGCTCTAAAGTACTCTAAAGTACGGTTAATGTGAATAGATAGATAGATAGATAAACTTTATTTCACGGAAAATTTACAGAAGTTGGTTTTACAGACATATTTAAGTACAATATAGGCGGTCTTATTGCTAGAGAGCAATGTCTTCTATGAATACAATGTACAAAAATAGATAATTATAGGAAAACCTTTTTTAAATGATATGATATAAGTTTAAAAATAAAGGGAACAAATATATTGTATATCATAAAATACAGACATCGCTATCGTGTTTCGCATTTGCATACATTGCATTCCTATACATTCGAACAATGACGAGATCCTGTAGCGAAATAAGTTCTTTTAACAATTTCAGTGATGGACACACTTATAAAAAACAATCGATGAATGCTTAAATCAATATATTCGAAACTAAATAATGCAAATCATTCATTGAATTAAGTTGAATAATTGAAATCGACTCATCTACACTTCGAATAATATTACAAAGCTGAAGAGTTTGTCTGTTTGTTTCTTTGTACGCGCTTATCTTAGGAACTACTGGTTCCAATTGAAAAATTATTTCTGTATTAGATATCCCATTTATCAAGAAAGGCCTTATGCTAAATTATATCAACGGTGCGACTAATAAAAGCGAAAAATCCGTGAAAAATATAAAAAAAAATGATATTCATTGTGTGGTGTGGATTTAAGTCTAGGTACCGCACTATTAAAGGTGGAACCTTTTTTCCATTTCTTTAAAATAATCCGTGACACTTAGCTGTACCGAGCTAAGGAATTGAATCGAAGACCGTGGGTCTTGGGTTCAATTCTATTATAATCTAATATATTTGGGCGTTAAATTTTCTCTGAATCATGACAATAGAGCGATGTATTACACACATATGCAGAATGTTATTAACAGGCGCACGCTCGCACTTCGCCGTTTTTTATTCGAAGTCATAAAATAAAATGAAGTTTAAAATATTAATAGGCAGCCGCGGAACGCCGGAGGGTGTGAGAGGCCAGTTTACACTTTACGGCTGAATTTTGTGATGTTGTTTTCAAGTTAAGAATAAATTTAGATAAGGAAAGAGTTGGCATGAAACCTGAAGTAAGAAAAGTTGTAGAAGCAAAAGTATAAAATAAGCTGAAAGCAGATCTGAAGTGATTCGTGTTGGAACTTGAACATTTTTTTTATTAGGTTTGTTAGGATTGAAAATAATAGAAAAGAACGACAAGGGACAGACAATTTTGAAATTTCTGCGTTAGCGGATGGGTAACCTGCCAAGCAGTGACTCTTATGAAAATGCGTTGACCGTATATGATTACCATTACCAACTTAAAAGCAATTTTTTTTATTTTCCACCTTCACAGTATCTTGCCAAAGTTATGCTCCGTTCTTCTTTCGGAACCACCTTTAGATGATTTATCTACTATATAAAAATAAGTCGGGTTTTCGTTCCTGACGGTACAACTCCAGAACGCACGAACCGATTTCCACGGTTTTGCATTCGTTGGAAAGGTCTTAGACTCCATGAGGTTTAAAGCTAAGAAAATTCAGGAAAAATTTCAACAGAAAAGCGGGAAAATCCTCTAAGGTGAAACGAAGTTTGCCGGGACCGCTAGTATTAAAATATAAACTTATCTAAACTGAAATGTTTTATTGTTAACCACCAATAAACAACAAAAACTTGCTTAATTTTTAGATACATTTTTCTAAAAACTATCCTTTTCCATTTTAGCAAGTACTTATGCTGACATATAATTTATACACTCGGTGTCCTACATTTTCTTAAATCTGGCAGGCTTGCGTTTCAAATCTTTAATGAACCACAACAGACAACAGTTTCAAGGATAACGCTAAGTTGAACATCTTTAATATTAACGTGCTGAATAAGGAAATCCGACTACGACTGCTAACTCCGCATCGTATAAACCGACCTTGGGCCGCTCCCGCTGCGTCGGGGATCCCCGAGCCAATTTGTATGAATTGTATGAACCCGGTTAATGATTGTTGCGCAACCGGCTTTTATTCGGCGACGATTCGGTTCGAATACGAGCCAGATAAGACACGTACACTCGGGTAATTTATTTGTGTTGGCGACGTAGCGGTCGGACGGTGTAAAATGTATTTATTTAGGATGCTTGTTAATATCTTGTGGTCTGTTAGTTAATAGTATAGCAGGGCATTTACTAACGTTTTGGTTGCAATTCTTGTCAGTGTTCTAAATGAGTGCAGCGGTGTGCATATCGTACACATTAACAGTAGTTTGCTTAAGAAGTTACGTAGCTAATCAGATAATTTAAAATATAACAATTATTTATGACATATTTGTTGTGATATTATTTCGTATGGTTTGGCTCATGTTTATCTAATTTTTTTCGCTATTTAATAATGACCAAACTGAATACTCTAACTACTAGTCCACTTCACTACTACCACACTATCTTGACGCGGCCATCTTGAAGATGCTCTGACGTATTAAAAGTCAAGTAGTAAGTTGCAAATAAATGTGTGAAATTTTAAATTGTCTTGTTGCTATTTAATCACTTAGACAGTAACTTTACATTAAAATTCTAAAATGGGTGAAACTTATTAACTACACGGTGAAGTAATATCATAAGCAATTGGTACAGCAAAAATTGGCATATAACAGGTAGGTACATCGTAAAATAAATGAAACGTAGCAACGATTTTATTTAAAAAATCCTGTTTGCCGGTTTCTTACACATAAAATAAATTTTATTAGGTGAAATAGTCTTATTTTTTCAATGAATCGTTGCTAAGAAAATAGTCAGCTGTGATCAGCATGGAGTGATCTCCATGGAACGTCTTGTACCTACTACAATTTTTCCTAATTAGCTAAATAAACAATTCAAGTTAAGGAATTTTGAACTATTTCATTACCAAAATGTACCTATATATTTTAACAGCTCCATCTTCGGGCTTTTATTTATATTTATTTAAATGAAGAATCAAAACTGGTCTTAGTTTATTAGTAGGTACCATTGCTTAAGTAACATTTATTACTTCCATATAAATACGAGTGTAAGACTAAGTTAGAAAATCCTGCATCCAACATTTCCGCATTTTTCCTTTTCATGCTAACATAATCATGAAAATGACTTTAAAAATAGCTTTAAGAAAACATCTGATTGCCGCGACGGGCCTGGAGTCTAATTTCAAGCTGGAATTAATCAGTTTACCGTTACCCCGGGCTCGTCATTAGCCAACTTTCACGACACTGTTTTATTTACGTTTCTCCAGATTTTCCACTTTATCGAATAAATGTTTTATTCTTTTCTCCCATTCGACAATTTTCTCGCTGCTCACAATCTATTCGCAGTCTAAGTATTAAGTAGATTTTATTTTAGTGTTCTTTTGCTTGCTGGGGTGGACTTTTATCCTGCTTTAATCCGACAGCGTGGACTTACGGGAATACCTGGAACACATTTTATTTCTTTCTATTTTAGAGATTACTAACCATGGAGGAATTTAATTTTAAACTAGTCGTGTAAGATAAAATTAGATGCTGCATTTGGCTTTTCATAAATTATGCGGAAGCAAAATGGTGCTCTTGTGGGGTAAATGAAAGTGCACCCCAATCTGCACGTTGATAAAAACACTCATAAAACAATAACAATTACTCCAGTGTTGTTGTGTTCCTGCATGTGAGTAAAGTTTTCAGAGCTTTTAGACTTGTCGCCCTTACCCTGCTACTGCTACTAATGTGTGCTACATTAGTAGCAGGGTCAAGCCTTTAAGGTAAGGGTGACAAGTCTAGTAACAGTTTTACTATGCTATACTTTTCGCCCTTAAGCTATGAACTCATTACTACTTAACATCAGATGGGATGAGGTCAATCTTGAAGTGTGTTATAAAAAAAAAAGCTCATACTCAGTATAATTAATATTCAGAGCTCAAGGAATAACATTAAATAACCTCACAAAATAATATCCTTATAGTCAACGTAGACAAAGTTATCATTCTGACATAACCTGACTATGGAAGTTCGCCACACTCTTTTTCAACAAACCTTTTAAAGGCTGAGATTATGAATTACCGCTACAAATATGTCACACAAACGGCTTACTACTTGGGTGTATTACGAACATATACACATAGTACCATTCGTTTACATACTTTAATAGTACTTCAGTCTGATACAAGTATGGAAGGTAAAGGATTTTGTTTCTGTACCTAAATTATGATAAGAAAAACTGTGTGGTTATAAATTGGTATTGAGTGAAAAATAAACAAACATTAAGTAATTTTACTATTTATTGATGTGAACAAATTGTTAAATTGCCGCATTATACTATATACACAGCACAGTATACTATTTTGTGTTTTTGTGTTTGAACTGACTGAACCGGCCAACCGGTTTGTTAGCTCATGTATTAATAATGTTATCTTACAGTTCTATTAAACGTTTAAAGGCTTGTATATTTGTATTTACGATTTTTTTAGTTTATTATAACCATTAATGCCCAGTTGCAATATTTATTTGTTTTTCTCCGACCGACGATGAGTCATTAATATCGTTCCATAATTTACTTTCAGTCATCAGACGTCCTTCAGTAGTTTTAAGCTTACGCCTTGTATAATTTATTACTAGCAGTAACTAGAACGGGTCGTTTTTTACATATGGGAACCAGGCATTAATGACCAAGCTAGGCTACATATTTTAAGATCACATCGAAGTACGAAATTTTTAAATTTTTCTTTCCGTTTTTCTTTATAAGCTTTCACGGGACTTTTTAATGCCTCAAAAATTGTTGAACTTTTAAATGCGCTCACTTTTCTCCTTTTCTACAATTCAAGTGGAAAGTTAAACTGATGCTACAACAGACATCTTTTATATAATCCCCAAAGTATATTGTTGAACCCAAGACTGTTGCTTAGTTCATTAATTAGCACACAAAGTAATTCTTTTTAAACTTACGTTTATACAAAATTGCAATACAACTTCAGTTCTTATTAAACTGTCTTTTCAAGAAACACGTGGATAGAAATTCAAGTGAAGTTTTCAAAGCGAAACATCTACAAAGAACAATCTCGTAATAAAGTTGGTAACAATATCAAATGCTCGTTCATCAACGGTCTCCTTATACTTAAAGCGTATTTAGCCTCCCCCTTCCCCCCTGAAGGCGATTCATAACATTGATCAGTTAAGAGGGCCGATAAGCCCTCCTTAATTAAATAAAGCTGTGATTGCGATACGCCGATATAAAAGGCTTTTACTAAAACAAGCAACGATCATCAACGTTGTGAATACAACATACAAGTGAAGCATAAAAGCAAAAGAGCTGACGGGTCACCTAATCTTAATTCATCACCATTCCCCTCGGAAACAACGTCTCCTGCCTATTGGATGGCGTTCGGTACAAAAGCACGTTTCTTGAAAATCCCTAAGGGGTTGCGCAAATGTAGACACTTTTTCTTGCCTATACGGTACACTATCTGGAGAAACCATAGCTGCTTATGTTGACGATCGGGCAAAGTCGCCGGTTGCTCCTGGTCACTGGTTATTATTTCCATAGGGTCTACTCTCAACAACAAAACGAACAAACGAAAGGTTTCGTTTTTGAAGATTTATCAAAAGTTCGGAAGGAAAAACGTGGTTTTTGGTTTGCATAAATAGTATTTTGTTTTATGAAAACGCATGATTTGCAATTAAAGTGAATTAGATGTGACTATGACAATTAAAAATTGCTATCCGTTTTCGGATCCGACATATTTCGTTTTTGGGAGTAGACCCTCAGCACAGTTTAGAGACGGTCACGGTAAATCAGTGGCAGAGTCCTCTAGCGGAGATCAGTCAGTCACTCTTATCCAAGAGTATCCACTCCTGGCCACTGTCAACCATGGTTGCTTTATAGCTTAGTACAGTCTCATAGTTTTTAGAGAGTTCTCCTTCCAGCGAGAAGGTAAGCCTTCATGTCTTGTTTCAAATACAATTTTGAATATTACTTGTATCTGTAATTGAAGCAATTCATTAAGTTTCCAGTTACCAACTCTGAACGCTTTTGGATCAGTGTCAAGTCATCATAGTCATCTAGAATAGAGTGAAACAAAGAACATGCTGATTCTATTTTGGTTGGAATAATAAAACAAAGTAGGCCTGTTTAAGTATTTGTACAATACACAATATTTTAACCTATTGCGATTTTCAGTAAAAAGTACTTCAAAGTTTGAATCGATGAAACTCAGCTGTCTAACCTTTCAAATCCTTGAACATAAAAGTAACACTATGAACCTTAGATATACATTTATCCTGTCACCTATTATATTGTTAAACCTTGTTACATAGTACAGACACATACTATAAAAAATACAGTCAGGATATTACAAAATAACGGCTAAAACAGTGCAATCCACAAATATACAAGTGCAAACGATGCGGGCATAAATAAATAAGTGACATTTTTTAATTGGCAAGTAAATTATGTAAAATAAAACGAACATTGGCTTGACTATAATTTTTACGTACATACGGTAACCAACGGTAAACGACCCTAATGAATCCATTCATTTCGTTAAATGTTTGCTGTTATTTTAGAGAAGACTATATCTTTACTCCATCGGAAAATGTTTCGAAGGATTTGAATAAGTTCTGTTATGCTAAACACATCTGACAGAGTTCAAGAGTTTTGGACATAGCTCAAACTATTCGCACGCTGAAGTGGCAGTTGGCTTGTCATATCTCACAAAAAACTGACAACCGCTGGGATTAATGGATTTTTCAATGGAAACCGTGGTGGAAACTGGGTAAATGTAGAGTTTGTAATGGATGACCAGCTGCTAGGACAGATGACGACCTACGAAATAAAATGCATTGAGCCTGGAAACGTCAAACTGAAGACAGAGCGTGATGGCGTTCTTAAGGGGAAAATAATAATTCGTCTTTTCTGATTGCTTATTTGTTCTTTTACATAGCGGACCGTGCTTTAAATGTACAATAAAATAGGTTGATTTACACTTCCAGGCTGTTGTGCTATTTTAAAGTGTGGTACTCACGGGCATTAATCTCAACGCTCTAATTCAGTTATCTGCGAAGCGCTCGATCTAGGAACTTGTAATTACTTGTAGGCCTCAATTAGTGTTCGCCTCGAATTTTGTACACTCATGAAACGCGGCGGTTTACTAAAAGGGATGCTGCTGAAATCTGATTTTGTTTATTATACAACGTGTAACGAAAAGGGTATAACAATATCAAAAATACCAAAACAGTTAACGGTTACAAACTGTATGGGACCATTTGTAGCTGTGTACACGCATTTATTGATTCAATATTTTTTTTTGAAATATCAGTCAAATACAAGTCAAAATTTTGACTAAGTCACGCTTGCACAACACTATCACAGTATTGTTGGAATCGTCGAAAGACTTGGATGTACCTACCTATTATGCTATTAATTTAAATATCACAATGGTGGTTCATCTTTTAGTGTTTACTGAATCACATCTGAAATTTGTTGGTTTAGCGTTTCTCATTTTGACAATTCAGTTAAGTCATTGAGTTGTCGTCGCCGTGACATCTTGTGTTTTTGCCTTTCTGGATTACCTACTTACTACGGATAGCCTAGTGATATTTCGTGATGTCTTTGAGCAATCAAGAATATTCGAGATGATTCTCTGTGTCGGAGCAACCGACGGCAGCGTGATGGCCGACCGAGAGCTAGAGAAAGAGATTTACGAAACCATCAAAACGCTCGTTTCCATCTGTGGATTGGGCGAGGAGGTCGTATCACATGGCCAGCTCGGTCACCAGACCTCACTCCGTTGGACTTCTTCTTGTGGGACTCATTTAAAAGGAAGGTGTACGCTGTAGCATGCTCGTCAAGGGAAGAGATGATAAAAAGCATCAAGGCCGCGTTCTGTACAGTGACACCACAAATGTTGCATAATGTTCGCGCATCTTCTAAGAAACTACTAGGCGCGCATGTCGAGGAAGGAGGTGGAGAAATTCAGGATCGCAGTGATTGTCGTGAAGTGATAACGTGATTTGGGGTCGCTGACCTCAATAGTGTTGTGATGCGTTTGTTTACGTTTTAGTCAGTCATTATAGTTAATCATTTTTTATTTCATAAAAACAATAAAGTGTTTATTTTAACTCGGGATTTCGTATATAGAATCTATACAAGGTATAGTATCCACCTACTTTACATTGTTACCCCCTTTCCGTTACAGGTTGTATAATGTTCAAAATAAAAAATCAATGAAACTATAATTTTAAGTGAAATTACATTCTAGTCGACTATTTTCTCAGAATAATTGTGGTTATGTTTTTGAAGTATTGAATATGTCAAAAATATAAAGTAGATTTCATTAAATTACAAATTTTAGGGATTATGTTAATATTTAAATCCATTTTCATACTCAGGAATTTAATGACAGCTATTGGACAAAGTCGGCAGGTTGTGGCATTTCCTCAATCTTTCATTTCAATGTTCTTAGTAAATTATTCCAAGTAAAAATATTCATAAATTTCTTTAAAAGAATTTCAAACAACACAATGACCACAAGTAAACAAATTATTCAAATTCTTAAAAAAGACGTTTTTATTGGTGAAAGCTATTATCAGAGTCTTCTTTAGTAATTTTATTAACCTACACACGAGTTTATTTTCGAACTTCATTTGTTCGCCTAAGCCTATTATAAGAGTGTAAATATGTGACGCGTATAAAAATAACAAGCTTCGATCTGCGCGTGTAACATATTACTTGATCGAATAAAGAGCGGAGAGCATAAGATACGTATTAAGAAATTAACCAATTATGCATACAGCGCTCACAGCCGGCACATTCCTCGCTCAAAATGTAAATTTTGCTAACGCCCGATCCAATTTGGCTACTAATGACGTTTGGGTTTCTTTCCAACAAACAGAGATTTGCACCCGAAATATCGAGATGTGATTGTGAATATTTTGGTATTATTCAAACGTAGCATTGCTTTGGTTACAAGCGCTAACCACATTTAATTACATAGTCTCAGCTAAAAAGTCATGTAGCGGTTATTTTCCGTCTATTAAAGTCATGGAAACGCACAGAAGAACTCGTATTTCCATTATAAATCGGTCAAATAACACGTATATTTAAAACTTTTATTCCTTTACACTAATTTAAACGATGAATAACGATTTGAAATTAATTTACGCTCTGTATTTACCATAAAGTGAGAATATCTCGCTTAATGGTAACTACATAGGTGTGAACATTTCTATATTTTCTTAGGTCTGTGAGTTATAGTCCCGTAGTTGTTTCAGATATTTTTACAGGTGCTTTATCTGTTTATCATAGAATCAAGAAATGTAGGCAGAAGATATTGTTCCATATTAATTTATTTACTTTAGAATGAGGTTGAATACTGTTTACTAAAATTGCTCAAATTCAGGAGTGTAAAGATACATAACGGCAATTGGGTCGTAATTACGCCTAAGTATGAATGCGCCGATTTACATTAGTTTCTCGGCAACACCTTGTTTGCGATTCCCACGACTACTTACTGCTAATTCAGTCAAGTTTAATTCGCTTGAAACAGCGTGTACTGAATAAACAATGGCTTAGACTGTTCGGGTTTTGCATTCCGTCTGTTTCATTGGCTGGCTAAAAAAGGGAATGTTCGGCTTAGTTTAGTCTACCACCAAGTTCAATTTTAGTGTCACTTCCTTAAGTAATTAGGCTTATTTCCCCGTGACAGTTTATTTCATTCTGCTCAGGCCCAACCTTTTTTTAAAGTTTTACACCAGTTTCTGAATGAAAGAAGACTATTCTTTACCTACATTTGTTTTTCCTTGCATCAATTTCGGTTCTCATCCTTTACGAATCCAGACGCTAGGCTTGCTAGCCCTTAATTGTTTAACCGATTTGTTTTTATATCGAAGCCTCCACGTATTTCCATCCAATTAGCAGTTTCCATAAAATTGCGAGCTCGACCGTGAGCCTAATTAAAGTAATAATTAAATTAATTTGATATTTGCAGCCCTTACAAGATAAACCTAACCACTAGAAGAAGTCACTTTTTTTTTTACTGAGGTGAAGTGTCCGCCTCGTCTATGGATAACATGCAAAGTAGTGACTTTAAATACGTGGCTGATAAATAAATATTGGACAACATCATATACATTGCTCTGGCCCTGTGGTAAGTAGCTACAGCACTTGTGTTACAGAAATCAGAAACAACGACGGTACCACAACACCCAGACCCGAGACAATACAGAAAAGTTCGTTTCCTATATTGACCCGACCGGGGATCGAACCCGGAACCTCAAAGACGGCGCGACGCCAAAGTCCGGCAGGCTTGCCTCTCGGCTACAGAGGTCGTCATTATTTAAATATAATTAATATACTTTCAATTGAAATAAACACAAGTTATTGTATCAGCGAATTTTTTTAAAAATTTCGTGTTACAAAACTAAGTATAACCGTACAAAAAGACTTAGTAAGTACAATCTTTATTGACACCCATTTTATCTTTTGAGTGCACCCAAAGACTGTGGTTTGTTTAAGACTAGGTATTATTTTTTTATAAATAGGTTTGGGTCTAAAATAAAACAAAGTGTAGAATTTTGACTTCATTTACTATGAATATTTTGAACTCATCAACTGTAAGTGTATCTACTGCTAGACTTTCAAAGTAAATGTCTTGTTTTATAGCGTAAGGGGTGAAAAACCTCCATAAAAATGCTTCTTGTACCTTCAAGAGACGGTTTATTGGAATAAAATGCATCATGTTAGTACGAGTATACCAATAAATCGTTCCAGTGTTTTAAACGTTTAAATAAATGGATAGTATTTTTCTAGGCGAGACAAGATAAAGAAGTTGCTTGCAGACACATTTAAAATGCATCTATGCACTTTTGATACCTAAAATAGGTGATGAAGGAAAATGGTATAACTATAGTACGGGTATAATGGTATAGTAAGGGTAAGGTACATAATGCGTCGTATTAATAACCTGTTATAGTTAAAAGCGATAACGTCATAAATTTTACTTTAGTCACACTTGACTATGAGATAGTCTTGTTTCAGGTTTTGAATCGCTGTTTGTAGATAATTTGCAAAAAAAGATAATTATGACCGTTTCGTAAAGTCGTCTTTCACTTAAAAAATATTTGTATTTGGGTCATTTTAATTGATTTCACAAAATAACAGCTCAGATGAAATTAGATTAGAACATATTTTGCGCTGACCTAAAAAATGGCTGGGTACCCAATAAGTGCTAGGTAGACAAAAGATGGAGTGGAAGATTAATTCCAAAATTTTGCTGTTAAATGCTGAAGGTTTACATAAGTATAATTACAGACATTTTTGCTTACTTCCTTTAAATCCCTTATTTTAATATGTTTTTTTTTTATTTTCAAAGTGAAAATATGACTATGCAATCAGATAATATTTATATTAACAATATTAATATTGAGATCATAAGCACATTTTTTAAGAAAAATCCCTTTTTTTATCATAGCGGCAACAAAAATACACCACCTGTCAAAATTTCAACTAACTATCGAGATACAGCGTGAAGAGACAGACAGACCGACGGAGCGAAGTCCATTTTTCATTTTGGGTACGGAACCCTAACGAGAAAAATAAATAGGATAATAAGCATTTGTTTACGTAATACTCCTTGATATTAAGACCACTTAGCTTCGCAACATTCAAAATTCGCTTCTATGAAAGAGCCTAACACAAGTACGTTATTAAACTTCAATAGCAAGAATACAACAGAGCTGAACTCAAAAGATGTTCCGATCTCGCGTTTGTATATTAAATCGTATTCAAACGAGTTTCGCGAAGAGCGAACAAACAAAGGCTTCTAATTAACGCACTTTAGCGTTTAAGAGGACTCTGAATGAGGGCGATTGGGTACAGCAAAGGTAAACCGCTCAAAGGTGAGCGCAAAGTTGGCTCAAACAAGTGATGGCGGCTTCGAGAGTAAAAGCTGTTGGAGCGGCGCTGGGAATTCGGAGTTAACTAAACCAATATTTTTGTAGCAGATTAAGCAAATTAATATTGGATAACATCACATACATTTTTTGATCCTATAGTAAAATAGCTAAAGCAGTCACGTCACAGTAATATCGACAGTATCACAACATTCAGACCCCAAAAAATAGAAAAGTTAATCTTATATATGTAAGTAAATATGGATATGTACATTTCTGGATGTATGTTCGTTGCTGCGGCATGTAAAACTACTTACATAATTTTAAGTGAGATTTGGTAAAAAGAGAGTTTGTAATCTCTGATATCATAAATACAAGAAACCAATAAATTTAATAGAATAGAATAGAATAGAAAAATATTTATTCAGTGTAAGCTTAAAATTAGTTACATGAGAAAACAAAAAAAGAACAATAGGTACAGAACACTGAAAAGGAACATACTCAGCATGTGTCGGGGGGCCGAGGACTCCCCGACGCTGGTCTTCCGTATGTGCCCAGAGAGTGAGCACTACTGCACGCAGGCAGCATTCAGTCTTGAACTCAAACTAAAAAGAAATAAGTTAAGAAATTATGTACAGTATTTGTCACCTGCCATGAGATAAGATAGATTGTATAAAGTTCGGTCTTTGAAAGTAGGTACAGGTATATATTACTGAAATATAATCGATTTTAATAGTACTTTACGCCGTACTAGCAAACTTTAAATATTAGAAACAGAAACATTTTATCTCCTCTTGCGGTGCGGGAATCGAACCCACTTCACGTATCGTGCGTGCTGCTTTTACCAACTGAGCTAACCGCAAGTTATAGTAGGCGATAAAATTTTTCTGCTGTATCAACCTTTAGCCTCCGGTAAGTGCTCTCTGACGAATATGTTTAGAACTGTATTCTTATCGGTAATAAATTTAAATCTAAATTAAAAAAATAGTAATTGGTCTCAATTTTTTTGCTAACGTCAAACACAATTTTAAATTTTGAGTTATATCCAATCGCGATGAAACCTCGCAGTGGCAAAGTGATGAAAACTCTAAATTGTTTTCAGGCAAAGAAGAACCGTTCCCTTTGTATTATGATGACGAAAATGTTAGAAGTTGCTCGTTAGATTCTTTTTGTTTTATTTTGACGAAAATGATATGTTGCTTCCTACTGTTTGAATAAATGAATGGGTTCATAAACATACAGAAAACAGCTACTAGTAGATTTTTTTTTTAATTTTAGTGCTTCATACTACCGAACTTTCAATATTTTAAAGAAAAGAAAAAATACGCTCTCCCCTTGCTGTATAGGACCTTCTAGGTTTAAAATTAGCGCCAAATCAACAAAAAACTATTTTATCCACTCAGTTGGACTAGGATGAAAGCGCAAATATATTCAGCAATGTAAACGCGGGCATTTGATATATTGTTAAAATAGACAAATATAGAAAAGTTACACACATAGGTAAGTGAAATAAACAAGGAACTTTATAACAAATGCAATAAATAAGGTCTCGACAATATTTAATTAGTGAGCGCAAACATGTCTATCGAGACATTAAAAATACATTTGTAATAACTAACAAACGATTTGTCTTATCTTAATGGCGCAAGTTCTCGACCATTCCTTATGTGCTAGGTATTTTAGGGATGTGATCTACTGAATTTTTTTTTTCGCTAGCTAAAAATTAGTATGGTCCAAGTTTTACAGAATTATAACTTAGGTAGATGTTTAAATACATTTTAACACATCTTTAGTGCAAAAAGAAAACCGAATAATTCAATTAGAACACCGGAGATGATGTTATCAATGTTTTTTAATAAATTAGAAATAAAACTTTAAAAGACTTATGTGGTACAAATTGTTGTAACATTTATTAATATTAATGTTACTTTGGGATAAACTTTATGTATATATGTGGTGTTTTCAGATATTTTATTTCTAATTTATTATGAAAAAATTTATAACATCATCATCACCGATTACCGATCACCAACGGTCGGACATAATACATGAATAAATACATTGATAAAGATCCAGCCATAACTTAATGAAACATTTATTAATATTATTAAAAATCGTTTACTACGATATTATGAGTCGTAGCGTATACGCTACGATGATTTTGCTACGTTTAGTTCGTAGCAAGCAGACATTTGTAACGTAACTTCTTATACCTATTTGTCATTTAATAAACAGTATTAAAGCTAAATCATGATGTTATTAGCGTATAAAAACGATTTACATATTATTCCGATATCATGAGTAAATGTTATTATTTCCAAAACCAGGTTGTGCGCAACAAATTCTCAATTATTTTTTTGGTTAAGGTTGTGTTTCGTCTTGTTAAAAACTGAAGCATTCACTTTGAAAAGAGAATTGACAGTATCGCTTGCTCTGTCCTATTGACCTTAACTGGAAACTGTTCCATTAATGCATAATGATGTTGTTTTTCATCAGTACCTAGCTTAATTTACGTTCCTGGCGCTTTTCTGCACAACTTCCTTTTATTATGGTTGGGAACTTAGGTAAGGGCGGCGCAAAGTTTTAATCATACTGTACCTATAGCCACCTGCGGGTTGAAAAGAAACTAGGACCGCATCTTGAACTCTTCAAGAAGTTGTTGTGAATTTTTTACAAGTCAAGTTTAGAGTGGAATGCTTCGATTTTGTGTTAGAGCTTGATCATTCACCGTTCAAAGTTCAAATCGTTTCAAAAACCTTAAGGGAACCGTGATATAAAATTGTTTAATCACTATTTGAAAAAACTGTACTAGTAAATTATTTTTTCAATAAGTAAATATTAGATCAACAAAATATGGGTTATATTTTAACCCATATTTTAACCCATTATTGTAAATATGGGTTAAAATAAGTATCTGTTTTGATTTTGTTTTTTTTTCTGAAATATTGTTACTTTTAATTGTCTTCGGGCTTTGGTCAGATATATGTGGAAAAAATAAATAAAGTAAATAATATGTCCTTTTTTGTCTTTAAGTTTCGCATTTTTTTTATGATGAGTTATCCTTTTTTTTTTAAACTGATGTCTTCCAGTCTATAAAAGAGTGACTATAATATTTAATCAAAGTTTCTTCACAAAAACCGGATCCAATAATCCCACCAGCTTATTAATTACATGTGTTTAAAAACTCCGTCAGCTCTGGAAGTTTTAATTAACCCACATTCTGTCTGCGTTACCTTCATTGATTAACAAATTCCGAAACAGATGCTTCGTAAGAAATTAATTAGGTAGCTCTTAAATTAAATTAGCCTTAATTTCAAACTCAATTGAATGGTTTTTCAATAACGAGATAAAGCATATGCATGGGTGTATTGCTTATGAAAAGACGTCCTCACCGGTTAAAATATTAAATTGTTAAGTACATTTCAAGCTAAATTGAGTCCTATTTGGATTAGAAGAGGATCCTGAATACAAATTCTTTGCATTTCCGCTAGAATTGTAAACCATCTTTATAATCGTTTCATTTTTAAAAATAGAGCAGCGATATTTTTTCAGACAACTACATTTAATTTGGCAGATTCTTATAAGTGAATATAAGTTGGCTCCATCGTCATCCGATTACGCTGAAAGAAGTCTTATTTTGCCTTTTTTAGCAAAAAATCCCTCGGATTGTGCACATAGGACTTGGTATCCTTATTATGGAGGCATATAAACTATTATTAAACTAGAAGTGTTTATTTTAATGTGATGTAAAAGGTATTTTAATGAACTTAGTTACGTTTTACAATTTTCTGAGTATTTTATGTAAAAATAATGGAAATGGAGCTTAATGCAGCAGGACGGTTAATTTTAATCAAAAATGGGTCTTAGAAGCGATGATTCTTGAAACTGTTTAGTTGATTTCAGAAAAGAGATTTAACTTTTGTCCGTATCAAATTTTCTTGTCGGTTCACGGAACATTAAAATTTTAGATGACGTCAAATTTAGATTTTTATTCTTCGACTCTTTATGACGATTGCCTTAACCTAGAATTCCTAAATAAATGTTAACGAAATTATAACATCCCCTCATCTGGTCTATCGGCATTATAATTATTAAAACATAAAACTTATTACCAAACCATAAAAGTGCAAAGTTTTCAGCGCTTAATTAAACACAATCAGATAGCATTCCAAGTGAGCGAGCAATTGCTTAAATCGGAATCCGGATCGAACAAACAATGCAAAACAGGGTAAAAAAAATTAAGCTGGCAAGAATACCTCTGTGTAACAGCACGAAGTTTATCTACGACTTCAGAACAACAGAGGCTATTGTAAATCTTTTAAACAGGTTTTTTTATTCCTCCTCCTAAGAATTTTCGCGATCGGTTCAGTGGGCTGCAAGAACTTACTTGTTTTACTTATGTGTTGGAATTTTAATTGATAGAAGACTGGCACAAAAATAAGCAGAGTTTACTTTTGTAACATATTTTTTAATAAGATGCATTTTAACTGTCAAGGAATTATATCGAGACATTTTAAAAAAACAGTCTTAAAAACAGTTCGTGTGGATTTGGATGATATTGTGAACTTGTAATCATTTTTAATCATAAAAATTTTTTAGCTCACTAATTTTTTAATTATATTAATATTCAACTGTAATTTTCTTCACATCTTTTTATCTATTGTTTTGCGTCAGTGATGTTATTTGTCACTGACTAGACTAGTAGGTACACGTTATTCTCATCAGAAATTCAGTTACAGGTATGATAAAGGCAAATTGGAAACAACATGCAATGGTGTTGCCCCTGCAGGATATGAACCCACGACCCTATTAATCATATAATCTTTAAACTGAACTGCCTTTTAACAGGCATCAAATCATTTAAAAGTGAATATATCACGGAAGCTACTTACCTTAGTACTTATTACGCCTTGATACAAGCTTTAACTGGATTATGGACCTCCACGAAATCCTTGAAAACTTATAGACTATCAAAAAACCGTGGCCTATCGAGAAAAAGAATAACTTTTATGCGACATTGGCAGAAACGAACCTCACTAGCAAAATCAAGTTACGATTTCCCATTTCCATTCCCCAAAATCATTTAACAGGTACAAAGTATTTATGTCAATGAGCCGAACTGTCGGAAACTACTGTTACAGAAGTCCAACCCAGTATGTATTCAGACTCTCAAACAACGCCGGGCTCTCGGACAATCCTCAAATACCTTGGATATTTGCCCAATCCTGCTTGATCTCTACTAGATTACAGATAAATTTCACAAAAGCAGTGCATTTTAGATTCTAGGAATGTGACTGTTCACGAGTAACTGAGATTAAAATTAAAATAGTTTGTTTACTTATATTTTACGAACCTTTTGTTGATGTGGATCATTATTGTCGTAGTGTGGCAAGAATTTATCCCCCTTAAAAAGTAAGCTACCAACGCAACGTCGAACTGTCGTATCTAATTCTGCGGCGAAGTGGTCTAGTTGGTAGATTTCAAACTTCACTTTTTTACAAAAAGGCCGCCAGCGCTTCCGCCATTTTGTTTATCCAAAAGCCTAGACTTTTACTGTAATAAAGTCATAGACTGCATCAAATCACATTTTTACTCTTGTTTAATTTTATATCCTGTAACCTACAAAACTTCTGTCAAGTGATCTCTCTAGCTGCCAGTGTTGCCAAATTACAAAAAAAAAAATTAGTCAAATGTAATTTTAATATGGACTTATAGGCACATGGTAATGTCATTATTTCTAATTAGACCTTTTCGGGGCCTGAGTCAAAAACTACCAAATATAGTACCTATATGACTGTCAATACATGATGTCAAAACAAATAACTAGTATATTGCACGCGCTCAGATGTTGCTATATACACAAAAACTGAATTTCTGTTTTTCAAAAAACGCAAAAAAGTAAATTTTTTTAGGAGAGGAAAGGGTATCCAATTTGATAGGGACGAAATAATTGGCTTTCTTTACTGTCCGTCATAAGCCTCTGACCCATAGAAGTTAAAGTAACTGTTTTCATTAACGCTTATTAGTATTATTTCACGTTCGGCATTAATTTATTCATGCTTTATCGCGGTCGAGGTGCTATTAAACCAACTTTCCGGCAACATCAGAGCCAATCTCGTGCCTTTTTACACCAAGTAATAAACCTTCTACGCGACATAACATTGTCAGAGCCTTTATTCCGCAGAGATTTACCGGCCGCGTCTCACTGAGTTATTGCCGCCACTCGCTCGATGTTTGACACATTACTGTAATTGTTTCCCATCTGCATTGTTTAACGGCCTATTAAATGACCTAAAGGCATTGCTATTTTTTCTTTATGAACACACAGTTCTGCTCAATTTAAGAGATCAGTATTGTCTATTGGTTAACCGCCACGCAAAAGAAGTGACCCCCTTTGAGATTAAATGTGGTCAAAAGCGTTAGGAGAGACAAGTTAGGTACTTGTTCCATGGAAAACGTTATCCGGACCTAATTGAGCTGGGAAATCAACAACTACTGGAAAGAGCCTTTAAAAAATCGTTAAAGCTGACATTGGCTCTGTATTGCAAAATTACTTATTTAAAACAAGACTTTATAAATAATAATAAATTGCAGTTTGTTTTTTTAGTCTAGAGAATAATTGAACGGTAAAAATATATGGAAAACGGTACAAAGTTAGCTAGGATAACAAGACAGTGTATATTACAAATATGACGTGTATTTTTGTGGAAATACCTAGTTGCCATTTAACGTTAAAACTTTTCTCTCTCGTGCCTTTCACACCGAGTAATAAACCTTTTACGCGACATAACATTGACAGAGCCTTTATTCCGGAGAGATTTACCGGCCGCGTCTCACTGAGTTATCGCCGCCACTCGCTCGTTGTTTGACACATTACTGTAATTGTTTCCCATCTGTATTGTTTAACGGCCTATTAAATGATCCAAGGGCATTGCTGAAAGATTTTTTTTTCTTTTTCGAACTCACAGATCTGCTAGAGTTAAGAGATCAGTGTTGTCTATGGGTTAACCGCCATGTCAAAGAAGTGAAACCCTTCGAAATGAAATGTGGTCAAAAGCCTTAGGAGAGACAAGTTACTTGTTCCATGGAAAACTTTATTCGAGCCTAATTGAACCTGGAAATTAAACTACTAAGTACGGGAAAACAGCACTAAAAAAATAGTTGAAGAGCTAACATCGGCTTTCTTTTCCAAAATTACTTATTATATAATCTTTATAAATTAAAATAAATCTCTGTTCGCTTATTTCGATAAAACTTGAGAACGGCTGGGCCGATTCAGCTGATTTTTGTTACGAAATATTTTTTGTAGTCCAGGGAATAATTGAACGGTAAAAATATATGGAAAACGGTAGGTACAAAGTTAGCCAGAGCAACAAGTGTATACCAAAAATATGACGTGTATTTTTGTGGAAACACCTAGTAGCCATTTAACGTTAAAAAAATCTCTCTCGTGCCTTTTCACCCCGAGTAATAAACCTTCTACGCGACATAACATTGACAGAGCCTTTATTCCGGAGAGATTTACCGGCTGCGTCTCACTGAGTTATCGCCGCCACTCGCTCGATGTTTGACACATTACTGTAATTGTTTCCCATCTGTATTGTTTAACGGCCTATTTAACGATCAATAGGCATTGTTGAAAGTGATGTTAGTACTTGCACGCGTCGGATGCTGAGTGATAAGCGTTGGCCATTGGACATCAAATGATTCGAATTTAAAAGCAGTGCGTTCTCTTCGATTTCAAAAGGAGTGTTAAGAGTAACTGCGGTGAGCAGCACATCAACCCTCGCAGTACAAATTTAATTTTTACGCTCATGACATAAGGCCGTCCTTACAAAGTCCAAAATGTCTACATATGGTCTGACGTACTTTCGACTGTACAGACGAGCTGCTTCACTTGATAAAATAACTGTTTTAACAAATTGGATGTTGTACTACTTAGTTAAGAGATGTAAATGTATCGGTATTAAATATTATGACCACCTCCGTAGTCGAGAGGCGAGCGGGCCGGAATTTGGCGTCGCGCTATCTCTGAGGTCCCGGGTTCGATCCCCGGTCGGGTCAATATTAGAAACGAACTTTTCTACATTGTCTCGGGTCTGGGTGTTGTAGTGCCGTATTTGTTTCTGATTTCTGTAACACAAGTGCTTAAGCTACTTACCGCAGAATCAGAGCAATGTATGTGATGTAGTATATTTATTATTTATTTATTCAGTTACGAAGTCTTATAGGAATATTTCAACTTTTTAATTGGCAATTTTTTAATGTATTAGAACCATTTTATGTATTTTAGTATCTTAAACGACCATAAAAACCTCCATGCACATGGAATACACATCATTTTATTCCACATGAGTGTATATTTAGGAGGATTCCAATTTTAGAGTTACTTTTATTCATGGATATTACATTAGTTACACTTAGGATCGTCTATTTAAATCGATGAAGTAGAGTTATACCCGCAAAGATAGAGCTTTATATTACCATAATTATATTTTTAATACATTCATTTGATATAAGTTATTATGCGTACGATATAAATGAAATAAAAAGTATTTTTTCGAACATTTTTTGGTTTATATCATGGGGTTAGTACAAAAAATAAATTGTTATTAAATAGTGTTAGTACAAATGTAACATGCAAAATTTGGTGGAAAAAAACTAGAAAACTCTTCTAATTAAGCACCTCTAGATAGGTGGTGTGCATCTATCAGCCACTGTCCTCAGAATGCTGTTTCGGCTGGCACGCAACCTTCCTATTAAGGATACTGTGTTCTTGGGTATTACTGCATGGAACCCATCAGTTTGACGCAGAGAAAACATCTCAGATGCACTGCAATAACGTGGCAGCATTCTAAAGATATTATTATATTGGACGCGTAGTACATCTAACGATCTTTTAGTGTATGAGACCCACAGGCTTCGTTAGTAAGTACAATTGATTTTGTTTATACTATTTACTTCTCAAACCAATAAGGCACGTTTTAATTAGTTTAGCATAAAATTAAATCATTGTTCTACTCCAATAAAACTACTGTTTACTTATTCATACGTTACCAGTTGCTAAGTGTCTTTCAACTTGAGTAGCTGTTAAGTTACGAGTCAGTGTGATGGATTAATTCGCTTTACTGTTTTAATATTTGATTAGATGTTCTCGTGAACACAGGCTGTTTACCTATTACTATTTCATTTTCAGATGTTGGATCGTTGGATTTAATCCGTCAGTGTTGGTAAATGAGAGATGGGTCTTTTGTTTGTGGATTTAATTTGTATATCGTGACTTTTTATCAAATTTTGCTAATAATTAATTTTTGGCCGTAAAAAATTCAACAACGAAAATTAATTACAAGTTATTTTGTCTATATGTAATCTGCGTATCGCATTGTAATATAATGACAAATACTTTATCACCTTCTGCGGATCAAATTAAAATCTTTTCAAAACCGTCAGTGTAGCCAGTTTAAAACTTACTGAAAACTGTGAGTATGCTAAAAAATACAATCATCTTAATTTCGTCGATCAAATTACATGTAGAGTGTTATGTCTGGACGGTACGTTCAGATATTATTGTTTCTCCTAGCTAAATGTTTTTTAAGTTACCTACTTGAATAAAGAAATATTTTATTGATTGATTAAATTTTATATTATAAATATCCGAAAAAACTAAATCCAAATTAACGTTACAGTATTTTTTTACCCCAATAGGAGGTACAAAGTAAGGTTGTAAAATATAGATTTCAGTCAATTCTCACAGATAAACAAACAGCTCATACTAAACGCCGATGAGCCTTGTGTTTGCATATCGGTGAGCGTTAGGGAAGAGGTCGCAATACGCATCGGTATGCATCCAATTAATCATGCAGCTGTCAGTGGACTTGTCACGCTATGATACCCATAGCATCTGTTTTTAAATTGATCCAATCATAAAAAAGTCGCTCAAAAATTAGTGAATAGAAGTACAATATTCTGTTTCGCCAGCAGATCAAAAAATGCGGTTAGATAACGAATTTGTCATGGGTTAGATAACAACACGCTTTTGTATCGAGAATGTATTAGTAATATACTTTGAGCATTTAACTAAAGTTTCCTTCAATTCAACAAAGTTTCAAACAATGAAAACACTATTATTTATTTATCAGTAGTATCTGTACAAACGATTACATCTAAAATTACAAACATTTCGACTAATTTCGACACGTTCGTTTTAGAACTGTCAAAAACAAACTGTCTTCTCAGCCATGATTGAGTGAAAACTATGGCCCTCTAACGTCAAATGCAAATCCGAAAGTGTGGGCGATTTCAAATTGTTCGTTGTATTCAGGGCCCTTTAATTCCTAATCTCACGGCTAAACCAATTGCCCATACAAACGTCGATGAGCCTTGTGTTTGCATATCGGCGACCGTTAGCGAGGAGTTCGCAATACGTCATCGGTATGCATCCAATAAATCATGCAGCCGTCGTTGAACTCGTCGCGCTATGACGAATGGTGCCAGTCTTGCGATTGATCGGCGACCTGCGAACGTTCCAGTTGCCAAAGCATTTCGTGATTTGCATCATTAGTGGGATAAAATTTTTCTATAGTAAGGATAATATTTCTCTAAAGTATTTTTCAATCGTCAGATATAAATTGACACGCCAATAAAGAATTAGAACTGCAAACAATTGATGCAAATGCATTAAGAAAGAGGAAAGAAATTAAGAATGTTCTTAATATAATTACGAAATAGAAAATTCCGTTTTTATAAAATAATGCCACATGAATTCTGAGTGGCACAAGATACCATGCGATACCTAATTTTTAACTCTAACTAGTAAAAACAAATACCTTTAGCCGAAATTTTAATATAAACGAGTAAGAATAATTTTATGTCAAGACGTGGGTAAATAAAATTTGATATCAGGTAATTAAAATGCAGTTTAAGAAAAGAGAGCGCTTTATGATAAGAAAAAAGTTAATTATTCCATTGTGAAGCTTTATTTGTAGTTTTCAAGGCGTATTCCATGCTTTATTAAAAGTACTACAATTTTTGTACAGTGCTTCACGTCTCTCTAGCAATATTTTAAAGAAATAGAAAAAAAATTTTCTCTCTAATTTGAACCCACGACCCACAAAAAACAGCATTAAAAAAATTTGACCACTGGCTAATCTTATCCGACAAATTAGGCATATGCTTGAAATTACGGGTTCACTATACTATAGATAAATATTTGTTCAATAAAGATATAGAGTTAATTTTGCGAGTGCAAGCCTGTCGTATAATTTACGATGTGTAGATTAAATGTACACACTCGTCGGTCATTGGGGAGTTCGTTAAAGCTTCTGCATTATTTATAGACTATATTTTGGGCTTATTTCGTTACAGGGGCAATGAACCTGGGGGTGAGAAGGTTGGTAGGTCTTTTTATGATCGAATATTGCTTGTACTTAGTCGAGAAAGAACTTGTGAGGAGCGATTAAGTGTCCGAGTTATATGTTGCTCTGTGGCAATGATGTTTAACTATTTTCATTTATTAATGCCCGGTTCCAATATTTTAAAGCTTTTAAAGGATTCCGTATGTATGTTGTCCATGTAAAAAAGTCGCTTGAAATTCAATGCGCATATGAATCAAAACCTCTTAAGGATTATCTATCACATACTACTGAATATTGCTGAATGCTTTTTACAGCGCCATGCAACATTTTTAATCAACTGGCTTTGTTTGCCTACAGTACAGTGGTTTAGTTATCCCAAATAGCGTTCTGAACGAGGTACCTACCGACGCCTTGTTTTACGACTCAGTAAGTAAAATTGCATGCTGATTCTTAACGACGAGATATTCATGTAACATGCAAAGAGTCTCCAAAAAACATTTCAAGCAACAAACCAGACTTAGACCACTTGACGCGAATGGTGAATAAATCTCTCGAGACGTAATGCATGGTGATAATCTATGCTGGATTCAAGCAGTTTCTACTCTCAAGTGATTATGGGTCCTATTTCTTAGTCCATAAGGATTTCTGGGGTAAAGCAGTGTGGTTGTTTGCGGCCAATAGCGTTTACCAAGTGACAACTTTTTGGCTGGACGCCACTCGATCGAGGCTTACTGCCAAGCTCTACAGCTTGCGCGGAGAGGAAAGGAACATTTGAACACATCTTACTACGGGATGGCATTTCATTTATGATAAATTAAGAGATAGCTAGAAATTATATATTAAAATATGGCAGGAATAACTTTACTTCGGAACTGGGGTTCAGTAAAATACTTTTTGTGAAAGAACTCACCTCGGAAAACCAGAGTAACCAAATATATTAAAGTTTGCTTACTTTTACGTGCTGCTTTTAAAATATTTAAAGTTTTATTGGCAAACAAACCTTGCCTGCAAAATTTCAAACATGGGGATTCGAAGGCCTTATCCTACAGATCGTTAGTTTTTTCAATATTATCATGCAGAATTTCAAATGTTAGTAGCTCATCAACTTTGGTGTCTGAAGACAATATTGACTGGCTACTGACGTCAGTGTCTAAGTAGTTACTTTACAAAATGATTTGTACAAATTCTCTTTGTCATGTTTTTTCTTCTTTTTCTTATATTCAGATAATTGAACTTAATGATGTAGAATTTTGAAAGTAAACAGCCTAAAAGGAAACAGATTAGGTCTATCAATTTGTTTTCGTATTCCATTAGGCAATCGTTTGTTTTCAAGAAAAGATGTATCATTTATGAAAAGATTATGTTATGGTAAGTAGTTACCGAACAGTTACAGAGGACTGCGGATTTAGGGACAATTTGTTTACTTTCGATCACCGTTCCAAAGGGCTTCAATATTTTAGAGTCCTATTGGAAAATACGAATCTAATACTTGCGATCAAGACTTGAAATACTAACGCATGGAACTGACTAAGAATAAAATTGAAGCTTCTTCTACCTTATTTACAAGGCTCATTATATTTGGTGTTACTTGGCGATCACTGTCACCCGTGTCCTACAGTGGACAGTGATCATTACTTAAAAACAAAACCCCGTTTGCCTGTTTAATTCCTTTAATCCAGTTTTGGAAGGTAAAAGCATATCAGACCCATTTTTTTTTTTATTTCTTATTTAATATACATTTGGTATTGAATCATTCAGTAAGGTTCAACAATACTCATGTATACTTATACATAATGATGGGAAACAAATGTTTCTCTAAAATGCATACCGCTGTCAGCCAGTCCCTATGTTAAAAATATAGATTTTTATAAAAAGATATAGTGCTTAAATGTTTATATGTATACATTTTGCGATCATGAAAACATTCGAAATGATTAAGGTAATTCAACAATTGTAGTAAGAATTTCAACCTCTAAAGATAAGATGTCAAGGACAGGCTTTACAACCTTGAATTAAAAAGAGTATGCTTACACAGCTAATAGTTTCATGTAATATGTTGTGCTTAATGAGAGAGATGATTCAAGGTAACGACATTTGATATCGCCTGCAGCAGGCAGGGCCGCGAAAAGCGCGTTTGTTTGCATTCGATCAACCGCGCACCCCGTTCTGAATAATTTACCCGCCAATTCTGTTCGCCCGCTGTTTTATTCAGCTGGCTCTTGTAGTAAAGGCTACGATTATGAGCAGTTTCAAACGGGTACAATGTAAAAAAAAAGTACTCTTTGGTTTTCTTATTTTATACCATAGGCATTTTTATAAAATCTAAAAAGTTCCTGAAGTATACTCGTAATATGATACATATTATATTTGTTTTTTTTTAAGATTCTTACTCGAATGGAACTTTTTTTCGATACTGATCAGTTTCGAGTTACCTACAAAATAACGTGAGTTTCCAACTGAGTTTAATACAAAAATAAGTCAAGTAACTGGTTTCTAACTGAAGTTCTCCACTTGACTTGTACTATGTTTACCACATGACCGATCCTAACTTTAGGCGTGGGTACACGCAGACCTTAACTAAATTATAAAAAGTATATTTCCCAGAAATAACCTGAAAATAAAATATCTACTTATAACATCCTGGAAAAAATATGTTGGCAAATAAGTTATTTTAATTTTTTAAATTAAATTAATTATGTTTTCCGATTCAATATTCTTTTCTCTTCAACGTTGTTAGAAAACGCTTTTTTTTTCTAAAAAAGCGATTTTAGCTATATATATTGCTAGCTTAGTGTGAATCCTATCTTATAGTTTGGTGTAGAAGTGGCCTATAATAGTGTTTACAATATTTACGAACTCAAAATTTAAGATGAAAACAGTTTACTTTTCATACTTCAAGTTTATTACCATCATAATTTAGTGCTAAATGGAGTGTAAAAGATGAAAACGTAAGCAACAACTTATTTTTTATCGCTGGCCACGAGAACCGCGTTTGTTTGCATTCGATCGCCCGCCCGCCCGCTCTGAATAATTAACCTACCAATTTTGTTCGCTCGCTGTTTTATTCAGCCGGCCCTTGTAGTAACGGGTGTGATTATGAAACAGCTTCAAATAAGAACGTTCTTAAAACAAAAGGTGAAAAAAGGTTGCTTATTTTAATTCGAGCATACGCTTTACTTTGCGTAATACAAGCTGTTAGCGACTGCTGTGATCCGACCTACACAGCCCTTTTGGCTATGCCTTTTATATGACAATATTTTTTACTTTTCCACTTTTTGCTTGATAAGTCTGTGATTGTTAGTGAGAGTGTGTGTAGGTACCTACATATAGAGCTTCTGGTTGCTTCCCAATATATCGTACGAGCAAAGAACGAGATGAATTGTAGTTATAGTTCACTAATCCATTATACAAGCATTGTCCACGACAATAATCACGTCAATTTGGATTAAAGGGATTCTGTATGTAAATCTTGAAACTCACATGTCTATCAAATATTTTTCTTCTATAAAATTTTAGTAGTTTTTGCGTGAAAGAAAACCGAATATTCCATCAATAAACAATAAATCTAGACGCAAGTCTACGTATATTAAACGAAAAAGGAAAATAAATAAGCAAATCGTACCTTTTTTTAGTTTAAATCTCCAGTATACGATTAAAACCAGCTACCTGATAAAACGGACCGATATAACAGAAAAAATCGTCACCTCCACTCTTCCAGTACATTCAACTATTACTCTGATTCACCAAGATGTTCTTGTAATTACGTCAATGTAAACATTTTTTTCTTTATGAAAATGCTGCACACAACAATAAAAAAATCACATATAGCGTCCGTAACTTGTTTCGCTTTTCCCAATACCGCACTTAGTTTGTTTTTGAATTCAAGACATATTTCATTAAACTTTCTTACGATCTCATTCGCACACATTTGAAATAGATGCTTCAACTTAATTGCACAATTTAAAATTTAGAAATCATCAAAAAGTTACCGCTCAACGTTATTACAAATGAGATGTGTTATTCGTAAAGATTTTCTTTGAATGTCTATTAATTTAGCGCTAGAGTAGCTATCTCGATTCTTGAGTATTTTTAAAGCTAGTCTCCTAGTACGTGATTCGTCCGCAACTTAAGCCGTGATAAGTTAAATTGGAAAAAGTGCTCATCTCTGTTTCTCACTCTCTTGGGAGTAAAAGTTAAAATGGTAAAAATGTGAAAGGAAGCCGAAGAAATCCTTTCAGAGAAATGCAATAAGTACGTACGTACAAAACTACCTAGGTACCTAGTTAAGTCCTAGAAGTTTTGTTTTCACTACAAAAACAAAAGGTGATATTAACACTAGTGTTCTTTGATCATTTTTCAAATACGTTTTCATTTCTTTGTTTTAAAGCGTTGATTCAAAACTAAAGAAGGACGTATGTTTTTCTAGAAAGGCTTTAGATAACACCATGACATGGCAAAAATTGTCTCACGAAAGAAAGAAAGAAAGAAAGAAAGAAATACATTTATTGACCAAACTAAAAAAAATATATATATAACCTACTTAATTAACATGCACACATAATTTATGGTCAATTGGGTTCCACCTCAGCAATTGCTGCAACGGCATTATTTCTAACACCGCTACAGCGCTGGTATTCTGGTGGAACCCAGTTGCTTGGAAAAATAACTGAAGCCGGGGCTTTTGTTATCTTTCCACGCAAACGAGTGACGACAAAAATCAAAAAATTACATCTAACGAAGAAAAAATACGAGGACGACGGCAAAACAAATGAAAAAGGGTTATATTTATGATTAGTATTTTATCATAATATATATTGTAGCTACTGGTTTTACATTTTCTCATAGCTTCTTATTTACAATACTATCCCTTACTTATTTATAAATACAGAAGACCGCAGCCAAATAACAATCACTTCGGTGTTGTTGTGTTCAAGCGTGTGAATAAGGTTTCCAGAGCTCCTGGTTGGGGGTAGAATATAATAGAATAGAAAATATCTTTATTCATGTAAGCTTTACAAAATCACTTATGAATAGTCAGTACAAATAAAGTATTCTACCGCCTAGCAGGGGGCAGGCAAAGCCTTAATACATATAATAATAGTAAGGGCGACAAGTCCAGTGACAGTTTTATTATGCTGTACTAGTCGCTCTTAAGCTAGGACCTCATTACCACTTAACATCAAGTGGGATGAGGTCAATCTTGAAGTGTATCATAAAAAGGGTGTTTGATATTATCTTAAACACAATAATTATGCCTTTTAAGAGCTTTCAAGACATGTACGTCAAGGTATACACTTGCTGTTCAATATTACATCTTACGTACACGACACAAGGTCGGTCCAATGTTCAAAGTGCGTAGTCTGACGTGCTTTTATTTGTACTAAAATTAATGAATTTTTGGTTGTTATTAACTTTTTTTCAGTTTAGCAAAACGGTCAAAAAGACCGTGCTTTGAACCGAGCTTAAACTGGATCATTAACATCAACAAAATCTTTAGAAGGCCATTAACCATTAAACACCCGTATTCTACTGTGAACTTAAATCAATTCTCCGGCAGTAGGAAAAGATAACGCTGATTCTTTAGACGTCTGACTAGTTGCCTTTATAAAAAAAGATCCAAGCATTTACATGGCTACAACAGTCGACCTGACTATAACACTATCCTCACCCTTTTAACTCTGCAAATAAGAAAGCGCTTAGAGAACAAGGGAACGCCATCAAAAAATCAGAAGCACGCGCAGAGCAAACTGCTGAATAAAAGATGGAGGTCCGCGCGGCGTAAGGAAACACTCCACGGGACGCGTGTTGTAGTGATGTTCAGTACTACTTAGTACTGAACATCACTACAACACGCGTCCCGTGCACAAACAACTGTCGAGTTTGGACGTTTGTACTTAGTTTTTTAAGATCTAGAACATTCCACAGGAAGACTTTTTCAAAGAGTATCTAGTGACAACATGAGGCCAAGTGCCTTTTTTTGTAGATTCTACCCCGCGTTTCCAAACAACGCAATGATTCTGCAAATGTCAGGTGTTTAGAGAGACACGTCATAAATAGACTACGCGGTGGGATGAATGCAATTTCGATATTTCAAAATCGCGTGACTTTGTTTAAATTATTAATTCCATACATTTTTAACTGGTCACATTTCAATAAGGACCTGTAAAATTGGATCTGACTAACTGTCTGACACATATTGTACTTCAGACCTCGTCCAGCAGGCAAGTAACTCTAAAATATAAATGATATGTTGAGCCTAAAATACCTATATAATAAATTACCAAAACAAGAAAAAAAAAGCCAAAAAATGTATATAGTAAGTCTATAAAACAAAACGTAACAACAATGTTTTTAAAAAGCTGGTGTCAAAATTTACATAAATTATTATTATTTCAATTTGTAAGTACAAAACAAGTAAAAAATATGTCTCGAATGTTTTTAAAACATCTTGACTTCACTAGTCAGTTACCTCTTTACTGCGTCAGCGATGTATTTTTCATGACACTGCCGCGAGATGCAATTGTTGTGAGTAGATTTCATTTATTTATAAACTCTTATGAATTTGTTCCAGTTTTTCCAAGTAAAAGGGAACCGAGTCAATTTTTAACATGTGCCTTGCAGGTTGAAGTAGAAGAATAATCTTGACTCTCAAAAGTCAAAACTTGAACCCACGACGCAACGCAACTGAGCTAGCTGTAAGTTGTAATAGGTGATGGTGGTATCCGTGGTGCGGCAACACCATCTGCCGCACGCTGCGTTTAAGCGCTGCACTTGCGCGTAAGTGGGGGCCGTGGCCGTCACCACTGGTGGGCCCCCACCACTTTGCGCAGAGAGGACCGTCTGGGAGGTTATAGTCGGTGCAAGTCCAACACACCACTCTCTATTTCCCCGTGATAGAGAGTAACGGTGCGATGGTATTTCCTCCCGACCAAAAAAAAGGGAATGGTGGTATTGTGTTTGATAAGGTTGACACGAGTTCTCATGACACTACTCAAGGCGATGAGATCAAACCGTCAACTCCGTCAAAAAAAAAGAAAATATGTTATAGGGGACGGGGCATCTAAGCTTTCTGTTTATGCCCTTTGCCAAAGCTATTTACTTATTGGTCCGTAGTCTTCTTTCTAGTCAGTTTTAGAGAGGTCATGGTCATCACTAAAAATAAGCGACCATTATTTGCAAACTAAAACTTTCCAAGTAGATTCGTTAACCTGCTGTAGTGATTCTATTAACTGCTCCATTGCTCATATTATTACACTATTACAATGAATTCGTATTTCATTTTAACCTATACAGTATTGCTTTGAATACCATCTTAAGGAACCAATAATCCTTTCAAACGGCTTGAAGTTGACTAACAACGTGCCGTAGCTACTCGTATAAACCTAGTACACACAGGCAGTACTCACAAATTTCGGGTAGTTTCGGCACACCTGTCGTGACGGATGCCGCGGTGGAGCCTGTGTTAGGGTGCGTCTACACTGAGGCGGAGCGGAGCTTGGTAATACATGAATGGAACAATTACTAAATCGTGAAGTGGGTGGAATTGTTTGTTATGACTTCAGCATTGTCATTGGCTTTCTTAGACCCAATATGTTAAGCTCTGCATCAGAAAACTGTAGCCCAAGCCTGTAGCCTGAAAGAAAATATGGTGTAATAATAGTTATTGTTACTATGACTTGTTATTTTAAAACACGCTTATGAGAAACGGGATGGTGGCATATTTGACCGACCGTTCATAACCATGTGTTTAAATCAAATATTTATATCATGGTATATACGAGTTAGAATTCATTATCTTATATGGCCTTTAATACAAATTAATGATTGATAATTGTAAATATTAATCGAGCAAGCTTACAAAAAGACTTTACAAAAATAGTGCACTTGGACTGCTACACGACGTCACACATTATTTTTCATAGTTTTAAAAAAGCTAATCTTGGGGTTACTAGAAATAAAATTGGGTATAGGCTATATCTGTACTAAAATTTTAATTAAGAGAGATTTCTATTTTTAATTCTAAAAAATTATATTACCACTAGGATGTCATATTATTTCTGAGTAATATGAAAAATGATAAAAGTCCATACAGGTGATAACCTGAAGTAAAAACTAAGGCTCTATGTTAATGAAAGTAGATCGACGCGTTCGGAGCATTTAAGTGTACGCTCGCCTTAAGTGCAACTCGCATTACATCTGAAGCAAGCTACGCTCTACAAGGTGCATTTGTTAGGTGTTAGCGCCACCCGAGGTACAGTTTCTCTAAACAGCTTGTTTGCTGCCCCGACAACGAGCTTATAAAATATTCTTGAGAGAAATAGACCCCATCTTGCAGTTGAAAACTGCTATGAAAATAAATGTTCTCATGTTGTTGTATAAATGCCACTGTATAATTTTTGGTAAATGATTTCAATGTATATATATATATATATATATTTTAAATGCACTTCGAGTGACATCATCTCACGTTTCATACTAAAACGCAGAAATACAAACATCGAAGTGATTGTTTTTTGTTTTAATGCTTTTAAAACTCCAAAACGTTGTGACAATTATTCTGGAAGTTGCGGCCCCGGCGAGACTTGAACTCGCGATCTCCTGTTTTTCTTAGACAGGCGCTTTTACCAACTAAGCCACTACCAAACAAGATCACTATTCAGCTTATTTCAGATTTTCCAGTTTTGTTTTTTACAAGATTTAATTGAACTTGTGTTTCACCTATATTGGTATGTCACATTTGATTACCAACAATATTTTAATCACCAATTATTGCAAAAACACCTCTTTTTCAAAGTTAATTAAAAAATATATTTTTTAATTATTTTTATCAAATCTTATACCTACTTTACTAGCTTTTACGTACGAGTACATTAATTGTGCAAGTTTAAACAAAGAAATAAACTAATTTTAACAACTGGTCTCTATCATTTTAATGTGTTTTTCAAAATAATGTAATAATAATGCTTGTAAACTTCAAAAAGTGATGTTTCTCTGTATATTGTGGCCCCGGCGAGATTTGAACTCGCGTTCTCCTGTTTTTCTGGACTAGGGCTTTAACCAACTAAGCCACGGGGCCGACAATTAAGCGCAGGAAATTAGGAATTACTATTCAGACCCAGCTTTTAGTATTTGCCAGTACCTATGTAATTTCGTATGCCCGGTTTTAATATTTTACGATTACTAATGTGTCAAAAATGACTATTCGTTTTTTTCCAACTGACTACAAGTCATTAATACCGTTCCATAATTTACTTTCCATACCAGCTGTCATCAGTTGTCCGTCAGTCGTTTTGAACTTACGCCTCGTATTATTTATTACTATCAGTAGCTAGAACGGACCGTTTTTCAAATATTGGAACCGGGCATGTTAACTGATACATTTGTATTATATATTTTCTGATTTTTCCTCATATCCGGCCGAGGTTGTTTTTCTTAGTAATGTCTTTTGTTTGGATCACATCTACAGAATAATACAATTTTTATTTATTTCACTGCAATAAATCACAAAAAAATGCCCAAACGTAATATTACCGTATGTTTGCATTGCGTTGATTTAGAAATTGATTTTCACAGTCATGGATATGCAATCCAGTCATTCGTATTTTCTTACAAACTTTTTATTATTATATTCGTATTATATTCTTATTTAAATATTTTGGTTTGTATTTTGGTTTTTGCGAGCATATTAACTTTTTTTCTGCCTCTTGAGTAAATTCGATCTCCACGAAAACTGCTAGTTTTATGTAAAAATACATCCTACACCAAAAAAACTTAAAATCACAAAAGCCAATTTTTTTCACTAGTTCATCTCCATGAGAACGATTTGAAAAACAATTGATGAAGGCGAATACGAAAAAATTACAAAATCATGTTTGTTTTTCTATCACCAATAGTAAAAACGAAACTAAATTACTAACAGTAAAAAACTTGGAACCACCACCTATAAAAAAGGATTTAGTTAAATTGAGAACATCTGCTTTATAAGTAAACCTACTTTTTTATTTTGCCTAGAAGATTATGATTCTTTAAACTAAACGATGTTCATTGAAAACTTTTTCCAGTAATACTCAACTCCATACTTACAAAGTCCGCAAAAAAACTATTACAAAGACGAGTGCACTAAAATAAAGTTTAAGGTGAAGTACTCCACTGATGCGGTTTTCGTGTAAAGCCTTTTGTTGAAGCGTGAAAAACTCGTTCAAAGGTCAAGATTAAGTTTTAAATTAAAAGGAACCTTCTCGACTTGGTTTTACAAAGTATTCAGTGCTTGCAATAACATTGACTTTAACCTGACTTTATAAAAATTGAATTCAAATCAAATTTAATTATAATTTTGCAATTCACATGGCGTAATAATCGACATTCTTATGGCTAAATATAGGTATGTTTATCGAAATAAAACTAAACATATATATAAGCAGTCTTTATATATCTATAAAATGTTTATGTCTATATATAAAAGTAAGTAAACATTTTGGGTGTCCTGATGTATGAATGTCTGAATTTCTAGACGTATGTTTGTTACTGTTTTACGCAAAAACTAACTACCAAATAGATTTGTATGAAATTTAGTAGAAAGTCAGATGACATACTAGAATAAGATATAGAATACTTTTTATGTCACAATAATGCGAGCGAATTCGCTGTAAACCGCTAATACAAATATTATTTTTGCAGTAAGTGCTGTGCTTATTGTAAATAGCTTTGAAGTACAGACTTCAAAGTTATTTTGAAGTAGGTACAGACTTCAAAGTTATACTGAATTAGGAACAGAGTTCAAAGCTATTTTGAAGTAGGTACAGACTTCAAAGTTATTTACAGTAAGAAAGTGATGAAACTCTAAAAAGTTGCGTTCGCTACTACAATTCCATTGACTTCGAAGCCAGGCCAATCAACCTGTTCATTTGTACCTCTGTTTCTTGTAGCCCGCGAACTATGCAGCTGAGACGTGATCCGCGCCCGCGGTCTCGCCGCTCGCGCACGTACTTACACAAACCAGTAAGATGTAGCTATCTTGTAAAACGCATGCGATCCCTTTACAAACCTTGTCTCAATACGTATATAAATAAAAACCGACCAAATGCGAGTCAGACTCGCGCAAGAAGGGTTTAATACCATTACCTATTCAACGTTAAACACAATATTGTAACCTTTTTTTTGAGCAAAAAACATCGCGTGTGTTGCAGGGGAGCCCTCTTATTTTATTTGGTTTTTAGTATTTTAGTGGCAACAGAAATGCACAATCTGTGAAAATTTCAACTCTCTACACACGGTTGAGCCTGGTGACTGACAGACGGACAGACACAGCTCTGCTTCTGCTCGGCCAATATTGAAATCGGACTTTTCTATACTGTCTCGGATTTCGCTGTAGTTGTACTGTGTTATTTCTGTAAAATAGAACAATGAATGTCATATTATCCAATATTAATATTATTATTACTATAAATGTAGGTAAATACCTACTATAATAGCATACATCTTATCAGTTTTAAAAATGGTGTTTTCTATTTCTTATTTTAAACAAGCATTTAAATGCACCTTAACATTGCGTTTAAATTTGGCGTCACTTAAATTCTTTATACAGTTATTACGAAACTAGTGACGTAAACACACACTTTAACTGAAATTTGTTGCCTTGTATAATAGTCAATGTTTATTTATTGTTGACAAAAAATACGTTTTCATAATTGATATTTAATTTTGATAAACTTAATTTCAGACTTAATAAAATCATTATTTTCTTACCAAATCATCGTCCCTTTTAATTTAATTTTCAGCACCACGACACTTTAATAATTAGTTGTATTGTTGATAAACTGTTTGCGCCATTTTAGCGTCGCACCTTCTCCAGTAAATTCGCTTATAGCGTCACTAACAGCGAACAACTCCTGGGACCTACGTGACGGGAACAAATAAAAACTACTCGTTCAACTTTGATAGTGGGAAATTGTTTTAAGCAACGTAAAGTGGAGATTTTGTAGGTAGACTTGTTATCCCGGGCGTATGGGAACTTCCTTGCCTTTAACTTTGCTCACGAGCTGGTGCTTTTTGTTTGCTGTTGTACGTGACATATTGTTGTGACATCTTTCTTGTTTCATACTTTCTTATGTTTATACTTATGAATTTCTTTAGTTAGTTCGTGAAAGAAAAGCTATCAGTTATTAATCCGATGAATTAAACTGAATCTTGCAGTACACGTTAAAGTAGCACTTGTAGTAATTACCTAAAAAAGATATAAATGCTTTTGAATTTGAAAATGACACGACAATTATATACAAAAAATTGTTTTAAAAGTTTAAACTGTGTTTTTTTAATTGCAATCAGTAAACCAATCTTCCAAAAATATTTTGTTTTTGTAAAATAAGCATAAGTTATCTATTCCGATTACGTTTGTTGTACTTTACATAAACCTTAATCTATTTATTAACCTACAAAGACTTTCGATATTTGTATCAGACACAAATATTTGTTAAAACAAAATCAATATGATTATTTCAGAACGTGGAAGTAATATTTAAATGGCAATCCTGGTGTGGGTCCACTGATTTCATTCTCGATAACCTGCCCCCAACACTCAGTATGTTATAAAAATGTTGGTATATTGTCATTACATTACGCCCGTTCATGTTTCGTGTCACATTCAAAAATTCAATTTCCTTGAGCGACGTGAACATTTTCCGTTATAGCGCTATATCAATGTTGTTACAACGCGTCTGAGCGTGTTTGTTTGTGTTCTAAAGGTACGTACAAAAATAACTCTTTCAGACAATATAAAACGCTTAATGCTCAGAACATAAAAGCGAAAATACCGAGGTTATAGATTTGAGATGGTAATTAAAACTATCGCAAATACTAAATTTGAGAATGACATTATAGCTTCAAATAATAATGGATACTCGTGTAGCGAGGGACCTTTAAATTTGTATCTATCCAAGCAGCAGTATTTGTGAAACTCAGATCCTATCTCTATATTTTATGTAAATCTGATTAAAATATGAGAATTTCAGGTAAGTTTGCCAAGCCACGCAAGCTTAATAATTCTTATTATGAATATCCTGGCAAGATAAAAATCTATCAAATAACGGCAAATCTATTTGATGTTGTAAGTCTTATAATTTTTCTTTGAACAAAATTACTGTCAGAATTTCAGTGATTCTTTTTATTTAATTTTTTTGTAAAATATTCTTTTCAAAATGATGATAGCTACTTCACAGAGAACATTTTGATAAACATGTGCAGATTCTTTTCAAATTCAATGGAATAAGCGTGCCTAAGGAAATAAAAATCAATCTGATTATCAATTTTGTGGAAACAGTAGGTATTTCAAAATCACAACCGCACAGGATATTTCTTTTAAAAAATCTTGTAATAACCTTGTAGTAAGTAGGATATTAATGAATAAACATGGTCAAAAGTACTTTGCACGGTTAGTCAAAAAGATGACGTCATTGTTCCGTTTCGTTCATTGTCGTGTTCACGAGTGAGAGAGGCATCATGATCGGCTCGAGCGATCGGCTCAGCGTCGTCACGTCATGCTACCGTCCGTACACAGACTACCATGTTTTTTTATATAAAAGAAAGTCTAATTATAAGATTAATGATAAGTTTAGACCCAAGACTAATTTTATTTGTTTTAAATGTCAAATAAAACTGATATTTTTGCAATAGTGAAGCTTATAAATAGGTTATAAAATTCTTACTACACACTACTTTTTAAGATTCAAAATATTGTAGGGTTTATGGACCCATAAAGTTTGTAGAATTTACCTTAATTTTGCACCTTTTTTGAACCCTTCAAACCTGGTCTTATATAAAACAATATATTTCATACTACTTCTGAAGCTACTATTAAAAACACTAATATTATAAATGTCAAAGTTTGTGGGTGGGTTTTTCGATGTTTGTTACTTTTTCACGTAAAAACTACGGAACTGACTTGAATAAAATTTGACAGGAAGAGAGATGACATACTAGGATACATATACGATAATTTATAAATATGTTATTTAAATGACAAAAATGTAGGTAGGTCTAGAATAACTTTAAGTCTCGGAAATGTTTTATATAAGCTTTGTATATTTTATTTAAGTACCTAGTATAAGGGAACATTGTTACATTGAAAAGAGTAAGTGTCGAGTTTCTTGCCGGTTCTTCTCGACATGATCAACATTCTGAACACGGCGGCAGAATACTTAATTTGTACTGACGATTCATAAGTGCTTTTGTAAAGTTTACATGAATAAAGATGTTTTCTTTTCTATTCTATTCTATTCCAGAATAACGCGAGTGAAATCGTGAGCAACAGCTTGTATTCAATAGTTTTAATATTAAAACGGGCAAAACAATTTTTATGAAAATTCTATGAAGAAATTCACAGTAAAATTTTTAGTACTAGATTATTGTCTAAGAGTTATCAAACTCGAGACCCGCAGAAAAATAATGAATGAAGACCGGATTAAAAAAAGCAATTAAAACTTGGTTAAAGCGTTCTTTTATTGCGGTCGACCATAATGGACCTTGTACACTGCCTCGTAACAGTTACAGCTCTTTTTTGCTATTTTAGGGATCACTCAATGGATAGAAAACTTTGGATTTTTTCTGAATTACCATATTGCCATAACCTTTTAAGGTTATAATACCGATATTCTAATGCGATATGTGACTTCCGATAAAGAATTTGAAAGTGGCATTTTTCTATACAACAGGGATTTTGATCTTTACTCAGAAGTTCAGGAAAAACTTTTTATTACTTTACAGCATAGACTTACGCGTTTTAGGATCAGATCCATTAATTGTGTTGTACATTTTTATTAATACTTGTTACTTTAAAATGAAAAAGTTTAAAGTGATACTTTGCTTTGAATCTGAAAATATTTCGTCATATTCTAATTAAGTTTTCGTTAAATTGTATTTTAAGTATATAAAAAAATGATTCTCATTTTTTTCATTTTTGTATTTTTTGTTGTCAAAGTTTGTTTGTAATCAACTATATTTTTAGTTTTAATAATAAAATTAATAACTGGAAAACTTTACTTAAATGGGCTTGCAATTGCACGTAAAATCTAGAAGTATATTTCTAGTTATACTTTTATGAACTACGTTAATAGTGCCTTTGAAGTATGCATATCTATTTACTAGAAAGCAGTTAAAAGGTCACTTGAGTATTTTATTTTATTTAAAAACTTTATTGCACAAATAAAGTCTACCAGTCAACCCTTGGGTCATGCAGATAGTTTGTATATGGTATTTTTATGGCCGCAAAGATAAAAAGTATACAACAGTTGCTTCGATCCTTTTCAATAATGTGCTTTATAATATGAAAACTCTAAGTTGAAAATGAAATATCACTTAAACTTTTTTGTGTGAGAAGATCTCATAGAAAACTAAAGAAGCAACCCTACAAACAAACAGCCCGGCTCTCTCTTAGCTATTTCCAAACATCCCAAGTTCAAGCCGGCGTGGGAAAATTGAAAAGTTTCGGTCGTTCCCAAAGTTTTTCTCGTTAACGGCATTTTAAAGAAGTTAATAGTCGTAAGCAGGCCGTGAACACATCCCGACGGGATGCGGGCGGAATGGGGAAATGTCGGGTCTGGTATTGTGGTATTGTTGGGCTCGGCGGATGCGTTTTAGTAAATAATGTACTGTGGAGAGGAGAAAGTTCAAACTTCGCGCACTTACCAGCATCAACTTACAAACACTCCGGAACGTTGACAATTATCCTAAAAAAGATTGTAAAAAGGTATGGATGTCTAAATACATGTTACTCTTTTACGTAATAGGTACAAACGGATTTGAATCGAAATTGGTAGGAAAAGATATGACATATTGAATTTACTTATTTAATTATTTTTATCGCAAAAAAACGCAAAGTCACGGGAAAAACTATTTCTTATACTTATACTTGAAGACCTCCGTAGCCGAGAGGCGAGCGTGCCGGACTTCAGCGTCGTGCCATGTCTGAGGTTCCGGGTTCGATCCCCGGTCGGGTCAATGTGGGAAACGAACTTTTCTGTATTGTCTCGGGTCTGGGTGCTGTGGTACCGTCGTTGTTTCTGATTACTGTAACACAAGTGCTTCAGCTACTTACCACAGGGTCAGAGCAATGTATGTGATGTTGTCCGATATTTATATTATATTTATATAATAAATAAATAATAATATTGGACAACATCACATACATTGCTCTGATTCTGTGGTAAGTAACTAAAGCACTTGTGTTACAGAAATCAGAAACAACGACGGTACCACAACACCCAGACCCGAGACAATACAGAAAAGTTATACTATTTCATTATTTCATGTGTTCGATCCCTTTAATGACAAACAGCCGTGTGATAAACATTAATGTTTGATCTGAGTCTGAAGGTACATATATGGGTATATGATATATTTTAAGTAGATATGTATTATGGTATTACCTTTACCTACTTAAGCTAGTTATTTTTGAGTCACGTCAATACTTGTGATATTGTCTGGTATTTTTAACCGACTTTGACTCAATTCGACCGTTTATATTTTTTTACTTACCTTTATTGTTTTTACTTTTTCAATTTGAAGAAAATAAACAACATGTTCTTCTAAACTATTATTTCAGTGTAAATAATCCATAAACCACGTAATGCCAATTACAAGTTTTCCTATGAACATGGGTTGTAAGTACTTGTAAGACGCGTACATGACAAAGTTTACATGCTACCGATGTAAGCTAATAACAACATTACATCCTATATTTGGTTAAAATTACTTCGAATTTCATATCAGTTAACAGCAAAGGTAATGTTTAAGAGAGGTAGGGCACAGCGATTTATCGCTCGAACTGGAGTAGCCCGACTGGTGAAATACCTCCAAGGTAAGGGCGACAAGTCCAGTAACAGATAAATTATGCTGTACTTGTCACCCTTAAGCTAGGACCTCATTACCACTTACCACCAGGTGAAACGAGGTCAATCTTGAAGTGCAATATAAAAAAAAAAGAAAAAAAAAAGCTTATTCACAGTATTATTTTTATTACTATGTTTATTGACATCATTATTACTTTAAGTGCTGACTACTCGTATGATTGATCTTGGGTTCGAATATCGGGTTTTTGAACATGTCTTCTGAATTCCGATAACAATCTACAATTTAACAGCCGTGCTACCTAATGTATCGTTACGATGGCTTGATTTCAATTATGGAGGCTTTTTCCCTGCAGTAGTACATTAAAAGGTTTATACTTTGCGCATGTTATGTATGATCGATGGATATTAAAAAATGTCTTTGATAAAAGCAAGATATATTTATTTTAGGAGAGGTAGGGCATAGCGATTTATCGCTCGAACTGGAGCAGCGCGACTGGTGAAATACCTCCACCTTACAGAAGACCGCAGCCAAATAACAATCATTTCGGTGTTGTTGTGTTTCTGCGTGTGAGTTAGGTTTCCAGAGCTCCTGGGTGCTACATTAGTAGCAGGGGTCAAGCCTTCAAGGTAAGAGCGACAAGTCCAGTAACAGATTTATTATGCTGTACTTGTCACCCTTAAGTTAGGACCTCATTACCACTTAACATCAGGTGGGATGAGGTCAATCTTGAAGTGTAATATAAAAAAAAACGCTTCACAAGTTTTTGTAAACCATCGAAAAGAAAAAAAAACTTTTTAATATCTTAACTATCTATACTAAATGATACGTCAAAAGTTTATAGGACCGAAATAAAAAATAGAAATTAATATTTTCGTATCATATAAGATTAGTTCATTGATTAAAAAAAACGAAATTGAATCCCATTTTCAGTATAGTGAAAAATGCAAAGGAAATCTTGATAACAATTTGAACTGAAGCTTTTCTTATTCTCTATAACATAACTGTCGGTCCATTTGTCTTTTTTTAATCAATTTGATTAATTAATTATAAATATTGTAATTGGAATGTGATAATTCCAGGTTGTTTTACTCAAATAATCGAGTAAAATGCATAATCAATCTTAAAGTGTCATCATCTAATCTAACCAGTTCACAGAATAATTACATCAAGCTTAGCGGCTTATGATATGTCGACGCCACAGTTGGTAGTAGGCCGAAGTAACTCAGTAGTAATCACATTGTTAATTAACCAAATGTATTATAACACGTTACCACGTAAGTGGGACGTGAGGCGCGAATTGAATAGAGAGGAAATATTACATTTTCTTAATTACTTGTGGTTTAGATAGATAGATAGACACTTTGATGTACAAAACTTTACAGGAACTGGTTTTACAGACAAATTATGTACTATAAGGCATTATAATTAAGGCAGTTTAAATTTAGATAGATACATACACTTTATTGCGCAAAAAATACGGAATTGATTTTACAGATAAATTGTTATACTATTTCTATCGCTAGGAAACATTTTTTCCAGATAACCTTTAGGTAGAAATAGTATATGATGAGAAATGGGTACGGCTGTGCAACAAACATCTATTTATATATTTTTTAAAATATATTCATAGTATCATAACAGGAAGACCATACACAATCTCATACAACATTAATATTATAAACAGTTAAATATCACGTAAAGTAATTTTTAAGTGTTATATAGTCTTAATTTTATAGAAACCTTATATGATAGAGATAAAAATGGAAATAGCTACTAAGCCAATAAGAGTGAAAAAATGCTTAATGCTCAAGTGAGAAAGCACCTACAAATGTTTGGGGAACTGTATGGACGGGAAAATAATTTGAAACGTCATTGTAGAAAACTTCTTGGAGGCCTTCAATGCTCTCGTTACGTTTGGACTTGTAATCATTACGTGCTGAATTTTTTTACGTCGATGGTCTGTCCTTAAGCGACCCCGGACACAAACGGGGACTCGTTTAACTTTATTGCCTCATTTTTTTGTTCCAAATTGAGTTTTATTCGTGTCGTAATCCACCGCAAATATGGGCAGCAATTTTAAGAGTTCTAAATATTTATAACGTCTGTTTGTGTTTTATTATTATTTATTAATGGTTTAACAAAAGGTTGTGTGGTATTTCAGGTAATTAAGATGTGAACTCATAAATACGGGAAAAACTGGAAACTCAAAAGTATCATTAGTACTAAGTAGAGCTAGCTGTTTGCGACCACGGTTAGGTTATGCGACACAGACAAACAGTCAATCAGTAAGATAATATTGTACTGGCTTTTATTAGTTTCCAAACCATATTAGATCCGCTATTCACAAAGTCGCAAGATTGAAATAAAATTAAGGTATGAAATTAGATAAATGTAATTTGAGACAAGACAGGCATAGTATTTCTAATATGAAGTACCAAAAACATTATGCAAATTATGTATTGTCTCCCAGCTTATCTTCCGGTTGTGCATAGGATACATTACAGAGCAGATGGCTGAGTCAATATACTTATTGAAAATATTAAGGATTTTTAATATTGATATGTTCACTATAAGATATGTTAGAATTTCGTACCAACTTAAGACAAAAGATCCCATAAGTAGGGACTGAATAAATTATTTACATCACCCAAGGGTCGACTGGCAAAAATATTACTAGCATTTAGTACTACTTTGATACTTTTCATGCAGTACAGTTTATGAAAAGAAAGTAATGTAACTCACGTCTACCATATTTGGATGCTCGCAAATTGAGCGATCTGTACGCAACGAGTTGCTCATCATGTTCAACACCAACTCGTGGCAAGGGCGTTGATTTCCTAGCTTTCATACCACCCCCTTTCTCTTTGCAATTCCAAATTTGCACCCAAGAGAGAAGGTTCATATTGGCGCAGCAGGCACTTTGAGGACCGGCTAATGCAATTAAAAGTTGCCCAATGAAATGCGGAGTGGACGCTGTACATAAAATAGACAATCTACTATGAAGATAATATAAGATTTACTGTGGTAACGATGAGTTTTAGTTACAGTTTAAGCCATTTTGTTTCTAGGTGCGACTGATTAGATGGCAGGTAATTGGAAATCAGCTTTATTGTGACCATATTTTGTCTAGATGATGAACACTTAATCGATGCAGTAATGTAAGTCGAAAAATATGAAACGTTGTCTGTTAGTTGAGGTGTTGGCGAGAGACTACCAATATCATTATTTCTAAATTTAAAACTTTCCTGCATAAAAAAGTCCAGCGGTGAACTTGATGCTAGGAGCATTTTCTTCTAGTCAGCCCTTGGATGATGCAGAGAAGTTGTTTATGGGTGCGGTAATAGTAAAATAGTACGTAAGAAATCTTAAACAATCATATTAATAAAAACAATTAACATAGTGCATATGTAACGATCCGCTACATAGCGCCACCACCCCAGTGACGTTTCAGTGATCATGGTGTCACGAGTGGAGTGTTCCACTCCCCCTTAGCACGAGGCCATGTGTCAAAAATTAAGATCATCAACTTAAGTAGGGGACCTAGAGCACGAAGCATGAACCAACCTACATCTTATTTAGATAAAAACATAGGCTATTATCATTATAACTCGTAATCGTATGTCCAGCATATGAAATAATTTCAATGTAATTTTGTGAAATAATAAAATATAATAACATATTTATGACGTCACCATGACTAAAAAACAAAAACAAGTGCAGGCATGTGAACTAAGTGTCATAGTTGTCATCTGATTGTCTGATACATGGACTTAGTAATAATATTAAGTCCACGGTCCGCTAAGAATAACTATTCCGTGCTTCGGAGGGAACGTTAAGCTGACAGTCCTAGGTTATGATCTATTATATGACTGGTTCCCATTATAAGGATGGCAGAGGTCAGATGGCGATTACTCTATTGTAATAACAAGCGAGTCAAATACGGATCATAGTCGCTGCGAACTTCGTAAAAAAACGATAAATTAAAATTTTTCTCTGAATGTTCTCACATCATGCATTTGACTTTTAAAATAATTTAACGGGTCAAAACGCGACACCATTTTTATTTAGTAGTTAATACGAACTACTTACTGCCCGACGTTTCGGTTAGGTTGCACCAACCGTGGTCACGAGCTGACTGGTCTTGCTCGCCTTCGTCTGTTCGGGGGAGCTTGCAAATCTTCATCCACCCGCACATTGTCACATAACAAAATATTATTGAAGTCACTTCGACACACTACACTGACAGTATCCGGAATTGTTTTTGATCGTTCTAATCGCGGTAAACATTTATTAATCACTGGATTCCATGCTGATGATAACTTAAATCCGTCTTCTCTATTGAAATTTTTGTACTTTTTGATTTCAATAGCTTCACGTACTATCCTAGTATGGTAGTGGCGATCGGTCGAGAGGATTTTAGGGTCGTGCAACTCCATCCAATGATAAACTCCCATTTCTAACAGATGTTTTGCTACCGCGGTTTTATTAGTCTGACGATTTTTGACCGCCGTGATATGTTCTTTCACTCGTTCAGCTATTGTCCGCTTAGTTTGTCCAATGTAAGAACTACCACAACTGCAATCAATTTTATAAACTCCCGGCGTTTGAAAAGGAATAACATCCTTCGGCGTTCGCAGTAATCTTGACATTTTGCATAACGGTGTATATACAGTCTTGATGGAGTTTTTTCTTAGTACTGTTCCAATTTTATCCGTTACGTTTTGACCCGTTAAATTATTTTAAATGTTTAAAATGGAACGCGAATGTCTTAAAATTTATATGCATTTGACTTATTAGAAAGCATCATCAAAAAAGGTTTATTTCCGTAACTCGTTTTTTACTACCAGTTAAAAACCAATCGGCGTAAGTACCTCGCGATACGTCTGCTGGCGTTGAATTTATTTTTACGCGTTCAGGAGTACGGGAACATTGTTAGAGTATTGCAACTCGTTAGCTTAATGCTAAAAGCGTTGTCTGAACTGTAAATTCCAGTTGGTTTGATTTACGTGCCTTTGGTGTTCACACACATACATTTCTATAAACCTAGGTATCTACTTCACTTAATTTATTTTGATATTGATCAGCTGGAAAGAAAGGTCATTCACATTATAACAACTTAGCAGATGAAGTTAGTGAAAAGGTAAATTGACAAGTAATTTTTATTTACTTTAATATTTATAATACCTTATTAGTGTATCACAGAATCAACATATAGAACTATTTAAAGGAACAAAACTATACATAAAAAGATTTAAAAAAAAATAAATAATATAAAATGATAATATTTATGTTAAAAATATTTACAAAAGATAGTCTGCTCCAGCGTCTAGGGTGCCCAGAATGCTGGCTACCTCTTTGAATGGCCAGACTTATTCGTTGGCCGAGGTATTTGCTAGCATTCAGGTCACCAGAACAAGTTAATATTTATAGATAACTAATTTGACTATGTATACCTGGGAAGAACTGTTTAGTTAGGTAAGTCCTCATTCGAGAATGAGGTCAAAAGATGAATCTAGATCGGATGAGAAGCTTTTGGAAAGATTCGAAAGATATTTTTGTTCAAAATAAGTCAATGATTCAAAAGTATATGTGTAGTAGGTATCTGTTACCAGTGATGTTACCAGATAGCATGGGACAAAAACGTGGTGATTGACATTGGGTCTTAACCAAAAGCTTGAGCTTTTGGTTAAGACCCTCACCGTGCGGTAAAAAGTAGCTCACCGTGCGGTAAAAAGAGAAATATGTTATGAGTGTCTTTACAGGACAAGCTTAGAACAGTACAATATTCATAGCACAAATGAAGTCAGCGACATAAGTTATATCATATAACTCTAGAATTGTAAAACTAAAGAGCCATTGTGCGGGCTTCATAGCTCGTAAAACCGTTGGTTAACAGAGCAGAATAAATTGACACCATTTAAAAATAAAATACTATTTAAAATATATGTTTTTGATTTGTTACTGTCGAAATGGTATGCCGTCTTCATTATTAGTTTTGCAGTATGATATATTTTATTTAAGATCATAATTTAAAACACACAATAAGGTGTTAACATTTTTGAGAGTGATGAATATCATTTTGTATATTGTACATGGGTGTGACAGCACCATTCGGCTTTTTAATGGCACAGAATAGACGGTCGAAATAAATTGCTTCCATGATAACCTTCGGGTATCTGGCCACTATCTAAAACGAGTTTCGGCAAAAATTGCCTCGGTCGGTCGTTCCGTGTCAGGCCCGACTCAGCGACAGCATATTTCATTTCACGGCAAACAACCCACCTTTGAGAACTACGCAAATTCCAAAGGAACATTAGAAGAGGACTATTCTGAGATACTTACCAGGTTAAAGAAGATTCAGTGAATCTTGAACTTTTATTTGTTTGAGTGAACTGACAAATTTGCATTTTAACATAAGTCATTACTTTTATTTTTTAGTCCACAAAAAGTAATAAAGATGATAAATATCCGATTAAAACGGTTACGTCTTTAATAAGATGGAGGTAATTTTGGCGTTATTATTTTTTTTACTTGTATTTATGTTGCTCAATATTTTTGAGAAGCGGTCACCTTGTCATTGAACATTTCAAGTAGAGAACATATACAAATTTTAGGGTCTCATTCAATACAAGAAAACTGGGTGAGTTTAGGCAAAATCTTAACCTATTAAAGTATTTAGGTATGGAATCATCAAGTACCACTATTAGGCAACTTTATGCTGAAGCCATAATAATATGGAGTTCGCGCAATGAGGTCTATATTATGATTGTAATGCTGTAACTAATTAATCATCAATTAAAAACGCAAATATAATTTTAATTGTTTTTCAACGTCAAAGAGACAGAAATGGAAGTCGTATATTTAGAAGCTACTTACATATTCGAAAAAAAAATACTCACCACGTTCTCTTTACCTCATGCGGTAGTTCAATAAATTTAAGCACCAGGTAATAAGAATTATCAGTAGGCCTCAAACTAAAGTTTCTTTTGTAGGTAGGTACTATCTGTACTAGATGGTAGATATCAAGCGATGGTTTATGCATAAATAAATAAGTATTATATTACATCACGCATATTGATTCAGTGGTCATTTGCAAAGCACTTGCGTTAAAAAATCAGAAACAGCGATGGTACCACAAGGCCCACACTCTAGATCGAGATATTATTCAAAGAAAAGTTAGTTTCCCAGAAATAAAATAAACATATTAAAGTTCGGTCGCCGGTACGTCAAAGTGAACACTTGCAATTCGCAACTAGTACGCCCGCCGGTACAAAGTCCAAATTATATCGTCTGACATGCGTTTGATCGTGCAAAAAAGCCGCATATCATTAGTATCAACATTGTACTTACGTGAAGACTCGGGCAGATCGCTAGTAATTTACAAAATTATGTTTAGTTAACTGAATAAGCCCGTTCCACAGACAAGCCGGCGGTTGGACCAAGACGTACGTTACGTACAACCCTTGTCACTTCCACCGACAATCAATACACCTCGGCTCAGCAAATATTAACTTCTTAAGATGCTTCCCAGTAGGTATGTTTACAGCGTCGAGTGGGTTTACCTTTAAAATGAGCTACACATGACTTAGCCCTGCACTACCTGAAGTTATAATAAACACGCTCTAACTCTGCCGCTAGCACTTCACAATACCTGACCAAGAGAAATTTTAAAATGAGAGTTCGTGAATTCCTTTGTTCTTCCCCTTCCACGAGGAATTTAGGTTATTGAATTAATTTACTTAATAATTCACTTGTTTTGTTATATGTATGTGGGTTCTGAGAAACTAGGGTTTTCTTCGGTAATCCTTTTTATTTAATTTTTACTCACTTTTCTACACATTTACAGAGCAGCTCGTCGTCAGTCTTCGCTTCGTCTCACACTCTGACTCCCTCATTCATTATTTTACTCATTCGTTCATTCTTTCCTTTCCTTCATTATTCGTTCCATTTCACTGCGCTTTCATGCCGTTTCACATTCTCACAATCCCACATGTTTGTACATTTATTTATGTGGTCCATAAGAATATCCGTTTTTATATATTTTTATGAAACAGTTGGAAGAGCAGCACGCGCGATACGTGAAGGCCCGCACCCCGTTCGAGATGAAATGTTTCTGTTTCTTAAATTAATAAAGTACTATGATTTTATTTTGTAAAATGAAGTTTATAAATAAATAAACCATTGGTCCGCCCCGGCTTCAGACAGCAGATCTTTATGATCAAATTCCTTGTTTTAACATGTTTTCTACACAAGCAAAACCAAATACAATCAAACAAATATATCAAGAATAATCATCTCAACTATCAATAGCAATTAGTAACCAATATGTAGGCGATCACTTCCAGGCTTGTGCTACCTGCTCGTATTACGCGGCACGGCGCGTTAGTTCAAATAACGTATAATAATAATCAATATACTCTATCCCTGAGGCATCCGTATCAATGACGCAGTCATTAGTGACTCGTCGATAGTAATGAGCCCTAACGACCTTCCTCCGAGGCGATTACCTTCATAATTTCATCGGTTACGTGTAATACAGTGTGCGTTGTATTGGCGCTTCCATTCGTTAATAAAACCGAAGGAAATGAAGAACTTTGCTGATACACGGATAATATGGGGCGTGTTTGTCTTGTTTTACATTTCGCACACCAATAAGTAGAGTATTTATTTATTTATTTTGACTGCCAGAGATAATCACATTAAAAAAAACTTAAAATTAACTTAACAATAGATACGTACAAAATATAAAAACCTTTTGAAGGCAGTCACATCATGCCCTATAAACTAAAACTAAATAAATTATGAGTACACAATTTAGATAATGGCTAAATTAAATATATATGGTTAAAGAACTTTATTAATTTCCCATTAGAATAACAATAGGTATTCACTTATTGAGAAACAAATTTCACTTATTGGACTAAAATCACAATAATTTAGAAATTAAGACAACGAGTGTACATTGTCAAATTATTTTACAAAACACGGTGGTGTTAAAAAAAGTAGTATTGGTGTACCGTCCTAAACGACGAACAAATCTCTCATTAGAAACGAAACATAACACGGAGCCATAAAGAACAGGCAGCGACTAGATGTGGCATTGATACGCTCAGCACGCATCCATTTGAAAATAGCACAATGGTCGGATAAAACGGGAGTGATATAGTGATAACTTTTTATTTATTATTATTATATATATATATTATTTTGTTGAAATTAATATTTACTTAGATAAAGAATGTGTATGAAATATGTATATATGTATATATACTCTTAGTGTTTTTGTTATGTTGTTTTTTTTTCAATAGCGATTATTTAATTTGGTTTAGTGTAATTTAGTCTTGATAATCTGATATAATTTATTTGTGCATATATGTATTTTTATGTTTATTTTGTGTTTATTTCTTCAAGTACGATTTTATTACGGAGCAACTTTGTATTTATATATATTTTCCTTAAGTACCTTTATTTATAAATATATATTATAGTTTTGTGATATATGTTTTGAGCAGTCTTTTGTAAGCGCCCATTGATTTTGCACTTTTGATCCAGATTGGCAGCTTGTTATATAGCTGCACGCCTTCGTATTCGATGTTTCTTTTCCCATAGTTGGTTCTGGGTTTACCAACAATTAGATTGTTGGCACTACGTAATTTAATTTTTTGTACTTGAACTTTCTTAGTTAAAGCAATGTTGCTACTTATTTCATTATTTAAAATTTTTCTTATAAGAATACATGTTAGATACATATATGTTTGTGTGATATTCATTATTTGTGTTTCATTGTATACTTTTGCTGTAGGCGTATAATAATTGTAATTGAATAAATTTTTTATTATCTTATTTTGTTTTCTTTGGATCATATTTATATATTTTTTGGCCGCGGTTCCCCAAATTTCTATTAAATATTCTAGGTGTGGTTTTATTAATGAATTGTAGATTAAATATTTGATTTTCCTAGGAAGACAATTATTATTTCTGTACAGTATACCAGCCAATGACACTAATTTTGATGTAATTTTTTCTATATGGGGCCTCCAGGTAAGATGGCTGTCTATTGTTAGTCCAAGATATTTCTCCTTCACGGTTTTTGATATAGTCTGACCATTTATATATAGTTGCAAGTTGGTGTCGATATTTTTATTTTTGGCAGAAAAAACGACATATTTCGTTTTAGAGCTATTAATCGTCAATAAATTAGACTGAAACCAACGGTTTAATGTATTTAAGTCAGTTTGAGCTAGTATCATTAGGTCATTTATGTTACGGCCAAAAAAGAACACACTCGTGTCATCGGCATAGAGCGTTACATCTCCCTTAAGGTTGATTTTGTGAATGTCGTTCACGTAAATCAAAAATAATAGCGGACCCAAAATAGAACCCTGAGGCACCCCACACGTTATTGGCATTGAGCTACTTTGGGTTTCACCCATTTTTACCACTTGCCTTCGATTTTGTAAGTAAGAGTAAAAAATCCCTAGAGCTTTTCCTTCAATCCCTAAGAGTTGCAGCTTTTTCAGTAGTATTTGGTGGCTAACAGTATCGAAAGCTTTTTTTAAATCGATAAATATACCGAGGGCTATTTGTTTCTGATCGATTTTTTGCTTAATCATTGTTGTTAGGTCGATGGTTGCCGCTAGAGTATTGGATTTTGTTCGGAAGCCATATTGTTTTTTATATAAAAAATTTCTGGAATTTAAGTATGTTTCAAGGCGAGTGTGAAGAATTTTTTCAATTATCTTTGATATAATCGGAAGTACGGATACGGATTGGTCTATAGTTGCAAGGATCCCATTTGGGGCCAGACTTGTGGATAGGACTAACTTTAGCTATTTTTAGATCGTCAGGGAACGTTCCATTATCGAGGCAGTTGTTAATACATTTAGTCAGGACCTTTACAATAAGATTTATTATACATTTCAGAGATTTTGTGCTTATTTCATCAATGCCACAACTAGTGTTAGGGTCCAATCTATCCACAATTTTAAGAATTTCTTCTTCAGTCGCATGCCTGATATTGTCCATCTTGATACCTTGACATTCTGTACTTGCAATATGATGTTCGAGATTTATTTCTGGGATTTCTTTAGCCAAGACATTACCAATTGTAGAAAAGTAGGTATTGAAGTGTTCGCAGATTTCCCGTCTTTCCACTATTGTTCTTGAGTCCACTTTTAGTATGTCTGGAAATGATATGTGTTTTGATGTATTATTAGATAATTCCTTTATCAATTTCCACATTTTACGGGGTTTGTTTATAGTATCTGTAAATATTTTTCTGTAATACAAAGATTTTGTTTTTCTTATAGTTTTAGCTATCTGTGATTTTACTGCTACATAGTTCTGTTCTAGCTCCTTGCTTGACTTGTCTTTTTTGTGTAATTTCCATAATCTATTTCGTTTTTCTAGTCCTTGTATAATTTCTTTATTTATCCAGTCCTTCTTCGGGCTATTCAGAATTTTAGTTTTAACAATTCTACTGTATGTTATAGCATTTATAAGTTTTGCACTGATTTCATTATAGGAGTCAACTGTTTTAAAGTGAGTATTTTCTACAGTTTGATACAGTTTATTGTAGTCGATCGTGGTATACTTGATTTTTGGTGGAGGTGGTGGTTCATATTGTTCAATCTCAAAGTATATATTTTTGTGATCTGACAAAGACGAGTCTATAATAGCAATATGGAAGTGATTATTTTTCAGATCAGTACAGACATGATCGAGAACGGTTCTGGTCGTTGCAGTTTCTCGGGTACAGTATTCTTCCGTTGCGTTATTCAGTACTTTAAAATCATTTTCTTTATAGATGTTTTTGTATTTTTTGGTGGTATGTGTAGGATGTGCTAGATCGTAGTTGAAATCTCCAAATATTACTGCTCTTTTGAATCTGTGAAGGTGGTTAGAATAAGTCTCTAGAAAACGGCCTGAGTTGGTTCTTTCTGGCTTGTAAATGGCACCAATGTTTAGTGAGAATTTGGACACGTGGACCCACAAGTAGTGGTTATCTTCTTCGCAGAGTTCCAGAACAAGGTTGTGCTTAAGGTTGTTGTGAATAAATATGGATACACCGCCACCTCTGTTTTGTGGTCTGAAATTTGAGTAATGTGTATAAGATGGTATTTGGATTATACTTGCCTCGTCTGCACTCTTGATCCATGTCTCTGTCAGTACAATTACATGGATTATTTCTTTAAATGAGCTTATTACGCATCTAAGTTCGTCTAGCTTTCCGGGTTTAACTATGCTGCGCGCATTAGCGTAGAAGCATCGAAGGGATTTCTTAGTTTGGTTTATTTCTCCATACGTCTCAGCCAGTTGATATGTGCTGTCATTTCTTATAAAAAACCTGTTTGTGTTGAAGTTTGGGTAATGGGTATATCCTGGTTATCTTTCTGAGTTGCATTCTCAAAACATTTCACAATCTTCGGTGTACCTTTTAGATATTTTATTTGTAGGTTCGTTTCTCCTTTCTGTACTCGTGTTTCGAGCTCTTTCTTTAATTTGCGTAAGTACTTCTGTTGGTTTGTTGTTTGATCAGAGAAAAATTTTATATGTTCTCCTTTAGCTCTTTTGGTTCGCAGTAATATTTTGGGCGTTTCATCAGATTTATAAAATACCTTGATAGGACGATTTTTGTCTGGTTGGAACTTACCCAGACGAATGACTTTCTCGGGTTCTGGACAGTTGGCAATTGCAGCTCTGGTTATACTTAGCACTTCTTGTTTATCAGAGTCACGTCGTTCTGTAGCATTTTTAAGATTGCTCTCTTCTATACCAACTATAATTAGGTTTTTGGCTCGCAAACCACGCTCCTGCATTTCAGATATAAGGTCCTGATAGTTTGAATCCTCTTCAGTTGCAGAATATGATAGCATGTCATTTCGGAGAGTAACAATATCAGATTCCATAACTTCGATTCTTTTCTCTGTGTTGCTAGCACCGGTTTTTAAGCCTTCTAGTTCAGTATTTATATTTGCCTGCTCTAGAATAATTTTTTCCATAGTGCTGCTGAAGACTTTTACATCATCTTTTATGGAGTTGACTGTTTGACAAAGCAGGTTTATTTTTTCATTATGTGCGTTATTAGAGGCTGTTATGACTGTCATCATTTCCGACATTTGTTTTCGCATTTCCGAAATTTCTCGTCTTATAAAGGTATTATCATCCTCGCAGGGGTTTTTGCGCTTATTTCGGCGTGATGTGACTTGAGAAGTGGTTTGAAGCTCAAGGTCCAAGTTCGCGCTTACTAAATTCGGATATGAACCGCCAAGCGTGGCACTGCCGCATCCATCCGGTGAGCGTAACATCGTAGATCCTTGGTGTTTATAGTTTAGGTTTACTCACTTGTGTAGAAGCGTCGGCATTCGGTGACTCACTCCTTGTTGCGGCTCACGGCCTATGCGGTGCAGGATGTAAAATCAGAGGCCGTCTCGTTTCCTCGAGGTGGTGAAGAGCGGTTACGGCGACTGCGCACGTTCGCTGATGATCGACGCCGAATGTAGAAGGTTGTAAGTATAATTACCGCGGTTCAGAGTATAACAGTTTCTGTTCTTCTTAGTTCAGATGTTATATTGGTATGTTCGCCTAGTACACTATTTTACTAAAAATTGTCAACACGTCCACTTCGTACGCTCGTCCGACGAGTTATATCTCGTATATATATATAAAACAACATTATTTTATTATGACATCAGCGACGTATGATAACCTACTCTTCCCTTATCAACTCGTAGATTTAGTATAACAATACAACACAAAATAATATTTGGAAAAGCACTACATTCATTTTTGAACTTGCAAGTTCTGTTTTTGAACTCTTATTGTATGTTTCATATAAGTTAAAGTATTCTAATATAAATTATGATGCTGAATAAAGTACTCGTATTTTTGTTCGATACGATTCAATTTCATACATAATCCAAAGCTTGTCATTGTCAAGAATAAATGAAACTGAATATATAAGTACCTTCCAGAAATTCCCACTTGACCATTAATTCAAAAATTTACATGCAAGAATACACACATATCACACACAATTATTACTGTGTGTGGTTGGGATTACCTTTTTTTTTTTTTTTTGTCGAGGGGGAAATGCCTACCGCACCGTCACTCTCAGCGGGGAACAGAGAGTGGTGTGTCGGGCTCGCACCGACTAAAACCCCCTCGGTGGCCAACGCTGCGCAGTTGTGGGGGAGTCGGGATTCCTTGCGATTCTACACAGGCTCCCCCACAGCGCCTACCGCCAAGCGGCCCATCTCGCCGCGCAAATACGCAGCTGGAGCGTGTCAGGCCACCTGACACGCCCCACCCCCTCGGGACCGAGGTAACGGACGCCAGGCTTACCCCACGCCTGGCATCTCCGGTCCCAGCAGCGGATCTGCTGTGCGGCTCCGCTGCCTACCGCCTCTGCTAACACCCGAGACTCTCAATCCAGCTCTCCCTCCGAGAGCCAGATGAAGTCCCGAGACCCACCGGCTGCGGAGGATAGGGAGACCGGCAAACGTAATACCGTATCCTCCTCTTCCTCCGCAACCCCACCACGACGCGATTCGCGCCTCGCGCGGCAGCGCGCCACTGCCGGGTCGCGGAGGACAGGGAGGCCGGCCACGAAACACCGAGGTCCTCCTCTTCCTCCACGATCCACCTCTGCCCTTGCGGGCTTGCCGCAGAGAGCCACCTTCTCTCCGCGGCCCAGCTCGGGATCCGTCTTGGCTTCACCCTGTGCGGTATTGGAGGCTGGGCGACAAGGCCAGCCTCAACGTCCCGGACCACAGGGTTACTGAGCCCCCCCATCGCGACAAGATGCGGAACCCAGCGGGGGGGGCGGAACCCAGCGGGGGGGAGGTTGGGATTACCTACATACATGTTAATGTAGCAATAATATTTTGGTAATTTAACTTGTTAATCAGTAAATACATCACATAAAATTATTCATAGTAAAATCAATAAAAAAAATAGCCGTTTATAGCAAACATCTAAGGCTTGCTCACATTTCGATAGAAGCTTTATGACGTTTGTGACCAGATCAGATCATCATCTTTCTGTGGTGACCAGCAAGAATCTTACTGTCTAACCTACAACTTTGAAGAGTTACAACTCTGACAATAATTAAGATGTTATAAGCTCTTTGACATTCGTTTACCTCTGTACAGTAAACGATTTGTTGTTTTCGTATAAATAAAAACGAGACTAAAAAGATTTAATTTCCAAGAAAATAGCCATACCGTTACCGTCGGTATATTTTCTTTAATAAATGAAGACTCGCAAATAAATTAACATTCGAATTATTATGTTTATTGGTATTGTATTGTGTAGGTAAGATAATATTAACAAAGTAACGTGTAACGTGATACAAAATGTATAAGGAATGACCTGGGGTTAGAGTCAATTAACGAAATTAACTTTGGTATTCGGCCAGGACTCAGTTATGCGAAACGATAGATTAATAATAACAATCAGACCAATTAACAAGTCCCAAACTAAGGTTTTCTTTATCAGATTTTTTACACATAAGACACTTACAGTTTGAAAACATTTTTTATGAAACATAACCTTAGCGAAAATTTCGTATAAATGTTTAATAATTTAAAATTGTGTACGTTAGCTTCCATCGTCATTTCAGTTTGATGTGTACTTAAAGCCAGATGCCTTTAATTTTAAGTAAATTATTACAAAAAAGTAATTAAGTTAATGACAAAGGTTGATACTTCAAGTAATTATTTAACTCTTACATATTAAATACGATATTTAGGTAAGTACGATATGATAAAAAATAGTTTTATTTATGTATCAGCTTCTTTATTTGGGAAGGGGGAAGGGAAATTATATCTCAAGGTATAAAATATATAAAATTTTCAAGCTGTGAGCTTTAAACTATAATAATAATATCGTTTATTTCTCACCATAATCCTAGTCCACATACATTTAGCGTAGGTAACTTAAAACTAGAACACAGCTAATTATGAACTGTACTTACGTAAATATAAAAATCCTCGGGCAATTGTAAATCTGCCAAACAGTGTGAGCAATTTACACAACCACACTACTATGTGAGTCTAATTAGCTTTCCGAAGGTATTGGGTTTTTTAGTGGCAGAGTTACAACAACCAGAAAAGTACAAGAAATTAAGTCAGTTACAAACAATAATGATATATTAGCACAGTTAGATTATGGCAGGTTGACACCTATACTAGGATATGTCCTGTATCGTAGGTAATCAACCTTCCACCGAAGTGTAGATCTTATTAGTGAGACATTACTTATTTTGCGATAATATTGTAAACGATAAATATAGTGTATAAATTGAGGGTGGACAGAAAAAAAAACATTAGCAAATATCTTTGAACGGATTGCAACCACAGTGTAGAAAACAGAAGAGTAAAGAATATGAGTAGCATCATTTTACTAACATTATGTAAATGTCAGTCTATACATCTGTTATGCTAAAATCGCATACATCATATTATATTAAATGGAGTATAGTGGGTATTATGAACTGTTTCATGAGTATAGATGAATTGAGTGACAGTGTTTTGTAACAACGGTGCAATGAATAAGAGAGAGTATGGAAAGGGTAATGCGAGAGGCATTAGATAGAAGAAATATACACATACGTACACACATACACATACATATACACACAGCCATAGATACATAAATATATATATATATATGCATATATATATATTTGATGATTGGAAGGAAAAGATGGAATCTATGTTAAAATTCTTAGTATTTTTTCAGTGTCGTCGTAGGATAGTGATGTTAAAATATTTTTCATAGTGGTTTTTAAGCTGAATCTGTCTAGATTGTAAATTGGGGTAATGTCATTAAAATGCCTGTAGAGAAATGGAGCAGTGTAGTACGATTGGCGGCGGGTAAACATTTTATTAAAATTGGGAACACTGGTCCGGGGTCGTCTTTTGTTTTGGGATATAATAATAGAGGGATCGATTGACTTATGATGACGAAGAACTGAATTGTAGAAGAACAATTGTCTGACTGTAAGTAATTGGGATTCCGAGAAAAGCTTGTTGGTTGAATATTTCCGGGTTTTAAACTGTACAGTTCAATCAAGGCAAATGTCACTATTTTAATTAAATGTGGATAATTTTTCAGTATATTTGGAAAAGGTAACAGATGGACTAAATACCTACAATCAATATCTTTTTACCAAAACATCGTCCCATTTTGTCCAATCGAAATTTTCATATTAAGTCGTAATGCCCTGTGCCACACAATCCTTACCTTTATCTTCATGCTTCGGAAGGTAATTTCAACTAGCTATGAGCTATTATTAGCTTAGCTATTGAATAAACGAGTACACTTTTGTTATTCCGCAAACACCTGTACGCTAAAACCAAAGGCATGAGTAGTTGACTGCTCCTAATCCAGTTTACCGATTTCGCCCAAATCTATCGGGATAACTGTTACTACAAAGGTATTCCTATCTACTGCTACAGACTGTGGCAGATCTATGTGAAAGCGCACTTCGGCTAGACGCAAATATCTAATGACATCTGTAGCGGTTGTTAGCTGGGACCGAAGCGACGTGCCTATTGAATCAGAAGTTTCGGCCAATTTCCAGAACTCCAGCCGCAATTTGATTGTGTCATACAAAACGAAACTGGAGCCGAAACTTCGGTCGCTTTCTACTAATTTTACACGAGTCCGCTCAGCCACGAAAATGAGCGACGGGTTGCGGTGCATCTTGCAATTGCTAAGTTGAAAGTTTTCATACAAATACACAAAAAGCAAACCCGTTTTGGTACATTTATTTTACGCCTTTTCTAGAGTTCGTCTTTGAAAACGATTTTTTTTCAACGAAACGAAATGGTACGAGTTCTTGTGCGATTTTCATCCAAATCAAGGACCCGTTTTATTTTGAACTAGCGATCCGCCCCCGTTTTTCACAACTACAGTGGAGAAGTAATGATTTTTTGGGCTTTTTTTAATTTATTGTATACATACACGTCAACCTTCTTCTGTTTATTTAAGATTCAAACATTCTGTATATTTAAAAAATCCGGTGTAAAGATCTAATACATAGAGAAGGGACTGTTTTATACTATGTAGTGAAGCCCGATGATCTGTGTGATTTGTTTTTACAGTAACATTGATAAATTAATTATGTTCAGTTTAGGGCCCGTAAATACCGAGCTACGCTAATGATCATTGTTAGGTTGTTAGGTATTGACTATCGCCCCCAAACTTGAAGAGAAATTATTGCAAGACGGGTGCTAGCAAAATAATAAACGAAAGAAAACTATTGCGTAGTTTCCTCAGCACCGCCACTGCTTCAGTAACACAAAATGTCTTGTATGCAAAATCGCTGGGAAAATTTTATTCCTAATAAGATATTTACACTAAAATTATGAAGAGGAAAGATTTGTATTTTTGTGTGTGCGTTTGTTAATATATACTCAAAAAATACTGTACCGATTTAAAAAATATCACCATTAAAAAACTACATTCACCTTGAGTAACATAAGCTATATTTATTGCTAGAAAAGATTAGGGATCCTTACCAAAACTTAAGTAATATAAAATCCACACGATCGAAGACGGGCGGTCTGCTAGTTTGATTCTATATAAAATAAATGTTGTCGGAGGAGCAATTTAACAAAGTTCCCGAGACTGATATCTCTTTGGTGTTTTCTGTTTGCACTTTACCGTGAATAATACGAGTGATGGAAAAAAAGAGTGCATTTGTGTGTGGCTTAAATATTCGTGCACTATAAAAAAAGTCCTGCGTAGTATGCCGCGCTCAATGAAATTAACTAATATAGTTTGAGACGATGTCATATCGATGTCATTTTTAAGAACAGAAATATTTAATCTCCCTTGCAGGGTCCAGCTCGAACCTCACGAATCGCGCGTACTGCTCTTCCAACTGAGCTAACCGCAAGTTATTGTAGGCGATGTATTTTTCTGTCAACAAGTATGTAACTCTAAACATATTCGGCAGTGAGCACTTACCGGAGGCTTAGAGATTAATACAACAGAAAAATTCATCGCCTATGATAACTTACGGTTTAAGCAATAAATAAAAATAAATAAATAAATGCGCCAGACAATCACACCTATCACCTGGTCTCAAACTAAGGTTACCCCCTTGTACTATGAGTACCAGACGACGGATACTAACTGGGGGCGTCATCCTAGCACACCCAGACTCAAGTCAATTTAGAAAAGTTTGTTTTCCAAATTGACCCGACCGGGAATCGAACCCGGAACCTTTCGCGCTTTGGCCGCCTACCTTAGCCAATGGGCCACCGAGTTCGTCAAAAATAGGTCGTACGTAAAGGTCGTGGGTTCGAGTTCCACACCGTAAGGGTAGACCAAATTATTATGTTTCTTTAAAATATTCTTATTTATATTCTACAATAGTTTACCATTGCGGCGTTAAAAACTGAAAAAAAATATCGATGTCATTATTATTAATAAGTTGTTAAAGGAGAAAATTCTTAAGCAAACAATTAGGTATAGATTCAATGTACAAGTAAAGGATAAAACATTTAACATAATAGTATGTACCTACCACGGCAATGGTTACAGAATTTGTGTTATTCGAGGCACACCGCAACATCCTACGTCACGGTAATATTTGGCCACGAGCTGCAGTGGCCCCTTGCAATAGAATACAAATAGCTGCATTGCTACACAAAGGCGAATTCAGGTGCATGGGCTGCAGAAATGCATTTATTTCTATGAAAAATAAACCGGCTCTCAAAAATTGGATCGCTAAGACGAAACTTTGAAAGCAATCGATGTCAGAAGCAAGAAAATGTATGTTCACAGCTTTGTAATAATTTTCAACCGTTCTGAAAATATATTTTAATTGCCATGTTATGTGTGTGTAGGTACATCTACTCGTACCCAACTTATGATGCCATGAGTTGGTTATTTTTATTGCTTTTTCTATATATTTATATTTCAATCGTGTATACGTACCTCAAATGCTAAATTAGCGTTTATATAATATCTTAAAATTTTTACAGAAATATGAGACAAATCTTATAAAAAGGTATTAAATATCTCATAAATAATATATGTGTAACATATGAAATACCGTCTACGTATCACTTCCTATATGTGCTTTTGATTACATTGCTTATTGTTTTTATCTTTTCTTCATCGTTTCAACCATAGCAATCGCAACGATCGTGATCATTTAATTACAGTCTACTCCTAATAGATTATATTATTATTATGTCGTGATATTTCGTTAATAGATACGTACTATTTTATGACCGATAATAACTCACGCAGTCACGTTTTATTTTGATAGGTATTTTTAAGGTTATATAACGATGACAACCGTAAAATGTTACTTTTTAGTTAGTCATTCTTAAACTAAGGCCTACATTATATGGTCCACCAACTGAATAAAAAATAAGGCAAGAATTAAAATCACCATGAGTTTTTCCAACAAAGTGGTGATAATAACCGGTGGGAGCTCCGGTATTGGGGCCGCAACTGCTGTCATGTTAAGCAAGAAGGGTGCATCAATAGCAATTGTTGGGAGAAATGAAGACAGACTCGAAGGCGTTGCCAATCAATGCGCAAGCGCTGGCAGTCGACCGTTGATCATCAAAGCAGACATATCTGACAAAGACGATGCCGATCGAATCATCCGAACCGCCCTGGATAAATTCGGAAAAATAAATGTTCTAGTCAATAATGCCGGCGTGAGTGGGTATAGCGAGCTTCTGGGTAAAAATATAATGGAAACTTTAGACGTGAACATGAACGTAAACCTGAAAGCTGTCGTGCGACTAACAGCGCTAGCGGCACCTTATCTGATTCAGACTAAAGGAAATGTGGTGAACATGTCATCTGCTGTAGGGAGTTCGGTGACTTTGTCCTCTAATCTGGCCTACAATATATCTAAGGCTGCGTTAGATTATTTCACGAAGGCAGCTGCCATGGAACTGGCTTCAGCCGGCGTCCGCGTAAATGCTGTCAGTCCAGGCCCGGTGCGGACGGACCTTTTGAAAAACAATGGGTTCACCCAGAAATGGGATGACTTTGTGGGGGGTACTGCTCTTGGGAAGATTTCGGAAGCAGACGAGATCGCAGATCTTGTGGTTTATTTAGCCAGTGACAAAGCTAAAAGTGTCACAGGATCTGTATTTGTGATTGATAATGGGGCGCTGCTTAAACATTGATAGTATTGTTATAAAATAAATTTTAGATGCTTTCAAACTATAAAAAAATATGTAAAATGTTGCTGTACCAAAATTGTATTATGTAGTATGTAGTTAATTATCCCTTTCCGATTTGTTGCTCCTTTTGTCATTTATTCTTTGCTTAATTATGGAATTGATAATGTTTAAAGTCATGACACACTATGGCAATTTCTGACAGACTTTTATTATCACAAAGGCTACCATTTTAGTTTCTAAATATCCTTGAATTTTAAAATCATACTGAACAAATCTATGAATAACGCTGCAACGCTACAACGATTTACTGAAAACATGCTAAAAAAGTTCCCGAGCTTAAGGCTGCTTGTCTACCGAAGTGATACAAGGTAAGCGAGTTAGAAGCCCATCAATAGCGGCATAACGTATATTGCACCACAAAAAGATTGGACAATAACTGTGACGTTCAATTCCTCGAGGTCCATAGACTAAATGGTGTCATTGATAAATTTCTTCAAAGGTCAAAATATTTTTCTTGCATTCCCTTAACATTTTTCATTCACTTTTTTCTTTAATTTTCCCAGGTTTTGTAAATATTAATCTACGGGCATGTTTACACAGCATTTATGCAAATGACGAGCCCGTACTTTGTACATACAAGTACTTATTATACAAAAAAGGCTCCATTTGTAAAGCACGTTGGTTGTGGTCCTAATTAGTTGGGCGATCAAGCCTGTTTTGCCTGGCAAGTAGACTTTTAATTACTACACGACCTGTAATTGCGAAGTGAAAAAGGTGGTTCTAATTTGGTAGAAAAGCTGCTGGCGTTTTTCTTGATTCTAATATAATGCATGGGTAGTGTACATTAACGTGAAAACTAAATGTGGGAACACTAAATACCTAATACATGCTTAAATATTTGCGAATATTCCATCCCCCCTCATAAAAACACGCCCTCTGACTAGGGGATATGACGATACACAGGACCTAAAAACCGGCTCATTTGTGTGATAATGAAGAAACCTACGTTCAGCAGTAGAGGCTAAGGGCTGGAGGGCTTGTGAAGATATCGTATTAAATATTAGATTAATCATTATACTCGTAAGTATGTTTACTTATAATAAACTAATGTGTGTAAAGTGAAGTTCGAAGATAGAGACTTCGAGTTTTGCGTCACTTGGACCTCAACCAAATACTCAAAGCAAGCAAAAAGAGCTATTCTAGGAGTTTCTTCGCGTGAGTTTTATTTATTTTTACGTATTTTTTTTTATATTTTAATATCGTTATGGTATTTATATTGATATTTTCTGTTAGGATTTTTCTCAAACATTTTGCACGGCTGTACCCGTTTCTCGATGTCTACTATTTCCTCTACCTAAAGGTTGTCTGGAAGAGATTGCTCTCTAGCAATAAGAACGCCTATATTGTACTTAAATATGTCTGTAAAACCAATTTCTGTAAATTTTCTGTGCAATAAAGTGTATCTATCTATCTATCTATCAATCTATAGCAAAACGACTGTTTGCACTACGACCCCCTTTTAAAACGAACGACCCTGGTATTCTTATTAGTTTTAGGGTTCCGTACCCAAAGGGTTGAAACGAAACCCTATTACTATGACCTCGCTGTCTGTCCGTCCATCAGTCTGTCACCAGGCTCAAGGTCGGCCTCAAAAATCGTGATAGCTAGAGAGTTGAAACACACATAGACTCTGTATTTCTATTGCAGCTATGACAACAAATACTAAAAACAAAATAACATAAGTCTTTTCAGGGGGGCCCCCAACAAACGTGTTTTTTCTTGCTGTTTTTTGCTCGATATTAATAAAAACTGTTTTTTTTTTTTTTTTTTTTTTTAATCTAAAAGTTTTAGAAGCTTTGGTCGATACATTCGATCATGTCAGCTTCATCTTACCCTAATCTTAAAAACAATCAAAACAACTTCATAGAAGCAATTACAAAATTCAATATAACTTTAGCATTATCCGTTGTTGGATCTGCTAGTAATCCAATCAGTGACCCTATATTTAGAACATTGACATTGAATGACTTAAAAACTAACTCCCTTAAATGTCTATTCCGCTCACATTCCATTAACAAGTGATGCACATCATCCACTACTTTACATATTGTACAGTTCGGAGACTGCACTAATTTCATAAGATATTTGAAATTATTTAATGGGATGTGGCCAGATCTTAACCTATGAGCTATAATTATCTGTGATCGATTTAAATTCGTGTTGATAAACCAAGGGATCCGAGGAGGTTCTGACTGTAAAGTCTTGTACCAGATTCCTTTTTCACGTGATCTTTTATCGTAATACTCTTTCCACTTATGCCAAATCTGTTTTTTAAAAATAATAAACGATTCCAAATAACTAGGTTTTACATGTTTAAGTACTCCATCTGTAATTGCAAGTTTAGCTAAACGGTCAGCCTCATCGTTTCCGCTGATACCAGTATGAGCTGGAACCCATTGTAAAACAATAATTTTATTTTTTTGTTGAAAACAAAGTAGTTGTTGTATAATAGCATAGGCTATCGCCAGCCCTCTATGGCCAGAGGAACAGCGAGCGATATGCTGAAGAGCGCTTTTGCTATCAGAGAAAATAACTATCCTGTCACCGAATAGACTACTGGCATAGGAAAGTGCCTCATTTATTGCGACTAATTCTCCAGTCATAATGCTAATGTTATCATTTATTTTGAAAATACCCATCTTTTTAAGTAATGGGTGAAAATAGGATGCTCCAATGATATCCCCATTTTTCGATCCATCTGTATATAGTTTCCACCAACCTTGATATTTTCTATTAATTTCATTTAAAGTTTCTGTTCTTAATAATTCAGTATTTATTTTTGCTTTTGCAGTATCTAAACATTCTAAAGAAGTAATAATATGGTTATTTATCTTTATGTTGGAGACCCAGGTTGGCAAATTGAATAAATCTAGACGTGGAGAACTATGTACCCTAGTATTTTTTGTTTCGAGGAAAATAATTTGTAGCAAAGGTTTTTTCTTTCTACTCCAATAGCTACCGGTGACAAGACTGCTAAGCTCCTGCAACTGTTGTTAGACGCTTGAAATATTCACAAAACATATAGTTGCACATTTACTTCAAAAATAAATAATTGTGTCTAATGTTGAATAGATAATGGTACGGAACCCTTCGTGCGCGAGTCAATTGGCCGGTATTTTATTTTTTTCTCGAGTGATATCTCAAAATTAATAAGGTGACTAATAGAGTCACCGTAATCTTCTTTTAAAAAGCGCTTTAATTAATCCAAAATTAAGTAACTTCAAAACCATAAAAATTAAATAAGAAATGCATCCATTCTCATCTGAACTTTATTCAGTTTCCACCTACTCAAAATTACTGTGAAATTCATTCGTAGTATGGTCTGCAGCAAGTTAGCTTAATATTATATACGAAACTTCACTCAACTCGACTTGGCATATCTGTACGTGGCGTTGTCAGAAACAGTTTCGTATGAATAACGAAGATGACTGGTTTTGCACAAGCCTTTTCGCATTTTAAGTATTGCTATCAAGCAAGTCCTATGACTTTCAAAATAAAGGTAAACGTAACGTTAAATAGTCGAGAAATAAGCAGTTTGCAATAACCTAAACTATGTCATTGCGATATTTAAATATCTACCTGTTGGTTGTCCTGCTCCAAGCATTATATTTTTATCAACACTTGGCAACTTCACATACTAAATTTCTTATGTGTTATTGCTCAACTCAATCGCAGTATCTGTATCGCCTAGGCACGATCACCTAATAAGACTGTAATGATATTCAATCATGATAAACACTCCTGATAGTATGCCGATCTAATTCTTACACAATAATGTCGCGACACATATCGAGTCTGCTCTTGTCCTATCATCAAAAGAAATACCGAGTAAAATAAAGGGCTTTACAACTAGATACGAAGTTTGTTACGATACAATTAATGACATAGATAAGGAAATGATATGTATCTTGATCTGTTGTAAACCTTAGCAATCATTTAAACTAGTCACGTGAATGTATTGCGTATTACGTATACCTATCATTACTCGCGAATTGAAATTCAAACATCAAACTTACTTTCATTAAAATGCAAATGAAAAATAAAACAATTTGCATCTGATAAAATATTTGAACAATATATTCCTACTTACTCTTAGTGAGATGCATAATCAAATTATTTAGCCTTAATTAAACATGTCTGCTTAACAAATCTTTTTTATCCCCGTTATAATATTTTATCCTTAAATTCTATTAATCCAATTGAACTAACTTTATTTAGTGTTTGACTAAAAGTTTTCATTTTCAGTTATTTCCATAAAACCACATCGGCAAACCAAGCCAACTGCAAATAGTGCATTCTGCAACATACATACATCTCTTCCACTTTTACGCGCTATATATCGTGCAGCTGTCGTAAACCGGGCACTAAAATTGGTTAAGTGAGTTTGACTCACTTTTTACCTGACCAAGCTGGCTGAAGTCGGTTTAAAATAAAAGAAAATTCAATAAAGCTATGCTTTTAAGTTAAGGCGCTATTTATACTGGATCAATTTATAGAAATTATTTAACGTCATAAAGTCATTTTGTACAAATTAACAACACATGTTTTATGTTATAACATAATCCGATGATCCGGTACAGATCTGCTGACTTTTATTACAGTTTAAATTATAATAGTACTAATGTACTAAAAAAATAATTGTGAAATTATAAAGCAGTAGTATTGATGATTTATTTTTATTGTTACCAATCAATTCAGTGCTTGATAACTGTCTATTATATTGATACTGTTACGAGCTTCGGGTTTGTGACAATAAAAACAGCCGATAAAAATTACCAAAAGTCACACTTTAATTGAACGCCACTAATTACAACCTTAAAACGCACTAATTAAAACAACAATCACTCCCAAGTCGCACTTCAAAATCGCTTTCGAAGTAATCACTTGTATCGCTAATTTAATACTGTCCCGGTCGCGGTGAATCCCGGCCTTTTATATTGCCGCGGCCGTTCCCGAACCTTCCAACGCAGAAACATCCGGAACATTCGCGCGCAGTCCGGCCTTGACCGGCCGTACGCTCGGTTAAGGCCATAGTTCTAGTAAGTTCTGGCGTACGCGTCTCGACTCTCAGAAGTCCCGCCTTTCCAAACTAGATGGCGCTGTTTACTAGGACACCATCGATCGTGGCGCGTAACAATACGTTACTGTTTTTCTCAGATAAATGTATAGGATCGACTGTAGAAAACGCAACTAGGCTTTAAGTTTGCCTTTAGTACTTTTTGTGTGCGTGCATTTAATTGAAAATTAAGAAAATGATTAAAAACAATTTCACAAAATTTTATGGGAAGGTATGTTTGTTTGGTCGCCCTAATAAGCTGTTGATCTGGTACCGTGGACAAGTGATAGCAAGAAAGCAATAATATATCAAGGCAAACGTTTTCTAAAACTCTAAATAAATACCACCTATTTAAATAAACCAATCTGCTCAAATGGAACTGAGTCAAAATGACCCGCTTACCTATTCTGATGCAGCAGTCATATAGAATATCGTCTACTAACATTAACATGACTGAATAAACTCTGCCATATAATTCCTAAAGCTGGCAGGTCTCATATTTTTTTTTCTTTCAATACTTGTAACTCAAAGGCGGTCGTTTAGAGGTTTATTGTTCCACCTAGCTTCTTCTTCTTCTTCTTACTCCTTTGATGCTGTATGTCCAGTAGTGTTATATTGTTTTGTTGTTGTGACCTAATTGTTTAATATTGTAACTATGATTTTTTTTTCTACTTTTCCCAAATGTGTTAAGTGTATAAAACTACATTATATATTATATTAACTCTCTGTATTGTTTACGTATATTTTACTAATATTTGTTATTTTTTCTTTGTTCTGTTTCAAACTTTTCTTGTTACTTTTATATTGCGCCCCTCACCACAAGGTCTCACCTGAAAACCAGCGCTGATGCAGCAATGCGCTGCAGCAGCTTATGCTGAGGCTGGGACCTTTTGGCACATAAATGTACCTTATATAAATACTTACTAAATGTACAAAAGTTGTGTGTCTATGTGTGCCAATAAATGTTTTTTCTTTCTTCCTTTCTTTCTTGCTTTCATTCCAATAACTAAATTAACCTAGATACAAACAAGGAACGATAAAAAAAACATCAAATTACTTCATTCCAGTCATACTTATCTAAGTAATTTACAACTCCAAAGTAATTAAAACTGAACATAAAAACAATATGAGTACAACACATGAAGAAAACAGCAACACGCAATGTGTCATTGCATTGCCGCCATTCAGACATTAAACTTTAAGGACCTGATAAATCCTAATAGAGTACCTATTAAATAACTTCACCGGGAACTCGTTACACATTCCAATCTATTTTAGAAAACTTCAAACCGAAAAGTGCAATGTTCCCGCAAATGCGTCTACAGATTATTCCGTGAGCGTTCCTGAAACTGCAACTACGGCGTGGAAAGAGTTTTTTTAAATATATATTGGTGCTTTGAAGCACAGACGACTGTTATTAATATTACATGAGAGTTTCCGACTTGGAGAGACGTGAACACCACCTCGGAATAGCCAATTTTTAGAATGTCCGACTCAGGTGGAAGCATTACCTTTTGCAAGGAGAGAAAAGGAAAGAAAATTGATGCAGTGAATTAATGGGTCGTTTTAAAACGAGTGTTTTACTAAATGCATTTACCATGATGATTTCCAAAACGTACTCAACAAATTGGATATGATATGAATCACGTGGCATTTGTGTAGTGGCTGGGAACGATTTGTTATTTTATTCTTACGTGACACCATACACGAGAAGTGAGGAGGTCTTTTGATGTCGCGCCATCTTTGGTCCCGGATTCGATTCCTGGGCGGGATAATATCGAAAATGAACTTTACTAAAGCGGTTGGTGCTCTTTAAATAAGTTCGTTAACTAATGAATTCGTTTCAATTCCGTATCTTGATGAATTAAAAGTTAACGTTAGTTATTTTCTAAGCAAGTCAATGCCCGGTTAAACAAGCCAAATTTGAAAAAGGAATCGTTCTATTCACGGATAGTAATAAATTAGAGGCGTAAGCTAAAAACAATGGACGATTGATGACAGCTAATATGAGAAGTAAAACAATGGACGAGTGATGACAGCTAATATGAGAAGTAAAACAATGGACGAGTGATGACAGCTAATATGAGAAGTAAAACAATGGACGAGTGATGACAGCTAATATGAGAAGTAAAACAATGGACGAGTGATGACAGCTAATATGAGAAGTAAAACAATGGACGAGTGATGACAGCTAATATGAGAAGTAAAACAATGGACGAGTGATGACAGCTAATATGAGAAGTAAAACAATGGACGAGTGATGACAGCTAATATGAGAAGTAAATTTGAAATTAGAATTAACAACTCGTAGAAAAACGGATAGTGATTTTTGACACATTACGAATCGTAAAACATTGGAACCGTGCTGATTGTGTAAATGTTTCCTTGTTTATTTCAAATATCATTAGTATGTGTCACTTCTTAGTACCTAATTTAATGTTAAATAAAAGTGACTGTTCATTTTTGGGAAGGAAACAAAGTTTTTAATAAAATAAATATGCCTTTGAGAATTGTTGAACCAACTATTGTTTTCTTTGCTCCTTCTCTCCTTCATACATCTTTCTTGCTTTCATCCTTACTAATATTAGTAAATATAAAAAATAAATCGGAAAGTGAGTTTGTTTGTTTGTTTGTTTGTTCCGCTTTCACGCCGTAACTACTGAACTGATTGCTTTGAAATTTAGCAGACGTAAAGTTAGAAGTCCGGATTAAATAATAGGGTACTTTTTATCTCGGAAAAATTGATACCTATTCCCGAGGTAAAACAAAAATATAGTTTGCTTGATGGATGGATTGGATATCCGAAGACCGAATTCCACGCGGGCGAAGCCGCGGGCGGAAAGCTAGTTTTAAAATAAATGGCTACCCCAGTACTTAGCAGGTTTATTGCGAGAATCCCAAAAAACTTGCCGAGCTAGCAATCTTTAAAATATCCCCTCAAACCACCAGGCTACATGATATGAAACAATAACACTACAAAATAATAATACGAATAGTTGCAGTTCGAAATATTCTTAACTCTATGATATGTAGCATTGATTTTCCGCTTTTTAATATCAGTGCCTAGGTAATATAATTTGTGTTATGTATTGCCAATAAACGATTTATCTTTTTATCTATCGATTATATCGAAAATGACTTTCCATGTGATTAAAATACAAGTTTTTTCACTAAACAGAAACCAAAGTAGGTATATAAATCAATCAGTGCCAACAGCACGTATGAAGGAACTGTTCCAAGTACCGGCTTGTAATCTACTAATTAAAGGCATTGTTAGGAGTCAGAATCTCTATCTAGATTTGCGTAATAACCCACTGGAGTCGTTAACTTACGAGACACACAGCCGGCAACATCAGCGAACATACGAGTACACCAATGGACAGACATATCGATTTGTTGCAAGTAGGTAAACGCTTTTCAATGCATTTGTGCCGACCTACGACATGACATACAAGTCGACACAGCGTCAGCAGAATTGGCATAGTAAACAACGCTCCATACGTAATGCGCGATTAGCCAATCAATAACATCGACCCTACATCGCGATGTTAGAGTTTTTGTCGCCACTAGCTACATATATAACAAACCAAGATTGGTAGTTGGATTTTGGTCCCCGAGCAGATAAAAGCTCAGCGGAAAGAAAGAAAGAAAGAAAGAAAAAACATTTATTGACATCACAAAATTTACAAACAACGCAAGACAAATGAAACAGATATAGTGTAAACACTTTGTGAGGCCAATTTGGGTTCCACCTCAGCAAATGCCGCTGCGACATTTTAACGTCCCAGCAGCGCTGGTATTCTGGTGGAACCCCTTGCTTGGAGAATTAGCAAGCGCCCTGGCTCTTGCTAGTTCCCCACGCAATCGAGTGGCGCTTATAATTTTATTCTTAAAACTACACAAAAAAAAAGAAAAAAGAAAAAACGACAAAAACAAACATTGATAAAAAACAGGCAAAGACAATAAAGTACTAAACAATCACAACGGAAGCAGAAGATATAACTATTACAAACACAGTGTTTCATATTAGAACAAATATGACAAAAACCTAAAAACAAATATAATAAAATCGGACAAACATTCACACATGCACATACACACCTAAATTCAAACAAATTTACACAAGACAAGCAGGCCCATCACGCGCAATACGTCAAATTTCTCACATGAGGCGACAAAAGCTACTACACCGTTGATTGGGAGATAGTACACCGTACTCATATTTTCAGCCAATCAGCAGTTGACGCATTGATTTTGACATTTCTTAAGAGCGCAATGAAATTTACTCTCGCGGCGCATGCTAGGCCTGAAGGACAAAAGTTGCGACACATTACATTGGTCAATGAAAAAAAAAAAAAAAACTCGATAATAATTTACTTTGAGCGTTTCCGAACGTTCTACACGAAAAAAAATAAAAAATAAAAATGCTGTGTGAGTGGTGGTGTGTACTGTCATTATTGGTCTGTGGTGTGTACATGACAGCATGCGATGCGTTCCTATGTGCTTGTTTTGTTGCGGAAGTACTTCCATTTTAGTAAGGAACGTACGTTCCTTACATTGGTGACCTCGACGTGATGGACATGGTATATTGGTTTGTTATAATAGCGTGGTCCTGCAATCTAAGGGTCGAGTCAGAAAAATGTTTCGATTTTTCGAATTTAAGTCGTGTTTCCAATGCACATTTTTGTACCGATGACTAAACTTTGATGATATCAATAAATCAAATCTTTGATGAAGTAGGTTTTATTATACTTATTATTATTTATTATTATTAATTTAATAATACTTAAATTAAAATCATAGGCCTCGCAAACCGCTTTTAAACCATCGACACAACAAAACCAACCTTTCTATCGAGAAAATGCCGGTAAGAAACTTAGCAGATTTGTTACAGTAGCAGTATTTAACTTATTTATTTATTTAAAAACTTTATTGCACATAAAACGAACAAAAGGTGGACTTAATGCTAGGAGCATTCTCTACCAGTCAACCGTTGGGTCATGCAGATAGTTTGTTTATGGGTGCGGTAACAGTACAAAATGTGAGTATGAATTACAACAAAATTAATGATAATAAATAGCAAAAAATTAAACACTAGAATAGAATATTCATACATAGGTTCATGATAAATAAATATAATATAATAATTAAGCAAAGTAATATAAAAATTAAACATAAATATAAGCAAACAAGTTAAAAACTTATTGCTATGTGAAGATCATTTTAGGCCAGATCATATAGTTTTGCTATGATGAGGAAATAATTAAGTACCCAAGCTAGTATTTATTTTTGAGGGGTAAGCTTAAACAAACTAGCCTCAAAAGTAGCACCAATTTCGGGTAAAAGCCTAGTGAAGATGAAAAATCTAGGTAGCCCGATAGTTAGATAGGAAAAAACAGCAGCTGCTTAATCATGACGAATAGAAGCCGTCGCCTTGCTCCATATACACACTAATAATACTCTACATACTGTATGTCTTGGTGCAAAATTAGTAATATGTTTAGCTTTTTATTTGTAAAAAAAACTACTGTGTTTCTTGCCGGTATCTTCTCGGTAGTTACAGGTTCCGAATCGGAAGTAGCTTCATTTACATTGTATAGAGACGATTCATAAGTATTACTAATGTAATCTACATGGATAAAAAAACATGGACTTTGACAAGGCTCTTTAGACCAAACAATTTTATTCATAATAAAAATACAAAAAATTCAATTCCTCTTTCAGTGTGTGATTTGAACCCACGACCCCTACATATTTTCAACTATCGTAGTTCATGGATGCGAATCCAATCCGGAAAAATACACGTTTCTGTTTCTTTAAGGTCGTAAGACCAAAAAAACAAGACACATTAGAAATTCAATGTGAGTCAGACCCTATCAGGTTAAAAAATTTTGGTTTGGGCTTAATAGTTATTAAAATTTACTTTGTTCGAAAGCATTTCTTATACATTGCCAAGAATAAAGATTCTCGTCTCAAATCTTTACCTATCACCAGATGAATTTCGATTTATAAGAAAAAACATGTTCTTCCGCTTTTAGTGCATTGTGTCTTTATTCATTTCACGGCGCAGAGGGAGTCTGGATAGTTGCGTCGGAGGCTAAAATTAAAACAAGATGATTGGTGCATCTCTGTTATATGCAAATGGCTCTAAAACCACGCGGCTCCATAAACGTTCAGGGCTTTGACGTATGAATATTTAGTCCTAAGTGCCTTCATTTGGCGAGTATTAGCTGACGCTAGACATTCTATTTGGTTTGACGAGTCGACGCATTCTGGAGAATAGGATTGAGTGAAATAACATGCAATTAGCCTGTGTCTCGCTTAAGAAAGTTCGTAATAAAGCTTCCAAACTGTAAAAATATATTTACTTGCTAATATTAAATTGAAATAGATAATTAATAAAAACATAATATATGTGGCTGAGTACACATACGGTCAATAGTCAAGTAGAAAATAAATTAGGAAAAATAAATCTATAACACAAATTAATTTATATTTAAGCAACAGAGTTTCGACAAAATTGAACCTATATTTTAAGTTCCACGTCTATTAATAAGAAAAAACCTTACTTATTAAAATACTCCGTCGTGTATACCTATTGACGACCTCGGTGGTGGCTAAAGTTGGCGGTCAAAGCGCAAAAGGTCCCGGGCTAAAAGGAACTTTTCTAAATTGACTTGGGTCTGGGTATGCCGGGATGACGCCCCCATTTAGAATCCGACGTGGTAATTGGTGTGGTTGTCTGGCGCATTTATTTATTTATACGACATGAGTTCATACTCTAACAGCTATGAAAAATGAACCACATGAAAAGATAATATGTCATTAGCAAGCAAAGTATGCATTATCGAAGATAATCAACATCAGAAGTACAGTTCCCGTTGACCTTGAATTATGTAATTTAACGGGAAGAGGGTACGACAAACAACAAAGCGATCCCTTAAAATATCTTTGTTTTCTTTTGAGGTGTGTGGTCCTAAAAACTACGAAACTGAATTGTTTGGAGTATCAGTTTAATTTAAAATGCGCATACGATTATATTTATGTTTATCTACTACTTTCATTTATTAACTTACGTTGCCACTGACTCACTTATTGGATGTGTTGTTATTACTAAATAATTATAATTATTAAAAATTGTATACATTTTCGTCCTACCAAAAAGCAAAGTTAAACAACACTTAGCTCCATCGAATTCATATAAGGGTTGAAAGATAGTTAGCAAGATTTGGAAAACTGTATTATTTACAAACAAATTGGCCAAGTAAAATTAAAAGCTTCTGAAAAGTCGAATACTGGCAAATACTTAATGCTGGAGCAGGATAGTTATCCATAATTTCTTGCACTCATCTGTCGGCCTAGTTGGTTAAAGCGCAGAAAAACAGGTCGCAAACGCAACGCAAGTCTTTTGTAGATTTAATTATTTATACCTGTACTTATTTTTGTTTTGTTCGAATGTGCCTAATAAAACCAAGCCCATCATAGATGTTTTTCCTTTGTATGCACGTATGTATATATTGCATTTCTTGAGTAAATGATAGTAGATCTTTTATTCAAGAAATGCAAAAATGTGAAAAAAGTTACCTTTTTTGCTTAAAATTCTTGCCTAAGCAAGTAAAGTATCAGCCACATTAATATCCTACGGCAGAACAAAGGCCTCAATGTTCAAATAATCTTCACAATAATCGGTCTTAGGGAAGTCTATAAATTAGCTTAAGAAGTAATCATTAAAAAGATTGCAAGTATCTGCCATGTTATTTTACATTTAACATTGATTTAAAGTTTAATTAGAGATTAAGACAAGTGTTATTTTTGAACAGCAATAATAAACATGTACTATAAGTTTGTTACTGTTGTATGCATCTTAGTAATATTTGTTTTAACAAGACAGCAATCGATACCCTATCAAATTGACACCCAGAATCGTAATTCACTTCAGTATTTTAATCGTCCAGTTCCCAACAACAAAACTTTAAAAATTAGATTCTGCAGGACCTTATAATGTCGAACTGAAACTAAATACTACGGAAACCAATACAAGTTTAGTATTTAGTCGTAGAAAAAATAATAATCCTGAGCCGGTGACGGGGCGAAGTGCCGAGTTCCACAAATGTTTGCAGCCGACTAATTAAGCCACTATTGCCTTAATCTAAAAAGTTATACAGTCTGGAAGCAAGCTAAAAACTGCTCAAAGAACTCACTCGAGAGCTAAAGTCCAGTCTAAAAGTATAAAAGGGTGGATTTAATGTCAATAACACCAAAAGCAACTTAAAGTTGGAAGTGCCCATAACTTTAAATAGGACCTGTTCGCCTAATGGAAAAAGTGGCTTAAAGTTTTCTTAGAGTTGAAGTAGTATGTCCTGCGTATGGTGGGTACAGTCGGTATCATTCGTTTTGGTACACCTTAGTCCCTTGCTACAGTAAACCTTCACGTTATTAAGTAAATCAGATAGATAGTTCAATTAATGTGACAAGGTGCTGAGTTGATTGATTGACAAATTAGAATGAAAACTGTGCGTGGGAGACGTCCTAACGATAAGGAGCTCACACAGCTTAAATTAAGTGAGATACTTACATGACGAACGATATGGTACGAGTAGGGTCTGTCAAACACTTTCGATATTATGTCATTAAATATTGAAGAGTGAATGTGTATTGTGTTATGAAATTATTTTTGCTTTTTCATGCATCTGTTTTTATTTATTGTATTTTATTATGTGTACTGACTAGTTTATATTACCATGTCCTATAATAATAAACGTGTTTCTTTTATTCTTAAAATTACTTGCAATCGTCTTTTCTACGACAAAAAACCCTGTGATGGTGCAAAATCACATTGATTGTCTCTCCCTGTGAATATTTCACACCTTCTAGACTGGAGTAATATTTAGATTGTGCTATTGCCTGCTCGCTCTTGCGTGACACAAAAATACAAAATAAAAGAGACACAACGATGTCGGAGCTTTACTCTACCGAACAAACAGTTTCCAGATGAGGAAGACGAAATAGTTTTAAAGTTCCAGTCATTTAATTGTTTTCGCCATGACTGTTTATTTTTTTTCTGTTTTGTAAACAATAAGGATTTACTTCTTATACTTTAAATGGAACAATCCTATTTGAAAGTATCAATTTATTAAGAGGTTAGAACTGGAATCGTGCAAACTATATTTGGAAAATTAATTTACTTGCAACATTTTGGTAGACAAAAAACGATTATTTTATAAGATTTTAGAGGGTGAGTGCTTAAAACCAATGAAGAGTTTTTCAAAACACACATTTTCTCTTAATGGAGTACAATACATAAACACTCCATTAAGGAGTGTTATTGGAAATTTATATATATATCGGTACAATAAAATCGTGTTGGTTACACTACCTACATATAACTCAAAAACGGATGAACAGTTTTGGCTTGAAATTGGATAGGGAGTAGCTAAGAACCTCGAGACGCACATAGGATACATAGGAACATTATTCCTTTCAACCTAAATCCAAAATCTGATTATTTGTTACTTCTATGACGGAACAGAGCCCACCAGGTCAGTTTTTGTACATACATAGTATTGTTCAGAAAATCCGGCAAATCTGAGTCGCTAGTTATTATTAAGAAAGCAAAGTTAATTCACACCCAAATGTGGCTTAGGTATGCACTAAAAATAACATGTAACTTAGTATAGCTCATGTATGAGTAGATAGTAGTACCCACTCGTTATTTCACTTAGATACAGCACACCTGGAAGTGCCGTGAAGTTTCACCGACATCCGAGTCTCAAAGGATGTACCAATTGAGATGTGGTCCCATTAGTATTTATTCCATTGCTCTTGCCAAGATCCCGCGGAAGAAACCAATTGCCCAGTTGACTCTGAGACAGTCGCGTAAGTGCTCACAGTATACAAGTCAGTTCGTAGACTTTTAAAGACATAAATGCGTTCATCTGACGATAAAATAAAAGAAAAGCCTACGTTCTAAGAATATGGCAAATTTATTTAAAAAAAGAATAATTAGATTACGCCGAATCGTAGTTCGTATAACAAAATTCGTTTCGTGAATAGGTAAATAAGTGGTCTGTGCAGTAAAATGGCTGTAGAAAATATGGAGAAGGGCATACATTTGGATGAAGTGTTAAAAAAATTTGGGTTATTCGGAAGATACCAAATCAAAATGATGTTACTGGTTGGATTCGCCTTTTTTACGAATGGAATGCATTGCATTAACTACATTTTTGTAGCTGAAGAAACTCCGTACAGGTAGGTTAATATTGAAAGAATATTCATATCATCTAAAGGCTTTTAGTGAAATAATAAATCTCTAATTCGACTAAAAATACAATAAAGTCGTAAGAACTCAGAAGAAGCTGTGCTTAAATCTGGCAGTACCTATGTGGCTGAACTATTTTTATTTACGCATTATCTCCAAAGTCACTTGCAGCATTTTAGTGATTACAGTGAGTGAATGATACTAAGGCTCAGTTTTAATAACTTAACTTCATTGGTAGGTACTTGACAAGATGCTTGCTTGCAGTATTTATCTCGATTTATCATAACTATGCTAAAAACAGTGTTTCTATTATATTCAACCAAGACATGATACAATTTAGGATCAATCTCGACTTTTATAAAACCAAAATTAATTTTGGTTTATGTAGACCTGCTATCATTCGCTATCAGTCCGTTTACTCACTTTCTTATAAACGGCTCATTGGATTTTGGTACGCATTCCACTAACCACATAGAATTCACCTTTGTTAGTCATAAAATCCATGTTTGCAGGTGTAAAATCGAACTTTGCGAGTCTCAGGAAGAAACATTTCAATCGCCTTGGTACAATTTCACTGCACCGAGAGACTACAAGAATTGCTACAAATATGGAGTAGTTGACAATTACACTGATTGTTCTCAACATGGATTCAATTCTGCAGTAATTGATCCTTGTATTGACTGGGTATACAAAGAAAAGAATAGCTTCGTCTCCGAGGTTCGTCTCTTTTACGTTATTGAATATTTTATCAGTTGCTATGACCCATCAACATGCTTGATCAAATAATAGGTTATAATTACATAAAAGTCAGTCAATTTTTCTATAAATAATATTGGAAAATCTAGTGTTTTTTTTACACAATAGATATTAAAACCACACAACTTGATTTAGAATCTGATGACATGTGAAAACTGCAACCAAACTTTCTAACTGCATAAAACTAGAAGAACAAAGTTGTCTCAAACATACTGTTTCCAAAATCAAACCAAATAATTAATCCAAAAACTGTTTCAAAATTAATATCAACAAATCACATATTTCGTTTTTTCCTTTCAGTTTGGGCTTGCGTGTCAAGAATGGAAGCGTACCTTTGTTGGAACAGTCCATAGTATTGGCTTAATGATTGGTTTATTCTTTCAAGGGCAATTATCCGATAAGTATGATAAAGTTTCTTTTCAATGTATATGATATTTTATGATTGTATTTAAAACCTTCCATTCCGACTAAGTGGCTATTATCACGAGCTTTTTCAGAACATGAGAATATATTTTGAAAAATCTTTAGGTACAAATCAATTAAAATGTGTCACTTAATATTGTAACATAATAGTAAACTGGCACTATCAAAACATTTTTATATTTAGGAAATCATAATATCACATAGGTACAAGATTGTATTTATTGCACATACGTATTATAGGGCTATTTTTTAATAATTATTTTTTGTTAAAGGTATGTAAAACCAATGCTGTCTAGTGTTTTATCTTTTATGACAATCTCATGGTACAACAAATCGAAATTCAACTTAGAATAGACAATTTTATGTAATAATGCTAAATCCCTATGTTGCCTCTTAAGGGGTTTGAATCTAGATTAATATTTTTGATTTATTTGTTGTGCGTAGTTAACACCTTACTAGTATATAACTGAGGCCACGAGTAAAGTGCTTTTGTACCGATCTATTTTACGTTACATTTTTGTTTGATAGTATGAACGTTTAAATCCCTAATTTTGCAGCTGTTCATGATAAATTCAACTATTCATTTCCAGAATCGGAAGAAAAGCAGCCATCATTATAGCAGGTCTGGCTGCAGCCCTGTTTGGGGTGGCTAAAAGTTTTGCTAATGGTTACCTGTTGTATATCTTCCTGGAACTTTTGGAGGCTACGTTTGGCGATAACTGTTCACCGGCGTTCATAATGAGTACTTACCTTATATATATTTTTTACTATTTATTATTGCATGCTACGTATTATATATAAGCATTTAAATTTAAAAAAATAAGTAAAAACAATTTTACAATAAATCTTTACAAACAGTATCTCAAAAAGATAATGCAATAATAGATCGTTTTTTTTGTTTCTGTTAGGAATAAAACCTTTTTATCTTTGTTATTTTTTCAGGTGTAGAACTAGTTCACAACGATCATCGATTAGAACAACAAATTGTTTTTAGCATACTTTTTGCCATCGGTGGACTATTTATGTCCACGGCTGCATACTTTTTACCATATTGGAGACACTTCATATTAGCAATTTACATCCCATCTTTGCTCTTTTTGCTTTACTTCTTCATAATGGACGAAAGCGTAAGATGGCTTTTAAGCAAAGGAAAGAAAAAGAAAGCTATCAAAATATTATTATCAATGGCCAAAAGCAATGGACTTGACTTGGAAGCGAAAGATCTGAAAAATATACAGCATGAACAAAATCGGGTCAAAAGTTCTCCCCTGAAGGAGACGTTCCAGTCAAAGATAGTTGTTAAAAGATTTTTCATTTGTCTAGTATGGTGGATATCATGTACGTTCATTTGCTTTGGGCTCATGGTCAATGTTGTGTCTTTGGCTGGGAACAAGTATGTAAATTTCGTTTTGATGGCTCTAACCGACATTCCTGCAAGCTTTGCTATGGTTTACTCCTTAAAGAGGTTTAAGAGAAAAAAACCATTGTTCGCATCATTCATGGGCGCTGGCCTGCTATGTTTGATTCAACCTTTTGTGCCTAAAAGTGAGTACTCCTTAACGTTTTTTTTTCAATCAATTTTACAAATAATGAAAATCTCATGGCAAATTATCAGTTCGCTCGTAGCGCTGTGCTCCATATAGTTTATCTTTATTGTCATAGCACTATCTTTTACTTTATGAATGGTGCGATATTTTCAAAGTTCCGATTGGAAACGGCGATGGAGAGCCACAAAATGATTAATTGTCTTTGCAGGTAAAAGTTGAGTTCAAATCACTATGTTGTTTCAGTACTCGTACCTATGACAGAAAAAAACTGAAATAAACTTTTACATTGTGCTCTATAATAATAACTTTTTTAGGATACCTTTGGCTGTCCACCGGCCTCTATCTCTTCGGACGCTTTGTGACGACCTTCACCTTCGCAACGGTCTACATGTACACCTCAGAGCTCTTCCCAACGTACACGAGGAATTCGATGCACGCACTCTGTTCGGCTATAGGACGCATTGGATCTATCGTTGCCCCGATGACCCCATTATTGGTAAGACTGATTTGGAATTTGTAGATCACGATCTGTGGTAGCTAATCTACATACCTTAGTTCGGTAGATTTAGGTCCGTTGTCTATAACGCCGCTCAACGGAATCAAATATTTGAACGTATGTTTTTTAAATGGCATTTAATATTTTCTTCAATCTTATACCTGATTGTATTTATTTAAAAAGTTCCATAACGAGTTTGTGTCTGGTTGCAAAACTATTCGTATTTGTATTATATACCTGGCAACTGAGATGAATAGGAAATTACTTAAGCCGTTCAGACTTTGAGAATGAGTTTAGCCAACTTACTTTTAATATTTACTGATGATTTATGCTGACAAGCTATAAGCTTGCGATTTTTAGTGACGCCAATGTAAGAGAGGTTATGAAGTATAATTTGGTTTGATAAACTCAACCTTAAAAGGGATTTTGTATTAAATCGAGTCTATAGAGTAGCAAAATAACGGCGTGACACACAGGTGCTTACGCTGCGATATACTCTGTTAGACTTCTCATATTAAAATGTCTTCATAACATTTATTTGTGTAAGCATAATGCATAGCAGGCGCTTATGTTGTGAAACGTTTCCTATATCGTTACGTTGCACTAACAACAATTATTACCTTTCACAGACGCAGTACATGGAGAGCCTGCCAACTCTCCTGATAGGAACTATATCGATCATCGCTGGCCTGACTACGCTACTCGTACCCGACTTAGCTGATGAGCCACTGCCAGACAATGTACAACAAGCAGAGAACATTGGCAGCAATCATATACAACTCAATGGCGTAGAAGATAAGAGTACGTCGCGAAATGAAAAACGTCCAGTCGTCCACTGTAACTAATAAAATGTTCTGGTTAATCTATGGAGATTTGTAAATAACATATGATTATATTGATTTTATAGGTATTGTATTGATTCAAATGAATTAAAATTATTTTGATTCAAATGATGAACTCGATCTTTATAAGGATACTTGTACAAAGTATTTGTGTAACAGTGTTAATTTTGGAAACATTGGAGTTAATAAGTACTCATATAATTTTAATTAATTAAAGTTAATTAAGAGAAGTAGGGCATAGCAGTTTATTGCTCGAACTGGAGTAGCCCGACTGGTGAAATACCTCCACCTTACAGAAGACCGCAGCCAAATAACAATCACTTCGGGGTTGTTGTGTTCCTGCGTGTGAGTAAGGTTTCCAGAGCTCCTGGGGGGTGTGGGTAGCAGGAGTCAAGCCTTCAAGGTAAGGGTGACAAGTCCAGTAATAGCTGTATTGTGCTGTACTTGTCGCCCTTAAGCTAGGACCTCATTACCACTTAACATCAGGTGGGATGAGGTCAATCTTGAAGTGCAATAAAAAAAAAAACTATTGAAATGTAATGTGAAATGTGTGATGTTTACGCGTATGTATGTTTGCAATGAAAGATTTTTTCGTAAATGAAATAAAATTAAATGATACCTATTCAGGCGTCTAAACCAGTAATTTTTTACACACATTATTGTCATTAATATATTGTATCCCCTCTTTGAGCATAGCTTGAGTCATGATCTTTCTTTGATATTTTCTTGTTAAAGGTACTGGTGTTAACCTGTATGTATGTTTTCATTTGTTCCTTTATAACTCGTAACTACATTATTGAATATTGATATATTAGGCATTATTAGTTGCGTCTTGATCATACATTGGTTGTTAGGTATGGGACGTTATCATGAACTAAATATGCTACCTTCTATGAACTCTAAAGTTATTACTGAACTTAACATCAAATCTACATATCTAATGAAAGGCTTGGATAAGTAAATTTCGAATACTATGGTATATATAAATATACTGTTAATATGTTCTCACGTCCTTCCATTTGATATATTTAAGATTTTGAACTCTTAAGTTCAGTTCAGTTCAGTTGGCCTCAGCCAATGCTAACGAAAGACTTTTTCATTTTTAACATAGTTAAAAAAACTGCCTTACTTTCAATCAATATAAAACCACAAATAATTAAAAAGCATTATTACGACACTCCTTCATCTTTAATTTCCCAAATAGCGATCATTCAGATGGCATATACAATCAAGATAATTATTCAGAGACCGAAACGACTACGCTTTGTAGATGCCGGGGAACAAAAGCCCATTTCAGTTTATTTAAAGGTTCCTCTTGATGAGAAACAAGACGACCTGCCATTAATTTTAAATGATTATCTACTTCCATCAAACCGGGGAAGAGACGCTTCATACAAAATAATTAATTATCCCCCAAAGATTACGAACCAATTTTAAGGTAGGTATCTAACGAGTCAAGTTTCTGAATGTTCAATTTTATTTTTCGTCGTAAGTAGGTAAAAAGTTTTAAGAAAAAAATTAAATTATATAAATATGAGACAAAAATATGGGAAAATTTCGTTTTTGAGAATAAATTGAAAGTTTAGGAATTAAAGCATGGTTTTAAATGTATGCATTCGTAGTTGGTTACAATAATGAGAATTAAAATTACTACTCGTAATCTGATCCGGAATATTTCGTTTTTGGTAGTAAGCCTACTGACCCCAAAGTATTTAACATAAACTGTTGTGTTATGGAAACAAGAATCAACGTGGCTACCATAATGCACTCTAAACTAACAATTATGAACACCCAGATTCAGAACATACGCATATTTAAATCACACGAATGCTTACCCTGGGCCAAGATCGAACCCACAACCCTTTGTTTAACAACCGCCAACCGTTACTATATCGGGTCAGTTTAAATTTAACTCACCTTGTTTATCCTTTAGTTATCTCTCCCCCAGTACCTAAATGGGGCGTGTGTTTATTCAATAATTCATTTCAATGAATTTGAATTATCCTTTTCCGCGGCAGATAAAAAATTCAAATTCGATTTATATTCTGAAGAGGCTCGCGAGTTCCGTAGCAATAAACAAACTCAAATGGACCTTCATAAGAGATAACGCAGCTCGATAAATTATTAAATAGCAGGAGACCAGGATCATGGACATTATGAAGCTTTAAAATCAACGTCGTAGTCTCTAACGATCCTCAAACAAACTGTTTGAGGATCGTTAGAGACTATCGACTCATTAGACGTCATGATATATGTATAAAAATATTTTATATTGTATTTTGTAGATTGATAAGAATCATAGCAATGTATGTGATGTCGTCCTTAAAAAAAAAAGAATTATGGTACCATTGATGTGTGTTTCAGGAAATTCATATGTATTAGTAATGTAATCTATATGAATAAAAAAAGTATTGATTTGACTTTGAATCTCGTAAATGAAAAATTGATAGATTTTTGCATTTGCTTGAACGATACAGACTTGTTCATTCAAAAAATACGCGTCCCGTAGATCCATATGCCGATCCTGAGCTTCCATTTTGCATTCATCCAAAATAGATGTGTAATTAATTTCATATTCACATATGGGTGAAAATAAAATACTTTTATCGTGCGCATAAGAACTACTATTGAATTGCAAGTATTTAATTTGACAAGCAGTGTACAGTACATCGCGTGCATAGAAATAGTTATAACTATACTCAAACAAAAAAAAAACCGTTAGTCAAGCTAAGTTACATAGAATGAGAGATTAAATATTTTAGGTATTTCCCAATAGCTTTATAAATTGTGCTTTGAAATATAGCAAGAGACATAGAATAAACGTCTACTAATCCACTTATTCGATACTAATATTATGATTCTAAAGGTTGTTTGTTTGTTTAATTTCCTAAAAGCACTACTCAGGAAGTTCTGGTTCGAATTGAAAAATAGTTTGGTGTTCATTTATCGAGGAAGGCTATTTATTAGCCTTCTACATATTTGAATTACTGTCCGATGTTCTCAAGTAACCAAATGTTTCTTTTTGACGAGGATTTATCGTTAATCAGTATAGTTGATGTGGTGGCACATCAACTATACTTTTGAGGCAAGTAGATCCTCCATCCGATTAAGAACCACTGCATACGTAGCTTTATCTTTCGGTAGGTATCGTTTCTGAAAAGTTCTCGCCATCCAGCTCGAAAGTACACTCGTAAAAGATACTACAGTATCGCGTTACATGCTTCATCTATGCAACGCCTGGCGAACAAAAATATAAATTAAAACTGTCCATGCATAAAAAGATACAAAACCAAGTAGCCGGGGAATACGACGTTCCATTTCCCCAAACAGTTCGCCAGAAGCTCCGTTATTTTTTACAAAACCAACGATGCTAGTGAAAAGCGAAACGTAGGTAATTAATACCGCGCACAGTCGGAACGTTCATTAATTCAGTTTTTGTCGCGTCATATTTTACCGTTGAGCACTTGTACTTGACGGGGCAGGAACATCGGACGTTCAGGATAAAAAGCGTCTCGGGGTCTATTCATCTTAAAGGATTCGTGTGTCATATTGGAACAATGAGTGGCAGCTGCTTGGTCCCGAGCTACCTCCCACACTGGGGCGCGGCGGATTGTGGCAAGCAAAATTATCGTCATATTGTCTCCTCTTCTTTTCCGGACTCAATGGCATTTAGGGGTGAGAGCCTTCCGCTCCCCTGAAAGCTCGGTGAAGATGAAAAGGCCATCTGCGGCCATCATGTATAGTCAGTTAAGCATACTGGTTGAAAAAGGTGTCTATTAAAATAATTACACACACACATTTAGATTAAGTTGCAGATTTTGTGACGCGCGCTAATGTTTAGACGTGTAGTAAGGACTCTGGCTGTATGACAGCTGTAAACTTTTCATATTGCAAATGCTCTTTCAGCATTAATTATAAATGTACCTCAATGTGGTATGGTTTCTTATATAAATAAACGCAAACCAAGGAACATTCCGGTACGAGAGAAGGTGCGCCTTTACATTTTCACAACGTTAGACAACCAAGTAACCAAGTCTAGACTCAAACAAAATAAATATGTGTATGTTTATTCTGTACGTTGATGTATTGTTCGTATACCGTCAACCACGAATTTCAAGTAAATCTTTCCCCATACCTATTTCAACAAACGAATGTAGGTACAGTCTGTTTTTGCACTAGATACGGCATTGTTGCTATTTTCCGTGGGACTTTAAACTAAATTGGGATATAAATTTCAAAGTTAAACCAAGTGGTAATAAATAAAGGCCGGTACACACACGTTCTCTAACCTAACGAGCAGTTTTAATCAAAGCGAATTCCCAGATTGGCCGTAAACGTGACGAATACGTTTAAACGGGCTTAACCTGTGACGTTAACAAATCGGGCTGGCATGCGGAAGGCATTGCAACCAGCGAAAGGATACAAACACTTGTTAATCAGTTAATAAGTGACTAAGCAAGTAATAAAAAGTATATATGTATATATCCTAGCAGCCCGCTGTGGCTACTCACACGCACTATCCCCGTTTTTTTCATACTGTCCACAGATTGTACGCTCCTACTCGTCGCAACATGAATCATGTTACATGATGTTATATAGCCTTTTTTTTCTGACGAGGGGAATTTAAGAGAGGTAGGGCATAGCGATTTACCGCTCGAACTGGAGCAGCCCAACTGGTAAAATACCTCCACCTTACAGAAGACCGCAGCCAAATAACAATCACTTCTGTGTTGTTGTTCTGCGTGTGAGTAAGGTTTCCCGAGCTCCTGGGAAGTGCTACATTAGTAGCAGGGGTCAAGCCTTCAAGGTAAGAGCGACAAGTCCAGTAACAGATTTATTATGCTGTACTTGTCACCCTTAAGCTAGGACCTCATTACCACTTAACACCAGGTGGGATGAGGTCAATCTTGAAGTGCAATATAATAAAAAAATGCTTTGACGCACCGTACCGTCACTTGAGCGAGGTGACGGCGTGTGTGGGACTCCATGCCCTTATAACGGCAGGACTACCAACTAAAACCCCCCGGTTGGACCTCATCGCCTAAGTGATGGTGCTGTGGGAAATCGGATCAACATAACCAACCACAACACAATGTTGTATAGCCTTAAGCCTTCCTCGATAAATGGTCTATCCAATACAAAATATTTTTTTATTTCGAACAAGTAGTTTCTGCGATTATCTCTTCAGTATATAATATCGATCTTCAAATTTTCTGTATACAATAATAAATCCTCACTTCTCACCACCACATGTTACAACCATAACCTAAAACAACCACTCTGCAATGAAATATAATGGATATGATAAATTAAAGTAGGTTACGAACCGCAACAAATGGAATCCATCTTAGTTATTAACTTGAAGTGAAATTTGGGTTAAAATTATTTGGATCCGAATAAAATATCCGGTCTTTCGAGCGAGTTGAAATGGCGCTAGATTTTCATTAAAACGCGCTATATTTCAGCTGCTCAATGGCGTATCGCCTCAGATAAGGTTATTATGTCAGGTTTCATTATGCAAGTTATTTATTGCGTAACGAAATTGAGATTATGAGCGAAACTTCCACTCGTTTCATTGTCAGAAAGATTGCTTTGTGCTCCTGAAATATGCGGCGACATTTTGTGTGAGTTAGTTGTTTTGTTAGGTAGGATTAGACCAATCTGATAACGGAATAACCTTATTTAAGAATGCCTCAAGTAATTTTCTCTCTGCATTTCTGTTCTCAAAAAAACATTTTTGTTATATAGTGACTAAATTTGTTTGTATTTAGAACAAAAAGGTGATAAATTAAAACAACCATTTCAATAATGCAATTATAATACCAGTATTAAATAGTTCCAACAAGAAATATAATACATTTTAATTCCTGGTACTAGGAGTTATTTGAATATGACCGTTTGCTGCGTAGAAGAGGTCCCAAAACGACATTCTCCTGTAAAAAGGTCTAGCATGCAGTGTTAATTCTTTATCCAAGTCCAAATAGTAGTAAGCAGAATTATTCCTTATTGGCTCCCATATGACTGGTAGAATATCTGTAGTTGCTGGTGTAGGATTCCTGAAACATTATAAAATAGAAATAATTAAGGTATTTTGAAAAGACCTATATTCATTATCCGATTGCTAACTATGAACAATCATATCATATTATCATATCACATTGTGATTACTATGACATAACGTTGCGTACTGATATCTATACGCAAGAGCCTTAATACATTAATCAGATAAATAACGTTTAAGATCGAATTTAACTAACCAATATCAGTTAATATACTAATGATATACCTAAATATATGAAAAAAAATATAGTATCTTACCCAAATTTAGCGAAATTGGTCCATAGCGCAGTAATGCGATCGATAAACAATTGATCTTCGGCGTTAGGAGTATCATAAAATGAAATATCATATAAATAACCAAGTTCATCTGCATGAGCGGGTCCACCAACTGATATTTTGTCTTTATTTCTTACGAAATTCCTCTCCCCGACATATGAAAACCTATAGAAAAATATTTCACTAGCTCCGTTGGCTAAATATTTTGCAATAACTCTGTACATTGAATAATTAAAATAAAAATCGGAGTAAAAATCAATCAGGTCAAAAATGTTAGCTGAGGTGATGTCATCATCGCCCACGTAAAAACGATTAACAAGTTGATTCATCCCTCTAAAGTCTGGGTGTGTCGAATCAAAGCCAATATTAACGGTATTACGAATTATGTCATTGTTTAGACTCGTTAATAGAGAATCGTACATCGCAATCATTTCATCAGAAGTGATTCCTAATAAAACAGGCATTTGATTTGCTTTTGGCATTGAAGCTGTAATCCAATCCTCTGTTATGAAATTGTCAACTCCTTCGAATGGCTTTTCAATGCAAAGGCCGAAACTTAAGCCAAGTGTTGCTGTTGCATCTATTACTGCTGCTTCTTCTACTCCACCCAAGAATAGTATGGCTTCATGCACATCATCAGTAACAAAACCTAGATGACTAGCTAATTCCAGTGGAGCAAGTTTATTTGGTGCTGTATACCCAGGCGCTACAGATGTACCACTCTGCAGAATAATTTGATCAAAGACTTTCTCGTGTTTTGATATAACATGTAAATCTACGGCCGATCCTCCCGCGCTGTTACCAAATGCTGTTATTTTGTTGGGATCACCACCAAACGCTGCAATATTTTCTTTAATCCACCTCAAAGCCAACAGGGTATCCTTCAAACCTTCGTTTCCTGGAACTTCGGGAATATCCAAGCACATGAAACCGTATGGTCCTATACGGTAATTTAGCGTTACAAATATTACATCATGTCTGATTAGAAATTTCGGCCCGTATAAGTATCGGCCAGCAAACCCTATATTGAAACTTCCTCCATAGATCATGACCATTACTGCTTTAGGATTTGTGACAGATGCTGTAGTTGGTGCAAAGATGTTGATATGCAAACAATCTAGAGACCCGACTGTGGTATGGTTAAACTCCTCAATTTGCGGGCATATCGCAGAATCATCATTGGCATCAAAGATTTCATCAAAAGGTTCTTGTGGTGTCGCACTCTGAAAAACAAAATAAAAAACTGCTAATTATACGTATATTTGCACCATTATGGCATCTAACCAGCAATGGAGAAGGGTTTTAATTCACTTAAAAATCGGATAGGTAATGCACCTCATCTAGTTTCGCATGAATATTTAATTACCTATAATGTACGACTGGTTGTATACCCGGAGATACCGTTTTAATAAATCTTAAACTTGCACTACATTATTCTCAAGGCTTGTGGTGCTATATTTACTAGGAAAAGACTTCAAAAAGTTTAAACACTTACGTGACTTGAGTGCAATTGTATGATAATCACATAAAAATTAGGCACTCATGGCTTTTGTAGTTTGTACCCATGATATTTGGTCTCGAAGCCGACCGGGCCTATCGACTAGGCTGATCAAAAAATATTTACTTACTAGTTAGTCAAAAATTGTTTAATATTGAGTTTAGTCTTTTCTAGCAATAAATATAGCCATATGTTACTCAGGGTGAATATGTATATCTTTTCAATGGTGTAATAGTGTTTCGAATCGGAACGTGTTTTTGAGTTTATTCATTACAAACATACAGAAATACAAATATTTTCTCGTTATAATATTAGTGCAGATAAAAAGGAGAAAGTCAAAATTCCCTAAAATTACTCGTAATATATAAGACCGACCAAGGCTTAGAAATTTTAAATTAAACAGCCAAAAAGATGCAAGGGACACAAAAGAAAGAGACAAATCCATTAAAAAAACTTACCCCAAACGGATTTGTTCGATTCACCTTAGCATAAGGTATACCCATGAACATGTTGTAGTCACCATCGTCAGCCCTGACGCCCCTGATCGGACCTAACGATGTTTTTACTACAAGACTGTCTCTAGGAGACGCATTGCTAGTCTTAACAAAACATCCCACCAGAAAAAGAAATAGAAACGTTGTTTTGTAAGGACTCATGATTGCACACTAGGTATTTTTTTTTCGGACGTCTTGTTTTAAAATCACGTTAATATAGATAACTGATAAAGATAATAATTTAACATGGACCCTAATCAATTTTATAAATCAATTTATTCGCGGTGTCTTTTAAGAGTTTTTAATCGTCCTAGAATCTATTTGCTTTCGATATATTTGTCCATCTATTCGTGTTTTTTTGCGGGGGAACCGGAGCAGACATAACCAAACTAACTGGGGCACACCCGCTAGTCATCAGAACAAAGCGAGGATGATGAGGATGATGATCATACTCCCAGCCTGGTATCCGTAGTCCAGACCTGTCATAACGCCTTTGGTGCCTTTTCAATTCGAGAATGGAAGGGGCTCAAAATCTTAAGAGCAGAAGTAAGCTGCCCAAATATGGTAACGTTTAGCTATTTTGTAAGCAATTGCTCACTTGACATGTTAGTAATTTATTCACATAGTTATTTTATAACAAAATAACGATTTTTAAGGCACATGAGTTGTTTGTGTTATATTGATAATAATGTCATATGAAAATCTGCTATTTTTAATTTTGTTTAAATTAAATGTAACTTGTGTTGGTACTTGCACAATAACAACGAATTAAATGACATCTCAAATATATAAATCTGTCAAGCCGTTCAGGCTATAGTATATGCCAAAGAAATAGACGTACATACCTGAGAAAAAAAATCCTTTCTACGCGTGTCGGTTAAAAAATGAGTATGACTCAAAAATGATTGTTGCATTTTAAATCCCTAAAATGAGATCATAAAAATTAATGTCCATATATTTTTACGCGCTGTATTATTCGCACCTGAATCTTATCATATTATCTAATCTCATCAATATCTAAATCTTTAAAATCGATAAAATTCATTAATATAATTGACAGATCTTGAAAATTGATACAATTCACTAAGTTGGTTGATTGTTTTTCATTTCAATATGATAAGCAATTACCTATTTGAGTGTGAATGTCAACACGCGATTTGAAAAAACTTGTAGATCATCTACAAGTAGATCTCATCTTGTAGATCAAAACACACCCATCTACGCGAAACGTGATATAATTCTAAGATGATATTTTTATTAATGTACTTTTAGATATAATATAGTTAACAAAAGTATATGAAACAGGCTTTATTCGATTTAGATCTCTATATCGAACACATTTAAATCGCTAAATACAAGGACCAATTTAACTGAATCGTTTAGAAATGTTTGCCGCTGTTAAAAATATGGGAAACATCTTATAGTGATCCAAAGTTATCGAGTTAGTATCGACAACTAGTTTTGGATAAATAGAATATACTTGCAATTAAATGTATTTAGATTAGATTAAATAGACAGAAGAAGATAGAACTTGTACAAATAAATATATATATATGGCACCTAACTATGCTTTACATTTCATCATCATCATCATCATCATTTCAGCCTATTACTGTCTACTGCTGAACATAGGCCTCTCCAACCGATTTCCAGCGCGACCGGTCCATTGCCACCTGCATCCAACGAGACCCAGCAATTTTTACTAGGTCGTCGGTCCATCTGGTGTGGCCGTCCCACACTGCGCTTGGTGGTACGTGGTCTCCACTCAAGAACCTTTTTGCCCCATGGACCGTCCGATCTTCGTGCTATGTGGCCAGCCCATTGCCACTTCAGCTTACTAATCCTACGGCCTATGTCAGCAACTTTAGTTTGTCTACGAATTTGCTCATTCCTGACAACTGGCTTTACATTTACAAGCCTACTTTCTAAGACAGACTGTTTATCTTAAAAATATATTTTGCAATCAATGGTTTTAATCTTTTGTTGGTTCTGAAAGTTGAATGAAATTAATTGTCTCAATTATTAAGCAACAGAATCAGTCCTTGAAAATGAAATATAAAAAAAATAAAAACATATCAAAATTTCATATTAAATAGTTATTATTTTCACATTTAATATAATAAAAAAAAATGTATTCTGCTTTTTGAATTCGGTCAAATATTAATTTCTTTTAGCTGTTTTCTGAATATCGGCGTTTGCTTGATAGAATAAATCCCAAAATGACATTCTTCTGTGTAGTGGCCTGTTCCCTAGAGTTAGTTCCGAATCCAAGTCTAAATAATAATACGCAGAATCATTTTTAATCGGCTTCCATTTGATGGGTAGTAACTCTGATGTGTTTGGTGTCGGATTCCTGAAACATTAAGTTAAAAGTTTTAAATTGACAGGTTTTCTCGATTGTAATGGCACAAACTAAACGTAACTAAATTTTTGTGCGGTTTCCTATTTGTTAGGGAACTGATGTAATATAATTTTACTATTTGGATTACTTTAGTCACCCGTAATTTAGTTCTGTTGCAATAAGACATCACAAAAATTAATTCAGTTTATTTTATGCCGTCAGTATCGGCACCTAACTAACGACAGTGAACATAATAATAAAAACTAGCTGTGCCGGCGACTTCGTTCGCATGGACTACATGAGTTTGAATTTGTTTTTTCTTAAATAAAAGTAGCCTAAATTATTCCTTATTTCATCAGCTACCTGCCAATAAAAGCTCCATCAAAATCGTTCCACCCATTTTAGAAAGCCGAAACAAGCAGACAGACCTTTTTTAGTTTCCCCTGACCTGAAGCCTGTCTAACTAACATTGAGCAATAAACAGCTAAAAATAACGTTCCTTGTACGGGAGCCCAACTTCAATAACTATTTTATTTTGTTCGATGAATACTAAATTCATCGTTATAGCGGCAATAGAAATACATAATCCGTGGAAAATTGAACTCTCTAGCTATCAAGATTCTTGAGATACCGCCTGGTAAAAACAGACAGACAGATGCACTTCTTTTTATTATGTATAATCTATGGACGCACTGACGGACGGTCGAACGGACGGACATACAGCGAAGTCTTAGTAATGGGGTCCCATTTTTACCCTTTGGGTACGGATACCTAAGAATAGAGTAACTTGTCCCGTTTATTATATTTCCCTTTAATGCTCTGCTCCATTGATTGTAGCGTGATGAAAAGAATACAATAACCTGCCTAGGAGTATAAAGAATAATCGAACCAAATTTTGTTAAAATCCGTCGAGTAGTTTTTGTTTCTATAACGAACAAACAAACAGACAGACATAAAGTTTAGTGATTGCATTTTTGGCATCAGTATTGAGCTGTTATTACCCCCTGATAGTTATTTTGGGAATATATCTAATGAACAGAATTTACCTCTCTACAGATTTATTATAAGATAGATATTATGGATCGATTAATATAGTTAAACTAATGTTTCAGATTATTTTTTTTTAAGACCTGAAATAATATATTCTTTAAAATAATGCATTTTAACTTAGTCAGGTTACGTCCGTACATTGTTTAGTTAGAATAAGCTTAAACACACCCATTCTTATTTCTTACCCAAATTTGGCAAAGTTTGCAAACAGCGTTGTGAAACGATCAATAAGCAATTGGTCTTCATTATTTGGAGTTTCGTAAAAGGAAATATCAAATAAGTAACCAAGTTCATCAATATGAGCGGCTCCGCCTACTGTCATGTTCACTCTTCTTCGTGCAAAATTCCTTTCTCCTACATATGAAAACATGTATAAAAATATATCACCGGCTTTGCTATCTAAATATTTTTCTATACTCCTAAAATGTGCATGGTTGAACCAGAAATCTGACATAAAGTCAATGAGATTGAACACTTTTTCCCAGGACATTTCCTCATCTCTCATATAGAAACGGTGAACAAGTTCACTCATCCCTTCAAAGTCGGGGTGATTTATATTAAATCCAGAATCAAGGTTATTACGAATCATGTTTTTATCTAATATTATAGATTTCAGTAAGACAATCATTTCATCATTTGTAAACCCTAATAAAATTGGCATCTTGTTAGATTTTGGTATGGGCGCATCAAACCAATCCTCTACTAATAGATTTTCAACACCTTCAAATTTATTTTCAATGCACGGATTAAAACTCAAGTTGAGTGTAGAAGTTGCATTTATTATTAAAGCTTCTTCTATTTGTGCTAGAAAACGTATGGCTTCATGTAAACTATTAGTCATAAAACCAAGATGACTAGCTAATTCCAATGAAGCTATTCTATTTGGTGCTGGATATCTTGGTGCCAGCGCTGTTCCACTTTGTAGGATAACCTGGTCGAAAACTTTTTCTTGAATTGATGATAGATGTAAGTCCAATGACCTTGCTCCGGCACTGTTACCAAATGCTGTTATTTTATTAGGATCGCCACCAAATGCTTGAATGTTTTCTTTAATCCATCTAAATGCCAAAAGTTGGTCTTTTAAACCTTCATTTCCTGGAACATCAGCGATGTCTAAGCACATAAAGCCGTATGGGCCAAGACGGTAATTCAATGTTATCAATATTACGTCATGTCTAACTAGAAATTTTGGTCCATAGATGTACCGTCCCGCAAATCCTGTGGTAAAACCTCCTCCATAGATCATAACCATCACAGATTTTGGATTCGTGATTGTGGCAGTAATTGGTACATAGATGTTTAGGTGCAAGCAATCCAGGGTCCCAACTATGGAATTGGTGAATTCCTCAATTTGTGGGCATATCGCAGAATCGTCGATTGCATCAAATATGTCGTCGAATGGTTCTTGGGGAATCGCTTTCTGAAAATTGTTTGGATGTATGAGCAGAATAATCTTATAAAAATTAATAAATATTGACAACATCACAATATTTTTCCGATTCTCTGGTAAAAAGATAAAACTTTTGCTAACAGAAATCAGAAGCAATGACGATACAACTAGACCCAGACCCTAATAATATAAAAAGTTAGAACCGACTGGGAATCGAACCCGGAACGTCAGAGCTGGTGCGACACGTAATTCCGGCCCACTTTTTAGTTGTCAGTTCCTACCTACCTAGCCTTCCTAGGTGTAGGTAGGTGTTAGCTTCAAACTCTTCAGTTTTAATAGATTTTTTTATTTTTATAGTAGGTACTTTACGCCATACTAGCGAACTTTAAATATTAGAAACCGAAAAATTGTATCTCCCCTTGCGGTGCGGGAATCAAACCCACGATCTTCACGTATCGCGCGTGCTGCTCTTCCAACTAAGCTAATCGCAAGATATCGTAGGCGATGAAAGTTTTTTGCTGTATCAACTTTTAGCCTCCGGTAAGTGCCCTCTGCCGAATATGTTTAGAACTACTATATACATCGGCCCGTAGTACATTCGTTGCAGAAATGTTTGAAAAGGAAAGAATCAAAGACACCTTGGCATCTTAATAGATTTTTTTTATTTTTATAGTACTTTACGCCGTACTAGCGAACTTTACATATTAGAAACAGAAAAAAATTATCTCCCCTTGCGGTGCGGGAATCGAACCCACGACCTTCACGTATCACGCGTGCTGCTCTTTCAACTGAGCTAATCGCAAGTTATCGTAGGCGATGAAATTTTTCTGCTGTATTAACCGTTAGCCTCCGGTAAGTGCCCTCTGCCGAATATGTTTAGAACTACATACTTATCGGCCCGTGGTACATTCGTTGCAGAAATGTTTGAAAACCACGGAATCGAAGACACCTGGCATCTTAATCTATTTTTATCTACTACCTTGATTGTGCTTGATTCGTGAGTGCTTTTATTTTTATAGTTATTTTGATACTGTTACGCGCCACGATTAACGTTCGCAGTAACCAGCGCCATCTAGTGTGGAAAGGCGGGACTACAGAGAGTCGAGACGCGTACGCCAGAATTTACTAGAACAATGACCTTGACCGAGCGTACGGCCGTTCAAGGCCGCACTGCGCGCGAATGTTCCGGATGTTTCTGCGTTGGAAGGTTCGGGAACGGCCGCGGCAATATAAAAGGCCGGGATTCACCGCGACCGGGACAGTATTGAATTAGCGATACAAGTGATTACTTCGAAAGCGATTTTGAAGTGCGACTTGGGAGCGATTGTTGTTTTAATTAGTGCGTTTTAAGGTTGTAATTAGTGGCGTTCAATTAAAGTGTGACTTTTGGTAATTTTTATCGGCTGTTTTTATTGTCACGAACCCGAAGCTCGTAACAATTGGTGTCAGAAGTGGGATTTAAATTATGCCGATTTTACCTAAAGACGACACGGAGGGTATCCGTACCCGGAGTCAACGCCAACAGGAGACGGACCAGAGACGTTTTGGTGGAGCTTTGCCGCAGGAATCGGAAAGCCAGTTATTAACCACGGAGGCCGGCCCGTCCACAGCAACACCAGCAGCATCGGCAGCACCAGACCTTGCTGCTCTGATGATGATGCTGCAGGAGCAGTCTCGTCGACAGGAGGAACAGGCTCGTCGGTTGGAAGAACAGCTAAAGCGGGACAAGGAGGAACAGGCTCGCCGCCAGGAGGAACAGGCTCGCCGCCAGGAGGAACAGGCTCGCCGCCAGGAGGAACAGGCTCGTCGATTGGAAGAACAGCTTCAGCGGGACAAGGAGGAACAGGCTCGCCGCCAGGAGGAACAGGCTCGTCGGTTGGAAGACCAGAGGCAGCAGGACAAGGAGGAACAGGCTCGCCGCCAGGAGGAACAGGCTCGCCGCCAAGAAGAGCAGATGCTTCTTCTGAAGGACCTTCACGCTACCTTCGGGAAAGACATAAAGGAGGTGAAGGATAAGGTTGCTCAACATGACAACCGCCTGCTGGAAGCTGAAATCCGGATCGACCAAGTCAATAATCGGGTTGACTACGTAGTGGCTGATGTGAAGAAGACCGTGATGGCAGACGTTAAGAAAACGCTGGATTGTCTTAAACTTGGAGAAGCAATCGCAGCTCCCGTAGCTACAACACCTTCGCTACGTGGATTCAAAGTGCCACCGTTCGACGGAACTTCTTCCTGGTCGGCCTACAAAATCCAGTTTGAGGCAGTCATGAAAGCGAATGGCTGGAATAAAAATCAGGCCATGACTGCCCTCACCCTAGGCCTTCGTGACCAGGCCTTATCAGTTTTGGAAGCTCTCGGTAAGGAAGTGACTTACGAGCAGCTCCTTGAGGCACTGGAGGCTCGATATGGCGACGCTCACTTGGAACACGTGTTTCGCGCACAGCTTAAGGACCGCGTGCAACGCAGCAGCGAAAACTTGCAGCAGTGGGCCCTTGAAGTGGAGAAGCTGGTGCGTAAAGCTTACCAGTCCGTACCAGCGCTTATTGATGGGAACCTGGTGCAGGCGTTCATCGACGGCATCCGCGATATTGAAGTTAGAGCTGCTGTGAGGCTCGGGCACCATGGGACGCTTAAGGACGCCTTGGCCCATGCACTGGAGGTGGAAGCTGTGCGGCAGGATCATCGTTCCCATCGCGTCAGGGAGGTTGCAGCGGCTTCAGTTCGCGACCGCAATAAAAGTTACAGCCCTAGGTGCTATGGCTGCGGGGAAAGGGGCCACCTTCGATCCAGTTGCCCTAAGCGAACTGCAGAAGGAGAAGACGGCAGTCCAGCTAAGAGCACCGCCCAGCACCAGCAGCAGGGAAACGAGTAATAGCCAGGACTGCGGGGCGGGTGCTGGCTGAGGTTCAAAGAGCCCCAAGGGTTTCGATCAAACAAACCCAAGACGGGAACAGCCTAGTCATCCAGGGCGAGGTAAACGGAACGCCGTGTAAGCTGACTATAGACACTGGAGCCTCTCGCACGGTTGTCAGTTCCCAAATTATGAGACGGTCCCTTGGGGACTCTGCATACAACCGAGAACACATTAATTTGGTAACAGCCACAGGTCAGCGCATACCCGTCCATGGAGAGAAGAAGATGGGGCTGAAGCTAGGCAACAGAACCTACCTGCATAATGTCATTGTGGCGGATATAATGGACGATTGCATCCTGGGCCTTGACTTTATGAGGAAGAATAGTTGCGAAATTGACGTCAAGCAAGGTGTTCTGAAATGTGGACGAGAGGAACTTTTCGTGGAAGGCGCGTTACCAGGGAATGTATACAGCCTTAAAAAGATTGTTCTTCCGCCGAGATCGGAAACGATTGTGCCGGTTAGTCTTCCTCGGAATCCTGGGCAAACTCAACGTTGTGTACTTGTGGAAAGGGTAGAAAATGACCTTCCATGGAAAGTGGCACGCACTTTGGTTAGAGCCACCGACATCTCAGGGGTACGTGTGCTGAACCTTTGTGACCAGGAACAGGTTATAGAAAAAGGCACACTAGTTGGTACTTGCGAGGAAGTGGATTGGTTGCGTCGATGCCAACATCAATCGACCGGGACCGTCAGCAAAGATACACAAACGAGAGTGACCACACTTTTAGAAGACTGCCGCAGCGCTCTGTCCCAAAATGAAATGGTTAAGGCGAAACAAATGTTGCTCAAGTATGCCAACGTTTTCTCGTCAAACGATGCTGACATCGGAAGGACTGGCTTAGTTCAACACAAAATTAGCACAGGAGAAGAATTGCCTATCCGTCAGCGGCCAAGGAGATTGCCCGTAGCACGTGAAAAGGACGTGGAAACCATGATTGAGGGAATGGTGAAGGATGGTGTTATTGAACCTTCATCTAGTCCATGGTGTTCACCTGTAGTGCTGGTAAGAAAGAAAGACGGTAGCATGAGGTTTTGTGTTGACTATCGTCGTCTGAACGACGTTACAAAGAAAGACAGCTATCCTTTGCCAAGAATTGATGACACGCTGGACATGCTTACTGGAGTAAAGTGGTTTAGCACGCTAGATTTAAAAAGTGGTTACTGGCAAGTTGAAATTGATCCTAAAGACAAGGAGAAGACTGCATTCTCGACAGGAAAGGGTCTGTGGCAATTCAAAGTCATGCCGTTTGGATTGTGCAACGCTCCGGCAACGTTTGAAAGGTTGATGGAACTTGTACTTACCGGTCTGATTGGCGATGCCTGTCTAGTCTACTTGGATGACATAATCATCGTAGGCCGTACGTTTGAAGAACATCTTCTAAATCTGGAACGCGTGCTCATGAAGATCCAGAGTGCCAACCTCAAGTTAAGCCCGAAGAAGTGTTCACTATTCAAACGGCAAGTTAGCTTTTTGGGATATGTAGTGTCTGAAGAAGGTATCAGCACGGATCCAGAGAAAATCGCTGCTGTAAAGGATTGGCCAATCCCAAAAGACAAGACGCAGGTCAGAGCATTCCTTGGTTTGTGTTCCTACTATCGGCGTTTTGTTAAGAACTTTGCAGATATAGCAAAACCCCTGCATAAGCTAACGGAGGAGAAGCGACATTTCTGCTGGGATGGAAGTTGTGACATCGCATTCCAGGAGCTAAAGGACCGTCTGTGCAAAACACCTATTTTGGGATACCCTGATGTGAGTAAGGAATTCATAGTTGACACAGACGCAAGTGACATAGGACTTGGCGGTGTATTATCCCAGCGGAATGGCGATCAAGAAATTGTGATAGCTTACTTCAGCAAGTCTTTGTCGAAACCTGAAAGGAACTATTGTGTTACGAGACGAGAACTGCTTGCTGTAGTAAAGTCGTTGCAGCACTTTAGCAAATATCTTCTGGGGCGGAAATTCCACATACGAACTGACCATGCTGCACTGAAATGGCTTTTGCAGTTCAAGAATCCGGAAGGACAAGTTGCGAGATGGATTGAATTACTGCAGGAATACGACTTTGTGGTGGAACATCGCAGCGGAAAATCTCATAGTAATGCAGATGCATTGTCAAGAAGACCTTGTCCTGAAGACTGCAAGCATTGTACCAGGCAAGAAAGTAAAGAAGTTGTTCCTGTGAGGATGCTCAAGACAGACCTTAGCAACGAGTGGAAGGAAAGCCTACAACGTGCACAACAGGAGGATGCGGACATCAAGCCGATTCTGGAGTGGATGAAGGCCGGAGTTCCTAAGCCTAGGTGGAGCGACGTCTCAGCGATGAGTTCGATCACAAAGAGCTATTGGGCCCAATGGGACAGCTTGGTGATTCAGGATGGAGTTCTGTGCCGTAGATGGGAAAATGCTCGTGGAGACAGCTGTCATCTGCAAATGGTTGTCCCCAAAGGTCAAGTACCGGATGTTCTACAGCTGTACCATAATGGTTGTTCAGGAGGTCATCTGGGAGTAAAACGGACACTACTGAAGATACGAGAACGGTTTTACTGGGTCTACTGTCGGGACGATGTCGAGGACTGGTGTCGCAAATGTACAAGTTGTGCGGCTGTAAAGGGACCTCAGACTCGTAGTAGAGGTGCATTGAAGCTGTACAATGTGGGCGCACCATGGGAGAGGATAGCCCTTGACGTTGCGGGGCCGTTCCCGGAAAGTGAAAGTGGTAACAAATATTTCATGGTTGTGATGGATTACTTCACTAAGTGGCCGGAAGTCTTCGCCATTCCAAATCAAGAAGCCTCGACAGTTGCTGATAAGTTAGTTTATGAAGTCTTCTGTCGTTTTGGAGTTCCCTTAGAAATCCACAGTGATCAAGGAAGGAATTTTGAGTCCCAAATATTCCAGGAAACTTGTCGAGTTATGGGAACTCATAAAACAAGAACAACTTCTTACCACCCACAGTCGGATGGAATGGTGGAAAGATTTAATCAGACACTAGAGAGGTACTTGGCAAAAGTTGTGGAAAATCGGCAACGAGATTGGGACAAGCACATACAACCATTTTTGTTGTCATATCGTAGCGCTGTTCACGAAAGTACATCGGTAACACCAGCGTTCGCAAACTTTGGAAGAGAACTACGACTGCCTGCAGACTTGATCACCGGAATACCACCTGATTCCCCATGCAGTATAACAGATTATGCAAATAACTTGCGGAACAAAATGAATGACATTTGTGAGCACGTGAGACAATCGGGCCAGCAAATGTCTGAAAGAATGAAAACCCGCTATGACCGCAAAATGAACAGTAAAGAGTTTGACGAAGGTTCACTAGTGTGGTTGCACGATCCAATCCGCAGCAAGGGGAAATCTCCTAAGCTTCAGGCGAAATGGGAAGGGCCGTATCGAATTGTGACTAAGATCAATGACGTAACCTACCGGATACAAAAAGGTGCGAGGGGTACTCCTAAGATCGTCCATGTGGATCGATTGGCGCGTTATTATGGAGCCGAAAATGCTCGGGACGAGCATGTCTTAGGAGGGGGCAGTGTTACGCGCCACGATTAACGTTCGCAGTAACCAGCGCCATCTAGTGTGGAAAGGCGGGACTACAGAGAGTCGAGACGCGTACGCCAGAATTTACTAGAACAATGACCTTGACCGAGCGTACGGCCGTTCAAGGCCGCACTGCGCGCGAATGTTCCGGATGTTTCTGCGTTGGAAGGTTCGGGAACGGCCGCGGCAATATAAAAGGCCGGGATTCACCGCGACCGGGACAGTATTGAATTAGCGATACAAGTGATTACTTCGAAAGCGATTTTGAAGTGCGACTTGGGAGCGATTGTTGTTTTAATTAGTGCGTTTTAAGGTTGTAATTAGTGGCGTTCAATTAAAGTGTGACTTTTGGTAATTTTTATCGGCTGTTTTTATTGTCACGAACCCGAAGCTCGTAACAATACTTTCACCAAGTCGGCCATAGGCGTCTCGTCTTTATATTGAGTGGGAAACCTTTTAGTACATTCAATGAAAACTTATTTTTGTGTGCTAAATAAAAATGTATGTATGTGATCTTCTCCAATATTTTTTATGTAGATTTGTCTTTTTAAGGCAAAAATCTACCTTCCTTTCTACAATTTCCACTGTCACTCTTATCACTTCTTTTGAATTCACAAATATAATTTTAATTCACTATATAAATAACACCAATTGTTATTGGTGTTCATTGGTCAGTTTCATTTTATTCATAATGTGTTCCTATAAATAAATATTTGGATTTAGCATAGAACTTGGCACTCATTTATATCTTCTTTTTACGCCCTTATCCAAGCATTTTTTTTTTATTGAACTTGGCTCTCCTTTTTTACATTTATGTTTTTGGTGGGATTTTATATTCCCGATCCTTTTCCAACCGCAACACATAGAACATAAAAAACTTTTAAAAAATCATACCCCAAAGGGATTATTTCGGTTCACCTGGGCATAAGGTATACCCATAAACATGAAATAGTCACCATCGTCAGCCCTCACACCCCTGATTTGGCCCAATTTTGTTGTAATTACAGGTCTTTCTGAATAAGACGCACTGCACTGAACTAGAAATACTATCAAATGCGCACAGAAAAACGTGATATTGTATGAGTTCATAATTACGAAATACACGGATTTAAAATAATCTTTGGCTTATAAAAATTGAAGTAAGTATTTTTAGAGATAAAGCAGTGTCAACTAACGCGGATGATTTATTGGTTAATTAATTTGATATCGTTGTATATATCAGCTCTTTGTGTTGCGGCTTTTTCATTCATTTTTTTAAGGTAAATGTGCAATGTAGGTATCGTTTTGTGAGAGAAAATAGAATTTTTATATTATTATTATTATCTAAAATGTATCAGTACTTTGGGAAGTATGCAACTTATTTCATATTTAAAAAAACCCAGGCAGTTCGATTGTAGAAGGTACATATTGGACTGCAATTTTATCATGAAGTAATAGTATTACTCAGCCCTTTTAATTTGATACCTAAATTGAGAAAGTTGTTTAAAAATATGCAATCTGATATAATGTAGCGCCTTCATTTTGGACCGATTTCTATCAAACACTCCCGACTAATTCACCTTTCAACCAAAAGATAAACAACATCAAAATTGGTTAATCACTTTGCAAACTATCATTTCATCGACTTACACACAGACGGACACGTCAAAGTCATAACATTGGCGTCAGGAGTTAACAAAAATAAACACATGAAATAAAACTTAATTTTATTTTCTTGCGCCTCCACGACACTTAGCGCAAAATTTAACAAGCTATGAAATGCACTCAGTGTTCATTTTAGCGTCGTTACATCGAACTCAATATCAATACCCTACACAACAATTCTGTGATATTAATTTGGCGAATCGGGTACTGGGGCAGAGATTATTAATTTCCACTGTTAATAGAAAACTGTCAAAAACTGGAGGGCATTAATTTTACACACCATTAGCCCAGCCCGATCTGATTCTAGCAGACGATATCTCACTCGATATTATTTCCAACGATATCACGTTAATTACTTGTGTCCAAAAATTGTACGCAGAAAGATGTTGCATTTGGGTTTCATTTATCTGGCTCCGAAATTTACTGGGCATAACTTACTTTGCATAATTTTCTTTAAACGCATGTGTTTAAGGTACAAAATATTTCGTATATATTGGCCGAATTTGTAGAGTACACAACAAATCACTTGCACAGTGATTTAGAAATTCCGTTTTTGAATATTTAATGCGTTAACTGCAATATAAGTTGAAGAATATATCGTACAAGTGGACCAGAAATCGAATTATGATATGATTTCGTAAATTAAAAAAATTATCAAGCTTATTCATGTAAGCATAGAATAGAATATTTGTATACCGTTTTTGATAAAAAAGACAACACTTGTATACCTAGTTCTTTATTCGAGAGTTATTCAATATCAGCGTAAAATTTCTGCGACTTTTCGTTTAACATGTAGAATAGATACCAAAATGCCATTCTATTGTGCATTGGCCTTTTTCCAATTGTTAGTTCGGATCCTATGTTTAAATAATAGTAGTTTTCCTTTGAAAGAGGTATCCATTTTACTGGAAGTAACTCTGATTCTTCTGGTGTTGGGTTTCTGAAAAAAGTGATTAATTCAATTAGTTACTTCGAAACACTAAGTTGCAACATAATTAAAACTGTGACTAAAGATTTAATTAACAGTCATATGCCCGGTTCCAATATTTTACGATTCGTAATGTGTCAAAAATTACTATCCGTTTTTCTAGGAGTTGTTTATTCTAATTTCAAATTTACTTTCCATATCAGCTGTCGCCAGTCGTTCGTTTTTTTATTACTTTCCGATACCAGAACGGATCGTTTTTCAAACATTAGAACCAGGCAATAGTCTTATAAATAATATTTATTTTAATGTGGCGAAACAATTATTATTTTACCGATTAAATTGAATTATTGTGTCTCTAATCGTATAAAGAATTTATTGAAACATTTTCCGTTTATCTTAATTAAGTCGTTCCTAAGCGTATCGGTTCGTTGTCTTGGACGTTGACGTCATAATTGCAACAATGACGCGACTAGGCGTTTTCGCGCGCTTTTTAAATGTGTTACACAAAATCTTATTTTTCTCTGGTTATTTAGATTATTTCCAGATAAATCGAATTGCTTGGGATATAAAATGAACGGGCGCACATTTTACAATACTTTTTCAAAAACTGTCAAGTAGCCAATTACTACTGCACTGTCGTTAGCCACAATGTAACGGTAACAATTTTAAGTTCAGGGACTAAGAAAAGGTTTAAGATCGTTTTTATTTGCTTTGTAACAAGGAACAAAATGTAAGCGAATTGTAAAGATCTAATTATTCATTTTCTCAAAATTGCTTAGTTAATAAACTATGCAAAACTTTCAATAATGTACACGTTTAGATGACGAACGCTTTTTGATATTCGATTGCAAAAACTACCGATTGCACAAAAAAGTACAGTACTATTTTTACTTACTGATCCAAACTAATCTATGGAAAATATGAATCTTACCCGTATTTGGCGAAGTTCGTCCACATTTTTGTCATCTGGTCAATTTTAAGCTGTTCTTCTGGAACATTGTTTTCCAAATATATTTGATCAAACAAGTAAATAAGCTCATCTCCATGTGCAGCGCCATCAGTAGTAGAGTTTTGCACCCCCGTGTACGTGAACATGTAGTAATATATATTTTTAGCTGCATTGTCAAGATAAAGTTTAATGCTTTTTTGCATTGGATGAATATACGTGTAATCAGAATCATACATTGCAAGATCTAATCTCACATCTTCACTTATATTTTCATCTCCCAAATAAAAGTGTCGAACCAAATTTTCCATTTCAACAAGGTTTTCATCATCAAAATCAAAAGTTAACTTAAGGTAATCACTGAAAACATTTTTATTAATATACTCCTTTGGATTATCATATTGCCGTATCCTTTCAAATTCATTAAATCCTAGTAATATTGATTTACCTTTGACTTTGGGTTTTTTCACATTAACCCATGTTTCTTTTATAAAAGGTTCAACATTGTCAAATTCCTTTTCAATGCATGGTTTAAAAGTTAAATTTAACTGTTTGACTGCATCAATAACTAACGTAGGATCAACGTTGGCGAGGAAAGAAAGAGCTTCTGTTATGGACGTAGTGGTCTTGCCAAGATGTTCAGCTATCTTTTGCGCTGCTGATTTGTCAGGCTCCGTAAACACAGTAGAAGCTAAAGAACTTCCACTTTGTAAAATGGCATTTTGAAAAAGCTTTTCATCACCATAAATTAAATGGAAATCAACAGAGTGTGCACCGGCACTCTCTCCAAATATAGTTATTTGATTCGGGTTACCGCCAAATGCCTCTATGTTATTTTTAACCCAGTTCATCGCCAGAGCTTGGTCTCTAAGTCCTTGATTACCGGGGACTTCTGGAGTATCTAAACACATAAACCCGTAAGGACCCAGGCGATAATTAAAAGTCACCAAAATGACATTATGCCTGACCAAATATTTGGGACCATATCCATAACTTCCTGCAAACCCTACATTGAAAAATCCACCATGGATGTATACCATCACTGGTACTTTATTTTGAGAATTTGCAGTTCTGGGTACATGTACGTTTATATGGAGACAATCAAGGGTTCCAGTTATTGATTGGCTATCAAAATCGAACTGAGGACATTTTGCACTATCATCATCGGCTTCAAATGCAGTTTCAAATTTTGGATAAGGTGTCGAAATCTAAAATAAAAAAAATATATATTTATTTACGGTCTAATTGAGAACCTTCTCCTTTTTTTGAAGTCTTTTTAAAGGAAACAAATAAAAGTAGTTCATATTATGACTTAACAGTTTCTGACCGTGTAACAAGTAGTATGTTTATCTACTTTAAAAACTATTTGAATAATTTGTATTGTTTCACAATAATTTGTGGCAATGTGACGAACAGTATTTTTTATATATAACAAAATAGCATATATAACATTCTAAACATTCTTTCAACTATAATTTCTTTACTTTTTTACAACTATTACAAGATACTATTTGACTTACCCCAAAAGGATTATTTTCACTAAATTTTGCGTAAGGTATTCCCATGAATGACGAATAATTACCGTCAGAAGATGACACGCCGCGTATTAGCCCCACTTTAGTATCAACCAATGGGTCCAATCTTGAAGACCCAAAAACATTTTGAGAATTTAATAAAATAGACATTAAAACAATTAGTTTTTTTCGAGATATCATTATTCTTAAAATGATGACATAGGTGTATTAGCCCACCTCAAGTAATTCAGCAAATGCTGGTAAAATACGTATTTCTAGTAAAATTACTGATATTTCTCGTTTATCTATCAAAGATTAGGCACTGATAAACAGATGGACCACTTCAAAACGCACAGCTGTGTCGATTTCTTGTTTATCACAAACATCTTTGTGACAACGTATATTTAATAATAATAAATAATAATAAATAATAATAAATCTTTATTGAAACCCATACAATTATTTTACAAACAGTTGTAGCGATAATGGCTGCAATAGTCTTAAGACTGTGTCGCAGACATTAGCGCCCGCCTCAAAGACAGACGTTTCAGAATTTAAATAAAATACATGAAAGTTAAATTTTAACTAAGATAACTTACATTTAAGTGTGTGTGTGTGTGTGTGTGCGTGTATGTATGTGTTTGTGTGTGTGTGTGTGTGTGTGTGTGTGTGTGTGTGTGAATTTATCTGGGTGTGTGCTTAAGTGTTTGCGTTAGCACATGCGCACGTTTTGAACGTAATAGCAATCTAGCAAATGATGAATGTGGCAAAATATTGGACTTTTGTTAAATCGAAGTTTATATGGGTTTTCAACAATATTATTTAAATTTAATTAGACAACATCAAATACACCTGATTTGAGATCTTCACTACAAAGTATAAAACAAAGTCGCTTTTTTTGTACCTATATGCCTACGTACGCTTAAAGTTTAAAACTACGTAACGGATTTTGATGCGGTTTTTTTTAATAGATAGAGCAATTCAAGATCAAGGTTTTTATTTGCAATAAATAAGAGGATATCTGTTGAGTTTGTTGCGGCGCTTCTTCTCAACAGAACCAACGTCGAGGCGCTGGTAGGAAAAAAATATTGACGTGCAAAAGAATTTATTGTAAATCCACTTGCAGAAATAAATCATTTCATTTCATCATTTCATTTCATTTCATTTCATTTCATTTCATTTCAATGAAGAATAAAAAAGCCAATACTTCTAAGCATTTACATTACATCCGTGCGAAGCGGGGGCGGGTCGCTAGTTAAATATATAGTAGACTTTTTGCCTCGTTATTAATATGGATATCAAATTTATACTTTAAGGTGATTCTGAATGTAAAGAAAAAAAGTAGTTCCCATAAATGATGAATAACTACCATCAGAAGATGACACGCCGCGTATTAGCCCCACTTTAGCATCAACCAATGGGTCCAATCTTAAAGATCCAAAAACATTTTGAACGTTAAATAAGAAAATAAATTAATATAATTCCATTATTTCGCAGTGTCATCGTTCTTCAAAAGATGATAAAGGTGTTTTAGTTCATTTTAGGTTATTTTTACACATTTACTGCATTTTACTGATATTTCTTGTTATCTATCAAAGATTAAGAATACTGATAAGTAGATGAGCCACTTTAAAATGATTGCCCGCCCACCGTATTGATTTCTTGTTTACATATTTGAACACATATCACAAACATATTTGTGACAGCTTATATTTAAACATGGTTCAAATTTGCTATTAACAAAAGATAAATATGGCAAAATATTTCATTTTTATATCAAGCCATTAAGGGTTTCGTAATACCCTTATAGGTACAGTCGCCGTCAGACGTATCAGAGCAGACAAATTGAGCAAATACTTCTGAACAGTTAAAATGTCAAAAAGTTCCATACACCACAAGTTACCATTATTAACTGAACATTAATTACTTCAATAATATCTGAGCAGATGCTAACCAATAATATGGATGGTCGCTAATAATGTTAAAAATTGGGGCCCTAAGAAGCAGTTCTTAAATTTCAATATCGTTTCGACAAGTTTTTAATTTGTTCAACATCAAATTACTTGATTGTTGCTCAAGCTATCATCTCAGCTGGGCATGTTGGTTGTCAGTAAATTTCAAACGCTTACCTATCCTACATTTTTGTTTGAGTAAAAACTACTTTACTTGATTTTATATTGAATAATAAAATTTATTTATCTATATATCTATATAATTATCTAGTATGTGTTATTTACAAGTTTCGAGAGGTATCTTATCGAACATTCATAATCTTCGTGTCCATTTGAATGTAATTACTGTTGTGTTCTGTAGCCTTTTTGGTTTTCTTTATTATATTTATAAAACAGATCCAAGAAAGTCATTCTCTGAAAAGCAAGTCCTCTACCTACTTCTATATTTGAATTTATCGATAAATAATTGTACGAAGAATCGGTGATAGGAATCCATGTGACTGGTAATAAAGTAGTTGAAGGTTGAGGCGTCGGATCACTGCAAAAAAAAATATGTAATGAACACAAGTACTTGGTTTTTCCGACACTTAATATCTGAAAAAAGACCAAAATTGTATGTTTCCGACATTCTAAACATTTTTACAAGGTTGCCTATAAGTAAGGTTTAGAATTTTTGCAATAATTCCATTCCACGTTGGTAGTTTGTTTGACACTTTGCGCGCAACATCGAATTTTAGCGCTACTTAGAAACACAATTTGTTTACCTGTATTTTGCAAAATTAGTCCACATTGTTGTGAAACGGTCCAAGATAAACTGATCTTCTGACGTTGGCTGCTCTGGAAATAGCTCCATATCAAATAAATATCCTGCTTCATCTCCGTGAACGGCCGACCCGATAGTCACATTTGCCACAAACTTTGCCACGTTCCGACCACCGTTGTATGAAAATTCGTACAAAAATACTCTTTCTACTTCACTTTCCAAGTATTTTCTAATACTTCTGTGGACTGGATGAATGTAAGTAAAATCTGAATCAAATTCTACTACAGGCCATAACAAATCGGAATTTATAACTTTGTCACCAAAGTAGAAGTTTTTTATATGTCGTTCCATCGCAAAAAGATGTGCTTCGTCAAAATCAAAAGATTTTTGAAGTTTATCATGAACAACATTAAAATCATCAAAGGCGTCAGGAGAAACGTATTGCAAAAGTTGTTCATGCTTATTATATCCTGTCAAAATAGACATATTCTTAGCCTTTGGTTTATTTGCACTCACCCAAGGTCTTGTCAAAAATGCTTCGACATTATCAAATTTAATTTCTGTACATGGTTTAAATACTAACTCTAGTTCTTTCCATGCTTGAATAACTAAATTTGAACTAATAGAAGAAAGATGAGATAAAGCATCATTAATAGAACTCGTATTAAATCCAAGATGCTTTGCAATGGTTATCGGAGCTTCCTTCAAATGTTGCGTGAATACATTTGATGCTACTGCACTTCCACTTTGCATTATGGCATTCTGAAATAGTGGTTCTGAGTCAGAGAGTATATGGAAATCAATTGATTGTCCTCCAGCACTCATGCCAAATGCCGTAATTTTATTGATGTCGCCACCAAATGCTTCGATATTGTCTCTCACCCATCTCATTGCCAGCACTTGATCTTTTAAGCCTTGATTACCAGGTGCTTCAGGGATATCCAGACACATGAAACCGTATGGACCAACACGATAGTTTAGAGTTATTAAAATAACTTCGTGTTCAATTAAATATTTAGGCCCATACCAAGCTGCTGTTTTCCAGCTGGTCTCGAAAGCATATCCATCGATCCACACCATGACGGGCAGGCGGTTGGTGTTGCTGGCAGAATGCGGCACGAAAATATTGAGCTGAAGACAATCTATTCCGCCAACAGGTTGGTCCTTATACATCTGAGGGCATCTTGCGGAGTCATCGTTTGCTAAAAATATGTCATCAAATCTTGGATACGGTGTTGATGCCTGAAAATTAAAAAAGGATAAGTAAACAAATATAACTTGTTGGACAGTGAAAACTAATAAAAAATATTGAATATGAAACGCGGTGAACGAAGACAATTTATTTACTATGGAAAATTACAATAATTTTAAACATGTTAGGATTTGAACACAGTATTTTTTCCATTTGACTTTACGTACTTACCCCGAAATGGTTAGTCGGATTAACTTTTGCATATGGTATGCCCAAGAACATGTCGTAATCACCATCAGACGCTCTCAGCCCTCGTATTGATCCTAATCTCGTTTCTACCAAGGGTGCTTCGTCCAACTCATTGTTTCCTGAAGGCACTAATAATACTACCAAAAGCACTATAGCACCAATAACTAGCACTAAAAGTACCAATAAAGGTACTCTAGTAAACATTCGGCAAAACATTTTGTCGAAATTATGGTACTGATTTGATAATGCATGTGTAATTTAGCCGAGCGCTAGATTACGAACTGTGAATTATCAATTAATTTGTCACCGATAACTACTTATTGATAAAAATGATGAATATGACTTTTGCCTGTTCTGTAGATTAATAAATGGAAATCAAAACTCACTAAGTATTTTTGGATTTACCAGGATGATATAATGCTTGTTTAGCTATAGTGCTGTTTATTTTTTTGTGTGTAAAACACGTGGTAAAATTTTATCAAGGTTATCGATAAAATTGTGGTAGCAATTAAAATTGTTGGATTACAATATTCCGCCCTTCCGTTATAAATTTTTAACAACAATAATGAACTCGCATGGCAACAAGCACTTCTAAGATGAATAAACTAATATATTATTATTAAAAAAAAACTCGCAAAAGGCTTCCTCGCTTTGTACGTGTAAGTGACACATTTCGTTCGATATTTTCTAGATTTAAAACGTATTAATGTTTTAAGTGTGCAGTTTGAGGAGCTTTAAGTAGTATTCAAGCAATGTAAATAACCTCAGGTCTCTAATTTGCGTCAATTATCTGCTGTCTCCATCACTCATGCCTTTGCATCAAATTAATACTACGTTATTAAACTTACTAGCAATTTACGACCTTAATATCAGCGGTCCCAGAGATATATTGGTTACATAATGAGCCAAGCGTCCTGAATTACTAAGCTTTGTCACTAACGATTTAGAAAGAAAGAAAGAAAGAAAGAAAGAAACATTTATTATTTAAATAAATAATATTTAATTGTTGATTCAATCATTACGCGCGATTCATTGATGATTTTTTTAGGTATCTACTAGATGATGGATTAATTTTGTTTGTATTTTAAAAGATGGTTATTTTATTAACTTTTTTTTTATATATTGCACTTCAAGATTGACCTCATGCCACCTGATGTTAAGTGGTAATGAGGTCCTAGCTTAAGGGTGACAAGTACAGCATAATAAATCTGTAACTGGAGTTGTCGCCCTTACCTTGAAGGCTTGACCCCTGCTACTAATGTAGCACCCCCCAGGAGCTCTGGAAATCTTACTCATACGCAGGAACACAACAACACAGAAGTGATTGTTATTTGGCTGCGGTCTTCTGTAAGGTGGAGGTATTTCACCAGTCGGGCTGCTCTAGTTCGAGCGATAAATCGCTGTTATATGTGTAAGTTACCATTTCTTTCCAATGACACCATTTAGCATATCGTTGATCCGATTTTTATCTGACATTCCAAACTAAAATCTTACATAAATTCTACTTGAAATCTAGTTTCTAATGTTAAAGCTATGCTCAGTCTGAAACTTTATTAGTCAACATCAACATCTAAAGAGGCCCTTTGTTCGTGACAATAGACCTTTAATATTTGAATAAACTATCCGAGGCAGACAGTCGCAAAAGCAATTTAGAACTATTAAGATTGTCTTGCTTTTGACAATTAAAGACGATTCCCAAGTAGGCACTTTGATGATAATGTACTTCGATGTCAATAACGTCTCCTAGAGTGACCTTGAAATTTCATCTTCTAGTTTAGCTAACATAATATTACCTACAAATAACGAGCTTATCCTCTAGATTGAAGTAAACACATTGCATACTTTAATAAAAAAGTACTTATTGTTGCCCGCAACTTCGTTCGGGTTAACAGTATTTTATATGTATCAAGTATCTCATTATCAAGTTTTTCATTTATCTTTCTACCAAGTGCAATCACAATCCATTAAGAAGTTTCGGTTGAAAGAGTAATGAAAAAGTTTCAGATATCAATACATCCACAAGTTCATACAAACTTTCACATTTATATTATTAGTTGGATTCAAAGAAAATATAGCAATTTTATTGTTTAATGCTACTCGTATCATCCTAACGTATAGTCAATAGCTTTAGTTCGTAAACAACTCTGTACCTTGTCACATTAAGTCTTAAGTCACTGTCTATCTGACTTGCTTAGTTACACGGAGATTTGGTATGACAAGGTACTGAGGTATATGAACTAATGATGCTGGTTGTACATATGTAAGAGGAACAACTTCAATGTCTCTACTAATTAAAGCTAATTTGGATTTTATCATGAGCCGCTGAGAAACGAGTGTTTGGCTTCATGACTGAGCCAATTTCACGAAAAGTGTTTTTCTAAGAATCATCCTGCCAAAAATTAAATAAGTCCTTCCAGAAAATCTCCAATCCAGACAATCAAAAAATTTGGTACAGTAATAATGAAAATGTGTAGGTTGTATTACTACCTCCCCGCAAAGGTCAAACATAGAAACAAAAAGGTCTGTAATTCTAATTGATCAATTCAGTTATATAAAAAATATTTATATAATATAGATACTTAAAACCAACGTTAGCTCTTGTTGAGTATTGTTAAAGGTGAAAAGTATATTAAAAGACTGGTTTTTACAAACATATTCAAAAAACATTTCACTCAGTTGAAAAATACTTCAAAATAGTAAACATCTGTTCAGATAAGATATCTTCGAAATTTCAGTTTCAAGGTGTATGAAATACCATAGATACAATGAGATAGCTGTTGAGTAATTTTTTATCATATGTTATCAACGGTGGAAAAAAAGTATTGAAATTTTTACACTTTTACCTAATGTGTATTCGTGTATGGTGGAGTCGTTGCACACTAAAATTGGTCAAACAAATGTTCAAATGTCATGTCAGCCTGATGCCAATATGTAGGCGTAAGGTCCATCTCATACGTGATTGGTGGTTTTGATATATCTGCTGATCTCCTAGTCTCCTAGACCTCACATAATTCATATTGTCGTCTAATGGATATGTCATTCTCATTAAAAAATATTCACAGCGCTAAAAGACACTACGTCACTTGTCAACAAGATTTTGACCAGTAGGTATCTTGCTATTATGTAAGTTGACCTCAGTTTGACCTTATTACGTATTACGTACCCTGAATGTTTTGCCATTGAACATAATTTGGGCCCAGTTGCAACGTTTTCTGAAACCTTGATAATATTCTTGACTATGATTTAATCATAGTTCAGTCTCTAAATGATATTAGAGAGTTGCGGCCAGCAACGGTACCGCGCGCAGATTATTCCGGCTAATTTCCAATGATTTTGTTTCTAACAAACCTTGTCCACTATTACGAACATAATCGGCCAAAAAAATATATAATCTTTTTTTTAAATGAACTTCGAAAATAATACGAGGTTCGACAATTAAGAGTAAATCACTTTCGATAGCGATCGCTAAAGTCCTTGGCGTGGCGCATGGACACTCAATTCAGAACCAAACAATGCCGTGAAGTAATAAATTACTCATTATAGATGACGCCAGAGGTAAGTAGACTATTTAAGTATTTAATTTCTTCTGCAACGTTGTCAATTAGCAAATTCGGCAAAGTCAATAACGGTACCAGGGCCCGGTTCAGGTGTACTCCTGGAAGTTTCCAGAACAGTCGTCCATTACTCGGGATCGCAGGCTTATTGTCCTACAAATTAATAACGGACTCCACTTTTTGTTTGCATCTTATTAGCTCCGAAACACAGATTTATGTTGAGAATTTACGGAGCAAAGAAATAATTTAGGAGGGTGCCTTAATTTACATCGCTCTGATAAAAATGAGTGTTTGTGCTCTAGATTTGGGCGTCCTGTTTATATTCGTTTTGACCTTCGAAGTACTGAATTCACTACGAAAAGATACACTTGAGATTGCTTGCACCAGGAGAGGAGGCCTAGTGACAGTTTTGGAAGCTCGATATCGTTGTTTATATATTAAGTCCATGATCGTTGCCATAATACCTTTAGGACTGATATTTCAAGATCACGTGACTTATCCAAGTGAAATGTCAATCCCATGAATCCCTTATAATTAAACTTATGGAAACTTAAACTGAACTTCAATAAATGTCACATTGATAAGATTTATTTACTAGTCTAGACAGACTAGTAAATAAATCTTATTGTCTAATACCGCCTGAAATATGCCTAGACGTGATGGTCTATAAGCATGATGATTTTTGCCATCTAAAGTTTAGTGCGAATTGATGTTTAACCAGTTGCAAGTAAATGAACATTTCTTTTTTGTTTCCTCCAAACCGTTGCTTACATTTTTAGCGAATTTGCCCGCGTGATATTATTTTTTTAATTAATTTTGTATCTACTTTTCCTGGTCTCTATAATTTTATTTCCTCCTTTAACCATTGCTTGTATAAAATTTCTCATTGAAATGAGAATGAATATTAAGTATATGTTAGTAATCACAAACAAAGGCGAGGCCTAGAGAGGAAGCTTTGCAAACATTAACTCTGCAACAGATTTTAGGGTTCGACCCTAATTCAAGCGTTTGCTGACTGAAGCTAAACGTAATGACGTCATTATGCCGAACGCGCCCGCCGGCACTAACCGACACTAGTTAGCACTAGAGGTGGTCTCTGTTATCGATGTCGATATTGATATTGATATAATGACGGAAACCCCAATTATTCAGATTATTACAAATGAAGTGGATATCTTCAAGGTAGGAGCTAATTGGCTTTTATGGACTTCATCTTTGTAATCGCTCACCATCTCACTAAAGGCTGGTCTAAGAAAAGCATTTTTTTTAATTAGAAAAACAGTCACTAATTAAAAAAAATATGCTATTCAATTGATATTTGAGAAATATAACTTTCTACCATCGCGGTTTCCCTCCTTAAAATAAACGAGATAAATTTTGATATTTTTTACACAATTCCACAATTATGATTCGTTTCAAAAAAAAACTCAAAAATAATAAAACCATTTTTTTTTAAGTTTCCGTTAGAATGCTTAACTTTTCCTAAGCGACATAAGATATAATGTCCTTTTTAAAAAAATAGTGTATAAAATTTTGCCCGATGGTAGACTTGGGCAAAAGCTACTACGAGTATTTACAGTTTTGAATTTATCGATAACCGGTCCCATCCTTACTTGGCGCTGCCCACTAAGTCCACTAGTGCTTACCCGCAGTGCCCACTGGGCGCCATAACCTAAATGTAAGGTGTAGCGGGCCTCTCCGAATGGGCCCCAATGCACCTACGAACTAGAAAGTTTAGTACTTCCGATCCTCGCCGTTTAACTACGGGGATTATCAAGGCAATCGCATATCTTTTACTGATATCAGGAAACACAAGTATTATTCGTTTGTTTTTTGATTGGCTTTAGTTTGTTGCTACAGGGAGAGTCAGCTCTCAACGTAAAAATACGCTACAGCCCAACTATCCTCTGCATCAAAGCAATCGGATACATTTATGGGGAAAACCAATGTCACTTTTGAATAAGTTTTAATTTATTACAAAGGATTAATTAGGTAAGCATGAAATCTTTCCTAATACAATTAAAAAAAGTAAGTAAGGATAGTTTGTCCGTTTATGTCAGTTTATTATTTGTCCGGACTTCCTTGTAAATGCTTAGTTTAATCGGCAACAAACAATGACAAAATACCTACGTACGATTAGATATTTTAATTCAATACTGTCTACCTCTCTCGTTTAACAACTATCATTAATATCAAAGTTACTAAAAGTAAACTGTTATTGTGAAAAACTCTTTTTTATTATAAATATGTGTGTTGCATTGTCTCACTTATATAATAAATTGAATTAATTTTTTAATTTATTGATAATAATGTTTACAGAACAGTTATACATATTTACGTCTGCCAAACTGCTTAGCAGTTGACGTATCCATCTACGTGGATATGCCTCAAATCCAGGTAATCATCTGTGTTTTTATATGTTTATAATTCTATAATATATATAATTATTACCTGAGCTGTCTCGTAGATTCATCATTCCTGAAACCAGTTTTAAAAACATTGCGTTTCTTCACCACACCCACTCAAAATCGAAATAAAATAAAGCGGGGAAAAACAAGTATGAAAATTCAAAACCAAATTTCGCCAGCATTTATCAACACAGCAACGCAGAAATCCAGAATAATTCTGATAATGGAGCACATATAGACGGCGAGACGTGCCACTAATGCGTCCGACAGGTAATTTTCCGCTTTGAAGAGCTCTTAAAATAAATCCCGCCCCCTTAAAATACTTCCGTCAGGTTAATTATGATTGTACCGTAACGTGATGTAAAAGACAGGTAAAAGGCTCTTTGCACACGTGACGTTGGCAAACTGCTACAAAACTGCTGTGTGACATTAAGTTTGAAACAAAAAATCAGAAATTAGTTGAAAAGGAGGTTTATTGACCTTTTCCAATCTATCAAATAGTGTACCAAGCCACAAAATTCGTCACACAAAATGGGATGAATCATATTTATACTATACCTTGGAAATAAAGTATAAAAATGAAGAGACAAGTATTTTATCCTTATTATATTCAATGACAACAAACGCAAATGGTAAGGTCGTTTTTACAACCTAAGGTATTTTTAATCACACTTTATAAAATACCAATGAATAATCACAATGACAATATTAAATATTCTTTTCGTCAAATCAGCAACCGCAGTAGAATCCGGCAGTACTTCAATTGAAAACAATAAATAAAAAGGTAATTAGTTAAATCAACAACACTTGGCTTGTTTATATGTGTCTTATACATATCTATTTAAAACAATTCAGAATCGGATTCAAATTCTGAAACTGCTTTTTATCTCTTTCTTGATATAAACGACTCGACAGAGACAAAACATTGGTTTTCTAAATGGGAATCGTTTCTGACGTTTGAGAATGAGTTTCCTTGTCTAAGAAAGCATATTTATGATCGCAGAGTATGTTTGAAAGACATGTGTAAAGTTTGTGTCATTTTTTACGTTTTTCCCCTCTTTAAAGTCAAGATCCAGGTCCGAATTTAGGTTTTACTGCCAGGCCAAATGTCTGGCTAAACTGTCTCCGTCCGGCCCTGACACATAGAACTTAACTCGTGTTTGACTAGCCTTAGTGAATGTTTACATGTGTATAGACTTAATGTGGAACATTAATTTCCTCCTAGATCTGAGGTAATCTTGTGCTAAAAATGTGAATACTTTTTATGAAAATTGAAATTAAAATCACTGTTCCAAATATAGAATTTTATGCATACATACGGTACCACATTTACAGTCAAAAGCACGGCAAGCTATACAATTTAGACTAACTGAGGTGATATGCTATATATTGATCGTATCTTAATTGTTTACCCAATAAGGTTCATTATGTCAACAGAATAGATGCTAGCATGCTATTTTTTTTAATTTCACTTTTATTAAAATGGTCTGCAAATAAAATAATCTCGATAGTTTATTTCAACAAACAATTCTCCTTTTCATTTAAGTACCTACTAACTAGGTAATATTCAACATAACCAGTAATCATTAATCCAATCATTATTATATATTAACCTACTAACCAAAATAATCGTACTGAACCGTTTTAAATATATTTAAACTGCGATTCATAAATCACTTACTGAAATTCTTTTCTACTAAAACTCTATTACATTGCGAAACGAAGCAATTCAAAAATGTAACTTTTTTATTCAAAGCGATTTTCCGGGAGTAAATTATATTTACGTGCAGGCCGATACAGCCATAAATGTCATAGGCGAGGTAAACGGCACCGCCGGGAGCGGCTGGTGTCAGCTGTCGCCTGCCGCGGTGCACGCCACAAGCGACAAGTGTGTGGTATCCTATGGATACGCTACAGCCTAATCACCCCACATAACATTTATTTTAACCCCAGGTAACGTATTTGTATCGTTTAAATATTTCCTAAGAAATTAAAACATACTACCAACAACGACATATTATGATATCATTAAGAAATGTGTAGTAAAGGAACATCGAATGTAAAAAATGTGTGCTATTTTATAGTGAAGCTCAGGGTCTGTTTAGAAAATGAGGTTATTTTTCTATCCCAATGCTAGCAAGTGTTAATAGCTTTAACAAAATTTACTTCGAGTAAGAAGTGCTTTAACTACTTACCGCAGAATCTAAGCAATGTATGTGATCTTGTCCAATATGTTAATCCTATGCTAACGTATCAATATTAATATTTTTTTAAACTTAAACATTCTCCGAGGAAACGCTTAATCGTAATATTTAAGCCGCACGGCAGAGCAGCAATGCACCATCAAAATTTAGTTCATTAAAAATTTATCGCACATTGCGTTAACGTTTCGGAAACGGTACAATTTTATATCGGATATAATAAATGTTACAGTTAAATCACTTAACCGGTCAAAGTAGGTGTTAACTGGCAAAATTATTCAAAAGCATTGACCCAGGCTTTTGTAATGAATGTTTTTCACTTAAATGACAGTCAGTTCCTAAATAGAAACTAAAGTAATTTCGATTGCTCACGTCACTCAAAACGTATTAAGGTTTTTTAATGATTAATTTTTCAATTTTTGAGGTCTATTACAATCTAAATAGGTTGTGTGTAAGATTTCATGAATAACAGTACCTACGTTGCGTTAAATTATTTAAAATTTATCAATGCTAGATCATTTGTTATTAATAAATGCTATGGTAAGCTATGCCAACAAACGTTTTTTGTTAAGAAATAACAAACACTTTCTTATTTTAGTTTTGTAAAATTACGTGAAAGATCAGCCTCATTCATCATGATCTATTTAGAATATTTATTAATTAAAGTTACGATGGTGTTTCATTACAAAACAAATACATTCATAGACATTTTATATCACTCGTCGTCCCAATAATGTTAAGATGGTGTGTCTGAGTAGTTTTTGTAATACAGGGAACTTAGAGAACACAGAATTTTATTATCAGACAACCATTTAGAATTGAGAATTAATGTCTTAAAGTGTACATATACAAGGTGTACTTAAGCACAACAGTTTTATACCTTGAAGTTGAGAGCGTAATCAAGCAATCGGCCAACCTGATAGTAAGTGGTTATACCGCCTTTGAACGCTTGCGACACCAAGGTCAATCACGCGCGCATTGCTGAATTTTTTTCCAACTTACTAAATAAAATAAAGAAAGAAAGAAAAAAAACATTTATAACTCAACTTACAAACAAAACAAAAAACATAATCTGTTCCAAACATAAATGGATTGTTTATGAGACAAAAGGAAAAAAGTTCAGCTAATGCTGTCTCGAGAATGGATCCCGGATGAATTACTTCAAAATAGGTTTATGAACTAACTTCGATATTTTAACCTCGAGCAAAAAGCAGACTGAATACAAACATTTGGTATGAATTAACTTTTCACCGCAGTGTCACTTGAAAATTGAGCTAAAACGTCGTGTTGCAACCAGCTCTGCCATTTTGGTCGAATTAAACGGTGCAAAAGTTTTAATCAACTGTTCCCGCAGCCACTGGACAGCATGCCACAAACCGAATATTACTAGTCTGGAAGTCAGAAAGGAACGGTGCAAACAAAATATTCCAACAACCAGGCGTTACTGCGATGGGCAATTTTAACAACTCCAAATCGTAATCCAAATTTTAATACTGCAACTCAGGTTCTCACTCTCTCTCTCTGTGGCGTGAACAAGTGAACAAATGGCTATTATTGGGTTACAGCTACCAAACACATAATTTCTGAAAGACAACATATACCCCATTCGCGTTTGATATAAATCATAAAGGGCTATTGTAGCCAGGAATGCGACCCACTAATATAATCGTAGTAAGCACTGTATTGTATAGTAGTAACCCTGGTATACTCTATGCACTGTATTTTTTGACGATCTCGGTGACGTTGTAGTTAAGATAGTCATTTGAAGAGCTAAGGACCATCATAGTTAAATTCTAGGTAAGGCCAATTCGAAAAACGTATTTGTTTTAATTGACTTGAATCTGCGTGTAAACGCCCCAAGTTAGAATCCGTCTTCTAGTATTCATAATAAAGAAACTTAGTTTGATACTAGTGTACTATATGGCACATTTATTTATTTGTCTTATGCTATATACACTTTGAGTAGGAATATCTTTGGTTTATCTTCGAAAGCTAAATATTACAATATTCTAAGCCTGTCTGTTCATGATCATATATTTATATCAATCCTACGTAATCCCACTACATTTGCCTGCCAACTCCTTTCTAACATAAGCGATCCTTCCCAGTATTTGGTCGAATTAAAACATGTTTGACTCTGAGTTCTTGAACAAAACTATATTTTTGTTTTGAGCACATTCTAGTAAGAAAACCTCTTGAAAATCTTAGGAATCTAGTAATAGTACAAAATCAATTTGCGTTTCAGTAACCCCAGTTCTGGGAATTAGACCTAGGATAAAAGTTTCAAAATTTGAAAAACAAAGTGAAATTCTGATGAGATATTAACTCTGGCTCTAATCCAAAGTCATTGCTAATAAAACTCAATTATACATTCCGAAACTTATCGCTAACGTGAGCGAGTTTGATTGATTAGCAACCGGAATTTAATTACTCCGATTAACTCAGTTGATTGCTAAATTCATTCATGTTATTCCGGGTGCCGCCTCTTCTTGCGAACAATTTCAATAAACGTCATTACACGAATCGCCCGCGTGTTTCGAGAGAATTTTAATCTTATCAATTTTGCTATTGCTTTAAAACATTCTTTAAACATTTTAGCTGAAGCAAAAGTTAGTGCAAGGATTTAATTTGAATTTTTAATCTAGCTTCAGATTTTTAAATACAAGTATCTGTGATACTCGTAATTGAATACCTACACACATGTACAGTTGATAAAATTAATCTAGTGAACAAAATAAATGAATGAAGTTAATTTAATTGAGATTAGGTGAATGAAGAATGTGTTGCCCCCAATTTTGTTTTATTTGTATCTACGTACAATATCTATTTATGTTAGTCTTGAAGCCTTGCAAATACACGAATAGCTATACCAGATTTCTGAGGCGTGTTCATTCGCATTTCTCTCTTAAAAGTATTAATAATAAATAAAAAATATATGATTTATACACCAATTGCTTTCACATTTATATATTCCTACAGCTAATACACTGTGATTATAAATATAATAAACATTTGCCCTAAGTGGGATTCTAACAACTTCTGGTCTAAAAACTGGATCGATGGTGGTAATATTTATTTGATTGTCTATTTCTTAACTTGATTATATACCTTCGACGTATCATTAAAAAAATAATTGAAAAAAATAATTGAAAAAGGTGGACTTAATGCTATGGGCATTCTCTACCAGTCAACCTTTGGGTCATGCGGAGAGTTAGTTTATGGGTGCGGTAATAATGACAAAGTGCATAAGTAATCTAAAAAATAAAATAAAAACATAATACACGAGAATAGTAACTATCAAGCGTTACAAAATTCATTTCGGAAACAATTAAATATACATATAGACATACATGAATAAATATAATATATATATACATAAGTAAATAATACCACATAAAAATATAAAATAAATAATAACTATATATAAATATACATATAAATATACATATATAATAAATAATAACTATACATGATCAATAACCCATCACGGTAAATAGTTGCAGTTCGATTTTAATTCTTATGGCGACGTCTTAAGAGCGATTTAGAGGCCTTGTAACGTGTTTTTGACTGTACATAAAACACATTGTACTTTTTGTAGTTACCAATGCAAAAAAAAAATATGTTTTTTAATATTTGTTTAGATAATTAAAGTAAATATTGTCGTATTCAAATACAATAAAATCTTGACGTAGAGGAAAAAAACTTGAACATTTTTAATTCGTAATTCAATTTTTATTTTTTAACCGTACCAAATTACAGACTTCTCTAACGAACAGTCTGCGCAGAGCAGAGAGATAATATGATTCCGGTCTCCCATCCCAGTCTGTGCCGAGTCGGAGGTTGCTTAACTTCTGACCGCAAGCCTCGCAAGTCGACTTGTGATTAGCTCAAGCCTCAAGAACAAAGACATAGCATAAAAACATTCAGCGACGGTTCATTAGTCATGCAAATTGTGTCCGTGCTTAGCCGACTGTTGCCTAGGGTGGGTACTTCTTGAGGGGACAATTAGAAAGTCTACAAATGAAAGTGCGGTGCTAACGAGTGTATATGTTTTCAAGGTTTTGTGCTTGTGAAAGACAGAAACGATGAAAAGGAAGATAATATCTTCTATCATAATGATAGAATCGATTTAAGGTCCGGGAAAGTGTGTTCGTATTCAATTTGGTAATGATTGACAAAACGCAAGTATTCGTTTTATTGTATACTGCATTGGATTTGAAAATAAAGTTTTTATTTAATTATTTTTGTACAATTCTGACATAATGTTTTATGGCTAGAAGAAGAAAAACTGAAAAAAGACTTCAGTAAAGGAAGAACTAAAGGACTTTTGTCTTGGTAACAATCAAGAGAAACATTTTGTGATTTTTATGAAACTTATCAACATGGCATTTTTATTATAATTCAACAAAGTTTACTTTAATTGATTGGTTTGGATCTGATACTTAAACTAAGTCAGTTACAAAATGATAAGAAATAGTTTTTTTATTTATTTTTGTTTGTATGAATTTATGTAAATTGATCACGTATAGTATTTTAAACCGTTCTTTCTCTAATTAATTAAGCCAAGCAGTATTAGCAATCTTTAAATATTTTAATAAAACAGACAATTTGCAAAAACTCATTAGAAAGTGTAGTACGCACAATATGTGAAAGTCGTGCGTTCGATTTCCACACTGACAAGAGGAGATGAAATATTGCCGTTCCTTTAGAGTCTCTTATATATTTCCTAGTTCCACTGAAAAGCCTGGCCACCCCAACACCGCCTGTAACCGATGTCGCGGTAATGTAGGCGCGTGTTAATAACTGCCTTAATCGTCTCTTAATTGGACTTTATAATCCGACTCCGGTCTTGTACTGCCTTTAACCGTGTGAGTTTTGTGAGCAAAAGTCGTTAGAAAGGCAACAAGAAGTTCGGTGTACATTTCGCCTTCAAATTGTACATTTTTGCATTAAACAAGAATAATGGCAGTTTTGCAACATGTTTCATAAAGCTTACTGATGAAATTTTGGTTGACAGGTGGCTTAGTATTTTGAGACGAACATTAACTTGAGAGTCTTTTAAAAAACCCGACTTATTTTTTTCCCACGCTATCGTTCTTTCTTAGTCACAATATGGAGCAGATAAAATTTTAACCACTTTACGTGTTATTCAGTAGATGTGTTTACCTCACTGATTTGCAAAAACTTTGCGAAAAAGTGAGGTAGCGCTAAATTTAAACGCAATGTACGAGTATCTTAGTCAATATTTGTTTACATGATAGAAGAAAAAATACGTGTCTCATTATTTTTTTGGTAATCTGACTGTTCGAATAAACATACATATTCAGTAATGTTCCTTGTTCAAGATATTGCAGTAGATGCATTAAAATTCCGTCAGCATAACCTCAAATTGCCCCAGCTCCGGCGAATCGCCGTAACCGAATCGGCGCCCGCGATAACAGTTGTTAGTTCCTTCTGCGCTATTAGAAAATTGTAACAAAATGTGTTTAGGGTTAGCCAAAGATAGCCGTAGAATGCAGTGGAAGAACGTTAAAAGGAGAGCTTGATCCGTCCGTTTGTAAATATATGCGGACCCCCTCGAATTCGTGCACTTGGAAAACATTTGTTTTAACACCAAAAGGGGGTTGATTTTAGCACATTATTAGTTCACCTATGGAGTTTATATTTTAAATTTCAAGTCTCTTTAAAAACATATCACGTCCATAAATTTATTTCCCCCGTTGTCCCGTTTTTCCATAACGTTTTTCAGGGGAAGAATTTTTGAAATCTATCCTTAGCAGATGTCTACACCCCATGAGACATATATCTACCCAATTAAAACTTTATAGGTGTTTGTAGTTTTTAAGATTTCGTTATCATATAGTCAGACAGTAAGTGGTATTTCGGTTTTATGTGTAGATATTAGACAATTAATGTTTGCACATTTAATGTCCTGATTCCAAAATAGTATAGGTATATATATATAACTTAAACACATGTGTTATGGAAACCAGAGCCAACGGTGGTGCAACAATACATAATTAACTACATTATTAAAGTCCTTTAACATCCTGAGTGAGATGATTGTTCCAACAATCAGAAAAAAAAGTGTATTAGTCATACTCTGGACTTTGTACCGCCTTTAATCGTGCTCATAAGAACTAAAGTCGAATTGCAAGTATTACCTTACCTTGACGTGTTGTCGACCGTACATTCAATTTCGCCGACTAGAAAACAATTTGGCTAACACACCCTTACAACACAGTTCAAGTCAACTGCTTAAAAGCGGCCTATTAACACAAATTAGTAATTCAAATGGAGCCCTTAAACACTTTTTGATTTACAACCGCCCGCCGCGACAAGAATTAGCAAAAAGCGTTTCTGTCACTGCCTGCGGTAGGTTCTTAGCAATTCCAATTTTATTGGGGGAGTGAATACAGCTATAGAGCTGTTAACGATGTTGCAAGCACTGGCTAAAAGGACTTACTCTCAAAAATAAAAATAAAACCGTTTAAAAAAGGAAACAGATAATTTATCTACGGAGTTGTGATTTAGTCATGCTTACTAAAACGTCACTGGGGTGGTGGCGCTATGTAGCGGGTCGTCACATGCCCTTCAATATGGTTGAGTGAAGCGATGGCTGGCACACACGTTATGCTTGTGAACAGGTGCCACATTTGGGGACTAGTCTGCTTCAGCTTACCTCTCAAAAATACTTCATGGTTTCTTCACTCATCAAGACGAAACTATTTGACTTGGTCCAAAGTGGTCTACACATAGCTACAAGTTAGATACTGCTGCTGTAACTAATCTGCTGAGTTTCTTACCGGTGTCTTCTTGGTAGATTTAGGTTCCGAACCGGCAGTAGAAATACTAAGCATTGTATATAATGATGATTCAAAAGTGTTGTGTGTAACATACTTTAATAATGAAGTATTTGATTTATTGATGGTTTCATACGGCTGTTAGTTTCAGATCAAATCAAATACTCTTCTAATCAAGAAGGTTACATAAAAACTCGGTTGGAATAAAATACGGCAATCAGTATATGACCTCCATATACACAAATATAATTATTAAGGCCTATAATTATCCTAAAAACTAATAATATCCAAATCGATACTATACAATCCGAAAGATCAATATACAGTACTTATGCAACTAGACCAACGTTTAAAAAATGTTTTCTAGCAATATATATTTTAACACCAAAATAAAATATATAAGGATTCATTTGCAGCAATCGAATAAACATAAATAAAACGATCACATTTAAAAAAATCATTAAAACTATTTTACGTAAAAACGTATTCAAAATTATTTTCATTTGATGTTTTCTCGTTTTCTTAATTATGCACATGCTGGAAATGACAATTACAACATTTGTTAGTAAATAAAATTTGCTTTGTGCATTTGACCTATATTGTTAAACAATTTATTAGACAAAATGCCTGACATTAATAAAGCACAAAACACTTTATGATATGTTTATTCCATAATAGTATGCAACGTCAAGAAATATATTTTAAATTAGCAATGTAATGCATATTTTAATAGTATCTTAACATCTTTTATTTATTTATTAAATCATTTGTACTGCATAACTGTCTTAATCATTTATATATTATGCACTATTTTTAAATGTAGTTTTTTTTTTAAATAACTATAGTTGCGCGTCGGTTCTTCTCGATAGCATTAACATTCCGAGCATGGCTGTAGCTTTTATTTCAATATGACGATTCATAATTCATAAATGGTTTTGTAAAAGTTTACATGAATCAAGATATTTTATCTTCTTTTTTATTCTATGCACTCATTCTTTACTGATAACGCAGTTAGAATGGAAATATTATTGAAAAATATCTGCCAACATTCTAAACGTCACCTTATATATGTATAAATTGTCTGGATTTCAAATGGAATGTGTTTAGACGCGTGTCTTCGCTAACTAGTCACTTATTAATCATGATCTAGGAAGATTGACGACAGATCATATTTTCGGTACTTTTACCGTGAATACAGTCAAAAACATTACCTTTATTTAACCGTAGGTAAAAGCGAGCTGTTATTAGTTAGATTATATATTGTGTGATGAATCAATTTTGTTATTTTTTTTAAAGATTAAGTGAAAGTTTTTACCTATGCTTAATAGAAATCGATCTAAGATGCGCGTTACACAAAATTTTACATTTATGACCTAATTTCTCGTAATACAAAAATCTGAAATATGACAAAATTATTAACATTAAAAAGGACACTAAAATAGCATTATAAGTTAAAGAGAAAACAATTGACATTTGTTGTAACAGAAGACATTAAACCATCGACAAAATAAAAGTAGGTTTCTTTCTACTAAACAAACAAAGTACGTCACGCACATTGAGCGCGTCGCCAACAATATGTATGTGTCCAATAAAAGGGCTTGAGTAGTACTGTACCATACAATATAAACAATTTCAAATCGAAGATGCGCTTAATTGGACTGTTGGAGATTAAAATTTTTTTTTTGTCATGTAGTTTGTAATATATAAATCTATTATTGTGAGATAATTGAGAGTGTTTGCTTAATTCTATTCTTTAAAATGATTATGGGCAATATGCGTGCCATAACCCAAACTGACAGATCCCGCACACATTCGAACATCATAATACGTAACATCGAAAACGACCTCCGTAGCCGAGAGGCCATCAGGCCCCACATCGGCGTCGCATTATCTCTGAGGTCTCGGGTTCTATTCCCGGTTGGGTTAATATAAGAAACGGACTTTTCTTTATTTGGTTGGATTTGGCCTGTGGCACCGTCGTTGTTCTAGATTTTTGTAACACAGGTGCTTTAGCTACAAAACAAAAATCAGAGCAGTGTATGTGATGTTGTCCAGTAAATATTTATTTAAAAACCGTCATGTTGTCGTAATTTCATCACAATAAAAAAACGTCAAGAGCCCCAAATAAACCAATGTAACTACTAATTCTTCCTTCTAATGCAGCGAAGATCTTCTCATTAATTCAGCATTGTTAAAGATCAAAAATGCAAACTGTACAGATGCTCCAACATGAATATGTGTGCTTCTGAAGATAGCGCCATGACATTTTTTGTCTCACACTGACTAAAGTTTCTTTTTAAGCTTACATGTATCCCGATTGTACGGTCGACAGCTAAATATCAAAGTGAGAAAAAAACAGGTTAAGCATGACTTGCTTTTCCCCAAAAGCGGGTCATGCTTAACCTGTTTTTTTGACTATGATTCTGATTTGACGAGCACGGGAAATTATATTGGAACAATGGCTTTCTGACCTCCGCAACCCTTACAAAGGAATCCAGACCATCATAGTATTGACCAAAGGCTTATATCGCTTTCTTAAGTACGGCACTGTTTAGTACCACTTGCTTTATTAAGGCTAATTGACTAAGCTGTTTTATTTGATTTTGATTCAAGAAAAGTATAAGTTCCTTTGTTGAAAGAATATAATAGTGTCTCTGTATATTTCTAAGTAAATTAAAACATTTCAGACAGTTTTAGCAATCTATTTCCTCTTACTGTAGCTTATTAAACGGATATTGTTTTTAAGCAATAAAGTGGCTAAAACTGTACATACTTTATGTGTGATAAGTAGTTCTAAACTCATGCGACAGAGAGTACTTACCAAATGCTAAGAGATTAATGCATTCATCGCCTACGATCACTTGCAATTAGCTCAGTTGTAGCAAGCACGATACGTGAAGATAGTGAGTTCAAATCCCACTCTGCAAGGAGAGATACACATTTCTTTTTCTTGTTTTTTTTTTTGCATTAATTTACTACACTTTATTTGCTTAACTGAACGTGTTATACGTATTTATGTGTGTATGTCAAGACATAATATTACTTATTTAAAGTTGCCCTTAAATAATTAAATTAATTTAAAAAATTAAGTGCCCTAGTGCCGGGTGAAGCACTATAAAAAAATCTTTTTTTTTATATTGCACTTCAAAATTGACCTCATCCCACTTTATGTTAAGTGGTAATGAGGTCCTAGCTTAAGGGTGACAAGTACAGCATAATAAATCTGTTACTCTGACTTGTCACCCTTACCCTGAAGGCTTGACTCCTGCCACTAATGTAGCACCCCCCAGGAGCTCTGGAAACCATACTCACACGCAGGATCACAACAAAACAGAAGTAATTGTTATTTGACTGCGGTCTTCTGTTAGGTGGAGGTTTTTCACCAGTCGGGCTGCTCTAGTTCGAGCGATAAATCGCTATGCCTTACCTCTCTTAAAATCTATGTAAAACCAATCACTGTAAACATTTCGTGCAGTAAAGTGTGTCTGTCTTCTCATATATCTCCTCAAATTAGGCACTTCATAGCGCGACACGCCCAAACTCTGTGGCCTACGTCACGTGCCATATTGGCGGAATGGTCGTCACGTCCGCCTGACGTCGTCGACCAACTTTCTTGATTATCAACACGTGGTGCGAATCTCGACCGAGTTGCGCTAATCATGATCCGCCTCTTCAGCGCGTTGATTGAACGCGCCCGTTGTTTGTGAACTGTGGCCCTAAGAATGGCTTGTTATCTAGTTGTTATGTAAGGGCCACTTGGAAACCTAACTCTAATCGTCCTACATCCAATAGCGAGAATGGAATAGATAGGTAGCCTTTGTAATACAATGACAAGACGTTGTGACTCCGAAATGGTGACGCGAGCGATAATTTATTTATTTATTTAAGGACAGTTAACAAGTCACACACAAAAACACATTAACTTTCACGTGGCTTAACAATAAAATATAGTGTGTTCTCAGTTACAAACTGCCACGGCAAGCACTGAACACTAGGAAACATTGTTATAAAAAAATATTTATTTTATTTATTTATTTAAAAACTTTACTGCACAAAAAAAAAGTACAACAGGTGGACTTAATGCTGTGGGCATTCTCTACCAGTCAACCTTTGGGTCATGCGGAGAGTTAGTTTATGGGTGCGGTAATAGTGACAAAACATAGATTTAAACATAGATTAAAAAAAATTGAAATAGTTATAACAAGATTATTTGTGCTAATAAAGTTGTCAATAACGTTCTTTTGAACTTTACGAACTAATGTTAGATACTACGATAATCCGGCATATACGAGAATCTGAGTGTAATGGTACAATCATTGATTATTATTTCTGTAACACAAGTGTTTTAAATATTAGAAACAGAAAATTTTTATCTACCCTTGCGGTGCGGGAATCGAACCCACGACCTTCACGTATCGCGCGTGCTGCTCTTACCAACTGAGCTAACCGCAAGTTATCGTAGGCGATGAAATTTTTCTGTTGTATCAACCGTTAGTCTCCGGTAAGTTGCGATACGTGGGTTCGATCCCCCTTGCGCTGCGGGGATAGGGAGATAAAAAAATTCTGTTTCTAATATTTAAAGTTCGGTAGTACGGCGTAAAGTACTATAAAAATAAAAAATCGGACAAGTGGTTTAGCTACTTATCATATAATCAAAGCAATGCATGTGATGTTGTCCTACAAAAAAAAACTTCTAATTTTATAAAGGTATGATACACCAAAATAGGTAGAAATATCGTTTTAAATACGATTGCTCGCTCTCTTTTTCTAAACGACAATGACCTTATTACGTTAAATAGACAAAACAAGAAAAGGGTGAAAGGTTTTTACGGAATGTAGAGCGGTTTCTAGTGGCTCTATTTTCCGAGAAAACCACTGAAGCGAATGTTTTCCTTTGAATATAAATTTAAATAAATGTTCGATAACGACACAAACATTTTTCTGAGTATGTGGGCTAAAGAACTTGTGTCACAATAATAAAAAATAACGATGGTTCCACGACACCGATGCAGAAACAATCGTTTCCCATATTCATTTTGACGACCTCCGTAGTCGAGAGGCGAGCGTGCCTGACTTTGGCGAGCGCCATCTCTGAGGTTCCGGGTTCGATCCCCGGTCGGGTCAATATGGGAAACGAACTTTTCTGTATTGTCTCGGGTCTGGGTGTTGTGGTACCGTCGTTGTTTCTGGTTTCTGTAACACAAGTGCTCAAGCTACTTACCACAGAATCAGAGCAATGTATGTGATGTTGTCCAATATTTATATTTATATTATATTATATCTGACCGGGAATCAAACTGCAGAGCTAACGCGACCTCAAACACAGACCCGATCGCCTCTCAGCTACGGTGGTATTTTACTATTAGGATGGTATAATGGTATAATCATCTTTAAGTGAACACCACAGTATCTTGCCACATTAAACCTCCGCGTACCTTAGTAAGTCAAAGAGACAATTTTTTTTTTATAACGCACTTCAAGATTGACTTCATCCCTCCTGGTGTTAAGTAGTAATGAGTTCCTAGCTTAAGGTCGAAAAGCATAGTAAAACTGTTACTAGACTTGTCGCCCTTACCTTGAAGGCTTGACCCTGCTACTAATGTAGCACCTCCTAAGAGCTCTGGAAACCTTACTCACACGCAGGAACACAACAACACCCAAGTGATTGTTATTTGGCTGCGGTATTCTGTAAGGTGGAGGTATTTAACCAGTCGGGCTGCTCCAGTTCGAGCAATAAATCGCTTTGCCCTACCTCTCTTAAAATACGACAAGGTGATGTTATCATGGCGTACCACTGAAAGCAGAGTTAAGTCACCTAAAAATAAAATGTGAACGATCGTACAATTTTGATTGATACCCGGTCCCATTATTTGAAAAAGGATCCCTTCTGGTTACGGATAGTATTAAATTATACGAGTCGTAAGCGACCTGAAAACCAGACCTTATGACCTAAAAACGACCGACGTAAATTATGTATCGGTATTAACGACTCGTAGTCGGTTGGAGAAAAACGGATGGTCATTTTTGACATGAATCGCAAAATAATGGAACCGCGCATTAATACCAATTTAACCTCTCAATAGTTCGTAATCGAGTCAAATAAACCAAATTTTTTAATTTGTCTGGTATCTGGTTTATTGATGAGTCAATGAAGTTTTAATTTGTAAGTAGGTATTGATGACAGCTACGTTACAACATTTCCTTGGACGTAAAGTTTTATAGTTTCTTCTGCTCTATCATAAACATTTAATATATTATTGGTTTCACCTCCCTGAAGTCAGCGTCAGAAGGTAATATCATAAAGACTTACCTACCGGATAAATAGTAAAAAATAAATGATTACGAAACTCGTCTTCGTGCATTTTTGTGAGAACTAGCGGCCGCTACGGCATCGCACGCTCACTATCTCCTTTTCCGAATTTTCCACTTCGCTTTTATCGATGGCAGCGAGATGTTATATAGCCTAAAGCCCTCATCGATAACTGGACTGTCCAACACAATCTATTTTTTTAATTCGCACCAGTAGTTCCCGAGATTAGCGCGTTCAAACAAATTATTTGCCTTTATAATATTAGTACAGATCGAAAAATGTAATAAAGGTCATATTGCCAAACTAACCATTAAAATGTGGAGAATAAAATGATCGAATAAATACTAACTGGCTGTATAACTGAGTCTTGCAAAATTATACCTTAGTTATTTCATTTCGTAGGTATAGATATTAATTTAACACTAACCGCACAAAACAGTTTGACCGTGAAATAGGGTGATGCCGTGGAAATTTCCTGCGCTCATATGATATTTATAACAATTTGTACCCATTGAATATTTCGTAGCAAAAACTCTTTTTGAGTGCGACCCAACCGGGTATACCTTTAATTAACATTTCTTTGAACAAACATACTCAAGCCACCAAGCCGTATGTTTAATAAAGGAGAAAAGAGGATTCCTGCTAATATACATTAATTAACGCGATGTGGTATCTGCCAACCCATTCAAAGAGAAATTAAATGTTTAAAAAAACCCTCAGCTTTACCTGGAATATCATAAGTTTGATTAAAGGTGAATTTCCCAGAGCTAAAAATTTCGTGGCATCAATGAAATATTCTTCGCCGTGGAAAATAATAACTTTTATTTAAATTAGTTTGTTATCTTGATGAAGCATTCGACATAACGCCATTTTTCTTATATTTAATTAAGAATTTATTATTTTTTATAATTTATCGATTTTAATTGCAATACTTTCATTGGTGCTGTTTGCGAGGCCAGATTTACTATAGCAATTAAAAGAACATGGCAATGCAAACTCGAAGATAAGTTTAGGTTTCTCAAGATCGGTCGACTCTCCTAGTTCCAATTGGAAATTTAATTATTTCCAAATATTCAACTTAAATTTCCGTATGCCATGGTGGCGTTTAACTAATGCAGACTTGCAGAATTTTATTTTAAGGTTTTCTTTGTTGGTTGCCTTTAATTAAATAAATATAATATAAACAAAAATGAGGACCTGTTGAAATTACGCCGTTCCAAATGGGTAAGGTAAAAATAAATACTAAAAGCCGACTGTTGAAAATACCATATTCTATTGCCGATTAAAGAAACTTTTTAGGGAGTCGGGGTGATTTAAAGCGAACAAGAGTTCTTTAGTAGGCCAGTAGTAGTTTCTTTTAATTATTTATGTCAATATTCTTTCCTTATTTTTTGTTTGCCGTAATAGCATTTAAGTGAGGTAGACTTGTAGAATTGTTTTTTTTTCAGGTATTCTTCGGAAATTCTGATATAGATACATGGACAAGATACTATACTTAGAGAAACTTTTAACCCAAACTACCGCTAGCTGAGGCTAGGCTACAGCTAGCTACGAATTCATCAGTTTCCTCAAGGCACTTGTCGCGGTCATCATCGATCAGACTATTTCGAACTAATCGATTTTCATTGCCGTGCATTTATTGCGCGGTTTCCATGGCCAGATTTGCCGAGGCAAAGATGAGTTTATTGAAGTACACCTATTTCAAATAGGAATATTAAATTTATTTTTTTCGGTTTCCCATTCATATTTTCTTAAATGTTTGTATGCAGTAGTAGCATTTAAGTAAGGCAAACTGGTAGAATTTAATTTTAAGGTTTAGATACAGCTAGCTACGAATTCATCAGTTTCCTCAAGGCACCTGTCGCGATCACCATCGATCAAACCCGAGACTGCCTCAGACCGGATTCGAGACGGAACTGCAAATTGAGCCTCTTAATGACTCGTAATTAAGATGCGGCGGTATTACTTAATTACAAGCCTGATCGAAATCAGATCATTAGCGCCGGCCGTGAGACGCGCACATTACGCCAATTAGGTTTCGAGGGGATCGGATTAACGAATCGCTAGGTGTTATTGGCACGCGATAACACACTGTGACTTATGCCACTGATATTCGATGTATTAATACTTGTTTTTTCTTCCTATTAATATTTATTATAAACGTGAAAGCTTGTTTGTAAATGTGCTTGTTACTTGTTCACACAATCACTACTAAATAGGTTTGGATGAAGTTTTATGGTAAGGTAAATGAGGCACTTGTATGCATTTTACATTTATGTTTTTGGTGGGATTTTAAACGTTAAAGACCAAATGGTTTTAGAACGATCAACCTCTCGTTAAGGTTAGGGATGAAAGCCTTCCGCCACCACCACTAGCTCGGTGAAGATATTGAAGATAGAAGATATAGTTCAATTCCCAGGCCAAGCAAAGTCAATGCCAATAGTTTTAACAATAAATACAAATACAAGTATAATGATGCGTCACTGCAATCATAATAACAATGGATTATCCGATTACAACGTAAATCTCTGTTCCCTAAAGTGAGATATTAGATTAGACGTTAATGAAATGCACGAAACCGATCTCTTTTTTTTAAGTTCGATCAGATTTTTCAATGTACATTATATTGTATACCCATCTGGCAATGTCTTCGGGTTTGTGGCCTTTAGAACTCAAGTTTGTTTGTTCTAAAGAGAGGCAAAGGGAGCCCAAGACGCCGCCCGCATTCGGCTCACGTCTCGCGACGGAGATCAAACGTCGTGATTGCGCCGATGCGAACTTTCTTTACAGTTATTACCGTAGGCGAATGCCATTCCTTTCTCTGTATTAGAAAATAACATGTTACGATCGACGGGTAGGCACTACTGATGTTCGGGGAATGCTCTTGTGCGGGTGCCGAAGTGGACTGTAACTTTTTAATGCAGTGAATAGAGGATTTGTTTTTTATTTAAATTTTATTGTACGTATTAAAAAGTACAAAAGGCGGACTTAATTACCAATGACATTCTCTACCGGTCAACCCCACAGATTTGAGTCGAAAATATGGGGGCGATTAAAGGACTTTATACAAATAATATTAAAATGTTAAACAATACTAACTGTAAATAATATGTTCAAAGTAATACCCAGATATAAATGTTAATACCTACATATACATACATGATAGTAACAATACCTAGGAGAAGAAATACAAGATTTCTTTTGTAAATATTTTGTATATAGGTAATTTTTTTCTTTTTTTTTTTTTTTAATATTTTCATGTAAGTTTTTTTTTCTTGTATATTGTTCACGACGGATTAGACCTAGAATAAGCATTATTGTTTTGTAAATATAGTTTTAAGTCAGCTTGTAACACTAGTCGCTAGTTGCAAATAAATGGTACGCAAACTGAGGGGAGTGAGGCTAGGGCGCGGGGGCGGGAACCGCCCAGAACGGTATAAAAGGCGGGCGGCCGCCAGTACAAATTCATTGATTGAGTTAGAGTCGACTTCGCTTCGAGCCTTCGATCTGTGCGCACGCACGATCCCTCGCTCTTCCGGTGCGCCCCGCCGCACCTACCTGCTCGGCCGCCTAGGCCATCCCGCCGTCTACCTGCTCGGCCGCTCAGGCCTTGCCTGGCTACCTGCTCCGGCCGTCCCTTCGGCCGTCGAGAACCTTTTTACGTCAGAGTTTGTCTTTTTCAAGACTAAACTCTGATTATCTTGTTTCTTTTAACCTGGTATTTTAACTCTTAAAGTTAACTTACCCTTGGCCACCGGGCAATCTTCGCGTTTTGCCCAAAACCACTGTTTCTGTGGTCGATCGGTGGATACCTAACGGTGCCAACGAAGCCGATTGGAGTGTTGACCCGTGACACTCGCCGCGCCCCTTCAGGGCAAAGCAACCACACGGACGGGGCTATCACCACCGGCCTTGGGGGATCTCCTAGCCGACGGTAGCTGTCTCCTTCCTTCCCTACCCTACCCTATCCCTACCATCCCATTCCTCGAGTACTGTTTGGGCGCCTAGGACTTTGGTCCGACGCTACCCTCTTTACTCGGGGCTGTTAGAAACCCACCGCCCAATAAGATTGGCGGTGGAGAGCAAGCTTAGGGTACACCGTAGGGCTCACCCTTCCCACCTATCCCCGGTGGGAAGGACCACTTGCACCACACACCCCCGGGCCACTCCAACCCGGGGCGTAAATTAGGCTCAGATAGGAGCGACTGCCGCAGGTTCTTGCCTGTTCTTTCCTGCGGAACGCTACGCGTACGAACAGGCGATAAAATTCGGCCAAAGTAGTTAGCTGTTTTGGTCGGCCGCCATGGCTGGCGCCGACCAATTATTCGCCTGCATTTGGCAGGCAATTCTGCGCGACCCGGAGGTGGCCGAGCGGCTCACCTCGGTCGTCCCCGGGCTCCGAGAGTTTTTCGAGAGCAACCCGGAACCTAGCGTTCCCGGGCCTTCCTCCCCGGCCCCCGAGCCGAGCCATCCCACCCCGCCCAGCTATGACTCCCGTGTATCAGACATGGAAGTGGCTCAGGAGTCCGATAATGACTCCCCCTCGTCTGCCTCGTCTGACGAGTTTACCCTGGTGCAAGGGACCAAGGGTAAACGCGCCAGGAAGGCAAAAGCCAAGGCCAAGGCCGCCTCTGACCCCCCCGCCTCTCAAGGCCCCTCCCCATCCCCAGACCAGGCTCCCAAGCCCAAAAAAGCGGCCGTCAGTGGCCATTTAACCTTTGATGCGTCACCCGCATCCCCCCTCGCCTCCCAGCCCCCCGTTCAGGCTATTAAAGAGCCTCTTCCTCCTCCTCTCTACATCAGAGAGAAGGAGAAATGGTTGGACGTATCGAAGCGGTGTAACACGCTTAAGATACACTACACCAACGCCAGGTCCACCCAGCTGGGCATTCGCGTAGCGGTCCAATCCTCATCGGACCATCGTCGCATCACCTCCCTCCTCAAGGAGATGCGTGTGGGTTACCACACGTACGCCCTCCCTGAGGAGAAACAACTCCGCGTTATTATCCGCGGAGTCCCCAAAGAGCTCTCAAGCTCTGACATCTTATCGGACCTTAAGGCCCAAAACCTCCCCGTTTCCGAAGTCCACCGCTTACACCGCGGTAGGAACTCCGCCCCATATGACATGGTATTGGCGGTCTTAGAGCGTAGTAACGCCGGTAAGGCCATCTTCAATATCCAAAAGGTATGCCAACTCTCTGGCATAACCGTAGAGCCCCCCCGCAAAAACGGTCCCATAGGGCAGTGTCACCGCTGCCAGCTCTACGGGCACTCTGCCCGTAACTGCTTCGCCAAGCCCAGGTGCGTCAAGTGCCTGGGCGACCATGGCACCTCCGACTGCCTGCGTCCCAAAGATAGGACGCTGTGCACGGAGCCGCCCAGCTGTGTGCTCTGTGGGGAGTCTGGACACCCCGCGAACTATCGCGGCTGTCCAAAGGCCCCACGTAAGAGTCACAGGGCGGCTCCGCGTGCAGCGTTCCGTCAGAGGGAACCCTCCGCGGCAATGTCCCCCCGCCCCGCCCCTCCGGCACTATCAGACTTCCCTGTTTTAGGAAAGCCTGCCCCAACCCCTATCCTAGCTCCTCAATGGAGAGTCGCTAGACAGACTCCCCAACCCCCCCCGACCGCCAAGGTAGTCAAACCGACGGCAAGCCCCCCCCGCCCCGCTGCCCCGGCCCCGAGGTTTTCACCACCTCCCGCTGGCCCAGCCCCCTCCCTCCTTGAAGATGTAGCGCTAGTCACGCGTTTCTTCGACTTCGTTGATTTCAGCGAGGTCACACGCGTGGCTGGCCTCATTAGGCAAGCCAAAGGCAACCCAATGGCGATGATTAACGTCGCTATTGAGTGCCAAGAGCTAGGCAAGTCCCTGAGCAACTTCCAAATTTAGCCCAAAAATGGTTGTAACACCCCAAACAAGCAGAGTCAGACCGACTAGTCTAAAAGTAGGTTATTTCAATGCCAATGGTATCTCGTCCCAAAGGTCTGAAATAGCCACTTTCCTCACAGATCATCAGATAGATATTCTCCTAGTACAGGAAACATTTCTAAAACCCGGTACCCGCGATCCCAAAATCGCAAACTACAATCTCGTTAGGAACGATAGGACCACCTCTACCTTTGGCGGCACCTTAATATATTACAAGAGGGCCCTGTACTGTACGCCTATGGACCCACCTAGCCTCACTTACATCGAGGCCTCAGTCTGCCGGCTGGGCATGATGGGCCACCAGTCCATAGTCCTAGTTTCAGCATACCTCTCTCCGACCAATACAGGTCTCAATCCCAAATTCCTAGTCCGCAGCGACTTAGAAGCACTAATGAGCCTAGGTAGCTCCGTCATAGTGGCGGGCGACCTAAACGCTAAGCACACCGCATGGTGTAGCCATACCTCTAACAGCCGAGGTAAGCTCTTAGAAAGCTTGTCAGAGTCGATGCCGTTCGATGTAATTGCCCCAATGTCCCCCACCCACTACCCTGGAGTGGTTAGCCACCGCCCAGATGTCCTAGACATAGCTCTTCTTAAGAATGTCAACTTAAAGTTGCACTCTATAGAAGTGTTCCATGAGCTAGAATCCGATCACAGACCAGTCATAATGGAGCTGTTTCCCAGAAATGGTACCCCTAATGGGGCTATCCCACCCGAACCCATAGTGAGTGTGGACTGGGCCAGACTGCGCGAAAGTCTTAAGTCTGACAAGTCCCCTCTCCTAGACCAAATTCCAGACATTATTGTCTCTCCTCAAGACACCTTAACGGCAATCGACTCCCTCACGGGGCACGTGCAAAACGTCGTCAGCGACTGTTCGCGGCGGGTCCCATCGACGGCACACCGTCGATGGAACCTGCCGTCGGATGCACGGGCCTTATTGAGGGAGAAGAACGCCGCTATCAGGGCGTACGACACTTATCCCACTGAGTCGAACCGGGTCAGGATGCGCGCCTTGCAGCGAGCTGTAAAGCATCGCATACAAGAGCTTCGGAACACCCAGTGGGATAAACTGTTGGGCGACCTAGACCCCAATCAGTTCGCTTTTTGGAAGCTAGCCAGAAAGCTTAGATCCGACAACACAGCTACGACCCCCCCTCTTAACCGGCCTAACCAGCCGCCAGCTTTTGAGGACGAGGAGAAGTCGGAGTGCCTAGCCGACAGCCTCGAGGCCCAATGCTCACCCAGTACACTGCCAGTAGACCCAGACCACCTTGCCACAGTCGAGGCGGAGGTCGAACGCAGAATAAGCCTTCAGCCAACTTCACCCGCACTAGAACGGGTCACTTTCGATGAAGTTCAGTCCGCCATAAGAGGCCTCCACCCAAGAAAAGCCCCTGGCTGTGACGGTATCACCAATAAAGTGCTTAAGCACTTTTCCCCCCATCTAATCTCCTTGCTCACCGCCATATTCAATGCGGCTCTCAGCAATAATATCTTCCCACAATCGTGGAAACAAGCCATTGTCATCGGCATTCCAAAACCCGGCAAGCCCAAGTCCGAACCGTCCAGCTACAGACCGATCAGCCTTCTGTGTACGATTGGTAAACTCTATGAGCGAATCATCTACACGAGGCTTAGGGATTTCGCCCACGAGCGTAATCTCATCCCAGAGACCCAATTCGGCTTTCGAGCCAAACACTCATGTGTCCAACAAGTGCATCGCATAGTAGAGCATGTACTTGATAGTTTCAACCGACCCCACCCCCGCACAACGGGGGCGCTATTCTTAGATGTGGCAAAAGCGTTTGACAAAGTCTGGCACAACGGCTTAATATTTAAGCTATTCCAACTAGAAGTGCCAGACCGTCTCGTGCTCATCATACGAGACTTTCTGTCAAACCGCGAATTTCGCTACAGAGTGGAGGGTACTCTATCCTCCCCCCATCCCATCACAGCCGGAGTCCCCCAAGGCTCTGTGCTCTCCCCCATTCTGTTCGTGCTGTACACCAGCGACTTCCCTACATTTGAGATTCCAAAACCTTTAGTGGCACATGTCGCTCTGTTCGCGGACGACACGGCCATCTATTGCTCCTCCCGCACTCCCGGTCCCATTATCCGAACGCTACAACGCTCCGCCGACATTTTCGGCGAGTGGTTCAGGAAATGGCGTATCGAAGTGAACCCAGACAAAAGTGCAGCCGTTCTTTTCAAACGGTGTGCGCCCTTCCCCCCGAAACACCCCCCGGTCACCCTATTCGGCCGACCGATCCCCTGGGAACGGAAGGTCCGTTACTTGGGTGTAACCCTCGACGCCGGACTGACCTTTCACAGTCACGTCAAAACAGTTAGGGATCGCGCCGCGTTCGCCCTCGGCAGGCTTCATGGCCTAATCAATAAGCATAGTAAAATGTCCCTTAGAAATAAGGTGAGACTTTACGTCACTTGCATTCGCCCGATCATGACATACGCCAGCGTCGTGTTCGCACACGCTGCCCCCACCACGATCCGAAGGCTTCAAACCCTTCAAAATAAGTTCATGCGTAAGGCTACAGGTGCCCCCTGGTATTTTCGCAACGAAAACCTCCACATTGACTTAGGTCTGCCGACTATCGCGCAGTACCTTAAGCAATGCTCTTCCCGTTACTTCGACTCTGCCCCCCATCATTCGAATAGTCTAGTGGTCTCGGCCGCTGACTATGTCCCTTCCGTAGTCCGCCCACGTAAACGTAGGCCTAGGAACGTACTATTAGATCCCGACGACGCCATAACGATCGCCATGGCCGACGCCAAACAGCTCGCGACACAGCACACTTCACACCGACCGCTATTCCGTCCTCGACGGCGAGGACGCACGACGCGACCCCCCCTAGCAGTAGGGCCCCTTTCACGATACCGGCACGTGCCGGGACGCTTCTCCCCCCCAAGGTACGTTAGGTTACCATCTCCCAACAACGGCCCGAGCCGAGGTCCGAGTCCCGCTATGGGGCGCCCTCAGGCAGTTGTTTAAATTTTTAGGGGTGTGAGCCCTCCGCTCCCCCGCAAGCCCGGTGAAGATGAAAAGGCCATCTGCGGCCATCATCAATTGTCAATTAGGAAAAAAAAAAAAAAAAAAAAAAAAAAATAGTACAAATTCATTCCGACTGCGGCTCTCAAGACGGCTACAAGACTCCAAACAGAAGACATCACCCTGAAGCCCGCCGCCCTAGCCTCGCCCGCCGCCATCATAGAAGCCACAAAGAGAGTTTTACTTGGAAACCTTACACCCCGCACACATCACATTGCGAGTAGAGAGTAGGCCTTAAGCCTTGCACAAGTAAAGAGTGAATTTCGTACAATATACAGTCCGCTCGCGACGTGGGTCGCTAGTTCCACATCGACCGACTCAGAGGCCCGCGTCGCCAACATATATAATGATGTGTACCTAATATTATTTCATTTTAGTATTAGTAATGTCTTTATCATTAAATATAATCTACAAAAAATATAATTAAAAAAAAAAAAAAAGATTACAAACATTTAGAAAGTAAGTTTTCTTATATACTTACACTAGCTGTCCTGACGAACCCCGTACCGCCTACATTTTTCCAAATTTCCTTACCTTTTAAACTTACCCTGGACCTCCACAATTATCTCAAAACCAACATTAGCCAAGTCGGTCTACCCATTGACGAGTTTTAGCGAAACTAACGAACAGCAAATTAAATAGCCTACCTACAATCCAATCCAGTGGGTAAATGTGTTCAATGGCCGGTCTTCAATTTTTTATTCATAACATATTTAGAACGTTCTTTACGTGATGGAGGATGATGTTCAAGTGTCGGGAAGATTGAATGTATAATACCTCGAAGCGCCAACGTTTTGATGAGCACTTGATGGAGCACAACGAAATTATTCTAGTAGTAGTAGTAGTTAAAATTATGATTTTCTTTTGATCTAAAACTCATTAATAGATAAAGGTTCTTTGGTTTATGTATTTAAGGCCAGCAAAAGGTGCCGTTTACAATCACAATCCTTCTTTACTTCGCAGTAGTCGGTTAAAACTGACGGTTGTTTAAGCATATCAATAATTTTGCGGAACACTGTCTTAATATTTATCGTATTTATATTAATTGCGTTTGGTCACGATTCAACATTTAGATTTAGAGCCCTGAAGACCAATACAAATCCCGTCATATGATAGATGACTAAACATTTTCCCTGATTTCATTTACGTTTTTGCGAATACTTTTTTCAGGATAACTGAAAATTTGTGACATCACCGACGCCAGTCGCTGGACGGAAGGCGCAGGGCGGCGTTTCCGCTGACGTCACCCGCCAGATGTAGCCCTCGCTTCCGGTCGGCCCGGATGCACCTCCATGATGCCTCGAGCTGCCATCAATTCCGTAAATCGAATTGACAAAATCTTTTTTTTTTCAAGTACGGTACAGGTGAAGTTTTTGAGAAAAACCTTTAATGGTTTATAATACGTAGTTACTGTTGGCCTCTTCTTCATTGGCTTTATATCAGACTAAAATGTAGTATACTCTCACTTGATCTATTGTCTCATCTATCTTTCAAACAAAATGAATCGAAATCCTTTTTTAGTTTTTCTGTGAAACCTAAGTAAATATTCGCTCTAATATGAGCTTCCATTTGGTATCCAACAAGTATTTTATAGTTAAAGGCGTTTTATTTAATTTATGGTAATGATATCATGTTCATCATGGATCAATCAAGACGCTTTGATATAATGTGGTACCAATCCAATTGATTAGAACATTTTCTCTGAAATAACGCGACCAAACTAGTGCCATACGGTATTAATATCCGTTATGTAAATTAAAAGTTATGAGTGAATAGAAGAATATACATAGGTCAATGCCGATAAAAGTCATATAAATACATATAAAATATAGAATATTGGACCACATCACACACATTGATCTATTTCAGTGGTAAGTAAATATAAAGCACCTATCTTACAAATATCTGAAACAACGAATGTATCAAAACACCCAGACTCTAAACAATATAGCAAACACTAAAGCGCTAAAGGTCCCGGGTTCGATTCCCAGTCGGGTCAATTAGGGGAATGAACTTTTCGAAATTGACTTGGATCTGGGATGCCAACTCCCCCCCCCCCCCCTTGGTGTGATTTTATTAATATGGGAAAGTTCATTTCCCTTTTAGACCCGACCGAGAATCGAACCCGGGACCTCTGAGATGGCGCGATGGCAAGTTCAGGCCACTTGCTTTTCGGCTACGGAGGTCGTCAATATTAAATTCTTTATTCGCTTCACATGAGGCGGCTGAAAACCTTCAATAAATTTAACAAATGCCAAAAACTTCACCTTCATCGATCACCAATCACAGCCCGGTTTACAAACTAAAAAGGCACTTATATCAAAATTCAAAGTTTGTCTTCGAAAAATTACACATTCCGAGTGGTCGGCAGAGTTCCCGGCTGATCTCCGGATTATTTAAATCTGGAGATTATCGTTTCTCCCCCATTTATTACGAGATCCCTATCTTATCCCGGATCAATGATGAACTCCGAGGTGAACTGACTTCGGAATGCCCCGGGATAAAGAGGTGGTAAATGGTTGTAATATTTTTCCCCTGACGATTTTAGTTGTTTTTACTTTCCTCAAGATAAAGATATGATTTATCTGTCGACTCACACTTGTGTTATTTAAGTGGGTTCAAATACAAGTCAAATACTAAACTAACAATCATGAGATGAACAGTTGTGTTTCTTCTGTGTATCTAGTGATTTAAAAACATAGCATGTATATAGTTCATGTTGTTATATCAAATTCTGGTGACCATAACAAAACTTGTCTTTTTAAAAATATGGGAATGAAAAATATATGTTACAGTCAAATTGAGAACCTCCTCCTTTTTGAAGTCGGTTCAAAATACAGCAATAGTTAAAGATAAAAGAGATGAAGTGAAGTCAAAGAGTAAATCTCTTTGAAATCTGCTACCTCTGTTATCTGAGGTTATCTGCTAATAGGCTCATCAGGAGTCCGTAACACAAGTGCTTATGTTAGAGTCAGGTTAATTGGATTCTATTAAATTGGATAATATTAATATTATCAATATACCGATTTCTTTGTTAGTTAACTTCGTTAATTAGTTAAATGTCTAAGGCTGCAAATCGTAATAAAAAATAAATGCACACCAACCTACTGAGCATCTACTCCCAAAAACGAAACGAAGAGACACAGCTTTCGTCTTTGAAGATTAATCAAAAGTTTGGGAATAAATACCTGATTTTTGATTTGCATATATAAAATTTGTTTTTTTCTAAAACGCTTAATTTGCATTCGAGGACGATTATGAGAAATAAAAATTGCTATCCGTCATCGGACCGACATATTTCGTTTTTGGGAGCAGACCTCCTGATCTCAAACCAATGCTTCCCCTTATACCACGAGTATCTGACGACCGATATTATCTCAAAACGTGAACCCAATCCACACGAACCCATTCGAAAATTTAGTTTCCAAAATTGCCCTGACCGAGAACCGATTCACCTTTTGGGACTCCACCATCAAGGTCGATCGAATACAAATCTGCCCAGATAAAAGTTGCATGTTACTAAATGTACAAATCGGTGAACCTATCTTGTCTGCCAACCTTAACTAATTACTGTACGATACTAACATAGTTTTTAAGTACATTGTTACTAACAAATGGACATAATTGGTCTGAATTTTTTTTTTTAAACACTACTACAACTAAAAAAGTGCTAAATCAAAGTGTAGCTAGTTTAATAAAATGATTAGAAGTTTTATGGTAACAGCGTCAATATAGCGAGACCAATCTGAATACAGTTTCCTTATTCTTAGACCTTCAACGTTATCTTAACTATGTAGGTGCCAAAATCATATGTAACAATGCTAAATGGTGCTAAATAGGTGCTAAAAGGAAATTAGTAAATCGGTCTAAAACAAGGAGTGATCCTGCAGTTTTTACGTTCATATGCATTTGACCAGTACTACAGATTAAAAAACGTGCTAAACTCGCAAGCCACGATTTTCGAACAACCCTCGTTATAAACGTCTGCTGGCCCTCTAAAACCCTGGCGATTTTTATGGAACCTCACGATCTTTGAATTTTAATAGTCCGCATTAGAGCGCGCAAACAACGATGGCTCTCCCTTCTGAATTGATAATTTCTTGGCCAATGTAAACCTCGTTCTTATTATCCTCTAAACGTAATTCTAATTTCATAAAAGCAATGGTTGTAATGGCACTAAAAATAAGTTTCAAGGAAAGAAAAAACTAGTGAAAATGTTATGAGTGCCTTATTTTGGTATGCTGGTGTCTCAAGGCTTTGTATAATGCACGTTTTTAATGTAAAACTAGCTTTTAACAGCGATTTAATAATGCAGGTATACATAATGAAAGCTCCTCTTCAACCAGTATGTTTTTTAAATGCAAGACACTTTATTCTATTTCTGTTGTGTATCGTTTTCTGGTTACGTCATTTATATTGCAACAGCCAAAACTCAAAGTTAGCGCAATTCTTCTTAACCTTAATAATTTAAAATAATTTAACGGGTCAAAACGCGACACCATTTTTATTTAGTAGTTTATACGAACTACTTACCGCCTGACGTTTCGGTTAGGTTGCACCAACCGTGGTCACGAGCTGACTGAACCGTTAAATTATTTTAAATGTTTAAAATGGAATGCAAAAGTCTTAAAATTTACCTTAATAATTACTTATTGGTACAATCGTTCCAAAAAAAGTATTGTTTTGCGTCAAAAATAATATGAGTATTTTTTTCCTACTAGCAATTAGTTGCCGTAGATTCAGAAATTTACTAGTAAGAAATTTAATCAGGTATGCTTCCTTCATAATATTGAACGGATGTTCTGTTCCAATTAGTCTCAGAGAAAATATAATTACCCACTCATACGTAAAACGTAATGCTAGAAAAAGAAAATATAAATAGGACCCTCTCTCTGTATCTGCCGCTCAGTTTTGTATGTTGAGTTCCTATGCGACATGATGTTTCCAGAATTAACAAATGTTTATCTCTGCAGTGTGAAAATAGTTGTAATTTTGCAAAACCATAAAGGAAGGTTATGATTTGACCAGAAAGCATGTATCTTATCGGTTCCCTTACGAGTTTTTAACTAAAATGCGTATTGTTATTAAAAGAAGCTTTTAGAAGGTTGTTTGCTAATTTGCATGCGATGTCTATAAAATAAAATGGCTCGTTCTATTATACCACCTTAAGTTAACGAACTAAAAACATATGGCGTTGGACAAAAGTCCTTATAGGTCATTTAGAAAAAAATAAAAACTTTCGAATCATCGTTGAACACAATGCAAAGTGACTTCCAATATCGTTTGTTACAGAGTTGCATTTGTATCGCGTTTACATTGCATATATATGTTTGTTTAAACCGTAAATACTTTATGGATTTGTATATATTTATTGATATTTATTTATGTATGTATTTTTATGTATTTGTGTTTTATTTTTTATGTATTTATCATATTATGTTATTTATTTATTTTTGTTTTCCTCAATAAATATTTTGCACGGGCTCACCCGTTTCTCGATATCTACTTTTTCCTCTACCTAAAGGTTGTCTAGAAGAGATTGCTTTCTAGCAATAAGACCGCCTAAATAGTACTTAATTATGTCTGTAAAGCCAATTTCTGTAAATTTTTCTGTGCAATAAAGTGTATCTATCTATCTATCTTTACACCGCTGCTAAAGACATGTAGAGTTGTCAGAATCTTTAGTTTGCATCAGTGGCGTAGCGTAGTGGGGGCGGCAGGGGCGGCCCGCCCCGGGCGGCACATTTTAGGGGGCGGCAAAATTTCACAATAAATAATAAAAATATTTGAACCATTTCATATTTTTAACGCAACTACAAAGGACCGATTGAAAAGAGCATGGAATTTTTCATTACTTATTCTGTAACGGATTCGGGGAATCCCCTTTCTTTGAATGATATTTTGTAGCGACTGCTGGCAACACCGTCTACGACTTGCGGGGATTCCCCGTATTTTATTTAATGCTTGGATTGTTTATGGCTAACAAAACAACAGCGAGAATGACTGACTATCTATCACCGGCTATATTATTAGATCCAGACGACACTAAATGTAATCTAGACTACGCATCTGTCGAAATTGACGAGCAGGATTTCAAGCTGGAACGACTTCGACTACGGACTTTCGTTGCTGCTACAGGTAACGAAAATAAATTAATTAATGCAGACTCACTTGAATTATTAAAATTTATTGTGGAGTCCAAGCTGGAAGATGCTCTGCCCAATATTTTAATAATGCTACGAATATTTTTCACAGTTGCCATAAGTAATGCCAGCGGTGAGAGAAGTTTTTCAAAATTGAAGTTGATTAAAAATTATTTAAGATCAACCATGAGTACTTTAAGACTAACTAATTTGGCTATCTTGTCTATTGAGCAAGAAATGTGTGATGCTATAGACATTGATGGTGCAATTAAAGATTTTGCTCTTAAAAAAAGTAGACGTATAAATTTACTTTGACGTCTACTTTTTTTAAGAGCAAAGTCTTTTATTATAATAGTATTGTTCTAATTTTTAATTAAAAATTTATTTGCGTTTTATATTCAATTCTCCAATTATTTAATTTTGTCAATCTGACGATCGACAGCTGTACCTAATCTGCGGTGATAGGTATTGTACAGTCGAGCTCACATCAAGCTATACACTCGCAGTTCAAGTTTCGATCTTATGCGTTTGTTAATAAGAATGGTGCAAAGTCCAAAGTGTATAGGTTGACGCGTTCTTGAGTGTACCTGTTATAAAAATTTATCAATGTATAATAAAGATGATTGTAAAACTTAGATAAACTTTTTTATTTAAATGTATGTTATGTAATGTATAGTATACATTAAATTGAAGTATCTAAATAAGAGGGCGGCAAAATTGTCTTCCGCCCCGGACGGCCGACACCCACGCTACGCCGCTGGACACAACTCTGTACATTTTCACATTAAGTTCACCGTCTTTATGATTTTTTTTATTATTATTATTTTTTAATCACCCGGAGGTTAAAACACTCAAGGGATTGAAGTGTATACAAACTAATGATGCTGACTGTACAAGGAACCTAAGGCATATCTATGCCTTAGGTTATACCTACCAAAAATTTGTTGAAATAAAAATTAACATTGAATTTTTATAGTATTTAATTATCAAATAGACTAATCTTATGAATAGAATACATGCTAAATGTAAAGTGAGATCGCTAATTTAAAATTATTCTAGTAAAATTGTATTATTATAATTACTCATTTTATTATCTATTAGAACCTATAGATGCGACACCCATTAGTTTTAAAATATTAAGCTCATCACGGCTTTAAGTGCTCACGCCATGTACAGACCAAAGCACGTCAGACTAGGCATTTTGACCGCCCTTATATCATAAGAATAAGAACTAATATTGGACTGCAAGTATTTATCTTGTTCTGTTGACCATCCCTACGACCGGCTGCACGCTCGTGTGCTTAATTTTCTTATTAAAACCATACCATTTCCTAATATTATGTAGGTGAGGATTATATGAAACGTAATGGAGAGAAAAAGCATGGTCGGACCATATTACTGATTTTTTTTTATGATTTCGAGAGTTTAATTTAGTGTTTATTTATTCAGTGAAATTCAATTGTAAGTGATTAAAGTCTATAAAATAGACCGCATAAAAATAAGATGTTAGATAAATACCACAACAGTGATGGGGTTTACTTGTAAACGTAACGTTGATTTTCAAATCTGTCAACTTACAGTTTTTGTTAGAGTAACAAACATTATTTTATCAAAAATTAAGTTAATTAAATTTACATTTCACATACATTGCTTAACTCTTGGGAAAATAAGTGAAATATTTGACATCCTCATACCATTCGTAATAAACCTTGTTTTCATGTCACAATTTAAATTTACGGAAATTCCTTTTACCAGACTCCTACATGATTTAATCGTATTCAATGCTTCGCAATAAATAACCCAGTCACTCAGTAAGCGCGCGTTATTCCGCTTTAATTTATGATACAAAAGTGAAATAGTTAAGCATTTTTATATTCAGCTTTATGAATATTCCTACAGTGCACTTTCAGAGTTCTTCACAAATTCCAATTTAAACTTCTGTTGCCACTTTGTGAAACACAATGGACTTTGAACAATGCTGACACGCTTTGATTCCTGAGGTGTTTTATACCGTTTGTTTTTTATTAATTTACTAATTACGACATTATACTTTTCAATGTTTCGACAGCGATCAAGAAAAAGAGCGCTTAGTATAAAATTTAGTTTCAAAAAAATCTCTTCATAATTTTTTCCGTTACAAAATTTCTACTAATAATTTTTTATATTGATCAGGTCGATTTGTAAGGGATTTACCAAAATTTTGCAACGCAAGCATTTACGAGAGATAAAAAAAAGGAAACGCTTCAAAAAGGAACTACAGGATGAAAGAAAAATTATTTACTTAGGTTTTCTTTCCTATAAAGTATCTGTCTGATACTTCTTAAGAATCCCAAGATTCTTTATCTTAAACCGCATTCAGAAGAGTGTTCAATCATTTCGTTCTCGACTATGTCCCGGCTATACGTACCTACCTACATCATTAAATGACGCGATCTCTGTTCAAGAAATATTCAAAGCCCGTTGTTATTCAAAGTGTTACGGACATCAAAATTGTGCCATAACCAGGCAAATCAATTCATCAGCTACCATGCCACCACCAAATGAGCTACTCGAGCAAGCAAAGACCACGTAAGTTTCCCTCAAAACCGTGGTAGATATTTTATTAATGGCTTGATTAATTATGCTGCAATCAGTGATTTAATCAACAAATAATTAATATGCCGGAAAAAAGGACTTTATGTTACAGCAGCAAAAGTATCGCTTTGCTCCAAATCTTTACAATATTCATTGTGTTGAAATATTATTGTAACGTGTGGCTATCTTCAAATAAACAATAAAGTTGACTAGCCTGTCAACATTCCTATTCTTATGGGGTCGCTTCTAAAGGCTCTATGTTGTATGTAACCTATGTTGACACAAACGAGGTCCTAGTCAACCGTGATGAGGCCGCACTCCCGAACTACTTGCTCTGTCGACACCGGGTTTAGGAACACTGTAATAAAAATATCAAGTATTGTAACAACAAATAAAGATTATCTTTATTTAGTTTGTTTGGTTTATTAGTTATATTTTCAAAATACAATTAAAACTTATTGTTTTGCTTCAAGAAACGAATAAAAATTGATTATGATACAGCTGATAACGTTCCACTAATCAGTATAGTTGGTTCAGAATCAAAATTATCCAACTATGTACCAAACTGCATGCAAAAAGTAATTTCATGCCTTTGTTTAGTATCTATAGTTGCCTTTGGCCTTTTTTTTGGTGGAGGTGGGCTAAATACTTTTCGTATCGTACAACTGCCGTGGGGACGACCGCGGCGTGTGTGGGACTCCCCCGCTCGTAGGAGCGATGACTAACCTAACTAAAAACCTTACCCACCTTCACATCGCCCAGTAACAGCGCCATGGGAAACTGGAGACCCATAGCTGCCATATACCCCCTAGCATTTAACAGGTCGAAATAATCAACGATAATGAGGAATTTATGAAATACTTTATAAAGTAACATACACAAATTAAAAGAAAACTTACTTGTACTACCTGTGAATAAGTCTTGGTCAGGTATGATGCTCGCGGCTGCAATGGCTGCTTCGTCCAGAACTATCACCTGAAAAATGTAAATATGCAATTGTTTTAACAGTCTACTAAATAATACGCGGAAAATGTGAGGATTGAGTGAGCATTTGTTAATAAAAATTACTAGAAAATGCACCGTAATATTGAATTATTCTATGATTGAATGCTCTTCTGTTGTTAGTTCAAAGAATATTGGCGGTCAAATTAGTGTGAGGATTAAGTAAGCACAAGGAATCATCTGTAAAATTTTAATAAGGGTTCAACGACTGTCTTAAAAGAGTAGATAAACCTAGCTTTATCTAACTACCGCTCTATGAGGCCTGAGTGAGCATAAGTTTACCTATTTATCTCAGCTTGTATCGTTTTACAAATTCTGAGATTGGTTTTACAATTTTTTTTTGACCTTTTACGAAATGGTAGGCGTATCAATATTTTTTTTCTAGAAGGTGCTCACTCAATCAACACGCTCATGAATATTGATCTATGATATCTTCGGAAAGCTGTAGAGCATCGATCACCCATGTTCTATCGCGAAAGTGTATTCTCACCTCACGTGCAAAAGTATCTTTGCAAAAGAAGCTTGGTTGCCATTCCAGACAAAAATAAAGATAAAGGCAAATAAGCTACGATCTCATAAAACATGTATTAAACGTCTATCGGAACAATTGCAATAAATGCACGCTCAAAGTACTATTATACGAAATTACCGACCCTACGAATCAGTAAGTTAAATTGACGGGGGAGAGAGCACATAGCGTGTGGAATATTGATGACAGGTTTTGTCGCAAAGGCGTAGCCAGCACTAGTATGTAGGTACACAGAGGCCGGGAAAAAGTAGAGTTGTCCTAACGTATCCATAAAGTACATTTTAGCTTTCTTATCTACGACACACATAGATGGATTTGTAATACCTATTAAGAACGATACCTAATTTAGGAAAGTTAATTTAACCGTTATGTTAAGGTGAACTCAATGTTATAAAATGCATCCTTACGTAGCTACATTATCTTTGAACGGTTGCCCAAGAAAGTGTCCTATCGCTTTTTACAGTTTTGTTTGTAATCAAAACAGTGAGGTTTCTTTTGTAGCAATCAAAGATTTTGCAAGTATAAATCAACCTTGTAACTTTATGATGTGCAAATAAAATCGTAAAGTGAACCAAATTTTTTGACAACCTTACCTACCTACAACATACAAAGAAGACCTTCAAGATACTATATAATACTAGCTGTGCCCGCGACTTCGTTCGCGTGGACTACATCCTTTCATGGTCGGTTTTACCCCTTTCTCCCCTAATATTCGAAACAAAAGGTAGTCTATGTTTTAATCCAAATTTTGAGCTATATTTGTGCCAAATTTCATATCTCTAACTTCAAAAATAAACATTTTTCCATATAAACTTTCAAAGGTGGTATTACCCCCATTCCCCCTTATTTTCTAATAAAAAGTGGCCTATGTCCGTTCTTGAGATTTAACGCATGCCTATACCAAATTTTATCAAAATCCGTTCAGTCGTTTAGGCGTGAAAGAGTAACAGACGGACAGACAGACAGACAGACAGACAGAGTTACTTTCGCATTTATAATATTAGTATGGATATGGATAGAAAAAGAAATACTGTAACAATTCATGTTGATTTTAAACAAGACTTTATTTGTTAAAGTAAAACCACTGACGTGTTTGGAAGGTTGATTCTGTCAAGAACCGGCAAGAAACTCAATAGAAACTTTTCTCAAAAAATACAATCCAATATTAAATATCCTTTAGATGAAAATAATGTTAAATTATTAACACGATGATGCTCAAGTCTTAGGCTCTAAAGTCAAAACAGTCATTTAAGCATTAGATAACATGATCTCAGACTTAAATGTGTGTTAAAAAATTCAGTAATATTTTCTGGTAAAACATTAAAAATCTTGAGACTTCACAAAATATTAACAAATTTTGTGAGGTCTTAAATGAATTATCCTGGTTAATTATTTCGTTTCAATTATAAGAGTCTTAGCGAAAAAATATGAGTGTTAGCGTAAGTAACGAATACAATGAAATATGTTATGCTTTTTTTATTTTTTGGCGGGGGGAAATGCTTGGCGCACCGTACCGTTCCCCCGAGGGAGGTGACTGCTTGTGTGGGACTCTCCTGCCCTAAAAAGGGCAGGTCGTCTACCCACACAAAACCCCCCGGGGGACCTCAACATCTTAATGGTAATGCTGTGGGAAAAATGTTGTTTGAGTGACGCATCACAGTTGCACAATATTTTTGGTAATTGGGTGGGTTTGCTAAATTATTGTGATTTTTAACAAATGTGATTATTCGTTTAGCACTTTTTAAGTAGGTAGATGATTTCATTGGTATTTCCAAGATGCCGTACCACAGATACGGTCAAGCTTAAGCAATAGCATTTAGACATATTTTTTATTTTTCATAGACAAGTTCTTTTTCTTCTTTTTTTTTCTTTTTTTTTATCTTTCCTGTTTGTTCACATGCATGGAATGAAGGAGTTTATAGGCTTGAAAATGTATGTACTATTATTTGATTTCACTGTTTCTTTTTTCTTTTTTTATTATTTCCTTCTCTGCAATCACTATACTACTGTAGCCACTTGCTTGCGTGGAGAAATAGCAAGAGCCCCGGCTTAGTTATTTTTCCAAGGAGGTAGATTCCACCAGAATACCAGCGCTGTTGCGGTGTTAGAAATAATGCCGTAGCAGCATTTGCTGAGATGGAACCTGAATGACCACATTATGTTCTGTGTGTGTATTTTTGTATGTTTTTTTTAAATCGTATTGTGTGTCAATAAACACTTTTCTATTATATTTTATTCTATTAAAATTTTAGAACCACCACAACATTTACTTTTATGCTACTGTAAAAATATGGTCATCTGTAATATACATAACTTGTACAATTCCAGACTTCGTTTTTAGAATACCATACAACGATTATGATTACCTCCTAATAGTAGGCATTCGGTTCCGTATTACCATTTACCATAGACAATAGGATACACGACAAGGAATGTAAAGTACTTATGTTCGAAATGTTACCTTTGGGCAAGTAATAATTCTGGCCTCTTGCATCCTCTCCACCGGCCTCTCTGTCCTCTCTTCCTCATAAGAGTTCCTTAACGGCAGTAGGTCCAAGGCGTTGGCGGCCAGTGACCACAGGTGGCCAGCGCCCTGCGGAGCTCGCGCCCCCTTGCGGAAATGTGGGTTGATGGACAGGTTGTGCCGTACCGAATTCTTCCAGCGCTCGTCGTTGGCTTTGTAAAACGGGAACCGGTCGCTGAGGAAATGAGAACAAAATGAGGAATCAGATTTTTTTTCATTAATTAATGTTTTTAACATTGTATTTTTAATCAGTATGTTCTGTCCACAACATACTTTGAATATGTTTCTTGAAAGACGTCTTTTAAATGAGAACAAAGCCAGAAGCCACGGTCTGACCTCATGAAAGAAATAGACGTAAAATACGAATACAGCAAGTTCATTGTGAATCGTATAAGATAATATAATTTATTGAACCAAATCGAGTTTAGCTGGGCCGCGTTGTGACAACAAACGTCGCTAGTATTTTTTGCAAATAGTACCTACATTTATTGAAACATTTTATTGGTTTTGTCATCATTATATAAGTTATGTTTCTTGTAAACATATCAAGCGGTTTGAGAGGGCGTTTTTCGTTTTGCTCATCGAATCGCTCTCACGACGAATGCCACTGTTGTTTTTAATGAGCTCCGTATTTACATGCAAGTTACATTTCAAGCTATTATAGCTCATGATGCATGTTCGATTCGATAATTACCCAAAGCCAAGTAAAACGGTTCCTATCTGCGATGTTTCCCAGTGGGCTAGATAGCTGCTCGCGGACAGACGAACGGGGGCGTAATTCAAAAACTCTTCGACTTTCCGTTCGGCATCGAAACGGCGAAACTTCGTGAACAATCGAGCTAAGTTAGTCGGTGCCCCGCGAGGTGCTCAGGCCCGTCGCCGCCTGGCACGGGATCGATTGGCGGCCGACCGCGACCGAGGACCCCACACGTGATATATACTTTTTGGGACTTTTTTGAAAAGCAACACCGATATAAATAAATAAATAAATGTGCAAGACAATCACATCTATCACCTAGTCTTAAACAAAGTTTTCCCCTTGTAATATGACCACTAGACGACGAACACTAACTGGGGGCGTCATTCCAGCCCACCCAGACCCAAGTAAATTTAGGAAAATTTTCAAATTGACCTTACCGGGAACCGAACCCTGGATCTTTCACGCTTTGGCCATTGCGCCACCGAGGTCGTCGTAATAGATTGGAACATTGTCCTATTTGGTAGCACACTAAAATAATAGTAAATATTGGACAACATCATATACATGACTTTGATTCCTTGGTAAGTAGCTTAAGCACTTGTATTATAGAAATCAGAAACAACGACGGTACCACAACACGCAGACCCGAGACAATGAAAAGTTCGTTTCCCATATTGACCCAACCTGGGATCGAACTCAGAACCTCAGAGATAGCGACGTCAATGTTCGGCCCGCTCGCCTCTCGGCTACGGAGGTCACACACGCGATTGGATAAAGACAGAACAAGGAGTTTTTGAGTCCGCATCTTTTCTGACGTTTATCATTAAGCTCGTAATGTACAGCAACATGCAGGCATACTTTATATATTGTACTCATTATATTTCAAATCTTTTTTGATTTACCTAGTTACACACGTTTTTTACTACCAGAAAAACTATAGATTTCAAGATACAACCGACGGAGGGGTAATTTAAGCGTTCGTTGCTAACATAAGACCTAAAAACAATTACCGCAACGGTACCTCAGACGCTAAACATTAATCTTTTGGTGTTCAAATAGGAATACAAAATGCGCAAAGCCTTCTAAATAAATACATTTATTAAAATGAGGATGAAGTACAAGGAAACAAGTACTTTAGTACCAGGTATTTAGGAATCAGATATAAACTTACACTTAGGATTACTCACTAAAACCACTCATTTATTAATACCAAGAGCATAGAGCTTGCCTGATAATCTTAGCTAGCTACAACTACAATCAAGCTAAGACGGATAAAGCTTAAACAGAAAATCCTTTTCACACAATAAAAAACAACAGTTTTGGACTTGGAAATTTTTATTCGTTCTATATACAGGGATAATAAAGGGCCCCGTTGGAAAGCATAAAATAATTTCATTTTGTTTTTTATAATTTGGAATAGTAGAAATTGTAAAGTATATAATTCGATAGGTAAAATAATATCAATTATTATTTATTTATTTAAAACTTTATTGCACAAAAAAGAAGTACAAAAGGCAGACTTAATGCTAGGTGCATTATCTACGTGTCGACCATTGGCTCATGCAAATAGTTAGGTTATGGGTAGCAGTAACAGTAAAAATGTGTGTATGGATCACAATAATTAATAATAAACAGGAAAAACTAAATCACGGGAATATAATATTCATACGTACATGATACATAAATTAATAAATAAATAAATATTGGACAACATCACAAACATTGCTCTGATTCTGTGGTAATTAGCTTAAGCACTTGTGTTACAGAAATCAGAAACAACGACGGTACCGCAACACCCAGACCCGAGACAATATGGAAAAGTTTGTTTCCCATATTGACCCGACCGGGGATCGAACCCGGAACCTCAGAGATGGCGTTCGCCAAAGTCAGGCCCGCTCGCCTATCGGCTACGGAGGTCGTCAAAAATAATATAATATATCGTAATATAATATATTATTATTTTATATAACTATTTAGAATCTAAAAAATTAATGCATGGGGTCCCGCTGCATAAACGGACACCACCTCCGAGACTGCCCGAACCCGCGCTGATGTCACCCCACAAAATCATCGACCACCGAATTATCCGGCGTCACCTGTTCAATCGGCCGGTGCGGGTCGAGTTATCACCCATTCGTGCCACGATAGTTCCCATTAACATATAGGGGAGCCGCGATTACATGTTATTACTTTTGGGCATGTTCGCACTGTTTAATTTTTTATCTGAATAGACTAGGCGCCGGGCCGTTATTGTTTTTGTATTAATCTATTTTAGGTAGCAGAGAGGCAGCAGGTTGGACTTTTGTGTCGCGCCATATCTGAGGTCCTGGTTTCGACTTCCGTTTGGGTCAATATAGAAAACGTACTTTTGTCTATTGTCACGAGGTATTATGGTGACGTCGTTGTTTCTGATTTCTGTTACACAAATGCTAAGGTCTTACTTAAGGACTACTTACAACAGAAGCGCAAAAGAGCAATGTATGTGACGTTACCCAAATTTTTTTATTTGTTTATATTGCCGTTGAACCACAATTTAAACAAGAAACATTTTGATGTTGACTGCGACGTACTTAATAGTAGTTTGTGAAAAATGAATTCAAATTTATTTTTACAATATCAACGTCCTCCAAGTATAAATCAGTTCATTTTGGCATGTGTGTAAAAATTATTACATGATTGCAGAAATTACCAAATATAATTAAGTATTTTTAAATTATATATTTGTTTATGGAAGACTTCTATTCATTAGAGTGCTTGCAAGGCAAATTATGTCAATTATATGTAATTTACAAAATAAAATATATGAAAAGTATAGATTTTTGAACATTTTCCTTGCATGGTCCAAGTTGGAACTTAGAAGATTGTTCAACATGTAATCGAAAACAATTTGATTTTAATCAAGTGATGAAAGGTGCTGAGGTTATTTTAGAGGGTAGTCTCCGTTCTTTTCAGAGCGGTAGAGTCCCACACACCGTTGTCATTCTCAGACAGCGGTAAGGGTGTGTTGAAGCATTTTTCCCATAAAAAGGCTTGAGTGGGTCTTTTAATAACATAGACGTGAGTAGAATAACGTGATGCTAAAGCTTGCACACCATTTTTAAAGTTTCTAGTAGGACAAACACTGGCTGTGCATCTAATATCGAGTCTGTAATTTGCTAGGAGTATATTTGCTAGGAGTATAATACTGAGTTGATGACCCTTATATGGGTCCGTTCACAACTCACGACTTGCTTGCAAACTGCGCTACACGCATGCATTTACGAGTACTGCAATAGATTGATGCGCTTCTTTAGCGCAACTCATGCGAAGCTTCTATACCTAGTAAATGAGTACGAACATAAAAAGCAATTGCGCGTTCGCGACTCCCGAGTGACTAGTGAGCTGCATGTTTGCCAGCTATGGATAATACCTTACAAGAGACTAATATGTAAGAGGGGCCAACGATTAAGCGTACCTTCCAAAACACAAAATTATTATTATTTTTGCAAACTGTGAACGTCTCAAAAAGTGCAATAGTTCCCTATGAATTTCCAATTCATGACCTACGAGTCAATACTCTAACCAATACAGAAATGCAGTTAATTATTTGAGATAAAAAAGGAAATAAAAAATGTCATTCGGAATTCATGAGTTACATATCTTGTAACAATATTTTATACTCTGACATTTTATTTATCTGTTCATTTTACGAATAATATGTTGTACACAACTAGCATACCTATTTGGTTTCGCACATTCAATTTCGAAAGCCTGTTAGAGGCGCTATCTAAATCATTTTGATTATTAGTATCTCTTTTTAATGCAAAAATCTGTTCGTATGTTATTTTCGTTTTATTACACTTTTTTTTCTAATGAACAAGCCTTGGAGTTGAAATAATACATTTTATTTTAAAAACTTTGAACAATTCCATTAAGATAGAAAAAGTATTTTTAAAATAAAAACTATTTGTGAAAGCCTAAGATCTTGACTATGTGACAACCAGTAAAGTCTTGCGCTAAGACAAAAAATCAGGCAAAATGAACCGCCCACAACTCCCGTAACCATGGAAACCGCAATTGATAAATAAAAACATTAATTTGCGTGACACCTGCTCGTCCCTTCATAGCAGTAATCGATAAGCTCGTTGATGCGTGTAATGCCGTGATAATGAATTAACAACCCGAAACGGGCGACACGCACCGGCGGCCATCTCGATTGCAACGCCAATCCGACGATAAGCCCTACGATACTGGGCCAGATTAAAAAATCTGACCACGTGGAAAAACAGCGCTGGCTTATACAAAATAGACCATGTGCGAGTCGGATTCGCCCATGAGGGTCCCGTAGCAGCAAGTAACATAATATAAAAGTTTATATTGGAGTTGATTGAATTAAAGGTAAATTGCAGTTTACGATTTATGACATATTAAAAATAAACTACTAACTAGATCACGTTCAAACCAATTTTCGGTGGAAGTTTGCATGGTAATGTACATCAGATATTTTTTTTAGTTCATTTTCTTATTTTTAAAGTAACAAGTGGGGTGGACACACATTTTACCACTTTGAAAGTATCTCTCGCGCAAACTATTCAATTTAGAAAAAAAACTTAAAAACCTCAAATTGATTTTCAGTTCTTAGTATGGGGAGCCCTAAAAATTTTTTTTTTTTCATTTTTTTTCATGAAAATTTTAATGCGGTTCACCGAATACATCTACTTACCAAGTTTCTACAGTATAGCTCTTATAGTTACGGAAAAAAGTAGCTGTGACATCCGGACGAACAAACATGACGAATCCATAAGGGTTCCGTTTTTTGCCATTCGGCTTCGGAACCCTAAAAACCGAAACTGTCCGTAGCGTCAGCAGTGATATCATTCGAAATGTGAAACATAAACTCAGTTAATACAAACACAATAACACTTTAATAAAAAAGTATGTAGTAATAAAAATATATGATAATGTTGCGTATTTTGTAGGCGTTGTTCCAACCGAGTAGTTAAGGAAAAGAGTTTTACTCGTCTAATAGTTTGTATTTGACAATAAAATTGTCATATTTTAGAGATAATATGCCAATGCGAGGCTGTTGACCTAGATATCTGATGATGATGAAACAAAGTGAACAAGTTAGTTCATGTACTGTTTTCACACTTAATTTTTCATAAAAAAAATATTTTTATTTGTTTTATCGTAACTTATACAGTTATATTTCTAAACAGGATTGCAATGTTACAGTTGACATCGCCTAAATACTATTTAATTTCACCTGTATATCCGATTAGGTTAATTGCAATTACTGCGATGATCTACAATTCCCTTGAGATTACAAATGCATTCTACAATGTTTGTTGTTGACACTAATTAACTTCTCTAAACACAGGTCATGCAAAATGAGCTTTAATTACGTGCTCTGAGTAGACTAAAATGTGGTCTACCACTAGGTACCTACTCGTAAAGATTTTTGCGCCAAATATTACAGAATGTCCATTTTACATAAAATAAATCATGATACCCTAATGATCTAGTTTATATTCTTAAGTAAGGGGGGCTAATTTCGAGGTTCTGCTTCGATTCCCTTGTCGAGTACATAATTAAGTATTTCCTTATTTACTTATGTTAAATACATTCAATACGAATACTAAATATCAGATAGAATTCTCTTCTGCAGACGCAACTTAAGATTAAGTTATTGTTGATAAAAATTGTTCCCTATCTGAATATCTAGAGTTGTTAAACTATTAACATTTGTTTCATAAGACCTTGACCAACTTTAGCTTCCCAAGGTTACCGAGATGTTACTTCGAATGCCTAGAATGGTACAATATGATTCCTTATTATAACATGCAATTCTTACACATTAAGCAAGTTCCTCCCAATGTTTAATGAAAACCTTTACGGACATTTTGATCTGTTCCAAAACAATGTCAACTTAATAGCATGTTATTTCATACATTTAGTTTTCAAAAGGTACGAAACTAGCGTAATTCGTAGCATTTTGAAAAATATTAACGTTAGCAAGCTCCTTAATAGAGTTCCACATAATGAACATAAAATCTAAACAGCAAAATAGCGTATTACTAGAAAACGCCATGTCATTTGTTTACGTTTACATCGTATTACGTAACATCAACTTTACAGCAACCAATTGCAAACTTAAATTTTCTAAATAAGAGTCCAAAAAATTCTCACTCCTTTGTTATCTTCGCGTACAAAATTTGTCGATTTCCTACAAATGAGTCGATGAAACAAATCCTTTACCACACAATGGCGTCCCACATTCTCTAATTAGAAACGGAGGCAACAAAGAAGCCTTTCCAAATGACACTAGACCGACAATAACCATTATTTGTGGCCATAACTCGGGGCGTGTTCGGAAAATGCTTTGTGCCGGTTATAAGCTTATTGTTATCATAATAAACGTATTATTGGGGATATAACAAACGCAAATTTTACGGTCAAAGTTGATTGACTGCTCGGGCTTTTATTAAATTATGTGAACATTATAATCACGGATTTAATACGCAATTAAGTCTCGTTAACTAAGACCGGAGGTCTTAACCTAACAAGGATTCGCATTTAGGATTATCCATCAAATTTATTTATATCTGCTATTCAAGAAGTATTATTTGTACTTACTAAAACGGACATAATGTATAAGGGAACCAATAAAGTTTTTATTACATCATAGGCTGGTTTATTCTCGGAGGAAAACAGTTATGTTACAGTTTTTTCATAACCGCTCAATCCAAAAGATACACATTTTCAATTGGCAAAGCATTTTAGTAAGCCAACAAGATTTAGGCAGAGCCTACTAGATTCAGAAATCAACAGTATTTCGATTGAAGTTCATAATGAAGCGATATCATTGACGCTTCGACAAAGATTCAGAATTGCTTCTTTCTCGATCAATACATTTTAAGTAGTACTAAATCTCGGTCAGCTCCAGACAAATAAAAGTATTACTCACGAAATCCATTGGTAGATAGCAGACACAGTTAACTCCCCTTTCTCTCTTAATGCTCTTTCGATCAGCTCAGGGTACGTGTAGGGGGGTTTCCTTGGTGCTGGTGGCACGTCAGGCACCAACACTCTGGGTTCCTTCGTCAGCGGCTCATCATCAGGCACCTTCACGTTGACGAACTCGTCCAGGCGGAAGTTGAGTAGCCACGCGAGACTGGCGCAGTCGTTGTCTTCTATCGGTGATTTCGAAGACTTCCGCCTCCTCCACTTGGGTCTGTCTGACGCGGACATTTTGACGTGCAATGACGACTGACAGTCTGACAGTCCGATGCCGTTGGTGCACTGGGCTCGTTTGAAATGGGAACGCACGCCGCTCCGCCGTGCCAGTCCGTGCTATCGCGGAACGTTCGAACTTTTTTTATTAAATAGTGCTAAGGAGGTTTGTCGTGTGTCATAGTGAAGTAAAAGTTGAATATTAAAAACGGATTATGTTTGTGATTTAAGAAAAAAAATGGCATTTATTGTATTCATAATATAGTTTTTATAACATACTTCACTAAATAAATAAGCTTCAAAATAAATGAGGGGTAACGTAATCTATTTGTTAAACATCTTATTTGTCCAGATAACAGGAGTTGCATCAATCGTATGCGATGCGTGTCTAATGTAGAGTAATGGATACAATACCGCATTAGGATATCTGTGTAAAACTACATTGTGAAGAAATATTTATTATACCTAATTAAAATGTACTACGTTATCACAGATTTTGACTCCATACGTGCCTAACAAGATCCTTTCTATAAAAACTAAAATAACTTTGTTATTTTCTTTTATTAGTGAACATGTATCTACGTTGACTCATATTTCGTTTCAGTAAAGCAGCCCGCTGCGGTTTCGTTCGCATCCTCAGTCAATTTAGAACTTAAAAAAATCCTTTTCATGCAAGTTTTTTTAATAAATAGTAGATTTAAATTTCCTGCAGTACTTCTAAAGTTACATTAATTTCGGCCAGATAGATAAAAATTATATTCAATTGAAATTTGTAGCCAAGCACTATGGAACACGTTGTTACTTAGCTCACTTCTGCGACCACACATTAAATTATTAAAATAAATTAAATGTATGTGCATTCTAGCTGTCGTTATATTGTGGATCCCATTTATTTATTCGTATCTACTAATTGCTGATTTCAACAAAAATATTTACGAATATTAAAATAAATAGGCCACCATTAATGCGAACAATCTGGTGAAATAAATATACGTAATATCAATGCTCGTTGAATTCAAATGTCACTGAAAATAGCAATCATGTTTTCAAAATATTCTCTTTGACCACGCATGGGTAATGTTTTTTTGACATGCAATGCACAAATGTATGGAAATAATTCACAATCAAACAGTGATTTTTTTTTTATAATACACTTCAAGATTGACCTCATCCCACCTGATGTTAAGTAGTAATGAGTTCCTAGCTTAAGGGCGAAAAGTATAGCATAGTAAAACTGTTACTAGACTTGTCGCCCTTACCTTGAAGGCTTGACCCCTGCTACTAATGTAGCACCCCCCAAGAGCTCCAAAAGGTGTTGTTGTGTTCCTGCATGTGAGTAAGGTTTTCAGAGTTAGCTCAGTTGGTAAGAGCAGCACGCGCGATACGTGAAGGTCGTGGGTTCATTTCCCGCACCGCAAGGGGAGATAAAATTTTTCTGTTTCTAATATTTAAAGTTCGCTAGTACGGCGTATAGTACTATAAAAATAATAAAATCGATTAAGATGCCAGGTGTCTTCGATTCCGTGGTTTTCAAACATTTCTGCAACGAATGTACCACGGGCCGATAAGTATGTAGATATAAACATATTCGGCAGAGGGCACTTACCGAAAGGCTAACGGTTGATACAGCAGAAAAATTTCATCGCCTACAATAACTTGCGGTTAGCTCAGTTGGTAAGAGCAGCACGCGCGATACGTGAAGGTCGTGGGTTCATTTCCCGCACCGCAAGGGGAGATAAAATTTTTCTGTTTCTAATATTTAAGGTTTTCAGAGACCTTACTCACATGCAGGAACACAACAACACCGGAATGATTGTTATTTGGCTGCGGTCTTAAATTCAATATGGATGATGAATAAAATTCAAAAAAATTGCAATGAGTAATGTACAATGATGAACCGACTAGTATCTACGAACGTTTACATTCAATTGGGTGTTTTTAATCGAGCATCAAAAAAATACAAACCTAACCTAAACTATAGGTAGGTTACAAATTTCGTAAGTGAGCCACAGTGTTTCTGTCGCCCCATTGAATTAAAAGTCGCCAAAAAATTATGTCTCATTAATTATTATCTAGGTCTTCTCTGTCGCTGGTGCACGTTTGTTGATCTGCCTGCCTGGTTCTGGGTTCGATCCATGGTCGTGATAAAAATTAATGTGATGAACAATTTTGGTTGTTCTTTTAAATTGTAATGTTACCACGCCGATTCAAAGATCTAATTGTTTGCAAGTTCATCTTTTGTTATCATTTGTAACCTCGAAACTAGGAAACATAGTTTAAATATGGCACCTTTGATAAGCCATAAAGGCATGAATTTATCATTTATCTCATCACTGCATCGTGATGTTTTGTTGAATTAAATAAGAACATGACTTCATAATGACGCTTTGAATATAGAAAAAGGTTTTTTAATTCCAAAAATACTTATGGCTCCATTTCAATCTGTTTAATATAGTTTTAGCGTGAAAACGCGACAGACGGAGTTGCTGTATCATTTATGATTCTATTTTATATTTTACAAATGTACAATACTATAAATATATATGACACGTACGGGAGTAGTATGATTTTATATCCGAGTCTGAGATAAAAGATAATGTGTCTTTAATATAAAGCTCATTGTATTGATATCGGGATGCGAAAACAAGGATTGTCGAAAAACAATAATTGGTCCAAATATTTATTGTACGACGTACATTCGTATGAACTCCGTTTTCCTAAAATATATTGTTTTGTGCTCGATACGTGTTTGTTTTTATCTCTCGCTACGGTTTGATTAGGTGGCGGTATTCACTCGATATTTTTACAATACAGTCAATTCTAAAAATTACGATCAGCAGTACATCACAGTAAACACTTTCAGTTCGATTTTAATTATAAATAAACAAATAATAAATAAATATTGGACAACATCACATACATTGCTCTGATTCTGTGGTAAGAAGCTTAAGCACGCTTAAGAAATCAGAAACAACGATGGTACCACAACACCCGGACCCAGAATTATTATGCACATGACATAAGAGCGATAGGCAGCGGTCACTATTGCACTACGCTACGCTTTACTCGTGATACGATAGCAATCTTTTTACTTTGACAAAGTTACCGAAAAAGAAAATGTACGATCGTTCCTAATAATTATAGGATATTTGCTTGACTGATAGAGATTACATAGATTTTGGAAAGGCTCTCTGCTCATTCTTTTAATTTTTTGTTACACATTTTGGCGTGCTAATTACATTGAATCGTAAGGTGGTCATAACATCATAACATCATATTCTTGTTCGTACGTGTAGTTGCGACTTTTATACAACGATGTTCACATTGCCGTTTGACGTTAGTTGATATCTCAAGTAGTGATACATAAAAGAGATTGAGGCAAGAATTGACGCGTTGAAGCGGACACATTACGTTTATTAATGTGCACCTCAAGCTCAACGGGATCACATAATATGCTTAGAACCTTTTCGTCAAATACTTACAATACCTAAAAAGTGGAGTAACGAAAAAGTAATCTGCCTGAAGTTTTAACCAACTGTAGTAGCAGCGTCAACGTCTTTCTAGTTTAAAATTTAAGGAACAAGCGCCAATTAAATCGACGAGAACGGCCATTAACGTTCCCTGCTAATGTAGCCCCAGCATGATCGAGTATTTATCTTTGATAGCCTTCATCGCTTAGCGCCAAACTAGGGAAGCGAGTCTTCACTCTTCGCCGCGCGGAAATGTAAATAGTCAGCAACTAGCTATCAATACATGCATCTCTTTTGCTTACACAGATGTATATCTGGAGTTAGTTCCTTGAGCGAGAAAAAAGCTGATTGTCGCTTTTAAAAAGCTTTTGTTTACAGGTTTTACAAGCTGCGAGGCTCGCGCTTGCCTTCTCTTTCATCCCATCATCCCGCCCGTGCGTACACATTTTAAATTCAATTACTTTTCCAATTTGCGCGGCCTGGCGCGGATTTCGCGGGTTTTCCGTATAAATGCCCGATTGATTTGTTACGGGCCGACGTAATGCGTATAGCTTTCGCATTATTCCGCTCTGTTTGTGTGTGTGCAAGGTGAATTTGGTGTTCCGCGTCTGTAATGAAGAAAGGAACCCTTAAAGATCACTTCCGTCCTTTTATGTCCGAACTATAACTCAGAACGCTTAAAGTGAAGCACCAAATTTTTTTGTAAAACAAACACAGTATTTTATATCTGTACAACGAACAAGCACGTACATTCGGTTTAATTTCAAAAGAAATAGTACAAACACTTGTTTTATAAAAACCAGAATAATGGTATGGTCAACTGAACATAACAGAGAGTAGGTACTTGCAGTTTGAGATAAGCTCTTGTAAATACGCAATAAGGGCGCATGCTTTTGACTGTACTATGAACCATTGGAAAATGCATAAACAATTAAGTCGTTCATTAACAAACAAATAAATATAGTATTTTTATCTAGAATGATTTCTAAGGAACTTTGTATATTAAATCGTTCATTAACAAACACATTGCACTACACCAGTGAACGGAAAAAACACCTAACCTAGTATTTTTACCTAGAATGATTTCTATGGCACTTTGTATTTTACCTTAAACTTATTAAAATAAATTATGAAAAAAAAATGAATATTCTATTTCTTACATACTCTTTCAGTTGCAATAGTGAATCTTCATTGAAAATTGATTGAAAGAAAAGGAAGCAACAGTCCACACTTTGTAAGTTGCAACATGGAATACTAAATCGTATCCATTCTACAATTGCATCTAAATATTCAAGCAGAAGTGCATGTGCAGTGTGCGGGACGCGCTGCGGCTGCGAAGACAGCTGCGACCTGCCCAAGACGTCCACGTCGCTGTGGATTAGTGTACTCGTGAATGTACGACCTCTGCGGAAGACGTTTCGGTTGCGGCTACGACGTTGCTAGATGTGCCTTGCGTAGTACGTCAATGTACGAGCATACACTTGCAACACAATAGTACGTCAACTGTACGTCAATGGTACGTCAACTGTGCGTCAAAAGTTCGTCAAGAGTACGTCAACGGTACGTTAACTGTACGTCAACTGTACGTCAACAGTTCGTTAACAATGCGTCAACAGTTCGTTAACAATGCGTCAACAGTTCGTTAACAATGCGTCAACAGTTCGTTAACAATGCGTCAACAGTTCGTTAACAATGCGTCAACAGTACATCAACAGTGCGCCAACATTACGTCAACGAATATATATGGCGGTAAAAGGTCCAAAGTATGAAGTCTAACGTGCTTTTGATCGTATATTTAGCATGATTGTTTCGCATATACGACAGTACTTTATCACACTTTACTAGCACGTAATTATATAAGGCAAATTACCAGTTGATTAAATGTGACAAGGCGCTCAGTTTTTATAAACGGAAATACGTTCTAGGACGTAATATGTATATTCGACGACGTCCTCGGTGGCGCAGTGGCTAAGGTAGGCGGCCAAAGCGTGAAAGGTCCTTGGTCAATTTGGAAAACGAACTTTTCTAAATTGACTTGGGTCTTGGTATGCTGGGATAATGCACCCAGTTAGTTTCCGTCGTATGTTACTCATAGTACGAGGGAAAACCTTAGTTTGAGACCAGGTGATTGGTGTGATTGTCTGGCGCATTTATTATTTAATTTAACATTAATAATAATAATAATAAATGCGCCAGACAATCACACCAATCACCTGGTCTCAAACTAAGGTTTTCCCTTGTACTATGAGTACCAGACATTCAATTACAAAATGGACCAGTCCCCATTCACAAACCTGGCAAACGATTTCGATACGGAAAGTATGTTTGTCTCTTTCCAGTCTTATAGAAAATGAAAGACACAAAGCACAACATCAAAATTTCAATCTGTTTAGAAACTTTTGTTTAAAAGGGGTCAAATTGCTTAAACAAGCGTCATTTTGTGTTGAAGTCTTGCTCACACAAATGATACTGCGTGAGCATGACAACGATAGTCCTGTAGTGCGGTGAAAGTTGTCATATTGATATATTGAAAGAGTCTTATCTACAGGATAAAATAAATACTAAATACGAATCGAACATATAAATTCCAGTATAGACTATACAATTTAACTTTCTGATCCAGAAAACAAAAGCTGTTTTGTTTGAAACCACACAATGCCACATCTAGCAATCCGGTGCTAAATCTATGTGGTAACCTGCATTTAATTGAATCTGCCGGCGATGGATCCCATCAGCTTGTATTGAATATTACACTTAGCAGACCTTTAAGTGGTCGGCACTTGGGACACCACGCTCGACCACTCATGTCACCAACTACGACGCATCCTGCTGAACCGAGCAAGATTGTTTATGAACATTTGTTTATAACTAACTTTATAGTTTACATAGATAGTGAGGAATTGTAAGCTTCTGACAAGAGTAGATAATGCAAACAAATAATCGCGTTTGATCATTATCTTGATTTGCTCAAAGATTAGCTGAATACTGTAAAGCTAAAACTCCATGTTTCAAAAAGGTAGGTAGTACTGTTTTGGTTTAACAAACGTATTCGTATTGAAGAATGTCGTATCAACAGAAGTGCTGTTATAGGAGATGTCTTTGTTACTGTAAATTTTCTGAAAATGTATTTTAATTAATTCACAGTCCATGCTTTTTTCGTATCAAAATTAATAAAAATTAGCCCGAAGGTTTGATTTTCACAATTTACAATGCCACGTCTAGCCATCCCATTTATCCCATTACGTTGGTGTAGAAACCTGGATTTAATCGAATCTGTCGGCGATGGATCGCGTTAGCCCGTATTGAATATTACATTTAGTGTACCTTTGAAGTGCATTCGCTGGGGATAGCACGCTCAACCACTGACGTTGCCTCCTGCTGCTACAATCAGAGTTTAAGTGTTAATGGACCCTAGCTCACAACTTACTTTACCTACAGTTAACATATCTAATACTAGCAAGCTTCATCGTCAATTAACAGCGAAGGTAATGTAAACATGTTGCTATTCAATATTCTAATTTCCAGGTTTAGCTAACGCCGCATTATTAAAAGGTTTTGAGTAATAATAATTTATCGTTTATTGTCTCTTCACAAGGGGTATAAAGATTCTTAACACTAACACTGTTTCAAAGTTCCAGTGAGACTACTTAGTGTCCATACAAGGAAATTCCTGTGTAACGGATCACCAGGCTCCCACCCACCCTCAGATCAAATATGACTTAAGAAAGGGTGTGTATGATCTGTCTATGAGAGAAAGAAAGGGTGAGTGTATTTAACAAACATTTTCGAATTGAAGTATCTAAGGATCTCGGATTAACGAAATACCTGGTATGATATCATTTTGACACCTTTCCATTCAATGCCACCACAGTGCCACATCTAGCCGTTTTGTTTTATGTCCATGTGACCTGCATTAAATTGAATCCATCCGCGATGGATCGCATCAGCCAGAATTGAAAAATACCATTAGAGGACCTTTGAGTGGCCGGTTCATGTGATATCACACTCAACCTGGCCAAGTTTACTGGGTATCCTACTGTTGACACCTGATGATTGATAATTTTTCATATAATATAAAATAGGCTCACTGTTAACTTTTATCTCGCTTGATGGAAGATGTAGATAGGACCGTACACGTTTGCATATAAGGTCTGTGTTCGCTTTGGTCTTGAAGATTTCCAGATAATAAAGTTCCGAAAAAAAATTATTCCATTTCGTAGCCGTTCGCGAATGTAAAGAAGAGGGAAACTGCTTCGTTAGTGATGGAAAAATGTGTACAACATATGGTTAAACTGCCCGGCGCGCAAGGAGTTCGGTGATAGAAAAGGTTGTAATTGTGAATGAATCCTTGTTCACAACTATTTTCACATTAGTTCAGCGTGGCTTACCTTTGTTAATTAACCGACTTCAAAAAACAGTAGTAGGTTCTCAATTCGGTATATACTTGTTTCTAAGATGGATACCTAAATCTCGATTTTTTTTATTACAATTTAAGATTGACCTCATCCCACCTGATGTAAGTGGTAATGAGGACCTAGCTTAAGGGCGACAAATACAGCAAAAAAATCTGTTACTGCACTTGTCGACCCTTACCTTGAAGGCTACTAATGTAAGTCCCTCCAAGATCTCTGAAAACCTTACTCACACGCAGGAACACAACAACACCGAAGTGATTGTGAATGTGGAGCTATTTCACCAGTCGGGCTGCTCCAGTTCGAGCGATAAATCAATATGCCCTACCTCTCTTTGCGAAGGCTACGGGAAGCCGTCGGTGGACACCTTATATCTGAAATGATGTAATGTTTATACATGTATGTCATATCTCATCGACAGTTTCAATTCACTATTGAATGACCATTAGTCAGGCCAACCACGAATGGTTTCGACTTGACACGAGTCGCCTTCCAACATGAATAGGGCTGCTATCCATATTAAAGTACTAATAAATATTATTTACTAGCTGTGCCCGTGACTTCATTCGCGTAGACAACATACTTTCATGGTCGATTGTACCCCTATCTTACCTAATATTCGATTCAAAAAGTAGTCAATATCTTAATCCAAGTTTTGAGCTATATTTGTGCCAAATTGTATATCTCCAACTTAAAAAATAAAATGTTTCCCATATAAACTTTCAAAGGCGGTATTACCCCTTTATTTCAAAAAGAAAATATAGTAGGTCCTATGCCCGTTCTAGAGGTTCAACGTATACCTAAACTAAATTTCATCAAAATCGATTCAGTGGTTTAGGCGTTTCGGGCACACAAACAGAGTTACTTTCGCATTTATTATATTAGTATGGATAATGTACTGATACTAAATATTTAATATCGAACTTTATACGTGTACTTAGCCTTTTCTTTTTTTTTCTGACGAGGGGAAATGCTTTGACGCACCGTACCGTCACCTGAGGGAGGTGACGGCGTGTGTGGGACTCCCTGCCCTTACAACGGCAGGACTACCCACTAAAACCCCCCGGTTGGACCTCATCGCCTAAGTGGTGGTGCTGTGGGAAATCGGATCAACCTAACCAACCACAACACCACCGGCGGAATAGCCGCTTATGCAGCTCCGTCTCCTCCCCCTACGGTGGTTGGGGGGAGAGTGGGGATTGGCGATCCAACTCGACCATCCCCACCTCGCAGTTGAAACCGGTGCAATGCCGGCTGAAGTGCCCTCACACCATCAGCCGGCCGACCTCCATGCGGTAGCTGGGCGCGGTCATAACGACGCCGCGCCCTAAGTCGCCTTCTTCCGCGGCAAGCGGGAGCGGAAGGGTCATTTTCCCGCTCCCTCTCGGCGGCCTCCTTCTGCGACATGACGTCTTCGCAGAAGGAGGCTACCTCATTCCATGCCCTCTCACTTCCAACGTGTACTTAGCCTGAATAATAAATGACTTTCAATTGGTCTTATTCCACTCCGTCTCTATATTATGTCTTTTCGACTATAAAGGTTACTTGGAAAATATTGCGAGCAGCGATAAGACTATGTATTGAACAATGTTCTGTGTGTTAGTTTTTAGTCTAGCATTGGCTCAAAAGTGTTGTTTGCAATAAATTATTTTATTTTAAAGTAATAAGACGACCTCCGTAGCAGAGAGGCGAGCGGTCATGATTTTATATATGTATGCAATAAGATACAATTAAGATAAAGTGCTGTACCGAACCGGTTGTATCTTCAATTACTGTTTTTATTAATTTTGACGCATTAGTGTTTCTTGCAATCATCATGATGATGTGTATTTTATTTTATGGATATAGTAGTCAACCCTACACACGAGTACCCTTAGATTGCAGGAATCCATTAGATGCAGGATACCTACCGTCCGGGATTCACTCAATGGCACTTAAGATCAACCTATACCCACATATCTAAAGACCTATTAGAAAAGGTTCCTGTCTCTTCTTAACGTACTCATAAATGAATGTGGTACGACTATCCTGGTATGGCCGAAAGTCAACAGGTCATCAAGATAATTTCTCTTAGCTAAAAAATAACTCAATGAACTATAATAAGGTATGATGCAAACTATCCAAAGATGTGCACATTTTTAATTTTTCTTCAGGAAAAAAATATTCCATTTAAACTTTTTTAACACGTAAAAAAAGTGTAAAAGAGCTCAATGCCATTGTTTCTCGTCAACCTGAAAGATTTGAGCGAAAACTATAATGAAATATATTATCCGCTAAACATTTTATTCTTTACTTTATAAATGGGGGAACTAATGGACATTTGTAAGGTCACAAACGTGCTTGCTTAATCTTCAAAAGTAACGTTTCAAAAATGTAAAAAAACCTATTTAAAAGAGTAAGAAATACAACAGCAAAACTGTGTATTAGTTGCTTGAAAAAAATACAGCTGGATGCTAAAACGAGTGATAATAATTGCATTTGAATAGGCGGGCTCGTGCCGACTTCAATTAAAATGAACACTTTAGGAATCGATTCGATTGCGTTCTATGAATGTGATCGCAGTTTCCGGAATCGAATCAAAGGCAAGTGGCAAGTGGCGTACTCATTTTCAAATTTGTAAAAGTATCCACCTATTGAATGTCTCATTACAAAAAGTATTTGCAAAGTCTTCCATCAACATGAATACAGGTTAAGTATTCCACATTCAAACTTTGTTCGAAAATTGCAAAACATGTTTTTCTTGACACGGGAACCAAACCCAGGACCCAGATATCATAACCTGGTACCTCTAGATAAGGAAATTTCATTTATATTTGTTCAAGAAAACAATAATTGAAATGTATTAAAATTAACATATAGAGCAAACGTCATCTAATTTTTTAACCTTTTGAACCTTGAAAATTATTTCAGAACCAAAATATACCCATCATATAGCCATATCAGTCCAGCCGTTATCGAGTTTTAGCGAAACAAACGTGCAGAGTTTCATTCCTATTTATAAAGTTTGTTTCTATTAAAATTTTAGTTCGTTTTCGTATTTTATTACCGACCTCTGTTAGACCAGTGCTTTCGTAATTAAAATGCTGACTGCCATTGATAAAAATACAATGTATTGGTAACTTTATTTTAAAATGGAAAAATGCATTGATGCGTCATACAACCTAATGGTATTGGTAAACCTAACGGATTGGATTCAGTTCTAAATACCAAGTTGAGACTGTTAGTGACATCACAATTCTGCTATTTTTTGTTATTTAAGCAATGCAAGTATTGAAGAAGTATTCAAGCCATGTTCATACAGAAGAGGAGAAAACAGTGATTAATATAAAATTGATAATGTGGTTACGCATTTTATGCGGCTTTTATCACGACCTCTTCACTTCGAGGCTATTACGATTAGTAACTAGAATCTATTGCATTTCTCTTGCATTTCTGTACACCATTTACATCATCGCAAACTCGGCTTTCAAGGAACCCGTCCAGTTAGGAAATTATATTCCGTACATGTCTGTTTTTCTGTATTCCATGATTCATAAAGACGCCTGCCTTTTAAAGCTCTACCAATACAATAGTCCTTTGGATACCTCGGGTCGATCGACGTATGTAAAATTGACAATAATTTTGTACAGTTCAATCACTGGTCTCTTTTTCATCGTGATGGGTTTGGAACTGCATACTTGTCCGCTATATTTTCATACGCAATTAATTCAATGTTTAGTTGAACAGAGTTCGCGTTTGATGACGTCTTTTGCAAGTGCAATGGGTGTTTTTCAATGTCATATGATAAACGCTCTTCAATATTTTCGCATTAAGATTTTCAAGGATAGGTTGATGAAGAATTATTCAAAAAGAATGACGAAGAGATTTGAAACCAAAGCGTACATTCATGCGTATACTTTTATTTATGATGGCTTTTCGGATACATGCCTTATGAATTATGTTGTAAGTTTAAGGAACACTGTGATTGAATGTTTACAATTAAATTATTTTGTAATTATGTTGAGTAAAGTTGAGAATGTTGTCTCTCTTTAGATGATCATTAGTTGGATGTCTGCTTTAATTGTGCCATTTTGGATGATTTATTACATGTTGGGATTCACAAATCAGGTAAAGTGCTTGATTTTATTAAACACTAGCTGTGCCCGCTAGTTCGTTCCGCTACTTTTATGTTCGGTTTTGCCCTTATCTCCCTTATTCGAAACAAAAAGTAGTCCATATTTTAATCCAAGTTTTGAGCTATATTTGTGCAAAATTTCATATCTTTAATTTAAAAATAAACGTTTTCTCATAAAACGTTCAAGGGCATGACCGCAATTCCCCCTTATTTCAAAACAAAAAGTAGCCTATGTCAGTTCTAGAGGTTCAACGTATACCTACACCAAATTACATCAATATCAGTTCAGTGGTTTAGGCTTGAAAGCCGGACAGACAAACAAAGTTACTTTCGCATGTATGAAATTGGTATGGATTTATGATTGTTACAGTATTTCTAATTATACTAGGTTATCAGGGCAATGTCCCTCACTGATATTTATTTGATGAAATAATAGTGTTACATGGACAATCCTGTAAATTAATGTATATGTTACTTTTTAGCCAGATATACTTTGTTTCTTAGATACGAAAAACTTTGCGTTCAACGTGCTGTATTGTTTAATGCCAATTATTACCTTACAACTCACAACGAATGTACAAAAAAAAGTGAGAAGTTTCATTTCCGACCGGCTCATTGTTTGCGAGGGTGAGTTGAAGACTTCAATGTTATATATTTATCGATAACACGCTTGAGTTAATTAATGGTCTTGGTGTACTCACTTGATTGATTCGACGTACCACAACAAGGATGATGCTTCCGTAAAGAATAAAAATTTCTTTTAATACATCTGTTACATTAAAAATTGTAATGAAAATAAGGGTGTGTGGAGTGTAGGAGAAACTGTAAGAAAAAGTGTTTTTTTTTCAGTTTTTCCTTTTGTTTTACGATAAATCCAAATGTGTGTTTGTAAACGTTTATTAACATAAAAAATATGTATCCTTATTTTTCAGTCATCTATTTTATTATTTTCAGTGTTTCCATTGCCATTTTTAATATAACTGACTATGGAAGTCGGCCAAATTTCACTTATTTTAGTAATGAAATTTATGTTATTTAAATTTGTATTAAAATTACGTAACCAGATAAATCAGATTTCAATAATTCTACTTAGTTATTCATAGCATCGCCAAACTCGTGAAGAACGGATGGATAGAAACTCACCGCTGGTACTCATTCTGAAATATCAACTTGTAGGAGCGTTTTGGTTTCTTCGCTCTGCCACTTAGTTTCGTAAAAAATATTACTTCGAAAAAAAAAATACTATTAAAAGAAAAATAAAATAAAATAAAATAAAAAAGACACACTTTCAAATTATCACAACAGAAGCTGTACATACCTCTTTTTATTTCTTAACGAGGGGAAATATCGTGATGTACCATACGCGTGTGTGGGACTACAGACGGCAGGACCACCCACTAAAGCCCCCGATTGGACCTAATTGCCGTCGATGTGATGCTTTAGGAATCTTTTTAGGTACCTGCATGTCAAATTTCAGTCATGTTTTCAGTTGATAACGCTAGTCAATCAACAACAGCTCCTATTCAATTTACAGATGAAAGAGAACGCAGCGCTCTTCGGGAACTACTCAACTATATGCACGCGCACCCACTCACGCGCAGCGTCTTCAGACATCTGCCACTGGACATGCGACTGGTATCCATAACCTATTCCGCCATCTCCGTTTTTTTCATCAACACTCTACAGTTCTCCAACGTCTTTAGGAACTCTGCCGGGCTTAACGCGACTGAGACTGATGCGAACGCTACTACAAATTGAGCCATAAACTCTTTAGACCAGAAATTATTTTAAAAGCCTGATATTTTTATACTGTCTGGTTGTGTGGATTTTACGAATAAAACATAGTTACGTGTTAATTGCTTACGATTGCTTTTGTTAACAGCAGATAACGTTGCATTAAGCACATATTGTAGTTATTATGAAAGCAAAGAATCCTTTTTTAACAGTACTCTCTTACATCGAAATTCCATAAAAAGAAAAAATCTACACTTATATCAGTATTTTATTAATAAACCCAGAAACATTCTGTAAGTGTCACATTGTTACCCTACAAGTGTGTCCAAAGATCTACCTACGTAGTTTCTGGAACTTATGTACTTACCCGGTCCTGATGAAAAAGTATTGAAAACAACAAACAACTTAGGCACGTCACGAAAACTCGATTAATGAATTGTAAGGGATGGATGTTACGATGACGGGTTGAGCCAGTGAAAATGTACTAGATAACAAGCACAGAGAGTAATGGGGTATATAGTATGTAGGGTGTATTTGATCCAATAGCTAAATGGCCAAAAAATATAACACATATTTATTCGTAAACAAAATTTACTAAGAGACATTGCGTTAAAATATGGTGCGATCACAGATTTTACGAATAAGTGATGCACCCCTCCTCTGATATTTTATGCGTAATATTATCATCTATGTATTCTTTGAAGCAAAAAATACGTCTTATTTATTTTTTGGAAATGCAACATCGAATCATTTTTTTACCGTAGCATCTCTATTAGATACCTATGCGTTGTTATTTAGGTTCTAATATAGACAGGTATCTAATACGATGACGATCACTTGCTTTGCACTGTTACTGATTATTTTGATAGTATCAATGTGTTGCCTGTAGATTTTGTTGGATAATAAGTAATTAGTAAAAGTGCAAAGCAAGTGCTCAGCGTAGTATTAGATATCTAAATAACACATATTTAGGTATCTATTGAGATGATGACACAGTAAAAAAAATCGATGTTAGATATTCAAAATGTTATTAAGATGTATTTTTTTCTTCAACGAATAAATTAACAATGATGATGATTCACCGCATCAAAATTCAGTGGAGAGTTTTTGATGTCTTTCTAACTACTGTACGAATAAGTGACGTCGCGTTTCATTTAAATGCCATGTATCTTAGCAAATTTATTATTTGTAGATATATGTTTTTTTTATTTTATATGCATTTAAGAGTTTATGTGCGTTTATCACGTGATGGCATTTTGAATATAATTTAAAGAAAACTCAATTTATGACACAAATAATCATCAATCAATCAATTTAGTACGTTTTCATAACTACTTAAAGGTTATCTGAAAGAAATTGCATACTGATAAGGCCGCCTTAATTGTACTATAATTTGTATAAAGTTCCATAACTATTGTATAACTTCTGCCTTTGTGAAGAGATAATAAACAGTTTTATTATTTATTCATTTAATTTTGGTAATTTTTTCTCAGTTTTTAAACTGGTTTTATAAACTCCAGTTACGGGTATTATTACCAAGCAACTGAACTAAGAGTTTGCGGTATGTGGGTTTAGAATATCTGAGTGTGTGTTATATGGTTCATCCTGTAGAAAACGTCTTAGGGGCAGGTATTAAGTATTGCGGCTTTTGCACAGTAAAATATGAGGTTTCAGGTAGTTCATGATTATTAATGTTTTATGCAATAAAGTATAATAATAAATATTGGACAACATCACATACATTGCTCTGATCCTGTGGTAAGTAGCTAAAGCACTTGTGTTACAGAAATCAGAAACAACGACGGTACCAGAACACCCAGACCCGAGACAATATAAAAAAGTTCGTTTCCCACATTGACCCGACCGGCGATCGAACCCGGAACCTCAGAGATGGCGCGAGCCAAAGACCGGCACGCTTGCTTCTCGGCTACGGAGGTCGTCTATTATAGTAGTATGTATATTTATATATCTAATGGTCTACATATAGTTTTATAGTTATGTGCCCAATTGTTTCTTTAGGTCGACACTACCAAATTCAGTGGCAGTCACTATTTAGTTTTGGCCGGACGTCCTTCGAGAGTCTATCCGTGTTTCTGAGCTAACTCGCTTACCCACATTAGTTGGTACTAGAAAGTCTTTGATGGGCAAGCTCGAAAACAGCTTTTAGTGTTATTAAATTTAAGTTGGAAGTTAGCGGCCGCTAAGCCCGTTTATTACTGGGGACATCTTTGGGGGACTCGCCAAATTAGTTTATGCTAACTTGTTTGTAAAGTAACTGTTACGTAGCCTTTACAGAATGTAAGTGTTACTCAGTGGTCATTATTCGTATTCTTATTCAAAGGGCACATGTACAAAATTAATATTAAGAAATTAAAAATATCTATAAAAATTATCTATAAAAATCAGACAATTCAATGTCACAGCTCTCTTATTCTTCAAAATGTTTTCTATACTTATACTATAAATTAAGAAAGATTCATAATAATCATAATCATAATCAATTCATTTATTCATGTTGGTTACAAGTAACACTTATGCATCGTCAAAATGACTATAAACCAAAATTGAAGCTACAGCCGGTTCGGAAACTAATCCTACCGAGAAGAACCCGGCAAGAAACTCAGTAGTTATCCTAATCATTACAATATTTTGGGCTAGAGAACTTAGAAATATGGTGTGCGAGCGAGCAAATAATCATGACCATATATGTTTATCATTCAATGGTGGTTTATATTGGATGTGCTCCAAAACTAATAAAACGATTTGAAAAATTATTTACTGTTTGAGAGCTACATTATTTTTGGGTGATCAAGGCTTAACTATATTTTCAATATAAAAATGAATCCCTACTGCATTTAGGTGTATAATATTATTAATCGTACCAATAACGTCGGTTGACGAATTAATGATAAGGTCTTATTTTAATGCTTAAGCGACGCTCAGAGGCTGAAATGTCAGCTAAAATAAATTATATCAAAACGTCATAAGGAAAAAAATACGATTATTTTTATTGTTTTAACTGTGCATCCGCATATTATGCCGCTGGTTTTCAGGTAGCCTTACCTTTGACGTTGCTGCCGGCTTTGGCACCCTGCCACTAAGAGTCGATTAAGATGAAATTAATTCGCTCGAACGTACGAATCGTCCCCTTTCGATAAAAATCTAATTTTTGGTAGGCGTTTCGCACGAATGTATTTTAAACGCGTACAAATCGACTCCTTCAAGAACTAGGAGCAAATCAGCGCTGTACATTCGCTATTATTTTTTAGCAACTACCTGATTCACTTATCACGTGATACGACTGTGTATGTGACTGACTTCTACGCACAGGATCAATATTATAAGTTATTGATTTGTACACATATTATAAAGATGCTGACTTCACCACCGCGCTCTTTTAACTTAACGTGTTTCTACTTAATTTTGACTGAATCCTGTGCTATCTTGCACGTGCGACAGTAGGCTACTTACTACGAAAAACAAAACAAACAAGCGAATGGTTTCGTTTTTGGGTGTTATTAATTTGCATAACTATTATTTTGCTTTTTTTTTAAACTGTTTGTTCCCATTTGAAGTGAGTCAGTGAACGAAAAAAACACGGAAGAATTCCGGTAATACCAACTTCAATCGAATATTGGCACCAAAACACACACGAATGTAAATCACACAAGCAATAGATACGCAATATAGTAATAAAGTATCGACACTTGAAAAACTCTTTAAGGCTAATGCATTTCGCTAATAGGTCGACAAAAAGACGTTTGTTAAAAGGGTCATTAGTTACGTCATCTTATAGAATGGGGTGGAACATGTGCTGTGATTGTTCCAAGCCTATGACTCGCGGCGTCCATGGAAACAGTATTCGTACAGGCGCTAGCTCACTTTTGTAAGCCACGCCCACTGTGCCTTACTTTTCATGGTGTCATTTTCAAGCATCAGACATGCTTCTATGTTTTTTCCTTCACTGAAGTGAGTACGTTACATTATTAAAAATTGCTATTCATCATCGGATCCGACATATTTCGTTTTTTTATGGTAGTAAGCCCTTTTCCTCCCCTTCTATTCCCATGGTATCACATCAAAGCGATAAGGTCCACTAAGGTTTTAGTGGGTATTCCTGCCCGCATAAGGACAGGAAGTCCCACTCACGCCGTCACCTCCCTCGGGTGACGGTACAGTGCGTCAATACATTTCTCCCCCAAAAAAAAGGTCTACAGAGTTCATTAGGGTATAAAAAATATATATTTCCAAATAAGTTTTTTAAAATGAAAAATTCAAGGAAATGTAATACCCGGATCCATTCCCGACATTCAGAATGAACAGCTGACCGTGTTTGCTACTAACTATTCGTCAGGTTCGCTGGTACACGGGATCCGTCAGGTACACGGAAGGGGCGTATCCGTTCTCCGGTCGGGCCAATTATCCGCGGCTACACGGTCGCGTCTTGTTACCGCTGCCGCTGTCTGTAGTTTGAGGAACAACGTTGCCGGGTTTTGCTAGAGCTGCGTTTTAGTGCACAATTACACAAAGAGGAGTACGCGAACGTAGGGTTCTCCGTTTGACTGTGAGGGGTTTAAAAGATTTCGGTTTACCTGTAGACAAATTTGGTACTGGATTTGTAACCTTTCGATTACAATTTGAAACGCTTAAAACTACATATTTCGAAAAAAAATTTCATTTGTGAAATATCAAATGTAATTTAAGGAAATAAGAAGTGCAATTTCTTCTAATACTATAAATGTGGAAGTCTTGTCGTTAATAAGTAGAGATATTTGCTAATATTTTACGCAATAACTGCTGAATGTATTTCGATGAATGGTATGCTTAATCAATATTAGATATTAGAATAATATGTAGGAGACTTTTTATCCCCAAAAAACGTAAACGAAATCGCTGGCAACTACTAGTATGTCACTAGGTCGCATAACAAAAATAAGTACTAAAACATATACAGACAGGATATTTGGCACATAAAATATTTGGTCTGTTGCGAATGTGATCCATTGAAACTAATATTTTATGGTAATCGGGTTGAATATTTTAGTCCGCAAACTGCAGTAAATATTTTGTAGGATATTTTTAGCGCTGACCAGTGAATTGACTTCAGTGCAAACACGCCTCTTTCCTGTACACCTCAACGCTCCTGAGGGATGGTTCGGAAACAATAAAAGGTCAGCTTTTCCCCTTTAGAACTCGATTCCGGACTGGAACGCTATCTGTCCTCATAGAATTCTTAGAAATACTGGTTGCTTATTATACCTAAGCTTATTATTCCTTTGATAAAGAAAGAATTCAAGAAAGGAAAAAACGATGACAAATATTTGGAACTACATTGAAAGCTTAATCTAAAACAATGTAAGTAAATAAAAAAGGTAACTTAAAGTATTTGCTCAGCATCCGTCATGACGATATAGCATTGGTTTAGTGCCGTAATTAGCGCACCGCCAGCCTTGCTTTGACACAGTGTAGACCTTGTGCTACGCAATTACCAGACCAAGCTTTTTGTCCGACAAAGAATACAAATCTGACACTACATATGTGCTCGTTACTGGCAAATATTTTTTTGACAGAAATTTAAAAAAAAGTAATATTTATGAAGTTACATTTGTGCAAATATATTTATGTGTGTACATATATATCCATAAGTTTTAGGTACATAGACATGACCTTTTTTTTTGCATTCGATAAAATATCAGCAGGATTTTAAGGCACCTAATGATACAAGTCGCCTTCAGGCCGCCAGGGTCATACTAGGTTCCCTTTAAAGTGACAATGAAGCGCAGCTCATATTGATCTGAAAAGTAAAACGACATTGTAACATACAATTGTCACACTTTTACGTGCACCGGGTAATACAGAAAACGTCGCTCCTCCTTCTTAAATAATATCAGATGTGTGAGCGTGGGCAGGCTACATAGCTTGTAGAATCAATAGCCAATGGGGCAGAATGGAAATGGGAATGGAAATCTGGAATGGCGATCATGGAAGGAAGTTATGACGTCATTACAGTGGTAAAAAGGCAATGGATAATAGTGGGACAAAGATGAGAGCTGGGAGAGAACCAGGTGTGCCGACCTACGACATGGCTTACAAGTCGACACAAATACAGCGTCAGCAGAATTGGCGTAGTAAACAACGCTCCATACGTAATGCGTGACATCGATATCCTACATCGCGATATCAGAGTTTTCGTCGCAACTAAGTATATATACAACAAACCAAGATTGGTAGTTGGGCCTTGGTTCCCGAGCAGATAACACCTAGCTCGGCGGAAGTACTTCCACTTTTAGTAAAGAACATACGTTCCTTACACAGGCATATAGTTTACAGTGTTCAACTGTCAACTGAGATGATGATGATCATTTTTTAAATATATACGCTTCCAAGGTATCAAGTTACAAGTCCAAAACAGATTGCAGGTGGAAGCTTAGTCCCGCTGTCTATTGGAATAGTTTTAGTGGCCACATGTTTCATACTTGATACAAGGAAATATAATTATTATAATAACGGCAGGCTATTATAACAATTATAATTCCTCGTATCTTGTATATCTAATCAATATATATGAAAATTGATTCTACTTTTCGTTGTAATCTTTTAACTTTAGAACGGACTCTATTTGTACTATTTAGTAGATGCTTTATGTGAAGTTTGGAAAAACATCTGTCGAGTGGAATTCAAAATCCGGTAGCCCATGCGGACAAAGTCGCGGGTACAGCTATATAGACACAAGTAAATATATTATAACAACTAACTGCACCGCTGTTCTTCCCCAGAACAAATAAAGCAGTGTCGATTCGCGTGTATACCATACGATACATGAGACGGTCGCACGTAAGCGTAAGCGACGCCGGACGCCATCAATCTGGGAGGCAAATGCGTCGTATGAGACCGATGGCTGCACTCTGTCATATCAAAAGTATTCGGTGACCATTCATGATATGTTTTGTATCGTTTCAAATGCAGCTAAAGTCCTTTCGAAGCACCCTTCTAGTATTCTTGTACAAGCTATTTATTATTTACTGAAGGTCTTTCCGGTCTAATAAGTCTCCTCATACATTTTTGTACCTGTTTTTAGTGTTAAAACATCATTAATGCCCGGTTCCAATAATTTAAAAATGGTCCATTCCAGTTACGGATAGTAATAAATTATACTAGGCGTAAGCTAAAAACGACCGACGACGACTGATAACAGCTGATATGGAAAGTAAATTAAGGAACAGTATTAACGACTCGTAGTCGGTTAGACAAAAACGGATAGTCATTTTTGACACATTACGAATCTTAAAATATTGGAAACGGGCATAAATATCCAAAAGCCGGAGAAATTACTAGAAAATTGAAAAATATATAGCTATCATGCAAAAATTACGACCAGATTTGCTGCATTTTTACTAACTATATTTCGAAACAATAATGGCTACCATACTGGCTTATGTACCTCTTTAAGCATAAGAATAAGGAAGTCCATTTTTGCATTTTATTTACCTTATCAAAAATATGATGATACATTGAATTGAATTGTCGCATGACAGTTTTTTACCCATCAGCGATGTAACCAGTCCCCACCGCGCAAATTGACATCGTTAAATCTATGTATTTTTTGTTGTGAAAAAATACGTATCTACTATTTTTTTTTAAATAGCAGTTTAAGGAACTAAAAACAATGTGGTATTGACCCAGTCCGCTTCTCTATTCCCAAGATGTACCAATTGTAAACCAAAAATTACCTTTTTATTGTAAGGAAAGCCACATTGGAACAACGTGAAGCATCAAAGTCACGTTGCGACCTAATGGAGGCGGCTAATTGAGTTGTGCGATGCAATTTTTCAGTGCAGGAATCGGGAATTGCCAATTTGCTTTTACAATGTTCGCTTGCAACCAGGACTAGAAAATATCCTATCTAGGCGACTATTGAAAGGGCAATTCCGATTTGATTGACTCATATTTCATAAAATTTGTTTATATTTTGATTTTTTTTCTCGAACACGTCCATTCTGATATTGAGGGAAACGATGGCTGGCATATACGTCATGCTTGTAAACAGATGCCACCTTTGGGGACTGGTCTGCTACACCTTACCTTTCGAAAATACATGTTTTCTTGGGTACTTAATTGAAACTACGCTCATTAAAAAAACTATATGATATAGACCCAATTGAGCTACACATAATAATAAGTTAGATACTGCTACTATAGCCAATTTGCTGAGTTTTTTAGTACTGTTTTTCCTTATATACATATAGGTTCCGAACCGGCTATAGAAATCACTTTTCATTGTATTCAATGACGATTCAAAAATTTTACATATGTACTATTAACGACCTCCGTAGCCGAGAGGGCCGGACTTTGGCGTCGCGCCATCTCTGTGGTCCGGGTTCGATCCGCAGTCGGGTCAATATGGGCAACGAACTTTTCCATATCTCGGGTCTGGGTTTTGTGGTACCGTCGTTTTGTCTGATTTCTGTAACACAAGTGTTTAAGCTACTTACCACAGAATCAAAGCAATGTATGAGACGTTGTCCAACATTTATTTACTTATTTGAATTAAGATTGATTTATTTGACTTTGACATAACGATTGGGATCATTACGTCTAGCTTATAATGGGCTCTGATTTAATTCAAAGGATATTTTAATAACTTATCTACTATTTTACTTATTACATTACCTATTTATACATTTTTTTTAAATTTAATTTGGAGTCTATTTATGCCAGTGGTGCAAAGGCGTAAGTTGTAGAAATCTTGGGAAGACAAAGAATGCTCAGTAGTGTACGTCCTTGGGCTGAAATGATAATGATGTTTTTTGTACTTGCCGTTATCACAAATTGTATGTCGTTTTCGTAGGTCGTTGTCACGTTTAATTAAATTCGCAATTGTCATTGATAAATTAGTATGTTAATTTTACCGTACCTTGTTTTAATGAACTAAAAAATACGGTCCATAAATGAATTGTAAAAAAATTAAGGATATCAAAATGCAAATCGGTATACGTAGTGAACAAGTGTCACCTTTAAACACGTGCTATTCCCTAGATATTAGCTACTTAGCTTTGTTCTGCATTAAAATGTTCTAGGTTTTATTAATTTCATTTGAATTTTTTCATTGAACGGGAACATAATAAAAAATCAGCACATAATACACATAGGTATTTCTAGCAATGACAAATGTGTCCTAAATTTACGAAATGATTATGTTATCCTAAGTTAAGCTCTTAAATTTGAATTATCTACTTTTACAATACATAGATATTCATTTCACAAAATGTTGACAAAACAGAATTATATCAATATGGCTTATAAAAAGAACTATATACAGGAACAAAACTATACATATAAATATTTTAAAAAGATAGTCTGCTCCAGCGTCTAGGGTGCCCAGAATGCTGGCTACATTGCCTCTTTGAATGGCCAGACTTATTCGTTGGCCGAGGTATTTGCCAGCATTCAGGTTACCAGAAACCTCTACAAGGCGAGCGGACAATCTTTATACAAGAAGGGAGATGAGCAATATCCCTTGAACACCTGATTCTTCTAAGAAAAATCGAATTATAAAATAATAAAGGCCTATTTTAAAGAAAAAAAATCATTAAGTAGTATGAATGTATTGTTCCTTCTTTAATAATAGTAAATAAACATGAATTGAATTATGAAATGGCTGTGATTCTGTTTAAAACACTCAAACGTACAGGCAACCTAAGTTTCCTGACCATTGACATCACCACCTTTATCTGATAAGAGATAAAAAACCTACATGAAGTATCTCTGTTATCTATACTGTCAATTAAAGGCCTCTGTCGCCCAGTCCAAGATATTTACTTAATCATTGCGAGAGTCCTTATCACTGCGACTAGCCCAACTATTAATTAATTAACATTTGAATGAAACAAGTACGGCAATCATTCATAGCCGACGGCGGGATATCTAAACTGTACCGGGTAATCAATCTCGGCCGGGACTGTCCAGTCTGTCATAACTCCCGACTATTTGATTAATTTCATCTCAAAAACGAAAGCCTTGTGCTCCGGCCGGCGGCACACTGCGGAAGAAGTTGGGAGATGCGAGACAATTTGTTTAGTCCGAACGAAATTTTGGTTTCGGAACTAGGGGTCTACTCCCATTAACGAAATATGTCGGATCCGACAACGGATGGCATTTTCTCAATCACCAATCCTCATAATCATAACCAATTCACTTCGAATGCAATTTAATCATTTTCAAAAAACAAAATATTATTTATGCAAATCAAAAACCACGTCTTCATTCATAAACTTTTGAGTAATCTTTAAAAACGAAACATTTCGTTTGTTCGTTTCGTTTTTAAGAGTACCCCTCCTACTTACTTAGCTAACTACTTACAGACGGGTTTCAAAAACGGAATAAAAATTTGATTTCGGATGCATTTGATTGAGTTTCGGTTAGAGAAGGTTTTCCGAGGCGATTTTCAGTGTACTGACAAGACATTGTCTTAATATCACTATAGTGCTTCCGCGCTCATATCCTAAACTATATTTCACAGTAGTACACTTATTTTGGTTAGGGTATATAATCAAATATTAAAACGTCCAGTAGTCACATTTCTCCAATGATGCCAGATTAAAATAACCGATTATTTTTGTTTGTATTGAATCCGGAAGTATTTGTGGTTTTATTTATAAATTAATAAAATATGATAGACAACAGTCTCCTTAAAAGAGCCATTCAAAATAACTGTTTTAATTTATTATTTTATTTCTAATAACTGTTTCTTATGCTAATATATAATTACTTATAGTCTGTAACTGTAACTACAAACCCCGCATATCCTAGTAAGTGACTTCATACTATTATTTTAGATACTTTGCATTGAATTTACTAAACATAATAGATAAAAAAAATAGTTAAATTAATGGCTATTTTATTACACACAGTTAAATTTAATACTTTTTCGGCAATGTTAAAGAAGATTATAGTTATTATCGGGGTTCTAACAGACCTTGATATATTTTTTGTGCCATAGCAACGCTTATTATGGTCCGCACACTTTATGTTTACGAGCATCAGGCGTCTTATTGTTTTGGCGAACTTGATCTGTCGTTGTTGTTAACAAGCAGGCCGTGGACATTTGAACCCCCACTCAGACAACTTCGTTTATATAAGACACTGAATTCCTTTGGGTAATTATCGAAAATATAAGCCGACGTACGCGATGGTTGGCAAACTGAAGTCCATTTACTGATCTAAAGCTTCTTTTTAACATTTGACGTTACTGTACACTGGAAATATATCTGCTTAGTGCTGTTTCTTTTTCCTTGACTTTATACGTAAAATATATTAAATGTATTTTTGTTCCGATCATATTAAGCTATCTGTCGTAGAAACTCTAAGTATTAAGGACGATTTAATTATTATTTTATAAGAAATCCAAAAAAAATATATAAATAGTCTTATCGTTAGAAATTGATCTTTTCCAAAAACATTTAGGTAGAGGAAACAGTAGATGATAAGAAATGGTTACGGCCATGCAAACAAACAAAGTGAAATTGTTTTTGTTTCACTCATCAATTAAGTTAAAAGTGTTAGTATACATGTACATATAAAATGCCTTAAACTTTTAATTTACTGACTAGCAACATGCCTAGCTAAAATTAAGTACATGGATAGAGAGTACTTGTTAATATTTTATTCAGAGAAAGTGGGATTTACCTAAGTCTGATAACTGTAACACAATGGACTTTTTGTACTAGCTGTAATAGATTATCAGACTTAAATCTCATTTTCTCTGAATAAAATATTATCATTACATGTCATCCCATCCAATTTCGTAACCTTATTTTATTTATAAAAACTTCATACCACTCAAAAGCAGAGCCTATGGCGGACTTAATTATTATTAGACCCTCTTCAGTGGGTAGTTGTTCCGAGTCACTCGACCCCAGGTTATGAGTGCAGGTCAAATTATTGATCAAACGCTTATCCCATTTCAAGTGAAGGGCCCTCCGCGGCCCTACGCGATGTCAGAATCACTGCGTGGTGCGTCACTTGAATTAGGGACTATTGGGGTTTTAATTAAATTAAATAATACAAAAATAAATAATGGAACTGCTTTTAAGAACAACTGGACTTTTTTTCTTTTCTGATATAATGATTTTATCGTAAAGTGCTTCAACATGGATTGCGTTCTGAAATTGGTAGATGATACGTTGTACAATATGCAAATATGTAGGTATACTTTTAGGTAATTCATAAACAGCAACATCGTACCTAATAATATTTTATGTAAATCCTTAGTATGGAAAGATAAATTTATGTTTATTAAGTATTTTGTAGAATTAATTGTAGCGAACCAAACAATTTGAGATTAAAAGTTTTAAATTGAAAATTAACTCATCTCTCAAAGCATAACAATATTATTCAAAATGATTCAATTCCCACCCTACCTGGGTGTCCACGGACACTCTCAAAGGCGTCTCCACGTCTACAATGGATAACTCGTTTCCAAAGTGCGACTCACATTTCAACTTTGGAACGAACCTGTTAACTATGGTTATTGTTCCAAAATCAACATCAAACGGGCTCGAACAAATAACTGCCGCCAGGAATTATGATAACTTAAACAAAAGCCGCAAAATACGTTAAAAGCGTTGAAACTGCGGCCCGGCTGGAGCGTGACCGCGGCCGCGCTTCGCCCGCAACAAATAAAGCTATGCATTCATGTGTTCATTTCAGAACGGTTTCTCTAAAACACTGTGAAACCTTCTTTCTCCGAGCGATTTACAGTAACCGGTAACTGTTGTCATCAAACCGATGGCCAAAGGGGCAGAAATGTTCTAGAATTGCGACCACGTACTGGAAATAGCAGCGTAGGATGCCCCCTAAGATGAACAGCGACCTTATCACTACGACAAGGAGGCGATGGAAGCAAATGGCATAACAGTTGAGTTTTACAACTTTTGGGGAAGGCTTTTGTTCAGTAGAGAATGTCCTTCGACTGAACTAATTTTTAACTCTTAGGATTGAAATCGATATTACCGACTTCATGTGTCATCTTAAGGTTGATATCGTCGAAATAGCAATACAATAAGCCTTCTCATACAATTAAAGTATGCTCCGCAAAAATCGAATTCGCAACCACGGGGTTTGTAGATACAAACATCTTACTTTATTAACCAGAGAGGCTGTTTCAGAAATTTCCCAAAAATTATGGTTCCGAATAAAAAGCTGTATCGATTCTACGCGTATTTGTAGTAATCTAGACATCGATTGTTTTAGTTTTTTGATAGTGAGCCAATAATAGTCTCAACTATATTTTTACAACAATAACAGCACTACTAAACTCATACATTTATCATTTGTTTTTGATTTCAGACAGTTATTGATCCAGTTTTTTGTATGCTCACATATTTAGGATACCTTGGTATACATTATTAATATCATGGGGGTAACCCTCAAAAACGAAACGAACAAACGAAAGGTTTCGTTTTTGAAGATTATTTAAAAGTTTAGGAATGAAGACGTGGTTTTTAATTTGCATAAATAATATTTTGTTTTTTGAAAACGCGTAATTTGCAGTCGAAGTGATTTCTTTATGATTATGAGGATTAAAAATTGTCATCCGTTGTCGATCCGACATATTTCGTTTATGAGAGTAGGCCCCCTGAAGCATTGTATAGTAAGCCGAAATACCATTTCTCAAGCCATATTTTGGCAAGCTGTAAAATTTTTACCGTAAACATTTCAGTGGTGCTTCAAAATCGGTTCATCTCAAAGTTGTTTACAATGAACACGCGGCTTAACAGCGGATCGTCGAGGGGGAAAGTTGAACGATGTCAACAACGCTCTATGAATTGTGTAATGCGGGAAAGCTTGCTCTCAACTCGGAGTTTTACAAAAACAAACACTCGCCAGGTGTTTTCAGGTGTAAGGGAAACCACGTCCCATTCGTATCGAAATCTGCAAATACACACAATTGAATTTTATACATGTCATACTTAGCATATGAATTCATGTTAATTTCACCATCATAATAGGATAGATGACTACAAATAAATGTTTGTGTTATTAGTTGGATTTCCAAAAAATATTGCATACTGTATAATATTATTTACTGAGAGAAATTTAGCGAGACGACACTTCTATGTATAATTTTCACGAAATTTTGACGTGAACGTGTTTTTTAGTCTGTAAGCCAACAGCCTAATGGAAAGTCTTTAGCCACGGACGTTATTCCAAAATATTCGCTAGAACAATGGTTTTTCATGCAAATAAAACCATTGTTCAAACGAATATGTTGAAACAATACTCAATACTCAATACTTTATTATCAATCATATGGTGTTAGTAGGTGTTACATTCAGATATAGTACATATGAACCCTGATGGGTTTAACAATTTGAAACGACAGGCAGATTTTATTATGTAATGACGTAGGTATGCAAATGTTATGTCATCAGTATAAAGTCATTTACCTAGTGAAAATTTGTACCTATTTTTTTTCTTTAAATTTAATTTAAATTATTATAATAAGTATGTATAGTCAAAATTAGTATTCTTTGTGTTATAATTTGTGTTATTCTTTGGTCATCATTGGTCAACATAGTTACAAGTCATCTATCCTATTGTAATTATACATCACATCACTTCAATCATCTTGATTTTACCCAATACCGACTATTCGTGAAATCAAGATAAATTCATCAGCTAAGTTTGAAATGTTTCATAAATTCAATTGTAAGTAATCGCAGATCCATCATTAAAATCAAGTCATCGATGCAATAATGAGTACTGGCTTAATCCCTGACCACAAATAAAGAGTCCACTGCAATAAAAATGAATGTCCTTTGTTTTTTGTTTTGAGATATTGGGGTTTTAAATTTAAAAATGTTGTGTTAAACTTAGCCTTATTCCCATGAATACATGGAACACTGAATATTCCAGTGGTGTACTCAAATACCAGAAATGTTTTTATCTCAGGACTGGAAGCGATATTGCCTAATTTGTAAACGAGATTACTGGCTACATAAATGAAGTGACGGAATAACGTTGATTAAATTAGATTTAGATTATTAAAAATAATGAACAACATCATCATCTTTTCAATCAACATCATATTTTGCTCTGATCTGATCTGATCTTAGTAGCTATAGCACTTGTGTTACAGAATACCGAAACAACGACGGTACGACTACACCTAGACCCGAGACATTATACAAAAGTTCGTTCCCATATTGACCCGACCGGGGCTCGAAACCGGGACATCAGAGATGACGCGACACCAAAGTCCAGTCCGCTTGCCTCTCGGCTACGGAGGCCGTCACTCGTCGATCGATATTTTGGACATTCATCATTATTGCCCTTAAAATCCAAATCATGTTCGAAAAACTCGAAACAACGATACGAACGACATACGTGACAAAAAATAAGTCATTCAAAAACGCTTTTAATAATAATAATATTATATCGAAATTACGAAGCTTCCAAGATGTTACAACATGGTTGGTTACAAGGTACAAAGTTTCAACACGCTTAATGAGCGCGGGTAATTAAAATCACGATTGGAGGTGTATGTCTAGTAAAACATTTTACATTTGGCACATCTGCGAGAAGTTAATTCAACATTGGATCTGATGGCATACTTCAAAACTTATGAAGCTTCCCAGCGGTTTAATACCAAACTCTTTGACATATTGCTATGAAGATACACAAAAAGTTTCTGATTTCTCTATATCTCCGCTTGTGTTTGTTTTAACAGTTCTGATCTGGTTTTGAATAGTACCTACTCGCAATCTCAAATTCGCTATTTTAAATATAATTAAATGAAAATTACCGAATCTAAGACCCGTATAATAATTATATCCTATTGCATAAACTTACTGCACAATTTTTATTATTTTTAATTTTTGGCTTAATTATGTATGCATAAGGCATCTCATCAGCGGTCCGCCCCTGCTTTACAAGGGATTTAAAAAACTAATATAGTTTTATTATTTTTATAGTACTATACGCCGTACTAGCGAACTTTAAATATTAGAAACAGAAAAATTGTATCTCCCCTTGCGGTGCGGGAATACTTACATCTTTCCTCTTAAAATAATTTAACGGGTAAAAACGCGACACCATTTTTATTTAGTAGTCAATACGAACTACTTACTGCCCGACGTTTCGGTTAGGTTATGGTATCGCGTTTTGACCCGTTAAATTATATTAAATGTTTAAAATGGAACGCGAAAACCTTAAAGTTTATATCTTTACTCTTGTTTAAAACTAAAAATTTAAGATTAAAATAAAAAAAACACTTATTATCGAGTAACTTTTATAATAGTTGTTATTTCTCAAAAAAATACTAAACCATATATTTACAAATATAAAAACATTACAAAAAAAATAAAAATCTTCTAAAATTGGGCCTTGTGGGATCGATCCCAAGACGCTGGCAGCATTACCTCGCTGAATAGCCAACGAAATACGCTGTGCGAGGTAAGTGCCAGCCCTGAGGTCGCTCGAAGTATGGACCAGCTTTTTTGCCAAAAATCCGTACACATTTTTGGCATCGGAGTTCCACGGACCCATAGTTTCAACTGCAATCGCCGCAAATTCATTGTCTCTGAGAAGACATGAATATTTGCGGCGCTTGAGGAGTTGAGCCTGGTCTGCTGCCGCGTCAGCCCTTCGCGCAGTGCCCTGAATGTGGGACGCAGCCAAGGTATCGACGCAAGTTGCATCCCACACGAGGATACGACCCAGTTTTCAGGGCACCAGCGTTGCGCCATCCGGTCTCTAACCATTATTCCTGAAAAGACCGCGAGGTTCCAGCGTCGCTGGAATAGAGGCGGTGGCAAGAGAACGGCGCAAGATGTCGTTTAGGGCGTTGTGGCGATAGCTGCGGCCAGCACTCTTTGAACATGATAGTCCGTGACGCCCAAACTGGTCCACACTTCGCCCACAATTGCAGATGTGCGGATGGAAAATTTTTGTCCCTAACCTCATGGCGCAAGCATAAGTTAGACATAATTACAAAGTCGTAGTAAGCCCTATTTTATAATATGTTACAGCACAGGTAAATGAACGTACAAGATATTTTAAATATCTTAGTTATAATCTTAAAATTAATTTTTAAACCTTTGTACTATAGTTTAGACAGATAAGCGAATAAATGTGTGTGTTCAAGCCCACATAACATTCAAAAACTGTGTACATCAGGATGACGGGGTACATCGAAACCCAGGGATACTATATACATAAAATAAATGTGAGGAATAAAATTTCAAGCAAAAATATAAAACTAGAACTGTTTCAAAAAGTAGGTGAGCCGCCAGCCTGACTCCAAAGAGACGGATGTATTTTTAATCTGAGCAAATTACTCACTATTATTGTGAGCAAGATGGATATCAATTCTTTAAACAATATTTTATTTTATTTTTGAAAATAAATTAAATGACGAAAATAATTTTCACACATACTACCTATTTATTTATTTTTAAATTCTTATTACTTACAAAACAATCGAAGATAATATTTTATACACAATTGTTTTTACTGTACAGTCATCGTACCCACGTTTGCTGGAACCGTAGACGGAGCTACCATGGTAACGAAGATTTTTGTAGTAGCTCAAGTATTCAATCATGCTTTTTCTTCGTCAAAAGCACTCCGTCCTTTCCTCGCCTTTCGCCCATTCTTATTGCACTACGAATGTTACGACTACGCTTCGATCGTAGTATTTTCCCCCTAGACACTACTCGTAGTATCTAAACGAATACCTACACGGAAATATCATCAGCGTATTCAAACCCGACTTACGTCATAAATTCGTAATGAAAGTCGTCACCGTCATTGGAAAAGAGTGCATCAATTACGGCGAGCCGTATATGTATACCTCGTACTCGTATGTACAAGGGTTCCGAATGCTAGGTGCGCCCAAATTGAAAATTTATACAGAAAACCGAGGGACGGAATGGAAATCAGCCACACAGGTGTTGCTATATTGTTTTGAGAATATTGAATTTCGCTCAACTTATTTTACATCTAGAATTAGATAAGATATCTTGTACGTTGTTGGGTCTGCATACATTTAAATAATGTAGTTTCACAGCCGCTTATTGGTGCTGCCACAAACTGTGGCTTCGGCCGCAAATGGAATCTATTAAGAGGAAATGCGGAATGCCTTCTGAGGAATTAGTTGGTGTTTGAGAATTGTAGCAACTACGCTTGTTTAGGTGGTTATGGCGTAAAAGCCATTCTGGTCACTTCGCAGTCATAATCTAGATTTGTTTATATGTTATACAATACGTAGTTATTCGTTAAGGACGGTGTTTTTAATAGCATACAATTTAAAAGTGATATATTTGTGTTTACTGATTTATGACATCGATATTATTTTTTTGATGTACTTACTTATTAAGATTTTTTTTTATTTCGCTACATTTTTATTTATATTTAAATAAGCTGCATTTTTACTTATATTGAACTAAAATGATAAGACAAAAGAAAATTCACATAAAACAAATCTAAAAATCTTCATTTCTCTATTTTGTTTCAAGAGTGAAATTAAAGTTTAATATAGATAAAATAATAAATAATATAATACTACGAATGTGGTAGATAGATGCTAGTTTGATAGTATCTATTTGAGCGACATTATTTTTATATCAATCCAACATTAGCCCAGTCAACCACCATTAAAATTCAATTATTGGTATATATGAAATAAGTTCTAAATTGCGTTAACATAACTACACAGGTGGAAGGAACAAAAAAGACATTACCCTTAACTGTCTTTCAGGTCGGGCCAAGCTACTTTCGACTTAATTAGGTTCGTTTCAAGAAAAAAAAACAGTCGTCCAATGACGGGCTTCTTCCAGAACTGAGCCGGTTTGACAATGATTTATTGTACCTGCTTTTTAGAAAAGGCTTACTGCGGTACTTAATGATTTATGTTTTAAAAATACGATTTGTATAGCATACCAGACTTTATACACTTTGGACCTTGTAAAGGTAGGAACTATCATCGAATTTCAAACTAACTGCGCCATTTTGTTACAAGGCTTAGAGAATTGAAATTTGAAGTGATCCAGTATTGAACAAATAAATTACTTACTGGCTGTCCCACTGAATTTTATACGTCAAAATATATCTTTTTATTTCCTTTTTTTATATATTGTTCCGATAAAGAATACAAAATAAAAATTATCATATTTAGAGCAATATTTTACTAAATTCAGTACATACGTTCATTTAAATTCCTTTCAATTTATGAGAACAGATTTACACTCCATGTTATTTCAGAGTAGCCATGTTAGATATTATTTGTGGAAATTAGCTATACAACCTGTAACGGAAAGGGGGTAACAATGTAAAGTAGGTGGATACTATACCTTGTATAGATTCTATATACGAAATCCCGAGTTAAAATAAACACTTTATTGTTTTTATGTAATAATAATTATTCAGAAAAATTTCATATGATTGATATTAATAATATGACATTTAATTTTACAAATAAATTGACATTTAATTCAAGTTTTTATTCGACAAAAGATAACTTTTATCTTTCTAAATTTTATAAGAGACAGATAGCAATGTCGCTATCATATTTTATAAAAATTTCAGCCAAGAAATTGGCTACTCAGGCTGCTTCTATTGAGCAGAATCATGCCATTATAAATGAGACTTTGGAAGTTGTTCCAAATAATTTAAATTATACCATAAGACAATAGAGGATAACTCTAGCAAATTAATTTTGACAACTAGAAAATCTAATTATTTAAATATCATACACCAAAATATTCAGGGCTTTACTGGCAAGGAACTAGAGTTAGAACTATTTTTAAATGAATTCAATATTCATGTGTTGTGTATTACTGAACACTGGTTTCGACAATATGAATTATTAATTAATATTGATAACTTTGAGCTCATTAGTTCGTTCACTAGGGTGAATGCTGTTAGAGGTGGGTCACTAATTTTACTAAATAAATCGTTAACATCAAAAAATCGTAAAGATATTGTATCACTCTCTATTGAGCGCACTATTGAACTTTCGTGTGCAGAGCTTGAGCAACATATCATAGTCTATGTATACAGACCTCCTTCCAGTGACTTTACTGTATTTGAGTCTACCATGGAAGAGGTTCTGAGAAAAGTGTGTAAAAGCAATAAAAAAGTAGTTGTATGTGGGGATTTTAATATTAATATTTTAGATAAAAATTCACAATACTCGGTTAGGTTCTTAAACTTATTTAAGTCTTTTGACCTACATCACCTTTTTGCTGAACCAACTCGAGTAACGCCCACGTCAGCTACCTGCTTAGATAATATATTTTGCAACTGTAAAGCATTGGAAAAATCAATAATAAATTTTGTAAGCTCGGACCACAGCGGGCAGAAAGCAGTGCTTGAGCATCATCATACCTTAGCTTCTTCAAGGTTTACTTGCAGACCAATCAGTACGAGTCGCGTTGAGAAGTTTGTGAAACATATTCGTGATGAAATTTCCCTTAGTCCAATAATGAACAACAACATTGATCAGTTGTACAAAACATTATTCGATACAATTATAGACCAATTTAATTCACATTTTCCTAAGAAAGTTATTAAAATAGACAATCCTAAAATCAAATTTAGTGATTGGGCGACGAAAGGTATTTATAAAAGTCGAAGAAGACTTTTTGAATTATATGATATTAAACACAACAGTACCGATATTAATATAATAGAATATATTAAAATGTATTCAAAACTTTTTAAAAAGGTTTGCGCAATAGCCAAATCAAATTTTTTTAAGGAAAAAATTAAGAAATCGACTAATAAAATAAAGGCCACTTGGAACATTATTAACAAAGAGACTTGTAAAAATAAAACTCGAGAAAACAAGTTCTCTCTTAAAATTAACGAAAATACAATTGATTCTGACAATGAAGTGGCCAATGCATTTGAAACATATTTCTCGAAAATTCCTACAGTTACTACTAGTGGAATAAATTCTAGCCCGCATCTTGCTCAATCTCTCCTCCAGTCTAATGTATGTGAATGTCTAACCTCCTTCAGCTTTACTCACATTAATCATCATGAAATTGTTAAAACATTCAAAGAGTTAAACATTAAAAAGACTGAGGATTTATGGGGGATTTCTTTAGAGATAATAAAAAGTATTATTACTACTATTGCCCCTCATCTAGCTTACATATTTAATAAGTGCATAGATCTGGGTCAGTTTCCCAATCTAATGAAATTTAGTAAAATCATTCCCCTTTTTAAGTCAGGGGTAAAAAGTGACCCTTCTAACTTTCGACCCATCTCCATACTACCAGCACTCAGTAAAATCTTTGAGAAAATTATATACAATCAATTAATAACACATTTTAATGAAAACGATCTACTACACAACAAACAATTTGGCTTCACCAAAGGTAGATCGACCACTGATGCCGGAGTGGCACTCGTCAAACATATATTGGATGCGTGGGAGAGAAAGCAGGATGTCATTGGTATTTTCTGCGACTTGTCAAAGGCGTTTGATTGTGTCAATCATGAAACCTTGCTTTTGAAGTTGCAACATTACGGTGTCTCAAGTCCTGCTATATCTTTAATCCAATCTTATTTAACTGGCAGAATACAAAAAGTTAATGTTAACGGAATCATTTCTTCTGGCGCACCACTAGTCATGGGAGTGCCCCAGGGTTCTATATTAGGACCTCTTCTCTTTTTGATTTATATAAATGATCTTCCTCACTTTGCCAAAAGTCTATGTGAGATTGTGTTGTTTGCAGATGATACATCTCTGATTTTCAAAGTTGACAGGCATAAGCAATCCTATGACGATGTAAATAATACGCTCTCACAAGTTTTGCATTGGTTTACTACAAATAACCTCGTCCTCAATGCAAAAAAGACTAAATGCATTAAATTTAAAATGCCAAATGTAAGGCAAATAAAAACTGATATAGTTATGAATAATGAACAAATCGAAGTCATAAATACAACAACTTTTTTAGGAATCACTATAGATTCGAGGCTACAATGGGGTCCTCATATATGTGCTCTGGCAGGAAGACTTAGTTCTGCCGCATATGCAGTTAGAAAAATTAGGCATCTTACTGATGTTGAAACGGCGAGACTAGTTTATTTCAGCTATTTTCATAGTTTAATGTCATACGGTCTATTGCTGTGGGGCTCAGCTTCTGACATACAAACTATATTTGTATTGCAGAAGAGAGCTATTCGATCTATTTACGGCCTTAGATCGCGTGATTCACTTAAAGAATTATTTAAAGAAATTAATATTTTAACTGTAGCCTCCCAATTCATCTTTGATTGCATTATGTATGTACGTAAAAATCTTCATTTGTTCTATAAGAAATCCGACACACATAATTTTAACACAAGAAATAAACATAAGCTCGCTATTTCAAACCATAGGCTTCGTAAAACCAGTAGAACATTCGTGGGATTAAGTATAAAAATATTCAACAAGTTACCGCAATGTACTGTTGATTTACCTATGCATAGATTTAAGATCCATATTAAATCATGTTTAATGCGAAAAGGATACTATAAACTTGATGAATATTTAAACGATAAACATATATGGACATGATTGTCTGTTCGCTCGCACACCATAGTTTTTAAGTTCTCTAGCTCTAAACATTGTAAAGATTAGGATAACTACTGAGTTTCTTGCCGGATTCTTCTCGGTAGGATTAGGTTCCGAACCGGCTATAGCTTCAATTTTGGTTTGTATTCATTCTGACGATGCATAAGTGTTACTTGTAACCTACATGAATAAATGAATTGACTTTGACTTTGACTTTGACTTTATGAAATAAAAAATGATTAACTATAATGACTGACTAAAACGTAAACAAACGCATCACAACACTATTGAGGTCAGCGACCCCAAATCACGTTATCACTTCACGACAATCACTGCGATCCTGAATTTCTCCACCTCCTTCCTCGACATGCGCGCCTAGTACTTTCTTAGAAGATGCGCGAACATTATGCAACATTTGTGGTGTCACTGTACAGAACGCGGCCTTGATGCTTTCTATCATCTCTTCCCTTGACGAGCATGCTACAGCGTACACCTTCCTTTTAAATTAGTCCCACAAGAAGAAGTCCAACGGAGTGAGGTCTGGTGACCGAGCTGGCCATGTGATACGACCTCCTCGCCCAATCCACAGATGGAAACGAGCGTTTTGATGGTTTCGTAAATCTCTTTCTCTAGCTTTCGGTCGGCCATCACGCTGCCGTCGGTTGCTCCGACACAGAGAATCATCTCGAATATTCTTGATTGCTCAAAGACATCACGAAATATCACTAGGCTATCCGTAGTAAGTAGGTAATCCAGAAAGGCAAAAACACAAGATGTTGTCACGGCGACGACAACTCAATGACTTAACTGAATTGTCAAAATGAGAAACGCTAAACCAACAAATTTCAGATGTGATTCAGTAAACACTAAAAGATGAACCACCATTGTGATATTTAAATTAATAGCATAATAGGTAGGTACATCCAAGTCTTTCGACGATTCCAACAATACTGTGATAGTGTTGTACAAGCGTGACTTAGTCAAAATTTTGACTTGTATTTGACTGATATTTCAAAAAAAAATATTGAATTAATAAATGCGTGTACACAGCTACAAATGGTCCCATACAGTTTGTAACCGTTAACTGCTTTGGTATTTTTGATATTGTTATACCCTTTCCGTTACACGTTGTATAATTAGAATTCAATCTTTCCAAATGAATATTAATCCATATTACGGGACCTATATAATTCCCTTCTTCAAACAGTCTAAAAATAACAAACCAACTAGGTTATTCTGGTCTGCCCTTCAAATAATTATTTTAATCTAGTTTCCAAGAGAAAGCTAAAACTTGCTCCATAAACTTTACTTAGGGTAAAAGCCAACCTCGAATACTTAACGGTTGTCTAGTATAAGTGGTGGCGCTGATTCTATATAGACTGTGTAAATATGTTGATATTGGAAAAGGGTACGATTTAACATTAATTAACTATGAAATTCAAATACAGTTAAGCATACATATATGTAGGCACTGACTCGGGCTTCCAACTCTATCCACGCAACGTCATATTTAACATTATTGCCAAGTAAGTAGAAATGCCAGGTGGCCGGGAAATCTAGGAATGTCCTGTAACCTTGCGCATGGTCCCGTGTCCAATAATGAGATTTTACTCCGCCAAATTTCGAACAAAACAACTGATTATACAATAACTAGAATTGCTAGTAATATTCGCACTGCACAAAGATCAAAGCAGGAGTTTTCTGTCACACATTTGTGATTAAAGACAAGGACAAAAAGCCCGAAAGTGCTTGTGACTAGGTTAAAATCAACTGGCTGGTTCGTATCAACCCAAGTGTTTTTGCGATCAACCATTACAGTGTGCAAATGAAGTGCGCAAGTGTCGATTCACTCCATAAGTAGTAGCTTGTATAACACCCAGACCCGAACCATTTAAGTAAAGTTCGTTTTCCATATTGTACGGATAGGGAATCAAACCCGAGACCTGAGAAAACAAAGGAACCATTAAGCAGGAAACCCATATTGTAAAATACATAGATAGAAATGTAACTCGTAAATTAACTTACGGTAGTATCGAACCATAACAGGCGATAGTATATAACATTCTTAGTAGGCACGTTATTCTTTGTGAATTCCGCGAATAAGATATTATAGGTGAGATTGGCAGAATGGAAGTTACTTTTGTTAGCAAAATCCTTTGTCAATATTTCTTGTGTGCGATGTTCAAAGGAAACGAATGCTTCATAAGCTATACATTATTGAAAGACTATGGAATACAAATATTAACATTATAGTAGAACTTTTCTGGAACCATTGAACTTATGAAAATTATATTACGTGTATTAAAACTGCCTTTCCATAAAATAAGTATGAAGGAGGATTTAAAAGTGGCAGTATGTATATTTAGTGCGTAAATAACTACGTGACATTTATAAAACGTCACGTTGTAATTTGTTAGCGTTCAGATATTATTAGTTAGTTGTGTGTATAGAAATTATTGACTAGCATCTGCTCAGATATTACTGAAGTAATGAATGTTCAGATATTAATGGTAACTTGCAGTGTATGGAACTTATTTACATTTTAACTATTCAGAAGTATTTGGTCACTTTGTCTGCTCCAATATATCTGGCGCGACTGCGATCAACTGCACATCGAGAACACTTGTAGTTCAATATTATTTCTTAAACGAACGACATAAGAACAGTGCAATGTTCAAAGTGTCTAACGTGCTTTGGACCATACCAGCTATAGTAATAACTCCTTATTACTAATACTGCTAACTTTAAATGCATCAAGGAAACGCAAAACGCCTAGCTTTATTTGATGTGGGATATATTGTACTGGCTCAGTGCAAAAAAGAAGTAAGTCTTCGAGTCGTATCCTATACAACACTATTTCCATCAGTTACCACACAATTTTAATTCTAGCAAACTTATTTAATTACTTTTCTTTGTTTCATTAAGAGTGCTGATTCAAAGATATGATAGGGACCGCAAAAATAATCTTCTCATATATAAAAATAAATCGCTGTTGGTCTCGCTAAAACTCGACAACGGCTAGACCAATTTGGCTAATGTTGATTTTGAAATGATTGTGGCGGTTCAGGGAAGGCTGAAAAGGTTAGAAATTAAAAACTAGGCGTTACGAAGTTCACCGGGACAGCTAGTCTTCCACTTATAAATCAAACCTCCACCTTACAGAAGACCGCAGCCAAATAACAATCACTTCTGTGTTGTTGTGTTCCTGCGTGTGAGTAAGATTTCCAGAGCTCTTGGGGGGTGCTACGTTAGTAGCAGGGGTCAGGCCTTCAAGGTAAGGGCTACAAGTCCAGTAACAGATTTATTATGCTGTACTTGTCGCCCTTAAGCTAGGACCTCATTACCACTTAACATCAGGTGGCATGAGGTCAATCTTGAAGTGCAATATAAAAAAACTAAATATTTTTAAATAGTCGTAAGTCTCGCTAAAAATCGAGAACGGCTTGACCGATTAATCTAATTGTGTTTTTTATATAATCGTGGAGGTACAGGAAAGGTTTAAAATGTAAGAAAACTTGAAAAAATAAATAAGCGACACGCCGTTAGTCGGTACAGCCAGTACGGTATTAAGCTCAGATCCCAGCTGCATTTGATAAGGTAATTTAGTAGAGTTAAAACTGTTATCAATCATTGGCTGTGTACAAAAATCTTTTGTGAACTTACTATATAAATCAGAGTTTCCACAAAATTTAAATAACTTAATGTCACTTCTTCAAAAGTTGTGATCAATTGCCCTTACGCCAAGATAAATGTATAAAACGTAATGAGTTTAAATCTTTGTCCGTTTTCCATTATAGTTGCCAATTTGCACGACTAATATGAAACAATTTCGGCATAACGGCTGTGGCCCCTATTACGAACTTTGAAACTAAAACTTATTTATTATAAGAACCGAAATAAATTACACTTTGCAATTGTTTTGCGTCTCAAAGAAATCTTGAACACTAAGAATTTTATCATAAAAGTTTTAAATATCGGTAACAAAGAATTCACGATAATTTGAACATGTCTTTATTTGGTAATAGCTGTTTCTTGCTACTTCAACCGGGTTATTTCAGGATAAAAAGTATCCTATAATATTATGTTAATCTTGTTGGTAAATTAGGATTGAAATCGCACTTCACAATTGCCTTTGTGCGTTAATCATTCTTCATTTAAATCTCCGAATTTTGTTAGAAATCTCCACATCAATAATTTCCATTGTTTCAAAGATGTTTTATTCACATCTAAAATCCAAGGACTTTTAAATAAGTGTGGATCACTTGTTTATGTTAAAACAGACGTTTAATTAGCTGTTGTTGAATTATTTTAGGTCGTTATAATCGCATAAATATGCGACGGTTCGGTTCACTGACAACTGACACTGGCGCCAAGGATTTCCTTGGTCACACATTCACACTTGCGGTTTATTAGTTTGATAAATTATCATTTTTTCACAAACTAACTGACTGTATATTATAATAAAGGTATTTGTTGAATAATACCTACAATGACAAGACCTATTGGTTTTAGTACCGGATCATAATTTAATGGGTCCCAGGGTCGAGACCGATTTCTGGATTGAGCGAACTACTGTGACCGTTATAGTTTAACTATATTCCCATGGTAGCATCGATAGGCAATTATTTTAGTGGGTATTGTATCAGATATTTATTACACGAATGACGTCTACTAACAAAATCGAAATAACCCTGGAAAAAACGCAATTGATTGCAACAAAAACGTGTTCAATAAACAAAATATTATGTATGCAAATCAAAAACCATGTTTTTCGCGAAACTGTTGAATTATCATAAACTATACCGTTCGTTTTGTTTATGGTAGTAGCCTACCTACTTGTCGAGTCCATGACTCCTGGCGCATATATCGCCAATACCAAACGTGCCACCAGCCTAATAGTATTATTCACAATATTATATAAAAAAAATTTATGGATATATAATACAGACAATATGCAATAAAAGGCACACTGGCATTTCAATAACAGCCACATCCTTTGGTAGCTAAAGCTCAAAGCCCTGATGCCGCGGGCGTAGCATGCGCGTGACACCTCATGTACCTGACATATAACTCCAATTACTTTATAGGGATATTGAATTTTTATTTCATAGAAAAATCTTACTACCTGTCTTACATAAGTAAATCCATACTAATATAATAAATGCGAAAGTAAATCTGTCTGTCTATCTGTTTGTCTGTACGGCTGTCACGCCAAATTTCTTTAAATTTCTTCACCACCAAATTTCTTCAATATATAGTATAAGTATAGGTATACGTTTAAGCTCTAGAACGAAAAAAGGCTACATTTTTTTTTTGTTTTTGTTTTTAACATATTAGGGGATGGGGGTAATACCGCCCTTGAAAGTTTATATGGGAAAATATTAATTATTTACTACTTACTTTGAAACTTAGATTAAAATATGGACTACTTTTTGTTTCGAATATTAGGGAAAATAGGAGTAAAGCCGACCATGAAATTATTTATATGAAAAAAAACTTGTAGTTCACGCGAATGAAGTGGATACTGCTAATGTTCAACATAAAACTCTATCGCAGTAATAACACATACAAATATAGGATGTAAATCATTTAAAATTGAATACAAATACTTATAGTTTACCTCGATTTATAATCGAGCAATCTTACGCCAAAAATACCTGACATAATTTTGAAAAACAGCTGATACTCTTACACTGCTGGATCGATATTTTGAAGTCCCGGGTTTGATACCCGGTCGGAACTATATGGTAAACTATTTTTTTTATATTTTCCGTTGTGTACCGTCGTCATTTATACTAAATGTTACAACTTACACTAGTGCTTTAGGTACTTCCAGAGCAACGTATGCGATGCATTTTCTGATATATTTAAGTTCATTTTTCTAATTTTGAAAATGTAAGTAATGGACTAAATAGAATCATTGTTTTATTTACCAAGTCATGAACCATATTATATTTACCTTCAACAGATTAAATTTATATTGAATATTCAATTCACTATCTGCAGAAAGTTTATACAACTATTCGCTTTTTCTAATACCCGGCAGAAACGGTTAGGTCATTTGTAAAAGGATCTTAGAACGCAAGTATTTTTCCATTTACAATCCGCCTCTTGTATCGTATTGTTTCCTTTTGCATACCACTGCACGTCAAGCACAGTAATGTAACTAAAATTAATCAAAATAAACGTTGATTTCGAAAGAATTTGTAAGCTTTTAAATAATTTCCTTAGTTAGATAAATGATTCAACTTGGTATCGAATACAACATATTATCAAATAACAATAAAAAATAGGTACCTACATTTTTCCTCCAATGCTATTCAAAAGTAAAAAAAAAACAATTAACAATTGTTACTCTACCACGGAATTAGTAGTAGTAGTAATAAGTCACAATTAAAAAGAGTCACAAACAAACTTTATTACACGAAGTGAGTTTACAAATAAAGGTTTAGTTTAGTTGAGGCCTTAGAATTAGAAAACATAGGACTGAAACGATGATATTACTTATGAGTGTGATAGATATTTTAAAAAACGTGTATCATGTTGTATTTTAAGAATCATATATTATGTTGTTATTTTAAATTATTAATGGAGAATATTAAGGCAATTATTTTGTATTTAGAATAACCTTCATTATAAAAAGTTGTTTTTCATCAGGTACGTTACTTTGTAGCCACCTGTGATAGATATATTAAGAAACGAGTATTATGTTATATTTTAAGAATCATATATTATGTTATTATTTTAAATTATTAATGAAGAATATTAGGATATTTATTTTGTATTTAGAATAACTTTCATTATAAAAAGTTGTTTTTCATCAGGCACGTGGCTGCAAAACGTCATTTTGAAGCCACCTGCCTAGTTGTTTGTTCACTGGTATAAAAGGGGGACGTTACAAAGCGTCAGGCAGTTGCTTTTTGGGCAAGCGAAGCGTTAGCATCGGAGATATACAAGGTACGATCTTATAGTTTTTACTTAACCGTAGGGGGGTATCTATGACCTAGGTACTCTTAATATATTTGTATATACATTGTGTACTGTTTTTACGAATTATATGTCTAGAGATTATATGTTTAGAGATATTATGGTAATAATTAAAACGTGTGGCAACAACCCTTAACTTATTTACTTCTTGTGTACTTAGGTATATGTGTATATAATAGGCAATCCTTATTAGTAATGGTACACATATGTAGATTCATGTCTCTGTAGATATATGTGTATACATATATACAGACTTATTGTGAGCATATATATATTTTTGTGTGTAGTGACATATTTATATTGGCCAGCACATGTGTATTGTGTAATTGATTTAAATGTATATATATATATATATATATATATAAAGAAATTAAGTGATGTAAGGTACATTTCTGTTAGATTAGCCTTGTTATTGACTTGATTATAAGCTAAATAGTATTTTCTTGCTTGAATAAATATGTTGTTAAGTTAATATGTATTTTTTAATTTCCCTTCACCAGTTGCCTAATCATTATTTAAGTTATATCGATAAATAGTTTGGAAATTGATGTTCAAAGTAATGTAAATAGATATATATATATATAAAGTAAATCTAACAAGTGCGTGCATGTCGTCATATGATTATATCATTAATCACAATATTACCACTGAGTTTAGACTCAAGACCGAAGTAGTGGGTTTGACTTTTGTTTGGACATTTTGACAGTTTCATATATTTCACCTGATTTTGCGATCATCACTGTGGTACCTACTAATTATTCAACTCTAGAGATAGGTCTCTAGAGTAATCCGGTGTACGCCCCGGCTTTTCGTTGGAGTCCAGAACATGGTTCTGACTGTGCCATATACCAATTCGTGGGTATTTGATAAATCCAAATGAGATTCGCCCCCTTGACCAGAACTGGTTTAGTCGGTATTATATGAAGGTATTTCACTTTAGTTCATTGCATTGTGTACCTACGATAAATGTAACACAATACGTTAGGGGAACAGCGTCTATCTCGTCTGTTTCGAGATTGGTAACCAATGAAGCATCCTCGATACCCCGATGCATCGTCTGGCGTGCACCGAGCTCCGCTCCACAGTAATCCATTTATAAATTGAAATTTAAAATGCGGATTTCCCCAAAGAAATGATACAAATCGGTGCTCACCAATCTTCTTTTTTAAGTTGGTTTTAGGGTTTTCCTTTAATAGTAGTCATGAAATCCTTTTAGTGCTGCCGTCTCCGTCGGTCTGTCCGCAGCTTAGTTCGGGGATTCATAGAATTAAAATGCTGTTAGTTTCTAACAGGGTAAAGCACCAATTTTGAAGAGGGGGAATGCATTAGTGCACCGTACCTCTGCGTCGGGGAAGGTAGCAGCGTATGTGGGACTCCCCTGCTCTAAAAAGGCGAGGACTACTAAAATCCCCCCGCACCTCTCATTACTTAGTGACGGCGACATTGGAAAATAGAGATAGCTGCCACAGCACCATTGAAGGGATGGTAGAGCACTTCGTCTTCACAAAAGCATTATATGGTTACAACTAACGTGAATAGAATAGGATGTTTCTTTCTTGTGTGCCCTATCAAACGACAACCTTACTGTCCAGTAAGGGTGTTAGACTTTTAAAACATCATCGGTAGAATAAGGTTTTGAACCCGTGACTTCATTTTGAATTATATTTATTTTGACGATTCATTGTGTTACTTCTTACCATCATGAAATGATGATTATTATTATTGTTGGTTCAGGTTTTCGGAAAAATAGTTTTCCAATCAAGAAATGTGTAGAAGTATTATTAAACGTTGTAATAAATAGGGTAGCTTTTGAAATATCAGAAATTCCCTATCTTGTATCAGTTTGACCTCTTTCAGCCTTCAGGTTGTTATCAAGTGGATTTCCCATACGCAATAGCTCCTCGCAAAGACTGAATGACTGCGTAAAACTTCGACAAGAAAATAGGTGGAACCTACATTTTTCCGCCCTCATGATACAGGCTGAAGAACTTACATTGGCTGTTAGCACCTGAAGCCCTCTTTGCGCCAAGTACGGGTCGTATCGTAGATAAGGCACGGCGCGAGGGTCCTCCACCGACACTTCTCCGGCCAGCCATAAACACGACGAGCGAGGGAGCGCCGACGCGACTGATCTTTGATATCTGATATCTGGCCACCTTCACTCTCCTCGATGAGGAACAGGCAAGGGGAATGGAGTGCTTGAGCGTATTGATACTTCCATACGTTAGAACCGTAAAAGCGAGCGTACTTGCACCGTCAATATTCATCAATCTTTAATGTCAAGAAAAGTACGAGTATAAAACTAGTTTTCCGAATTCGAACCCGATTACCTAATTCAGAAACGATATCTTTTTGGGAGTTCCGTACTCACTTCGTGAATTCATAACTACATCTTAATATTATTTTATTTCACTTTTAATAGAATAAAATAGCAAGGTATTCTAGTTATTTATTAAATTTTAAATATTACGAAACACTTGTTGAAATTTAAACTTTTATAACTGTGACAAGGCTATCGGCCACTTGTCGTGAAAAATATATATTTGTAGATAAACAAAAAAAACATAAACAACTTACAGGTGTCCGTACAGTAACGTTGTTTTTTACAAGAATTAATTAATTATCATCATTATCAATGTCGGGTGGTGTCAAAAAAACCTGCATAAAAACCCCATTGATATGGAAAATACGTGATCGCAGAACGCATGGGTTGAATACAAAAAAAATCCACTGTCATGGGTACAATAAGGAAGCGAACTAAAAATATGTGTTTAGTACGTCTATTAGATTATCCAGAAATAGGGGACAAGTATTTTTGCACTTTCTTCCCAATTAAAATATATCGTCGATACATTGAATTGAATTGTCGCATGACGTCATAAGTGGGTACATTTTTTTACCCACCAGTGACGTAACTAGACCCTTTTTTTTTTTGAGAGGGGGACAATACTTACCCCGCAACTTGGCACCGTTTTATCTAAGTATTTTTTTATTAATTTGGCAAATGAAAAAAATACATTTATATACACAATATCTATTAATAACTATTTAACAAACAAATCTGGTATTTTTATCCAAATCCGCTTCCCAATTTTTGCATATTAATAAGTTCTGTCGGTTTTAAATTAATCTTTGTGAATACTAAAATTGATTTAAAATATGGTCTAAGAGTGACCTTACTGTAAAATACGAAATGTATCGTCATCAAGTAAATAAACCACAGATTCCCAAACATGTTTTGTTATAGACCACCTAAAATGTTTGTTGGATCCGGTGGACCCCCTGCAACTACATCACTACCATATTTCCAAAACTATTTTTATTATTCTTTGTAAACAAACTCCAAACTCAAACTCCTCTCTTTGTCACGTACCTACTATCGAAATTTTACTAAGTAAATTTAGTCAAAATAGAACAGCAAATTAGAATATGAAGTCTACAAAGTTCGCAGGAGTGTACGGCAACTTTTTTCATAAAAATCTGGCAACTTTGCAAACAGGTAGGTACACAGTCAGAGAGGAGGCAGTTCGCTCCTTGGCCTGATTTTTTTATTTATTTATTCTTACATATATATTATTATTATTGAAAAACCATGGTTGCATATCTGCCTGTAATTAAGGTTAATTTTTAATAGTTTGTATAGTATAAATAGTATATAAGGTTTTAATGAAATTAGGTCAGACAGACCAGAATTTAGGAATTGATAAAAACTAGTAATTCTTACAAAAAGACACATAAGGCATTGTAGGCGATATTTAACAATATCTAAAGTAAAAAATCAGGCAAAAAACGATTTTTAGAGCAGACCGGCTAATTGTTTTATAAAACGTACAGAATAATTAATCCAAAGTTATTGATAATCAACCTGAAAGTATTTTTGACGCGATTGCCTAATGAGTTAAATTCTTTTTATTTATCTGACCAATAGTAAAACCACACGTCAGTTAACTATTACTTTCGAATTTGTTTTATCTTTTTTACGTTGTTTTTTTTCTGGTTATTTAACATGGTCATGTTAAAAAATGTAGATTCAAATTCACAAACAAAATTTTAGGCTCAGAACTGCACAGTTCCAAATTTCAAGAAATCTCTCTGAATATTTGACTTGAGTTGTCTTAGTATGCCAGGTCTATGTCCATAAAAAACATCGGTCGTATCACTTATAACATCTCTAGCAGCTTATAACTTGAAAACCTGACATTTATAAAGTTATGCCAATCAAGTTACTAAATTATAGTAAAGTAGTTAATCAGGTTATATAGAAAAATGTCTAAACCCCGGGGGAAAACTATGCTGCTAAATCTGACTAAGCTTTTAACCAAAACACTATACTTGCTTTCGCACAAATAGGTTAATGTGATGCAGTTATTGTTCATAGTCAAAGTGTACTTTTAATTAAAACGAACACCTCGAGCTTTCTAATTTATATGTTAATTACAATACAGTGTCTTCTTTCACGAAAAGGCCACGAGGAAAATGCTAATTTGTTATTGTAAAACCGATGCAGACGAGCGTTTTACTCAAAATACGATCAACCACAAGTCAGACTATATATTATGACCTCGCCATCGCTCTTATTCTGTGTGCATAAAGACTAATATCTAACAACAAGTGTTTGCCTTGACGTGCTGACGACCGTTCTTTCTAACGTTTACCCAAAGCTCGTTACAAGGAGTATATAATGAGTATATAGTTATCTGGGTGCCAAATTCAAGTGCAATCCCAATATTCCCAATGCGTAATTGAGCTGTGCGTTAGTGGTTTAAGCAGCCAGTAAAGGCTTTAAGCAAACAGGTCTTTATATTTACTCTGAATCGTACAAGTAATTCAATTGCTGGCGACTTCTTGAATAATTTGACCACTTTCGAAACTTTTTCTCAAAATTCTCTAAATCCAGACATTTCATTAGCGCGAGGCAGATCATTTCTATCTGACTTACTTAATTACTGAATACATAGCTTGCCTACACGTAACATTAAAGTTACTAAACTGTTTATAAGTGAAACTAGCTAGTTCTGTATTTAAAAAGTTCTGATTTTCGAGACTGACTGGTTATTGTTGATTCGCTGGTTTAAAATAAATATGATTCCGTACCTTTGAATCATTTTATCATCAATTTACTTAAAGCAAATTTTCATGAAATGCTTTAAACGTTCAATCCTAATAATCCGGCCGTAATCAAGTCCTGCCAGTTTGGTGGAGAATGTTACCGGGCTCGGCCGGGTTGAAAAACAAAGCAGGTTGCAATCTGTATTAGAAACAGACGCGTTTTAAACACCGCTCGTACGTACAGGCCAAGCCTGAAAGCAGCATCATGCAGAACCGAATGCACTCGCCTCGACAAACGCCTGGAGTGCCGCTCGAATACCAACTAATGCATAACAAGCGAGATGCCTGCATCACTGTGCAATGCGCATTACCTAGCAATGTTTATATTTTTAAGGCACTCCGACCCAGTAGAATAAACTAGGAGTTGCTCGCAGATAAAGGTGCTTATAATGCTTTTATCGCATAGTGTTTCTGGTTGTATGGCATTCTAAAGAGCTACAAGACGATCCTTTGACGACCTCCGTAGCCGAGAGGCGAGCGGGCCTGACTTTGGCGAGCTCCATCTCTGAGGTCCCGGGTTCGATCTCCGGTCGGGTCAATATGGGAAACGATCTTTTCTATATTGTCTCGAGTCTGGGTGTTGTGGTACCGTCGTTGTTTCTGATTTCTGTAACACAAGTGCTTAAGCTACTTACCATAGAATCAGAGCAATGTATGTGATGTTGTCCAATATATATATATTATTAATTACAAGACTACTAGATAGTATTAACCCGGTCAAGTACGACTCGTGCATGGAGGATTTCGTACAAACTTAAATGCCGCCTGCAAAAATAATCTGTTGTCACAGCGGATTTAATTATGACGTAACCACCAATCAACGGTTTTCATATATTTACAGTAGGTACTTATAATTACTTATAATTCTCCTGAAGTTTTGTAGAGCTAAGTGGATTGCGGTAACTTAGAAGCTTGATTTTGACGATTTCAAGCGTGATCGCTTGGACATGTATTTGTTACCAATTTCAACTTACTAATAACTTTCTACTGAAAAAAGTAACTTAACAGGCAAATGGACCATGGGATGATAGGTTTTCACTTTATTTCTTTTTTATGGATTCTGAAAACAATAAGGGTTAATGTAACTTAATCATAGATCGCCTATACTCGTAATTCCAATCAACCAATCTTAAGCTTGCAATAATGAAATAAAAAAAAGGTAGAGGTTAAAGAAGTGAGAAAAAGAACAATGCAAAAACAACATCACTGTTTTCCTATCTAATTTTATAAATCATCATCAACTTCTTAAGTTTAAAAAAGGTGTCCTGAAATTTAAAAAAATACTTTCACTGTATTAAACTTTTATAGTCGCGAATCATTATTGAGACTCTTTGAGGTTTTCTCTATTTTAATAGCTCCCAGCTGTGATCTCACTATATTCAGCATTAGAATACTTGTTATTGTTCAATTAACAGTTGAGTTATATTGTTTTTTATTAAGTGTTTATATACCTCTACATAACCCTTGCAGGAGATATTTTGCAACAAGTTGTAATGACACATTCGTTTACTACGAATACCTACATAAAAAAATTTAAACGCTGTAACGAAACGAAAACCCCAATGACTTTGAGCTCTTTTGATTCGTTTTGTCATTAAAATGATAACATTTTTAACTGCTTTCATGCATAAAAATGCAATATAAACTAATTAAGATACATAATTTAAAAAAGGCAATTGTATTAAATAAATTAAGAAAACAAACATTCTTAATTCACTGCACTGAGTATATAAACCACCGACGTTTATCATTTAGAACATATTCTTATTGGATTCATTAACAATCACCCAACATGAAAGTAATTATTGCTTTGTTCTTTTTGGTGAGTTATTTATTTAATATTATAATTCCCATGAGTTTAGTTTTGATTACATTGTACGCTTTGGATTGCATTTATCATCATTGTAGTCCTTATTTGCTATTAAAATACAGTTTTCACTAATTTGGATTAATGCTTTTTCTTTGAATAAATTCGTAAATGTTTATTCAAACTTTCATAGGATGCCCCTGTGCTAAAAGTTCATGGGTTCGGTCTTCAGTCAGGACAAAAATTAATGTATTCAATAAAAAATTGTGATTATTCTATAACTAAGTTTTATTCATTTTATATATAAAGTGATAACAAATGACATGGCACCAGCTATCACCTAGTTGCCTACTTTAAAGCCCGATCCATAAATCTGATGTGCGATATTTCAATAAAAAATTAAGTATTTTTGTGTGTTTTATTAGATCGCTATGGCTTCCTGCGAGTCAACAGCTGAAAACAAAGGTGAGTCCAACGTATTCGTTTTTTTTTAATCATAGACTGACACTAGTGGAAAGAGGTCAGGCGCAGAACCGTCTATTTGCCTATACATATACTCTTCCCACAGCAAAGATCATTGTTCCTTGCTAGACATTTTAGATGAAGAATCCGAAAATTTCATAATATCCACTCTGGAAACCACACATAGGCATTGGCCTATGGGTATGTGGGTTGGATTCGTGCAAGGGCAACCCACGACCTCTGGATCACGAGCCTAACCGTACTACTAGACCAGAGGGGCAGTGTGAACGATGATGTTTCCACGACGTACTTTGTGCATGGTAATAATTTACGCATTTTTACAGGTCTTCTTGGCTCTATCCTCAATTTGGTGAACACCTTGCTCAAAACTGCCGGTAAGTATCCCACGTGTACAAACAACAGTTAAGTGGCAGTTATAGCAAACGTTATATATAATTTCTTGATTAAATGTTCATTATCAGTACAACTAGTATAAAAGCATAAAGACAATTTAACCACGCCTTTCTACATAAAAAAAATATACTTTAAAAAAAGTAACAATTCTAAGTTTGTTCAAATGAAGCAATTTTAGGAACTAGTCAATCCATTTTGAAGCCGAAATAGACGATACATTCTTCCTAATTTGAAATACCATTTTTTTCACACGTGTTAAGCCAAAGAACTTATTTCTGTAATCGTATTTTATTCAACCATTGCACGAAAGGCAATGACGATTCATTTTAAATTGTCAAATAATGCGCGTTTTATTTCTTTCCATAGTTTCTATGCTAAACAATAATATTCGCATTATTTCAGGTAAATTAGTCGACAATATTGGAAATACAGTTGGAGGTTAGTATGTGAAATATTTGTTACAACTGAAATAGTTGAGTGTCTACAACACATTTATAAATCGTACTATAGTGTGCGAAGAGGCATCACCGCCAGAGAAACCTGAGACATTTGACGGCAGTTTATCTCGGGACAATGTTAGGATCTGTTGTAATAGATAAATCTTATAGATATGTATTTTTGCCGATGATTAGTTCTTCCGTTCGTGCTATAATATAAAAGAATATTTAAGAGCAGAAAACGTAACTAAAAATTACAATTAAATATCGGACAACGTCACAAGTACTTCTATCTGATCACAATGTAAATAGCTCAAGCACTTGTCTATACCATAATGAATAAACTCAAAAACTACTGAGTTGATTTCTAAAATTTCATCACCATCAACATTCACCAAGAGTAATATAGGTTTTATCTATTGTGATTGTGTGTGATCTAAAAATGCACTAACGAACACAAAACAAATTTATTAAACCGCTTAACAATATGTATACATTTGAAAGTAAAACCTTATAATAAATACACCTGTAATACTGTATGGGAAACGAAATTGAAAACCAGATGACCAGATGGAAGGGTTTAGAGTTTAGAAGCAGAATGTGTGTTTCCTCACGCATTTTGCATCTTAACATAGGTTCTGGACCATTTAACATCTATCTCGGGCCACACAAAGATGAACTTACAGTCTATCTTTTATTAATTGAATGTATGTTTTCAGAAACTGTCGAGGGAGTTTCAAAAACCGTAGGTGGCGATTAGGTAAGTGTTACTGTAAATTACTCAAAATGTTAAGATCCAATGACAGGACATGACCAAAGCAGTTGGGGCTATTACAACCTTAGACTCCAGAGATCTTGTGTTCGAATATTCAATGTAATATATTTTCTACACTAGATAGATGCTTTTGTCACTAAATTTGAATATTAAATTCATTATTATAATTTAATACCTTCTTTTGCAGTATCCCGACATATGCGTGGCGCATCCGATGGACTCCAGAAATGAAGAAATGACTTCCTATTTTGGTTTAGTTCATTGGTCGTAATAAAATTGTACATATATTTGCATTTGTTGTAGTTGTTATTTAACCCTTAATTACATTAAAAAAATATAGACGGAACATCTATATAAAAGCGAAATACCACTCACTGACTGATTGACTTATTAATGATCATGAAATATCAGTAACTATAACACCTACAAAATTGAAATTTGATAGGTAGGTTCCATTATGAGTTTCCTTAATTCCTTATCCACTAAGAACACAGTTCGTGAAACTCCATATCGTGAGTTGGAAACAGGGGTTGAAAGTCTGAATAAAATCCCATGTTTTTGAAGTAAGATTTGAATTTTAAAATCTATGTGTGATGGTGTTCTTATTATGTGCTTTTGGAAATTGAACTCCCTTTGGGGTTGAATAGTATATGGTAGATTCCTCGTGCACGAAGTCATTATTTATAATATGATTTTTTTCTTACTTTTTCAACTAATCTGGTGGTAGAACCGGATGCTGATCATAGCTACTCTGTAATGATAAGACGCAACCCCATCGAGTTTATGCTTTTTGATCCACCTTGATGAGTACTTTGACACCAAATTGTAGCTGGTGTTTGATGATGAAGCTAAAAGGTGGCCATAGGACCGCCGTAATAAAAGGATAAAGGATGATTTTAACTCTTTTGATTCGTCTTTGGTCCTAGATGATTTCCATTTGCAACCTCATCATATTTGGGATTAAAGTTTAGTTCTTTTTGTCATTAACGTAAAAGATTTTTGTTTACACTTATGATAAATAATATAAAAAAGCCACATTCATAAGCTATAAAAAAATAAACGCTTGAGTTCTCATGACTTGGTATACTATGACATAAGTGCTTAGAACATGACCACCCCCATTGTGCCTTGCTCTTAAGAACTAATATCGAACTGCATTTAATGAACCTTGACGTGCTGTAAATCGTACTACGAATTGCTACGTGCTACGGAAAAAGTCTGCTACGCGCTACGAAGCCATAACACAGCTCAGGATTACCTACATTTGTCCTAAAAACCTTTCTAAAAGCATGCCATCCTAAAACCACGTTTCCCAAACTTTCATTTGGCAAAATGACATTGTAAACAGTCAGCGAAAACCGTTTGGCAAATCGTTGCATAAAAAACAATCACGACAGCGTTTTATTTTACCTCCGTAGCCGAGAGGCGAGCGGGCCTGACTTTGGCGAGCGCCATCTCTGAGGTTCCGGGTTCGATCCCCGGTCGGGTCAATATCGGAAACGAACTTTTCCATGTTGGCTCGGGTCTGGGTGTTGTGGTACCGTCGTTGTTTCTGATTTCTGTAACACAAGTGCTTAAGCTACTTACCACAGAATCAGAGCAATGTATGTGATGTTGTCCAATATTTAATTTATTTTATTCAAAAGTAAAGTGAAGCAAAAGATACTCTTTCCAAAATATTTCAGAATCCAAAATCTTTACATTTACGTAAATTACATCAGTAACATCAACAACATAAACATCATCATCATCATCAGTAACATAAAAACTGTTTAACATCAACTTTTATTTAACATATATTTCTAGAGCTTCGCTGGTTGCTGACGCAGCGAGGAGCGTGAAAGTGGGAGAATTTCGTTCTATACGAATCATATAATAGATAAACTACTTACTTCTTTATCTGTACTAAATAAACCATAATTTGCCCATCAAACGATATTGGTTAAATTTAAGAAGTTGAATAAAAAACTTTATTAGAACAGAATACATCTAAATCTATAACTGAAAAGTGACCGACTTGTGATCTATCACCGCACAGTCCAAACTACTAGATGGATCGGGCTGAAATTTTCACAAGGGCTTCAGCGACTTACCACAGGATCAGAGCAATGTATGTGATGTTGTCCAATATCTATATATATAAAAGAAAGTCGTGTTAGTTACACCATTAGCATCTGTTCGGGCGAGATCTAACATAGCGGTTGCAGTTGCTTCTTCTGGAATAGCAGCCACATTGTTAGAAAGATGCCGTTGAGCAAATCGAGTGTGTACAAAAGTTTAAAAACTTAAGGTATTTGGTATAAAATAATACAATGTGCATTTACTTCAGTCGGTACCACGGTTTTTATATTCAAAATTAAATATTAATATTATTCTGGTAATGTAGAGAATCCGGTGTAGGCATTATCCATACAAATTTTTTAATGTTTTATGACGATAGTCGGAACACCTAACTGTGAAGTAATCAGGTCAAAAATGTATTACATCTACTTAAGTTTATTACAAACTATCTCAAAAAAAAAAATTTTAACAATAGCTTTACAATACATTTTTGACTGTATTGTTTCGTACGCAAAATCAGAATGCCATAATTTCAACACAAGAAATAAACATAAGCTTGCTGTTCCACATCTAAAACTTTATAAAATTAGTAATTCTTTTGTGGGGTTAAGTCTGAAGCTTTTCAATAAGCTGCCAGAAAATATCACTGCATTACCTATACATAGATTTAAGTCTCTGGTAAAAAAATGTTTAATGAAAAAAGGCTATTATAAAATAGAGGACTATATTAACGACAAAGATGTTTGGACTTGATAGCATTAAATATGTACAATAGACATAAGCTATATTGTTAATACGTTTCTCTTTTGCATGATTTATACCTAACATATGATAATTATGAATGATTAATTTAAGTATTTAATTTTTTGTATTTTTTCTAATTAAAATGCTTATTTATTGCCTTTAAGGTGGAAGAAAGTTCGCCGGGTCAGCTTTTCCTTACTGAGGCTATGACTGCAGAACGCACGAACCGATTCCCAGGGTTTTACATTGGTTGGAAAGGTCTCGGGCTCCGTGAGGTTTATAGCAAAGAAAATTTAGCAACAATTTCTACAGAAAAGCGGAAAAATCATCTAAGGCGAAACGAAGTTCGCCGGGACCGCTAGTTTATATATAAATGTAATCTTGGAGAGGCTTGTACAAAATCTCACCAGGGAGTAAGGAAGATTTAAAAAGTATTTAAAATCATCACGTAATTATTGGAAAATCTAAGGCGAAAAACGAAGATTTCGGACGATTCACTAAAAAGCATAGGTACTATTAACAATTACATGTATGTAATTAAAGTGTTAAATTAAGCTATCCGTTGTTATTTCTTACTAAATCCATACTAAAATTATAAATGCGAAAGTAACTCCGTCTGTTTGTCTGTCCGGTTCTCACACCTAAACCATTGAACCGATTTTGATAAAATTATAGGTTATACATACGGTGAACTTTTAGAACTTAGATAGGGTACTTTTTGTTTTAAAAATAAGAGGAAATTGTGGTATAACCTACTATGAAAGTATCTACTTGTATTTATGGAAAAAACCTGTAGTCCATCGGGACGAAGTCGCGGGCACAGCTAGTAAAATATAAACCATAGATCTACACGTGCGCAGCATTGTCCAGTAACATGCTCGACCAGGCCATCCGTGCGTCTGTGGTAGTTATGGTTGAGCCGAGTTTCCCGTAGCATCACCATTAACGTCGATAAGGTCCAATCGGGGGGTTTTAGTGGGTAGTCCTGCCCTTCTCAGGGCGGGAAGTCTCACACACGCCGTCCCTTCCCTCGGGTGACGATAAGGTATATCAATGTATTTCCCCTCATTAACAAAAAACGCCATCCGTGCGTAGCGTGCGCTTCCTGCGCAGCTGTTGATCGACTGGGCCATAAAAACGCTGCAATCAGACGAAAACCCCAATGACTTTGAGCTCGTTTTATTCTTTTTGTCATGAATTCCGGTAACGACCTTCAAGTGTTTACATGCATTAAAATGCACTATAAATTAATTTAAACGCAGCAATAAGGTAAATGCACTCCATAAATAAAAAAAAAACAAATATTTTTAATTCGTCGCAAGGGTATATAAGCAGACGTAAATTTTTCAGAACGTATTCTTATTGGATCTTCATTAACGATCAAACAAGATGAAAATTATTATTGCTTTTCTATTCGTGGTGAGTTCACAATTTTTATTTTTATAATTTTATTGTTAGTTTTTTGATACTTTGTTACATTTAACGTAAGTGTTAAATTATTTGCGTGATTGCTTTTTTTTATTTTTCTTTTAAAGTTTGTTCAAACTTTAGGGTGCTAAAGATTTACGGATTTGATCGTCTATCAGAACAAAATATCTATTTTAAACATTTAAAATAATTTAACGGGTCAAAACGCGACACCATTTTTATTTAGTAGTTAATACGAACTACTTACTGACTCAGCTGAGTCAGTTCGTGACCACGGTTGGTGCAACCTAACCGAAACGTCGGGCAGTAAGTAGTTCGTATTAACTACTAAATAAAAATGGTGTCGCGTTTTGACCCGTTAAATTATTTTAAATGTTTAAAATGGAACGCGAAAGTCTTAAAATTTATAAAATATCCATTAGGTATAGTAAATTAATATTAGCGATTATTCTGTATTATTAATATATAAAGTCCTTCCTTTTGATGCTAAATTACTAAATAAAAGAAGAAAAAGTAAAGTTGCTTTAGTTCCCACAGTAAAATCAGAATTTGCAAGACGGCAATATTGTAAGCAGTCAGCCTCAATTTACAATAAAAAAATAAATACCTTAATATATACCCCCTTAATAAAAACAAGTGTAAGAAAGCGGCCTTGGAATGGTTAAAATTATTAAGTTACAAGGAGACAGAACTCTTGGTTAAATGTAACACATAATAAAAACATTCTTTGTTGAGTAAAATATACATGTAGGTTTCGCTTAAAGTAAACTAAACATAATCACACACCCAAACACACACACACACACGCACGCACGCACGCACACACACACACACAAGAGCGCGCGCGCGCGTATGCGCACACACACAAACACACACACATTGCCATATGAGCAGTATGATAAAACAAAAACATTAACATAGTTATTGATAATCAATATTTCATTATTATATGTCAAGTAATGGTAATTTAGTCAGATAAATAACTGATTGTAAGAGCGGTCCTTCCTAACACAGGCAATGTTTTGCCTAAAAGGGAGTTCTCACACCTAACAATTGTAATAGACTAAGTTACTGAAATAAAATATTTTGTATTTTTGTATTTGTTTTGTAAAGTGGTTTCAAATGATATGCCAATAATAAGTTGGTGGTGTTTCCCTTAAAACCGGATTGATATATATGAAGTGCAACGGTTCAATAAAAATTATAAGCCTTTTTGTATATATTTTATTAGATCGCTGTAGCTTCCTGCGAGTCAACAGCTGAAAACAGAGGTGAGTCCCTAATATTTTTTCGACTTACAAGAGCTGAAATAATTCAGACGCAGAACCTACTATTTTTCATTTTTCCTTCTCAGATATTTAAGATGATAAATTAGAAAATGTCATACCTAATATCCAAACTGGAAACCACAAACAAAGGTGTTGCCCTCGCAGTAATCCAACCCACGACCTCTGGATCACGAGCCAAACCAGTTACCACTAGACAACAGAGGCACTTGTTTGTACTGGGAATTGTGGCGTCTTTATTTCGTGGGCGTTAGAAATAAATTAGAATTTAACGTGATGTTCTGTTGACCGTGCACATCGACACAGTGCCGGTTCTATGATTACTGGCGCCCTGGACGAATTTCCGCCAGCGCCCCTGTAAAAGCGTATACCAATACTTCGATTTAGGGGAATACATCTGGGTATTTAAGGTTTGCTTTCTAGCGCCCGTTCAAGTCCGAGCGCCCTGGGCTGTTGCCCAACCGCGCGCCACCCTAACGGCGGCCCTGCATCGACAGATAGATTCATATACGAAAATCTATTAACTTTTTTAAGACATATATATTAGTATTTAAAAAAATATATGAAAAGTTTACAGATTCGTATACATGGAAACTCATGGTGCTCTTCTGCACTGGTATCGCATTTCTTTTGTTAATCATTTGGCGTCTTCTTCACACCAGTAGAAGGAGAATACGTCTAGTGAGGTCTATTTATCAAGATTAACTGTAGGCAGTGGCATCAAATCACAACCTCTTGTCTTTTCGTACATTTTGCACCTCTAGATCTAAACTCAAAACTCAAACTCAAATATTTCTTTATTCAAGTAGGTTACATATAACACTTTTGAATCGTCATTGAATACAATGCAAAGTGATTCTACTTCCGGTTCGGAACCTATATCTACCGAGAAGACACCGGTAAGAAACTCAGCAGATCATTTACAGTATCAGTATCTAACTTATTGCTATGTGTAGCTCACTTTGGACCAAGTCATATAGTTTTGGTTTTGATGAGTGATGAAACAAATAAGTACTCAAGTAAGTTTTTACTTTCGAGAGGTAAGCTGGAGCTGGACTAAACAGAGTCAACTCAAAAATTACTTTTTTTAGGATAGGCGAAAACGAATTGCCGTGTCCCTGAGTACCGTACGAATTTCCTGAATACTAATGTTGTACTAATGAAGCTAAAAGAGAAATGTTATTGAAATTTTTTTGGTCGATAGCTACTGATTTAAGAAATTCGATAGTGTGCATAACTCAAAAAGTGAAATTTTTGAGTTAGTTCCCTTCAGATCTAGGTGTGCGATTTTCCTCGTACGTCTCTCAACCTGGATTTCCACGATGACATGTCTATAACTTACGTTGTTTATGTGTAAGTGGGCTTTTTGTCTATATTGTAGTAAATTATGCATTTTTTTACAGGTCTTCTTGGTTCTATACTCAATTTGGTGAACTCCTTGCTCAAAACTGCCGGTAAGTAGCCCATGAATACAAACAACAGTGGCACTTATAACATACTAAATGTATAATTTCTTTGTTAACTGTTCATTATCAGTACAACTACTCAGTATAAAGGCTAAAAGACAATTTAATCACACCTTTCCACAGAACTAATCCAGTAATCGCATTTTAGTTAACGATTGCACGAAATCCAGTGATAATTCATTTGTAATTTGTCATATAATGTGTTCATTAGATAGTAAATTTTAAGTGTGTGAACTTTCTGTCAAAAAACCTCTATTCTTTTCAGTCTATAGTATCTATGTTTTTTTTTTCTTATATTGCACTTCAAGATTGACCTCATCCCACCTGATGTTAAGTGGTAATGAGGTCCTAGCTTAAGGGCGACAAGTACAGCACAATACAGCTATTACTGGACTTGTCACCCTTACCTTGAAGGCTTGACTCCTGCTACCCACACCACCCAGGAGCTCTGGAAACCTTACTCACACGCAGGAACACAACAACACCGAAGTGATTGTTATTTGGCTGCGGTCTTCTGTAAGGTGGAGGTATTTCACCAGTCGGGCTACCCCAGTTCGAGTGATGAACCGCTATGCCCTACCTCTCTTAAAACAATAATAAAAAATGTTAAACAATAATATATGCATTATTTCAGGTAACTTAGTTGACAATATTGGAAATACAGTTGGAGGTTAGTATGCGAAATAATTGTTACAACTGGAAATAGTTAATGTCCACAACACATTTATAAATCATACTTTAGTCACCGCTTGAGGTAGGAGGTGATGGCGAATCCGAGGTGGATGCGATTGAGATGACGCTCGAGAAAACACAAATAAAACATTTTACAACAGATTTATCACGGGACAAAATGTTAGAATCTGTCGTTATCTCTCGTTATCTGTCGTTGTCGTCTGCCGGCTGCCGCGAGGCAGCACTGGCAGGGTCGCCATGTGATGGCGGGCTCGGGAGCTGAGTCAAACACTTAGTTTAGTTGCTTATGACGAACAGTCCTTTATTATAGATTGACACTGTTTATATGTTGTGTGCACGTACATATGTGAGAGTAGTTAGTCATACACTACAAATCTTATAAATATGTATTTTTGCCGAGGTAACATATAATATAATAAGCCCGAATGTTTGCATTGCCGGATGTACTCGTAGTAGTATGATTAAGTGAAATTAGGCTCACTCTATACAGCTTCCCCTTCTGCATCTCTTAAAAAAATTATATAATAGCTAAATACCCACCTAAATAAACAATAGAAATAAATATCGGACAACACAAGATCCTACAATCCATGTTTTATTAACCGAATGTGTGTTTTCAGAAACTGTCGAAGGTGTCTCGAAAACTGTCGCAGGCGATTAAGTAAGTGTAACTGTTTGTTCTAATCAGCAATGACCAAAGCAGTTGAGACTGTTTGAACTGTAAACAGACATAATGTTAAAAGTTCTTGAGAGATCTTGGGTTCGAATATTCAACGTAATATATTTTCGACAATAGATGTTTTAGTCACGAAGTTTGGAAATTGAAATTTACTTTAATAATCGAATTCCTTCTTTTGCAGTATCCCGACATACATCTGGCGCATCTGATGGACTCCAGAAATCAAGAAATGACTTCCTTCGATTTTTGTTTAGTTCATTTGTTGTAATAGAGTTGTATATAGCATCGCATTTGTTGTCGTTTGATTTCATCATAATCCCATTAATTACATAAAGAGATCACAGATCAAGAAATTTCATCGTCGGAGTGTCTACTTATATATTTTTAAATAACACTGATTAGCTGATTAATCACGAAATATTTATTACTGTAACTCCAACAAACTTGAAATTTTGCCAGTAGTTAACCTTATCCGCTAAAAACGTAATTCTTGAAACTCAAAAGCGGGGTAAGCGGGAGTTGCAAGTTTGCGTCAAAGTCCTATGTTTTTAAAATAAGACTTGAAATTTAAAATCTATGCTCTATAGATGGTGTGGAGGCGTAGTAATAACGTATCTTTAGAAATTAACCCCTTTTTGTGTAAAAACAGTGGATGATAATTTCCACGAGAACAATGTCACGTGGGACTTCTACTTATTAAAATTATAATGTTTTCATAATTTTCTCATGCTCTGTTGTTGTATTGCTCTCATGGTACTACGCTGATGATAGAACTAGAAGGTGATCATGGGTACCCTGTAATGATAACGCATCGAGTTTGTGTTTTTATCCTTGTTGGTAAGAACTTTGATCCAAAATAGTAATCGTGTTTGATGACAAATCTAAAAGGCCCATTGAAACTCCAGACTATAATTAAATCTTGCAAGCTCTACTAAGTAAATAAAAGTTAAAATTCTTGAATTCACAAAATATAAATCACAGACCACTCTCAGAGCTCAAAACATCACGTGTGCGTACTACGGATTACTACGTGATATAGAAAAACGTTGCTACGCGCTACGAACTACAAATTAATCTTGAATAATAGATACAGTTTCTTATTTTTTACCTTTTATTTTCTTAGTTCTACTCAGTAACGTGTTATGAAGGTTTTTTTTGTATAATAAATTAAGCATTTAGTAATAATTATAATAACATTTCTTTCATCTACTGACAATTTTTCATATTTTATATCTTACCTTAAAAAGCAACATTAACAATCTTGCTCTCATCATAAAACACCTGTACAATGATGATCTTTGACCTGAGTATCCCATTTTAGTCTACGACGAGCCCGTGGGAGCTACGAATACTCAACAAGACGTACCTCCAGGTGGCGCCGAAGAATTGGCATATACCGGGCTGTGCAAAAGGGATAAATGTATCCAAATAAAGTAATTAGTTCAGCGCTTGAAATTTACAAATATATTATCATTATCATAATCGTAAAATTTTACCGACCAGCAACTTATCAGTAAACATGATAAGTTGCTAGTCAGTAAATTTTTATTAGGCATTATTAATAGGTTACCTTCGTTGCCGCAGATTCTTAGCCAAACCGATGTCAGAAGCATTGGCGTAGATACTTAGAGGGGGCAGGGAAACAGATGCAATCCAAAAAATCATTTTATTAAAATAACATTCAATAGGAGACATAAAAATAAAATATACAGTAGGGCAAACAAGTAATATATGATCTCAGCCTTACTAGTCCTTGATATTATCTTTTCCATCTTAGCAATCTACTGTAATCACAATCATAATCAATTAATTTATTCATGTTGGTTACAAGTAACACTTAGGTATCGTCAAAATATAAACCAAAATTGAAGCTACAGCCGGTTTAGAACCTAAGCCTACCGAGAAGAATCCCTACGAACCCTGAACTGCTTTAAGCACCCTGATCCACCCGATCCATGACCCGGGTGCTAAGAACGTGATAGATATTTTAAAAAACGTGTATCATGTTGTATTTTAAAAATCATATATTATGTTGTTATTTTAAATTATTAATGGAGAATATTAAGGCAATTATTTTGTATTTATAATAACCTTCATTATAAAAAGTTGTTTTTCATCAGGTACGTTACTTTGTAGCCACCTGTGATAGATATATTAAGAAACGAGTATTATGTTATATTTTAAGAATCATATATTATGTTATTATTTTAAATTATTAATGAAGAATATTAAGATATTTATTTTGTATTTAGAATAACTTTCATTATAAAAAGTTGTTTTTCATCCGGCACGTGGCTGCAAAACGTCATTTTGAAGCCACCTGCCTAGGTTTTTGTTCACTGGTATAAAAGGGGGACGTTACAAAGCGTCAGGCAGTTGCTTTTTTGAGCAAGCGAAGCGTTCGCATCGGAGATATACAAGGTACGATCTTATAGTTTTACTTGACCGTAGGGGGGTATCTATGACCTAGGTATCCTTAATATATTTGTAAATACATTGTGTACTGTTTTTACAAATTATATGTCTAGAGATTATATGTTTAGAGATATTATGGTAATAATTAAAACGTGTGGCAACAACCCTTAACTTATTTACTTCTTGTGTACTTAGGTATATGTGTTTATAAATAGGAAATCCTTATTAGTAATGGTACACATATGTAGATTCATGTCTCTGTAGATATATGTGTATACATATATACAGACTTATTGTGAGCATATTTATATTTTCTTCTATGTAATGACATATTTATATTGGCCAGCACATGTGTATTGTGTAATGATATAAATAGGGAAATTAAGTGATGTAAGGTACATTTCTGCTAGATTAGCCTTGTTATTTACTTGATTATAAGCTAAATAGTATTTTCTTGCTTGAATAAATATGTTGCTAAGTTAATATGTCTTTTTAATTTCCCTTCACCAGTTGCCTAATCATTATTTAAGTTATATCGATAAATAGTTTGGAAATTGATGTTCTAAGTAATGTAAATAGATATATATATATAAAGTAAATCTAACAACTGCATGACTATATCCTGATTGGAGGGGAAACCAGTAGCTACTGAAAATACGGAGACGTCGAGTATAATCTATTTTACATATAAAAAAGAATCGCGAAATGCGTTGGTAAGCGGATAACTCGACAACGCTTGGACCAATTTTAATAATTATTTTTTTAATATATTCGTTGAAGTCCAGGGATGGTTTTAACGGCGAAAGAAACAGAAAAATTCGAATAATTGCATAAAAAAAATAAGACAGCTCTTTTCTTTTCCCAGTACAAAGGTTTTCTAAATAAAATTTAGATTCAAGCCACATTCCAAATCTTTTTGACAGGATGAAGTCTGTCGGTGCACTAGCATAATAAATACACAACTTTTTAAAAGGGTATGGGACAAATCGACCCCTATAGACGTCGTGATGAGCTTGATGGGTGAGAGAGGTGCTGGCATTGGTGGATTTACCAGAAAAGTGGTGTGTAGTCTGGAAGGGCATTAATCACGTAAGACCCAAAGGGGCAGGAGGTGTCCCTAATTTACACAATGGGGAGAAGGGTTTAAGAAGATATTACGTGTATTTAATTTCGAATTCGAAATACATTGTCTTTTAAATTGTTGCAAAATTGCGTAGAACTGATTACGCTAATCCGATCCGAAACAATATGTAACTTTCATTTTCCATTTCATTTTAATTCTAGTCTCTTTATAACCACCTTATTTGTTTTCTGTATAGATATAGTTACTTATTTTTCCCGAGTTTATTTAGATTATTTTTTTATATTACATACCTACTTAGTTCATGTAATCTTGGAAAGAGAGGTATAATATTACCACCAGAGTGGTGGATTTACACTAGGGGCAGTCGGGGCTAGTGCCCAGGGCTGCAAATATTTTTTTATATTACTATTAGTATATAATAAATAATATATGAGTAAATAAAAGATAAATATAAATCAAACGTAATGTTTAATAAATAATACATAATAAGTTTCCTGCAATTGATTAGTTATTCTATTTTTTTTAAAATAAGATATCAAAACTATGAGAATAAAATTTGAGTCATAGGGCGGCATTTTCTTCAGTGCCCCAGGACGGCACAAATTTAAATCCCGCCCTGATTACCACGTATGATATAGGGAGAGGGGGATCTAAAATTTAGCTAAAATATATAATAGATTGAAGACCTAAAAAAGATAATTTTGGATGCGACACCAAAAATGATATTTACCGAAAGCAATTTATACCCATGTGTTAATATTATGCTGGCTGTTGTTATCTATACCCACTTCATAATATAAAACAAAGTACCTATATTTTTCTGTCCCTATATCCCTTTGTACGCTTAAATCTTTAAAACTACTGTTATTGCACGTAATTAAAAGTGGTGCCACAATGACGTCACATCCGAGTGAGGCACGAGTCTGCTCCCCGCCACTGTTTGCCCCCTCCCCGGTGGCCCTATCGTGGCGGGGCGCCCAGCTATGAAGCAGACGACGGCAACGGCACACTTTACTTCGAGCTTCTGACCAGTGAACACGCAGTGCATTGAGTATATTGCTTTCGTTATTTTACGTAAAAAAAAATCAATTATTTATGGCCCTAAATTTAAACAGAATAATATCTAATATTTTTATAAACAAAAACATGTATTTTAATAATGTAATGTGTGTAGGCAAAAGTGATTATCGTAGAAGTTATTACTAAATTCAATCAGTGTTTGCTTTATACGTGATTAATTGTTGAAATTAGCTATTGTAAAATCCTTGATCTTATAGTTGTAGAAATATAGTAATATCATTAATAACTGTGTCTTATTTTCTTATACTACGCAACGGATTTTGATGCGTTTTTTTTAATTGAGTGATTCAAGAGGAAGGTTTATTCGTAAACTAACAGTGTTTCTCCACTATTTTATTTCTGAAGTTTTTAATGTGTCGTAAATAATTTAATTTTTTTCGCTTATGCACACGCAGGCTGAATCCTACAATATTTATATACAACGTTCACAGTTATTCTGTAGTGTATTTAGTATCAGCATTGCATCCAAGCGAAGTCGGGGCGGGTCGCTAGTATATTATAAAGCTGAAGAGTTTATTTGAACACGCTAATCTCAGGAACTACTGGTTCGAATTGAAAAGTTTTTTTGTGTAGTATAGTCCATTTATTGAGAAAGGCTTTAGGCTATATAACACCACGCTCCGACCGATAGGTTCGAAGAATTAGTAGAAAATGTGGAAAAAACGTGGATAGTACGCGTGAAAAGTCGCAGGCCGCTAGCTCCTTATCTATATAACTATACTTACAAATAAAATTGTAATGTCTGTTAGTAATATTAAAATTTTACTACATGCATATGAATACGGCCTATATACTAAAATAGCATTTTTAACAATTTTTGTCTGTCTGTCTGTTTGTTCCGAATAATCTCTGAAATGGAAGGACTGATTTTGACGGGACTTTTACTGGTACATAGCTGATGTAATAAGGAGTAACATAGACTACTTTTATTCCAGGAAAAAATTTTTTTTGAAAAAAATCAAACTCCTGTAGTCCACGCGAACGAAATCGCGAACACAGCTAGTACAAAAATATAATGTAAAGCTGCGCTGGACTGGTCACGCACTCATATTTTAAAGTCTTAGGAATCTTTACAAGTAGCGTGCTCGACCAGGCCATCCGTGCGTAGCGTGCGTTTCCTGGGCGGCCGTTGATCAACTGGACCATGGAAACGGTGCAATGAAACAAAAACCCCAATGACTTTGAGCTCATTTTTTTCGACTTGTCATGAATACAGGTAACGACCTTTAATTGTTTTCATTTGCATGAAAACACTTTTTAATGCTAAAATGCACTATAAAATAATTCAAATGCAGCCATTAGGTAACTGTATTCCATAAATTAAAAAACAACCAGTTTTTAATTCGTCGCAGGAGTATATAAGCAAACGTAAATATTTCAGAACGCATTCTTATTGGATCTTCATTAACGATCACAAGATGAAAATTATCATTGCTTTATTTTTTTTGGTGAGTTCACGTTATTTACTTTAATAATTTCTTCTTTGTGTTAAATTTGATTTACGATGAATGTAAGTCACTTGGTTTGCGTTTGTTTTTTAAATATTCAAACTTAAAAAAGCGCTGGCCCCTCAAGATTCATGGAACATAATAGAAATTCGAAAATCTATTCGTTCATGTAAACTTTAACAAAAGCATTTATGAATTATAAGATTAAGTTAAACTACCGCCGTTATCGGAATGTTGATCGAGAAAAACCGGGAAGAAACTCGATGGGACCATGGGCCCGAAACTCGGGCATTCGTATTTTAGAACCATTCCGAACACGCTGGTAGTTTACTTAATTTGACGATTCATAAATGCATAAAAGTTTACATGAATAAAGACATTTTCATCTTTTAAATTTGAGTTAAAATTGTGGTACAATTACCGAGGATTCTGGTTTCCATAAATCAAGTGTTACGGCTTGGTGCTTACTTTAAGACTAGGTCAATTTTCAACATTAAACTTAAAATAATAATTACCATATATTTACGGTTCAATAGATAGCTGTGGCTTCCTGCGAGTCAACCAGCGAAAACAAAGGTGAGTCCCTAATAAAGAATTCTTTAAGTGTATATTTTGTAAGAAACTCTTTTTCTATATGGTATTAATTAATGTAATTTTTACAGGTCTACTTGGTTCGATCACCAACTTATTAAACTCCTTACTCAAAACTGTTGGTAAGTGGTTTATGTGTAAATCGGCGTCACTATCTAAATACCAAATGTAATAAGTGTAATTTATTTTTTAATTTTTTATTGTAAATGTCATTTAAGGATGAACTTGAATACAATCACTCCTATCTAGATGTACATAGAAAAAAGCAAAGTTTAAAGAAGTTACATTTATATTTTTTTTATTTAAGAGTAATCTTAGTAATATAATAATAAGAATCAAAAATAAAGAGTTCCTAATCTCTACATTACTTCCGCTACCAATATAAATTATATTTATACAAATTTATGAAACGAACTTTCTTTAAAAATCCCACACGGGTGAAGCAATTTAAATAATCGTATTTTTAGTACCGATGCACGGTATGCATTGTTAACTCATTGGAAATTATAACAAAATGCACATGTTGTTAAATTAAATCGCATAAACTTTTTGTCAATAGATTCTAAATTAAGCAATAATATTCGCATCATTTCAGGTGACTTAGTTGACGACCTTGGAAATACAGTGGGAGGTTAGTATCTGAAATAATGGTTTCAACCATATATATATTTACATTCCTTATTCTAAGGTTTCAACTGCAATAGGTGTAAGGTACAACACAGGAGTTCCCAAACTGTGCGCCGCGACGCCCTATTGTGTTGTGGATTGTAGGCATCGAAGCTGCGAGGCTCACCCTCAATCCTCCTTTGCCCTCCATTTATATATACGGTGTGATCCATTTTTATAAAATAGACCAGATAGAAACCTATCACAGCTACTACGCGTGTCAAAGCTCTAGAGGAATCGCAATCTATGTTGCAAAAGATAATACTAACACCTGAATATATGATGATAATACCTGAAACAGAAGTTTCAGGATATGTATATGAAAGACATATCTGTAAATGATATAAATGAGAAGATTATGAATTATATAATATTATAATAAATTAATGCTAAGTCATAGATTAAAACATCTGACTTACCCGCATGATGATCCTTCAAGCTACGGACACTGGTTTTATTTTGTATAAAATGTTTGTGTGTCTTTAGGAACTGTTAAGAAGGTTGCCGAAACTGGTACAGGTGTAGTCGACGATGTCAAGAAGACTGTTGGTGTCTAACAAGTAAGTTTAACTGTTTAATACTCTAAGTCTAATGACGGGCAATAGTTACGAGTCTATTAGAACCATAGCTGGGCATTAACTCGTTAATCTGTTAATCGTTAATTAACGAAGTTAACATTTTGAGTAACGGATTAACTTTTAAGTTAACTTTAAAAACTGTTAACGGACTCATTAACTTCCGTTAATAATCCAGAAGTCCGTTAATCGTTAATCCAATGACTAATTTTCACCGCGGGGCACCGCGAGTGCCATGCGAGAAAGCTGCGGATAGATTCAAGTCAAGTCAGTTCATTTATTTATGTAGATTACAAGTAACACTTATGCATCGTCAAAACCAAAATTAAAGCTACAACCGGTTCGAAACCTAATTCTACAGAGAAGAATCCGACAAGAAACTCAGTAGTTATCCTAATCTTTACAAAATTTCGAGCTAGAGAACTTAAAACTATGTTGTGTAAGCGAATCATGTCCATATATGTTTATCGTTTATATATTCATCAAGTTTGTAGTATCCTTTTGGCATTAAACATGATTTAATAATACATTGCGCTATTATTCTTAATCTCACGATTGTTCTTTTCTCCCCGCCCCCCTCCCCCATGTAATGCATCGTAACGTTTTTCTGTACTCCCCCTCCCTCTTTCTTTAAAAAAAGACGACCACACTAATACAATTACAATCGAGGGATTCTCCGTAAACCGTAGGGAAACAAAACTTTTCCAAATGGGATTTTCATATCTTAAAGTTTAATTAGACCGCATCCTAACGTTTTAAATGAACGCTCCCTAAATGACTGTCAGTGAACACTTGCGTGTGCATAAGGAAGTGTGTAGGTAATATTGTAATATGTAAATTAAAAAAGTGTACTTTGCAGTGCAGTAATCAAGACCTTATCATGGAAGACATGGAATCGGATTCCAGGTCCTTGTCCCTGTGTTAGGTCCATTACCTCTCACAAGGACCTGGAACCATTTTGATTACCGATTAACTGATTAACGATTAACGTTAACTTGCGTTAATTCTTCAGAAATGTAACGCTTTAACGTTTAACGAAGCTAACTTTTTTATTAGCGGATTAACGATTAACGAAGTTAACTGTTTGATTAACGGTGCCCAGCTATGATTAGAACCTTAAACTTGCCTTGAGAAACATTGAGTTCGAACATAGGTACTTCAACTTTCTTAAGTTATTAACAATATATACCTAAGACTCTATATTTCAAAGTTTAATTTACTTTATAAATTGAATTCTTTGTTTTGCAGCATATCGGCGTTTACGTGGCGTAACCGATGGACCTCAAAAACAAATAATAATAATAAAAAAAGTAAATAATCAGTAATTTGGTTTAGTTCATTGGTCGCAATAAAATATAATTGCATATAGAACTGCATTTGTTTTGTTTATTTTTTTATAATCCCATCAAATCTGGTCAAGAAAAAAACAGGAAAATATTGTCACACAATACAGTCACACAACATTAACTATAATAATAAAAAAATCGCAGTAAGAAACCTTATACTTGGCCGGACTTTGTCTAGATTTCATTACTTTTTAGAGATAAACAAGCTGCTCCATCGAGACTTGGCTATTTTTTTACAGAATGTTTTTGGTGGGATTTCACTTCTTTATGTAGAAACGGGGGTACATTGATTTATTTTATTAGATAATCTCATTTGACAATGAAATCAAATACAAATAAACTCAAAGACGGTTAGCATATGAATGAATGAATGCGCCAGGCAACCACACCAATCACCTGGTCTCAAACTAAGGTTTCCCTTTTTGCAAGGGTTTTGGAAGGGTTCGATTTCCAGTCAGATCAATTTGGAAAATTAACCAACTTTTCTAAAATGACTTTGGTCTGGCTATGTTATGATGACGCACTTAGTTTGTATCCGGCATCTGGTACTCATAGTAGGTAGGTACAAGGGAAAACCTTAGTTTGAGACCAGGTCTTGTGATTGTCTGACGCATTTATTTATAGTCATAATATGACACATTATTAGGAAATTACTTCATTTCCCAAAACAACGTGATCGATTCAAGTTGAACGATGTTGGAATGACAAATTTTAAGGTAAAACAATACAATTCGGTTTATTCATTTATTCAATAAATTAATTACGATACTAAACTACTGCTACTACAACTACTAAGCTTGCTTCTACTAAAATGACAATAAAAATGATTTATGATTATGATCTATAAGCAAATGGACATCATAGTTTACATAATAAATATCGCGACTCATCTTCAGAACTATAAAAAAAAAAATTACAATACATTGAGCAACTACAGGCTTGAATTACGTACAATTTACTGTTTTTTCTACAACTTTCTACAGGTGAATACATTTCTAAAACTTATACTAAGAATGTGCACATTATGAACATCAATTACCACTATCATTAGATTAAGACCAAAACTTGTGTCGTCCCAATTATAGAATGCAAGCGTGTTGTGGTTATAAACCTAGATCTGTTATTACCTAATGAATATTATGTACATGTTAAAGAGTAGAAAAAACTTAATTGATAAAACACTAAAATATGATTTACTAATACACACAAGCTACTTTGACAGTTGGAAGCCATTATCTAGAGGAATTTAACTGGTCTTTTTTAATTATTTTTATTTGCTTGAATATCGTTAAATTTATTATATAAGTTGTTTGTATTTATTTATTTCAGGAAACATTAATTAATTTAAGTTATTTCTCAATTAAGTTGTTTCAACCTTTTTTGTTATTTACTAACATTGATAATGACAAAGCGAACATGAGCATAATATAAAATTATTTTCTAGTATTTAGTGTAGCAACGATTAAGATTAACGTTAGAATTATTATAACCGTAGGATCGCGTATAGTCACTAATGCAGCACAAAATGATAAACAACTTACATATATATATGTTATATTATATGATTTATATTATAAATATATATTATATATATTCTACAAAGACTAATAAATACGCCGAAAACCGTAAATTTTTTCGGTAAAATGTACGTACTTTAATAGGAACGTGGTGCTTCTGTTTATACATAACTATCTTGTCTATGTATATAGATAATGTAGCTTTATATAATATAGATTAATTAATTTAAGTTATTTCTCAATTAAGTTGTTTCAACCTTTTTTGTTATTTACTAACATTGATAATGACAAAGCGAACATGAGCATAATATAATATTATTTTCTAGTATTTAGTGTAGCAACGATTAAGATTAACGTTAGAATTATTATAACCGTAGGATCGCGTATAGTCACTAATGCAGCACAAAATGATAAACAACTTACATATATATATATATATGTTATATTATATGATTTATATTATAGATATATATTATACGATATATATTATAGATATATATTATATGATATATATTATAAATATATATTATATATATATTCTACAAAGACTAATAAATACGCCGAAAACCGTAAATTTTTTCGGTAAAATGTACGTACTTTAATAGGAACGTGGTGCTTCTGTTTATACATAACTATCTTGTCTATGTATATAGATAATGTAGCTTTATATAATATAGATTAATTAATTTAAGTTATTTCTCAATTAAGTTGTTTCAACCTTTTTTGTTATTTACTAACATTGATAATGACAAAGCGAACATGAGCATAATATAATATTATTTTCTAGTATTTAGTGTAGCAACGATTAAGATTAACGTTAGAATTATTATAACCGTAGGATCGCGTATAGTCACTAATGCAGCACAAAATGATAAACAACTTACATATATATATATGTTATATTACATGATTTATATTATAAATATATATTATACGATATATATTATAGATATATATTATACGATATATATTATATGATATATATTATAAATATATATTATATATATTCTACAAAGACTAATAAATACGCCGAAAACCGTAAATTTTTTCGGTAAAATGTACGTACTTTAATAGGAACGTGGTGCTTCTGTTTATACATAACTATCTTGTCTATGTATATAGAAGGAACATAATTTTGAGTAAACACAAATCTCTCCCTTACCAACATAACCCAAATAAATCTAGAAGAAAGAATAATGTTGTGCCTAAATTAAGAATAAAATCAGTATTTGCACAGCGGCAATATTTGGCAAGAGCTGGTGTTCTGTATAATAAAATTAATAATGAGCTTAATGTGTACAGTATGACTTATGCAAAATGTAAAATTGTGATTACAAAATGGTTACAGACGAAAAGTTATCCAGAAATAGAAAGATTGCTCGTTTGAACAAAACATTTGCACACACACGCATACACGCACAAGCGCACGCATCACGCACGCACTTACACACAAACACACACACACACACACAAACACACACACACACACACACAAACACACACACACACACACAAACACACTCATACAAACACAGATACACTTCCTCGCGTACACACATGCTCAAGTATACCATTATTCTGACTGGGTGTACGGGTGGAGGTGGGATCCTGATTGTTATGTAAGTGATGTAATCTATAGACATATATATATATATTTTATTTATTTATTTATATTTTTATGTTCTTCTTTAATTTCAAATAAGTAGGATTAAGTCTGATTGTAACCATGGTATGGAAGAGCGGTGCTACCTAACACAAGTAATTAATTTTACTTAAAAGGCAGCTCCAATTACTTGTAATTGCATTATTGGGTTACTGAAATAAACATTTTTGTATTTTTTTTTTGTATAGATAATGTAGCTTTATATAATATAGATAAGATAATAATCCTACATTACTTATAGTAAGAACTATGGGTTCGTTACATAAATAATAGGGTGTTGATAGAAACAAAATCCTCATAATTTTTTCCTCAATGTGACTTATATCCAAAGTAATACGCTTGGGAATAAAATCTGAACCTTCGTCATTCAGCGCACGGACCATTTTTAGTTTGGTTTCAATAGACACATCGTCAACAAAAAAAGCAAGCAAAATTAGTTCTTTGGATAGATACCACGAATGTCCTAGGAACTTTGTTAAGGCTATTGTTTTGTTTATATTCTCAGCTTCCCCTTTTTAGATTTTTTAACAACTATAAGTCGTTTCTTAGTCCTGAAGTTTGTACAGGAGCTTGATACCATAATCTGACGTAAATTGTAATGACGGAAATGCATATCTCAAAAACAGCATTTAATTCCCTTTTTGTCTTTTTAAACTGATTTGTAAACAATAATGTTTTAAGGCAATAAATAGCTGTTGCCAATTTAATCACGAATTGGACCGGTTTGTGTATACTAAGATATCGACTATTGTAAATCTATTTTTGAAACTTTGACAAGCGGTAGCGACCTCTAATGTACATGTAAAAAAATTAAAAAAATCACTAGTTACTTTTTCAGGTGATAGAAGCAAACGGCGGGTTGACATGGTTAATTTTAAAATTTTGAAAATTAAGAAGCACCCTAATAAATAACGTAAAAAATCTTTCCCGACCTGTGGGTTTATTAGGTACCAAATGGCGGCTAGATTCATGTAATCATTCTACATAATATGTTAGATATTAGATATACATATATACATATATATATATAGATACTAGTAAAGTATTTGATTATTAATAAATATTTTATACAACTGAAAGTGTTGTCACATACGTTCACCGATAATAAATAAACATATATACATACTTAGTACACTTCGAAATAAATCGAACCGCCACTTGATAACTTCAACCCTCGATAAATTTTATGCAAACCGCAGTTTAATTTCTGAGTTAAATAGTTGTTAGTGAAGTATTGTGTAAGACCTGTTGAAGTCGTGTTCTATAAAAGTTGAGGAAGAAGATCTAAATAAAACTGTGATCAAATGACATCCTAACAATACGTCATGAGCTCATTGATGCTGCAGGCTTTATCACAGCATTCGTTTACGACGCCGGGGAAACGCTTTCCTCTGGATGGGAACCCGAGACTCCTAGCTCTGTGGGGGGACATCGACCACTCCAGTTGAGATTCTTCGTTTTTGTAGTATGGCGAGAGAAGAGACTCTGAAATAAACGAACGCAACTATGTCTTACTAGATTCGAATAAATCAATTAACGTTCCTTGGATTAAAAAAAAATATGTAAGCCAAGTATACTACGTGTCGCGTTCTATATTTGTATTGACATGGGACTTGATAGAACTAAGGACTTTATCTGCTTTATTTTAAGGGACTACCTCGAAAATTGACAGGAAAAAATAAGGGGAGATAACTTAATGTACAAAATGTGGAACAAGACAGATTGTAGTTGTCTTAATTACCAACCTTTTTTGGTGAAAAAGTTTTTAATTTCAATTCTAAACTGTTATGTTATCCCAAACAAGTTCACCGGAGATTAAATACAAGTAAAAAAGTTTTTATGGGAATCATCACTTACTTACATTTAAACCTTATCGAAAGCCATTTATATTCAATTATTTTATTAATTTTATTGTTTATATTATTTAATTAATACCTACTTTCGTTAAGTTATTGAAAATAGTCTTACCAAACACTTTTAAAACTCGTTTAGTGAAGAAAACCCTAACATCTCGCTATAGTTTAAACAAATTGATGTGTTTACTTTTTATGTAAACACACCCATTATAATCTGAATCCATCTGAATTATAATCTGAACATTTTTGAATAAACCAACTCATGGTGTGCTAGTTATTTTATCTTCTATATCAACATACCATACATAGTTGCAGGCCCTGATCTCTTTCCATTAGAGTTCTCATCAAAGCACAGCAACGCCAGGGCTCGCGCCAGCGTCCTGCCGCAGTACATTTGAGGGTCTATGTTCTGAAGGTCCACCTGACCGCCGCCGATGTGACCAGTGCACAAAGAGATGATCACAGATATTGCGAGGAAACCAAACACGCGGTGCAGCTTCATCTGGAAAAATAAGCATAGATTAGTTTTACGAGTAGCATAAAATGGACAAAAAAGATTGTGATAAGTAAAATTGGTCAAAAATTAATAATAATGCCCTCATTGCTGTGTCAGTTTACAAGGGTTGTGTGCTATAATATTGTACCATGCGACTTCCCAAATCCACGTCAGACTAGACTAACGAACGATTGATTTACACATACTCAGGACTTCCTAATTTTAGGCCGGCATTAAGTGATATTTGGGGAGGGCTCACGGTTTCCTCTCCTTCAGTTTGGCAATGCCCAAATCAAGCAAGAGGAGTCACCAAATGCTATGACTGAAGCTACATGGCTGCCGTCACAGTGGAGTGGGAGCGGTAGGACGACCCTCACGCCCCACTCCTCTGAAGACGCAGGAGGTTGAACGGCTTTAACGGCTCTTCCTGGTGGGAACCAGCTGGATGTAGATATGATTACATCCCTGCCAGCCCTGCGCCGTCTTTTTGTAGGCGAGTGGGACTAAACGGAGCATTAGGGAGCAAACATTTTTCTGGTGGCGCGGTAGCACCAAAAGTACCACCATTTTCCCACGGTGATATGAATATATATATAATACGGTGATGAGAGAATACCACAGACATATAATAATTACTAGATATCAGTGGAGAGTACATAGGGGTATAACTTAGGATTTCAAACGAATGATGACGACCATAACAGCTAAGTAGGTATTTCTTCGTTCGTATTTGGTAAATTTTGTGCTAGAAACGCCCATATCCAGATCCTAGTCGGCCTTAGGAAAAATACTCTAAAAATGCAAATAAATACTGCATCCTTCCCTGGACCCATGGAAAATAACAACTGGTTTCTATCGTGAAATAGTTCAGAAATATACTTCTTTGAAATAGTCAAGTAGCGATATAACATTAAAAAATTAAACTTACCTTAACAATCTTGCGTCCACGATCTCACACGGTCTCTGAATGTGAGCTTAGACCTGTGTTTCCCATTTTATACTGCGAGGAGCCCGTGGGAGCTATGAATATTCAACAGGACGTCAGTCCAGGTGGCGCCGAGGATTTGACATGTACCTACCGAGCTGTGCTCTCAGGTGAAAAATGGAAGGAGGTGAATTAAGCTAAGGGTAGATAGAACAATTAGTAGTCGTCGTAGTCTGTTTGTGTGTGTGTTTGTCTGTGGCAGCGAAGGCTCGTAGCTGCCGAACCGAATAAAAGATTTCGACGTTATATTCTTTGTTTCAAATTTAAATGAATCGGTTGGTTTAAAACAAAACTGCCGCCGCAAAATGTCTGATTACGTATTTTGCCAAAGCTCTCTTAATATAAGTAGGTATCAAATAAATATGCTGGAATACCTACCTAGAGACAGTATACAGTCACCTGCACTAATATGTACCTATACAACCTTATTCTGAAGTGAACCCTGTGGTATTGTAGTAAGAGCTCAAGTATTTACATTTCATTGGTCGTGACTGTATTAATGTCGAACTGGCGGGGACTTCTAATATCTAATATGGGTCATTAAATCTATCAAATTTAATCCAAATCTATTCCATAGTTTTACAACTAACCTTCTATTATATAAAAATGAATCGCAAAATGCGTTGGACCAATTTTGACAATTATTTTTTCAAATGTTCATTAAGTCCAAAGATGGTTTTTACGGCGAGAAAAATTCGCATGATTGCGGGGAAAACTCTAAAGACAGCCCTTTTCTTTTTCCAGTACAAACGTTTTCTAACTAATATTTAGAGTCAAGCTACATTCCAAACAGGACGAAGTCTGTCGGATCCGCTAAAAATATTATTAACGTAAAGTTTCGATGGATGTGTGGATGTGTAAATCAATTGGTGTTTGTTATTCATTTACGTAAAAACTATAGAATGTATTTAAATGAAATGAGGTAATAGACAGATTAGATATTCGAATTCTTTACAACTGTTTATAAAATAAATTATATTTACGCGAACAAAGTCATGGGCAACAACTAGTATCTACCTACTACTATAACAAACATCTTTATCGCCTTCTGACATCATTTCATTAACCACGATTATCAAACAATATATCACTGACTCCGTTGTAAACATGTCACGCCTTGTGTTATGCTAAATTAAGTTTGTTCACTCGAAAAACAAGATGATATTAACAGACAGGGTGCTTTTAAGTGTGTAGTTGAAACACCTCGTTTCCATTCGATTGCTTTCATTGATATTAAGGGGCATTATTCGTTTTAATTTATATTTTTAAGTAGGTATCATACTGTCCCCACGTCGCAAATATGATCTGTTTAATGTGTTCCACAACTATAAGAGGTTTTTATGTATAAAAAATCCTTCCCGTTCATTTGTTTCAATGAGTTGGGATTTTTTAACAATAAACAAAAACTCCAAATCGAAGCCTACCATAATCTGGTATCTCATCTATCTGGCTAGCAAATTTCTTTCAATATTTTAAAGAAACAGAAAATAATATTCTCTGGGATGAGCAGCACGTGCGTTACGTGAAGGTCGTGGGTCCGAGCGCCACACCGCTAGGGAAGATAAAAATTTTCTATTTCTTTAAAATATATAAAGTTCGCTTGTGCGTAAAGCACTATAAAAAATTTTCAAAATCAATTCAATAGGTTTTCCGTGAAAGAGTAACGAACAAATATTCATAAATTCTTACAAACATATGCAGTTTTAATATTTGATAGTAGTAACAGGCAGCCGTTATAATCGAATCACTGCAATTTATGCCAAAAAAGCTTACTTAAAGTGTTTCAGCTACCTGCTAGTATGATGTCTCGGTAAAAAATGAATTAATCTATTTAGACTGCTTGATAGCTTTTCAAAATAAGTACATATAATGAAAATGTATTGTTTGCTTAAATAAATAAATAAAAATTAATGATGGTACAGCGCATTAAAGTTGCGAAGAGGACTTGTATTTGACGCCACTATTTAAGAAAAACTGTACGAAGAAGTGACGTCACAACACACAACACTTATAGTAAATACGAACATTACCCTATTATATTTGTTTGGTAATCTAAATTGATGGACCAAAATTTATTTTTTTAGTTAATTACAGATGACGTTATATAAGCTATATCCTGTTTACAAAACAGTAGTGTGATACTGTTATCAGAACAGCATGCCCATGTTCGTAGCCGAGAGGCGAGCAGGCTTGACTCTGCCTTCGCGCCATCTGAAGTCCTGGATTCAATTTCCAGTCGGGTCATTGTGGAAAACGATATATTTCTAGATATGTACTTTTCTATTTTGTCTTGAGTGTTACTGTCGTTATTTCAGATTTGAATTGACTGGTATAAATATTTGGTTAAATACACTGCCTCTTAACATCGAATAACACTGCGCAGTTGTGACAGGTTTTCTTATTATTTGCTTATGAACATGTTGATGTCTAGTCTGCTGTTCCGGGCCCGCCAATTCGTGTCCTGACGTATTATGGCGAGGTTGCACAGCTCAGTCGCCCGATGTTACAATGGAAATTTGATAAATTTATAACAAAAATTGTGAAGAAGTAAGTTACATAGAGCGAGAAAACCATACAAATTTCGCCAGGACACGTAAGTAAGCCTTCTTGTCTAATCATTTAGCAAATACTCATCGATATGTCGCAGGCATTTTAAGTGAATCCGCCGTTTATATAATGGCTTATTCAGTTTAAAAACGCTTGCTGCTATATAATATGCCGAAGGCTAGTTGTTCAAATGTATTCAATTATATTTCATCGCTTCATTTTTCAGATATGAATATTTACCAGGTAGTCCCTTAAACCTACAGGTAACTTTAAAGACACTCAATTGACTAGACTGAAGTTGACTTACCCCTACCACCGCCGACACAGGGGCAGCTCATTCCTTTTTCGTGCACGGTGGCGATAGCACGCTCTTACCGATAAAGTAAAATATTTTTTTTATTGAAGTAAGTTTTTACAATGCCAAAACGAAGTGCGGAAGAAAAAATTCAACATTACGAACGCAAAATTAGAAAATTACGTGAACGCGATATCAGGCGACATCGCCGTTTACGGGTCCTATCATCTGAATCTTCTGATAATGAAGGTAAGCATACGTGGTTCTTTTTCGTACAAGTTACTATTTGCTTTCATCAGAACAGGCCGTAACTATTTGCTTTCATCAGAACAGGCCGTGAGCCTCGTTCGTTGAAGTATTCCACTTTTTTTAAGCCTAACAATATATTTTTAGGTCCTGAAGATGCCTGTCAAATCGAGCTAAGCCCTATCACCGAGGCAAACGACTTCGAGAACACCTCGAGGCAGAATCCCGTACCACTCGTCCCATATCTCGAACCAATGACGGAGCCTGAGATTACGTTGGAGCCTGAGACGGCACCACCAGTGGAGGCATCTTCTACAGAAGCAAAGCCAAATGGCAATTCAGACGAACTCGAATTGGACCCTGAGCTTTTAGAAGCCCTTGGTGAGTCCACCAGTGATACCCCAGAGTTCGGTGAAAGAATTCACGCGAGTTTAGCCAAGTTATGGCTTCCTCTTCTCGTCAAAGGCTTGCCCAAAGAAAAAAAAGAAAAACTGTTAAAGGAATACTTAATTCCCGATAACTGTAGGCTATTGCAGGCGCCTAAACTAAACGCCGAAATATCGGCGGCAGTTATAGATTCTGTAAGAAACAGAGATAAGATCCTTGTTGGTCACCAGCAGCAACTCGGGTCGGGGATAACAGCCATTAACAGGGCCCTGAATGTTCTCTTAAGCGGGGACGACAAGAAGAACGCTATCCAACATCTTAGCAATGCCTGTCGGATTCTTTCGGATTTACATAGTATAAATACGAATAGCCGCATAAAGCACATTGCACCAAACCTTGATAAGAACTTTCTCCATGTAGTCCAAGATTCTACACGAGACGAAACTCTGTTTGGAAATAAACTTGCAGAAAAAATAAAGGCAGCCAAAGCTATTGAACGACAGAGCCTGCAAATCAAAAAGAACCATCCAAAACCATCCGGCTCTCAATGCAATAGTAGCCGCTCTTCTAATGCGGGAAACTGGTCCGGCCCACCCCGATATGCATCGAACCGGGGCAACTGGGGTGGGAAGAAAATGACGTCACAAGGTCGCCGGCCATACCCGAGCTCGATGCAACAGCAGCCTGCGTCAAACAAGCCTCGTGCTCCGGCGCCACAATAGATCAGGTACACGCCGGACATATTAAACACTTCTTCAATTGTTGGACGAGAATCACCAACAACCCAGTTATATTAGACTGGATACAAAATGGTCTCTACTTACCCTTTTGCAAGAAAGTCACCCAAATTAATGTGCCTAACAATACTTTTTCAGAATTAGAACTAAAAGAAATGTCAACTGCAATTCAAAAACTAGTTGACCTAGGCATTCTGCAATAGGCAGAATGCCTTCCAAGTAGTGATCAGTTTGTCTCCAGAATATTCCTTGCTCCTAAAACAAATGGCAGTAAACGTTTTATATTAAATTTGAAATCGTTAAACAAATATGTTTCAAAGTTTCATTTTAAGACGGAACATTACCGAACAGCGGCAAAGTTAATACCTGAACACGGTTACTTAGCCACAATAGATCTGAAAGAAGCTTACTTATTAATACCTATCTATGCCGAACATACTTAAGATTTCAATACAAGGAAACCACCTATGAGTTCACGTCCATGCCCTACGGGCTATCCGTGGCCCCTAGAGTATTTACTAAGATTATGAGAGAAGTCATAGGTAACCCATTTGAGAAGTTAGGGTTTTAATTCAGTAGTTTATTTAGATGATATTCTCTGCATCGGAAAAACTTATGCAGATTGTAAATCTAACGTAAATGAAACTTTGAAACTGTTACAGTGCCTAGGCTTTGTCATAAATTTTGTTAAAGTTCGCTTCAACCTAAGCCTACCTAATACAAAATCAGAATTATGAAAGGAAAATCAATTTACCCAGTATTTTACTAGAAGATCTTACGTGGTGGATCAATAATATTAAAACAATAACACATCCAATGCGAAATGCCAGCTATAATATCGAATTATATACAGATGCATCACGAACCGGCTGGGGCGCAGTTGGCGACGACGAACGCACTCACAGAGGCTGGTCAGTTAACGAATGCAAATACCACATAAATTACTTGGATCTATGCAATCTTTCTCGGACTAAAAACCTTAGCATCTAAAGAAACTCACTGCGCGATACTTTTACGCGTAGATAACACAACCGCTATTAGCTATATAAATCGTATGGGCGGAATACAATTCCCTCACTTAAACAAAATCAGTCGGCAAATTTGGCAATGGTGTGAAAATCGTAACATCTGGATTTGCGCGTCATACGTCAATACAATGGAAAATTGGGCAGATGCCGAATCTAGAATTATAAATCCCGATACGAAATGGGAACTATCTCCTACCAGCTTTCAAACTATCGTGTTACATTTTGGTCAACCAAATATCGATTTATTCGCCTCCCGCACCAATGCCAAATGTACCGATTTTGTTTCTTGGAAACCTGAGCCTGATGCAATGGCTGTAGATGCTTTTACTATAAGCTGGAGTGGACGTTATTTTTACGCATTTCCCCCATTTTAGATAATATTAAATTGTTTAAGGAAAATTATGGATGACAAGGCATACGGAATACATGTTTTCCCCTATTGGCCTTCACAGGCCTGGTTCCCTTTATTACAAAGTTTAATAATGTCAAAGATTCTGTATTTGCGTCCTAGTAAGACTCTTTTACAATCACATTCCAGCAAACACCACCCGCTACACGCGAGCCTTACCTTGGGTGTCGCGAGGCTTTCCGGCAGGCTTTCTCACAAAGATGTCCACCAGAAGCCTTCGACCTCATGCTAGCATCACTCTCCGATAGTACCGTGAAACAGTATAATGTCACCTATAGGTCATGGTGGAGTTTTTGTGACGACAGTAATCTACAGAAATATTAATCCATTTCAACCATCTGTAAAACCTGTTTTATCATTTTTGACAGAACAGTATAATAGAGTTTGGTCTCATGGAAGTCTCAATTCCCATAGATCGGCGCTATCATTACCTACTGCTTAGTAACAACATAGGTTCAGACTAACGATTAAGTCGATTATTAAAAGGAGCTTATAAATTAAAGCCTAATGTTCCCAAGTACATACAGACTTGGGATCCTCAACTTGTTTTAAATCAAGTTGCAAAGTGGCATCCGAATACGACTTTAAACTTGGAGAAAATTACAAAAAAATTAGCAATTTTATTAGCCCTATGTACAGCCCATAGAGTACAAACTCTCTCACTAATTAAATTGGAAAATAGATAGATAGATAGATAGATGCACTTTATTGCACAGAAAATTTACAGAAATTGGTTTTACAGACATATTTAAGTACAATATAGGCGGTCTTATTGCTAGAGAGCAATCTCTTCCAGACAACCTTTAGGTAGATGAAATAGTAGACATCGACAAACGAGTACAGCCGTGCAAAATGTTTGAGAAAAATACTTACAGAAAATATCAATATAATTACTATAACGAGATTAAAATATAAAAAAATACGTACAAATAAATAAAAATAAATAAAACTATAATAAATAAATAAATACCTATATAATAAATATATAAATTTCCATAAAGTATTTATGATTTAAACAATTAGAAATAAATATATGAAATCAAATTAATTACCAACAATGCTAAGCATTATTTTAATACTTTGATAAAGGATACAAGTTCGGATTTAGTTAAGAGAAAGAAATAAAGATTTTACTCTTGATTTGAAAATGGGAAGGGACTCAGATTCCCCGATAGGTAAAGGAAGGGAATTCCAGAAGCGTATGGACTGGACAATGAAAGATTGTAAGTATATAAAATATATCTTTTACTCATAACAATGCGAAGATCTTAATTACAGACATATTATAGACTTCCGCCCCAGACCGAGAGCAACCTTTACTACTGATACCGTTTTTCTTGGAAAATGTAAATATTTGCCCAGCTACCGTTTTAAAAGATTATATCGTCGTAACAGAAAGTAAAAGAAACGAAAACAGAGTTAAACTGTTTCTCATTCACAAGTCGCTGCACAAACCGGGCACGACATCATCAATTAACCGATGGATTAAGCAAGTAGGTACTATTAGAGAGCGGGGTGGATAGACGTGTCGACGTTCGGTGCACACAGCACCCGGCACGCCTCCTCTGCCACGGGCCGTGCCGGCCTCAGCATCGATGCTTCGCGCGATTTTACAATAAAACCCTTGTTGATGAAGGGAATTTTGCTAGAGCCTTACGTCCAATTAGAACTAAATAATAGATATTAATTTACCTATACAAGTTATGTTTTGTGCATGTGAAATCTTTATTATTAAAAACGTATTCGATAAAACGATTGAAAACTAATAAATCCAGTTAAAAGTTAATAAGTTTTATTTCTTCGATATCGAAATAATAAATATTATTTTATTTTACCGAAAAATTTTTTGCTCTAAAATTCAACTTGGTATCATCTCATATCTGGAAAATGAAGCGATGAAATATAAGATCAAACGAACTTCTAAAGTGAAGTTCGATCGTTATTATATGAATCGCTTCATTTGAAGATATAATGTTCCCCGCAGACAGTGACGCAGTGCAGTAAGTATTCCTTAAGATAAAAAAAAGGTGCTCAATAGACAGCCGCCCCGGATGCTAAACCTTACTATGCTGCAACTGCCAAATCCGCTCTGCCCACCAGACATTTAAGTGCAGTAATGGCCCTTGGATGATATTTCGTTTTATTAGTGGCTAGCTGTGCCCGCGACTTCGTTCGCGTGGACTACATGCTTTTATGGTCGGTTTTACCCCTTTCTCCCCTAATATTCGAAACAAAAAGTAGTCTATATTTTAATCCAAGTTTCGAGCTATATTTGTGCCAAATTTCATATCTCTAACTTCAAAAATAAACATTTTTCCATATAAACTTCCATATGGTATTACCCCCCTCCCCCCCCTTATTTTCTAATAAAAAGTAGCCTATATCCGTTCTTGAGATTCAACGTATACCTATACCAAATTTCATCAAAATCGGTTGAGAGGTTTAAGCAGGAAAGCGTAACAGACACACAGACAGACAGACAGAGTTACTTTCGCATTTATTATATTAGTAGGGATTCTGAAAGCGGGTTTCATAAGGTTTCTGCTAAATTAACAATTTTTTTTGTCAGACAATTGGGTGATTTTTAATTAACATTTTTACTCTTAGGTACTGCAAGACGAATAATATGAACAATTTAGCGTGGTTTCCCAACTAAAATGCAGTACGCCGACGAAACTTTAAGGTTTCCTATCTAAAATGCAGTAAGCAATTGGCTAAAAATCACCAAGGTTGCGAATTTCAAGATTGATTTTATGCCAAAAAAAATTTCAAGGTATAATGATGACTCTTAGTTTATACTGTTGCAAAATTTGTACGTTAATAAACTTTGACAGGGCAGCGCACATAATTCTATACTTTTTTTGTAATATTGCTTTTTTGGAGTTCTTTTTTTATTTTTTTGTTTATCAGGAGTCTTCATTACGCTGTAATTAAAAAACAACGAATTTGTCAAATAATTTAATGAAAAAATGTAAATGAATCGTCATTGGGAGCGTACCATCATGTCCGAGAACGTTTCCAAAATGACCGTTCTCGAAATGACGATTTCAAATAAGCGCGCGCTTTGATAATTCAGCAGCCATCTTAAATGCGACCTGGCTTTGTCAATAGTATTATATTTGAGGTTACTTTGTTATTCCGGGTTGTAAAAAAGAACCACATCAATAATTAAATGTAAAAAACACGTTCACGAATTGACGGACTATTGATGTACGCTCTTCGAATAATTAATTGAAAGGTACTTACCACTTAGATATTAATTTATTTGCCGATAAATATACTGACAGCCGGCTTTGTTGTGGTTTGCTTGTTCACTCACGGTTGACACAGAATAGCTGCGTAAAACTTAAAACTATTTTTGTTCAGTTATCAATACGTTCACTGAAATGACTTATGCGCTATTGGACAAACTATTTTTGCATTTTTGCAATTAAAAAAAATATATCTTTCAGTACCCTTTTCGAAACTACATTTTGTATAAAAAATACGGTATACCAAGTGTACAATGCGTACAATGTATAAATGACTTATGGTTTTGCGATGGTTGATGATCCCAAACTACAAAATTAAAAGGCCGTTGCAATTTAAAATCCAAGATAGTAGGCCAATATTTTTCAACCATTCGTTGACAACTGCTGTCAAAAAACAAAAGCCGACTATTTTGTTCCTTTATTTTTAGAAACAAAAGAGATCGAACTAAGAAGTTGCAATATCCCTGAACATTCCGCCCACCAAGGACGACATTTTTATGAAGTCCTTAATTTAAAATAAAACCCGCCCACCATAGATATACACGCATTGAAAACATTAAATAAAAAACATTTAGGTATTTTATAAAGAAAAAAATTAAAGTTAGCCTACTTCGAAACATTATCTGATTTAATTTATAGTAAAAACCATTGGTATTTTAATCAGATTACCTATTTTTGGTTCGCAAAGTTACAATTCGCGTGGTGCTATCGGGACGAAACAAATGTTTGAAAACCACTCAACCAAGATGGACACACAGATCTCATTTATGTAAAGGTAAGTCAATTTCTTTTACTAGACCGATCTTAGGGTCAAGCGTATGATGAGAGTTACTGTGTATGACACAATTATATTACGTATTTACGAAACAAGCGTCGTCAAAACTGCTGCCACATCCGCTAAGTTAATTGTCATTTTTACGCAAAAGATAATGTTTCAAATTTTTCAAATCTGTATGATAATTTCTTCATTTACTTTGTATTACAATATTAGCTATGAAAATACTTGATGCTATCAATCCGTATCGTTTGTTCCAGCCATATCTAATAAAACTATTATTTAAGTTATAGGTCCTGTCTGCGGTGGAAGTGTTACTGTATACCTACTGAAATTCATCGGTTCGTCGATTCCAGGTAAGTCCCAAGAGTTTATAATTATTTCATCTGCTTTCAGGTTTATTTCTTCTCCCATATCCCTTCTTTTTTCCTCTTTTATCTTATCCAGTAATTTACCACCACTTATCATTCATTTTTGCAACACAAACCCTGCTTTCTGAACAGCATATTTACTTCCCTGTAAATTTGAATTCCTTGTTTATTTGTATAATTATTGCCAGTATGTAAACTATCCATATTAAAATATTTTATTATTTTTTTTCAGATGTATCCGGATACTGTGTACCCTCGTAACTGCTAAAATGATTTTACTTCTAGATATGAAGCTAAAGAAGTTGCAAAGGTTATCCTAATAAACGATATTCTTGAAAACTTGTGTTTGATTTAGTATCCACTTTCTGTTATGCCATTTATCTATCTATCATTTAGATAATTGTCATTTTTATCTTTACATGATGCGTCAAATACTATTTGTTCTTTAGTAGTGTCCTTATACTCTCTATTAATGGTGTGATGTTGTAAATAAAAAGATTCTTCCTTATTACGATCTACAACAGGAATACCTTCACTATGCTGCAAATCATTACAATCTTCAATTACTTTGGCATAAGTACCTTTTAATGTCTCATTCCTATTATACTTATATTTCAACGTCTTCCGCCTTTTATCTGCAATTCTTTTAGAACCTTGAAATTCAAAATTCCTTTCTCTGAACGGAAGCCGAACGATATATCGTCCCTGCGAGTCTCTGCGTATTCTTTGAGCATAAAACCTCTCACACTCTTTTTCCTCCTGAGTGAGGATTTTAGATTGACTCTTGGGATCAGCTTCCAGTTCCTTGATTACCTTTTGATAATCATCCCTTTCAGTCATCGCTAAAGTATGCATAGTAACAATATTACCATCATGTTGACCTTGTTGTATTGAGCCAGATAGTATCCAACCCAACGACGTATTTTGAGCCACTAGAGTACCTTCTGAGTTCCGTTTAATCCCATTTTCGATTATACGACTGTAAATGTCTGCTCCTAACAACATATCAATTCTGTTAGGCGTGTGATATTGCGGATCAGCCAAATATATATCACTTACCTTTATCCAATTAGATTCTACCACTTTCTTGCTCGGCAAAAAAGATGTAATAGACTTGAGAATATATGCTTGAACTGGTATTTCAATGTTAGAATCAAATCTAGAATGAATTTTCAACTGCACCATATATTTAACTGTGATGTTTTCGTTGTTTTCCAATCCACAAATCTGTCCCTGTACTGGTATTTTCTGGAGACCCAAGTACTGAGCAACTGATTCGGTGACAAATGAGGCTTGTGAACCTTGATCAAGTAGTGCTCTGATAAAATGATGCTGTCCATTGTATGATGCTGCCTTAACTAACGCTGTAGGTAAAATTACTTGATTATTTACAGGCACCTCACTGGTCGAATGACAACTGACTATTGGGTTATTTTTGACGGAGTTGACCGACACCTCGCTGTCAGCCAATAAATATTTTGAATTGTCACTAGATGTAGAAACAAAAACATTGCTGTTCTCCCTTTCGACTCCATTACCAGATGAACACCCAGATATACCGGAACCTTCTTCATTCGTATTTTTAGGATGGAGCATCGAATGATGTCTTCGCTTACAAATACGACAACTAGAAAGATTTTGACATGTCTTGGCTGCGTGGTGTCCAAAGCAATTGAAACACAAACGACTTTTTTCGATAAAACTTCTACGACTGTCTACGTCTTGCTTTGCAAACCCTTTACAATTACCGATCCTATGATCCTCAGAACAAAATTCACACTGTGTGTGTGTGGTATGAAGTACCCTAGGTTTATGTACAATTTGTGTTTGAACAGTTTGTGGTTTGTGGGGCACTGAAGACTTAGGCTCTAGAAACTCTAAAGCGCGGTATCGTTTTGTTAAAAAATCTTTAAATTGAGAAAATTTAGGTAGTTCGTCTAATTCACTAACATTGCTAATGTAAATTTCCCATTCTTTTCTAGAGTCAAAGTCAAGTTTTAATGTTAAAATATGTATTATCAAAATATCCCAGGATCCCACGTCCACGCCAATATTTGACAAAGCACTTAAGCAATCAGTTGTTGTATCAATCAAACCTTTTAACAAATTAGCTGATTCACCAGTAATATTTCGTTGACTTAACAACCTTTTCAAAATAGAATGACATACAAATTTCTTATTATTATATCTAGAATTCAACATTGACCAACATCTTTCATAGTTTGAATCAGCTATTGGAATTTGCCTAAGCAACTGTTCAGGTTCACCAGATATATAGCTCTTTAAATAATGCATTTTTTGCACATTATCGATTTGAGTGTTTGTATGAACTAATGAAACAAATAAATCTCTAAATGTGTTCCATTCAGAGTACTGCCCTGTAAATGTTGGGATGACAATTCGAGGTAATTTAATATTTGGGCCTTGAGAGCTGTTTGAACTGTCATTAGATACTAATTTTACAGGTTTTTCAAATGAATCCATCATACATTTTAAGTCTGACTTATACTCAATATACAACTCTTCTACTAATTCATATGTATCCTCCTTAAAATACTGTAAATCTCTATCCTTAGAAGCCTTCACAATTTCATCATGAGTGTCATTGAACTTTCCCCACAATTCATTTAAAGAATCTAACCTAGCTTCCACATACTGTAAATTTAATCTTTGTTTTGGGGATTTTTTATAATTTTTAAAAGCTTTGGTCATTCGATCATACGTATCTAACTGCAAATGTATTAAGTCTTCCATTATTATTACTAAAAAATAAACTTAATGTACACACTAACAAAATTATGTAAAAATTAGTTATTTAATTTTGCACTTTTCACTTCTCGCTGGATATTACGCCGCTGTAGGTAGGTAACTAAACTTTTATTATGTAAGATTTACTGTAGTTCCCAATCACGTAGTTTTCTTAATATAAAATTCGTCACTTACAGTTTTTCCGCTCTAACTTCAATGGACTGTATAATGTTAATGCCGTACGTAGCACGCCTAGTGCTCCGTGCGCGCTCCCTTCTCGCGTCGACCCACGAAATTGCGCCTTCCCTTATCCTGACAATCCCGCCACTCCCGGAATCGTCTGCAGCAGTCAGTTCCACCTTTGTAACTGCCGCTGCTGAAGTAGGTCGTCAGCCAGTTGAACAAGCGATCCAAACGCCCGACTAACAAACCGTTGTAAAAGACGCAGCTCTCGACCACGAGCTTCCGACTAACTCCCATCCGGCTCGAAGGACCAAACAATGTACAATGCGTACAATGTATAAATGACTTATGGTTTTGCGATGGTTGATGATCCCAAACTACAAAATTAAAAGGCCGTTGCAATTTAAAATCCAAGATAGTAGGCCAATATTTTTCAACCATTCGTTGACAACTGCTGTCAAAAAACAAAAGCCGACTATTTTGTTCCTTTATTTTTAGAAACAAAAGAGATCGAACTAAGAAGTTGCAATATCCCTGAACACCAAGTAATGACAGAAGTTGAATTCCTTAAATTTTTCATTAGTATTTTGGACTTGTTGTTAAAGATCCTGCATTAGGACGCGTTCCCGGAATGACTTTCTCTGTATTTATATTGATTTAACTAAAAATTTACTTCTTTAATAAATTGTATTATTTGATGTACACACAAAACAGGTTCGTTGTAATATTTTATTAATTATTTTTTCTCGATAAAGTAAAGATTTAAGGCATTAAATTACTAGCAAAGCTAATTCTGCACCTTGATGATTTTGAGCCAATTAAACTTTACGGCCTTTTAGATAGTTTCATATTTTTGTAAAACAAAATAAAACTAATTAAAATGCAGTAAAATTTAGCTCCATACAAATTATCTTACTGCAATTTGAAAAAAATATAAACTGTCACGAACTCCCAACTAAAATACAGTAAAATACAGCATTACTACAGATTAAGTTGGATAACATAGTGTATTGATAATTGTGTGTAGGTAGGTAACATAAACGAAACACGGAACCCTTATGTATTCGTGATGTCTGTCTGTCTGTCTGTCCGTCCGTATGTCACAGCCACTTTTTTCCGAAACTATACCACCAATGCTGTTGAAACTTGGTATTTTTTCTGTGAACCGCATTAAGATTTAGCATAAAAATAGAAAAAAAAACAATAAATTTTTGACTTCCCATACTTTAAACAGAAACTCAAACCAATACACGTGGGTATCTATAGATAGGTATTAAAAATGATATTGAGGTTTTTAATATAATATATTTTTTTCTAAATTTAATAGTTTTCCCGAGAGACACTTCCAAAGTGGTATAATGTGTTTTAAAACGTAAGAAAACAAAAGAGATAATGATAAAACTTAAAAATATGATGACATTACCATGCAAACTTCCACCGAAAATTGGTTTCAACGAGATGTAGAAAGTAGTTTTTTTTAATACGTCATAAATGGCACCTTTAATTCTATCAACACCAATGTGAATTTTTATATTATATTACTTGCTGTTACGGAACCCTTCATGGGTCCGAATCGCACTTTGCCGGTTTTTACAATTTTGTAGTTAAAAGACTGTTTTATAGTGATACATAAATGATGAAACTGGCTGTGCATTACATTTTGATATGTACTTTTTTATTATTTTAAACCTAGTGCATAGTAAGAATGAGAAGAGGCGTCAAAAGCTAAACTCAACAAATGTTATTTCAAACATATTCAACTGTTAAAAGTAACAAGCTATTTCTAGAAGCTAATTATTAAAGACTTACCTATGTAGACTAGTGTAAGTGTGTGAGGTTTTGTATTTATTTACATTTAAAAATAACCACCTTTATTGAGTAAGTATATTTTATTATTTAACATTTAATATCCTTATGTTATTATTCCATATTACTATACAACTAAAATGCAGTATTTGCCTTTGCCTTACTGCATGTTAGTTGGGTTTATTGACAAAACAACTAATGTAAACGCAGTAATGTTACTTTATATTGCATTTTAATCAGTTTTAATGTGTTTTTTTCCAAAAAAGGGGGTGCAGTAACTCCGGCAAAATAGCAAACGGCCCACGGGGATTAATAAATTCATTTATAGAGATATTTTTTTTTTCATTATGATAATGATTGTTTTTAGTGTTTCGATTAAATCAGAACGACCAAAGGGAAAACTTTATTTATTTAGCTTCTGACACAGACTAAATATCACATAGTTTCTTATAATAAGGAAAGTAATTTTCTTAGAATAAGGAAAGTAATATATGACGTGATGATCACCATCAATATCGGCGATCGTTGGTTTCAGAACGAAACAATTTGACATCTGGTTATTTTGACGTTGACGTTTATACACGAACGAAAGTGGGTCAAGAACTTTTACCACAACAGTTGAAATAGAAAGTTAAAAGTTTACGCTAGATACTCTAAATCCCGTTATAACTACTAAAACATCTATGTCAGACACTCTCCAATACCGGCCCAAAACAGACGTTCGTCATGTTAAATATTATTGATATAATTTTCCTAGGTTTAGCTTTTGGGGTAACTTTCACCGGTTTCCTAATCAATAATTTTGAAAAACATGTTCCCTCCTTCATAATAAAAGGTTTCAAGTATGGAAGCTTCGCGTATAAAGGCTCGGACGCAAATTTCTTGCAAGTGATAGAAATACCGAAATCATGGTACAAGCATTTTTACCTATTCGCTTCGTGCTTAGGTTCTATGACACTAGCATGTACATTTCTCGTATATTTCTTAGATTACAGTGTTAATAGGTACGTATCGTTATTTTTGAGGATACTTCTGGAACAAGACGAACCTTCAGGTAAGTGATATAAACCTACTCTACCTTTGAAACATTATAAAAAAGATTACAATACCCTAACACTAAAGAGTATATAGGTAAAACTCCGCTTTTTACTCTTACTCAGCCCATTGCTAGTTGAACTCGATAATAGTGAAAAATATCAACCTGAGTATGTACACCCACAGGCAAAAAAGTGTAAAAACTTGAGTTCTTACATCTTTGCTATAAGATTCCCTTTAGCATTTTTAAAGACACATACTTGTTCCTGTACTACTTTTCTGTTAATATTCTCATAACTCAACTGTTTTAGGCTGTGTCCCAGTTGGGAAACAGTAGGCAGCAAAGTTTCAACTAGCTGATTGAGTGGCTTACATGTCTTGCAATATCATACATTATTTTTACTAACCTAATGGTAATGGTTAGTGCTCCTTGATAGGCAGTCATGAGTTGTGGGTTCATCCCCACCCAAGATAAATATTCATGATTTTTCCTATTATATGCTGTCTGACAATTTGTTTTAAATTTATCTAGTACAACCAATGAAAGCAACTAGTTCGACTAAAAAACTATTTAGAACAAATTAACACAGGTTTAGGACATATAAAAGCCTGCTTTGAAAGTCTGAACCTCCACAGACTTAAGCCTTACAAAATACAATCATTTGTAGCCTTCATATGTTTTAAGTAAAATATGTTGCTGCATTCCAGTATCTGCTACAGCTACAATACTTGCAATGGCTCTGCTTTTGGTGCAGTGTCTGAAGAGATTCTACGAAACACACTTCGTTCAAGTGTTCGCAAAATCAAGCGTTATGAACCTGGGGCATTACCTATCTGGTATAATACATTACTCAGCACTCTTCATCACTGCAGTTGGCCAAGCACCATTGTTCTGTGGTAAGTTATCATGGAAACATTGTAATTATTTAGTTCACAATTTGTATGCGATCTGTGTACAAATGGTCTGGCATATTGATTAGCTGCATATGTTAAGTTGTGAGTATTATTCCTCTTGTCTTTATATTAGAAGGCCACTGTTACTGACTAACTGATCTGTAAATGTGCAACTGAAATATTGATTATGATACATGTTTTTGAAAAAGGAGGTCTTAATAGATAGAGGATTCATGGTTCCTCTCTGTGTATAAAGGAATAAAACCCTAAAAATGTGTTATATATCTTAGGCTAACCTCATCCTAAGTATTTCAGTTAAGAACAATGAAGTTTATTCATTCTTTTTTTTTAGGTTCTGATAAAAGGGAAAATATTGTCTGGAATGATACTCCGACCAAGTTTCTGGCTGTACCTTGCATCTGTATCTTCCTTTGGGCGTCATATGAGCAGTATCAAACTAACCTCATATTTGCAAACTTGCGAAAAGACAAAAAATCAGGACAAGTGGTAACAGAAGACCACGCAGTTCCCCATGGAAGGATGTTTCGTTATGTGTCAAGCCCACACAGAATGTGTGAAATCATGCTTTATACTGTTTTGATCATCCTTGTGCCAACAAAGACTTTCTTCTCCATTTATTTATGGGTGCTGGCAAATCAGGTATCTATGTCCAACTTTCTCTTGTTATCTTTTCTTTTACAGACTCATCAGGTTCACAACAGTAGGGTGTGAAAGAGGTCTTTCGTCCCGGTGTGTGGTTTCTGGTCTTTATGTTTTAAGTCTCTTGTGCAATCTTGTCAGTTGTAGCCCAGGCTAACCCAATTTGGCACAGACAAGTGGATGAAGGAAGCAGTATGCCATTGTGCATTTAAAATATTTTGAATTTCTCTTACTACCTAAATGTCATTAATCTCTGATCAGTGCCATTTAGTAAATACTAGTCTGTCAATTGAACATCTGATAAGAAACAACACGAAATGTGTTTAGTTTTACTTGATTAAATGTTATGTTTACGTATAAACATTTCCAAAATTATGCCTGCTAATTTTTATATTGACTTACATAATATTTTCTCTTTTCAGATTCAAGTAGCCATTCAAGTTCATGAATGGTACAAAAAAACTTTCAAGAACTACCCAGTTGAAAGAACAGCTATTTTCCCATATGTATTGTAATATCTTTTAATATTTTTTTTATGTTAATTTATTTTAAGGCAAGTTGGCTATTGTGAAGTAAATCACTTTTATAATAGAAAGTCATATTACATTCTTAATTTAACGTTAACTTAATGTGTATACTATTTATTGATTCTTTTATAGGGCACAGCTTTTATAAAAAACAATGTCCAAGAGATTTTGATTTTTATCACATTATAATTAATAAAAAAGCTTTTAGTGCTGTTATTCTAACTTATTACTGTATAGTGTTGTAACTTAAAAGACTGAAATGTAGAGTCTATTAAAATTTATGAGAACTTTTTAGGTATTAAAACCAAAAACAAATAACTATTTTATTATTTATAATGTTATCTTTAATCAGGTTAAGAACATTAAAAACATTTTTAAATTAACTTATTTTTATTTTGTGTCAAAATTAATTACGGTTAAATACATATTGCATAACACATCACACCATTAATTGCACACACTAAATATCACTTCACTCTTATTTGAAGAGAAAACTGAAACAAAAGAAATTATTCTAAGTCATTGTCCATTGCATTAAAATTAACATGTAATAGCAGAAAATTAATAATGATTAAACTTTGATAAGAATGACACGGAGATTAAACTAATTTTAAAGATAAAGTAATAGGTTGAGTAATAAATTTTTTTGTTCATGTCTAAATATAATTATTATTGCTAACGCCCAAATGAAATGCCTAAAGATCATACTAATATTAACATGATGATAAGTTAATAAACATACATCCATTTATGTCAGGATCTGGGCGTCTACTCTTGAAAACGAAACGAACAAACGAAAGGTTTCGTTTTTGAAGATTGATCTAAAGTTAGGGAATTAAAACGTGATTTTTGATTTGTATAAATAATATTTTGTTTTTTGATAACGCTTTATTCGCATACGAAGTGTGTTAGTTGCGATAATGAGGAACAAAAAATACTAAACGTCATCGGATCCGACATATTTCGTTTTCAAGAGTAGACGCCCAGTCTACGAGTATGTCATTCAAATTCAAATATTTCTTTATTCAAGTAGGTTATATATAATAACACTTTCGAATCGTCATTGAATGTAATGCATTTTCTCGGTAGGATTTGATTCTGAACTGGCTGTAGTTCAATTTTGGTTTGTAGACATTTTGACGATGCATAGGTGTTGCTTGTAATCAACATGAATAACTGAATTTATTTATTTTTTATTTAGCACTTCAATATTGACCTCATCCCACCTGATGTTAAGTGGTAATGAGATCTTAGCTTAAGGGCGACAAGTATAATGATAAGATCAGACAATAGACACATTTTAAATATATTTTATCTATAAATAGCATGAAGTCGCGAGTAACATTTAGTTAATAAATCTTTTCGCGTACAATCATTAGACGAAATTAATGTTCTGTCTTCATATAGTCGTAATAAGGGTCCGCGTACGAAAAATCGACTAGATGGCGATAAGTAGGTATAGGCTTTATATGACATGACGGACGTGTCATCATGACATTTAAATCACCAATCAAATAACAGTTGGACGTCTACGTATCGCCATCTAGTGGATTTTTCATGCGGGAACGCCCTCTTTAGTCGCATATATAGGTAAGTTTACTTGTACAAACCTGTAAGGATACCCCTGAGTCTTCGCTCTAAACACGGACAGCAGTAGGGAGAAGAAAACGCAGACAAGCACCAATCCGACCACGGATTGGAACCGGCGTCTCTTGCCTTCCGCCTGAGTGCGGGCTGGATCAGCGTTCTTGACACCACCAGCCGCTTCTATCATAAGAATCATGCCGACCACCACAGCCCCGTCTGAGGTAATGTGTTCAGGAAATTAGAGTTGCTCTACTGCAAATGCTATTGTTGAAATATTCAACGCCTGGTCAAGGGGGTCTACTTACAAAAACGAAACATGTCGGATCCCATGACTGGTAGCAATTTTTAATTTTCATAAACGTAACCTCATGGTTCAACTCACTTCGAATGCGGGTAAAGCGTTTGAAAAAAATATTATTTAAGCAAATCATAACTCGCGTTTGAACTCCGGATTTTTTAATAATCGTCAAAAACTTAACCTGAAAATGAAACTAACAAACGAAGTTACTTTCATTTTTGGGAGTAGGTTTCATCAGATTAATCTGGATTTTTAAATCATTTAATTTATTAAATATTGTAAAACTTTGCCATTTAGGCTATCCAAATTTGGCCCATCCTCCCCATAACAGCAAAAATAACGACTCTCGGGGTACACGATGCCCTAACTATGTTAGCAAAAAAACGGGGGGCTGTGAAATGGAGTGTAAATGGATGGGGTCACTAAGAAATAACTGGCGAACTCCAAGCAAGTCGCCAGGGGTTTAAATAGATGTAGAAACATTTTTTCTTCCCTTAGAAATGTTAAGATATTTTTAAAAGGATACTCAAAATCGCAACAATGTAACTCTCCAAAACGAACTGTCCATGTGAACCGCCATTTATGTACACCGGTCCATTCTTTGTTCTATGGAAGAAGGGCGGCCCTCTGATCTGGTTCCACATCTGGCCGGAGACCATCGCGAAGCAGAAGAACACAGCAGCCACTGCCCACATCTGCTTGTTGTAAAGGAATTCTAGATTGTTCCGACGAAGGTAGAGGAAACCAGCGGCCAGAAGGAACAATGTACCGAAAGCCACTGCCCCCGAATAATTGGGCGGCCGGAATATTCTTATCTGTAAAACAATAAAATAAATAAATAAATATTGGACAACATCACAACATCTGATTCTGTGGTAAGTAAGTAGTTAGTTTCAGAAGTCATCGACTTTGCGTTCCAATATTTCCAATCGAAAAGTCCATAGTACGTGCATTTTAAGTCTGTGGGACAGAGTAGACAGACATCCCTAAAATGATGTTTCGCGAGCCGTGACGTAACACTTTCTGATCGGCGTTTTCAGTCACGTGACTTGATGCCTATTCTATTGGATTTTCTTTTCCAAAAATTTTATAATCTTTGATGTTAATTATGTTTGTTTTTCCCTATCAAAATTTCTTAATCTATCTATACTAATATTTAGAAAAAATATAGAGCATTTAATATATTATTGTCCTTGAAGTTTTATTTGTGGAATTTAAACTTTTGAACGCCATTGACGACTATGACGACCTCGGTGGCGCAGTGGCTAAGGTAGGCGGCCAAAGCGCGAAAGGTTCCGGGTTCGATTCCCGGTCGGGTCAATTTGGAGAACGAACTTTTCTAAATTGACTTGAGTCTGGGTGTGCTGGGATGACGCCACCAGTTATTATCCGTCGTCTGGTACTCATAGTACAAGGGAAAACCTTAGTTTGAGACCAGGTGATTGGTGTGATTGTCTGGCGCATTTATTTATTATTTATTTATTTATTGACAAGTTTAAAGTTACAAAACGGTAGAGTGGCTGCACCGCTATCGATAACTAAAGAAGTCCAAAGGGTCTCGCCGGGTTTCCATATGAAATCTGCACTGGCGTCTTTTTTTACTTTTAAAAGCAAATTTTAAAGGTATCAATGTGGCTGTGATAGTAGGTTACAAATGGTTTCAGTTGAAGTTGAAAAAAATAACATAATTTGAAAAAAAAATACTACTTCTACTTTATTATTTATTTATTTCACAAAATAACTATGCATATAAAATAGGCAGTCCCACAAAACTGTTCACACAGATTGTCTGCGCGATCAAGGTCTAACATAAATGTTAACATAATTGTGCCAAGAGGTACCTATGCACTTTATTTTTATTACTTGCTTCAGTATTCTGGTGACGGGCAAATTGAATACTACGTGTTTCGGTAATTTAACGAATACAGTTAAGTAATTTAATGTAAATATAAAAGCAATCCTCCGTTTAAAGACTATTAAAGCAGCAAATTATTAATTTCGTGGATCACTAAAACGTCTATTGAAAAAGTGTGCATTTTCATATTTATCATAACTGGACGGAAGTCACCGATTTTTATGTATTGTATATGTCGCAGTCATCTGGTTGAATCCGCTATTTCATTGAATGACTGCGACAAATACGTAACTGCCATCCGTTTGAGGAGCATTGTTTTACTAATTATCATCATTGTTTTTTGGGATATAAAATAAATCACGAACTTGAACCCTCCTCTTGACTGGTCTCAATGATATCGGGGTTTTTTTCTGTAAACATAACGAATGAATCGGACTATGGTCTTGAACAAACACTCCAGAAGCACTTTACTTATTATACTAAATATTATAAATACAGTGTAGCATATAAATAAATGTACTAAAACTGTATTAAACCAGAACCTAAACTAAATATATATAATCCTATAAATAATAGGATTAGTTGTTTATTTGAATTGTTCGAGTAACACTCTCTGACTTATTTAATTGATTTAAAATAACTTATCTAGGCGTATTTATAAAACATTTCTTAAACCAGCGCAATGTTACTTTATAGCAGTTCTTAATATTTACTCATACCACAATCGTTGTAATTGATCTTAAACTATTATATTTATTATTTACTAGCTGTGCCCGGGACTTCGTCGATTATAAATGGAGTACTTTGTGTTTATTATTTATTGTTATTTCGTTCGATATACGCTATTTTAGCAATCCCAACTCTACTCTTTCTAAAAAAGATACTCAACTGTGACGCCGTACACCACTAAAATTATTGACTAGTGTTGTGAAACTCATATTGTAGCTATCAAAAATTTAAGAAGTCGTGTCGTATTTTGTTGATGTATTGTTAAGATTTCGAACAAAATCTGGTCAAACTAACTACAATATAACCACTACAACAAAAATGTTGTGTTTTTATTATAATTTGCTTATTTAAACATGTACATGTATTGATTCTGACCTCAAATTGCAAACATAAACCAAATAATAATTTAACATGCCACATCACAAGCGAAAATTTATGTGACAGAAAATTTTATTAAGCTTGGCGTCAGGCGTGAAGAAATTAATTAATTAATTAATTAATTGATTAATTAATTAGCTACAAATTCATGAATATATTTTTTTCAATTCTGCCAAATTGACCATGCTATCCTGATAGAGCTGTCATAAAGCGCTAGCGAGCATAAAAGGTTAAAACCAGTTTTTACTTACTAATATATTCACTACACCCATGCTTTTCTCAATATATATATTTTCTAATACAGAGTGATTAATCAAAATTATGAAATCTTTGCAATTTTATGACATAATGGTAATGAGCAATTAAAATCCTTAATTAAACTTACTCAAGGGGAACACAATATCATTTTAATGAAATATTAAGCAAAGCAAGTTTTTTTATTGTTTTAAGAGTTTGTAATGATCTCACTAAAGCAAAGGAGTGTATAACATTGGGTTCCTATATAAACCCATATGTTGGAAAATATTGTGTGGTAAAACCTTGTAATTATAGCCCAACTGTACAACTAGCGTATCGCCTGTGTGGTATTTATAGAGATTTTAATAAATATAATGCTATAAACCTGACTATAGCCCGATTATTTAACTCGCGTATCGCCTGTGTGGTAGGAAGGGCAAATTTGTAGTGGATGGGAAATGAAAGGAAGCAAATTGTGCAAAAGTATCTACTAATAATCTAATTAAGTTACTATGTGCGGGATTCACACCTTCAGGGGGTGCCAAGTCATATTATTAATCATTGCATAATTACAAATCTAGGATCACACTCTTAAGTTTTTAATAAAAAATATTTTATTTGTGACTGGTCACCTGCATATCAGTCCTGTCCTGGATCCACTTGGCAATAGCCTCAGCATGGATGCCAGCCCGCTCGAAGTCCATGGAGTCAGCAGGCTTGGGTTTACCCTTGGCTGGGAAGTGCATGATTACTGGAGCAGTGTTTAGGCGCAACTGAAATTCATAATTAGATTTTCAGAAATTTACAAATGGATTAAAAGTGAAATTAAATAAATCTTTTAAGGTTTTTCTTTTTCTAGCTTGAATAAAATTGTATTGCTATATTTTATGACGAATAATATCAATGTTAATGGCATGAAATAATTTTTTGTTATTTCATAAAAATGTAAAATCACTTGTCTGTAACCCCCCCACTTACTAAACCCAGTATTCATTGGAAAATAGTCACAATTATAATTATCCTTTTCTCCCTTAACACATGGACCACCATGTCACAGTAGTCACCATGTAGTCATCAGACTACCTTCTTTCTCTGTGATATTTTCATAGCAAATACTCAGTTTATCTACTAAAATTTTTGTATTAAAATCACACAACTTATTGACAATTGTATTATGCTGTATCAAGTAATAATCCTTAGGTATGGTATCACTAAAAACATAACGAAATACTTGCCATTTGGAAGACATCAGACCCCTCATCAAAGTCTACCATTCCGAAGAACAGTTTGTTATTGTAGGCTTGAGAGAATCTGAACGAATTGGCCACGATCATGTACTCGTCGAAAACGTGCTGGCAGATCGCACAGCGGCGCGCCGGAGCCATGGCAGTAAACATCACCACGAAGGAATAATCCCTGGGCGGCGACTTCACATATTCCTTAAACTTATTGAAGTTCAGCGGTATGATAGACTTCTTAGCAGTTATGTCCGTCAACTGCTGCACTTTCTCTTCAAGCTGAAATAGAACTTATCATTGCAAATTCCGAAATAAACGAACGCCGGCTTTCCTCAATAAATTTTACCAACTTACGCCTTTTGCCCGAGTCTGTGCATCGCCTTGATAATATGTTAAAAGAACTAGAAAACATAACAACGCTTTATATTTCATTTCTAGCTAAATTAATATTTTATTCGAGATAGGAGAAAAAATTAAGTTTGTTGAATGTTGAATAATCTGACAGCCTCGCCAACGCAACCAAAACGTCAACGTCAAAATAAATCGCATGACGTGTACCTACTAATTTGTACTATAGATAGAGTACTGCCCACTGCGTATTTTTTGGAATATTTTGGGTACCTAGTACATACTGTAGGTATAAATATTAGGTATATTTCTCCTAACAGTATTACGTCTACGACCCAATCAAAATAATTGTCTAGATTTACTTGTTAAGTGTACATAATCACGGATTTGCAATAAGAAGTATAATTATTCAATATACCAGTTAGAAAATAAAAACAATACCCTTTATAAGAGCATAAAAATGACTAGATTCTTACAAAATCTGATTAGATACCTGCACAGTGTTTTAGAATCACTAGGTAAAAGACATTTTTAGCTGCTAGCCAATATGGATGTAGCATAAAATACTAACTCATATTGCAGAAGAAACCCGTTGTCAATTAAGTACTTTTAGTTTTTGAGAAAATAAATGCTAAAGTTGCCTATTTGGGCGACGTGTCAAACAAGTAAAATATATATTTTCACATATTAGTTCAAGTAGAAAGGATTAATTTATTACCATTAAGGTAGATGAACCATATTACGTAAGTGTACGAAATTCCGTAAGTTTTCGGTTTAGGCCTAAAAATAAGAAAACTTCTAATTGTATCAAAAAGTTATAAAATTAACTTTTAAGTATGTACAATAGAGCTTTAATTACACACGTTAAAAAGAACTGTAACCATCGTCGGCTCAGTTGTCACGTCTCTCTCGGTCAGCCTGCGCCAAACCGCCATAAAGGTAGTGTATGTGTTGCGTACGCGTAAGCTACCGCGCGGATTTTCATAAGGATATTGCGAGTGATAGGTAAGTATATCATAACTAAGTAATGTTATTATTTGGGTTTTAAAACAAACTGATTGATTACCGTTTCAAGTTACTTTATTTAGTTTATAGCGAGTTAATTGAAATTTTCTGATTGCCGCAATTACCTACATTAAAAACCAACCGTGTCCATTATTAGGTACGTAACAATTACGGAATAGAGGAAAGGAAGGTGATTTTGTATTTTGTAATTTGTCCGTAACGAGATGAGTTAAGTAAACGAAAAAAGCTGTTACAGGTCTAATATATAACATAGTTTCTTGGAATCAAATTACGTATTACGATTTTATTTCTGTATGTTATGAAATACGTGTGTAAAGACATAACATTTTTTTACTTTAAACAGATTCCTCACAAATAACATCGGTACAAAATCATTAATTTGTATCTTCCAGTATATTTTTTGGTACATATTACTAATATGATTGCATTCCTATACCTACAATTCAAATAATTTTATGTTGTTAAGAAGAGTTAGGTACTCGTTAGAAATTTATGTTAATCTAACTGCCGCAATTACCTACGCTGTTTTTGGCTGTGTCTCACTCAGGACTACATCATTTCATGGTCGGTTTTACCCCTTTCTCCCCTCATATTCGAAACAAAAAGTAGTATATATTTTAATCCAAGTTTCGAGCTATATTTGTGCCAAATTTCATATCTCTAACTTCAAAAATAAACATTTTTCCATATAAACTTTCATAGGTGGTATAACCCCCCCCCTTATTTTCTAATAAAAAGTAGCTTATGTCCGTTCTTGAGATTCAAGTTTTTTGAGATTCTATACCAAATTTCATCAAAATCGGTTGAGAGGTTTAAGCAGGAAAGCGTAACAGACAGACAGACAGAGTTACTTTCGCATTTATAATATTAGTAGGGAAGTAGGGATTATAAGAAATGTAACCATGACCATATATCGTGCATCTAAGGTATATAACATACCCAACCAGACCTTGCACGACAAAATTAATAAAAAATACAAAAAACAAGAGTCAGCAGGAGCTCCAGTAGTCCTGTCATCGGCAGAAGAAGTTTTGTTGGTAGGTAAATCAACTGCTATACTCAATAGCTAAATAACTGATAGGATTGAAGCGACAAAATCCATTCAAGGACGGAGTCCCTGGCAGAAATTGGTACGAGGCCTTTCTGAAAAGAAGCCCAATGATAACCAAGAGTATGTATGTCAAGCATTGACTACTGCCCGTGTAAACGCTACTGAAGAAAACATAAGGGGCTGGTTTCAACGAGTCCGAAAATATACTGTTTTCCTACACTTATAAAATAAAGTTGTTTTATTTTGAACACGTTACATTTAATTAATGTTTTATGTAATCCTGCAGAAAAACGGTATTTGTCTTCATATGCCGGAATTACCAGCATCCATTTACGGAATTACCTGGAGAGACCAATTTTATACCGTAATAACGGACATTTACGAGGTCCAGAAAAATTACGATGACTTTTATAAAATAGTTTAAATACATTAGTGTTACATACAGTTACATATCAATCTTTTCTCTGAAAACCTCTTTTTACGACTAAACTAACTTCAAATCGCAGATTTTTTCTGATTTACTGGAAATTGCTATCAAGTGCCAAATTGGTGGAATCTCGGAGTTATACTTATTTAATGAAAATCCTTAACTGCTGTAAATTTACTACTGGACAGAAAAACAGGACCCTATTGCTTACTAGGACTTTGCTGTTCGTCAGTCAGTCCATCATCTGTCACTAGGCTGCATGGACTTATGGAGTATAATATTATAATTAAGTCCATGCTAAGCTGTATCTCAAGAACCGTGATAGCTAGTGAGTTATCATTTTCACAGATTAGGTATGTCTGTTGCCGCTTTAACAACATATAGGTAGGTACTAAAAACAAAACAAAATAACTACGGAGGCTCTCTTAACAAACGTGATGTTTAGCCGTTTTTTGCTCGATGTTAGTTATAGACAGACTCCAGGACATGGAAAACTAAAACAAAGGGTACAATATTGTGTCTCAAGGCGTGTGCCTGTGTAATGTGTGTACATCTAAATATATATTTTATCTCATAAAGCAGCTCCTGTCTTCCCCTCCTTCACTATCGCAACCAAATAAATTTTCATGGACCCCATTTTCAAACCAACGGACACCCCGTCCACCGTCCGCCCTCGGGCAGCTTTGGGAATTAGTTGCGTAGACTGGGAACTATGTAGGTACTTATCATTATTCCATTTTACTCAAAGCTTCATAACAGTTTGCCCATCATCCATCACAGAAGACACGGAAGAAGAGTAGGGTAGTAAATCAATCGGAAAATTTGTTTTTCTTGTTTTACTCCCGGTTTGCTCACGGTCAATACGTATATACTACCCAATATTGCTGCGATGTTGGACACGGTTGGTTGAAGACTGAAAATAATATTTTCTTAATTTTTTTTTTTATTTCGAAAGAGATAACGCGGGTGTCTAACGGATACACACACACTACCTGTGGACACACCCTCCCGCACTACAGTAGATAAGAGTCAATGTTTTTAGCAATTTCGAGCAACAAGGGAAAAGTGTGCCAGTCTTGTTCGAAGTGTAGCAAGAACATCAGTACCTTGTCATAATATCTGGATGGCTATATTGCCAAGTTTGGTATCAATTATATTTCTATAAGTTGTTATTGAACCATAATCTAGTCCTTCTCTTTCTTCATTGAAGCCAAGAAATCGAAATAATGTTACAAGGTACTAAGGTGATCAGTCACACAGCAAAGTAATGTTTATGATTAAAATACATACCTAAGAAAATGGCAAAATTAAAAGGGTATAGTAAAACGGACCACTACTTATACTTTTGAAGTGTGAAAATTGAATGAAAGCAAAAAAGCTAAATTGGGAAGTAAGTATGTGTTACTAACTCGAGTGAATGAAAAAAAAACGGTGTCTAAAATGACCAGAAAAAAAAATTGGTATTAACAGAAACACTTGATTTATAATTTACAGTAGTTGTTTTCAAAATATTTTATTAACACAATTCATTCAATAACACCAAAGATTAACATTCTCTAACATGAAACCTAAAATAAAATACAATTTTACCTAGATGTATTTACTTACCAATTTATAATCATTCAAACATCATTTCGACTATGAGGTATACAGAATAAATATTATATTTGAAATATTTCACATAATAAGTCGTCAGAAATGTAATATATTTATTATATTATTATTAGATAATTTGAATACGACAGCGTCATATTAATTATATGAAAGCACCTGCCTAAGCTGCCTTCCTAAGATAATTTTAATACTCGTTCGTTTATTGTGTCGTCTGAATAGGAAAATAAAACACACAGAAAAATCAAGTAGAAACAAAATAATATGGAATGTACAAATCATGTTTATTTACTGATTCCTGGCAATACAATATTTGCGACTCGCTTTTGAATTTATCTCAGTGGTCACAGTGGAGAACAAAGTTATTCACAGGCCCATAACAGTACATAGGATACATACACCCACTATAACACTGAAAGCTATATAGCAGTTGAAAGACGTAAGCCAGGTTAAACCTTAACATCTCAGCAATAGAAATACCGGTACATAGTACCCGGGGGTTTTAACGGTTCATAAATTATTTAAGATAACTTGTTTGGACTTAAATTTCTACTCTAACTGTACATTAGTTTCGCCTTACGCTAAAATAATCTAAAAGTGATATCGTCAGATGGTATGAATCGTTCGCGAGGGATGGAGCGCGCAAAATAATTCTGATATGTCGATAGGTGGATAGAGCTCCTCCTGTCACCGAAACAAAACACGTCGGTAATAAATTAACATTAAAATTACGCAGTCATCGCGCGGTAGCGTCGGTAGAACATGATTGGGGTTCGAACAATGTGATCGTTATAAAATTGAAATAGAAAAATGATTTATACAGTTCGCGGCTCGGGGCGCGGCGCGGCCGCAGCATCGAGGCAGCGCCGGGCCGAAGCTATGCGACAAAATATAAACACGAATAACGTTCAAGTACTCAACAAGTTTAACTATACAAGAAGATGGTGGTGCTCCGAGGCTCTACACGCTGGTGTACGCTACCGCCGACGACTTCCCTGTTGCGCGACACTGAGCAGATTCTGGGGGCATAGAAACTCGGAGCACTGGCGACGGGAGACGAGTGTGCTCAGCAGATTTACTGTTTCGTGTAAAGGTAGATGGCCACGATGAGACCGTATAGACCCAATACTTCAGCGAAAATGAGGATAAGGATCATTCCCACGAATAACCTAGGCTGTTGCGCAGTACCACGGACGCCGGCATCTCCCACGATGCCTATGGCAAAACCAGCCGCCAGACCAGAGAACCCTACGGCGAGACCCGCCCCCAAGTGGATGAACCCTCTGAAAACAAAAGAGAAACACTTCATTAATAAACTAAAAACATTACAATACAAAAAAGAAGTAAGTATGTAAGACTTTGGAAGACTGATAATGAACTTTACAGAAATTTATTTCGAGATAAGGAATTAGTTGTACAGATAAGAATTAAGTTTGAGCTCAAAATATTTTTTAAGAAGGAATCACAAGACATTGAAGCAGGTTATAATATTATTGTAACTTGCGAGGATAGTTTAAGACAAATCTGATTTCTTATAAAACAAGCAATATGGCATTGTTCCAATGAAAAAAATAAATTTTATTCCAACAGGCTACAGTTCCCATTTCTAGTAGATCATAAAAATATTATAAATTGTTATTTCCGTATTTGGTAGACACTATTTCGTGCCAAATAAGACAAAAGAGCAATAATATTGGTGTTACTGTGCCAAGTTTTGTATGTATATTTTTTGATTTATCACCATAATCTTTCGATTAATTTTATTTATCATTAAAATCCTTATCAAAAAATTATTGATCAGCTCAATCATGTTGTTTGAACTTGATACATAAGCATACAATCTGGATTTATTTGGCTTTAGCTACTTAAACAAAACTCACAAACGATTGGTGAAAAATAACCTTAGTTCATTATTCATTGCAAACAAATGTAATAAAAGCAATGATAGTTCAAAATGATTTAATACAATGGAAGGTTTCGAAAATCTTATCAATGGATGTAGAAATGTTTAAGCCCAATCACGCTTAAAGAATGGATTTGTATAAAATTTGGGAAATGAAATTCCAGATTAACATTTTAAAAAAAGTTAGCCAGTAGTAGTAAGTAGAAATAATTAAGTTAACTTCATCTTTTGTAGTAAGCAAGAATAGTAGTTTGATAATTTGTAAAGTAAACCACAATAAAAAAGTTTAACATGTTGAATGTGCCAGGAAATTATTTAAGGAAAATGAATAACAATGTGATGCTCCATTATTTACAATCTGTTCTGTGAATAGGTTTATATCTAATAAAATAACTGAGTAATATGTTAATTATTCATACACTAGTGTTCTCAAATGTTAGTTTGAGATTTTAACTAACAAATTAACAGAACAAGACTTCTCAATTTCAGGTGATCTGTGACCTTCATTTAAATATAATCTAAGTGTTTTCATTAACAACAGCATAAAAAAACTTAAAACATGAAGTTTGTGTAACTGTAACTAAATTCTTGTCAATATTGAATTGTAGTTTTCTATAACCTCAATAAAAAATTCTACAACCTAAATAATAAAAAAACCTAATAGTATCTTGCATTTGACATTATCAAACCTATAATACATTTAATAATGAAAGATTGTCAAGCAGTGAGTTGTTTGAAATAAACCCATTTTGATTGCTTTTTCAAAAGTAATAGAAAACTTTAAACATACCTGTATAGGGGGTAGTTGGCTGGCGCATCCAGGGAACCAGCAATAAGTACAGCTACGACCAGCCCGTAGATGGCGATAATACCCGCCATGACAACAGGAATGATGGATCTCATGATCAGCTCGGGCCGCATCACCGACATGGCTGCAATACCCGTGCCTGACTTGGCTGTGCCATAGGCGGCTCCCAGCGCTGAAAAATGCACAACATAGATGTTTAATGCAAGTGTTTTATGGAATATGTACTAAAAAAACTTTTGCATGGGCATGCCCACACAAATATAGGCGAAGGTTTGTAAGTAAGTGTGTATGTTGTTAGTTCTTCATGCTAAAGCTACTAAATGGATTTGGCTGTAATTTGGTAGAAAGATTGATGAAAATAATAGTTTAACATATAGGATACTTTTTATCCTAAAATAATGTAAACGAAGTCACTGGCAATAGCATGTATTGCATGAAAGTTAAAGCTGGGTTAAGCATTAGCTTATTTAAGTAAAACCCTGTTTGAAATATTTGAAGAAGAAAGATATCTTAATAGCTTCAAGTTAAGTAGTGATTGAGCTTTCAGGGTAGACAACTGTAACAATGTAATCTTTGCAAGTTTTAATATCCTCCCAAGAACAAAGATTGATTGCTACCAAATTAATCATTGATCTTTGTATATTTAGTAAAGTTATTTAATTGGGGTTTTATTTCATGATTACCCATTTCAAACATACTATTAGGTACTAGTAGTTACACGCAGCAAGTACTTTCAGAAATCACATGATGCAACTATCTGATAAGGGCAACCTTATTAAAGACTAAATTCAAATAAATCAACTGTCTTCTTACAGGTTTCTTTAACCAATTAATGCTGATCATATTGGATGTTACAATTCAAGTTTAAACTAAGTTTGTTTCAAGTCACATTATCACCCATGACTTAACAGCTGACTTGATCACCTGACTGACATCAATCATGTGATAAATATGATTTTGTCAGTGTTTATGGTAGGTTAAATAGGATTTCATCAGGGAGATGGGATCCATTGATTTAAATGCACAGAGATACTAAACATTGTAACACAAATGACTTAGTCAATACAGTCAAAAGTATACTCCTCAATGATTTTAATAATTTCCCATTTTCATGATTACATATATGTAATGAATCTCAGGAGATACATCCCTCTCCTTATAATAAGAATGTGTATACTGGTTTTTCCAACCAACGAGAGTACATCAAAGATGACTCATAAAAAATGTGTAAATGTTTAACTTATTTCCAGGCCATTTAATTACAATCCTTATAGGCTATTATCCAGAAGGCGTCTTTTAGGACGTGCACTGAAGGCTCTTTGTTGCCTGATGCCATTGACAGTATTGCCAACGTACAATATCAATTATCATCAGTCACATGACTCCCAGAATTCCTAACTCCCGTGATACGCCCTAACCAGTCATATCAAATGGCCACCCCCTTATAATCCCGATTGATTCTATTCGCCGCCATAGATTCCCCAAACGATCTGCGCCCGAGATATATTTATGTATGTCAAGACACGAACCACAAGGTGGTACTTCACCTATATTTAGAAAGCCTAAAATAACGTATCCAGACAGATTTTAAATTACTCAGAATCACCCAGGCATCATTTAGAACACCAGACACAAGATCTCGAGTGTCTTTAAGGAAATATTGGTACAAGTTTTGGGAAATCGATAATGAATCAGACAGCCATTTCAATCAGAATGAGGCACAAAACTTACAGCTAAAGATGATAGCTGACGCTGCTCCCATAACTCCAAAGAAGGGTCCATAGATTGGGTTATCTGCGGCCATTTTGAACTTGAAATGTGGGAGTATTTACAGGTCCCAAAAACTGTGATGACTATCTGCACACACTCACTCCACGGAACTACTTTAGAACAGACAAATATGGCCCAAGCTTTGCAAACTCGATAGAATGGGTCATATGACGATTGATGTCCAAGGCAGTGCTAGATTTGACCTAACTTCTGATTGGTTTCCATACGTCACTTCCGAAATGCGCAACCAATCCTGAGCTTAGGATTCCGCTGTAGTATGACGTTCATCATTGATGTGGATCGCTGGCCAGCACTTCTTTGCTGCGCATGTACTGTTCTACATTTTACGTACTTTTAATTTAAAAATGATAATAATTCCGAGGTCCAAAAGGTAAATAAAATAATTTCAGTATTATTAATCAGTACTTTTTAAAAGATTAAAGCTTAAAAATAATTATTTGTAACTTTATTTTTAGATTTTAAATTAAAGTTTAGTGTTTTGACCACTTTTTAATGTTGCCAATTGATTAATTTTTTCACAGTGGTAGTTTCAGGAATTTTAAAGATAATTAATTATGATTGGATTTGAAAAAATCATTTTCAAAGTTCTTAATCAAATCAAACCATTAAGGTATTATACACAAAAATTCAAAACCGGCTAAAATCCTTTGTCCTTTATAAGCCTGATTGATTCTACGTCAATTTATTATTTAAGTAGAATCAGTCCACACTCCACAGCAAGTACTTTCTTTTTATTTGAGAAATACTAATCAACCCTGTGCAAATATTTTACAAATAGAATGCCTCAAATACAAGATTGTTTTTCCACTAATTTGGATTTTTCATAATTTTCCATATTGTGAAGCTATTTTGTATTGATTTATTTTTTTCCTTTTTTGGTCTCCAGGAGAAAATACATCATAGGTAGGTAAGTAGAGTAAGTAGGGTACGCAGTAAAAGTTTCTTTTTTGTCTTTATTTATTTTAAACACTTTTAAAACAAAGTAATGTTAGTCATACAATAACATAATTTTAAGCTACGAACTAAAAAATAATTTTAAACATTAGATTATATCGCAAGTAGTAATTGCATCCCGCGTTTAAAAACAACGCAGTGATTCCGCCAATGTCAAGTGTTTAGAGAGACACGTCACAAAGGGAGATTGCGCGGTGATTTGAGCTATTGTTTCCTGAGGTCTTTATTAAGAACCTAAAACAAACACGAACAACACATTAAAGACGTCACAACGTTTATGGAAAGAGGGTAGAGGAAATCATAGTCTAATATCATACATACAAATATAGTTACATACATATTTAATATATTTAGAATGCATTTTGCATTAATAAATAACACTTAAGTCACAACGCACAGAGTATCCTTTTTTTAATTAAATGTATAAATCTATTTTTTTTGTCCTCTCATTTTTATTTTCTCATCATTTAGTATAAATTGAAAAGTTCATAAAGTTAAGTAGGTTAAAGTGCGGGCAAAAACGAGTTAGTGCTTGCGTATTGAGTTTATCATTGAAAGTTGAGAAGGAAAACTTCCCATCAATAAAACAGCCATCCACTTTGAATGAAACTCCGAAAAAAAGTGCCTTGCCGCACTGTTAACGTGGCCAGTTTAAGCAATATTATATGAGGTCCATAACTTAGTCCAATAACATAATTTCGGCGGTAACCGGCAATGAACTTAATTCTATTTTTATTGGTGGTAGAATTTTAAATTATACTGGCTACACAAAATACGGCCCCCGAATTTTTTTTGCCGGGAATTGTATCTTCTAGCGGGAAAACTTAAAAACCAAATCTCGTCTATTTTGTCATTTAATTAATCTCTTGCTAATTCCCGCAACGTAGTTCTGGCTTAAAAAGTATTCTAGACATGAATCTAATATCTCATCTGTCTTTCTACTTAATATCATTCCAAACCAATAACTAGTTTTTGCGTAAAAGTAACATACACCACCGCGTTTTTAATAATACTAGCTAGGAGTGCGACTTATGGAATAATGAAATTGAGTATCATTATTTCGTTAAGCTAGCCAATTATTTCACACAAACTTATGTGTATAAATAAAATACTACAAAATACATTTATGGCATATTACATTAGAAGAAAGTAAATACTTTAGTATTAGGGTAGTCAAAGTTAAAAAGCGCCGCGTCACGCAAAGCTCTTCTCTCAACGCTATACCCTCCAAAGTCCAAAACGCTGCGGCACTCCACTCTCTCACTCTGTGCCACGCCATCACAGACCAATACTGTCCTCCCGTGCGCTATGGCAACCATCTCAACCCTGAGCGTAGCGTGGTGCAGGCGGAAGCACCACGCTACGCTCCGCTCTCTCTTAGTAACATACCGTCCCTAGTCCTTGCCACATGCTTCATAGATAAAGCTCTAAATTTCCACACAAACTATCATATTTTATCTTTATTTATCTAATATACCTAGCAAGAGACCAATCTTTCGGATCGAAAGTCGGACAGACAGTCCGAGTTACATGCACATCGAAAACAGATTATTAGGTACATTAACTGGAACAGGGGGTCCACTGTTAGGTATTGCATTCCCCTCCATATAAAAATAATTAACACTCAACGATTTCCCATTTAGTGTAATAAAATAAATAAAAGGTGTTTGTCAAGTCAAGTTATCAAAGATACCTACCAATGTGGGCTTTGGGTAATTCGAAACACGGTTAATGGCAGCCCTACCTGTCAAATGTCAATGTCATTTTCACGTGTTTTATTTGTGTGGTTTCAAAAAAATGTGTTTTTATTTAATTTTTTGAATGTTAGACTGTAATTATATCGTTGGCACAAAAACACGTAAAATATTTCCTCTACTTACCAAGTTAACTTATAGCCAAACATGAAGTTTAACTACAAGGTATTTAAAAATACGTTTTGGAGATATTGTTGTGGATTTCTGTGATTTAGTTTTATTGGACATTTATACATTACATTATTCATGATATTATGGTTGATGGTTAATCAAGAAAGGGAGATCTTTGTCCACATATTGCCTATTTTTCCGGTTTTTAATTGCACAGTTTTTATTTTGATTGTTTGGAACTTAACCTATAAGTTTGTGAACTTTAGTTTCAGAATTTACTTGGTACTGTCTACCGCAAAGGTGATGTATTATTTACAAAAGATGGTAACTGCGTTATCAGCCCTGTTGGAAATAAAATAACCATCTACAATTTGAAACAGTGAGTATTTGTGCCAGTTTGTCTTAATAGTCTACTGTTTTTTTTTGACAAAAGATCTAATATCCATTCTTCTATCTCAGTAAATGTATACTCAGTATAACAGCTGTTTTTGAAAACTTAAATGATCTTTGATTCAGAGTGTGAATTGGCTACTTGACAGTTTTTGAAAAAGGATTGTAAATGTGCGCCCATTCATTTTATGTCCCAAGCCATTCGATGTATCTGGAAAAAATGTAAATAACCCGAGAATAATAAAATTTTGTATAACACATTTAAAAAACGCGCGAAAACGCTAAGTCACGTCACTGTTGCAATTATGACGTCAACGACATCATCAACGATTAGAAGAAAAGTAGAATCTGACGCAAATCAACAGTTGCTGCAGGAGAAAAATGCTTCATCAAGCTTGGAACATTCTTCGAATTGTGAAATGGATTTTAAAAAGTACCATTTAAGCAATTAAATATTGATAATTATTATAAACTATGATTTTACCTGAAGAAACCAAATTTATTGATTTTTTGGACATCAAGTTCCAAAGCCTTGTTACTATAATTAAAAGTTAATTTCTAAAATTTTTTTGATGTTTTTATTTTCTTTATACCTAATAGTAAAATTTTGCTTGTAACAAAACATATTAATTTTCTTAAGAACATACCGAAATATATGACATTGTCTGTTCGGGTAATAATTACCCGGCCCCCACCTCCGTGTTACAATTTTCCTTCCCAACCTGGCCAGGTTAATAAGGTTAGAGAGGAAATGGGGAAAATATTCATTCATTAATATTATATTAATATTCATTGTTTCGCTACATTGAAATAAATAATTTTCGCCGACAGCTGTCATTTCCTAATTGCAATGGTGGTTTCGGTTCTTTAGTTCCACAGATAAAAAAAGTAAAATTTATTTTGCGAAAATGAAATACTAACTACGCTTTTAATTAAAAAATGTAAATGTAAAATTATTACTTAACTAACAACCTAACATATCTAACAATTTTCATATTTTATTGTTAACACTGTCAAGTAGCCAATTATTGTGAGATTTCATAAATGAAATGAAAGCAAACAATTATGTTTGCTTTAATTTTTGTGAAACACCACTACTCACAACCAGTCCTTTGTTTTTTAAAGGCATGTCGGAGGTAGATATTGTAAGTATGATAGTTCTGTAGAGGCCCGGCGCCAGAGTAAACCCTTTGGTTTTCGGACACAACTGAATCCCTCAATTAAGCAGCCCCATGTTAATATCATCACCCTAACCATCTTTTACGTTATTCAAATATTGATTTCTTATCATCACAATTTTATGTTTCCAAAACATTTTATTACTTTACAGAAATAAAAGCAATACATTGTCTGTTGAGAGCAATTATAACTATACAGCAGTTGATGTTTCACACAATGGATCTGTTCTTTTGGCTGTTAATGAAAGTGAGTATCTGTCTTATCATTAGGGTGTAAATCAGGTTTGAAACATGCAAAAGTCTAAAATTACGCAGACATTTGATCTTATTGTTGCATCAAATCAAATTAAAGTTTTCATCATTAGATTGAATTAAAAATGAAGTCAAATATTTCTTTATTCAATTATTATAATGTAACCTACATTATAACACTTTTGAATTGTCATTGAATACAATGCAAAGTGACTCCTATATTTATATAGAGTTAGTGGAATAGTTACAGTAACAGTATTAAACTTATTGCTATGTATAAACTACTTTGGACCAAGTCATATAGTCACACCCCTCATCATGCTGTATCGGTCTTATAATTTATCTTTAAAGTTAATCCTTAATTTATGCAATTATCATTATAATCAAAAACTTAATCTTGAAATTACTTTATAAGCTGCAGCAACACCTTCTCACTGATAATAGGAATTTCTATGAATACTGAACTAATGAGTTGATGTGTTTACAATATGCTGTAGAGTTGATAAGTGTGATAACCATAAAATTGCTTTAAATATTTCATATTGTTTTTCAGAGGGCGAAGCTCAAATGATCAGTTTGTTGACATGCACAGTAATACACAGGTATAAGTTTAGAGAACAGGTGAATGCAGTTAAATTTAGTCCAGATGGAAAATATTTTGCAGCATGTTGCAATGACACAGGTAATATAAAAATACTTTTGTGATATTGAACTGTTAGAAATACAGCATCTCTCTCAAACATTTTTACAAGGGTAGACATTGGTCAAAGTTCACCATACAAACAGAATCTTGATATTGGTGCCCTCTTTCTACTTGTCAGTAGGCCCTTCTCTTAAGGTTCATATTAGGACTCCTAATACTGCTCGCCTTATACTATCCCAAGGCTAATGCTGTATAAATAACACATGAAGAGTCCATGTTAATGATGATTAATGTCCAAAATACATAAAAGTAAGTGATCAATGTCATGTCGCTAGTAATCACGTTTACAAATTGGGCAATATCGCTTCCAGTCCTGAGATAAAAACGTTTCTGATATTTGAGTACATGTCTAGAATGCTCAGTGTTCCAAGTACTCACCACAATAAGGTTGAGTTTTGTAAACTTTACTTTATAAACTTAAACCCAAATATCTCCAAACAAGAAGTTAAGGAAACTTCCTTAATTAACCTTCCTGTATGATGAACTCATCATTATAAAAAAATTGCTTTATTACTCTCTGAACAAACTTACTTAGACTAAGCCTTAGAAAGTAGTATCAAGGTACTTAATAATAAACATGAGAGATGCTATCTCTGAGTGGTGAGTGTAACAGGGGATCCCAAACTAGGCTTAGCCTGTATCTTGGGTAACCAAAAATAATGTCATATTGGTAACAGAAAAGTATTATTGCAGGGGACCCTTTATGTGTAAAATAGTCGTTCATGTGGTGTGGTTAAAATAATAACCTTCTTTGTAATTCGTCGTTAATATTTCATTCCAGTATTCGTCATGTCTGCACCCAGTTGCTTTACCGGTGAATTCCGATCGTTTATTATGAAGCGTGTGTTCAAGAAGTCCTTAGACCAGGTGACCTGTCTGGACTGGTCTACTTGCTCCAGGCTTCTTGCAGTAGGCTCCAAAGATACAACTACTAAGATATACACTGTTGACTATTTAGACAACTTAAACATGTACTCTCTAAGTGGTCACACTGATAAAATAGTTGGGACATTCTTTGAAAAGAAGAGTTTAGACCTTATTACGGTTAGCAGGAATGGTCAAGTTTGCCTGTGGGAGGCGAGTATAGATTCTGATGATTTGGTTGTATCTGAAACGCAGATCTCACATAAAAAGAGGAGAAAAATACAGAAGGATGACGAGAGTGATGATGATATTAATGAAAAGGATGTTATTGAAAAGGACAAAGAAGATGTAAGTATTCAATTGGGCTTACCAATCTGTCGCCTAATATTGAATTGGCTACTTGACAGTTTTTGAAAAAGTATTGTAAAATGTGCGCCCATTCATTTTATCCCAAGCAATTCGATTTATCTGAAAAAAATGTAAATAACCAGAGAAGAATAAGATTTTGTGTAACACATTTAAAAAGCGCGCGCAAACGCCAAGTCCCGTCACTGTTGCAATTATGACGTCAACGTCCTAGACAACGAACCGATAAGCATAGGAACGACTTAATTTAGATAAACGGAAAATGTTTCAATAAATTCTTAATACGATTAGAGAGACAATAATTCAATTAAATCGGTAAAATAATCATTGTTTCGCCACATTAAAATAAATAATTTTCGCCGACAGCTGTCATTTCCGAATTGCATTGGTGGTTTCCGGTCCGGTTCTTTTGTTCCACAGATAAAAAAAATAAAATTTATTTTGCAAAAACAAAATACTAACTATGCTTTTAATTAAAAAATAAAAATGTAAAATTATTACTTTACTAATAAGCTAACATATCTAACACTTTTCATATTTTATTGTTTACACTGTCAAGTAGCCAATTAAGTTGAATTAAAAAAATTAAGATACTAACCTTTTTTTTAATGACAACACATCAGATAATATTGACTCAGTTACAGATAGATGTGATAGGTTGTTTAACATCCGACCATTATTTGGTTTTTCTATTACATATTTACTATATAATGATAGTTATAGAAATTCCTATAAATTCTTCTTAGCTCAGGACTGACATTCATGTGATATAATTTACTATTTTCTGAGTCTAGATGTTTAATAAACATATTTTATGGTTTTGATATAGTATGTAATGTTATATCAAAACCAAAATCAACTGAATCAGTTTAATTGTTCTCGAGTATTAGCGAGATTAACGAACCATAATTGATTTTTAGTAATATAGATAAACTTTGTTTCAGGAGAGTGAAGATGAAGACAAAGCGAAGTCAGAAACGAAAGTAGAAGATGATAAACGTTTGTATTACAAAAAGCTAGGTCGGCACTACATCGGTGATGCGATAAGGAACGCACACCATAAGGTGAAACTTACTGCCGCGGAGTACCACAAGGATACCAAGATGCTTGTAACCGGTATGATCAGTATGCCTTAACATAATAGGAGATCGGACTGGATCAAAAATACTAGATTGTTTTTAGTTCGTTAAATAGCTAGAAAAATATAATAATAAATAATAATAATAATTGATTGACATAAAGATACATTCAGAGGCATAAAAAAAACATTACCTGACCCCCACACTAGTCTAAGCCTGTCCTGTAGAGAGACCAAACGTTAAAAAAAGAAAAAAAAATGAATACCTTCTGTAGAGTATAAGAATGTATTAATGTAGCACACATGTAAAGTAATGAGGGTGTCCGCGGTCGAAAAATCCACTAGATGGCGACACGTAGGCGTGGGGTCCAACGTGATTGGTTATGGTTTACATGACATAGACGGACATGTCGCCATGATATTTAAATCACCAATCAATTAACAGTTGGACCCCACGTCTACGTATCGCCATCTAGTGGATTTTTCATGCTGGAACACCCTCATTGAAAGTGAGAAATGAGAATGTGGATTAAATAATATAATATCTATTATTTATTTTATAAAGTGCAGTTCAAATAGATTTTATTTTATTTTAATGAATACACTCACGCCGGAGCCATTGCGACCAATAGATAGGATAAGGCTACTGGCCATTCGATACGTAATGGGTGACACCTAGCATGGAACCGCTTAAGAAATTCACTGTAAGCCTACCCACTATAATTTCATGTTTTATTGAGTTAGTCTCGAAGTTTATGTAGTATACAATAGTTCAACATTGGTTTCTGTTTTAAATTATTGTAATGAAAAAAAAAAACTTAAATATTAACTAACATACGCCGCGGCGCCGTTCCGGCACCAACGATACTAACAAATATTCTTGTATTTCTCAAACAAATGAATTGTAAATTCTTTTGATTAAATAAATATCTTAAACCGTAATATAATATCTAGTTCGATTTACTATAAAAGCGTATTTTTTTTTTAGTTTTTTTTTAATATTCCTACCGTATTTTAACAAAATTTGCTTCAGCTAAAACTACGTCTATAAATTCCTTTCCAGGCTTCTCGAACGGCATGTTCTTCCTTCACGAAATGCCCGACGTGAACCTGGTCCATACGCTGAGCATCTCTGAGCACCGCATCAGCAGTATCGCGATGTCTCCACAGGGCGACTGGATTGCGTTCGGCTGTCCCAACATAGGCCAGCTACTCGTGTGGGAGTGGCAAAGTGAGATGTATTTTTTATTATTAACCTTTTTATTCTGAATGGGCGGTTATTGATATTTGAATTATCGTATGTCTCCAAATTCGGTGTGCCTCTTGGCATAGGCCTCCTCTAGCTGTTTGCACTATATTCTGTCGCGGGCTACTCCGAAAGTACAAAAAGACGGCTTTAAAACAACAGCTGCAAATCGCAGCGTATTTGGCGAAAGGTTTGAAAATGTATATTTGTTAAAAAAATATTGTTAAAGATCTTTGCGGGAACAACTAAAGAAAATATAAAATAAAATGTTACTCTTTCACACGGAATCGATTGAATTGTTTAGGTTTTAATTTAGTAGGAATATAAATGAAATACTAGATTCATGTATAGGATACATTTAATTCCAATGTGAAATATACCTATTAATAAAAAGTTTTTAAAGTCATAAAGGAATTGGTTGCAATAGATTCTGTTATTTGATCTATTCATTGTAAAAAGTAACATTACTTTAGACTAAACCTGCTAAATGGTAACATTTTTATGTTTCTATATTTTCCAGGTGAACAGTATGTGATGAAACAGCAAGGGCACTCGCTAGACATGACCTGCTGCGCTTACTCTCCCGATGGGCTTCATTTAGTGACGGGCGGGCTAGACGGAAAGGTATTAAAACAATACTTAGTACATATATTAAATCTATGTTTGTTAAAATTAAAAAATCTGTTTTTAAATAATAAAAAAAAAGGTCCAAGTGCAAGCCAGAAGATTCCGAAACTTATTCTACCGACCGCTGAAAATTAAAAAGTAGATGACGGCCTTATTCATAAATGTTATAAACGATTCCTACATGGAAAGGGCTATATTTTGTCTCTCTCTAATCATATAGGTTATGAAAGTCGCTCGTTTAGCCACAGAACAAAACATATAGTGGCCACATCTCTTCTATATAAAAAATATTTAGATTTAGATACTGTTTTGACGTATTGTACGTGACATTACGTCAAAATTATTTATTTCCATCGGGCCTAGCATGCGCCACGCGACAAAATTTTATCGCGCTCTTAACTACTTATTTGTAATTTAGGTGAAAGTATGGAACACTGGGTCCGGATTCTGTTTCGTCACTTTCGCGGAGCACAAATCAACGGTCACAGGCGTCGTGTTCAGCGCTAACAAGAAGTTCTTCGCGTCTTCCTCTCTCGACGGCACTGTGCGGTGCTACGATCTTACCAGGTAACTAGGGAGATAACGAAGTAACCAAACCAAAAAGATATATGTACTTAATAGGGATGTGGACTGGATAGTAATGAGATAGTTTTAAATACCCTTAATGTACAGTCACGAGCAATTAAATGAAAACTCTTGAGCTTTTTTAACGTTACTATAAGGTTCGCTTTAGAATGAGTTTGTGTACATATTAGTGCACGTGACTGTACGATTCCATGATATATTTTCTATGAAGATAGCACATTGTGACGTCACAATTTTAATTATCATCACGTTGAGTGTTTCGGATCTATCTGTCTGTTTGTCCGGCTTTCACTTTGGTAGGTATACGTTGAACCTCTAGAACGGGCATGGGCTACTTAGGGAAATATCGCCCTTGAAAGTTTATATATGGGAAAATGATTATTTTTTAAGTTAGAGTAAAACTATTATTACTAAATTTCCAATAGTTATAGTTCGTTGTTAAATGATGTTGTCCAATATTGATTGTTATTCGTGTAGGTACCGCAACTTCCGCACGCTCACATCGCCCAGTCTCGTTCAGTTCAGCTGCGTGGCTCTCGACAGCAGCAGTGAGTTTTGCTGTGCCGGCGGACAAGACGTCTTCGAAATATACATCTGGTCTATCAAGTTCGGGAAACTGCTGGAGGTATGTACGGTTGGATTTGATGTTGTATGAGACTGTTGGAAGTTCGTGCCCCCGCTCCATATACCACACCAATACGGGTCGGAACAATTTTCAATTAAAAATACAATCCTTAATATTGTTAGCGATACAGTAATTAAATTTCATCGGTAAAATAATCATCCTTTAGCCGCATTAAAAATATTTAAATTCGCCGGCAGCTGTCATTTGCATATTTTAGTGACGTCACCCAAATGATGGTTTCCGTTTCAGTTCTTTTGTTGCACAGATAAAAAAAATAAAATTTATTTTGCATAAATAAAATACTAACTATGCTTTTAATTTAATAAATATGTAAAATTATTATTTACCTAGTAAGCTAACATATCCAACATATTTCATATTTTAAGTTAACACTGTAAGTAGCCTTTTGTTAGTTGTCTTATATAAATAAATAACTGTCCCTGGCCAACCACAATTTTTTCAAAACCAACATTAGCCAAAGAGTTTTAGCGAGACTAACGAACAGCGATTCATCCCTACTAATATTATAAATGCGAAAGTAACTCTGTCTGTCTGTCTGTCTGTGTGTCTGTTACGCTTTCCTGCTTAAACCTCTCAACCGATTTTGATGAAATTTGGTATATGTATACGTTGAATCTCAAGAACGGACATAGGCTACTTTTTATTAGAAAATAAGGGGGGGAGGGGGGTAATACCACCTTTGGAAGTTTATATGGAAAAATCAGCCTCTGTGTCTAGCATTCGTGGACTATGAGAAGGCCTTTGACTCGGTTGAAATCTGGTCTGTTTTGGATTCTCTGCAGCGATGTCAAGTCGATTGGCGATACATCCAAGTGATGAGATATCTCTACGAAGCCGCTACCATGTCCGTCCAAGTACAAAATCAGCAAACAAGGCCTATACCATTGCATCGAGGAGTGAGACAAGGGGACGTGATCTCCCCGAAATTGTTCACAAATGCAATGGAGGATATGTTCAAGACGCTTAACTGGAAAAGACGTGGCATCAACATAAATGGCGAACACATCTCTCACTTGCGATTTGCAGATGACATCGTCATAATGGCAGAGACGCTGCAAGACCTACAACAGATGCTGAATGACCTGGCTGACTCTTCTGTACGCATCGGCCTACGGATGAACTTGGATAAAACCAAGGTCATGTTTAATGAACATGTTCTACCGGAACCGATTGCAGTCCAAGGCGCCGTCCTCGAAGTTGTTCAAAAATATGTGTACCTCGGGCAAAAATTGCAGTTGGGTCGAAATAACCTAGAGGACGAGGTGAATAGAAGGGTTCAGCTGGGCTGGGCAGCGCTTGGGAAACTACGTCGAGTCTTCTCATCGTCCATCCCACAGTGCCTAAAGACAAAAGTCTTCAATCAGTGCGTTCTACCTGTTATGACGTATGGAGCCGAGACGTGGACACTGACGGCACGACTGGTTCACAGACTTAAAGTCACTCAGCGGGCTATGGAAAGAGCTATGCTCGGTCTTTCTCTAAGGGATCGAATCCATAATGAGGTGATCCGGCAGAGAACTAAAGTCATCGACATAGCTCACAGGATTAGCAAGCTGAAGTGGCAGTGGGCTGGCCATATCAGCCGCAGAGCCGACAACCGTTGGGGTAAACGAGTTCTGGAGTGGAGACCACGCCTCGGTAAACGTAGTGTAGGACGCCCTCAGGCCAGGTGGAGTGACGATTTGCGCAGGACGGCTGGCGGGAGCTGGATGAGAGTCGCCGAAAATCGAGCGAAGTGGCGAACATTTGGAGAGGCCTATGTCCAGCAGTGGACTGCAACAGGCTGATGATGATGATGATGATGGAAAAATGTTTATTTTTGAAGTTAGAGATATGAAATTTGGCACAAATATAGCTCGAAACTTGGATTAAAATATAGACTACTTTTTGTTTCGAATATTAGGGGAGAAAGGGGTAAAACCGACCATAAAAGGATGTAGTCCACGCGAACGAAGTCGCGGGCACAGCTAGTTTTTATATATAAGATTTAATAAATTTCCAGGTACTAGGCGGTCATGAAGCGCCAGTATCCTCACTGGCTTTCAGCCCGACACTAGCGAGTACTAAGCTGGCCTCCGCTAGCTGGGACAAGACGGTGCGTCTCTGGAACTGTATTGAGTCCAGCTCCGATTGCGAGCCGATACAGCTGACCTCAGATGCTCTGCAGGTGGTCTTCAAGCCTGACGGGGTAGAGGTGAGATATGTTTTTAACTGACTTAAAAAAATGGGGGACCGTTCTCAATTCGACCGTATATATATATTTTTGTTTGATTTTGCGAATTTTACATACTATTCTCTAGATTTAGCCTTGTACAATCAACAGCATATCCGGGTAAACAATTGCAGATCGATATTAATTCTTATGTCCGCGCAATAAGAGCGATACGAACTACAAAGGCTGACGTGCATTTAACTGTACAGTAAATCAATTAAAAATATTCCAGGAACATTTTGTAGTTTTATATATGTATTAACATTACGCCGAAATTAAGGCACAATACGGAAATAAATTCTCATCACCAAGCCAGGTCACACTTTTTATGGCCGTAGGCAGCCGAACGAAGCCGTGGTCTCTTTATTCAAGTGAGGTCAATTGAAGCAACTTTTTATTGACTACGCTGAAATAATTACAGTTCCGATTTACTCATTGAGCTATGACCTTTACACTTGGCTTAGTTTTGTAAGGAACGTATGTTCTTTACTAAAAGTGGAAGTACTTCCGCCGAGCTAGGTGTTATCTGCTCGGGGACCAAGGCCCAACTACCATTCTTGGTTTGTTGTAGATATACTTAGTGGCGACGAAAACTCTGATATCGTGATGTAGGATATCGATGTCACGCATTACGTATGGAGCGTTGTTTACTACGCCATTTCTGCTGACGCTGTATTTGTGTCGACTTATAGGTCATGTCGTAGGTCGGCACAGTACTCCCCCCTTTTGGAGTCCAAGCACGTGCCCGATGCGTGTAGTATGCAGGGAGGCAGCTGCTGCTACGCCGGTGTGGACCAATGACTCGGTCGTAGGGGGTGTATCCCAGTTGTCCCCTCTGGCGTTGTCCCCTTGAGGGACAACTGGGATTTTTTTATAAATGTCTCCCAGTTGTCCCCTCTACCCTGCGACAAGGGACACAACTGGGACTTTAATTTTTAGACGTCCCAGTCTCCCTCACTTGAGATGTCGCCGTATAATTTTGCTAGAAGTGACAAATAATATAGCACTTGTTAGATATCATATACCACTGGCTCGGATTATGACGAAGAGTGTCTAATGAGGAAAAATCATGATGTTAGGTATAGTTTATTATTTTATGTAAAATATAACGAGTACAACAATGTTTTCATTTAACTATACTCTGGTAAAATAAACTTTTAAGTATAGGTAAAATTAACCACTACGTTACCTTTAAACTGGGCTCTTTATATTAAAGAACTATATTTTACACCCCCGACTTCACTCAGAAGTTAAAAACAAATATTTAGGTAAATAAAATAGAAACATAAAGTAGCTTAGTTCAAGATGACGCCTCCCGCCATTATAAAAGTATTGTTTCTATCCCTTTCGCACATGTAAACTTGAAAGTAAACAACTCAGTTTGTCGGTGCAACGTGATTTTACCACGATCGCTCATAATGCCATGGAACGTAAATGTCATTTTTGCATGGCGGATTTCTTGAGGGAATTTCTGGAGGGGGTGTTTTAATCGTTTACCTTGAAAATTGCCTTACGGACAAACTTACGGACTTTTCAAGGTAAATGACAGTTATTTTTATATATATAAAACACACGTTTCGTTGTATCCGAACCACGGTCTAGGATATCTAAACAAATGCTTTATTATTTGTCACTTCTAGCATTATAGGGCAATGTCTCATGTGGGGGAGACTGGGATATTTAAAAAATTAAGTCCCAATTGTCCCCTCCATCGGTGAGACGGGGGACAACTGGGAGATCTTTATAAAAAAATCCCAGTTGTCCCTCAAGGGGACAAACGCCAGAGGGGACAACTGGGATACACCCGTCGTAGGGCTGCGATGGCCTGCTTCATTACACGGGCCCGGAACCAGGTGGCTTTGTCAGCTGAGGTGGTCCGGTGCTCTTGTCGTGGCTAAGCTGGCTGTTGAGGGTATGGAGACATGGCCTGATGCGAAGGCACCGTTCTTCAAATGCTGCTGGTGTTCAGCTCAGTCGGGGTCACCAATGTAAGGAACGTATGTTCTTTACTAAAAGTGGAAGTACTTCCGCCGAGCTAGGTGTTATCTGCTCGGGGACCAAGGCCCAACTACCATTCTTGGTTTGTTGTAGATATACTTAGTGGCGACGAAAACTCTGATATCGCGATGTAGGATATCGATGTCACGCATTACGTATGGAGCGTTGTTTACTACGCCATTTCTGCTGACGCTGTATTTGTGTCGACTTATAGGTCATGTCGTAGGTCGGCACAGTACTCCCCCCTTTTGGAGTCCAAGCACGTGCCCGATGCGTGTAGTATGCAGGGAGGCAGCTGCTGCTACGCCGGTGTGGACCAATGACTCGGTCGTAGGGCTGCGATGGCCTGCTTCATTACACGGGCCCGGAACCAGGTGGCTTTGTCAGCTGAGGTGGTCCGGTGCTTTTGTCGTGGCTAAGCTGGCTGTTGAGGGTATGGAGACATGGCCTGATGCGAAGGCTCCGTTCTTCAAATGCTGCTGGTGTTCAGCTCAGTCGGGGTCACCAATGTAAGGAACGTATGTTCTTTACTAAAAGTGGAAGTACTTCCGCCGAGCTAGGTGTTATCTGCTCGGGGACCAAGGCCCAACTACCATTCTTGGTTTGTTGTAGATATACTTAGTGGCGACGAAAACTCTGATATCGCGATGTAGGATATCGATGTCACGCATTACGTATGGAGCGTTGTTTACTACGCCATTTCTGCTGACGCTGTATTTGTGTCGACTTATAGGTCATGTCGTAGGTCGGCACAGTTTATTAATATACACTGTTTCTGGATTCACCAAATAATTTTTGGCCACAGCTTCGTATGGATGGCATGTTTTTTTTTGGTAGAGGGTAAAAAACCTATGAAGGAATATATTATGATAGTTTTTGTAATTAGAAGTTTATTGTGATGTTGATATCGATTCACATTTAATGTAAAAAAAAAATGTGTGTATTTTAAAACGCTAAAATTACCCTCAATTTAATTTAATTGTATATTTACTGTTAAACGCCAAGTGCATATCATACTCTCTTCCTGTATCTACCAGATTATTTAAGATGGACACTTTCTAAAATCCCGCCATATGAGATTGTTCTTTTACCGCTAGTCTTGGTTTTTTTTTCGGGAAAATTAAAATAAGCCAAAGTGTGTCAAAAATCACTAGCGTTTTTTCCTTACGCGCTACTTCTCCTTAAATGGAAACATATAGATATACTCAACACAAAATAGACACAACTGACTTTGTAAAAAAGTATATTTCTATCAGCACTTATTGCCGTTATTTATATTAAACTAAAAATGCTATAGTTTTTAAAGCATACTTATGTTTTATTTGCTAAGATGTAACGTAGTTTGTTTATCTTTTTCGCTAGATAGCTGTGTCTACCCTTGACGGCAACATAACCTTCTTCAACGCGACTAGCGGGGACCAAACTGGCAGCATTGAGGGACGGAATGACCTTGGATCAGGGAGAGCGGACACTGATCTGGTCACACCAGAAAAACTGCTCAAGACTAAGTGAGTAAGAATTTTAATGGTGTCAATATTACGTCTGTTAGATTCTCCAAAAATATGGGACATGAGTTATTGCGTTTTTCACGCAATCAAAAAATGACGGCCGTCCATTGAATTGAATTGAAGCGTGACGTCATTAGTGGGTAATTTTTTTTTATCCACCAGTGACGTAATGAGCCCCAACTCCGATACTTGGCATCGTTTTATCTCATTTTTATCTTATTTGGCAAATGAAAAAATAGGGGGTTAATGTTTCTAAAACAATCTGGTATTTTTGACCCAGCCCGCTCCTCTCTTCTAGGAAGCAGATAATAAAATATCAACGTTTTGGAAGATGATTACCTAGTTGGGTTTCGAAAATGAACATATGCCCTGTGGCGTTGCTTTTAAAAATACATAATACCCTTCCAACCGTACTTAAAATAAACACTAATACCCGGTTCCAATATTTTACAATTCGTAATGCGTCAAAAATTACAATCCGTTTTTCTCCAACTGACTACGAGTCGGAAAGGTTTTAGCTTACACCTCATAAAATTTATTTATTGGACCAGGCATCAGTAACTGTATTTAATTAACCCTTAGCCACCTAACGTGTATTCTAGTAACACATCTAACGTCGGCCATGGTGACCGCTTGCCTATAAGTACTAATAGGAAGGTGAAAAGCTCAAAAACTGCTGTAAATCAAAACTACATTATATTTTCCAATTGTATTTATTCAAATTGTTTTAATAAACTTTTCAAAATACCACTTTTACATTTTACTATCGTTTTTAAAAGTTGACTTACAAATTATTTTAACAAATTTTACGTGTTGTTGTTTTTTACGAATGGAGTCACTGTGACCGACGCTAGGTGGTTAAGGGTTAAGTAATAAAGTTAGTTTCGTAATTCAATTGCGTTGGTAAAAATTTCATCGAACTACTTTACTCGCTTTTAATACATCAGGTATTAAAACCTTTTATTGTTTTTAACATGTACTTGACAGTTTTATAAAATTTTGTCAGTTTTTTGTAACTTTCGTTAATTATAGTCGTATCGATATGTGCATTTTCTAAACAATACATATAAAATTATATGTATTGTTTGAATGTATATAACCTGATGTATTAAGACATAAACATATTGTCTATTTCCAGAGCTTTCACAACAATATGCTACTCTGCGGACGGGTCGTGCGTGCTTGGTGGCGGAAATTCTAAGCACGTCTGCTTATACAGCGTGGCTGAAGGCATACTCATCAGGAAGTTCGTCATCACTCAGAACAAGTCTCTCGACGCTGTAAATGTGAGTTTCCTTAGACGATTGAAAACCATTGTGGCCAGATGGCGGATGTGCCGGACTTTGCCGTCGCGCCATATCTGAGGTCCCGGCTTCGATTCCCGGTCGGGTCAATAGGAAAACCGAACTTTTCTGTATTGTTTGGGGTCTGAGTGTTGTGGTCCTTGTTTCTGACTTCTGTAGCTTTCGCTGCTTATCATAGAATCGGAGCAGTAAATGTGATGTTGTATAATATTTATTTATTTATATCATTCTATAGGCGATTCCAATTTATACCTATAGTCACTTTAACAATTTTTTTACCGATATGACCGAACAACATTTTGCCGAATCATGCAAAATTCGGTGAAACGTTCTCCGGTAAAGCGAAGCGTTATTCACAAGTAACTTCTTATCAGGACTTCATAAACCGGCGGCTGCTCTCTGAGTTCGGGAACATGGCACTAGTGGAGGAGCGAGGTGACCTCGAGGGAGGTGACGTGAACCTCCGACTCCCTGGAGTCAAGGATGGGGACATGGCTGATAGGAGGGTCAAGCCTGAGGTATGTACTGTTCCTAACGGAAGTAGAAACGGAAACAGATGTCAAAAGTAAATCTTGGGAATTGGAGGCGGAACTGGATGCGTAATCGAAAATGTCAACACTTTAAAAACAGTAGGTACAATAATATTTAGGATATTTTTAAAATGAAATGTTTACCACACAATAAGTATTGAAAATGTAATAGGGGCAAATTAAATGTTAAAAAAGGATTTTGGCAGCTTTCAACCTATTTCGGAGTTATTCATAAATTGAACCAGATCCGAAAAATCGTGCATACCCGCACCTCATGGCTTTCGCCTACCTTCCGTTAAGACTTCTGTTATAGAGTGTGCAGAAGTAGAAACGGAAACGGAAGTGAAAAAACTTGCGGAACTTCCGCTGATGCGGAAGCAGAGGCATAGATCTGTTGAAGAGGCATGTGAACTTATCGATATAAGTTCGATAACTACAAGTGTTTACTGAGTTGAATTGACCGTACAAGTGAATTTAAAACTTTACCCGTTATAGTAGGAGTCAGGATCGAATAACCATAGTTAACTTTTAAAATTTTATGATTTATTGCAGGTGCGCGTGCATTGCGTGAGGTTTTCGCCCACCGGCGAAAGTTTTGCTGTGGCGGCTACCGAAGGTTTAATGGTTTACAGTCAGAACGCAGGCATTGATGGGACTTTCAGGTATTTGAACTGTATTCTAGGATACTTAATACCATTTATTTTTGTTTTTTATAATAAATAACTGCATCTACTAACGCACAATAGAGTTGATGACTGGAGACAGTTTCAAATACACATCAACACACTGACTATAATGGTCCACCCGTTCAGAGATTACGTTCCTGACACTAGTCAATTCATCATTACGAAAAATAACATGAATAAAATATAAATCACATTTTTTATTTATTTATTTATTTAAAAACTTTATTGCACAAAAAAAAGTACAACAGGTGGACTTAATGCTATGGGCATTCTCTACCAGTCAACCTTTGGGTCATGCGGAGAGTTAGTTAATGGGTGCGGTAATAGTGACAAAGTGCATAAGTAATCTAAAAAATATTTTTCGCGTAAGATGATTCCTGAAACACTTAATATTTTTCTGAATTATGCACCTATACCATACCTTTTTCAAGAAATAAAGTCAGATAAGTAATGGTTTGTTGTTTTGAAAATATAGGCTTTTAAAATCTTGTCAAAATATGCGGATATTTGGGTGTTAGATGAGCCGAACTTTACAAATTAATATTTGTTATTGTCTTCGAGATGCAGTCTTCTTATTGGTCGACGGAAATTAATGGTCCACTATTTTGTAAGTCAAATCAAAGCAACGTAACTGAAAGAAGTTTGATTAATAAAGACCATGATTTACCTTCCAACAATTCCGCGCCGTTCTTTAAACCTTTGCCACAAGAAACGGTGCAGTGATGGCGGCGTGTTATCATTTTATATGAAGGGTCCACTGTAATAAAGATAAACGTTCTTTGTTTTTTGTTTCGATATATTTGGGTGTTAAGTTTATAAACGTCCAAAATTCAGCCTTATTGCCGTGAGTACCTGGGACACTGAGCGTTCTAAACGTGTAGTCAAATATCAGAAACGGTTTTATCTCAGGACTGGAAGCGGTATTGCTAGTAAACGAAATCATAATAGCTGCATGTATAAATTGACCGAATGACGTTGATCACATATATTTTAATATTTTGGATATTCATCATTATTGCCCCACGGCAAGGAAAAAGGGTCCACACCCTTCATATGTAACCGAACCAGTTTGTTTGATTATACTCATAAAATAATCTTAAGTTCGCCACTGAAAATATTCCGGACAGGGGCCTTTAGGCGTAGCTTACTAATTAATGTTGGGTGTTGTATCAGGCCGTACCAGCTGCAGATGGGCTCGACGCCGGGCGCAGTGCGCGCGCAGCTGCGACGCGGCGCGTGGGCCGGCGCGCTGCTGGCCGCGCTGCAGCTCAGCGAGCACGGCCTCGTCCGGGAGTGCGTGGAGGCCGTGCCGCCTGCTCATAGTTAGTCAATACACAAATCAATATTGTTTTATAGCTAATGACTTAGACGACCTCCGTAATCGAGAGGCGAGCGGGCTGGACTATGGCGTCGCGCCATCTCTAGGGTCCCGGTTTCGATCCCCGGTTGAGTCTATGGGAAACGAACTTTTCCATATTGTCTCGGGTCTGGGTGTTGTGGTACCGTCGTTGTTTCTGATTTCTGTAACACAAGTGATTTAGCTACTTCCACAGAATCAGAGCAATGTATGTGATGTTGTCCATTAATTATTAATTTTTAATTACTTAGGGTCAATGGCAACAACTTAACGTTGACGGCGGCCAAATCGCAAAAACTGTAAGGGATATGACAGTTCTGACAGCTGTCAAATCGTCAGTTGCTGTTAAAGTTAACTCGGTGGTTACGGTTAGAGTTGAGTTGGTGCAACGGACTAATAAAACGAATAATGACGGTCTTAATTCAAACAGATTATATTTTATTGGCTTGCTAATACATTTATTTTATGACTAGCTGACCCGACAGACTTCGTCCTGTCAAAGAGATTTGACTCTAAATTTTAGTTAGAAAACGTCGGTACTGGAAAAAGAAAAGGGCTGTCTTTACAGTTTTCCCGGCAATTATTCGAATTTGTCTCGCCGTAAAAACCATCCTTGGACTTCAGCGAACATAGAAAAAAAAAGAATTGTCAAAATCGGTCCAAGCGTTGTCGAGCTATGCGCTTACCAACACATTTTGCGATTCATTTTTATAAAGTAGATTTATTAATATTTGCAACAATGTTTGCCCGACAGTTGAGCTGACGGTGGGCAGCCTCGACGAGGACTACACGGACCGATTGCTGAACTCCATAGCTCGACTGCTAGAAGACAGCCGGCACTTGGAGCATCTGCTGTTGTGGGTAAAGGCGTTGGTCACGGTTAAGAAGAGACGATTCCCGCCCAGCGTTCTGCTCGCTCTTGAGAAGGCGCTCACCGTCAAGTATTCGCAGCTGAGTAAGATGTGAGTACAATAACCAACAAATTATGATGCTGACACCGTACACAAATGATTTTATGGTTCGATCAAAGCACGTCAGACTATACATTATGGATTTTATTATTTTTATAGTACTATACGCCGTACGAGCGAACTTTAAATATTAGAAACAGGAAATTTTTATCTCCCCTTGCGGTGCGGGAATCGAACCCACGACCTTCACATATCGCGTGTGCTGCTCTTACCAACTGAGCTAACCGCAAGTTATCGTATGCGATGAATTTTTTCTGCTGTATCAACCGTTAGCCCCCGGTAAGTGCCCTCTGCCGAATATGTTTAGAACTACATACTTATCGGCCCGTGGTACATTCGTTGCAGAAATGTTTGAAAACCACGGAATCGAAAACACCTTGGCATCTTAATCGATTTTATTATTTTTATAGTACTATAAGCCGTACGAGCAAACTTTAAATATTAGAAACACAAATTTTTCATCTCCTCTTACCAACTGAAAACTTAAGAGCAGCACACGCGATATGTGAAGGTCGTGGGTTCGATTCCCGCACCGCAAGGCGAGATAAAATGTTTCTGTTTCTAACATTTATACATTATGGACTTAGCACCGCTGTTATGCCGTGCGCATAAGAATTCATATCGACCTGTAAGTGTTTGACATGCTATCGACCGTACTAATCTTTGATCGAATATTTTGTAGATCCACAGTTCCATTAAAAATACAAATAAATTGTTGTCTCCCGCTTCATGACGTTCATATGTATAAGATACCGTAATGTTATTTTTAATGCTTAATTTGTTGTTGTTTAAAATGATTTCTTTTTTTTTTCTCCCATGTTACCGCACCCATATACAAACTATCTGCATGACCCAAGGGTTGACTGGTAGAGAATGCCCCTAGCATTAAGTCCACCTGTTGTACCTATTTGTGCAATAAAGTTTTTAAATAAATAAATAAATAAATGTATCTGTTTGGCAGCGCATTGCAAAAATGACCTAAACTGTATATAGTTTGTGTAATGTCATCTACTATATAAAAATAAGTCGGGTTTTCTTTTCTGACGCTATAACTCCGGAACGCACAAACCGATTTCCACGGTTTTGCATTCGTTGGAAAGGTCTCGGGCTCCGTGAGGTTTATAGCAAAGAAAATTCAGGAAAATTTTCAACAGAAAAGCGGGAAAATCCTCTAAGGCGATACGAAGTTCGCCGGGACCGCTAGTATCTTATATAAACCTTATGTGACTGAAGACTTATAAGAGAAACAGAAAAATGTAATCACTCTTTGCGATCTCGGATTCGAATCCACGACCTTCTCGTATTGCGCGTGCTGTTCTTTCAAGTGAGTTGTGGGTTAAAACGTTTAGAAGAATGCAAAATGAACTGTACTTTCTATTTTTCGCTTATAACATTTTTAGATTATCGTCAACTTTGAAAGTTGTAGTTCCATATAAAATACAAACTAAATTATTCTCCCCCGATTATGACGTTCATAGGTGTTTGTTTGGCTGCACATTGGAAAATAGCCTAAATTGTATGTAGTGTGACATAGTCAAATCTAATTCAACCCTTATGTCACTGAGATAAGTATGGAAATAATTCATTATTGACGTAACGTCTAAGTCTGAAGCCTTGTTATGCCGTGCCATTATTACGGTCGTAATTGTGCTTCTAGTTTTCTTTCCTACCTGACTAACGATGATGGCTGCGAAGTCTTATCATCTTCGCCGAGCTTTCGGGGGACCGCAGATGACTGTACATTCAAGCAACAACTGGAGGAAGCCCTCTAAAAGGGCTCGAACGAAGATGCTACTGGGACTTTGTAACCTAACGTACGTTTGGAGAGAAAAGCCGCGACCCGGCACGTTCCGTTAACACGAGAATGACTCTCGGGAAGAAAATCTTTGATCAAAGGTGCCAAGCCGTAAAAGAGGACTTTTGTAACCCTATATGTGTTTATTGTTTCTTTAACCAGATGTTTTCAGGTTTCGCATAAACGTTACGTTACGTTATTGTTTATAGATACGAGCAAATATTTAGGTTCTTTGTAGGACACAACATACTTTCCAAAAAAAAGAATGATCAAAATTGGACTAGTGTAAAAGGTTTACGTGTTCACATATAAAAATAAAATTCAAGCGTGTTCATGACTTATCTAAAACCAGCAGTTGGCCGCTCTTGGCCTTAATATTATTATATCAGTTGCGAGATAACTTGTATCAGTACGGAATGTCACCATCAATCTCGATAAGGGTGATTCGGTAACTGGGTTTCCTTACCACGTGCCTAAAATGATTCCATACAAAAAAACTGTCTGTCAAGGGCGTATGTGTCTTAAAAGAAGTTTAAATCGAAATTAGGAATAAAGTTGTGGTTTTCTTTTATATATATTTCCTAACTAAGGTCTACTGGAGGATCAGTAAACACATTAAAGAAAATAGATTTTTACAATTTTTAATAGTTCTTGACGCCGAACTTTAAATATTTTAAAGATATTGAAAAAAATATATCTCTTCTTGCGATGTGGGATCCCAGCCCACGACTGACTTTTTGCATTGAATTGACCCCTGCTGATGTATTGATGTAGCACCCCCCCCAGGAGCTCTGGAAACCTTACTCACACGCAGGAACACAAAAACACCGAAGTGAGTGTTATTTGGCTACGATCTTCAGTAAGGTGGAGATATTTCACCTGTCGGGCTACTGCAGTTCGAGGGATAAATCATTATTTCCTACCTCTCTTAAATAATACTATTCAACTGTGGGCTAACTACTCAACTGAGGAATATGTTATAACGAAATATTTTAATTATGTTTCGGTTTTGTTTCAGATGTGACTTCAACAAATACACCATTCGGTGTATAAAGTCGGTTGGGGATATAATCCCGAAGCGAGAAGTGGACGAAGAAATGGATGTCAGTGATCACTCTAGCGGACGTGGTACCTTCTCAGATTCTGATTAAAATTATTAATTAAATTTTCTTTCTTTATATTTTTAGACTATAAACTACCTCTAGAAATTACAATTCTTCTACCCCTTACCCCTACATGCCCTTGAATGTAGTTGTGATGCGATGTCTTGTCATGTTTGTGAACAGGTGGCAGCAATGGTCTGCTTCAGCCTACCTCCTGATGAATTAAAAAAAAATACTTATACGGTCGAATTGAAAACATCCTCCTTTTTTTTAAACGGTTAAAAAGGAAAAGATATAAGCACTTACCTAATAAGTCAGATATGTTGTATGTGATACAATTGCTGTAAATCATCTACCGTGTTTTTTTTGTCGGTATGTCCTTACAGATTTAAATTCTGAACCGGTTGTCATTTTACCGATAATGTTAAACAACAATTAGAGAGTATTACCTATTTACAATGTATGTACTTGAATGGAGAGTGTTTGATTCTTAATACTTTTTTAAAGCATTCCATGTTACTGCAATACATAAAAAATGTGGTTTGTGGTTTACAAAAGACATTATTAATACGGGTGTAAATGAATAAAATTGAATTATAGTCATGAACTTTCATGAGATAGCTCCAAATCTATAAAGAAATCATAATTTCGTTGAAAATTCAAAGTAAGTATCTCATCTGACTGCTCGGCTATCGTTCTTATTGTAGGCATTCGTTATCTTCAAATCAGCTGAGAAAAAGTCGCGCAAGTGAATATCGTATTGAGCAATATCATCATGATCTATATTAACACTAGCGCCGCCCTTGACTTCGCACCTACACGTGCAGTGAGTTATTTGCACATATTTTTTCAGAATATTAAAAATAAAGTTTTTCAATTCCCTTTTTGTAATAGGTAGTAAGTACATGGATTTATTTCAAGTTTTAAGATTCTTAGCTGATGTCTACACTTAGGAACCTACCTAAATTTAATGTTAGGCAGTATTTCCTGAGATTACGTGATTGATCAGGCAGTCAGTCAGTCGTATTTCGCTTTAATATATATATTTATAAATTTAGAACTCCTAACATTATCAATGCATACAGATTGCATTTTATTGACGTTTAAAAATCTGTCTTGGTTTATCTCACTTGAGCAATTTATTATATAGATGACTGTAACAGAACATGATAAATGATTATTTCAGATTTGGTTATGTTGCTGGCTTCAAATATATTATGTAATTCGCATTTTGATGTAAGTCAGGTTTATAAATCATTTTAATTCTGATATATTTAGTAGGTAACTGTTGCACGCGACTTCGTTTATGTTATTTCGGAATATGAATTATCATACACTAGCGACCCGCCCCAGCTTCGCACGGATGTAATGTAAATACTTAAAAAATATTGGCTATTCTATTTTGTTGCAAATAAAAACCTTTCTCTTGAATCACTCTACCTATTAAAAAACCGCATCAAAATCCGTTGCGTAGTTTTAAAGATTTAAGCGTACATAGGGATATAGGGACAGAAAAATCGACTTTGTTTTATACTATGTAGTGATGGTAATCCAGTAACTGCCAATTTCATACAAATCCTTCCTATAAGTAGTTTTTGCATCAAAGAGTCATACCTATAAAAGTAATACCTTTTCGTTTTTATTTCGCACTTCAAGATTGACCTCAGCCCACCTGATGTTAAGTGACAAAGAGGTCCTTAAGGGCGACAAGTACAGCATAATAAAGCTGTTACTGGACTTGTCGCCCTTAACTTGAAGGCATGACTCCTGTTAATAATGTAGCACCCCCCAGTAGTTCGGAAGCCATACTCACACGCAGGAATACAACACAGAAGTGATTGTTATTTTTCTGCGGTCTTCTGCAAGGTGGAGTTATTTCACCAATCGCTATGCCCTACCTCTCTTATATTATTAGTAAGCTGAAGTGTACTTTTCTAACTTACTTATTTTGTAAATTGTATAGCATGCATTTGAATATTTAATACAAGCGGCCTCCCGAGACATCAGTTCTTATACCCACGGCGGTACAAAGTACAAAGTATACTATAGTCTGGTTTGCTTTTGATCGTACCTACCAAACGATCCATACTAATATTATAAATGCGAAAATAAGTCTGTCTGTCTGTTTGTCTGTCCGGCTTTCACGCCTAAACCCCTGAACCGATTTTGATGAAATTTGGTATAAGTAGGTATACGTCGAACCTCTAAAATGTACATAGGCTACTTTTTGTTTTGATAACAGGGGGGATGAGGGTATGACTGCCCTTGAAAGTTTGTATGGGAAAATGTTTATTTTTTAAGTTAGAGATATGAAATTTGGCATAAATATAGCTCATACCTTAGATTAGAATATGGACTACTTTTTGTTTCGAATATTAGGGGAGATAGGGCTAAAACCGACCATGAAAGTATGTGGTCCACGCGAACGAAGTCGCGGGCACAGTTATTCTGGTATAATCCAATCCAAGTCTCGCCCATTTAGATCGAATAATGACGCTCATAGGTAAAGTACCTCAAAATAATCCCTACTAATATTATAAATGCGAAAGTAACTCTGTCTGTCTGTCTGTCTGTCTGTTACGCTTTCCTGCTTAAACCTCTCAACCGATTTTGATGAAATTTGGTATACGTTGAATCTCAAGAACGGACAAAGGACACTTTTTATTAGGAAATAAGGGGGGGAAGGGGGTAATACCACCTTTGAAAGTTTATATGGAAAAATGATTATTTTTGAAGTTAGAGATATGAAATTTGGCACAAATATAGCTCGAAACTTGGATTAAAATATAGACTGCTTTTTGTTTCGAATATTAGGGGAGAAAGGGGTAAAACCGACCATGAAAGGATGTAGTCCACGCGAACGAAGTCGCGGGCACAGCTAGTATAAAATAAAGCAATTATTAAAAAGCAAGTTCCCATTCCCTAATGCACTTTATTGATGTCAGAGTTGGGATGGGGACTGAGTATGAATGATACAGAGTTGCTGTTCCGCGGCCACGCTGGTAATATACCGGACCGCGCCACGGCCACTGCACTGCACATCAGAGCCGCGACGGAGATTGCAACAAGTATCCAACGTACAGCATTCACGTAGCTCAAGAGTGTGTGCGACTCCCGGAGCTCATCTAACACTGAATCTGGCAATACTGCGCCCTGAAAATGAAATACATAGTTTGTTTTGAAAGTATCAAACGAGTACGCTCAGTGTTAAGGTACTTAAATTCAGAATGTAAATTAGACCGGCGAAGTCAACCAAGCAAAGCTCCATTTTTTGCCCTTTGCCTTTCAATGAATTCTCTCTATAAACCAAATGATGCTATAGGTAATGCTCGGTCGAACGTCATCAGTTATTGCGCCATTCAGAGATCAAAATAAAAAGGGTTCTATAAAAACTTTTATAATGTGCTACATTCATAGCCACTAAAAAGGCGTCAGATAACTACACAGATGCAGTAATTGCATGCCCTCTGTTCTCAAATGGCTCCCGTTAACGGACTACACCCACATTAAATAATATTTGTACTTACCTGTGACATATTCTCTGTAAATAAAGCTTATTTTGATGTATTGTTAAGATCAACACGTCGCGTGTTTGAGAGCTGCTGGCATGCAGTTATTGCATCTGTAATTTACATTTTCAGTAGTTCTAATAAATTGTAACCTAAGTACAAAAACTGTCCTTAACTTAAACTACTGGATTTCTGTTTTATTCGTGTTCAGATCGAAAAAAACGCGTACGCGTTTAGCATGGCAATGTTTTAATTCTTTTTTATTTCTTTAAAAATATCTTACCTCTTCAATCCATAATAAAGGGAACAAGCCTGTGGGCACGTTTGCCAGCTGTGGGACCGTGGGAATGTTCCGTAGCTCAATGTTGAACTGCAACCTTCTGAATCCTTTCAGCACGACGCCTGTCACCTGTCCAGAAACACGTTTTTTTTAAATAATTTAACACCTTACGAAGCTAGCTCCTATTAGGAGCTAGCTTCGTAAGGTGTATTAAGCAAGTCTTTCTTTGAGTGTACCTTCATTTGACTGTATGATTGGTCCTTTGCTTTGTTATCAATCGCACTGATTTGTCGTGGAGTATTATCCGTTCCGTCACAAACGTCTTGAAGTGCAAATAAGGTCTGTGTTAAACTGTGGAACGTTGTGTTTAAGTGAGGAAAAAAGAGAACTTTACATAAAACTAAAAATATCATAAAAATAATGACAAATAAAAGTGTAGATTTAATCTCCACCTCAGCAAAATCAGGTTGCGACCGTGATTGTAATGGAAGGTGTACCTATACCTAAGCATTTTTACCAAAAATACCTACCGCCATCCCCTGTCACTTCTTTAGCATGCTAATAACAGATCTAAGTTCATCATAATCGGTTCATAAACGACAAAGTTATCGGCGAATACAAACAAACACATGGTCGAACTGAGGAACTTCTTTTTTTCGAAGTCGTTTAAAAAGTGTTTTTTTAAATCGGAGATGATTTGATGATGAGTGTGGAGTAAAAAAACTATCTATTTATTACCACTGAAGTTAAGGCGGGCTTGGGTGGATTTTTTGTGTTCATCACGCCACAGAAGATAAAATATAGGTACCTACCTATTATAGGCCTAAATATAAAACTGGTCGTCTGGCTCTCGAAGTCGCTAGCAAAGTACAATGATTTCATTAGCTCTTGTTTAACATTGTACCCTCAATTATGAATTAGATTTTCTATTAAGTTTGCGATTCGCAAGCAGTTCAGCGATGAACTTAAGATAAATAAGATAACTTGATTTGGGTTAAAGATGTTTCCATGAAACTCTGAGGTAAACACCTAAAGCTTAAAAGTATACTAAATACCTATAGGTAATATTAATTCCAAAACCATTAAGTCAAAATAACAATAGAACCAAACAGTCCGCTAAATAGTGGTAATCTTACTAATATTATAAAGAGGAAAGATTTGTACCTATTTTTGTATGTTTGTAATGAATAGGCTCAAAAAGTACTAGGTCGATTTAAAAAAAATCTTTCACCAATAGAATGTTCACATTCTTCCAATTTGACATAGGCAAAATTAGGGATTCTTGGTAAAATTTGAAAAATTTCAACAGAAAGGTGGGAAAAATTCTCTAAGGCGAAACGAAGTTCGCCGGGACCGCTAGTTATTTATATAGCAGACGCTTTCATAAAAAAGCAACACCTAGGTTACGTATGAAACGAAATTATCAACATTATTATAATTTCGTGTCTTATTTTTACAAATGTACCTATGTATGTTCGTCTTCTTTTCATCCGTTCGAGGAAGACCGGAAATAAGGATTTTTAGAGTTATTATAGGTCAACGCGATTTGTATACGCGTCTTTAATGAACGAATCGAGTTGGGGAGAAGGGATAATCCTTCCTTGTTCATAATAAATCTCCCACACAAATCCATGAGATGTGCCATTGGGAAGATTGGGGTTGCTTTTGTTAAGCCCTAGACACACAAACGGCTATTCATATTGCAGACGAAAAAGTTCGCTTTCTTATAATCTCCACTGTATTTTGTCAGCATGTTAGTGATATCTTGTTGTAAGGGGGGATTCTTCTATGCACCGTACCTATGTCTGGATAGATAGTGTTTGTACTATTGAAGAAGTAAAACAATGTGCCTACACGCACCGCATCATGCATCCTATGAAACATAATTATCCTGCTTCATGAACTTCCAATATTATTGCATCTGTACCTACTTTTAAGAGGCAGTGAGAGAGAAACAAGTAGGTATCCCTCCAACCACTTTCTTGATTTTGATACCTTATCTGGTGGGTAATCATACTTTTACCAGGGGCCAAATAATACCAATATAAAGGTAGAGAACCAGACACAATCAATATCAGTTATCACAAACATAGCTTACCTTTTGTCATTAATTCTTAGTTAGAATGGATCTAGTCGGAGATAGTAGTCAATAAAATTTGGAATCTCAGTACAACCTCAAACACCTACCCTATCAGTCTACCATCAGTATATCTCACTATTCTTTGTCTCACCGGTTCGAGGTAGAGGAAAGTGTTGTGTTTCTCCTTGTCAGGGCTGACGCCTCCGTCAAAGTACTCCAGCAGCTCTTCAGAGCCAAGGTAGAAGTGCGGCAATGAGGCGATGGCTGGCGCATCCTGGCACGGCATCAGGTTCAGTACACCCATCAGCAAGCATCCGTCGTGGTTAGCGCTCCAGTTCCTGTAAAGAGTTTAAGTTGGTGGATTTTCATTGTAAAGTAATAGAGAATTATTATATCTGTGGTAATAGTAAGAGGAAGTAATTTAAGACATTAAGGGCGAAAAGTGCAGTTACAGCTTTGTTATTCTGTACTTGTCGCCCTAAGCTAGGACCTCATTATCAATTAACATCATATTGGATGAGGTCAATCCTGAAGTGCAATAAAAAAAGGCCCTACACCATTGGCCTAGGACCGCAAAAAATTTTGGTCGGAATTCAGTTCAACGATACTGTATCAGAGCATTTTGCCCCTTAAAAAAGTAGCCTCACCAACGCATCGTTTTCCTCGTCATTAATCTGTCTTCTAGTGCCCATTAGGTTTTAACCGTAATGTTATTTTTAATGCTTAATTTATTGTTGTTTAAAATGATTTCTTTTTTTTTTCTCCCATGTTACCGCACCCATATACAAACTATCTGCATGACCCAAGGGTTGACTGGTAGAGAATGCCCCTAGCATTAAGTCCACCTGTTGTACCTATTTGTGCAATAAAGTTTTTAAATAAATAAAATAAACCTTAGTATTATTTGTGGCTACTGTTTTTTTTGCACTTACATATGTGTAGAGACCCTTACAGGAAGTACCTACTTAAATGTGGATAGTTATTCGCTATCAAAGGTTGACTGGTAGAGAATGCCCATAGCATTAAGTCCACCTGTTGTACTTTTTTTGTGCAATAAAGTTTTTAAATAAATAAATCAAGATAACAAGAATATTTGCAAAAAGCAACCGAGCTTTTTGGATGTATAAATACATGGCAGTTAGGAGAAGTCAATTTGACTTAGAGTAGGTAGGTAAGTAGGTATCTACCAATCAGAACATCTTCAGATTAGCAGGATATAATGATCAAAACATTTATATATATAACACCTTTGTACTACATTATAGAGCAATAAATAATTGAGTATTGAGTATTGAGGATGTTTTGAAATGTTTAATTGTCTGCAATTCTTGTATATAAAACTTTGCTGCCCAATCAATAACGGATGATAAACAATAGATAAATATATAAAAATAGGTGTACTAACTTTTTGCAGAAGCACTTATTGTTGGGGTTGGCGCTCTTCGCAGCAAGCGCATCTCTTGAAATCTCGTAATAATACGCGGTCATATTGAAGATAGAACTCTTCCCAACTAAGCTGGCGTATAAAGATCTGGAAAAAAAAATTCATTAGTTCCGTTTTCCCCAATCAACTTAATTCCTAATCAAACTCTGCTAACCAAAGAGCAGAGATGTAATCGTAGGTACGAGTAGGTACACTGAAGTGGGTAAAATATTTAGTTCTTGAGAATACTAAATCGCACAATACAATTGTGGATGATGCCACATTTTTTTTCTGCTGAAGTAAGTATAAAATTAAAATAAGAAGAATTTACTAGATCTCTTTGTTATTTAAGAAGGACTTTCGAACAAAATGATGTAGTGGCTAAACACCGTTCAGATTCAGATTCAGATTCATTTATTTGCCAAACACAGCCGTTATGCAGGTACCTTGAGTTGTACCAACCTAATTTTAATTATTACTTACGACTGTAAATAATAATGATTGAATAAATGAGTTTCTGACGTCTGATCTATCGCTGATATTGCCACGAAGTTTCACCTTCACAGAACTTTCGGGGAAGCGCTTCCGCGCTCTTACCCTTAGGTATATTATTTGAGCATTCAATAGACAGTTAGCTTCATATTACAAGTAACTCAAGTGGAAACTCATTATTTGCCAACTGTAGGTAAATGAATGCTAAACTTGTTGCTCTAAGCTGAGTGAGCCGAAACTTTTGCATCTGATACTCACAGGTATTACGGGTTTTGAAAGTACACCCTAAGTAAAGCATAATAAAGCTGTTACTAATCGATTTTATTATTTTTATAGTACTATACGCCGTACCAGCAAACTTTAAATACGCGTGCTACTCTTATACGTGCGCGATACGTGAAGGTCGTGGGTTCAATTCCCGCACCGCAAGGGGAGATAAAAAAATTCTGTTTCTAATATTTAAAGCTGTTACTACACTGAACAGGGCATTAGTAATGATTTTCGAAAAATAGTACCTAGGCACATTGCAGCTTTACCTGCAGACCTCAGGCTATCGACCTCAATCTAGCGCGACGTCACTTTTCTGGATAGTTTTACTCAATAATGACGTAAACACAACTGAGCTGTGCGCTATGTTATCATACTTTTTTATTTATTTGTTGAAGCAATAAACAAGTTTGCAGAAACTGATACACAGAGTCATTAGCCTTTATCATAAATCATTTTTCCAAACAGGTAGGTAGGTTGTTTTTCTAATCCCACCAAAAACATAAATGTAAAAAAGGAGAACCAAGTTCAATAAAAAAGATATGCTTTACCTGCAGACCTCAGGCTCGAACGTATACAGTTTATCGGGAACATCAGATGGATCGATGGGTGGGAAGATCGATCCGTCGGATCCGTTCAGTCGACCGCAGTACTCGTCACGACCCCACCGGTTGCTCATCGAAGTCTTGCCCTTGTAGGACACTATGTGGCCCAGCTCTTTGATGTTCTCTCGGCCGCGAACCATTTCGTATGGGCCTGTCTCAGTTCTGTTCATCTAAAGCAAAAATGTTTCATTCCTAATTAATAAATTAATATCAAAAAATCAACCTACCCTTAACACGTTTGAAAACGGTAATAAGATCAGCTACTCACCGCTGCGGCGCTTCTACAATCCCCATTCATTACCGTTTATGGACGTGCTAAGAATGCCAATCTAATAGAGAGAAGCTCAAGCAATTGTTAAAAGAATCGTATCGCATTTACGACCCCAATACTATTTAACTATTAATTAAATATTCAAAAGTCCAGTCAAATACCTACAGTGATTCCAGAACAGTAGTTATATTTTTTTTAAAAGAAATTTCTTAACTTAATGTAAGACCGGCAACCAGAGCTAGCTTTGATTGCAGGCCGCAGGAGTAAGATGAAAATTTTCGTGGAATCCGCAGCTATCTTTTTCTGCACTCCCTCAAGTTGATATTTATATTGAAATTTTAATTTTAAGAAGTAATTAATGATAAAATATTAAAAATACTTTAATGCTTAAAATACATCAGAAAGCTTTCATTGGAAGTTTACATTAACAAGATACTATTCATTTTTGGATTGGATCGCCCATCTCGGTGGCACTTCTGTTGCCCTAGTGTTCGGCCCTGAGTTCGTCCTATAGGTTGGAAAATGAAATAAACGACGCACTTTTCACTTACATGGGAAAACATGGAGAAGTAAAAGCCAGAACCGTCTTCGGCTGGACGCATGGTAGGAGGAGCGTCTGTCTTCAGTTTTCCGCACACGAGACCTGTAATTTTAATTGGAAATGAGATATGAGAAAGGATTGTTAATCGTTTGTTTCATGTTAACTCATGAGAGAAAGAGGGCATAGTGATTTTTCGTTAGAACTGGAGCAGCCCGACTGGTCAAATACCTCTAACATACAGAAGACTGCAGCCAAATAACAATCACTTTGGTGTTGTTGTGTTTCTGCGTGTGAGTAAGGTTTCCAGAGCTCCTGGTGATATACTTATTAGTAGAAGGTGTCAAGCCTTCAAGGTAAGGGCGACAAGTCCAGTAACAGCTGTATTATGCCGTACTAGTCGTCATTACAGGGGAAATGACGACAAGATCCAATATTATCAATAGGAAGGAAGGCTTAAAAGGTAAATTATTTAAAATGTCTGTTTTGCCATCAGTTACATTGCCAAAAAGAAGATATAAGACACGTATTTTTTTTCTATCATCATGTAATCAAAAATGACAGATAGATTGCGTTTCAATTTAGCGTGACGTCACGTCTTGCTATAAAAAGAAGTGGCGTCGCGCTAAATTGCAACGCTTACTAAATAATGACGTAAACACAAGGCCGGTACTGAGTTTTGCGCTGTATAATTTACTTTTTTATTTATTTGTTGAAGCAATAAACATGTTTTGCAGAAACTCTGGACGTGTGGAGTAGGCCTGTATCATAAATCGTTGTTCGAGGTAGGTTTTTTTTCTAATAATAACATTATCTTGAATAAATGCTGTACTAAATAAACAAAGTTTGAAATTAGCTATCGAATCGTTTACAACATTGGAAATAGTTAAAGATACGCGATTATTGAGTTGTAAAATCATTACAACCGCATTGCATAGTTTCTTTAAAAAACATTATATGCAATTTTTTTTGGCGCAGATTATTATATTGTGCCGAGAAATACCAAAATAGCTAAGTTTATTTCTAGTAACCTATGTACACTTAAAAGTAAAAGTATATTCACCCGCTCTCCGAGCTGAAAATAATATACTCAGATCGTGAAAGATGGTTCACGTCAATAATTGCATTAGTTTTCGCTACTTTACGGTCCAAAATACCAATTCTCTGGCACAGCCAATGACAGCTTAATGCTGTGATGCTCATAACGAACATGCATTAGGCAAATGCTTTTCCCGGATCTGTGTAGTTAATCCAAATTGGTTTTGCGTCTCTCAGTAGGGTTATCTGCAATGTTGCACATTTTACTACATAACTCATTTTTAGGCTTCCGTAGTCAAATGGCGACAAAAGAAACCCTTATGGATTCGTCATGTCTGTCTGCCCGTATGTGACAGCCACGTTTTTCCAAAACTATTAGACGTATTGTTGAAACCTGGTGAAGATTTCTCAGAAAAAAAATATAATATAGGCTAGGCTTTCCATACCTAAAATTGAAACTATTTTTTTTCTTTTTCAAATAAATTTGAGTAGTATAAATCGATATAATGTAAAGTTATAGTTATGTTATATATATATATATAACTTTATAGCTAATCCAATATATATATATATCGAGGTTTCTAATATCTTTTTTTTACTAAATTTAATAGTTAGTGCGACTTCCAAAGTTGTAAAATATTTTTTGCTTCGAATATTAGAGGAGATAGAGGTAAAACCGACCATGCAAGTATATAAAATGGAGAAACCTGTCACTGTCACAACAAAGCTAATTAAACACATAATCCCTTTATATATATATACACAGAAGACCCGGAGGATAACTTTGTTCTAAAGCTCAAGTTCCAAGTACCTACCTACGTACTTTTCATGGCGTATAGTTAAGGTTTTATCTAAATAAGTATATTAACTTAGTCGTAAAATTGCTAATAACAGTAATAATGCAAATCAGTCAATTATACTCGTATGTAATAGATAGGTTCTTGACAGTTAATGGCGTTAAAAGTGATCTTTGCTCGTACAATTGCACCTGTGATAAGCGGTTTTCCTTGAGTAAATAAGCGGTTAAGGTACAGTGAACAGCACATTCGCAGTTCGGTATCGGTTCAAACACTTGAATTTCGATATTAAATCTTATGCCTGCGACATAAGTTCAAAAGTTGATAGTCTGACTTGACAGAATTTTTACATAAGGAACGTACGCATGATACGTGAGCTATGTTTTTATTGTTTTTTACTGTGGTACGCAATAGTTATGTGCGAGTGTTTCCGACTCATTTTTTCGTAGTCATTTTTCTGACGGTTTAGCGATTTGCTCGATAACTACGAGTTTGCCTTCGACCCTTCGAGTAACAAAGTTCCAAAGCCTGTGTTGTACAAAGCTTTGAGCGCCGGCTCTAATTGCGTTAGTCTTCATCAAGCTGTAGTGTTTTTATTATGATAAGTATTTGACGTTTTAATTTTATTAAATAATTAATGTAATTTAAAAGTATTAGGGCAGTCCAGGGCCGAAGTTAGGACAGAGCTACTGGGACTACAGACCCGGGGCTTCTACAAAAGAGTGCTTTTTAAATACAAAAAATACTAGTTATCACATAACAATATTTATAGTATGTATGATTCTATTTTTTAATGAGTTTGTTTCACATTCTATTTAGTAAAAAAAATCTTTTGCTGTGGTAGCTCCAAGGCCAGACCGTTATGTACGTCATTGGGGTAACCTCAAAGCCCGAGCTTGCCTCAAATTCTACACTAAACATAAAATAACAGGCTTTCATATTAAACATATACCTAAAGCTGAATGGTTTCCATTGCAATTGACGTAGAGGCCGTCGAAGAAGAGGTCCTTGACCTTTACCCTCAGGAAAGGATCTTTCAGGTTGGTGAAGAACTGCTCCAAAGCGCCGTTGACCACGCCTGCGAGGCTCGGCATCATGTCTTGTACTGTTAAGATTGCAGCCTGTAACAGGAATTTACGATTAGAAGAACTAAAGTCATGTTGCCGAGTTTGGTATTGATTCAAAGTGAAATGCATATTGATTCTACTGCCGGTTTGGAACCTAGAGGGGTACTCTCAAAAACGAAAGGTTTCGTTTTTGAAGATTATTCAAAAGTTTATAATATATCGGACAACATCACATACATTGCTCTGATTCTGTGGTAAGTAGCTAAAGCACTTGTGTTACAGAAATCAGAAACAACGACGGTACCACAACACCCAGACCCGAGACAATACAGAAAAATTCGTTCCCCATATTGACCCGACCGGGGATCGAACCCGGAACCTCTGAGATGGCGCGACGCCAAAGTCCGGCACGCTCGCCTCTCGGCCACGGAGGTCGTCAAAAGTTTAGGAATGAAGACGTGGTTTTTGATTTGCATAAATAATATTTTGTTTTTTGAAAACGCTTAATTTGCGTTCGAAGTGATTTCTTTATGATGAGGATCAAAAATTGCCATCCGTTGTCGGATCCGACATATTTCGTTTATGGGAGTAGGCCCCCTATATCTTCCGAGAAGACACCGGCAAGAAACCCAGTTGATTAGTTACAGTAGCAGTATTGGTCCAAAGTGGTCAACACATAGCAATAAACTAGTTATTGCTATGTGTTAACCACTTTGGACCAAGCCATATACAAAGTTTTGTTTTGACAAGTGAATAATACTAATAGGTATTTATTTATGAGTGGTCTCGGATTCGCAAGATCAATCCCAATCCCAGGAAGAAAATTCATGCCGTGGCCGTGTTGGTTTATCTTAATTTCTTATTGCGATACTCTTTTGGAAAGAAAAGATGTGGATTGGGGGAGGTGTGATTGTAGGTAGTCTTTGCTCTTTTCAAAGCAAAGGTGCACCACCGTGCGCCAGAGCACCTCCGCCCTGAAGAACATTTATCTGAGTACCATTTATTTTCATTCTGTGTCTGGGCATGTCTACACTAATATTATAAAGAGGAAAGATTTGTACCTATTTTTGTATGTTTGTATGTTTATAATGAATAGGCTCAAAAAGTACTGGGCCGATTTAAAAAATTATTTCACCAATAGAATGCTACATTCTTCCAATTTGACATATGCTACAAAATTAGGGATCCTTGGTAAAATTTGAAAAATTTCAACAGAAAAGCGGGAAAAATTCTCTAAGGCGAAACGAAGTTGACCTCTATATTTTAATAAAGTGCTAACCTTGATTCTCGTTTATACTACATAAGTGCTAAAGCTTCTTACTTTAGGAGTAGGTCGATATCAGTGCTTAGTGATGTTCACACGTTCTACAGGATCGTCTTTGGCAATCATGCCGACTTATATTAGTTATTTAAAGCGCCTTCAGACTGGCATATTTTTTGGCGTACACGTCTACAGTAGTTTCGGCATACGGGTGTTATTATATAATTTAGTGCGTGTGCACGCACTAAATTCTGTGCTTTGCGCAGACGGATTTCCGTTTCCCAACGTGTGCGCTTGATCTGATAGTATAAGATAAATAGATTAATTTATTGCAGTTGACGCTAAGCTTATTACCGCGTCACAGTCAACGCTAGTGCCAGTTGCGTATGTGGAAAAAAACAAGCCTAGACCACAGATTAATAAATAATAACTACCTACTTCACGCGCTTCTTAAAACGAGCTTATACACGTGTATAAATTTCTTGCCTCAAACTCCACGACATTGACCTCGCAGAAAAAGAAGACGTTCAGAAAAAAATTTTGGAAATCCTTGGAATTACAATATGTCACATACCCACTCCAACTTGGTAATAAAAATGTAAGTAATGATAAAGTTAATGCTTCCGAAATTTCCGAATTTTCATAGAAGTATCGATACTTTTATGAAAAGGTACAAACTCAGATGTGAATCATAGTTTTATGTCCAATTGGGATGGTAATAGTATTTTCACCCATAGGTAAGTACATTGGTGACAACTTAATCTGCCGTAACCTTTTTAAAATCGACGATCGATTTGACGACCTCCGTAGCCGAGAGGCGAGCGGGCCTGACTTTGGCAAGCGCCATCTCTGAGGTTCCGGGTTCGATCCCCGGTCGGGTCAATATGGGAAACGAACTTTTCCATATTGTCTTGGGTCTGGGTGTTGTGGTACCTTCGTTGTTTCTGATTTCTGTAACACAAGTGCTTAAGCTACTTACCACAGAATCAGAGCAATGTATGTGATGTTGTCCAATATTTATATTTATATTTATATTATATTAAAATCGTGATTACTAGTGTTAAGTTTGAGAGCTTAAAATAATAGACAACATCGCATAAACTTATGTTTTAAACTGTCTAAGACCTGTTTCCAAAAAGAAATTCGTTCGAAATCAGATGCTTAATCCCAATTCAATTGGTATCTGTAGAATTTATACAAAGCAAATATTATTTGACTTTCAAACTACGACCGGGGCAGAGATCTAGTCTATGTAACTATTTCCTCAGAATTGGCACACTATTCAGAATTGTTGGATCTTTGAGTGAAATTTATGCAAAACCTACACAGTTAGGGCGGAGACACAGAAATGTTCAATTGGTGAACTATCTAAACAGCTTAGCTATCTACATTTCTCTTATAGGCATAGGTATATCACCATAAATGCTGATTGCGTCGACAAACATTCTACAAAAAGGTTTTGTTTACTCTTACGTAATTCCAAAACTGCCAACTTCCTCTTCACCCATGACCTTATACAGTCAAAAGCACGTCAGATTATAAACCTTGAACTTCGCACCGTCCTTATGTCGAGGTTATAAGAACTTTTATTGAGCTGCAAGTGTTTACGGCGATGAGCAGTCGTCGTACGTACGGGTTAAGATTCGAATTGAATTGTGACGTAACTACTCTACATAGTTATAGAGGTGCATTGCAAACGAGTGGGAACTATAATATAGGCACTTAAATCTAGATTCAATTTACCTACTTTTTTTTTATAATACAAACTAAGCCATATATTTACAAATACATTACAAAAAATAAAAATCTTCTAAAATTGGTGAATTATGACCGGTTTCAATATTTGAAAAACGATCCGTTTTAGTTATGAATGGTAATAAATTATACTAGGCGTAAGATAAAACCGTTCCAGACTCGTAGTCAGTTAAAAAAAACATCAATCTAAGGTGCTGTAGGTACTAGACGACGGTTACTAAATAGGGGTGTCAGCTCAGTATACCCAGACTCAAGCAAATTTAGAATTGAGAATTCGAGACTTTTGCGTTCCACTTAAACATTTAAAATAAGTCTACAGGTCGGGCAGTAAGTAGTTCGTATTTCTAAAAATGTTGTCACTTTTAAGACGACTTAAAAAAAAGATTCAGGCTCTCAATTCGACCGCATATATTTTTTAATCCGTTAACTAAGCTTAAATTTAGAATGGTTCGGTTTCCAAATTCATTTGGCTAAAAATCTGATTCCGGAACTTGACGTACTTGGGCCTTTGCCACTACGCCTAGGGTTGCCAATTTTTTTCAAGATATATGGTTAACTAGCTGTGCCCGTTCGTTCGCGTGGACTAAATTCTTTCATGGTCGTTTTAACCCCTATCTCCCCTAATGTTCGAAACAAAAAGTAGTCTATATTTTAATCCAAATTTCGAGCTAATTTGTGCCAAATTTCAAATCTCTAACTTAAAAAATAAACATGTTCCCATATAAACTTTTAAAGGTGGTATTACCCCCATTCCCCCCTCCCCCCTTATTTTCTAACAAAAAGTACCCTATGTCCGTTCTTGAGGTTCAACGTATACCTAAACCAAATTTCATCAAAATCGGTTGAAAGGTTTAAGCGGGAAAGCGTAAGAGACAGACAGAGTTACTTTCGCATTTATAATATTAGTAGGGATTCAGGTCTAAAATAAATAATGAACAATATTAAGAACAGTATTTTGTTTTTTAAGCTCTCCGTCTCTAGTCTTTCTCCATCTGTTCGAAGAAGGGAGGGTACCTAATGTTTTTTAATATTTTTGATGGTTGGCACGGTAGAACAATAGTTAGCGCTCTCGAAAATTTAGTGGCGATGCATTGATAATAGAAAACAATCAATTGTTTAATTACTAAGTACTAAAAGCAGATAAATCGAGCTCACCATATAAGAGAAGTTGATGACAACGATGTCGTCATCCTCGCTAAGTGCCCCAGTGGCCTCCTTGTCAAACACGAAGGTCTTCTTCAGCATATACTTGACTGTGTCATTGTCCCCGTAGCTAAGCACTGTTCTTTCGCGGTACTCTCTGAAACAATAGCAGAAAATTACGACTTATAGAAGAAAGAAACAAAAAATATACGATTTCGTCATCACAACTCTTTACAGCACTTAACTTAGACATTTGTATACACATCAAGTAAGTCATAGAAAAAAAAAAATTGGTTTAAGCCAGCTGTTTATTATTTTATTCCGGTTCTTCTCGACAGCATCAACGTTCTGAACAGGGCAGTAGTTTTATTTCAATATCATAATGATTCAAAAATAATTTGTAAAAGATTATAATGACATTTTCTATTCTATTAGGGGTGGAAACCTTCTGCTCCCTCGAAAGAACTTAAGGTTTGCAACCATCATTGATAGTTACGTAGGAAAATTAAGAATTATAACTTGATATCTGTAGTCATTTTGTAATTTGTGTTAAAAATGCAGTTTAGAAGCAGAGGTTGCCTTACAAAACATTATAAAGGGTAACGCGGACTTTACGTAATTCAAATATGTAAAGGCCAGTGGTCAACGCTACGCAGTTTGAGGGAGTCAAGATCCCCTTATTTCAGAGCTTACTATAAGGATATTAGAAACAGATTTTTTTTATCTCCCCTTGCGGTGCAGGAATCGAACCCATGACCTTCACGTATCGCGCGTGCTGCTCTTTCAACTGAGTTAACCGCAAGTTATCGTGGGCGATGAAAATTTTCTGCTGTATCAACCGTTATACGTGAAGGTCGTGGGTTCGATTCCCGCACCGCAAGGGGAGATAAAACATTTCTGTTTCTAATATTTAATGTTAGCTAGTACGGCGTAAAGTACTATAAAAATAAAAAAATCGATTACTATAAGGATGATACACACATCATTTATATGATAAATACATCAATTAGCACAAATATTTATTATTAAAGTTTTGGTTTGTTTAAGTATTTTTAATTAATTATTTATATTAATCTTATTGTCTAAGTCTTGGATTGAGGGAATTCCGGAGTCTTATTAAAGCAATCCAATTATTGATATTATAGTAATTACCTCGAAGTTAATTATTCCTGGAACTGTTTATTAACCAGTTGATGTAATACACTACATATTAATTAACATAAACTAAAAGCTGCCGAGATTCGGGTTATAATGATCATACGATCGTGAAGCAATGGCACTTACGTCGACCCTTGGTTCTTATTCCAGCCAGGAGCACTAACCATTGTCCCACCATACCAGTCGAATTCTTACTTACTCAATTATTTACTCATACTAATAATCTCATCAAATCATAACAATATGTCTTTGTCAAATTAGGTTATAAGTAGTGACCGACCGAAACATGTTATTTTGCCGAAACCGATTGTAGTTTCGGCCGAAACCGAACCTTTTATAAAAAAGTCCTTAAAAAGTCAAAAAAATGTTAGTAAGCCCGTTTTTTTCTAAAATTAATATCTCGCCGACGTTTAATTACAGGTTTCTACTTTCAAAGATTTATCACAATGAAATTTCATCACAGTTACAGAGGTTCTGTTTGAAAATTTAACTACCCTATAAATAAGGAGAAAAAAAATCATTATTTGTTTCAGCAATAAAGTCAATAAAGCAAAAATATTATCCGTACAGCAAATGTTGGCTAAGTAGGTCTTAATTTTAAATGAATTGGCTATTCAGTCAGTCCATTATAATATTAATTAAAAAACGTTCAGGCGTGAGAGAAGATTACTGCATTCAATTTAAAATTAAATTATTCTGAACCGAGTTGTACTACTTCGATGATATCATCATTTCAATCCATACGTTCTTTGATTTTTGAAAGTTCTGGAAAGCTACGTTTGCGAGCAAGAAATTGGTATCACCCTTGCGTGTTTACTTCCGAGGCTACTAATTGAAGCCTAACTTAATTTATTTACAAATTAATTGCAAGTTTAAACACCATCTTCATTATCTCATTCGTATTTCAAAGTTATTTTAGTTCAAATGAAGGATAGTTGTTAAATTTTCTTGCTTCTAAGTAGGTAAAATATGAATGATGTCAAAACCGGCCAAGTATGAGTTGGCATCGTAAACCAAGGGTTCTGTACGAACTTGTAGGTTTAAAAGTAATATTTTTAATTTAATACGTCCACGTCTTCACAAGGAAAATAGGAAAGGAAGAGTAGTAAGTTGAATATTAATTAAAAATATTTGTATTATCATGTAACTGTTTTCCAATTACCAAACTTTATGTTTTTCAAAATTTATCGTTTTGAGTTACGGAACCACAAAAATTATTTGAAATCATTAGCACCACAGAAACAATTAGACAAATGAACAATGTTTTAAAAACAAGCTATTAATGTGCACAAAAAAAGAAAAAAGAAACTAAGACATTCATTAAATCATGGGTTATTTAACTTTACCAGTAACAAACGACAAAAGGGTTGAGGGTAGCTGTTCTATAGATGTGTAAGGAAAAGTATATAAACAAAAATTACTTATAAATTAGTTTATCAATATTTTTACGTGATCTAAAAGCTTGTCGCAGCCGAGGTTATGCGTTAGCAAAAATTGTGCGTTGTTAATTCAAAGCTTCTGATAGAATGAGTCAACTTAACATCTCTTAACATAAAACCCAATCTGAAATTGATTAAAGATCGTTCATGCGTGTTTATGTTGGAGATTGATCCACAAATAATTGTGTGAAAATACCCAAATTTTGTGTTCCACCCAAACTCGTACTAACCTATTTTCATACAAGTAGGGTTGACGTGTATTAAAGGGATGACAATGGTATGTGTGGGATCGTATTGTAGTCCTTAATATGTGTCCATAAATCTAAACTACTTATCAGGGCAAAAGGTATGATAGGAGCGGGTAGTTTTGTTTTATTTTGATGTATTCTGTCATATGTAGTCTTGTGACCTTAAGAAATATGTAGTGTATTTATTTACTTAGTATTGTTTTTCAGACATTCCAGTAGAATAAATAAATGCTGATATAAGTGCCGATTATGTTGGAACGAACTAAACAATATTGTTGGGCTCATATCCTACTGCAGTGCGGGGCTCGAACCCAGGACGTTCATATACCGTGCCGTGCGTGCCTCTTCTTCCAACTGAGAACTAAACTGTTTTAAAATGACGAAACTTTAATTTCAACTACAACCCGCAATACCACTGAACAAAAATAAGTTATTTATGTAACGAAAAATGTATTATTATTTTACACTTTTGGAAACCTTTTGGCTTAATACTAATTTAATCTACACAATAATAACTGACGCCCATTTACAAGTTGCTGGGATTTGTAAAATGCAGCAAGGAATAAGGAAGATCGTAGAAAGAAAGAACTTTCTGACTTTCAGTACAGTTGACAAATACTGTACATTTTGGGCCTAGTGTCTCCCTTTTGGCGATAAGCATGAGAACTGACGTGATATGTTCTAATCTCTTGGTGCCCGTCTCGTATGACTTTTGCAGATTGATCGAGCCCATAGGTTAGAATTGAAACTGGTAAAGATTTGGAGCCGCTGCTAAATATGTAATTTTGTATTTGCACACTCACTTGTAAACATACGGTCCTATCTCCTGGAGCGTTGGCCTGGCACCAGCGTTGATGTCCTCGGCGTTGGTCACGTTGAACACGTACACCTTGAAGGTCAGCGGCATGGGCATCTTCCGCCATTTCTCGAACATCGCCGACGAGTTGTCGAGCTGGACATTCTGCAAGGATATTTTTTTTGTCATTGCCGAGAATAGGTCTACAGCTGCGCATACAATACAATACAATGCATCTGTATAATCATTTTTTTTATGTTGCACTTCAAGATTGACTTCATCCTACCTGATGTTAACTGGTAATGAGGTGCTAGCTTAAGGGTGACAAGTAAAGCATAATAATAGCTGTTACTGACTTGTCACCTTACCTCGAAGGCTTGATCCCTGCTACTAATGTAGTACCCCCCCAGAAGCTCTGGAAACCTTACTAACACGCAGGATCACAACAATACCGAAGTGATTGTTATTAGGCTGCGGTCTTCTGTAAGATCACAGATAATATAATACTATACTAGAGTAAAGTGGAGGTATTTCACGCTCTAGTTCGAGCGACAAATCGCTATTCCATATCTCTCTTTAAATATATACTAATATTATAAATATGAAATAGTTAATAAGTCCATGTGAAGTGTGGTTTCACAAAAAAATAATGATCCAATTTGGTGCAGACGTTCTGCATACATTTTTATAAATTTTTACAGATGTAGAATAGAGATAGATTAAACTTTCAAAATCTTAAATGTGATCTTGACTGATTCATGTTGTTAATATAACCTCCTTTAAAAACAGAGGTACAATTGATTTTCCATTTTGCTTGTTTTTTGGGTTTCACCGCTCACGAACTTAACATTACAAACATATCGCCAATATATTCCATAAATAATTCAAGAATAGCATCTTAGTGGAATCTTTATACTTGTCATAAACGAACTGACTTTGCTTCAAATGATGGTAAACAATAATTAAAATAAAAACAAGAACATGCGAAATATTTTTTCCGGGTCGGTCGGCCTTAAAAGCGGAGTATTTCAAACTTTTTTTGATAAAAGATGCTAGCCATGCTTTTTGTTTTGTGTCAGTAGTACATAATAAAATATTCAAAAGAGGGTGGTAAAGAAACAAAAATCACACAAGTACCCAGTTATTATGAATGTCATATACCCTGGATCATCGTTAAAATTGTATAAACCTTTATTGTTTTTCTTATAAATATATAATATAAAAAATATCAAAAATGCATTCATTTATTTTAGTGAATATTTGCCGTAAACACTGCGCATGCCGAATATTGACCTCAATTGTCATTAGTATTTTTTGTGCCGACCGGTTTAATTAGTTAAAGGTTTAAATACTTTGATCTTTTTTAAATGAAAATAAAAACGAACTTCAACGAATGTTATATGGTTAACAATCTAAGGGGCTGCATACCATGTCACATTCAAAGGCCCCATACCTAGGTTCAGTTACAGACTATGCGAAATAATACTCGTTATGTGCACAAAGATGTTCTTTGGATTCTTAAATTTTTCGTTTCATTTACTTCGAATTCAAAATGCTTCATCTTTTTAGTTAACAGTAACAGTACCTGATAGATTAAACTACTATTTTTAAACCAAACGTACCTAACAGCGGCTGGAAAATGAGTGTCAAAAAATTATTGCGCTTGGGATATTTGCCATTTTTACTCCCTTGTCGGGGTTTTATAATTAAATAAATAAATTTTCCAATGCAAGTGAGCATTCTCTTAGTAAATGTCGAATCGTTTTCCATATTGACCCGACCGGGGATCGAATCCGGGACCTCAGAGATAGCGCGACGCCCAAGGCCGGCCCGTTCGCCTCTCGGCTACGGAGGTCGTCAGTCGCCTATGAATCGATACAATTTGTCGCGATGCATACCCGCTGTCAATCAAGCAAGAATGTGGAAGCGCCCTTAGAATCTTCGAAATGACTTGTTTTTCGAGCGTCACATTTGTTTGTTTGTTTTTTCTGGTAGATTGTGACGTCTTCTTTCCGCCCAGTAAAAAGTTTAAACAACCACACCATGTTAATTAGCATATAAGCATAATCCTTCGCTTTGTAGGACGGCACTTGCAAAGACATTTACAAAAACTTTTTTGTTGAAATTTTTTGTTTTTAAAGAAAAGGCTGTATCTTCAAAAACTACAAAAAAGTTTGTTATTCACATGTTCATGGTTACAAACTTATATAAAACTAGCGGCCCGGCGAACTTCGTTTCGCCTTAAGAGGATTTTCCCGCTTTTCTGTTGAATTTTTTCCTGAGTTTTCTTTGCTATAAACCTCACGGAGCCCGAGACCTTTCCAACGAATGCAAAACCGTGGAAATCGTTTCGTGCGTTCTGGAGTTATAGCGTCAAGGAGGAAAACCCGACTTATTTTTATATAATAGATGAAGTGTTTGCTAAAACGGGGAAAGCCATAATCCTTGATTTGGGATAAAATTTTAAATTTTATTATTTTGTGAACGAGTATTAACTATTTCTGTCTTTCTAATATTGTAAAAGTTTCGTGTAAGATGTGTGTTTGTTACGTTTTCACGTAAAAAAAATCAATGAAAATTTGTAGAAAATTAGATGAGACAAATTAACATATATCGGGTCCGGGCAACAGTTAGTATAATTTAAATCTCTAATTTAGCCTAAGGTGTGACGTAAGTATTTTTTAAAAACAGAGTAAGAAAAAACGCAGTTAAAAGGGAAAACACCACAGTTCATAAACGTTTTTTTTTTAATAACTCAAATAGTATTTATATCCCACTAACCTTTTTCAGGCCCTCAATCACATAATACGAGTATATAAATAAAACGGTCTCGTCAAAATTTTTGGTATGCGCATAACTTAGCCATATTGAAATTGGATAATCATTTTTAAGTTACTTTCGTAATTGATAGGAGAATATTTGTTTAAGAAAAAAATATTTAAATTTTCACCGATATACTTGTAGTAAGCGGACGAAGCCGCGGCCGCTTGTAAATTATAAATAGAGAAGTAAATATTATAACGTAACAACTTAAAACAGAAGGTCCCCTAATTAGGGACTGAGTGTTTCAGTAACCGACTTGGTATTATATAGATCTCATAACTTTTTACGGTAGGATCAATAACTGAGTTGCGAGACTTGGGATTTTTGACAAGTATTGTTTTTTATGGGATATACTTTGCTTTAATTATATGGTAATTAGCTAAAGCATATGTGCTTTATTAAAATAGTCACTACCCGAATTTATCGCAGTACGATTTTTAACCGACTTCATAAGAAGGAGGTTTCACAATTGGATCGTAAAGTATTTTTATGCTTATTTCAGCGTATTGTTTTGACTGAGAGTAGTGTTGAAAGCTAAAAAAAAAATATGCTTACCTTCTGAATTTGGTTGCTGATTATTTTCGGAAAACCCCAAGTGGCCAGTATCACAGAGAAAATCACTGCTCCTAAAGATATCACGAAAAACAATTTTGTGCGTTTGCCGAGCATAGTTCAACCGTTATACTTCTGAGATCATATAAAAAAAAAAGTTTCACACTATTTTAAACACTGCCAGTTTTTAGTTAAAAAGTATTATTTTCAAATAAGTTCAGACACTTTTGAGTAGATTAAAAGGTTAAAACCAGTCCGTCTTCTTAGAAAACCTGCGAGCGATTAGTTCAATTCACATTCGTTCAGTTTTCCTCTTAGAAGGCGAGTACATAAGTATTTTTTTGCTTGTAATCGCAAAAGGCGTATTAATAAATGTGTGTCGAGACTAGTTATGTATTGACACAGCAGTTACTCGGCTCTATTGAGTCTTCATTACGGGTGCTTAATAGAGGTTTCGTGCCGTCACAACATCTCATATTTTATGAGTTGGTACCTCGGAGGTAATTACTAGACAAGTTGTGGAAAATTGGCGCTGCGACATCAGATGAATGGCTTCTATATCTTATTAGGTTAACTATTTACCAAGATCTTTACACGTAAACCATTTAGAACATCGTGTTAAATGCTACATAACAATTTCCATTTGAAAAAATGTACATTGGAATCTTTGGAATGCTAAAGTTGTTATATAAATTTTAAGACTTTCGCGTTCCATTTTAAACATTTAAAATAATTTAACGTCAGCTCGTGCCCACGGTTGGTGCAACCTAACAGAAACGTCGGGCAGTAAGTAGTTCGTATTAACTACTAAATAAAAATGGTGTCGCGTTTTGATCCGTTAAATTATTTTAAATGCTAAAGTTGTTTTTTACAGTCAAAACTTGAAACATGTAGAGCGCACCTTTTACAATGACAAACAAAAGCAAATGTTGTATTTCATATTGCAACTCTTATCAGTTAATATGCCTGGCGCTCCAAGGTATATGTTTAAAATACTCGTAGTAAAGTAAGTTTTCATGTTAGAACTATTCAAACCATGAACAGAAACCGCAAACTGCTACACAAGCATATTTTATGAGTTTAGTTTAGAATTGTTTTAAACTTTTTGGTTACATGGTAAGATACGAGTATAAGACTCTCTCGATGGATTACGGTTTTAGCTGTACCTACAGAATTATTTAAAAATCACACTAAAATCGAATGTTAGCACTCATTGCTATAGTTCTACTGGCAGATCAGAAAAGGATCATTGGTAGGGGTAGCGAATCTTATTAAGATTAGACAATACCATAGGTTTAATATAGCGCAGCACAAGTATATATACTATACCTAGTATTCTTCATTATCTCTGTTAAAATATAATAACAATGTTAAACACTGTAAGATATGTTAAGTACTGTAAGACTTGGAACTGTAAGAAATTAATAAGAAGACGGAAGATACTGTGGAATTCAAAATAGAATAAAAAATAGAAAATGTCTTTATTCATGTAACTTTTACAAAAGCATTTATGAATCGTCAAGTCAAGTAAACTACCGCATACCTACTACAAAATGAGACAGAATGATATTTCCTGTTAGGTAAAGGTAAGAGAAATCCATAGGCGTGTGGGTTATCCTAGGCTAGGTAAACACGATGCCTCAATGGCCGTGACCGTTTAACAGCACCATCAATGGGCGGTGAGAGGAGCGAGGAGGTTTTACTGGGTAGTCTTCGCTCTTCTGAGTGGGGGCGACCCACACAGGTCTCTGCCAACCCGATACAGCGGGGATCTTCCATCATTGACACCACGAGCCAATGTCACCGCAGTGTCAACTGCACAAGAATCATATTTGAAATTGACATCATAACAAACCCTGAAGTCCAAAAAAGTTAGTCATCGGTAACCCTTTGATCATAATATATTTTTTTATATTGCACTTCAATATTGACCTCATCCCACCTGATGTTAAATGGTAATGAGGTCCTAGCTTAAGGGTGACAAGTACAGCATAATAAAGCTGTTACTGGACTTGTCGCCCTTACCTTGAAGGCTTGACCCCTGCTACTAATGTAGCACCCCCCAAGAGCTCTGGAAACCTTACTCACACGCAGGAACACAACAACACAGAAGTGATTGTTATTTGGCTGCGGCCTTCTGTAAGGTGGAGGTATTTCACCAGTCGGGCTACTCCAGTTCGAGCGATGAATCGCTATGCCCTACCTCTCTTAAATATCAAACCACGAAATCCTGACTAAAAAAATGATGACTAACATCATGGTGTTCAACCAATTAGAACCAAGTCCTTATGCGACGATATTGCGTTGTCATTGATTGTGGTGTCTACAGACGAAAACCCAGCAGGGGGTAGCAGTAGGGAGCGGGCACGAATATTCCCGTCTAAAAAAAACAACACGACATTAAAATTAATAAATAAATGCGCCAGACAACCATACCAATCATCTGGCCTCTAACAAAGGTTTCCCCTCGTACTATGGACACCCAGACCCAAGTCAATCTAGAAAAGTTAGTTTTCCAAATTGACCTGACCGGGATTCGAACCAGGGACCTTTCACGCTTTGGCCGCCTTAGCCCCTGCGCCACCGAGGTCGTCAAAAGGCAATGGCGGTAAGTCTCGTCATACAACTACATAATATGCACCGTCAGGCTTGTATTCGCAGATCACAGCACATAATTGCAGATCGCTTCACGGTTGACTGCTGGCACGACCTTGCATGCGACAGTCGCAAATGAAATTATGTACTAAGAGGGATTAGAGGACGATTTAGTATACTTGATGTTACCAATCATACTGTTTAGGTACATTTTCACTTTGAAAATGTATAGTGTCTTCATAGATCTGTTATTACAATCCTAATAAACTATTTACATGGATCAGTTTCCAAAGTATTATCCATACTTTTACTGATATTATAAATGCGAAAGTTACTCTGTTTGTCTGTCCGACTTTCAAGCCTAAACCACTGAACCGATTTTAAGGAAATTAGGTACCTGTAGGTATACGTTGGACCTCAAGATCGGACATAAGCTAATGTTTGTTTTGGAAATAAGGGGTGATAGGTATAATACCGCCCTTGAAAGTAAATATGGGAAAATATTTATTTTTTAAGTTAGAAATATGAAATTTGGCTCAAATATAGCTCGAATCTTGGATTAATAGAAGAAACTTTTTGTTGCGAATATTAGAGGAGATAGGAGTAAAACTGACTATGAAAGTATGTAGTTCACGCGAACGAAGTCGCGGGCAAAGCTAGTAAAACATTATTTTAATATGCTTGATTGTCTTTTTTGTACGTACTTACTCTAATTTGTATGAAACGTTTCAAAAATTAACGTCCAACCTTTTTTCTTCAGTCCTATTTCGACATTTAAGATTAAAAATGCAATTGGTGATTTGACTCGATAGGTAAAGGCTTAAATCTATATCTAAGTAGTAGTAGTAGGCTACCAGGCCTAGCATACGCAATATGTAAAATTTATCGCATGAGACGACAAAAGTTTCGATACTGTTGATTGGCTAATAGCACACCTCACTCGTATTTTTAGCCAATCAGCAGCTGACGCACTGACTTCAATCGATTTTGACATTTGTTAAGAGCGCGATAAAAATTAGTCGCGTTGCGTATGCTAGGCCTGTACGGTAAGTCATAAGGTTGGTACTTTTATGGTACCTATTATAAATGAAAACATTTGTAGAGTTGAAAACCATTTAAACGCGCAATCAGTATTAAGTGACTTATCCACGTGAACAACATACATTATTAGACATGTGCTTAATCTGGGATTGCTTACGGATCGTTAAGAGGCCTATGGAGCACCGAATACCCGTGTCTATTGTGGAATTACATCAATTCTCTCGCGATATGTATACTGCACATTGAACATATTGAACGATATGTATACAACACGGAAGAAAATAAAGAAATACCAGACAGAGATAGCAACGACATCCAAATTGAAGTTGAACAAAACCGGAACAGCTCCTTACATCAACTACATATATTTGCTGATGAACAAGGTCGAGGAGTATGCAGACAACTATCGAATACACTTGGAAATAGATTCAAAATTTTTTAGCGAAATTAAACCAGGGGCAACAACAGATAAAGTACTAGAAGGCATACAATCAAAATGTTCTAGATATGGAAAGTCAGACTATATCCTAATTTTAACGGGGAAAAATGATAAAAACATAACTGAATTGACTTCATATCTTTTTTGCAATCTGAATGAGCTAAAAAACACAAACATTATTGTATGCGAAACCCGTGGTAACAAAATAATCAATCAAAAACACATACATGAAGCTATAAAATCCCTCACAAATGTACTACCACATGTTAACTACCTAGAGCTACGTTACTCCTATATGGGTATACCACGCAATACTTTCAAACATCTATGCCAAAATATATTGCAGGATATCCTTAGACTTGATTATAGATATAGAATAAAACAACACCAAGCAAAAGTAATACAAAATATTATGGAAAAGTCACAGACGACAAAACACAAAGAAGAGAGAACGCCACATCGACGAAACACCGAGACGATAAACAAAAGCGACACCTTTTTTCGCTCATAATCTGAGAATTTTATATCAGAACATACAAGGTTTAAGAAACAAAGTAGACCTCCTGGAAAAACTCTTGTATGAATCTCCGTTTGAAGTACTGTGTTTATCAGAAACATTCCTAAATAGTGTAAAAATGAATTCGATTTTAATAAAAGGTTATAACATCGCCGCCAACTACTGTAGAGAAAACCGTTCCAGAGGGGCATATTTGTTAAAGATAATATTGATTTTATTGAACGATTAGATATATCAAATTTATCTGTTGAGTATGTGATTGAATATTGTTGTGTTGAAATAGAAAGTATAAATTTGTTAATATTATGTGTATATTGGAATGATCGTGAAACGGATACATTCTTCACATCTTTTAAACTTGTTCTAGATACCTTAAAAAAAGAAAAACAAAAAAATATTATTATCGGGGGAGACTTCAATATAGACATGTTAGGAAAAAAGAAAATCGCAATAGACTTTAGAAACTTACTATTATCCTACAATTATATACAACAAGTAAGATCCCCAACTAGAATATGCAAAACCACGTCTACATGTATCGATCTAGTCTTTACAAACTTTAGCCAAACTCTAACAAGGGTATGCGAGTTGGGTCTTTCTGATCACCATGGGGTATCCGTGACATTAGAAACTGATGGTTGCCAAAAAATAAAGAAACAACTAATAATAAATAAACGATTTTTCCTCGAAAAGCAAATAAACGAATTCCGTAAATGTCTAAAAAATATAAATTGGCAAATCTTATTAGACAAACAGAATAGTATCAATATAAATTATGAAATATTTCATTGTCAATTAAATGGTTTAATAAATAAATACTTTCCGGTAAAAACCGTTAGAGTAAAATCTAAAAACGAAAATGGTAAACCTAAATGGATAACTAAAGGGCTAAGTTTATCATGTAAACATAAAAGAATTTTACGTATACTCATAAACCATACAAATAATGATACTATTAAAAACTATTACAGACGGTACAGAAGCATACTTAAAAAGTCAATAATACTCTCAAAAAAGATACTCTATATTAAAAAAATGGAAAAATCTGAAAACAAAACAAAAACAATGTGGCAAATAATAAAACAAAAAAGCAATAAAACCTCAAATAAAAACCATCAAAACATAAAATTATACCTAGAAGATAATACTGTAACAGAATCACCCATAAAAGTAGCCAACTATTTCAACAAGTTCTTTGCCAAGATAGGACAAACAGGAGATTGTGATAACAATAATAGGTCTCCAAAACGAACCAATAAAATACAAAATAGTATGTACCTAAAACCAGTCAACGAAAAAGAAGTACACTCTATACTCTTAAAACTTAAAAATAAATACGGTTCAGGCCATGACGATGTGCCACCCATTCTCCTTAAAAATAGTGCCGCAGAATTAGCTACACCCTTGACGATGCTGATAAACCAATCGTTTGATGAGGGCATATTCCCTGACCTACTGAAAAATGCAATTATAATACCAGTCCATAAAAAAGGATGTAAACATAACTCAAACCATTACCGCCCAATAGCCTTACTCCCATCGACCTCAAAAATATTTGAACGAGCAATGGTAAACCGACTGGTCTCTTTCCTCGATAAATACAACTTGCTAGACGACCATCAGTATGGTTTTAGAAAGGGCAGATCAACAACCCTAGCCGTGTATCGTTACGTACAGGAAATATTAAACTATATTAACGAAGGAAAATATGGGGTGGGCATCCTACTCGACATGACTAAAGCTTATGACAGGGTAAACCATGAAACTCTCCTGCATGAACTATATTGTTGTGGCATCAGGGGCAGAGCACATGACTGGCTGACTTCATACTTAAGTAATAGAACTCAATCTGTTCAAATAGATCATCAAGACCCAAACTCCGGTAAAGTAATGCATTACAAGTCTGAACCTATCACATTAAGTGGCTCCATTCCCCAGGGAAGCGTAATTGGGTGTATACTATTTATATTATATATAAATGATCTACCCAAATACATAAAATCCCCATGTGTACTCTTTGCAGATGATGTTTCGGTCTTATACAAATTTGAAAACGCCAGCAAATGTCAATCAGAATTAAAATCTATATTCGAAACTATTAAAAAGTGGCTATTGGAACATAATCTTTTAATAAACTATTCAAAAACAAAAATAATTGAATTCAGACCTTATCAGAAATCACCTTTAAATGTAAAACTGGAAATTGATGGCTCATGCTTGGGAAAAGTTAATACCTACCCACTATTAGGGTTAGAGATAGACTCCCATCTCAATTGGAAGTCTCATATAGAGAAGATAAAAGCTAAACTGAGCCGATTCACGTATGCACTCTATGAACTAAAAACTAGTACCGATAAAAAAACTGCTATTTCTGCATACTATGCTTACGCTTACGCCTGGCTATCATATGGAGTTACCCTTTGGGGAAGCAGCACAGACGCAAGCGACCTGTTTGTGTTGCAGAAAAAATGCATTAGAATTATACAAAATATAAGCAGCATGGATACTTGTAAACCCCATTTCATAGACCTAGAAATTCTTCCCTTGTATACACATTTACGAAATATGTAAATTTATAAGAAATAATCCTAAGATTTTTGACAATACAGCGTCTGCCAGTCAACGCAATCCTAGAACAATAAATAAAAATAAATTTAAAACACCATTCAGTCGCACGGCAATGAATAAGTCCGGTCCCTACTGCACAGCTTTAAAAATACATAATCACTTACCTTTGGAATTACGATTAGAAGCAAATAAAAATATATTTTTAAAGAAACTTAAGAAAATATTAGTTAAAAAATGCTATTACAGCCTAAACGAATTCTACGGTGATAAAAGTATCATTACAGCATTATGATCCGTCTCACGTTCATAACAATCTGTTAATTATATAAAATGTAAGTTGCTATGCCTAAACAGGTAACATGTTGTACTGGAACTAAATTTACACCACCTTGTATCACATTCATGAATGCAATAAAGACTATGAAAGACATAAAAAACATAATATGTATATGTCAAATTTGAGTTCGAAAATACGTACCTTGAACCGTTTTTTACGACATCTCAGCCGTTTTTGAAATTATCTTCCAGTTTTTAATATATAATTAAAGACTTTCGCGTTCCATTTTCACATTTAAAATAAGTTACCGGGTCAAAACGCGACAAAATATATTATGCCCTGTTCCAATATTTTACGATTCGTTCGATGTCAAAAAATGCTATCCGTTTTTCAAAGAGTCATTAAATCTAATTTCCAATTTACTTTCTATATCAGCTGTCATCAATCGTCTGTCGGTCGTTTTTAGTTTACGCCTCGTATAATTAATTACTGTCCGTAACTACGTTTCGGTTTTAGAATATTGGAACCGGATTAGTGGTTAATACGAACTACTTACTGCCCGACGTTTCAGTTACGTTGCACCCGCAGATTATAGAAAGAAAGTTGCACCAATGGTGGTCACGTACTGTGACTTATTTTTAATGTGGGGCTAAATTTAGGGCGTTTGCTTTAATTGTCTCTCAAGACTAGGCCCTATTCGCGAATTCTGCTCATTCTCATCTTGTTAGAAAAAACTATTGCCAAAACTTGCTCGTCACTCACCATAATCGTCAAGCGCAACCTTGGTTCTATGGAGTGTAGCGGTAGGAACCAGGAAATAATTAGTCGCAGTGCGTGATGTGGCAAAGCGGAGATGATCTTTGACTTTGGTATTAAATGTTATTCTAGCCGGTGTAAATCTACATGTGCCGTATAAATTACAAGTAGGTGTTGCGTATGTACCGCGTCTTTGCTAGAATTAAGGCCTGTGTTTAGCAGTCGGATTGAATTTCATAATTGGATTGGAATCCTAGTCACCGAAATTGTCGACGCCAAAATTTACTGTGATGGTAATACCTATGTATGAATGTTTTTAAGAACTTTGTGTACCAAATAACGCAAACAAAGTGTGTAATACTCATTACAGAAAAAAACTGGAATGGATTTGGTTGATTATTTGAAGCTTTTATTGAATTAGATACTCGAATACTTTTTATACTAAAATATAACAAAGTTGCAGGACTTTGTTGGCGATATTTACAGCAACAGCTAACAGTCAAAATAATTAATTGTGGTAAGAGAATTTCACTCAGAAGAGTTTATTTTAATCCTGTGTTTGGTTTTCGTAGTCACATAGGTACTTCTATAGTTTTAATTGTCCGTCCGTTTGTCCGATCCTAGTATGAGTACTATACATAACTTGATACAAATCGATATACTTTTAACCGTAATACATAATGTATTTATCCCTATTACTAAAGTGCATGCAAGCAAAGTTGTTAGCAACCAATGTACCTTTTTAAATAAAATAATTTAGAATTCATTTTTGATATCCAAGAAGTAAAAATTATTTACCTAGATAAGGCTAGTTCATAACTAAATATAACGTCGACGCGCGTGCAATACTGCGTATCTACCGTTTGCTATAAAGATTCATTTTGTCTGCTATTTCATATTATTTCAATCCAAATTAGACCACTCAGAAAAATGTACTTACGCGGTATTGCACGCGCATCGACGATAACCCAGCAGGCGGGTAAAATATAGGCAAGGCTAATTTTACTCACAACAAAGCTATTACATACTACACTCAGCTTAAGTAAATTGTCCATCTGACTTACTTAGTAACGCGAGTTTTAATATGGGCACAGTACTGATTGAAAACGTCAGAGCAGCTCTATGGCGAAGTAAACGCTTCATCCAGTCTGTATTCAACTTTATCCTTTACGATAATTGCTCCTCGTGACTACAAAACCCTATTAAACAATAGGCATGCAACACAACGGAGCTTACATGTGGATATTAATTCGAAAACCAGGGAACAATGAATTATCGCAAGTCAATTACTAGGACTTAAACACGGAAATTCAAAGCCGGAATTAGCTGTACTCGTGTTGAATTTCACTCAAAGTTGTTTTATTATTAGGATTTGCTAAGTCTTCAACCTATTGTAAAGTTTAAGCTTTGAATAATACAGAGTCGATAAAACATACCTACCACATTCCCTAATAGACTGAGAATGAGAAATATGAGAATATTATATTGCATCAGTAATATTTATAGAACGTCTATATCAAACAAATGAGGCTACATCCTAGCTTTAAGAAAATGATACGATTGAAAAAAATGCTATTTTCCAAAATTACTTTAGTAAGTTAAAACACACTAATTCAATTTTCGGTTACATTAAGAATTAGCTGTGCCCGCGACTTCGTTCGCGTGGACTACAGCCTGTCATGATTGGTTTTACCCCTGTCTCCCCTATTCGAAACAGAGGTTCAACGTTTACCTAGGTATATCAAACTTCATCAAAATCGGTTGAGAGGTTTAAGCAGGAAAGCGTAACAGACAGACAGACAGACAGAGTTACTTTCGCATTTATAATATAAGTAGGGATTGTGTTAGAAATAATGTTGAATGAAAAACTTAATGTGGACTATTGCGTGTGAAAAATCCGCTAGATACACGTAAGCGTGGGGCCAGCTATTTAATGATTAGTAAGGCCAGCCTCAACGCACCAGACCACAGGGCCACTGAGCCCCCCCCCCCCACCACGCTACAAGATAGGGAACCCAGGCCCTACCGCGGCATGTCCTAACCCCGTCCCTGTACAAAGTTACGTAACGATGGAAGTCACCAAAAACGAAATCTGTCGGATTCAAATACGATTTACAATTTACACTTGCATGATGTCTTTCATTTTCAAAGTAGGCAAGACTGTCTTATGTATTTAACTAAATAAGTATTAATTGAAATTAATCACATTAAAAACCAAGATTACATCGGAGACTTGTAATTAGTTTACCTCTCAAATTTAATTACGACGCGCTGTACGACTAATTACATACTAATTTATTTAGGGTTGCTTCCAGTAGGATGTGCTCAAAAGGTCACGGGTTTGAGTCCTACGCAAAACACATTTTAGGGAGGTAAAAATTTGCATTTGTAAGTCTATTTTGTAAACAAAACATGGGCCTATTTAATGTCCTTCAGGGGAATCCCCTAAAAGCCTCATTGAAAATTATGATATCGTTACTATGCTTAGTATTAGTACAGCTTAAACACTAGGGTAGCCAAAGGCGAATTGGTGATCTCAAACCCAAGCCAACAAAAATACAAATTTTGATTGATTCGGGCATCCAACTCGGAACCCCGAGGACATAACCCTATACTCAACCACTGAACTATCATAGACTCATTACTGTATTTTAGTACAAATTGCGACAACATCGTTGAATATGATTACCATAAGATAGGTGCTTGAGCTTACTTTGGGACCGATTATTCAAAGGAATTCTAAGGTCCATATCACTAAAATGGGAATAGCATGCTATTTATGAACAAAATGTTGTTTCTGACCATATTCGTTAATGCAGGTTACGAGCACAATTCACTGATCGTTTTATAAAACAGGGACACCTATGGAAAATCTACATAACCTTCGAAAAACTTGTTTGTTACAATAAATCGAATGCAAATTTATGTATTAATTTTCATTGACATTGTACGATGCAAATATCTGTGACTCAATCAATATATCAATAAGACTATTTGAGTATTGTTTTTGCAGTTATAAACCATCATATATTTTAAGAAGTAAACTTTTAAACTTGAGCTAATCGGTTTTAGTAAAAACATATCTAGTTGTTATAAATGTGGTGTTTTTAGTTCACGGCCTTTTTACGTCTCTGTATATTTCATGTTAATACTACATTTTTTTAAAGTGCAAAAATAAATAGGTTTCGAGTCACATGATTTAAAATCGGTTTTCAACTCAATTTGAATCGTAAAATGTTAATAATAACAAATATAAGTTACGTGTGCTTAAAATAATATTTCACGCGTAAATTAGTTACGTCAGAACGTCTCCAAATAGGTATTTGGAGACGTTCAAAAAATCGATGTAAACAATGTATCGGTAGGTACCGATACATTGTTTACATCGATATTTTGAACTTAACTTTTAAATATGAAACGAGTGGAATTAAATTAATTGGTTTCCAATTCCGATTCCGCCTACAAAGTCGTTTCATAATAAGCTAGTTATAAATAAATAACATGTATAACTTAGATCAAAAATAGATGTTTGAAGTTTTATTTAAACATCTATTTCTGATTTTGATTAAATCAGACTACAAACAGATTCTCCGATTACCTAATGTAAACATTTCGATATTAGATACCTAAAAAAAAGTAGTTATGAAGGAAATACAAAAATTCCGAATAATCACATCTCCTGCATTGAAATTGCGTGTTGTAAAATAAGCGTTAAAAGTTTGTTTTCGATTACTTGTTCAATATAGTTGAAAAAGGAACACTTTGATTTTTGATAACATTCGCGGGTTTTTGCTAGCAAACACACATACACCACTGTAAACTGTTAACGACTGGCTACCAACCGTCACGCAGCCAGGACGTAATTGTCATTAAACCCTTGTTTATCTATTAGCCACATCGGAATGATTTTAAAGACTACATTACATTTGATTGGCCCGGTAGAATAATGGTTAGCGTTTTTTGCTGTTGAGTTGGGTAGTTGGTTCAATCCCGAACAGGCCAAACATTTGTGTTTGTTCAAAGATAAACGGTTAACAAAACGCTCCTAAAAGAGTTTCGTGTTTCCTTTTGAGATACGGAACCATAAAACTGGAATAAAGTGTAAACACTTTTTTTTTTAATTTGAATGTGAAACATCAAAACAGAACATAATAATTATGTATTTGGTAATAAGAATGTAGTATAAAGAATGTTATACTAGTTACAGTTGAAAGGATATCACCGGGACGACATAACCTGCGATATTAAATCTTATGACCACGCCGCCGTAAGGGCGGTCGGTACAAAGTAAATACTCGTACTGTATAAGCTAAACATATAATAGACATAATATAAACGTAAGATACCTCTCCAATCTCTATATTACGGTTTTAATCATAATTAATGCTACATTAATATATTGGGGAATGATATAGTTAGTATAAAACGAAGTCGCATCTCGCTGTCTGTCTCTATGTATACATATAAATTAATACCTAACTAAAATAGTGTGTTTTTAAATTAAATTATGAACGTTTTAATGTTTCGTTTATGTAGGTATTACACATAAAAATGTTCATTGTCATTCCTACCATGCCATATACATATATTGGTACAGTAAAGCAAAAACATTTATTAGTATACACCCATGAATCGCTATAGGTGACATTAAATCATTGCGCGCGTTTTATTTTTACTGGATTATAACTGGATATTGAGAGAAAATCTCGTCTATCCACGAGTCGCCTTTACCTTGAATGCTTGATCCCTGCTACAAAAGTAGCACCCACCAGGAGCTCTGGAAACCTTACTAACAAGCAGGAACACAACAACACCGAAGTGATTGTTATTTGCTGCCGTCTTCTGCAGTCGGGGTGCTCCAGTTCGAGCGACAAATCATTATGCGGTACCTCTCTTAAAAATATTTCTAGAAAGAATGCAACTTCGCTTTTATTGAAAAGATACGAATTGCTAAAAGACTAGTGTGAATAAACGATATCAAACTCAAAAAAATTATCAAAATGGTAGACAAAATCTTGTACGGCTAAATACGTATTTACGTATTATTACGTAAGCTTTTTAGCTTCCGTTTGTATGTATTATTTTTTCTATTTGTTTAAATAATTACTTCAATTACTAGGTACTGGTGTCGATAACAATAGACTATATTAACGTATTTTAATACCGACCATTTCGTTATTTTTAATGGTCTTTAAAATGACTTTCGACCTCGATTACGAGTTCCACTCAGTGTGTAATTGTATTTTTACCCATCATAAATGTCATTTATATGAAATTATAGTTCTATCTGGTATTAGATCATTAGTTGCCCCTGAAACAATTATAAAAATCGAATTTCATACTCATCTGAGGATAATTAATGAAGAATTTAGTGAATGGTAATAAATATAGAGCATTAATATGGGGCTGAGCTTTAGTACAAACTAAAAATTCTACATATTCATGTTTATCTTATCTAACTAAGAGCCTTGTCACATTAAACTACGTTATTAAGTATCTCGCTTTGGTACATTTGTAACCGCCTTAGGACACACGTAATATCTTGTGCCGAGAGTGCCGGCCTCACGACATGCCTCGACAAACGACATCATTTGTTGGTCTCTTGTTAACTTTAAGGTGCCTGACCAAGGTTCCGCAGGTGATGATAGGATAAGGCCTGACGGTTTGTCTCTTAATCCTTGGAAGATGAGATGTGCTTCAGCGTGAGAGGCAAAATGAGTTGACACACTGGCACCGTCGCATCTGTCAGAGACTACTCGGTGCTTTGCTTGTCGACGGTTGTGTATCATAATTCTTCTTTTCATTGGAGTTGAAAGACTCTTGTATTCTCACATCTTGAAGTCCATCTTTATCTGAGTCAATACAAACATTCGCTTCAGTAACAGGTTGCTTGGTATTGTCAGTCCCTGTAGGGGGTATTCCTATATCTTCGATTAGGGTTATTCATTTTGAATCTAAAACAATAAAACACAAAAATAAACTTACTGGAACAATAAAATCTATTGTTAAAACTGTCCGGTTTATGGGACATTCGACGTGTCCGATCTTAGGGACCCTTAAATATGTCCAAGAAAAAATCTTACTACCATAATATGTTATTAGTTACAAAAATAAATACAAATAACGAGAGATTAGTAACATAGCATTAATAATCAAGCGTAATAAGAATGAATTCGTACTAAGATTACTGTCTATGTACTCCTAAAAATTACTTGATACCAAAACATTACTTACCTCAAAATGTAAACCACGCTTCACGTTGAACGAGTCGGCACTGGTCGTTGGTCGACACCTCCCGCTCTCCACTTGCGTGTGGCTTACCAATCGTCACATAAGTAACAAATTGGCGCGCTTTTTTGAACCGGTACAGACTTTGTCCGGCTTTAGGACCTGTCCGTGGTTACGGGACTTCCCCCTACCTAGTTTGTGAACTACTAGTAATCTTAAGTTGTTGTGATAAACTTTCTGTAAATAAATGTTTTTTTATATAGCCTAAAGCCTTACTCAATCAATAAAATATAAAGAAAAAAAAAATAGTTGAACTAGATATTTCTGATATTAGAGCGTTCAAACACACAAACATACTCTTCAGCTTTATAATATCAGTGGAGATTAAATTATTAACACAAATAATAATAATAATAACTTGGACAACATCACATAGATTGTTCAGATTCAGTGGTAAGTAGCTTAAGCACTTGTGTTACAGAAGCCAGAAACAACGACGGTACCACAACATCCAGACCCGAGACAATATACAAAAGTTTGTTTCCCATTTTGACCCGGGAATCGAACCCGGGACCTCAGAGATAGCGTCTCGCCAAAGTCCGACCACAGTGAACGGAATAAGTAGAAGAAGGTTTGTTAGAAATAAGATTACGACTGTATATTAGGTTTTCAAAATAGATATCTATACTTACATGATAATCTCTTTTTCGTTACGGATTAGTTCCTCTATAATGTATTTGATATAAATAGGCAAACTGTCTGAGCAATACAATCATGGCGTTCTACACAAATAATAGTTCGGAAAATATTATTAGATATTTGCTCAGTCAGCTTCTGGCCAAAATATGCTTTTTGTAGACAAAAATCCCTTTTCGGGTTAGGTTTCATATTTCGGATATGCTGTAAATTTAGCGACGGTTTCGGGGCTTCATAACATCCCTTGTCTACGGCTAAAAATTACTTAGAGTATGAACCAAACTGGATCTAACAAGTTAATAAATTCGAAGCCGTCGTAATAAGTGCAAATATGATAATAATAAATAAATGCGCCAGACAATCACACCAATCATCTGGTCTCAAAATAAGGTTTTCCCTTGTACTATGAGTACCAGACGACGGATACCAACTGTGGGCGTCATCCCAGCACACCCAGACCCAAGTCAATTTAGAAAAGTTCATTTTCCAAATTGACCTGACCGGGAATCGAACCCGGGACCTTACGCGCTTTGGCCGCCTACCTTAGCCACTGCGCCACCGAGGTCGTCAAATTTCGATTGGAAGTCAAGCAAGTAAAATTGCTTGTTTTTTAAGATTCTGTGGGGCTGATGTCTGATGATAATGTCCCCCACACCCAAATCTTCTCAATCTTTTTTTATTTATTTATTTATTTATTCAGAAAGGTCAACCAACAGTTTTTATAATGTTACATAATTTAGTTATAACATGCTATAAAACTAACATAAAAGTTAAATATAAAAACCAATTACTGGTTGACACCACATGACAAAAAGGAACAAAAATAAATACTACTTATACACTAATTAAACTAGAAATGTTCAAAAATAGGTTATACCTTAACTTAATCTAGAATGTAGATAGGTACCACAAATATAGGTTCCTATTTGGCCGGATAAAATGCTCGTTTGATACTCCAAAAGGAGTCGTTGAAAATATCTATTTTACTACTATTTTTATTAACTAGTCTACAGAATCTAGGTATGGCCGAGTTGCGACCAAAAGCAGTACGGCGAAGTGGGGGGCAAAGGGGTTTTATGGGTTTTCGTGGAATGCGATATGGCACTCTTATATTTATTTTACTTAATAGAGCGTGGCAATCTATTTTATTGTTTAGTAATTTGTAAATAAATGTAAGGTCTACAAAATCCAATCTATCATTTATTCGCGTCATTTTAAAATGGATTAGTCTTTCGTCGTATGATTTTTTAATTTTAGCTACCCCTTGAGAATAAGCCAAATGCCACATGAACCTTTTCTGGATTCGCTCTATTCTTAACATATGTACCGCATAGTGTGGACGCCAAACTACACTGGCATACTCTAGAATGCTTCGTACTAAACAATTATATAAAAGTATTTTTGTTTTTGGTTTTTTCAATATCTTCCCATTCCGTAGCACAAAACCCAACATTTTAGATGCCCTTTTGATAATATCGTCTATATGCGGCACAAATGTGAGTTTGCTGTCGAAAATAACACCCAAATCTCTAATCATGTCTGTCTTTTTTAACGTAATACCATCTATAGAATATTGAACTTGTATTGGCTGACTCTTACGTGTGAATGTAACCTGGTAACATTTATTAGTATTTAGTTGCATACCGTTATGACAACACCACTTAGACAGTCTATTTAAATCCTCCTGCAGCAAGAGACCATCTTCACTTGAGTTTATTATTTGTACCAACTTTAGATCGTCTGCATACAAAAACGGAGACGAGTTCTTGAAACATTGAGCTATGTCATTGATAAACAAGTTAAACAATAAAGGTCCTAAATGTGATCCCTGTGGGACACCGGATCCTATGCCGTATTTATCTGATTCAAATCCATTGACCACCACATAGAATAGACGGTTTGATAAATATGACCCGAACCATTCCAACAAAGATCCGGATATACCACACGATGACATTTTCCTCAGTAGAACACTGTGCACGACCCTATCAAAAGCCTTACTGAAGTCCGTGTAAATAACATCTGCCTGTGTTCGCGTGTCCAAGGCCTTAACCAATGTGTCCTCGAACAAGGTTAAGTTAGTAACCGTTGATCGAGCCTCGATAAAACCGTGCTGATATTCGGTAAATATATGCTTGCAGTGAGATTGTAAATAAGGACATATCAGCGACTCCAACACCTTACCGAAATCAATCTTAACAGATATTAAAAGAAAAATTGCCGACTAAACGGCACGGTACGGTCAAAGAGCATGGTAAACACTGCACTCAGATATAGTTCTAATTAGGTCGGTACAAAGGTGTGTTATGCAAATCGCAATGCCAGTGTGAAAAATAATTGCCGGCATTTTCATTGGTCGCAGTCAAGGTCTGTGTCATAATGATAGGTTCATGTGGCGTGTACGTGTGTTCCGTCGATAGACGCTCTGGCGAAGTTGAAGGTCGAAGGCCACTGGCTACAGTCAACCGTATAACTAGTGTGACAGTTCATTTGTTGACAGTACTAAACATTTGCGAAATCTTTTGGAAACTAAATACTTGATCTTTGACTGGTAGTGACCCAGCCTGCCATATTCATATTAACTTGGAACATTTGTGTTTGCTATGTGTATTGGGTTGATATACCTTCGTAGTTGTGAGGCAAATGGGCTGGACTATGGCGTCATGTCAACTCTGAGGTCCCGGGTTCGTGTCCCAGTCGGGGTCAGTATGGAAAATGTACTTTTGTTATCTTAGGTGTGGTTGACAGCATTTTAAATGTTTTCTGATTTTTTTTACTTTATCAAAACAAGTTGGTATCTCAATGTAAATATTTATCGTAAGGAACAATATAAATCAAATGTGTGTGGAAATAATTAATATTTTTATGAGGATTAAAATGTCTAATGGCACGCACGAGAATTTAACAACACCTACCCACGTACTGCTGTATATTTTACACCATTGACACTACCCACTTTCATATTTATTTTTTGTGTAGGTATATTAAAGTATCATCATTTATGTATGTACAAATACAATTATTTCTTCTTTTTCTTTTTTGTTTATGAAAACCCAAAATGAATGGGTACGTTGCTGTGCAACCTCGCTGGCGTCCGTGCGTAATCACTCAGCAGGACTCACTGAAAACCAGCGTCATGGCCTGCGCTGTGGGCCATGACTTATGCTGAGTGAGGCCCTTTTATTTGGGACATTACGCCTTGTCATAGTCTGCACCGCCCGGCTGACGAGGAGATCGATTTCTCGTTTTATTGTATATATATATATATATATATATATATATATATATATATTTTGTCGTTATGTCTTTGTCTCCTCTCTGTATATGTGTACTTATATGGCAATGTTGTGATGTCTTTTAGTAATAAATGTTTCTTTCTTTCTTTCTTTCTTTCTTTCTTTCTAATGGTGGCAAAAATTCCTGTTACATAATGATCAGAAAACTAGTGTACAGTATTTATTTTAATAGAACTTTCCCTTATGAGTTATTTTAACACACCCCACGTTTTCATTTTAATTAAATTACTAAGTACTTACAGGAATATCTAGTCTGTTACTAACTAGAAACTAATAATTCTGCTCATACTGCGGGTCTAATAAATTGGTTTAGGAAAGCCACCTAATAAACGGATGTTGGCCTTTGTCGTCAAGTCACTGTGGTATCTAATTTCTTATTATTATACTCAATCTCAGTTAAGTAGTGTTCAATGAGTTGGCGAATGGGTGCAATATATGAGCTTTGATTCCATGGTTTTCAAACATTTCTGCAACGAATGTACCACGGGCCGATAAGTATGTAGTTCTAAATATATTCGGCAGAGGGCACTTACTGGAGGATAACGGTTAATACAACAGAAAAATTTCATCGCCTACGATAACTTGCGGTTAGCTCAGTTGATAAGAGCAGCACGCGCGATACGTGAAGGTCGTGGGTTCAATTCCCGCACCGCAAGGGGAGATAAACATTTTTCTGTTTCTAATAAATCCATATTAAGAAAGAGACTGATTCCTAACAATACCCATAGTAATATTATAAATGCAAAAGTAACTCTCGTCTTTCTGTCTGTTTGTCTGTCCAACTTCCACGCCTAAACCAGTGAACCAATTTTGATGGAATTTGGTATAGGTATACCTTGAATCTCTAGAAAGGACATAGGCTTCTTTTTGTTTAAAAAAAATGGAAGGAATGGAATCGGTGGGGTAATACCGCCCGTGAAAGTTTACATGAGAAATCGTTTATTTTTGAAATTAGAGATATGAAATTTGGCACAAATATAGCTCAAAACTTGGATTAAAATATGGAATATTTTTTGGTTTGAATATTAGGGGAGATAGGTGCAAAACTGACCATTAAAGTATGCAGCCCCTACAAACGGAGTCGCGGGCACAGCTAGTTACTACATGTTTTCAAAGAGGATTATTTAGTAGCTTCAATGAGGAAACTTTGCATGAGCTTTTAATGGAATAACTACACTTTAATGGAATAACTACACTTCAAAGCTTTTTGGAACAAGTTTTGTTGAACCATTATCAGATAAGTAGTGTGCAAAGTGTCGTGTTCATAAGACTTTAGCGGTTAATTTGCCACAGTATAAGTATTTCAACTCGTGATATCTATAGAATAGAATGTCCAGATTGAATTATTTAAAAAATCATGCAAAATTGAAGCAGTACTAAATGATGTCATTTATTTTGATAAGGATTAATCCCACTATATAAATAAAAAGCATTTTCTCGTGGCACTTAAATGACTTTTTTAATACAAACTACTCGTAATACATACTGATTGTGGCGTAATACAGTAGAACTCCAATTATCCGAACTCCGACTATCCGAATCGCCGATTATCCGAATCACAAAGACGCTGGACCATCAGCTAGTCAAGCATTTGCCGGCCTCGAGACTGCTTTGAAGTGGATGGAGCGTCAGCCCGAGTGTGGCCACTTGCAACTGCTCACCGTCAAGCGAATGCGTGACCTGGCTGCCCGAAAACGGTTGAAGACCGCAAAACAGCTTACATTAACGGAGATGTTTAAAAAACAGTGATTTTTATTTCTAAACTTCATGTTTCTTTCATTTAATTCAATAAAAAAATAGTGCAATATCAAAACGTAGCTATTATTCTCTCCAATGGCAATTTTTTTTTAAAAAATCCGACTATCCGAATATTTGATTATCCGAATGGGTCCCGGTCCCCATTAATTCGGATAATTGGAGTTCTACTGTAATATAATATTTATTCATCTGCTATCGTGACAATTTTGTAAATAATGATTTGTTCTACAATCTTGTAGGATTTTACTTATCAATATTTTTTGCAGCGTATACTATGTAAGGAATATTATGTCAAACTTGTGGGTTACATTTTTGAGTTTTAGTAAGGTTCCCTAATTTTTTTATGTTATTTAGTAATGATGAAGTTATCTAACGGTAAAATAAGTTTGAAATCCGTTTTGCAAGAAAAAATACTTTATCTTCTTATTAAAATATTAGTATAGATTTAATATAACTTATTTTCACGACCTTCATAGCCGAGAAGCACGCAGGCTGGACTTTGGCATCGCGCTCTCTGAGGTCCGGGGTTCGATTCCCGGTCGGGTCAATTTGGGAAACGAACTTTTCTATATTGTCTCGGGTTTGGGTGTTGTGATACGTTCGTTGTTTCTGATTTCTGTAACACAAGTGCTTCAGCTAATTACCACAGCATCAAAGCCATGTATGTGATGTTATCCAATATCAAATACATTTATTTTATATGTCATTACCCAACACGGATGTGTACATTTTTCGTTGCTAATACTATTATTATTATTATAGAAATTGAAGTGTGTCTCTATAGACACACTTCAATTTCTATAATCACGAACTTTTTACGTCCATTGATATCATACAAAGACCTATTAAATTTGTTTTTATAATCTATTACACGACCAGACCTAATGGTTTTTGATTACATCAATTAAGTTCAAAAATAAATATTTTAAACTAATTGTGTAATCTCTTGAGGCATATTTTAAGTTATTATCGGTAGATACATATGTTTTGCTATATAAAGCATCGAATGATAGTGTGTATAAAGTTATATATTGTGAAGTATTCTAAGTATGTTCTTCGGTATACATTATAATCGACAAGATCTTTAAGGTATTTAATAAGAGGCTCTGTGTAAATAGGAACTTTTCAATTTCTGGTGGAATATTAACCAAGGTCATTGAATCATTTTAAAATCAAACGATAGTAACCCGTTATAGTATACTCATTGTTGTAGACCCAAATAAAATAAATAAAAAAATACAATCCGCAGGCATGTAAATATTAAATCGCGAATCCGATGAAATCATTAAGTTACAGCTGCTATTTGTAATCCTATTGCTACTGTTAAATTAACTCATCACTTCTTGTGCTTTGAAGAAAATTATGGTCTTATTGAAATGTTGACTCTTAGTCCTTGGTATTGTTTTATTACATATAATGTATGCAAGGAAAGACATTACAAAATTGTAAACAAAATTGTACGTCAAATTGTCTATGCGTTGAATTAGGAAATAGGAGGGAAATATGTTATCACGGCGTTCAATAAATAATATTGGACATCATATACCTACATTGTTAAGATTACCTATATGATAGATACCAAAAGCACATGTGGTACAAAAATCACAAACAACGATGGTTTCACAACACCCGACTCAGACAGAGATAGAAAAGTTGGTTTCCATTTTGACCCGACCGTGAATAAAACCCGGGGCCTCGGCGTTAGCTCGACGCCAATGTCCGGATCAAGCCTCTCGGCTACGGAGGTTGTCAAATCAATAGTCGTTTAATGACCTCAGAAACTATGTCTGAACCTATATAAGGAACATAGTTCATCACATCTCTATTGTAAATGCAAGTTTATTGAGTGTTTACCACAAATCGACGAAATTAAGAGAAGTATGGCAGAGCGATTTATCGCTCGAACTGGAGCAGCCTGACTGGTGAAATACCAGAACCTATTACACACCTTACAGAAAACCGCAGCCCAATAACAATCACTTCTTTGTTTTTGAGTTCCTGCGTGTGAGTAAGGTTTTCAGAGCTCCTTGGGGTGCTATATTAGTAGCAGGGGTTAGGCCTTCAAGGTAAGGGCGACAAGTCCAGTATTATTTTTATGATGCTGTACTTGTCGCCCTTAAGCTAGGACCTCGGTAGCACTTATCATCAGGTGGGATGAGGTTATTTTGCAGTTAAATATAAAAAAATATATATATTAATATATTTGTTACGGTACTAGTGATAATATGTCTAAATGTATTGCTTTATTAGAATCGCATGTTTAAAACGTTGCAATAAAAATTAAGGATAATTTAATATGGATTTTAATTGTTTTATATGTAAATCTCCTCCTGCAGTTGGTTAATTTCATTTGCCTGATATTACAAACTTTTTTTATCATTATTTTCTCCTGTGTGAAATAATTACGCATCAATAGTAGACTTACTTCACTACATAGTATAAAACAAAGTCGCTTTTTCTGTCCCTATATCCCTTGGTACGCTTAAATCTTTAAAACTACGCAACGGATTTTGATGCGGTTTTTTTGATAGATGGAGTGATTCTAGAGGAAAGTTTTTATATGTAATAAAGAATAGAAAAGCCAATATTTCTAAACATTTACATTACATCCGTGCGAAGCCGGGGCGGGTCGCTAGTACTATATAAAAAAAACAAATAGTTTGCAAAAATAGTCCTTACTTTATTATCTTGATTTAAAATCCTGCATTAGTTTTACATCATTAGTTCATTACATTTAATCTACTGGCTAAAAATAACTTACCTATTTACAATTTGAATCTACATTATATAAAATTTAAAACTAAAATAAATTATGTGATCACATTCGTTAAAAATCGGTTTCATAAAATATTTTAGCGTTTAATAATATTATGGGTACTTAGTAAAAATCCTGAGCAAAATAAAATAGTTATATAATAGTATGGTACCATGGCAACGAACCATTTCAGTTGTTTCACATAACGGTACCTTGTCGAATACAATTATCTGTTTATTGGGCTTACTCGGCTATGCGGAGACTTATTGTGACAGGGTACTAGAAGTGTAGATACAGCAAAATAATCACTGATTGTTTACATTCTTACTTAAACTATAAATACACATACATTATGTCTTGTTAAGAATGCTTATAAGCCCGACTAAGGCGAACCAATAGAAGAGGGTTGGTAATTTTGGCCGGCATTTATGTATGTTTTTATACTTTCACATATCATTTTAGCTATTTATTGGATATTAATAGATGAGATATTTTTAGAAGCTTCTTAATTGTCTACTGGTATAGATTATGAAACATGCATAGTATCAATTCATACCAATGGTGAAATCACAATAAATTATATTATGGCGCTTCCTATGGACATACTCGTAGTTGTAAAAAAAATAAAGTTAAATTTTAAACCAATTGTTTAAATTGTACGTTTAAATAATAAAAACATTATAAGCATGCTCCATTGCTTTCTTTGCTTGCACCTGATATCGTCCTTAATATAAAATCAATCGATGAATGTGTTGCTAAGCGCAAATCTCAAGAATAGCTTAGCCGATTTCGCTACCTCATTTTTTTAAGCATATCCCTTTAAGTACGTGGATGGTCTTACGTCGAGAAAAAATTCGCCTAGCTGCAGGCCTCTAGAATATTGTACAATATAAACTATTCTCCACTAATATATTATATCCAATAATGATTTTATATTGAAAACAGTATAAATTACCGCTAAAAGAACGATCTCGGTAAATTAAAACTTTTTTCGAAATTATTTTGTACGTTCGTACTTAAAATATTAAGATGCGCGATTTTTTAAGTAGAATGGTGTTGGTTTATGAATTTACGCTTGTTATTTAAAGGAAGAAGAGTATAATAAAGGGCAAGACATCACAGATTGTCACAGCCACCAATTTGTCAGAACACAAGTCAAACATAATAGGTAGTGTATCTGTCGCAGTCATCTGGTTGAAATATCTATTCATTATGGCTTTGCAATTAAAATTTTATCTAAGCTTATGAAAATTAATCGTTCATTTTTATGCGATAATTACTTTTTGACAGCTGTTCTAATTTTCAAATTTTTGTAAGCGCATTTAGAAGCCACTGTCCCATTGCTACGCATTCTATGCACGCTACCCACGCGATAACCGTGCACATCGTGCGTTTCGTGCATAGCCTACGCAGCTGTGCCACGGCGTCAAGTCAGGTTAAAAATTTAGTACAAAATTGTTATCGTATTAACAGTTTTGTATTGCAATTTCAGTAGTTGCTTTACTTCCCACTGCAACGCTACGAGTACTAAACAGTCCATATAAAAATTTTAACTACGTAATATCTTGTATTATGATTGGCGTTTTTGTTTAAGAAAATAAAAGAAATGAAGTACTTATCTTTTTTTTATCATAACTTAAAGTAGTTTTCTAATACTATTTGCACTCTAAAATTATAAATTATTATGTTAGACAATGTTTCATAATAATCTCACTGCGTTGTAAATCTCACTTTGCGTAAGCTCATCACCGATTGTTAACTTGTAAACATTACAACAAAATATACAATTATATAAGTACAGAAAATTATATTCAAGATGCATAACAACTTCTTTCAAACATTGTAATACCTAAGGCACTCGGGACACTCCCGATTGACCAAACAGTGAGCCGCTGCTAACATCTCACTATCAAAATACTGAAGCGAACTACGTTAAACAGTTATTAAAACAATATTAGACACGTATATTTTCATTTCACAAATAAGTATCAAAATACTGTGATTAAAAAAATATATACCTATACGTATATACGGTCAAATTGAAAACCTCCTCCTTTTTTTTGAAGTCGGTTAAAAACGATGCCAAGTTGCGGAGTTGGGGCTCGTTACGTCAATGATGGTACAAAATGTACGTAGTAATGACGTCACGCGATAATTCAATGTGTCGGCGTTATTTTTTGATAATGTAGAAAATGAAAAAATATGTACCTATCTGATATTTTTGGATAATCTAACAGCCGCACTAAAACACACTTTTTAAGTATGAACCCCTATTTTGAAGTTCACTCTCGTTATGAAGCCATTCCTTATTTAATGCAACTGTTGCGGCTGTTCAAAGCTATCTTTCTGTACCTATTCATTAGATTAAATATTAAAAATACATAGATCACAGTGACTCCAACATAGAAATGATGGAGTAGGCCACGCCTGACACCAAGGCAATGATGGAAAAGAGGACGATGATGGCATTCTTCCAGAGGATCCATTGGCAGGGGCCCAGGTCCTTGCCCCAGAGCCAGACGGTCTCCACGACGGAGGGCAGCAGAAGGCCCATGACCGAAAGTCCTACAGCACCGACCAGCTCCACGAACAATTCTATCCTTGGTATGGCTGTGGCGAAGCCCACTGGAAATAAGATGTTACAATGTTTAGTTATTTCAATCTAAAAATATTTTATACGGCTCGAAGGACCTTACCCAAAGGTATGCCGAGTCAGAATCAAGGAAATTACCAAAATCCCTAACGTATGGACATTTATTTCCCTTTTTCTAACTGACTATAAATGATAGCCTATTCATGTTCACCATAAATTGTATCCTTGGACTACTTACATCACATACATTGCTCTGATTGTTGTGTGATTGTTGTTATAAGTAGTTTAAGTACTTCTGTTACAGAAATCTGAAACAACGGCGGTAGGACAGCACCCAATCCTGAAACCCTATGAAGTTCGTTTTCCGAATCGACCTGACCGGGAATCGAACCCAGAACCGCGAGAGACGGCGAGATGCGCTCTACAACATTATCGGCAAAATTACTATGGAAAGTAGTAGATTGACACACATTATAAAAAAATTGTCATTTATAATAAAAAGGGCACAAATAACCCATAATTCTTGTTAATTCCTTATAGCAACGACTAAAGAATTATGTACATCTAAGCTCTTAAAGTTTTCAACTGCTTATTGAGTGTTTTAATAAATAACTGCATGCGCGTAGATTTACGACTGTATTTGGCACAACCAATAAACCAAAGTTCATACGTGGCACATTTCAAGAGTATTTTATTTTGGTATAAATCAAATAAATTGCATTTGCGTTAAATGTGCAAATATGACATGAAGCGAAAAAGTAAACTGAGTAATATTTACTAAACAATAAAATATTTGCCGCACCGAATGACAAACGCAAATATGAATTTCTTGTTACCCAAACAAAAGGGATTCCCACATGTTAAAATAAATCATATTTTTGCAAAGTCCATGATCCATGATTTGCAGATATTTTAGCTGATGTAGGTAATCCTTTTGGTTATTTTTATTCCCTACTTGACTATCTATGATGACTTGTCGGGTTAGTAGTCGATTGGCACGAAATTAATTCGCCCGAACGTGCGAAGCGTCCCCTTTCAATAAAAATATTTTTTTGGTAGGAGTTTTCCACAAATGTAATTTAAGTGCGTGCGAATCGACTCCTTCAAGAACTAAACGTATTATATTAGTTTTTGAAGGAGTCGATTCAAAATTTATAATTTTTTGACGCAATGTCACGCGCGCGGCCTCTAAGCGAATAAGAGTGAATGAATGCCTAATTGAACTTCAAGCCTTATTATGGTGCTATTTTTTCTAGGGCGCAACTGTTCATCTACAAAATCGCTTGATCGAAGGCTATCATAATGTAATCCTATATTCATTTGCTCATTTTACACTAGCTGTGCCCGCAACTTCGTTTGTGTGGACAAGTTTTTTCCATATATATACATATATACTTTCATGGTCGGTTTTACCCCTATCTCTTCTTATGTTCGAAACAAAAAGAAATCCATATTTTAATCCAAGTTTCGAGCTATATTTGTACCAAATTTCATATCTCTAAAAAATAATCATTTTCCCAAAAAAACTTTCAAGGGCGGTATTACCGCCATTCCCCCCAATTTTCAAGACAGAACGTAGCCTATGTTCGTCCTAGAGGTTCAACGTATACCATACCAAATATCATCAAAATTGTTATTTGGCTGCGGTCTTCTGTAAGGTATTTCACCACTCGGGGTGCTCCAGTTTGAGCGATAAATCGCTATACCCTACCTCTTATAATATGGATGTAAGTTGTTGGTTTACCAACATAAATGAATGCTTACCAGTTAATAGTACTCCAGTGAGTCGTATGCCAGCGACGGCCCAACGGTGGAAACGAGCCGGGGTCCGATCCTGCAGTCGTCGCCACACGGCGTCCACAGGTACATAATACACCAGCGCGTAAGACAGGATCATCACGCATGCAACCAGCAGCTTTGCAGTCTGAGCTAGGCTGTGGAAATAAATTACATTGTTAATTAGTAGTATGGTGACCTCCGTAGCCGAGTGGCGAGCGTGCCGGCCTTTGGCGTGGCGCCATCTCTGAGTTACCGGATTTGATTCTCGGTCGGGTCAATAAGGAAAACGAACATTTATGGGTTTCAGTAACACAATTTTATGATTTATTTAAAAACTTTATTGAAAAAATAATTTCAACCAGTGGACTTGATGTTAGGGGTATACTCTGCCAGTCAACCCTTGGGTCATGCAGCGAATTTGTATATGGGTGCGGTAATAGTGAAAAAGTATTTCAGTAATATCATGCTATTGTCACATAATAATGGACTCCGGCTTACGCATCCCGTAGCAATAAATCCGTAGCGTTATTGTTGCCGGCTAGCTCGTAATCTAGATTCCGTTATACATAGGCCTTATTAAAACTCAGTTGGTAAGCAGACAAGTAAAAGCTTACCCCAAATCGGATCTTGTACTATTAGTACCTTTCATCGCATGTACATAATATATTTGTAATATGAACGACAGAGTTTCTTGCCGGGATCTTCTCTGTAAGTTATAGGTTCCGAACCGGAGGTAGCGTCATTTGCATTATATAGACGTTTCATAAATATTACTGGTGTAATTTACATGAATAAAAGAATTTTTAATTTGAATTTGAATTTGAAAATAACCAAATACACACAATTTATAGGATAGGAAATTAGTAGATATCTACTATTTAATATTCTATTTTTTATTGTTTGTGCGAATGTGGCGCACTGTTTCCAAAAATTGAGCCAGTTTTGAGTTCTTGAATTGGCCCTCTTTATCAAAATATATTGATGGGAGGTTTTAGTTGGTTCCCCTAACAAAATTAAACATTTTAGGAGAGGTAGGGCATAGCGATTTATCGCTCGAACTCAAACATTAGTAGCAGGTCAAGCCTTCAAGGTAAGGGCATGACAAGTCCAGTCACACAACAGCTTTGTTATGCTGTATTGGTGACCTTTTTTTTTATATTACACTTCAAGATTGACCTCATCCCACCTGATGTTAAGTGGTAATGAGGTCCTAGCTTAAGGGTGACAAGTACAGCATAATAAAAAATTAAATATAAATCTGTTATTGGACTTGTCGCCCTTACCTTGAAGGCTTGGCCATTGCTACTAATGTAGCATCCCCCAGGAGCTCTGGAAACCTTACTCACACGCAGGAACATAACAACACTGAAGTGATTGTTATTTGGCTGCGGTCTTCTGTAAGGTATTTCACTAGTCGTGGTGCTCCAGTTCGAGCGATAAATCGCCATGCCCTAAAAATGCTCTTAAGCTAGGACCTCATTAACACTTAACAGCACCAGAATCATTAGAATACCAGCACTCTTGCGGCATCCAATGTCGTGGCAGCTTATGCTGAGGCTGGGACTTTGTTAGCTGCGCAATCACTATGTTTTTTGTTTTTTTTTGTTTGTTAATTTACTTTTACTTTACCTATTATTTGTTCGTGTCACTTTTATGTCTGTGTATTGTGTATTGATTGTGTGTGCTAATAAATAAATTCTTATTCTTATTCTAATCACGTAGGATGAGGTCAACCTACAAGTGCGCTATAAAAAAACCCCACGGTTATAGAAAGTGCTATTGTCAGTTTCTAAATTCATGATCTTACACTTCATCCTGTGGTAGGTTGAGGGTCAAGCTGCCTCTGACGTCATCTCCGTACGCGAGGTAGCCGACGAAGCCGACGAACCCATACAGCACCACGACGACAGTCATCGCGATGTTAAGCACTCCCGGGCAGCCGAGGAACTGGCGTGGCTTCGACATCTCGTTCTCGATCGGCATCACCACGCCAATACCCTCCATTGCGAACAGGCATGTGCTGGAAGATGAACATTGTATGTTATTAGGCTATAATCTCCCCTTTGTTCCCAAAGTGTCACACTGTGACTCGTTGGGAAAACTTTGTAAAATAATTTCCAACCAGTCACACTTTGACACGTTAGGATACCATTCCAAAATTATATCCCAAGTTGGGATTTCCAATCAGTAACACTGCAACACGTTAGGCCAATCTATTTACGCTTCCGACCGGGTCAGGTTCGGAATAATCGTATTTGCGGTTAGCTTAGTTGGAAGAGCAGCACGCACGATAGGTGTAGATTGTGGGTTCGAATCTCTCAATGTTGGTAGGATGAAATGTTTTTTTTTTAATATTTTAAGTTCGGTAGTGCGGCGTGTGAAGCACTATATAAACCTGTTGAAATATAAAAGTACCACCTTTCGGCCTTGATAAGAAATCTTTCAATATCTAAAAAGGGTAAAAAGTTATTTATTAACTCTCCAGATTGGCTTCGTTGTAAAAGCTCAAAGCTCTACTTACGGAGAACCTACAGTCGCAGTTTTTATTCCGCACAATAAAAACCGCACATTGTTGTGTTCTAGTTATTTTCTATTTTTAAGTAGGCATATACAAAAGCAAACATTTAGCTTTACCTACTTACATCCAAACTAATATTAAAAAAGCGAAAGTAACTCTGTCTGTCTGTTTGTCTGTCCGGCTTTCACTCCTAAACCACTGAACCGATTTTTATTAAATTTGGTATGGGTAAACGTTGAACCTTTAGGACGGACACAAGCCACTTTTCGTTTTCAAAATAAGTGGTAGGAGTGGGGGTAATATTAAATTTGCAAGTTGCAAGTTTAAATGGTAAAAAAAATATTTATTAAGTAAGATATGAATTTTGGCACAAACATAGCTTGAAACTTGGATTAAAATATGGGCTACATTTTGTTTCGAATATTAGGGGAGAATGGTGTAAAACCGAGCATGAAAGTAGGTAAGCCACGAACGAACGAAGTCGCGGGCACAGTTATTACCTTATAAAGTTAGGTAAGCCTGTGATTGATGTTGCGAGGTTTCTCTCAGAAGCTTTAGGCGGGTCTCTCAAGCAATAGTAGATGGATATGCAAATGGAGCCCAGCCATACGAAGTTGGCAATCGCGGAGAATGGCACCAGGTATTTCAGTTTGGTGATCTGCGTCAGCGGTATGAGAATAACCAGGGTCAGCGCGCAGTACACCTTCACTGACCACGTTGGACCCCCGTATACGTCTGAAACCTGAGAAATTAAATTATATGAATTATATGGGAGCATTGCCTGATTCTAATGTGTGATTCATATATTCTTTATTAAGAATAACCTCTTTGTGACAAATTAGTCGAACTTATCGTCCTTGGGTACCATGGTTGTGCTATTATAGATAAGTGCCTCTGCTCTGGTGATCTAAGGCTGATATTTTTCTATCTTTATTATTTTTGATCTAAGTTTTTATTGTATTGTCACCTGAACTGAATCCGTATAAAAAGTTAATTTTCAGCCACACCGATTAGCCATCGAAGATGGAACGTTGGCGATGTGTGAGTTGACGCAAAATTGTCGTGGGAACCAAAATGAAAAAAAAAAAATTGCTTTGCAGATGCTAGGAATTCTAGCGCGAGCAACCATCAAAGTGTGGGACGTGTGCATAAATTGGTTTAGTTAAATGGTTAATACAGTACTAAGTGAGGCACAAAGGCCGCCTTTTGTACATATTTTCATGTGCTTTATAGTAAAATCAACAAAAATTGGGGAAAATCTGATTTTTCAACATTAATTCCCTCCATAGAGCTGCATACATGTCAGTTAGCGCCACTAATAGGAATAAAGCCTGCAGCTCCTTAGTAGATGTATACAGTTTAGCAGCTATAGTACGTAGTAATGATGATGATGGAATTACATTCTGATAACTCCACCAAACTAAGAAACAGCTACACGAACCTGCTTGAACGATTCAGCTACGACCACCACATAGACACAGCAGGCTCCTAGATGTGTCAAAGACAACATCCAGTCAGCCAGTTCTCTGAAACGGAAACGGAAGCAGATTTATTTTGGTCCATAGTCGGAACCAACCAAGCACAGATTCAAACCCCAGTATTTAGTTACATTTATTACATCAGACCCAGATTTTCTGACCATTAAGTTAATAATGTAAGTCATTGTCGTTGCTCATAACATATAATTTTAAATTGATTTAGAAATTGTCTCATTACCCTATTTAGCGCCAGGTCTAAACTACTTTAGAAGCGATAATATTACTTGGGGCATATCCAAATGGCAGTCATCAAAATTTATATAATAATCGATAATCGTTTCGTTATAAATTTATGGGAAAGACATTTCACTTAGAAAAGTCACGTGATCCTAGGAATATGGCGATGAGACAATTTTTCTACAACAATTGAAAATAAGCCTTATATTATATGATGATATATTCAAATATCATTATTTATAGATATTTAGAAGATATATTGTGCATTTTAAGAAATACTTTTATTTACCTCGCAAATGGAGCGAATTTTCGTACAGGCTTTGGACCATTTTGGAATACCAAGTCGCAGGTGTCAGCGTAGCCCAAGGAGGGCTTCTTCACTTCTACACAAAGCTGCTGTGACGTTTTCACCTGAAACGTTTATTTTATTTATTAGCTGTTGGCCGCGACTGAAGAGTATTCTACATATTAATCTAGTATATCTCTTCCTAGTGAATTTAATATAAATCCGTTCTGTATTTTTTGCGGGAAAAATTGACAAACATTTATACATTCTTGCTTTTTTCTTTTGCGTCTTTAATATAACTAGTATTTAGTATCTGAAGCTAAAACAGTTGTACGAAACTAAGTTAATGAGATTATTCATATCATAGTATACCTACAATTTACTTGTTAACTAGTTTAAAGGTCGATTAGGCTCGAAAATTCTTGTAAATCAGCAACGAAAAGGATTTTGTGAATAAGGGAATCTTGAGTAGAATAGAATATAACTATAGTTTACACGATAGAGTACACCAGCTTAATTCACTGAAATGTGTTGATTACCTAATTAACAATTTTAAAAAAAAATTAACAACATCACATACATTGCTTTGATTCTGTGGTAGGTAAGTAGCTAAAGCACTTGTGTTACAGAAATCAGAAACAACGACGGTACCACAACACCCAGACCCGAGACAATACAGAAAAGTTCGTTTCTCATATTGATCCGACCGGGGATCGAACCCGGAACCTCAGAGATGGCGCGACGCCAAAGTCCGGCACGCTCACCTCTCGGCTTCAGAGGTCGTCAAAAATTAAACAAAACGTGTTGACTGTCAGCGATAAAGGGAGTCTTATTAACTTTTCCTTGGCGTTAATTACACTTCATTACTTCCTTTAGCATTTTATTTAGTCCAAAAGTAAATTGTTTGTTTGAAGGCGCTAATCGTAGGAATTTCTAGTTCAAATTAAAAGTTATGTTTGTGTTAGATAGTCCATTTATCGATAAAGGTTTTAGGCTATATAACATCACACTGCGACCAATAGAAGTAAAAAATCAGTAGGAAATGTGGAAAAAATGAAATTAGACTGCTAGCACCTTATAAAGTTGATGGAAACGTTTTTACGCAAAGCAAATAAAATGTTGAGTTGGTACGTAAATAAATATCCTCGGATATTTACATTCGATTCGGGTTAAATAAACCTAGTCCGCCAGGCCCAAGTCCATTGAATAGTATTTTTAAATAGGTTTCGTAAATACTATTTCGCGCTTCAAAATAACAAATAAATGGTAAAATTGTTATAGCGCGGGTTATTCTTGGCATGATTTTTCAACGAAGATTCATTAGAAATAATACAAAAAGTACGTGTAATTTGAAATTAATTATATTTAAGACTTCGCAACAAAATAAGGTTCATAGAGCACGTGCGACTAGGGACGCTCCTAATCATTTACAACAGGGGTTAAGCAGAAGGGAATGAATAATGTTAGTTTAGGTTAAGCATACACTCTCTGTATTTGCAAAGGATATTCGTAAATGTATTTCTTCACATATATAATTCAGTTAAAAAAACGTCGAAAGAACGTGGTAAGGTAAATTAAGACAAGAGTGGGTGAGTACTAGAATTAGAGTGAGAGGTTAGTGGGTAAGCAGCTATGGGTTTAATTCATGAATTCACACGCTCATACTCAAATCGATCATCAGAGGTAAATAACGTATTCTGTTTAAAGGTTTTTATGCTTTAGTTTCATTTATTGCGTATAAAGTTACATAATTTTTCAATTGTAAATTTATATAGTAGTCACTTTTTTTTTATATTGCACTTCAAGATTGACCTCATCCCACCTGATGTTAAGTGGTAATGAGGTCCTAGCTTAAGGGTGACAAGTACAGCATAATAAATCTGTTACTGAACTTGTCGCCCTTACCTTGAAGGCTTGACCCCTGCTACTAATGTAGCACCCCCCAGGAACTCTGGAAACCTTACTCACACGCAGGAACACAACAACACAGAAGTGATTAATTGTGACTAAGTAAAATATACATCATAGGAAACTATATCAAGTTTGCATTGACAATAGTATAGTAATAGATAACAAATAAAGTACTTTCACAAATAACTTTTGCGAAACGAACTTTTACATATCATCTAAGAAATAGGAATAAGATTAAAATTACCTACGCCAAGAATCAAGAACGGCACAAGAAACATCACGTTTGAAGGATCACAATTGTACAACATTTTACCCAGTGATATAAGAGAGTGCGACTCTTTTGGCATCTGTAAAGCAAAATTAAAACAATATATTTGTTTTTTTTTCATAATGCAGTCCAAGATTGACCTCATCCCACCTGATGTTAAGTGGTAATGAGGGGCGGAAAGTATAGCATAGTACAACTGTTACTAGACTTGTCGCCCTTACCTTGAAGGCTTGACCCCTGCTACTAATGTAGCACCCCCCAAGAGCTCTGGAAACCTTACTCATATGCAGGAACACAACAACACCGGAGTGATTGTTATTTGGCTGCGGTCTTCTGTAAGGTGGAGGTATTTCACCAGTCAGGCTGCTCCAGTTCGAGCGATAAATCGCTTTGCCCTGCCTCTCTTAAAACGTTAACGATAATGTTTATTAGAATTGTGGTGATTAGACATATATTATTTTATATTATATATATTCCAACGTGCGATGTACCTATCGTTACTTATTGTATTTTACTAAATTAAGTGTATTATTAGCTCATTTTTAAGTGAACATTGTTATTTATGAGTGAAATAAATATCTTAACCTTGCTGGAAAAAAAGGTGATAAGAGATTGTATGGAATTCCGTCATTTTTAAAGCAGGGTCCTTAAACCTTCTTATGTGGGCTGTTGTAATATGACATTCAAAGTCTATAACAATTTTCCCCAGAAGAGGGTAAATTGGAGATGAACGTTTGTATAGACCCTTGTAAATGTCATGATGATTTGCTGTGTTTACCGCGCTTTGAATTATTAGCAGTTGCCAGAGGTGTCGTCGATGTAATACTTTCCCAGTAGCTGTATCTTTGTAAATCATATTTGTGCTCATCATCATTTAGACGCTTTCGGTCGGTCTGGCATTAAAGAGTTATTAATTTAACCTTGTAAGTCCGAATATCGTTTTAAATGCTAGACACAATTTTCTATTATACCTGGTTTTCTGGGTCTTACGACCATATAACATTTAATAAACAAATAAAATATAAATATTAGGCCAATGGTGTTGCCATAAAATATACTTGAATATATTACTAAACACCCAGTCATAGAACAAAAGCAAATTTTCATCACAGGATGTTTGTCCTGGGTGGGAATCGAACCCACGACCCTAGATTTTATATTCAGAAGCACCAACGATTGTTTCAACAAACCTTTTAATTTTTAAAGGTTTCCTTGGCGATTATACAATTTAGTTACGTGATTGTCTAAATGCATTCATGAGGAGCAATCAATGTATCTGAATTACCTAGAATTTGCGTTAGAGCAATACTCGATAAATTGCATCAATTTCAATGCAAAGGGCATTCTTGCAATTACGTCACTGGTGTCCTCCATAGTATTAAACAAATAATAGGCATTAAACTATCAATGTAAAAGTAAAAGTAAGCTTCACGAGTTCTCAGTAATTAGAAAGTAAGTTAGCACCACTATTATTGTGGTTGGTTACGTCACGAACAACCATTTGTCAACCATGATGTCTTAACTGTGAATGTTACAAAGATCTTCGCGTGGAAACACGTGGATTGCGTCATAATCATATCATAATCACGTAACAATAGCCTTAGGTAACCTCGTTTTTGTTTAGGATTATTGTAAATAGAACGAAAGATCAGATAAACAACAAGTTCAGCGAACACACCTTTGGTGGGCCAAGCTAGGAATGATCAATATTGTCGACATCGACGGGAACATCGAATAAAATTACCTATCAATGTAAAAAATCGGTAACTCTAAAAAAAATCGATGTTTTCGGTAACAAATTAATAAATCTCTGTCTGTCGTTATATTTCATAGATCAACCCTAGGGATGGTCTAGATCAAGCCTAAATTAAATTATTAGTCGTTATGGGTTTTATCAACATCAAAATAATATGTTATGTAATACCGCACCTAAAACGGTACCCCTCTAGCATACTCGTAATAGATTAGAATAATACGAAATTTTCAGTAGGTCAGCAGCCATCATCATCATCATCATCAGCCTGTTGCAGTCCACTGCTGGACATAGGCCTCTCCAAATGTTCGCCACTTCGCTCGATTTTCGGCGACTCTCATCCAGCTCCCGCCAGCCGTCCTGCGCAAATCGTCACTCCACCTGGCCTGAGGGCGTCCTACACTACGTTTACCGAGGCGTGGTCTCCACTCCAGAACTCGTTTACCCCAACGGTTGTCGGCTCTGCGGCTGATATGGCCAGCCCACTGCCACTTCAGCTTGCTAATCCTGTGAGCTATGTCGATGACTTTAGTTCTCTGCCGGATCACCTCATTATGGATTCGATCCCTTAGAGAAACACCGAGCATAGCTCTTTCCATAGCCCGCTGAGTGACTTTAAGTCTGTGAACCAGTCGTGCCGTCAGTGTCCACGTCTCGGCTCCATACGTCATAACAGGTAGAACGCACTGATTGAAGACTTTTGTCTTTAGGCACTGTGGGATGGACGATGAGAAGACTCGACGTAGTTTCCCAAACGCTGCCCAGCCCAGCTGAACCCTTCTATTCACCTCGTCCTCTAGGTTGTTTCGACCCAACTGCAATTTTTGCCCGAGGTACACATATTTTTGAACAACTTCGAGGACGGCGCCTTGGACTGCAATCGGTTCCGGTAGAACATGTTCATTAAACATGACCTTGGTTTTATCCAAGTTCATCCGTAGGCCGATGCGTACAGAAGAGTCAGCCAGGTCATTCAGCATCTGTTGTAGGTCTTGCAGCGTCTCTGCCATTATGACGATGTCATCTGCAAATCGCAAGTGAGAGATGTGTTCGCCATTTATGTTGATGCCACGTCTTTTCCAGTTAAGCGTCTTGAACATATCCTCCATTGCATTTGTGAACAATTTCGGGGAGATCACGTCCCCTTGTCTCACTCCTCGATGCAATGGTATAGGCCTTGTTTGCTGATTTTGTACTTGGACGGACATGGTAGCGGCTTCGTAGAGATATCTCATCACTTGGATGTATCGCCAATCGACTTGACATCGCTGCAGAGAATCCAAAACAGACCAGATTTCAACCGAGTCAAAGGCCTTCTCATAGTCCACGAATGCTAGACACAGAGGCTGATTATACTCTTCGGTCTTCTGTATAATCTGTCGCACTGTGTGGATGTGGTCTATGGTGCCGTATCCGCTCCGAAATCCAGCCTGTTCCGGCGGTTGAAAGTCGTCGAATCTTCTCGCAAGTCGGTTCGTGATCACTCTTGAAAACAGCTTATAGACATGGCTTAGAAGGGAAATGGGTCGATAGTTCTTCAGAAGGGTTTTGTCTCCTTTTTTGAAGAACAAGACGACCACACTCCTACGCCACGCCTCCGGAGTTCTCCCTTCAAACAGGACAGCGTTAAATAGCTTTTGGAGCTCCCTCAGTACGGGCTTGCCTCCAGCCTTTAATAGCTCCGTTGTAACGCCGTCTGCTCCAGGGGCTTTTCCGTTTTTAAGCTGCCCAAGAGCAATCTCGATTTCGCCAACGCTGAATTCTGGCAGGTCTTCAGTGAAATGGCGTGTTAATGTGGCTCTAGAGTCTTCATTTTCGGGTACAGGTCGAGATGTTTGCGATGCGTATAGCCGGGTATAGAAGTTTTCTACCTCCGAAAGGATCTCCGGCTTAGAGGCAACAACTTCTCCACTTGCTGTGGTCAGTTTGGTCAAGTGACTTCTTCCGAGAGATTTAACGAATACCTTAGACCCCCGATTTTGCTCAATAGCTCTTTCAATGGCTAGAGTATTAGAGTGTCGGAGGTCACGTCGCACAAGTTTATTGATCTCCCGGTTGAGAGCCCGTACACTCGACGAAGTGGCAGGTGGGTATTCACGTCGTTGCCTCATTAGCCTCAAAGTCTCCTCAGAAAGTTTTGACTTCTTCCCTTTACGCTGCATGTTGCAAAATCTCGTACCTTCCTCCCTGAGTACCCGAACCACATTTTCAAGATTCTGGTCAATATCAGTTGTGGTTTCCACGGCAGCAAAACGGTTTTCCAGGTTTGACTGGAACGTTTCAGATCCCGCCATGGTTTGAATCAGAGTCGGCCGGAGTCTGGACTTCATTAGACGGACACGTTCGGCTTTTAAGTCGATATTCAGAGTGCCTCGGACAAGTCTGTGGTCGCTGCCGGTGTTAAACCTGTTAATCACAGAGATATCTCTGAATATGTGCCGCCTGTCCGTCAGGATGAAGTCGATCTCGTTTTTGGTCATAGTGTCGGGGCTACGCCACGTCCACTTTCTTTGGGGCTGCTTTTTGAAGAATGAATTCATCAAGAAGAACCCCTCTCGTTCGAGAAAGTTGACGAGCATCTGCCCCCTATGATTCCTGACTCCAAATCCATGGGATCCTACTACCGATTCATTGCAATTCTGTACTCCCACTTTGGCGTTGAAGTCTCCCATGACAACAGTGTATTGGGTCTTCGTAGTGAAGTGGAGAGCCTTCGATATGTCATCGAACATTGCTTCCACCTCATCATCCGAATGTGTCGAGGTCGGTGCATACACTTGCACCACCTTGAGGCTGTACCTCTCGGTGAGCTTGATGATCAGGTACGCTACCCTGTTCGACACACTGGAAATTTCTACAACGTTGTCAGAGAGAGACCTATTGACCAGAAACCCGACGCCACCTTGAGATTGTTGGTCTCCCTCACGGAAGTACATCAGGTGGCCCGACTCCAGGGTCACAGTGTCCTCCCCCTCCCTTCGGACTTCGCTTAACCCTAGAATGTGCCACCTAATTTTCCCAAGTTCCACCTCAAGTTGTGCCAGATGCGAGTCAAGCCGTAGAGTGCGTCCGTTATACGTAGCAATGGTCAGTTTTGTGTGGTGGCCTACCGTAGCCCGGAGATTCTTCGCACCCCCCGCCTCGCCGTTACCGTGGTCGCCACCGTGACCAGGAATAGCAAGACTACCGGGAACTGGGGGCCGTGGCCTTTGTACTTTGTCCATTTGGAGGATTTTGCCCATAATCGCCACGCTGGGCAGGCGGGTTGGCGATAGCAGAGCGTAGCTTTTTACCGGTGACGCTGCTGCCCGTCATCGGCATCGGCATGTCGCATTTGGCTACGCCAAGGTTTCGGATGGTTATACCGCCATCAGTCGGTCATCCTTTGTCCCTTCGTCGACTCTTACGACACCCACGGGAAGATATGGGGTGGTGGTACTCTACTCTGCCGCCACCACACAGCAGCCATGAGTAGCTTGAACTACTTAAATTGGCATAAAAACGGTTGCTTCTAGCTTACTTGCATATTTATTACTTACTTAATAATGATATAATCTATCAAAAAACTTAAGTAAATTAAAAAAATATGATTGATCAAGAATCACTAAAATATTCGGCAAGTCAGCCATCAGCGAAGGGATATGTATGAGTTGTGTAATTTTAGTTTACTTTTTACGTCACCGGAAATATTTTAACACCTTTTTTTTATATTGCACTTTAAGATTGACCTCATCCCACCTGATGTTAAATGGTAATGAGGGTAACAAGTACAGCATTATAAATCTGTTACTGGACTTGTCGCCCATAACCTGAGGGCTTGAACCCTGCTACTAATGTAGCACCCCCAAGGAGCTCTGGAAACCTTTCTCACACGCAGGAACACAAAAACACAGAAGTGATTGTTATTTGGCTGCGGTGGAGGTATTTAACCAGTCGGGCTGCTCCAGTTCGAGCGATAAATCGCTATGCCTTACCTCTTTTAACCTAATGATGTTCGAAGATTTAAAATTTAGGACCTTTCGATATGACAACCTTTGTATCGTTTTACACTTAAAACTAAATAATAAGCCATATTTTCTTCTTTTATTTTCTACATTGGTATTTTTCGTGCCAATATTGCTGCCCTAGTTGTGTCGGAATTTCAAATTGGAATCTCGTTGAATAGCCAGTAACAATACACTTATACATCGAGTCGCTTTGTAGTAGGAGCAATAAAAATATCGTCTGCAATTTGATTGATTTAGACCTCTATAGAACTCAACCTTTGTAGTAGAAGAAAATAAATAAATGCTTATGACCATTCTCTCACAATGGGACAATCTTAAAATAAGCTTTTAGAGAGGACAAAGATAACTTCCTTAGGACAGCTACGGATAGCTGACAGATGAGCTGGCCGGATTTTGGCGTCGCGCCATCTCTGAGGTCTCGTGTTCGGAACTGGAGATCCCCGGTCGGGTCAATATGGGAAACGAACTTTTCTATATTGTCTCAGGTCTGGGTTTTGTGGTACCGTCGTTGCTTCTGATTTCTGTATCACAAGCGCTTAAGCTACTTACCACAGAATCAGAGTAATGTATTTTTATTTATTTAACTTACTAAGCTTTTTGCACAGCAGTGATATACAAAAATAATCATGACCGTCTGTTTGGTGCCAGATTAAGTCAGGCGTTCGCAGCGGCGGCGTAGTGTGAGTTTTTGCCGCCCGGGGCCATTTGGAAATGTATCGTCTTTCCCTGGCATAAGATTTGTTAGTCTTGAAACGAGTGGAACGTAAGCCTTTGAAGGACCGGATCAAAGAAGAGAGGGTGCTAACTAGAAGATGTTGAGCATTAATTTCAAATCTTTGTCACTCTCCTTCTTGTTAAATTTTGAGGTTTTAAGACCCTTGTCTTATACATATAAGGAACATCTGTGCACCCATGCATGGTCCCATGCTCCACCCCCCTAGGCTACGTCACTAGGCATACGCCATTTGTGGATTTAGAGTTCTAATCCAGAGGGGATAGTGCAGGGCGGCTGACCTTCTTGCCGGCCTAGTGCTGGTGGTGGAATGACTGGACGATGATGTAGCTATTAGGTATGTTTAAAATGAGGTGATGCCAACGTGGACAAAGGAGTTTTTAAACAGTGGAGTTAGTTTAGACTTTTTTTTAGCGTTAGGTACAGTCAGCGTCATATAGTTCGTGATACTCAGGGTACTCTAATAAATAGACGCAACTAAAAAGTCAATAATATCGGTACACACAAAGTTTTCTTATTGTTGTCAACAGTTTGTCGCTCAAAAGGTCGACACACCTAAAATGTCATATAAATTGGCTCAGTCTAACTGCCATAAATATGGTTACAGTCTTCCCGCCAATGGTATCCAAACATTCTAAGTGTTCAAAAATATGAAACACATTAGAAAAATAAACCTTACTGCTATACTTTTTAAATATTATTTTCCTCATCAATTAGTTTCAAAAAATGTAAACACAAAGTGAAAGCGATAGAAACTACTGCTGTCCTTATCATTTTAAGCCCGACGTCATAGACTTCTCTTTTGTTTTGTATAGAACTTCAGAATTTCTTGCAAAGCCATTTACGATATCTGGGGGCACGGCAGTGGGGAGGACCAAGTCAAGCAAAAAAACCGGCACGGCCGTACCATCCTTTTCAGGCCATTTTCGATCCCCTATAGCTTCCTTGTAGACAAAACTAGAAACTTGAATTTTCAGTACGGACGATATGTCTCAAGGTATGTTAAAAAAATATAATTAATAAACAGCTACAGCTAAATAGATGTTAACCTCAATGATAATGAATATGAGTTATTAGGTATATTTCGTATTTAATTTTACTTGTGTACCTAACCGAAATAAACACATTACGTATTAACGATAAACTGAGCAGTTCTGATAAAGTTACTTTCGAACGTAACAAAAGACGTAAAAAATCCAAATCGCATAATAAACCAATTTTGGCTATTTCACTGCACTGTCTCTAATATTGCACTTCACATTGATACGACTGATGGGTAATAGAATTACATTCAAACACTAAATCTAGTGTGAAAATCATCAGCCAGCATGAAACCTCAATACGCGATTGCGTAATGAGGTTTCATGCTGGCGTATTTTCCTAATATGTTTCATATTTTTGAACACTTAGAACGTTTGGATACCATTGGCGGGAAGACTGTAACCATATTTATGGCAGTTAGACTGAGCCGATTTATATGAAATTTTAGGTGTGTCGACCTCTTGAGCGACAAAACTGTTGACAACAATAAGAAAAATTTGTGTGTACCGATATTATTGACTTTTTAGTTGCGTCTATTTATTAGAGTACCCTGAGTATCACGAACTATATGACGCTGACTGTACCCAAAGGGTAAAAACGGGACCCTATTTCTAAGATTTTGTTGTCTGTCTGTCCGTCCATCCGTCGGTCTGTCCGTCCGTCTGCCAGTCACCAGGCTGCATCTCAAGAACCGTGATTGATATTTCATTTTCATAAATTATGTATTTGTGTTGCCCCTATAACAACACATACTAAGCACAAAATAAAATAATAATTCTTTTATTGTTCTCCGAGTAAATATGTATTACGCAGACTAGGCTTTCAATGACCTCAAAGATCCACCTCGTAGATTCGAGCTTTGAGTAGCAAATCTGTCCCATGAGCAGCCCACTTTTAGCCTGTCTAGTCTAGTGGCTTGTATTGACTGTTAGCTTTTTTGGCGCTCCTGTCTAGAAAAAGGGGGCGCGCAATTAAACACGCACTCAACGGCTAATAGAAACGAAGGTCTCATATATGAGGCACGTTTTGCGTAGAAACTGAATGAGATTGACCGCCGTGACCCGAATCAGTCAGGAGTATTTTATCTCTTCCATATTGTCTCGGGTCTGGGTGTTGTGGTACCTTCGTTGTTTCTGATTTCTGTAACACAAGTGCTTAAGCTACTTACCACAGAATCAGAGCAATGTATGTGATGTTGTCCAATATTTATTATTTATTTATTATTTATTATTATTATCTCTGTGAAAAATTTCTGATACAAACTCAGCACAGTATCCGTATTTTTTTAGATAGGTAGATAGATCCACTTTATTGCACAGAAAAATTTACAAAAAAATATTTTACAGACATATCAAGTACATTTTACGCGGCCTTATTGCAAAATATATATTGAGAAAATATTAACAGAAAATATAAATACAACATTAGCTAATATAATATTAACTACATTTTAAATGTACCTTAATGTTTTATTGCACAGGTTTTATCAGTAATTGTATTTTTAGGCACAGAATAAGGTACAATTAAGGAGGTCTTATCTATAGAAGGGGATCTTCTAGACCAAATCAAGTTAGAGAAAATGGGCCGTGCAAAAACATGTTGTTTTTTCTGTCCTCTGGATTCTTTTTTCTATCCACCAATATGTTCTAAGGAAGTTTTCGGACGTTGAGGATGAGCTAACGCAGTTGGTATATTAATATTTCTAACGTCTTCTCACGTAAAGGTTTGGGTCGTTGCTTTTTCTTAAGTGAAGTCCGGGAAGTCCAAAGTGGTAGGTACGGCATTTCTTAGGTCACACTCACCAGAACGTGCACGACGTGAGCGCAGATGAAGCCGACGACGATGGTGCCTAGGGAGCCGACAAGAAGACCGGCGTTTTTAAAGGCTAGCGGCATCGCCAGCACCCCGGACCCCAGCGACGCCTTCAGCAGATGTGCAAGCGCTCCTGAACTCCTGTGCATAATAATAAGACAGATAAGACACATACAGATGTAGCCTTTTCTTGCTAACTATTACGTACGGGTTATCAATGACATACCTAATTCAAATTGATACACATTGGGTATGGGGTAGAAGTACGCTGTGTTCTAGCTTGTAGTTAAAATAACGTTGTTCCCACGAAACGCTACCTACAATAAATATATTGAATGCTAAATCAAATGTTCGGACGCTAATAATCGAAAATTAAAATTATTGGACATTCTAAACATAAACTTTACAAGTTACTGAACCTTTAGAATATGGAATTGTTAATAATATCGAAAGGCCACTAATCTAATAGTTAACTTACCGAAAGTCAGTTTATTGTATCGTTTATGTCATTATATTTGTTTGTGCTATTTTCACCTTTTAAAACGTATTAAACCTCATTTCTGTTTTTGGTTACAAACGTGTAACGCCATATAATAAAAAAGAAAAAAAGAGACTTGTCAAATTAGTTCTTAGAAAAAGACAACGCGGCAAAATGTAAAATAATTTATTCAAGAATAAATGCAAAGTTTAAGTTACATGTTTTAAGTAATTATATCATATTCACATCAACAAAAACGTAATAATTCAATATTTGAGTTATTTAATATTAGACATTTTGGATGTTTGATGTCTTACTTTTCTTGCTAAATAGTAACTATGTATTGTTTAAAATAACTAATCTGACAATTTTAATAGTTTACCAGGCCATGATTTTAAATAAAGACTGATAAATTGTTGTTAAAGTGCATTTATAGCAGCAACGACTTTATAAATTATAAGACTTATAGGAAGAAGAATTGTTATATAACGATTCGAAATACATTTTCTGACTTTAAGTTGGTGAGAACATTATTTTTCCAACACTTATTTACTTACATTTGATTTTACACGCAATCGAAAACCTCAAACATATTTACTTTGTGTGATTACGTCGAATACAGCTAGTAATGAGCAAGATGGGCAAATAAATTGTTTGTCTTTGATTATAATCAAAGACAATATTGGACTTGAATCCCACATTATTTAGGTACCTTTTGTAAATAACGCATGCCCAAGTTTACATAAGATTTGAGCGGTATGTCTGATTCTATTTCGATTTATATTAGGTATTTCATATCTATTTGCTATTTATTCAATGCTTCAAGTATCTAGGTGTACACTACACTTAATAGTACAAGGCCCTATGAGGGATCCACTTCTATGCGTTTGTTTAAAAATTGAAATAAACTTTTACTCATATGAATAGTCTCACTGGCCGTTGGGTGTTGTTTCCGCTAATTAATGTGGGATAGCGGATGTTTCCGAACGTAGTGCATGAATGAAGAGAATGACAGAGGCTTATTTGAACGACGAACAGCAAACGACGACGATGTGCAAGAATTATTAAATTATTTAAGTATGTTTGGTAAATATATTTCGGTTATCTACAATTTGCTCCTTTTCATTTCCCCTCCACTACATGACTTTGGGATGTTGGTCTGCTACCAAAAACGAAACGAACATATCAAAGGTTTTAAAAGATAAATCAAATGTTTGGATATTGAAAACGGCTTCTGAAAACACTTCATTCACGTTCTAAATGAGTTGGTTACGTTTATGAGACAAAATTGGTATTCGTCGTCTGATCCTACATGTTTCGTTTTTCGGAGTAAAAGCATTGATTGGATCATTTGCATTTCACTATAATAGTCCTCTATTTCATAATAGTCTTTTTTCATAAGACGATTTTTGATCTGACACTTGATTCTATGCATAGGTAATGCAATTATCTTTTCTGGCAGCTTACTAAACATCTTAAGGCTTAGCCCCACGAAAGAATTACTGATTTAATGAAGTTTTATGTGTGGAACACTAAGTTTGGGTTTAGTCAAGTTTTGATATTCTTTTATTGAGATGCCGATACACCTCAGCCAGACTAAACTCGATATCTGTTCTTAATATAGGTACGTCTAAATATCAAGGGTTTTTAGATAATTCCTGATAAGCGAGGTCCCGTGTACGGTTTCAGTAATTAGTTTTGGGACTAAACTACTGAACTTGTGGCACAAATCTCATCTACAGTTAATTACCTACGTTAGAAGCTCAAAACTAATTCAATTACCTACTACGAAGCCGTTTTGTACTTGTCTCCAAAAATATTTGTTTTTATCTAAGCACTTATGTGTGAACACATATTGATGTAGAGTAGAAATATCCTCTACAGAGGAAATTGATAAAAGAATATAAAAAAAAATCAATCTCGATATTGAATTTAGGATAGGAACACTATATTCAAGCCGTCCCAATATAGTATTGGGTCGGCTTGAATATAATTAATGAAAACGGTCAAAGACAAATCGTAGTCTGTGAATTTTTCAGATTCTGCCAAACATTCCTTATCAATTTTTAAATATATAATAGTCTGCCAATTTTTTTTACTAAGATTTGATGATATTTTTCATTATCTACCTTTGCCTTTATGAAATGTTTATAGATAAACTTACGATGTACTGGAATCCACTGGTCTATGGTCCGCTGGCACGTAAGGGTCTAAGTCTTCTCTGGATCCATTGTATGCCAATTCAACTCTGAAAAGAAAAATATTCAACAGTAGTAAATTTTTATTTTCGAAGTGGTTGGATTTTTTTGGTGTTGGCCTATTTTAAGATGGAAAAATTTGGAATTAAATAAAAATATTCTGATAAATATAACATGCAAACCGCTAGAAAAAAACTAGCAAAATGTATTTTTTATGTTTTCTGCTTTATCTATGTTCCCTATTATGTAGTTACAAAAACAAACATAGTGTTTGCTGGCGCGTTATTATTAAATAATAAAAAAATAATTCATTCATTCTAAATTCATTCAAAATTCATTCATTCAATAGTATTAGTATTTAATTAAGAGGGGGTACCATGCCAAATTGTCGATTTTAGATTCGATTTTTTTACTTGAAAACAAGCTTTAAATCATTTCAGTTTTTAATATGAATATTAGACTATATTTAGCAGGGACTGGTCTGAGCAGAAACATGAAATTGTAATATTTTCTCGATAGAAAAATATCACAAAGTTAGGTTTAATTTTTAACTAGATTCGATTTGTTTTCAAAACTATTCATACAACTGAATTTATATTTTGATACATAATAGAAAAATATATTTTCGAGGGACTGTACTAGCGATTTTTGAAAATATTATTTATTTTGTGAGATATTTAAAAAAAACTAGTTCGGCGCTTACTACGTTTTTATTCCGCGTAGAAAATTTTCTTTCTATTTCACCTGACACATGCATGTCAGCATGTTTTGTTTCATCAATTAGTCGTGGTTGCTCTGTTGAGACGAGAGGTCTATGTCACCATGCTCCGGCCCAAAAATATTACGACAAAATTATGGAAAACAAAAATGATAAAAGAAAACGCTTTAGAGGCGGACAGAAGCAGTAAAAACTTCAACTTATGGCCTATTTTCGAAGGTTTTTAATTATTTATTATATTTGTTTATTTTTATGTTGTCAAAAAGCGTTGAAGTAATGGCGGTGCATGCAGTACATGCAAAATAAATCAATACTTCAACCACGTGACACCACGTGATGATGTCGGTATGAGTTTCTATTATGTATTTGTTTAAATAATAGTAAATACCACCATAGTACTAATAGGAAAATAAAATGTGACAGAATTTATTTTTGTTGAATTTTTCGTGCAAATCTTTTTTTACATATTTATAGTTTATATCTTTTAGCTTTTAATATCACAAAAGCTAGTTAAGTTTTCAACAAGAACTTTGTAAGTTTGTCTTTTTTTTATTTTGGATTTCAAGCGTGAACGAATAGAAGTAAACAGAGCTATGTCTTTATTTTTCTAGATAAAAAAATAAATTTCTAGTCTTACAAAGTATGATAGCTTTCGAGTCATTAACAAATTATAAATTCCACTTTGAAAGGTTACTCGTACAATAAGAAACATGCCTTACCCAATAAATAGGCCCAAAGCAAGCATTATCTGACTATTTGTCACGCTGAGTTGGGCGGCATATGCTGTAACTGACTGATTTGTAGACGGCAAGATTGGTACATTTTGCCTATTTTCACAGCGTTATGTCGTATAGTCTGATTTTATGGGGATCTGCGGTCAACATACAATAGTATCTTTGTGTTATAAAAGAAGGCCATCTGAGCCATTTACAAGCTAAGACCACGTGACTCGTTGAGATAATTATTTAAGGAATTCGAAATCCTAACTTTTTTATCTCAATACGTTTTCAACTGTTTAATGTACGTATACAAAAAAAATGCATATTTTCCCTAAAAAAATCAGACTCTCTTAGCATTAACACTAGAAATAAACACAAGCTTGTTGTATGAACGTAGACTTTTTAAGATTGATAATTTATTTGTTGGTTTAAGTATAACTTTTTTAAATGAATGGCCTCAAATTATTGTTAATTTAACAGTGCACAAATTTAAGACACTTGTTAAAAGTTGTCTTTTGAAAAAAATATACTACAAAGTTGAAGACTATATTAATGACAAAGTTGTGTGGATCACTTTTAAGTGAAAGAGTCTTTACTCTTTAGTGATCCACACTTTAGTAAAGAGTAGGTATGTTCGCCCTCACATTAAATTTTTACATATTTCTATTTGTACACATTTCTTTAAATTGACAAATACTCACAAGTTTGCAAAATTCAATTCAATTAAAAATTCAACTGGCAGACTACAAATATTAATGTTAATGGAGCCAATTTTTCTGGCGCGGCTCTGAATTAGAATCTTGATCTTATTAATAATATCCCTTACTTCACCGAAAGTCTATGTGAGACTATATTACTTGCTTGCAAATCTCTGATTTATGAAAGCTGACAGACGTTAACAATTGTATGACGATGTAAATAATTCTTTCTCACAAGTTATGCATTAGTGTAAAGATGATAATATTGTTATTGATAGAAACAATAGAACTCATTTTTTTTAGGTATAACTTTAAACTAAAAACTAGCAATGGGACCTCATATCAGTGCGCCCCAAGCAAGACTTAGTTTGGCTGTATTTGCAGTAGGGAAAATAATTACATTAGATTAAATACAAAATAGTTTTGTATTACAGAAGAGAGAGCTATACATATTATGGACTTAGATCTCGTGATGACCTTAGACCGTGTAATTCACTGAAATAATTTTTTAAAAAAGTCGACTTTTTATTCGTAACTTCATCATTCATTTTTGAATTCATAATATGTTATTACGTTTTTAAACAGATTTCAGAAAAAAATATTTATATATGTTGGGTTAAGTATAAAAATAAATTATGGTTATTTAGAACTAGGTGACTACAAACTGATAAATGAATTTTAAAATATATAGACATGACTGATAGTCTGCTCACACACTATGTTCATAAGATTTTTATAGTCCTAAATTGTAAATAATGGGATAACTACTTACCAATAAGAAACTGGTGGTAACTTTATTTTGGATTGTATTTATTTTAACGATGCATAAGTATTACTTGTAACCACTATATTTGTTAAATATAAATGCAATATACCTAATATGGATACAAATGAAAAGTTAAATGAATATTATTATTATTTTTGTAATAAAAATCATGTCCGCTATCTTGATTGGTCTTGCCAAATTTTATCTCAGTCATATTTTATTATTAGTAAGAATTAAAAATAACTAATAGTAGAATGGAGTCACGCGATAGCATTATAAACTTTCTTACCTTTTCGAGTTATTTAGCACTACCAAAATTATTTTGATTAATATATTTATTTTGTGTACAAACTTTGGTTAATACGACTCGCACTTAGCCAATCCTTATCAGATTTATCTAACATTTTTGCGTATACTGTGTCAGTACAAAACATGACGCGGCGATGATTTCGATACGTGGGACGAGTGCGGGGCGTGTGAGGTGCGCGGGTGAAATTCGACATTACTCCGGCACCATACCTCCTCTTAAAATTATAACACATACCTACATAAGTTTTTATATTTGTCAATCTTATTTTGTTCTTGTCAAAATGCTAGTGTACCTACAACGCATTCCACACTAATGATTTCAAGTTATAAACTGAATTGAACTCCGAGGAACTATTTTCCCTTATCCCACCCTCTCCTTTCCTACACAGAATCACAAGAGCCGGCCAACGATGTCATCGCTTCACCGTGGAAAATATACCATCATGAACCAAAAAGTTCGGTAACTCTTATCTTTGCCGGACCATAAAGAAGTGGAACTCGTTGCCGGCTCATGTGTTTCCTCCTTCCTTTGACATGGATTCCTTCAAAAGGAGCGTGAAAAAACATCTTGCGGGCCAGTATGGCGATGCTAACGGATAGGATATTTTGATATCAAATCCGTTGTCATCGCGATCAGGCTGGGAGGAGCCAATATACTGCGCTACTATAAAAAAAAAATTGTAATGTCCATTTCTATAAAAAACGTAATAAACAAATCGCATCTAATAAAGTCTAAATTGATACTTGTGGTTTGTACCTTAGAAAGTTTACAACTTTTATCTATACCGTAGTACGGTTGACAGGACGTCAAGTAAAAATCGCAATTTGATATTAGTAGGTGCGCACGACTTAAGTGCGGTACTAAGTCCAAAGTGTATAGCGTAGCATACTTTTGCCTGTACAACACAAGAGTACGTATTTCACTTGCCCTATTTACGCTAGTTCGATTTCAAGCATCTCCGATTTAACCCCAATCAATTGCCGTGATGAAATATGTATTTTTCATTGCATCATGTCACCGTATTGATGTGGAATATTAATGTTGATTGTCACTTACAACCTTTGTTGTATCAATCGTAGACTTTTCACAAGTCTGTCTATAAGAAGTATTTTAAAATCATCTGAGGCGTGTTTTCTTTGTTTGAAATAATTACTATCAATAGGTAAAATGAAAATCCATATTATAACACACCTAGGGGTTCACTGCCGCTTCGCACGCGTTTTATCCACGTTTTTTTTTGCATTTTCCTCTGAGTCTTTGCTCCTGGTCGCAGCGCGATGGTAAATAGCCTAAAGCTTTCCTCGACAAATGGACGATCCAACACACAAATATTTTTCAATTCGAACCAGTAGTCCTTGAGATTAGAGCGCTAAAACTCGAGAACAGCTAGACCGATTTGGCTAATCTTGGTTCTGAAATAATTGTGGAGGTCCAGGGAAGGTTTAAAAGGTTAGAAACTAAAAAAATAGGCGTTACGAAGTTCGCCGAGACAGCTAGTTATAGATACATATTTATAGGGAATATATCGCCTCGTTATAGTTAGATATCATTTTTTTATTATAAAAGATAAGAAACAATTTAATTATAAAGGTAACCCGTATTATAGTTTGGATATAGAGTTGGAAAGGCGCTCATTGTATGCACACTTATGCCCGGTTCCAATATTTGCAAAAACGATCCGTTCTAGTAACGGATGATAATAAATAATACAAGGCGTAAGCTAAAACCGACCGACTGACGACTGATGACAGCTGATATTGAAAGTAAATTAAAAATTAGAATTAACGACTCGTAGAAAAACGGATAGTATTTTTTGACACATAACGAATCGTACAATATTGCAATCGGGCATGAATAGTGTATACTTTGACATGCCTATTTTGATTTGAAAACTCTACTATAACTGACTTTTTGTGTTGTAGTCCATCAGTCAGCGGAAGTGTTTGATTATTACACACTAGCTGTGCCCGCGACTTCGTTCGCGTGGACTACATCCTTTCATGGTCGGTTTTACCCCTATCTCCCCTAATATTCGAAACAAAAAGTAGTCTATATTTTAATTGACCTATATTTGTGCCTACTTTCATATCTCTAACTTGAAAAATAAACATTTTCCCATATACACTTCCAAAGGTGGCATTACCCCCCCCCCTTACTTTCTAACAAAAAGTAGCCTATGTCCGTTCTTGAAGTTCAACGTATACCTATGCCAAATTTCATCAAAATCGGTTTAGAAGTTTAAGCGGGAAAGCGTAACAGACAGACAGATAGACTTACTTTCGCATTTATAATATTATATAGTAGGGATTATAATAATACCTATTCTATGATTCAAGATAATTTAGTTAGTAGGTCGTCCTATTACTCAAGATTGAAAACCTATTCCATGGAACAAAGAGAATTTCACGCCAGATTTAAGCCCTTCTAATAGAAGACACGCTAGTGGAGTTGAGTTTAGGTAGATATGATTTATTAAGTTAGTTTGGAATGTAGTCTAGACAAAATTAATTACGATTATCGATTACGATTCATTAATTATTGTAATGTAACTGAGAAAATTGTTCACTGTTTTGAATAACCCGAGATTTTAGACATAAAAATTATCAAAGGAATATTTCAAGTGTATTACAATAGTACTAATTCCTTTAGTGGGATGAAACAATATACAACGTGTAACGGAAAGGGTATAACAATATCAAAAATACCAAAGCAGTTAACGGTTACAAACTGTATGGGACCATTTGTAGCTGTGTACACGCATTTATTGATTCAATATTTTTTTTTGAAATATCAGTCAAATGCAAGTCAAAATTTTGACTAAGTCACGCTTGCACAACACTATCACAGTATTGTTGGAATCGTCGAAAGACTTGGATGTACCTACCTATTATGCTATTAATTTAAATATCACAATGGTGGTTCATCTTTTAGTGTTTACTGAATCACATCTGAAATTTGTTGGTTTAGCGTTTCTCATTTTGACAATTCAGTTAAGTCATTGAGTTGTCGTCGCCGTGACAACATCTTGTGTTTTTGCCTTTCTGGATTACCTACTTACTACGGATAGCCTAGTGATATTTCGTGATGTCTTTGAGCAATCAAGAATATTCGAGATGATTCTCTGTGTCGGAGCAACCGACGGCAGCGTAATGGCCGACCGAAAGCTAGAGAAAGAGATTTACGAAACCATCAAAATGCTCGTTTCCATCTGTGGATTGGGCGAGGAGGTCGTATCACATGGCCAGCTCGGTCACCAGACCTCACTCCGTTGGACTTCTTCTTGTGGGACTAATTTAAAAGGAAGGTGTACGCTGTAGCATGCTCGTCAAGGGAAGAGATGATAGAAAGCATCAAGGCCGCGTTCTGTACAGTATTGTACCACAAATGTTGCATAATGTTCGCGCATCTTCTAAGAAATTACTAGGCGCGCATGTCGAGGAAGGAGGTGGAGAAATTCAGGATCGCAGTGATTGTCGTGAAGTGATGTATATGTAGTAATTATACAACCTGTAACGGAAAGGGGGTAACAATGTAAAGTAGGTGGATACTATACCTTGTATAGATTCTATATACGAAATCCCGAGTTAAAATAAACACTTTATTGTTTTTATGAAATAAAAAATGATTAACTATAATGACTGACTAAAACGTAAACAAACGCATCACAACACTATTGAGGTCAGCGACCCCAAATCACGTTATCACTTCACGACAATCACTGCGATCCTGAATTTCTCCACCTCCTTCCTCGACATGCGCGCCTAGTACTTTTCGGCGTGAGCGCGTGTCGGCTTGCTTGGGCGGCTTAGCACAGAGGAATCGGCGTTGTCACTAGGTAGGTACATTGTAGCGAACGTTTATGGAAACACCTGGAACAAACGAAATGAGGACTTATTAACGTGGCATAAAGACCAATTTGTTATTATTAATTACGTAAGTAAAATTTTTTACATAGTTTATTTTATTTCTTGAAAACCAAATTCTAATTGATAAATTGAGGATTTAGAACAAAGTTATCTACTTACTTTTCAGAGAAACGGTTCAAAATAGGACGTATTGTCCTTGAAGCTGGATGCATAAACCAGCTCGCCGATATGAAGATGCGCGAACATTATGCAACATTTGTGGTGTCACTGTACAGAACGCGGCTTTGATGCTTTCTATCATCTCTTCCCTTGACGAGCATGCTACAGCGTACATCTTCCTTTTAACGTAGTCCCACAAGAAGAAGTCCAACGGAGTGAGGTCTGGTGACCGAGCTGGCCATGTGATACGATCTCCTCGCCCAATCCAATGGTTTCGTAAATCTCTTTCTCTAGCTCTCGGTCGGCCATCAGGCTGCCGTCGGTTGCTCCGACATAGAGAATCATCTCGAATATTCTTGATTGCTCAAAGACATCACGAAATATCACTAGGCTATCCGTAGGAAGTAGGTAATCCAGAAAGGCAAAAACACGAGATGTTGTCACGGCGACGACAACACAACGACGTAACTGAAGTGTCAAAATGAGAAACGCTAAACCAACAAATTTCAGATGTGATTCAGTAAACACTAAAAGATGAACCACCATTGTGATATTTCAATTAATAGCATAATAGGTACATCCAACTCTTTCGACGATTCCAACCTTAGAGTAAGGAAAATATTAATAGACAAAATTTAATAGGTTTCAGAATTAGTATGAACTTGCGTCTAAATATTGATTATTGAATTTTGTAGCATTACAATAGATTCACTGACGTTTTAAAAGTGTGTACGGCCGCAAAAGAGTGTACGTACTGAACGTCATCTGTCTCTTTTTCTCTTATGACTATTCCATGCTTGAGAAAACAGTACAAGTAGTCATTTCTGAATCACATTTTTAGCACTCTCTCTATTCTAATCTCTGTCTCTCTCTTACTGTGAGATTCCAACTACAAAGTTGCGACAATCAATATTAGGGTTCAAGATTATTTTACTAAAACTAGCAACAAAAAAATCTTTCATACTCATGGATTCCTGGTAGCTCCGTTACTTTGCATGGTCAAGTTTGAGGATTTAAAATGTAATTTTTAATTAATACTTTTTCTTTATTATGTTTTTTCGGCGTTCTTACGTATAATTATCGTCTGTAAACCGATTTTACAGACAGCCAATTTTTTGGACATAACGTATACGATAAGATTTATCGTATTTTTGCTTGAAAAGCCTTTAATGCAATTACGAACTGTTCTAAATAAATGAAGAAAACGCCTGATAGTTTTACAGTATGGGGCACACAGTTGTAACATAATGTTACCAAGTACCTATTTAATACAATTTGAGAAAAATCTTAACACTGAAGGGTCATGAACATAATTTAAATGTTGGTATTAGAATCGCATCATTAATAACATAATTTTATTATTGTTGAAATTGTAGGAACGAAATAAATTAAAATGCAGAACCCATTTTAAAAAATAGCACTATTTTTGTACCAGGGCCATAGTAAAGTATCATAGCCACGAGACCCGCCCATTTTTAGGGTTCATTTAAAAAATAAGTTAACTCATTTAGTGGAATAGTTTTGTTTATTAAATATTTCACCGCTTATTTTTTTGATTTAAATATTTTTGATAAATATTTAAAAAATACTATTTAGCCGGAATCACTGGGATAAGATAGTTCTTGATACGACAAATTTGTTGATATCATTTTGTAACGGTTAGAACTGAAGAAGTTACATGTCACAATCCTTAATGTCAACTAGCTCGCTCATAACCTCTTTATTCCTAATTTTTTGGACATAACGTATACGATAAGATTTATCGTATTTTTGCTTGAAAAGCCTTTAATGCAATTACGAACTGTTCTAAATAAATAAAGAAAACGCCTGATAGTTTTACAGTATGGGGCACACAGTTGTAACATAATGTTACCAAGTACCTATTTAATACAATTTGAGAAAAATCTTAATACTGAAGGGTCATGGACATAATTTAAATGTTGGTATTAGAATCGCATCATTAATAACATAATTTTATTATTGTTGAAATTGTAGGAACGAAATAAATTAAAATGCAGAACCCATTTTAAAAAATAGCACTATTTTTGTACCAGGGCCATAGTAAAGTATCATAGCCACGAGACCCGCCCATTTTTAGGGTTCATTTAAAAAATAAGTTAACTCATTTAGTGGAATAGTTTTGTTTATTAAATATTGCACCGCTTATTTTTTTGATTTAAATATTTTTGATAAATATTTAAAAAATACTATTTAGCCGGAATCACTGGGATAAGATAGTTCTTGATACGACAGATTTGTTGATATCATTTTGTAACTGTTAGAACTGAAGAAGTTACATTTCACAATCCTTAATGTCAACTAGCTCGCTCATAACCTCTTTATTCCTTACGAGAAAGGTGTTGTTATAGCAAGTTGGAAATGTGAAACCGAAAACGCCTAGTTTTCGATTCAGAGTTACAATCAATATTTACTTTTCCTTGACTCACTTTTACGATCTGCACGGCATTCGATATTCAAATAACTTTTCTTTTTGTACGCCCTCATGACAAAATATGTTGAAACTACATAGATCACTGTTTGTCATCTTATGTTTATGTTTAAAGAATTTTATTCCCATAAAAAGATTACAAATCCACTTACATGAGAACAATACTGTAAGATTTATTTTAAGTTGCGGTCGCCGCGCAAAAACATAACGCCTCCATGACCCTTACACAAATGTCCAGTCAGCAACTTTCGAGTATATAATTGTGCAGTTGAAGTTTAAAACGGTTAAATGAGTCTATACTTTTAATGTGTGACGGTAGCTTATTATAGAAATGTGCTCCCTCAAAGGTAATGTTTTTTTTTCCGAGATTGGTACGTGGCTTAGGTAACACGAGCAAGCTGGGTCGGCGAAGACTGCGTTTGGATATTTGCGACTTTTTTGTAAATGTTAAATTAGTTTGGATGGATTTACTGGTGATCTTTCTGATTAAAATACAAGTGTTATATATATAAAGTTGTCGAATGTTCATTAATTTTGTTTCTCTAAAGATTGTACGTGTTGATGTTAGGTAGGGGTAACAGAAAAGTGTTTTTATTACCTTGTTTTGGGCTCTTTGCAGTTCCTGTATCTTTGTTTTGGTCGCGCTTCCCCAAATTTCTATTAAATACAGTAAGTGTGATTTAATAAGGGAGTTGTATATATTGAAACGTAGTTTCCTAGGTATACATTGATTTACGTTACGGAGTGAGCCCGTAACGGAGGACAGTTTGTTTTTTATGTATTCTATCTGTTTGTTCCACGTTAAATAGCTATCCATCCTGAGACCAAGGTATTTTTCGCATGTTTTTTGTTCAAGAGGGATATCGTTAATTGTTAAAGGAGTGTGGGATGGAATATGTTTGTTTTTTGTTTTAAAGATAATGTAGCATGTTTTTGAGATGTTAATTGTTAGTAAATTAGACTGAAACCATTCGAATAACGTGTCGAGATCTTCTTGCGCTTTTGTGATTACTTCCTCTATATTTATACCGAAATAAAATAGGCATGTGTCATCCGCGTATAGGGTTACATGGCCATGCAGCCCCAAGTCTGTTATGTTATTAATATAGATAAGGAACAATAGTGGTCCTAGAATAGACCCTTGCGGGACACCATATGAACTAGGTTGGGTACTACTTTCATTATTTTCTATTTTAACTATTTGTACTCTATTTCTTAGGTAGGACTCAAACATTTTAAGGACGTTACCTTTGATACCAATATCATTTAATTTATTTATTAGCAGCTTGTGACTCACAGTGTCAAAAGCTTTTTTTAGGTCGATGTAAATACCCAGAACAAACCTTTTTTTGTCTAGATTTTCTTTTACCTTTGTGGTTAGATCGACTATTGCCGCAGTGGTATTACATTTTGGCCGAAAACCGTATTGGCGTGGAGATAACAAATTGTAGGAATCAAGGTAGTTTGAAAGTCGGTTATGAATTATTTTTTCTAAGATTTTGGACAAAACTGGCAGCACGGAAATCGGGCGATAGTTTCCTGGGTCTGTTATGGGTCCTGATTTATAGATAGGTGTTATTTTTGCAACCTTTAAACTATCTGGGAATTCCCCATCAAACATTAGCTTGTTTATTGAGTGTGCTAAGGGCTCAGAAATTAGATCTTGTAAACATTTTAGGACTTTTGCACTGATTTTGTCTATGCCACTACTAGTATTAGGATTTAGGTTTTGGATGATTTTCTTTATTTCATTTCCATTACACGGGGTTAAGGTAGAAAGTTCGTAATTGTTTTGGTGCTTTAAATCTGGATGTGAGGTAAGATCGTGATATTTGGGAGCTATTTTTCCCGCAAGTAAGGTGCCTATAGTAGAAAAATATTTGTTGAAAATCTCACAGACTTCACCTATATCAGTGATTTGTTTGGAATCTTGTATTAGCTTTGGGGGAGCACAATTTGGTTTTATTTTGTTGCTGGCTAGATTGTTTATTAGAGCCCATAGTTTTTTTGGATTATTGTTGTATTTGGTAAATAATTTGTAATAGTAGGAATTCTTCGTATTTTGTATTAGTTTACTTATAGTGTCTCTTTTTTGCTTGTACGCATTTTCTAGATTACTGTCACTCTGGTTTTCTTTATGCTGCCTCCATAGATCGTTCCTTTGGCTGATCCCAGTTATTATCTTACTATTGATCCAGTCTTTTCTCGGGGGATTCATTGTTTTAATTTTCACTACTTTACTTTGAGCCACAGATAGTTTTATTTTATTTTCGAGATCTCCGTAGTTTGCTGTAGCGTTGTTTATTTCGTGCGATTCCATTGTAGTATATAATTTCTTGTAGTCTATTGACTCATAGGTCTTCCTTACAGTCTTGGGTGTCTCATATTTATTTAGTTGCAGGAAGATCTGTTTGTGATCTGTCATTGATGAGTTAATGATAGCTAAGTTAAAGTGTTCACATTGCAGACTTGTACTGACATGATCTAAAATTGATTTCTTCGTCTCAGAATCCCTGGTACAGTATTTTTTATTTATTTTGTTTAATAACTTATGTCCTGTTTCCTTCATTAAGCATTTATACTTAGATAGGGTCCTGTCATTTGTCAGTAGGTCTATATTGAAGTCTCCGAATATAATAGTTCTCTTTTGTTGTTGTAATTGCGCGCCATATATTTCCAAAAACTTTTCTACATTTGTGTGTCCGGGTTTGTATACCACTCCGACATTTATTCCGAGTTTTTCTAAATGTAACCATAAGAAGTTATTTCCTTTTTCGTAGGTTGATTCTATTAAGTAATGCTTCAGGTTATTGTGTATGTATGCTGACACTCCTCCACCTCTGCTATCGCTTCTAAAGTTGAAATGATGAGTATAGTTATCAATTTGCAATTGTCGGGCTTGTTCTTCATTTTGTATCCACGTTTCAGTCAGTAGTATTATATGTATAAGTGTCGGTGTTGATTGTAAAATGCATTTTAGTTCATCTAGCTTTCCTGGCTTTTTGATACTTCTTGCGTTTAAGTAGAGAAATGAGATGCCTGACTTTCGCGTCTGTATTTGTTGGTAGTCACTTACAATTTGATATAATGTGTTTTCGGAATACTTTGAGGTAGGTATTATTGGGGACTGGAGTTTTTTGAGACAGATTTAACGATTGTTGGTGTGCCCTTTATGTATTTTATAATGATATCTTCTTCTCCGTCTTTCTTCCGTTGTGTAAATTCATCCTTAATTGCTAAAAAGTATTTTTGTTGTATCGGGGTTTGATCACTAAAAATTTTAATATCTTCAGGCAAATTGCCTTTATTACGTAGTAGTGTCATTGCAGTCTCTGAGTTATCGAAACATACTTTTATTCCTCGGTTCTTATTTGGTTGATATTTTCCAATACGGAAAACTTTAGTTGGCTTTGGATGATCTTTGTTTATTATTGATGTTATGTTTAAAACGTCGGTTTCGTCCTTGGCAGTCCTTTCTTTGGTGTCCGTAGCGCTCTGTTCTGGTATTCCGACTATTATAATATTATTTTGTCTCTTTTTGCGTTCTTTGAGCTCTGTAACTATTTCTTCATATTTCTTCTGCTGGATAGGCTCTGTTGAGCTACCAGGAGTTGCAGGTATGGCATCCGAAGTTTTAAGATTTGCTTCGAGAGATGTGATCCTGTCTTCGTGTACAGAGAATTTACTGTTTAAGTCTTTTATAGTACTTTTGATGTTTTCCTGATCTTTAACCATTGCAGATGTCGAGGCCTTAATATCTTTTATCTCCCCTTTTAATGTTTTCATATCTTCACTCATATCATTCATCACCCTTTCCTGTGATTTTATAAACCCTCCCAATAGTTCATTCATACGGGATATCTCTGTGCGTAATCCTAGAATTTCCGCTCTGCAGTCGCAGTCATGGTCCAATTGCTTTCTTTTGCGAGTATTTATGTTTCTTCCCTCTTCCGCCATTATGGATAGGTCAGGTTGTGAGTTGTATTTCAAGTCCTTACCGTTTGGTGAGCGAATCATGTTATTTTGATTGTAAACAAGTCCAAAATAGTGGGTATGAACATACGATATTTTATTTAAAATACGCTCCAGCGCATAGATCAATTTTGTCAATTCACTTTATCACCTCACATTCACTGTTTCACTCTCACTTTTGTATTGTGTCATACGTGCGATGAGGAGCCGACGAGTGTCCACTGCTTTTGTTCCGTGGTGAACCAGCGAACGAGACACTGAGCGCCCGGGTTGTGTGCCGTAAGCGATGGGTCTTGATGGCTGGTTAGGCAGGTATGAAGGCGTCCAGCGACCGTTGACACGGAGAGTCTATGTTAAGCGTCGTAAGCGAGGGGTCTTGAGTTACTGGTTTTTAGAGCGGTTTTACACAGAAGCGTGCGCATATGACGGCGACCTGCGCCGAACTCTCATCTTACATTTGCACATGTTTACAAAAATTTATAAAAGTTAGGAGATACTAGTTTAGCTTAGTTACTGTTCGTTTTTTTTTGTTTGTTAAAAGGGAAATAATAATACAGATTATAATCCCCAATCATAAGAAATTGAACAATGTATGAAAATAAATATCTGGAACCCATATAAGATTATTTAATTGAATACCAGGAGTGCAGTGTGAGCTGATTGTTGTTGTTGACCCCACAGCTGTTACACCGTGAATACTGTGATAGTGTTGTGCAAGCGTGACTTAGTCAAAATTTTGACTTGTATTTGACTGATATTTTAAAAAAAAATATTGAATCAATAAATGTGTGTACAAAGCTACAAATGGTCCCATACAGTTTGTAACCGTTAACTGCTTTGGTATGATTGATATTGTTATACCCTTTCCGTTACACGTTGTATAATTGGTTGTAAGTCGCACAAGCTCAAAATAAGTATTTGCGCTATCATAATACTATTCTGTGTAGAATTAGTATTTATCCAAAGATTGTCTTGAAGAGATCGCTGGTAGATAAGACCGATGATGTTGATCAAATGATTCGCCCAAGGCATCTACAAGATAGTCTTAACTAAATTAATAGTAAAAAAGATTAATCAAGACTCTCGTGCATTTTTTTCTATTTTAAGCAGCAATTTTAAAAACAATTTCAAATTACTTTAATAAAATTAGTAAGTACCAATTCAATTTAAGTGTCATTGACGGTTTAAAAGTGGTCAAATCTGTACAAAAAAATCACATGTTATTTGAAACATATCTTAACTCGGGTATTATTCATATATTTTAAAGAGAAAGAGAAAAAACACATACTCCTTTTTAACCCGTTCAACCCTGAGCTCCTATAGTGAGTCTTAGGAAGCTCGGGGTGTAATGAAGGAACTTTTTGGTAACTGCTAATTCAATTACCGTTCAAACGACTTGTACAAGTCCTATGCATACCTTGGCCTTTACGTATTGGCCTAGCAGACTCAAAATTAAAATTCCTTGTAAAGTACTTGTACATTAATACGAGTAGACTACACTTGTAAATATCTAGTATTAGAATCACTGCAGTCTGACGTCCATTGCATGCCTGTTCACAATTATGGCGTAATGATGTGCATGTCAGTACCTAATTTAGAAGCTGTAGCATATAAGTAACTTTGTTCTGACAATTATCAACGTAACAAAAAAATCTGATTCTGATGTACATAATATATTTTTTACGACTCATTTTTTTTTATTCATTTGTTATTGCATCGTTATACATCACAAATATACGGGCCGCGGTGATCACTTACCATCAGGTGATCAGCGCGCTCGTCTGCCCGCAATGTCATAAAAAAGTACAAAACGTAAAATTACAGTACATTTTGAAAATAAAATTATTATTGTCTATTTTTAAACGCCTTAAAATTGTTAGAGCAATGAACTTGGAATGTGATAGTTTTGTAAAGATTACACAACTTCAATAGGAAAATATGCTTTAGGATTTCTTTTGTTAGTTTTTAACCAATTTTGATTCTAAACATTTAAAATACGTTGAACGGTGTCGCGTTTTGACCCGTTAACGTTTAAAATGGAACGCGAAAGTCTTCAAGCCTCTAGTATTGATTATGTTAATAATAAATGATATATTTCTATCCATCCAAGCCAAGAACTTGCTCTACCAATCGGTTTAGGGTTTTTTTAGTCAAGCTATTACTTTGATGTTACATATTCAATGATTATATTGGTTAGAAAGTCTTCTTCAAATGTATTTGGTATTTTTCAGAAAAACGTTTTATATACATCAAACACAGAGCCTCTCTATGAAGCTCGCATAATGGAGACGTCTTTAAAAACATTCCGATCATGAGAGGGTGGAAATGGTATGTAGATAACGGTGTCGCATTAAAATGAAACCCCTAATTTATGTGAATGAAATTATAAAGTTAAATTTGTTTTTACTTTGTTTCGAAGGATACTGAGTAAGTAACAAGCATAACAAATTACTTGATTAACAAGCCAGACCTTTTCAAGTTCAGGCTTGATAAGGTCGTCAAATGTTCTAAATATGACTACATTGTGCGCGCGTGCGTGTATGTATATGTGTGTATGCTTATGTGTGGACTTTTTAAGGGGGGGGGGGGGGAATGTTTGGCCACTTGCAATGCTCCTTGGGTATACCAGAGGCGTGTGTCGGTCTCCTATGATTTTATCCATCCTCCATATTTCCTATGGGACCATGAATAACGCGAGAGATCTCTCATGGTTCCACGGATAAATAAATGAACTATGAAAGCCACAGTATAACTACGTATAACACTATGCGCAGCTGAAAAACTATATGAAAAATTTAATAGTGTAAAGTGTTCGTATCAGCTGATAAAAGCGGTGATGTCGACATCTTAAGATTACTTTGAGTAAGCAAACATTTTGCTGTTTCACATCTTTAAAAATAATTCCTATTTTTGGTATAGCTACAGTCACCATTAGATAAAATAATGTAGCAGATAAGGTGACCATAGTTTGGAACAGTCAAAAATGTCAATAAGTTCATACACAACAAGTTATATTTAATATCTGAACATTTATTACTTCATCAATAACTGAGAAAATGCCAGGCATTAACTTCTAATCACACCAGTAATATCTTCTTAAACTTATTGACATTTTGAACTGTTTTCTATGTTAAATCATGTTTTATGAAAAAAGGGTACTACAAACTTGATGAATATTTCAATGATAAACATATATGTATGGTACATGATTTTCTGCTCGCTCGTACACCATATTTTTAAGTTCGCTAGCCCCAAATATTGTAAAGATTAGGATGACTGCTGAGTTTCTTGCCAGATTCTTGTCGGTAGGAATAGGAATAGGTTCTGAACCGGCTGTACCTTCAATTTTGGTTTATGTTCATTTTGACGATGCATAAGTGTTACTTGTAACCAACATGAATAAATGAATTGATTATGATTATGATTATTATATTGTCAAGTATTTGATCACCTTGTCTTGTTACAAAATATCTGATGGCGAGTGTACAAGTCAAAATGAACACTTTGAAAATTATTAAAAAAAGAGAAGGTCGTCTGCTTACTAAATGAGAGGCGTATGGTTTTGAATTAGGTGTTAAGCAAGTGGCAAACTGAAGCTTTAAGCATACATCAGACGCTTACTATAAGTACACAAAACGACGCAATAAAGAAGAAGAGGCTATCTACAATCAGCTAGTTTTACTGTTAGCCCAATAAGGTTCACAGCCTGATGTTCCATTATCTGTGTTAAGCTTATTGCGAAATGATTTCCATTTTAGACATAGAATTGAATTACTTTGAATAAATTAAATTGATATAAAATACAAAAAATTCAATTTTGATTTTATAATTCTAATTTTAATTTACTTAAAATAAGGTTTACATGTTTCAAATTATTTCGTTTTCTAACGAAGACATTTAATATTTTGAACACTGCTGAATACGTTGTTAGTAGGTAGGTTCATACCCTCATTATAATGATCATTAATTAAACATGATGTGTGTATTCCATATTTTTATTAAAACTACTTTTGGTATAGGTCTAGAATCAGGATTTTTTTTTTATTTAAATAATTTTATTTCGTGGACTTTTGCAAAGTACATATATAATATTGTTATATAATAAACTATTGTTATAAAATATAATATTATTGTAAGCTATTGCTTTAGATGCGTTCGTTGCTAACAGATAATTTTATAGATAGGTGAAATAAATTGCCAGTAAGGCAATGGAATATAAATAAATGATTATAATGAGGAGAATACAAAGACTTCTGTGTTGTTGTAAATGTTTTTCCACCGGATTCATTATGTTTCCACCAAACAGCCTGACGAATCGGTCCGTTTCATGTTTCACGTTGTTAAATTGCGTGATAACATAACACGCATAAGTTGAACGACCTTAAACAAAGCCTTTGAGTACTTATAAACAATAAATTGCGGAGATTAGTACATGAAATTGCATTTACTGTGATATACTCAAACGGTAGCTATGATCAGAGAAGCATTAAATGGGTTTCGTTATTGAAATGTACCTTAGATTGGTCCTTAAATGGTAAGGAAACCTTAGAATAAGTTCTTTTATATCACAGGAACAGAGAATTAATTTAAATAACTACTGATATTATTTAGTCAAGTTTTAAACTTATACTCGTAAAACATTTATGACCGTTAATGCACTTAGCATCATACATGTTTTATTTATTTATCTAAATAGGTACACCAACAGCATACTATATCTTTCCTATTGTATCTCGATATGGGGTGGGGCTGACAAAACAGCATTTTTGAGATTAGAACGTACTCAACGTGCTATCCTGAAAGTTCTGACACGTAAAAAAAGGACCTACTCAACGACAAAACTATACACCGAATGTGAAGTTCTCACAGTCAGACAACTGTTTATACTACGTATGCTACTACGTAAGCATTCGACACTGCCTTTTGATCATGTAACTGCCTCTAGACGACAGGGCGCACTAATAAGTCCACAAATAAGGTGTCGTACGACATGGGCGAAACGACAGTACATTGCCCTAAGCGCCAAAGTCTATAACAAATTTAATAAGATCAGACATATATACTCATTGTCAAAATTTGAAGCTAAACACGTGATTACTGAGACACTTCTGACACTCGACTATAATAAAACCGAGGCTCTTCTTGGATGATGGCATATTATTATCTTTAAGGACACATTCATAACACATACCATACACAAACATGCATAAACACACGCGCCCATACACAAGCGCACATACACACATACACACACACACACACACTCACACACACGCAAATTCATATCCATATAACAAAATGCACAATTATCCACTCACATCTACATTAAAGTTGTACAGTTATTATATTGTCTTGTCTAAGAGGAATCACTGACTTTTAAGATACAGGTTATATCCTAGTTTAAGAGTCAGGGGCTCGTAAGAATCTCAATTTGTTACATTTAGTTACAACTTTAGTTATAAGATCTACAATGTTTACTGTTTTTGGTTGAATAAATTTACTTTTATTATATAAAACATTCATACAAATTGGGTATCGTAGTTAACTATTTTACGGGCGTACACAACATTGAATAAAACAAATATACATACTAAAAACTAGATTTAGTCATTGAAATAACAAAAAAAGAAATGGGTATTTTAAATTAAAACAATCTTAGTTTTTTCATAATTCCTTGATTGACCTCAAGGAGTAAGTTAAATTATGTCTAAATTTGGCTAGGGAATCGCGAAAGATATTTGCAGTTATTATGTGATTCTGGTTGTATTCGTCACAACATCTTTACTAAATAACAAGTGAAAAACATCTTTCAAACTTCAACTCTACCGTGGAAACTATAAATTTTCCTATGAAGTTATTATATGTTGTTATCAGAATACTACAGGTCGGTTTTTGTAAAAATGAGATAAATATATCTTGTTGTATCATATGGTGTAGTGTTTTACATAACGTCACCAAAACTTACAAACAATTACATGTTTAATATCATGTACTTTCACTTTAGGATGTAATTGAAATAATATAAGTCGATATTTAACTTATTAGCTACCTATCGTACGATTCGTGTCTGGATATTCTAGAGTCTTTTCAAGACTTGTTCAATTTAATTAGAGCGAAAATACCTTTTAATTCAACGACCAGCCATATAATCGAACTCCCTGCAATCTTATTGGTTATCCATTTCATTAACATTGTAAGAGCTCTCCGCTTTTAAAAAGTCACAGCAAACGAGATAACAGTGTTTAAACTTTAAAACGTCCAGTTGATTGGCTTTTTGGAGGCCGGCTATCGAGCGCTCAGTGTCGCCTGAGGTTATTGTCTTGTTGTACCTACCTACAATTTTGAAGATGAAAACCGAGAGAACGAAATATGAAAATACGTTATTAACAATCAAAAGATATTTACAGGTTAACTAATTCATATTTGCTCACATCGACTTCCATCTACGTTTATTTCTTCGCGATAGAATTTTTTTTTTCATATGGCACTTCAAGAATTCATCCCACCTGATGTTAAGTGGTAATGAGATCCTAGCTTAAGGACAACAAGTACACATTACAAAGCTGTTATTGAACTGTTCGTCCGTACGTTGAAGGTTTGATCCCTCTTACTAAAACAGCAACCCCAGGAGCTCTAGAAACCTTACTCTAACGCAGGAACACAACAACAGAGAAGTGATTGTTATTTGGCTACGGTCTTCAATGAAGTGGAGGCATTTCTCCAGTCAGGCTGCTACAGCTCGATAAATCTCTATGCCCTACCTCTCTATGGTTGTAATAATCCACTTTCAGTTCGCTTAAAGGACGTTTTTATTCTAAATTATTAAATCTCTAAGAACTGTTTCATTCTTCATTTACATTATCGACAGTACATTCCTCTCGCTAGTGATAGTAGTTCCGATATTGTCATTGTGATTAGTTTCAACCTTGTAGGAATTAAAGTAAATCGCTGTAATTTAGATAATTCACTCACTTGGAGCTGTAGGCGTCGGCGACGTCTCGGATCGGCAGAACAGCAGGTTTTTCCTTTTCCATTTTCGTTTCTTACTGAACAAAAAATTAGATCTATTTTGCTATTGTTTGTTTTCATCTGCACACTGCTTTACTGAGTCGAGGAGTACCTGTGAACAAAGTAGGCAGGTTTAATGTAAAGTGTTTAGGAAAATGAACGTTTAATATGCTAGGCGTTGTCCTAAAGATGATCGTGCTACTCTTGATATGATAGGCCGAGTAGATAGCATGTGGTAATGACATCAGGATGTGAATATCCGTAGCTGTGGGACAGCGCCCTAACGGCTAGACTAGGCGAGGCTAGGCTCCAACGGAGACAATACCGCCCCTTAGACGCTGTGGCATTTCGTGGGGGCGGTAGATTGTCCAATGGATAATAGAGTCTTTATAAAAAATAGCTATATTTTCTTGAACATCGTTTTTCATAGCCAACTATATTATATCCTATTGTTAGGGTGGAAATGTTGGTTTTTTAATAGATAAGACGCGTTTATTAAAAATTATGGAAGGGGTTCGGATTTTTTTTTCTATAATATTTATGACCACACTATTGGATGAATTTATGTCTTAACACGCCAAAAACGGTTATTCATTCTTCTCAATTCTGCACAATTAAAACTGAAGTAAAGTAAAGTAGATACGATCGAAAGGATTTCGCTGTTAAAATTTGCAATTCCATATTAATCCTTAAGCCCTCGACATAAGAATACGATGTCCAAAGTGTACATACATATATGTCTGACGGGCTCTTTATTTTGCTTTATCGAGGTAATAATAATTTAAACACGCACCAGATTTTACGCTCACCTACTTGAAATTGGGTTGAGATAGAAGCATACGTCATTTTGAACAAGCATAAAACAAAAACAAAGCGCAGGGACTTTTAAACTAGTCGCAATCTCCTGAACCGGGCTAAAAAGTTTTCTCCCCTTGTCGGCTTATGGCTTCATAGAATCATCGCTTTACATAGATTTTTTTTAAGAATATTAAAAGGTAGCTGAAACACTTAGTAACCAGAAGTAACCACTATATAAACATTAATGCAATTATAAACTTTGTTCTGTATCCCAGACGTATACCTACATAAAACAATTATTACACAATCAATATGCGCAATTTTCAGTCCTGGGTGGGGGATCGAACTCATGACCCTTGATTCAACAGCCAGGAGTTTCACTCATTGGCCTATCAGGCCAGTCAATCCTGCGATTTTAAACGTTTTAAATATTTCTTCCCTAGTGTAAAAATGTGATAAAGAACCTGCTTTGTTTGGTTTACTGGGAATACTGGAAAGCAACACTGATTTTTATCGTTAAGGAAATTATAGAATAATAATGAACAGAAAACAACAATGAGAAAGAATGTTCTTTCTTAAAATAAAGTAAGATATATTCGGTACATATGTCGTAGGGAAGGAAATTTGGAATTTCAAATCCCTAAGGATATCACAAAATCCCTGTACATGTTAAGTATCCGGATTTGTTACGTCTTCTTACTAATATACAAATAGTCTAATGATATGACATTTTTTAAAAAAAATAGTCCATAGCCAAATCTTTTTATTCATACAGATTCTTACATCAGTAATAGTTATAAATAGTTTCTATATAAATTAAATGAAGTTACCTCCATAACTACTGAGAGATGAGTTTCATGCCGGTATCCTCTCACAATTTTTTACCAAAAAAATACTAAACTTATAACTCATTTTGCACCAAGACATACAGTTAGTGTGCCATTTGTAAAAAAATATATAACCAATTAAATAATAACAAAAAATATGTCCGTCATTTCACTATGCCTATCTCTTATCACCGCGATTTCGATAATTTCCTGACTTTTACAATTCCTTGCGACATATTATACACAATGCTTGTTGTCAAGGAAATATGGTCTAATGAATAAAATATAAGGAGGTATATTTAAAAGCCTCTAAATGATTTAATCAGCACTTGTGTCCTCAATACGTCAACTGTGTGTCAGTTGTTAAATATTTTCGGATGAAAGGTTTGCCAGATGTTAATTTTTATTTGGACACAATGGACCGTGAAATATCGAAATTTAAATTTTGTACATATATTCATTGCGTTAAAGTAAAGTTATTTTGGTGGTCTGAAGATCGAAGTCAACACATATTTGGTTTTTCTTAAATAACGATATTGTTGATTAATATCCTACTAATATATTAAACTTGAATCTTTAGATTTTTCAATGTGCACAGGTAACGTATTTAGTTTGTAAACAACTCAGTACCTTGTCACATAAACCTAACTGTCTATTTCACTTACTCAGTCACATGGACGCTTAGTATGACAAGGTACTGAGGTGTATACGAACTAATGATGCTGACTGTACCTACAGTTGCTTGTTTCTCTTTCACTCAAAAGTCTCAGAATGGATTTGATAGCTAGACAAATTGGAATCTTTTATATCTTTTAACGTAATTTGGCACGAAGCAGTAATTACATTAAATGATACATGTAAAATGTATTGATCTAGTAATTGTAATACATTTATTCCGAAATAAAGCCGTAATTATTGGTGGGTAACAAAAGACAACCGTTACTAATTGACTCTTCTAACGCATAGTCATACCTTAGATGATATAATATGTCATACTAGAAAATTGTTACGCTGGTACTTAATACAACTTAAGCATAGGCTTAAAAAAGATTTTAATCTAAAATTGACTTCCTTAGGAAGTAAAACGGAGGTCCTCATTGAACTTACCCGAAGATACTTATTTTTTCTGTGATTTCATGTTTTTTTAGTGAAAGGAGTTTGTTCTCGTAAGACTGAAATATTTTGAACGAATGATTATTAATAAGTTCTTTTAAAGAGGTAAATTAAGATGAATCGTCAAAATTTATGTATGCATATAACTTCAGAAATACTGATCGAATTAGAAAATTAATTAGTTATGTCCGTAATTGTCAGGAGAAGGTTTGAAAAAAAAAATAGTTACACATTTATTTCAACTTTGCGCGAATTGATACAGAAGGCGTTCTGTTGTTTTGTTTACATAGAAAGGTTTCTTCAAAGTCTACTTCTTTCGTCAATTTGTACAAACAGCGTAAGAAATGTCTGACTTGATAATCACTTCAGAAATAATTGAAAATCGAAACTATCGAATTTCAGACACGTGCTCGTGCACATGCTGCAAACTAAAGAGAGATTGTTATCATGACATGTCAAGGTTTATTGAAACATTTTCGTAATTTCTTTGTGAGTCTTTTGCGTCATTTGCAAAATGCGGCTATTATGAGCAATAAATTAATGGCCGTGAACACATTGCTAACACAACACGCTTCAATTGATTAATTGGAAAAAAATACAGCTAATTGAACATTTTCAAGTCATTGGTTGAAAGACATCATCAATAGGTATTTAACTATTGACATCAGATTTTACTTTTCATTCGACTATTTTTTTTTATAGAAGCACTATATATTCACTCCCAGCCTGATGGTAAGCAAAAGAGAAACTCACATCGCGATGACAACGGACTTGATAACGTCATAGACGTTAGCATCGCCGTAGGACTTCCTCACTAAGACCCTCCGTTAGACCTCTTGGCCTCTTGGTGATGATGCTTTGGGAATAGAAAAAAGCGACGATATACAACACCCATTGTTACCGATTGCTTGACCCGTCCTTGCCAGGCCTTTTGGCTATGGCTTTATTGACAAATATATTTATTTTTTTGTATTTGCTCCTGTTCTTCCTCCGCGATCCTCTTCTGCCTTAATGGGTTTGTTGCAGAGAGCAACGATATCCTTATGTGTATCCATATTTGCCGATCGTTTTTTAATTTCAGTAGTATTACATAAACCAGTTACTTTTAAAACTTTCATTTGACGGAGCGATATTGATTGTAAGTTATGATAAAAAAAAAACAAAAACAAAATCAGTCTGTTGTAAATTACAAAACAATTTTAATTGAAGCGAAACTTTGCCAATTGCAAGGACAAATATCAATAAGTTTAATTCACACTTCTAGGGACGAATAATGCTGGCAAATCAACGATGGGCGAACGTCGTATACCTAATATTTCCCACAAAGAAAGTAAAGTTCAATATAATAAAAAAAATACATCTTCGTCTGACTTTTTATGATAGTGGTAAATTAATACAACGTGTCGTGCGTAACCATAAAACGCAGTCATAAACCTTAAGGATTAAAAAGGTCTTTAATGACAGATCTCGGTGACAAAGACGGTAAAAGTAACATAAATTGTCGCAGACTTTATCTTAGTAAACACACCTGCGTTCATTGGCAAGACTTAACATGGTATGACTTAGAAAATATTTAATGCTATAATATAAATGATAGGTATGCTATAGAATAAAAGATAGGTAGACTTTTATTCTTCAATTTACTTTGAGACACTGATGCCCAAGCATCAGTGACTCAATCAACCTCCAAAGGTTTAAGGATCATGAGAACTTCTCTTAATTAAATCCGCTGTTGCCGCGTGGGTTGAAGTCGCCACGTGACCTCTTATATAAATACCTAATAAAAGGTCGTCTACCTGCCTATCCGACAGAAGTGATAACAATTGAGGTCCTTACCAAAATATATTTCTAAGACCCTTAGAAAGGCCTTCTTAGAAGTCTCACCTTGGAGAGTTCATTCTATTTTTTTCTATAATGCTTGTGTCAGTGCTAGCCCGCCTCTCCGCATTCAGAATGGAAACGTTAATGTAGGAAGTACAGCAATATAATCCCTAGATATTAAAGGAAATGTGTTCGTTAATGACCAGAATATTAAATTACAAGCAAATAATAAATAATAATATCAAATCTCACCAATCAGGCGATCTCAGAGTTAGACCGAAGATCATTTAAAAGGCCATTCGTTGCCTAAATTGACCAGACGGAAAAACGAACCAGTGTCTTCATCGAATCAACACAATAAGTATAGAATGAAAGTTATCACACGCATTCTTACGATTATTAGATTAACTATAGTTTTATCTAATATTAAGTTCTAAAGTGTAAACGATTGCTTGTCTCGAGTCTCCCAACCTCTCGTTCGCTAAATAGCTGGTTCCGGAAATGTGCCAACATCCGTAGCGATAGTTTATGATGAAATTAAAAAGGAAAAAAACACAAAAGATAAGCTGGCTTGATTTGTTACGAACCTGAAATTCCTCTGTAATTATCTCACTTAAATGTCGCAATATTATAAAACAGGATTATTAAAAAATAGTTCATGAAACAAGAGCAACTTCAGAACGTAAGTCTGAGCGTGGTTACATTACAAAGCGTTTTGTACAGCTAATACTGTCACTTGATATTGTCTTTGTTCTTGCGGTCTAGTTCTTGTCACACGTAAGGACTTGAAAAGCTAAAGGTTTTGCAGACGCCATAATACGCCAGAAGTCAAAGTACAATTCATAAGTTGTAGACATACCTTAATTATTAAACAGAAACATTTCATCTCCCCATGCGGTTTGGAATTCGAACGCACGGCCTTCAATTTATGTTATCGCGAGTATTGCCCTTCCAACCGCAAGGGGAGGTAATATTTTTCCGTTTCTTTAAAGAATGTAAGGTTTGCTAGTGACGTTTGCACTATTTAAAACTGTGAACCGAAATTGTTTTTTTTCAATGTGAATTAGATTGTGTCCGATAAAAGGTAAAGGTACCTAGATACAAATGTATCAATATAGGTATAAAATAAAAGGGCTTGAAAATTAAATTATACGTTTCGATAAATATCAAATTCAAGTTGGTCGAATATCGAAATGTCTGGGAATTTTGTGTATTGAGAGATGAAAGACAGGGCTTGTAAAAAATGTCATATTTTGCCCCGATGGTGCACTGGATAGCGCTCCTACTTATTGAACCAAGCGTCATGGGTGTGAATTCCACTAATTCACATTTAAATATGATCAATATTTGTGTTTCATCTGTATCGGGTACATAATATAGGTATTCATGAAAAAATATGTTTGTTTCCTAGTATAAGTTCTGCTTAGTTTGAGATGTGCCGGATGTTATACTAACATTGTAAAAGCGGTGATGAATGGATATTTGCTACTAGGAATCATTTATTAGATTTTCATTGAAATTTGGTGGATAAATGAGATAGGAGTATTACATTAATACATAGGATTTTTATCATAAAATAGCGCAAAAAAGACGCAGAAAAAGTACCTTTAAACACATTGTTTTGGGATTGCTTTTTGTCGATTACAGGGTTACAAATTGGAGAAATATCTCGACCCCTACCAATACCAAGTCGTAATTTACTTTAACAAATTTAAAGGTGTTCGAGATGATTGACAAAGTGTGACATTATGTGACAAATGGGAGGGAAGAGTCATAAGTTACGTGATGTCTCATTCCGTAATTGAATACCTACTCGAAAACAATTGGAAAATGTTTCAATTTATATACTGCTTATTGTATGAAATTATGTTTGTACCTATTATATGGCGACATGCTAGGGCTTCTCGCCCTGTGTTCAAAATTTGATCAGTTGTGATAAGAAAGAGAAGATGGGATGGAAAATAGTAAAATAACTGCTGGTGCAACATAGCTATCTTAAATAGGTAATCAACACATGGTACCTATACATAACAGAATCCAATTTAGTATAATAGTTTAGTTGCAAATCTTATAATAATCCTTTGTTAGAAAGAGAGATTAGAGAGAAGATCATCTTATCGCCATACGAACATAATGAAAACGTAAAACGAAATAATGCATGTTAGGGTATTATACTTCATGTTCTCTTATTTTTAATTTCACGGTCGATGATCTTCATAAGGACCCAAAAGCAAACAAAACATCAAAAACCGGTTACGAATAAGTTATCAAAAGTCGTGTGTACTTTGCCTCGAAGAAAAAATATTAATCTGATTCGAAAAGTAATTTGGTGAGCAGGTATATGAATGGTTCCTGTCCTTCCATATCTTTGACGTTTATTAACACTAGCTGTAGCCCATGACTTTATGTGTGTTATTTCTGGATCAAATATATCCTAAATGTTGTTTTAGTATCAAACTACATCTCAATCCATACAGTAGTTATTGCGTTAAAGGTCATAAAACATTCATACAAAATAATCATAAAAAAAACTTTCACCTTTAAAATTGGTTTTTACCAATGGGTAAGATTAGGTTTACCTATGTGTAGGATTAGACTGACCAATGAGTAGGATATGACTGACTAATGAGTAGTATTAAGCTTACCAATGGATAGAATCGGGCATACCAATCGGTAGGATCGGGTTTACCAATGGGTATTATTAGGCTTACCAATGAGTAGGATTTGACAAACCAACGCGTAGGAACTTACTTATAGGTAGGATCGAGGTTACCAATTGGTAAGGTCAGGTTTACCAATGGATATGATCAGGTTTCTCAATAGGTAGGATCGGACTTACGAATGGGTAGGATCTGCTTACCAATGGATAGAATCGCGTGTACCAATGGGTCGGATCAGGCTTACCAAATAGGTAGGATACGATTTGCCAATGGGTAGGATGGGCTTACCGATAGCTTGGATTGGGCTATCTTATCATTGGAAAGAATTGGACGAATAAACATCTGTAGTATGCTTTATTCTTTCTTATAATTGTCTCGTTTCTTCTTCAATTTTGTAAAAAAGAATCGATTTCAAGTTCATAGCATGTAATGTTCATAGTTCTTTCATAAAAATTGTGAGAAAATCTAGAGCACCTTAATTCAGTTCTGCATGAAAAATATTTGTTGTAAGTAAAACAATTTGCGATATTTTCGTGTAATATTTTTGCTTTTATTTGATAATCTACCTGTACGTCACATAAATATTATCAATTTAAATACTACAACATTTTCTTATTCCTGTCGTTGACTAGACATATTATTTTTATAGAAAACTGTCTTCAAACCGTTTATGAGTGATAGCGATCCGTGAAACATGACGCACGAGGTACCAATACCTACAGCTTAAAACACAAATGTTTGTCTTGTCAAAAAGCCGGCCAGTCTTTATTAAAATCCTGAGTCTTTCGTCTTAGTTATAAGGTTCTTCTAGAAGTGAAAAAAAACAGGTTTTTCAAAAAGTGTCCCTGGTTTTAAGGTGGCACTAAATGAATTCGCCCGACTGTGCGAATCGTCCCCTTTCAATAACTAAACGCATACTACTAGTTTTTGAAGGAGTTGATTCGCATCCATGCGCTTAAACGTTAACCGCATAACATCAGGTGGGTAGTGGTATTCTTTTTGTTGTTTGCCACAGTCGTAGTATACAAAAAACAAAAAAAAATCACTCTTTGAAATGCAAATAAGTGTTTATACATGTCGGAAAATGAATGTTAACGTTACGGAGATCAGATAGCTGAGTATGTATCAGCAGGGACGAATTTAGGGGAGGGCAACGGGGGCACACACACACCCAGCCCTGGTCCTCAAAACGGGGTTCTGCACAATACCGACCAGATGTTTAAAGGGGTGAGAACCATCTGCGCTCCCCCGAAACCTCGGTGAAGATGATAAGGCTTCGCAGCCAACATCGATAGTTAGGTAGGAAAAAAAACGACAAGATATTTGTTTCAATGACCTTTAAATTAGGCGCACCTAAATAAAACTGTGCAGATGCCCTTGCGAAGCCCCCAATAAAACAATAATCGTTTTAATTCGTGGCCAATTATGTAGGTAAGTAAACACAGAAGTTTGTGTGTGTGCGTTAGCACTTGAATGAATAGGCATTGCTATCGATTGAGCCAGATAATTGTCTAGTATTGAGTTACTTATAAGTGTCTAGCTAGAACTCAGCTAGACATACTAATAAAGACATTGAAAACTAGAGTTGTACATTATAAGTGACCGACTACCTAATTTGTACCCTTTTTTTGACAGGGCGAAATCCGTTGAAAACGGTACCGCCGCCCGAGGGAAAGCAACGGCGTGTGTGGGATTCCCAGGGTCAGACCGTACCCCGGCTCTGCCCTGAAAAGGACGGAGACCCACTAAAGACCCCCACTGGACCTCATCGCCTTAGGTAGTGATTTCACGGGTATCCAGGGTCAACCTTGGACTTGGCTTTAAGTGGCCCTGATATACCTCCAAATCACGAACAGGAGGGAGCAAGAATGGCCGGTCCTCCTTATTTGTATCCTAGAAGAATAATTCCTACTAATATTATAAATGCGAAAGTAACTCTGTCTGTCTGTCTGTCTGTTACGCTTAAACCTCTCAACCGATTTTGATGAAATTTGGTATAGGTATACGTTGAATCTCAAGAACGGACATAGGCTACTTTTTATTAGAAAATAAGGGGGGGACGGGGATAATACCACCTTTGAAAGTTTATATGGAAAAATGTTTATTTTTGAAGTTAGAGATATGAAATTTGGCACAAATATAGCTCGAAACTTGGATTAAAATATAGACTACTTTTTGTTTCGAATATTAGGGGAGATAGGGGTAAAACCGACCATGAAAGGATGTAGGCACAGCTAGTTAAATTATAAAGGAAACAGAATTATCTCTGTTTTCATATAACTGAGTTTATGAGTAGATAGCGTATTGGGAGAAAAACATTCGAGAAGAAAGGACCGTTTTTTAAAAATTGGTGCCGCGATGCCGGATATAATAATGTCGAATAGTTTTAGCATGGTTCCATACTCATTTAGAAAAAAATATAATTAGGGTATTTGTATACTCTGATTTATCAATGAAGAATGAATATTTTTTTAATGAAGATGAAGACATCTTCTTGTTTACATTATTGTTTTATATTAATCTAATATTTTTTTAGTTACATTAATATTTTTCCATTAAGCCACTTAATCTTTGAATTGTGGAAGATACACTTGGTAATAAACAACAAATAAACAAATATAAACATTAACATTGCACTGATTTTGTGGTAAGTATCAGAACACTTGTTTTAAAGAAACAACGGTGGTATCACAATACTCAGACTGGGGATATTGTATTAAAGTTCGCTTTTCATATTGACCCCATCGGGAATCGAACCCTGTACCTTAAATGTGGCGCGACGCCAAGGTGTGCAGTTCGGTCGCTTTTCGGCTACGGAGATCTTTAATTAACTTCATTCGAATTTAATTTTGATGTTCCTTGAAAACAGTGAGAACAATATAACGAGAAGTTTTAATTATGCAAAATATAATGCTTTATCGTTAATTACCATGAAACGATGTAGGTATGTCTGTCAGTCAATGTATAAAAACAATCTTGTTTTTATTTCGTGAAATGTGGTTAAATGTACCTTTATTATCATATACATGTATATATTTGTACACTCATTTAGTTTTAAAGTTTCAAAATATGTATAGTGTGGTGTAGGTATGTCTAGATGTGGGTAACCTACCTATTCTATATACTTTGGTGACGTCTACGTAATCATCCTATTTAAAACTATGTCTCGTAATAAAATATATTCATTACATTACTGAACTTCTTGCGTTTTACTTGATATCCGTTGCCAAACCTTACATGGCTTCAGAAACTATTTAAGTTAAAATTTAAATTTATGTTTTCTACAAACATTACTTATCAAATAATTTCAACGACACTAAATGTATGAACATTATATTGCCCTGATGTCCTAGCGGTTTAGGTATTATGATCTCGGGATACAATGGCTGAAAAAGTTTAATTATATTCCCATGACGCCATCAATAAGCGCTGAGAGGTGCGGGGGTATTTGGTAGGTAGTTTCCGCTCTTCGGATGAAAATGGAAATACACGTTACATTTTTCCAGGCAGGGGTAGTGAGTGTAATTTCCCCCGCTTAATGCAACGGTCATGATCTTAGGGTCCTCAATTTGATTTCTGGCTTCAGAAAAGAATCATCATCAGCCTATCGCATTCCACTTCTGGACATGCGCTTCTGCAATACTCCGCCATCTTGATCTATATTTTTGAGAATAGTGTGTATTTTTTTTATTGTATGGCTCGGGATTGTTATAAACAACCCGCATTTGACTAGCGTGGTGACTAACCAACACGATAACCTTGAATATTAAAAACAGAAAAAAATTATCTCCCCTTGCTAATAAAATAATTTTTTTCTGTTTCTAATATTAAAAGTTCGCTAGTACGGCGTATAGTACTATAAAAATAATAAAAACGATAACCTTGGTTTCAATGGTGAAGGTCCGCCTGCAATGGGTCATTAGACTGTTGTTTTACAGTTAAACGATGCAAAAACTATAGTACAATTTTTACTTTGCTTTTTTATACATTAGGCCTATGAAAACTTTTCCCGAAATAGGTGATGCGTGATGCTAGTAGTAAGTGATGCGTATTGATTTTTAAGTCGTCTCATATAGAGACTAGCGCCCTGTCGCGTCTTTGCTCATGTACTATTCTCGCCTTTTTTTATTTTATTGTAGCGCAGTATATTGGCTCCTCCCAGCCTGATGGTAAGCAAGAGAGGAACCCACATTAGACACTGATTTATCGCTTGTTTTAGTCGCAATGCAATGTTTTATAACCTATATATATATATATATATATATATATGGCCTTCCTCGACAAATGGACTGTTGAACACCAAAATAATTGTTTTAATTACATTCAGTAGTTTCTAAGTTATCTCAGAAACTACTGAATCTTATGCGCTTATGCGCGTTCAAACAAACCTCTTATTTTAATACTTTAGTTAGCTGTTGGCCGTACTTTCGTTCGCGTAATTTTGTGATGATCATATATCGAGGGTTCCCTGGTCAAACCCGATAAGTGCCAAAAACATACTTCTGAGATAATCGATGTTAAGGGTTTGTAAACAGTAAAAGTGCATTTTAATAAGTAAATGTCCACAATTTTGAGTTTTATTAGTAATGATATTTCATAAAGATTTAGTTTTCATATTTATTTTACTTCTAATGCTTACAGTTTTGCTGTAAAAAATTTTTTTTTGGTAAAGGGTGCCGACTTATTGGGTTTCACCTGAGAGAAAAAAACGATTTAATCACTTAAATTTTTATTAATTCCAAGCAAAAAACAATTATTGTAATTATGTTTGCATTAGGTTATTACTTACTTTTATACTCTTTTTATATACTTATTCATTGTTTAAATTTTGAGGATAATTTTCATTTAATGTTCTATCCAGATATGATTTTCTTCGGGAATGATTCGTTTCGTGTACATAGTTTTTGACCGATTAGGCCCATCAAACTACCGCCTTATTACCAAGACCTCAGTGCTGTTCAAAGTCATGGAACGGATTATCTATAACCAGTTGGTCTGCTACCTAGAGTATCACTCCTTAATTAATGATCTCCAACACGGCTTTAGGCCGAAACGATCAGCGGTTGATCTTCTAGCGTATGTAACGCATCTCAGGGGGGAGACCATTGCCGAGGCATTTGATCGGATCTGGCACAAAGCTCTTTTTTCCAAGCTTACGGCATATGGACTACCCACACGGCTTTGTGACTGGATTTCCGGCTTTCTGCGTGACGTAGAATTCACATCGTGTCTGACGGATGCGTATCGCAGTTTATGCGTATTTATCGCCCACCCTCTTCCTTCTTCATATAAATGATATGCCACTGCTTGGAAACATACATTGCTATGCTGATCACAGTGCGGTCAATGGAAGAAACCTTGGCTGGCCTTTGGCTGGCAACGCAGTAATGGAGAAGGTACGGGAGAATTTTGTCGCTAAACTGGATCGGGTGTTGAACCTCATGAGCCAATGGATTTCAAATAACCAGGTCCAGTTCAATGCCGAGAAAACCCAAGAGTGCGCATTTTTGACAAAAACATCCCAATTCCTTCCGCTCCTCATTCATCAGGGTACTCCCCTCTGCCTGCGTAAAAGTTAGTAAGCATGCTTGGCATGAATATCCGCTGCAACCTTAATCAAGATCAGTACATCGAGAGTTTCATCTGATTAGCATCCAAAAAACAGGGGATCCTGAAAAGAGTGCGTTGTTTTCTCACGCCGGACCAGCTTTGTACAAGACTCAAGTCAAGTCCTCTCTGGACTACTGCTTGTATCTCTGGGACGGTTCCGCCAAATACCTTATGGATGGTCTTGATTGGTTACAGCAAAGGGCTGTGCGCATTATCAATGTTAAAGGGGTTACTGAGAACCTTGATCCTCTTCAACTTCGTAGAGACATTGGTTTATTGACTGTCTTTTATCGTTTTTATCTCGGTGAGTGTTCCGAGGAACTGTTTTCTCTTATCCCGCCTTCCCTTTGCCTTTACAAAACTACAAGAGCCGGCCAACGATGTTATCGCTTCACCGTGGAAAATATTCCATCGCGAACCAAAAAGTTTGATAACTCTAATCTTTGACGTACCATTAAAAAATGGGCCTCCTTACCGGCTCATATGTTTCCTCCGTCCAATGAATTCCTTCAAAAGGTGCGTGAAGAAGCATAATGCAGGCCAGTATGGCGATGGTAACGGATAGGATATTACGAAATCAAATCCGTTGTCATCGTGATGTGGGTTCTTCTCTTGCTTACCATTAGGTTGGAAGGAGACAATATACCGCGTTTTTATATAAAAAAAATATTGACACCTGAATCTTGGAAAAAAAGGTAAAGTTACCAATAAACATAATATTATATGTAATGTAAATTCATATGCCGTTATGGCAGATTACAGTGATACCGATAATACTCACTAGATCAAATCATGAATAAATTATTTGTATTTGTATTTTGTATTTGTATTTGTATAACATGATTTTAAAAAATTACATGTGTCTGTCACCAAAAACAAAATGCTTGACGATACTATTCATCTGCGTGGCAATATCTTTTTGTGACTTATCAAGTTCTGACGGGTAATTTGTATTTGCTCCAAAGAGCAGAGGAGAGAGCAGAACAATATTCCACGAACATAGGTACAGTAAAATTGACCAAATTCCGATTAAAAACGTATTTAGAGCTTTGTAACAGATCACGCCCCCAAAAAGCACAAGGTCATGGCACGTGAGAAAAATAACCATCTGATCTTGCTGAATAAATAAAAAAAATGCAAAATAGTGTCAACAGATACTTTCAAAAAATATTCGATTTAAATTTAAACCATGCAACCAATAGTACCATTGATATGAATCTGCACATAAATGCTGCTATTTTTATTTCCAAGGGAACACTAAGCTGAGGACAGGAAAACCGGAGTCAGCATCCTCTTATTCATACGTAAAAAGTGTAAAATTATTTCAAAACCCTGTAATTATAAGTACGTAAAACAAAAATAAAAAGTAAGACGTGAAACCCAATAACTATCCTTCCATTAAAAATATTTCTAAGTACGTAAATATTGTAACCTAAATTGGTTAGAGGTAAAACCCAATAAGTTCCCTATTCCGGAGTCTAGATGATGCTATTTCGTTTCAATAAACGGAAAGTATAATTATTTTGTCAAAATTACGTGCAATGCAATCAAACGAAGGTCGACCCTCGCGATCCTGTCGCCACCTGTCTGATGTTATGTCTACTGTCATATCTACTTAACGGGTTCTTCACCAAATAAAATTACAGTCCAATGTTGATATCTGCTTGTGCGAGTATCCGATAAGTATGCTTTTCATATGTCATTTCTAATATTAGCTTGAAGTAAAACACTATAAGTAGTACTTATTGGGTTTTAGCTTAATGATTAAATTTGTTTGCATACTTAATATTATAATAGTAAAACCCAACAAAATGTGTTGATGGATTTTAGTTTTAAGTACAACCTCGTTAATTCAGAATTTCCCTGGTATAAAAACCCAATAAGTGCAAATAACTTGTCTTACCCTAACTCACTTAGTTTGATTTCCTAAAATATATTTTTCTTAAAACCCAATAAATATACATTATTGGGTTCTTCATCTAATTAAATTTAAAAAAGTTTCCTTAAAATATACTTATATTGTTTATGTATTGGTCAAAAAGAAAAAAGTAGCACTTATTGGGTTCTTAGTGAAGCGTATCTTTGTGATAAATTGAAACTCGGCTTATTGGAATATACCATTAGAAAGAGCAAAAAAAGTACATCTTAACTGCATTTATAACTAAAATTCTCAATTTTTGTCACTTATCGGGTTTGACCAGGGAACCCTCGATATTATTATATTTCCCTTAATTATACTATACCTACTAGCGGACCGGATAGACTTCGTCTTGTCCAAAAGATTTGGAATGTGGCTTGACTCTAAATTTTAGTTAGAAAACGTTTGTTTAGAGTATTCCCGGCAGTTATTCGAATTTTTCTCGCCGTGAAAACCATCTTTGGACTTCAACGAACATTTTTAAAAATAATTGTGAAAATTGGTCCATGCGTTGTCGAGTTATGCGCTTACCAACACAGTTTTCGATCAATTTTTATACAATAATTAGATATAAAAACATATTATGTTAAAATACAAATTCCATTGTTACAGACGTGAACTATAATAATAGCAGAACGTAATCAAGAAAAGAAAACAACATCCATTTGCATTTTTGATTGTTGATGCATTGCCGCTATTATTTTGGTTTTTGTTTTCCATAGAGCTTTTCGCAGAGTTATCAATACAAAGGATTTTTAAAGACTCCGGAAACCCCACCTTATCTTAAATAAAGAATACTAAAATACACTTACTCAGTACTTTTTAGCGTAAAATCCCTCTCAAAAAGTCTTAGTTATCAAATGGAGAAAGATCTATCCGTCCATTCGATTTGCATTTTGCTCTTGTTCATGATAAAAAATACAAACAAAATATTTACATAAAAATAAAGCCGGTTTGCTTGTACACGTTTTTTACCGTTTCACACCGGTGTGAGGTTATTAAGATAAGTGTTACTTATTTGATTCAGATACGAGCAATTTTGTAGTCCGCATCTTGTTCTTTTCGTCTAAATCAAACATTATTAATATTTCCGTACTATCTCCTATTAGTCCTAGCGTGATGTTATATGGCTTACAGCCTTCCTTAATAAATGGACTCTACAATACAAGAATATATTTTTTTAATTTAAACCAATAATAATAAAAATAATATATGTTTTTGAAAGTTCGTGAGGTACGCTTAAAACAAACAAAGTCTTCAGCGTTATAATTTTAATATAAAAATGAATCCCCATTTCCCTTGGTCACGCCATCACGCGTGAACGGCTAGACTAAATTCGTCTTTTTTTTGTGTTTATTATTGTCAGGCGGATGTTCTTATGAAATATATACAGGAATATTTTTTAATTACCAGAAAAATTTTAACCACAGTATCAGTATCAGTTACTTATTACATTTATGTATTTATAAATAAAAAAACGGACTAAGTAATTTATCTCTTTAAAAGAAGTAAATAGTAGGCAATCTATCATTTTACTACGACTAGCGCGCATCAATACTACGTTTTCATTGAATAATCGCATCGTTTCCCTGTTTACGCACACACACTCATAACGCGGGTGTGTGGCGGGGCGGGAGAGACGCATCGGGCGGCGAGGCACGGCTCGGGCGCAACCCCTCAACCCCGCGCCCGCGCAACCTACTAGTTTCGTCTTGACCGTTGACCGTGACCTACTTAACGTCACATGACACGCGCGCGCGAAATTAATCACTGGACTGAGAATTATTTCTTGTGGACCAGGCCACACGGTTCGTTTTACGTGAGTAGACATGCTCAAGGACGAGGAAGACCGGCGCTCTCACAACACTTGTACGACGACGTGGTTGCGTACTTCGAAGAAGACCCGCGAGGAAGCACTAATGATGCCGCTCGTCAGTTTGGCATATGCTCAGTACTCCGCCTGGAAAATAATTCATTCGGACGGCTTGCATCCATACTATTACCAAAAAGTACAACAGCTGACGTCCGTGGACTAGCGCCAAGGATTGCTTTGTGTAATTAATTGTTAAACAATCCTAACGCCAATGTATCGTTTTCGAATGAATGCCTGTTTACGCGGATTGGAGTCATTTTTTTTATTGAGATTATGTGAAGTGTTTATGTTAGTGAACCAAACACAGTTGAAGTGTTAAAGCAGTGAATTTTAGACGCTTTTAACCAAGTGCGACAACAACAAAATGTCCTTATTTCTGTAAAAGGAAACTGACATAAAAGGGCGCGCCTGTGCATTGATAATGAAGGTAAACATTTTTAACAATTACTTAAATCCGTGTAGGTAGATTTTGTGTAGATTTTAGGACAATACAAAAGTCATGCACACAATAAATAGTTCTTTAAATACGCCAAGATTCGTTTCAATTGTAGGTTAGTAGCTACCTAGTTATGAAAACGTGATATTTTCGACAAATAAGTAGATACCTAATAACTAAAACGTAACGTAACGTGTTGCAAAACGTAACGTGTCTTTCCTAAGCAAGAAAAAGTATTAAGGGAGAGTTAGATTACAAAATGAAAGTGTTTTGACTAATTTGATTATTATTACGCTTACGCGCGGAAGCGCCCTTTTGGAGACCTCAGCTGAGTGGGCGTTGTCAGTGCACTTTCAACCTTATTCCGATGAAATGGGAACTTGTTTTTCTTTGAGAAAGGGAAGTAACCTGCGATAGTGAGACAAGATGTCGTGCGTATTTCATTGATAGGTAGGTATGTTGCGTGCCAATAGTTTCATTGAGTGAAAAGACGGATGTCCACACATTTTTTGTCAATTTCAGTAAAAAACAAAGCGTAATAACTCTGTCATTTTTAATCGAAAAAAAAATCGGTTTGCACTTTTACAATTAAGACCTTTGTCTACATACGTGATTAAATTTTTTATGGTGAATAAAAAATAACGGTGTATATACTGGATGACTTTTTTTACCGTCAGGAAAAAAGAACTCTGTATTTTGTACCTAAAACAAGTTCTATACGTGAGTGTATTTATAAAATACAATTAATTTTACAAACTTTGGAATTTCCAAAAAGAATCATAAATTTGGAATACATTAGTGCATGCGTATTATTGTTAGGTAGGTAGTGTAGTAAAACGGTAGCGGCGGCGGCGCGGCGCGGGAAGTGCAGCCCGCCCGCGTGTTCCTGAATGAATTGAAAAGAAAACCCAGCAAGACAAAAATTCGCGAAAGTTTTTGTCTTATTCATTGAACAAATTTTAAGTAAATTTCAATCTTCCCTTCATACTTTTACGGGCTTAGGACCGTCGAAGATGCAGTAGCAACCTACATTTTGATAAGTTAAAAGAAATTCCTAGTACTTGTGACTTATTAACTTATTTTTACAACAGGCTAACTAGTAATAAGTAAGTACTACGGTGTAGTAGGTAAGTGCCACTACGACATCCGGGGCGTACTTAAAAGATTGGAATCCACTTATTTACAAATTACTGATTGTATTTACATTATTAATTAAAACGTACCTTTTAGCGATATTTTAACAACTGTTCAAAATGTTCGCCGTTTCTTTCCAAACACAAACTAACACGTCCTTGTAAATTGTTTGTTAAACTGCGAAGAGTGCCTCTATCACTTTTTATAATTTCGAAAGCGTCTACTATGCGCTGTTTTAAGTCACTAACACTTTGAGCTTCCTCGGTATACACTAGCCGTTTCAACTCGGCTTACAAATAAAAATCTAGCTGCGTTAAGTCCGGTGAACGCGCCGGCCAGTTCACAGGCCCTCCACGACCTATCCATCTATCAGGGAAAACAGCATCCAAATACTGGCGGACAGATCGTTCGTAATGGGCGGGACAACCTTCGTGTTGAAAGTAGAGGCCTCGTAAATAAATCAGGGAAACGTCATCTAACAGATTTTCAATGACAGATTGAATCATGTGTAGGTATGTAGCACCCGTCAATCGTCCTTCAATCCAGACCGGCCCAATAATGCGATCGTGGATTATCGCCGCCCACACATTGACGCTGAACCTGATTTGGTGCGAGTCTTCTTTTATTTTATGTGGATTTCGGAAGCTCCACCAGTGTTCATTATGAACATTATAAATGCCCACACGGGTAAAAATGGATTCGTCACTCCATAGGATATTTGCCTGCGCGTGCTCCTGTAGCCAGCAACAAAACTCCATGCGTGGTCCGGGATCCGAGGCGTGTAATGCCTGTACTTTCACTAGACCGAATGTAACACCTAACCATTGCTAGGTATTCCACATTTGAATATTCGTATGTCATATCGCACGTTTACGTAATTACGGCGAGCAAACAATGCTTCCGCCTTCCGTTTTCGATACGGTCACGCCGGGTAACGCGCAAGGGCAGACTAATTGAATTGTTTGCAAAATGCGATCCTAGAGGTCCGTAGGGGCGGGGGCGGGGATGGGGCGCGGGTCGAGATGTCACGTGACTGAAGAAAGAGGCCGCCTGGCCGGCGCGGGCGCTTGCTCTTTCGCGCGGCGGTGAAATAGATAATAATAACAAGTGTTGTAAACTCGGGCGCATTCATTGATGTTTAGCGCGTTCAGAGTAGGGTGAATATGGGTTTGAGTTTTGGTCGGTTTCGTATTTTTATTATTATTTTACGCATATTATTTTTTTAAATGTTATGTTAGTCAAAGTAACTTAGAATTAGATGGTTATGAGGATAGGTAATTTATTTAAAAAATAAAAAACTGCACTTTTTTTCTAAACTGATCATGCTATCGTCACCTATATCATTTACCTATCTCCCACGTTTATTTTCCTGACGGTAAAAAAAGTCATCCAGTATATATATATATATATATATATTTGTAATTCAAATAGTCGTATTTAAGACAGGACAATGTCTGTCGGGTCAGCTAGTATTAGTATAGATTGTTACCTATAAACTTGTTATCTTTATGATCTAGTAAACTGTTTCTGAAAAGAAATAAATGTGTGCTTGTTTTTCTAGAATCACGGTTAGTAGTAGTATATTAAAGCCAACAACGTTCATAATAGCAACCGTAAATAATGGTCTCGAGGTTGCAGCCAACGAGCTGCAACTTTGAGTAGAAAAAATATTTTTATTGTGCCGTTACCTACGTATTGATAAATGACTTGAGTTTTTTTGACTTACTACCAAAGTAAAGTGCCCGCGACTACATTCGCGTGGACTACATCCTTTGATGATTTTAGCCCTATCTCCCCTAATATTTGAAACAAAAAGTAGTCTTTATTTTTACCCAAGTTTGGAATTATATTTGTGCCAAATTTCATATCTCTAACTTTTTCGCAACTAAACATTTTCCCATATTAACTTTCAAAATTGTTATTACCCCTATCCCCCCCTTATTTTCTAACAAAAAGTAGCTTATGTTCTTGAAGTTCAACGTATACCTATACCAAATTTCATCAAAATCGGTTGGGAGGTTTAAGCGGGAAACCGGGATTATAAATGCGAAAGTAACAGACTGAGTTACTTTCGCATTTATAATATTAGTAGGGGCTAGTAGGGATTGTCTAGTCAAATCCATAGGGTCTAATCCCAAAACCGAAATATGTCGGATCCCATGACAGATATAAACTTTGAATTGCCATGTTCGTGATCAACTCACTTCAAATGCGACACGTTTTAACTCCCCAACTTTCAATTAATCTTCAAAACGAAAGCTAAGAGAGGTAGGGCATGGCGATTTGTCGCTCGAACTGGAGCAGCCCGACTGGTGAAATACCTCCTCCTTACAGAAGACCGCAGCTAAATAACAATCACTTCTGTGTTGGTGTGTTCCTGCGTGTGAGTAAAGTTTCCAGAGCTCCTGGGGGGTGCTGCTACATAAGTAGTAGGGTTATGTAAGGGCGACGAGTCCAGTACAGCATAATAAATCTGTTACTAGACTTTAAGCTAGGACCTCATTACCACTTAACATTAGGTGGGATGAGGTCAATCTTGAAGTGTAATAAAAAAAAAAGACTTGTGCTTGTTCTAAAATTAATAATATAGTGGTGACAGAACCAATGATGGGTTTTGGTTTCGATAATACAACTTAACATTTATGCTGTTTACTTTGAGATCAAGTCGTGTCGTGTGTGATAATGACCAATATTATGTTGTTATTAATTACTTAATTAATAATTAACCACTAATAAAAATTACATTAGGTAGTATATGCCATTTCATTCGTTTACAGCCTGCAGCTAGCATAAGCATATAATAGATATTAATATTACCTTTCTCAGATCACAGGTAAAGATTCGTGGGATAAATAAGAATGAATGCTTTAACTCTTTTAAAAAACTAATAGTTTCTTTGAATGTCTACTTTTAAGTGTAACATATTTTCAACTTGACTGAGACGCCTAATTATATATATTAAGTAGCTCTTTTTGTCTGTTTATTTATTTTTATTTCAAACTAGTGGACCCGACAGACTTCGTCCTGTCCAAAAGATTTGGATTGTGGCTTGACTCTAAATTTTAGTTAGAAATCGTTTGTACTGGAAAAAGAAAAGGGCTGTCTTTGGAGTTTTCCCGGCAATTCTTCGAATTTATCTCGCCGTAAAAACCATCCTTGGACTTCAACGAACATTTAAAAAAAGAATTGTCAAAATTGGTCTACGCGTTGTTGAGTTATGCGCTTACCAACACATTTTGCGATTCATTTTTATAAAATATTTAAATATTTTTTTGAACATTAAATTTAGTGTGAACAATATTATAAAGGGCGCTGTAATCTTAAAATAATGCAAAACCAGATAAAGAAATTCCGTTGATGCGTTTATACGCAATTTCTGTCTTCTCGTACAGAATGTAATTTTTTCAGTAATATATTATTTTGTTTAAAATTAAGGCTTTAATATTGTAAAATTTTATTAAGCCTTATGTGTTTCAGTTCAGAAAAGCCTTGGACGGTTTTCTTAATTAAAAAATACACTCTCTTATCACAGAGCTAGAACTGACCTAGTGTTATGACAAACAACACAATCATGCTTCTTATAAAAACACAAAATAATAAGCGAACACTTTGATAAATCACTCACAATTCTGGTCCAACTTCACGTCACGTAAATCCAAGCGTGTCAGGAGCGTATCACTTGGCAGCAATCACTGTTATCTGTCGAGAGGCATCCGTTATCAGAACCTTTTAAGTACGGAAATCCTCGCGACGCGGTTTTAATCGTAAATTAATAAGACGTTTTCTTTGTTCACCGTCAGTGATCCGGATTTACAATTTGAATTTTACAGAATGATAAAAACGAAACGCTAATTTGTTTTTTTTTGTTTCTGCGCAATGCGACGCGCGGTTGGTTACGAATGACCTGCGCGGGAGTCGTGATCGTGCGCGACTCTCCTTTGACGCTTGGAGAGCAAGTGCGGAATCCGCAACGGCGTATGTTGTTAATGAATGAACGTTCGCACGCGTGCAAAATCATTAAAAACACTCCAGGCCAACTAGCACGCGTAATACTTCAAAATTTCTCGCGCGACACGATAGAAATGTTCAAACCGCCGATTGGTTGTTAGTTTACCATCCTGGTATATTCAACCAATCAGCAGTAGACCAACTGAATTTTATTCATTTTGACATTCTTTAAGAGCGTAATCATAAGCTGGCAGGACGAATTGTTTTCGGTGCTTCTGATACATATTTATTTATTATCTTCTTAAAACTAAATGTGTCGGTATATTTGGAATTAATCGTTGCTGCATACTTCAATACCTTGTCATAAGAAACTTTCGCGTAACCGAGTAAGTCAAATATGCAGTTAATTTAGTACCGAGGTGTAGAAAAACGAATGATGTTCACCGTACCATATTTTGGTGCCAATTTATATTATAATTTATAGCCACAAATTTTACATAAGGTAGTTCATAATATATTAAATTGAATGGAGTTAATAAAAATATAGTCATATTTAAAACAAACATAAATTTCACATCTCCTCTTGAGGTGTGCGATCCGAACCCACGACCTTCAAGTATCGCGCGTGCTGCTCTTCCAACTGAACTAACTGCCTATTGTCGTAGGTAACGAATTTCCTGTTTTATTAACTTTTCGTTAATTTTAGCCTATATTTGGTCTTCGATTTCAGGAAGAAAGTCTTTTTTGATATTCAGTCATCTAATCTCTGAATACTTGTTTAATATAATCACCATACTATTGGGCAGTGTTTGGAATATCCGTAATTTATCTTGCCCTAACTTGACCCGGGAATCGAACATAGGACCACTTATAAACAATACAGACGACCTCCGCAGCCAAGAGAAGATCAGGACGGTCTCTCTGAGGTCCCGGTTTCGATCCCCGGTCGGTTTAATATAGGAAACAAACTTTTCTATATTGTCTCTCGTCTGGGTGTTGTGGTACCGTGGTTCTTTCGGATTTCTGTCACACAAGTGCTTGAGCTACTTACCACAGTGTCAGATCAATGTAGGTATGTGATGTTGTTCAGGATTCAATATTTTTTAATTAGAACAGGTCGATGTATTTCTTATATCATGTAGGTTGTACAACCTAAATGACATTTATACCTATCTTACTTAACAGAACTATTAATACAGTGTATCCTCAAAGAAACGCATATTTTGTTTTTCGGCTTTAAACGTAGTAAGAAAAGAAAGAAAAGTCTTTGTAAGAAGGGATTAATTAACTGAGTTCAACTGATTACACTCGTATTAGGAGCATGGCGTCGTATGTTTTGTCATAACTTGTTATTTTACGATGATACATCTGTCAGTTATGAATAATACTTGAAGTAATTTACTTACTCGCAGTATTTTATTATATTCTTACCTACCATACTTAGTAGAAATTAAAATCACCTGATTATTATGGGAATTACCCAAACACACAATGTTTGAACGGGTGAGTAAGTTGACTTAACTTTTTATTCATTAGTGGATGATACCGATGCAAACCTATCATTATTTATTTTATATTACTTTTCATATATTTTTGTTATTTTCATAATAGATTTTTAAAATTTTTATAGTACCTACCTCAGGCCGCACTAGCGAATTTAAATATTTTAACATTAATAATTATTTATGTAGTTTTTTTGGCAGAGGGCATTGACCAGAGGCTAAGAGGTTAATGTAACAGAAAAAAATGGTAAACATTTTCTGTGTCTTTAAAATATTCAAGGTAAAGTAAGTCCATGCATCAGTCCTAAGTTTGAAGCCAGCTATTAGTGTAATTGGGATGTTGACACCACAAATAATTCTAAGGTAGGTATCTCAATGCCATGAAAGATGACAATGTTACATATATTTTTATTACATACATACGTTGCTATGATTCTGTGGTAAGTAGCTAAAGCACTTGTGTTACTTGTGTTAACAACGACGGTACCACAACACCCAGACCCGAGACAATATAGAAAAGTTCGTTTCCCATATTGACCCGACCGGGGATCGAACCCGGAACCTCAGAGATGGCGCGATGCCAAAGTCCGGCACGCTCGGCTACGGAGGTCGTTAAAGCAATTTCTCATTAAATATCGACTGTAAAATTATCCGAATTTATTGAGTGATCAGGTGTTTATAATAGTGATACGTAAAATAGTGACAGACAGAGTATGCTATCTTCATAAAAAACCTTTGCAGGAATCGTGTTTTGGCTTTGGTCTATCCCAATTGCCGGGTGCATTTTTTTGTATTATATTACCTGAACTTGCCAAAGAAGTAAGACTCAAATTTTCAAGGCAATTAGAATCTTGATATCATCCAAAAGTAGGTTAAATGCATATACTGAATTTATTACACGTCGTCAAGCTTACCGTGCCATTGTACCCAGTACGCTGGCGACATTGTTCCTCTGTACAATAATCGACAGTTATTGGGCAAAATTGCTGCGGGTCACCCGAGGGTCAAACGTGAGGCCAAATCCCACACGAAAGAGTTCATGTTATGTGCATATATTTATTATATTCCGTTATATGTTTAACCGACTTTGTAAAAAGTTTTTGCTAACTATTCTCCATTCCGCTTAGTTTTTCAATTATTCACAATCGCTAACCTATAACTTTAATTCCCATGTACATGTTATTTTCGTTTCATATCTGTCTGTTATATTTTTGTACGCCTGGACTGAGCTAAGGCAGCTAAATAGACAGATCTCGAAATCGGTGCGACGCGATATTCGCCTCTACAATACAAACCGTATTAAGGAGGCGATCGAGCGGAACCAAGGCTCCAAAGTGTTCGCAAAAGATCTGTCTATTGGGCAGAGCCAGCTAACCAGGCTGAAGACCGATAACGGCACTGTCGTTTCCTCCAAAGATGAGATCTTGAGTGAGGTCGAGCTGTTCTATGGACAGTTGTACAAGACATCCCATATTCCTGTTGTCGACTTGGTCCAAGATCCACGATCCAAGTTAACCCGACACTATACCGAAGACATCCCGGACGTCAGCCTGAACGAGATCAGAATGGCTCTCAAGCAGCTTAAAAACGGTAAAGCACCGGGTGATGACGGAATCACAACGGAGCTTCTGAAGGCGGGCGGCAAGCCGGTCCTAGTGGCCCTTCAGAAGCTATTCGATTCTGTCATCCTCGGGGGCATCGTTCCAGAGGCGTGGACCAGGGGCGTGGTGGTGTTGTTTTTCAAGAAGGGTGACAAAACCCGCTTGAAAAATTATCGACCTATCTCGCTCCTGAGCCACGTCTATAAGTTGTTTTCGAGAGTCATTACAAATCGACTCTCGCGCAGGTTCGACGACTTCCAGCCTCCCGAACAAGCCGGTTTCCGAAAAGGCTTTAGCACCATAGACCACATACATACGCTGCGTCAGATTATACAGAAGGCCGAGGAGTATAATCGGCCTCTGTGTCTAGCGTATGTGGACTATGAGAAGGCCTTCGATTCAGTCGAGACTTGGGCGGTGCTTCAGTCCCTCCAGCGGTGCCAAATTGACTATCGGTACATCGAAGCGTTGAAGTGTTTGTATAGAAACGCCACCATGTCAGTTCGAATCCAAGATAGAGGCACGAGACCGATCCCACTGCAGAAAGGTGTCAGACAGGGGGACGTAATTTCCCCGAAACTGTTCACCGCTGCATTGGAGGACGTCTTCAAGCTTCTCGATTGGACCGGACTCGGCATCAACATCAATGGCGAATACATCACTCACCTTCGATTCGCAGACGATATCGTGGTCATGGCAGAATCCCTGGAGGACCTTGGCACAATGCTCAATGACCTCAGCAGTGTTTCCCAACGGGTTGGTTTACGGATGAACATGGATAAAACCAAGGTAATGTTCAATGTCCATGTGACTCCGGCACCAGTATCTGTTGGGAATGCGATTCTCGAAGTTGTCGATCATTACGTCTATCTGGGACAAACTATCCAGTTAGGCAAATCCAACTTCGAGAAAGAGGTCAACCGACGAATCCAACTCGGCTGGGCAGCGTTCGGGAAGCTTAGGCATATCCTCACGTCCAAAATTCCCCAGTGCCTGAAGAGAAAGGTCTATGACCAATGTGTGTTACCAGTGATGACTTACGGAACTGAGACGTGGTCTCTGAATGTTGGCCTCATAACGAAGCTCGAAGTTGCGCAGCGTGCTATGGAGAGGGCTATGCTCGGCGTTTCCCTACGTGATCGGATCCGTAATACGGAGATCCGTAGAAGGACCGGTGTATTCGACATAGCCCGAAGAGTTAGCACGCTGAAGTGGCAATGGGCAGGCCACATCGCTCGTAGGACCGACGACCGTTGGGTAAAGAGGGTCCTCGAGTGGCGACCACGTACCGGACGACGCAGCGTGGGGCGGCCCCCAATACGATGGACTGACGACATCGTCAGATGTGCGGGGAGCCGCTGGATGCAGAAAGCGCAGGACCGCGCGTTGTGGCGTTCTGTAGGGGAGGCCTATGTCCAGCAGTGGACGAAAAGAGGCTGATGGATGGATGGATGGATGATATTTTTGTATCCAATATTGTGTTAGCTTTGTGAAAGAATGAGCGTCTTCTCTCTAATTGCAGTGCCCTTACAGGGTCTTTAGTGATCTAATTTTAAGTCAACACCTTGTAAACACTATAGATGAAAATAAAAATATTGAGTATTAAGCAAACATGTTATTTAAATAAAAAGAGCCTTTGACGAGTTTTATTTTTCTTCAGTCCTGTTAGCTTCTACGTAGAATACTTAAATTGTACAGATTTACCTATTTGCTTTTATCAAGCTTACATTAACAAAGTTAAGTTCAGATAAACATAGCACTTGCAGCCCAAAATTGGTTCTTATGGTAACGGTACAAAGTCCAAAGTGAATAGTATTTCGTGCTTTTCACTGTACACACTGAGAGTCGGTAGTTGATTCGAATTACTCTGTGGAGTAGCGTCGTTCAAAGGTTTTATTTTCAATTTAAAACCTTTACCCAGCCCAGCTATCTTAAACATAGTGGCCCGCTGTACACCAACGTATAAATGTATAACAGTATCTATAGTACGAAAGCAAGGATGTGGCATAACGTCATTTCGATAAAAAAAATTGATGTCTAAATCAAGATTTATTTTTAAATTTTGCAAATATAAATAAACCCTGATACATTATAATAGTAATTTGTTTTATTTTATGAACATTTTTAGTAAGAAAAACGAGTATCTATTATCATAGACAAAAATACATGCATAATCTTGCAACACATTTATTATAAAAGGCACTTCACTATTTATTTTATAACGTAGTCCGTTGACTTCATATCAAGTCGTTGGCGCTCGTGGCAAGATAAATATCTCAAATAGAAGTGTTGTCTATGCTTTTCTTTCTTCACCTTCAGTGAATCTCTCTCTTTCTCTCTAGACGATTTGAATAAAGAAAAGACGGCTCTTGTACGGTAGTAATAAATCATAACAAGCATGTTACGGTGAAAATTAAGACAAAAGAAGGAATGATAAGTTATTATTCGTATATTTTATAACTTTTTATAGTTTGTGTAAGTTTACCTTTCGATATTTTACTTTTTATATTTTCCATAATTATATTTAATGATTATTGTACGAAAAAAAATCAGACGAGCGCACGTTTGTAATGGCCGGCACTATGACACAATGACCTTGACACCTGTACGCTTACGACGTCACAGGTTTACTTGCATTGAAGTTGGTAGCGCTCGTAGCACTGAAATCTTGTCATTGCGTAGAGATGGGTGTTGCAATATCGAAAATCCTAAATAAATTATAAATTAACTAGCTTCCGCCCGCGGCTTCGTCCGCGTGGAATTCGGTTATATTGCGGTATAAATCACAACTATAAGAAAACTTCTCATTTCCACGGAAAAATCTAAGAAGCGCGATGTAACGCTGGATATGATTAGTTGTTAAACAAAAACTGAATGGTACACTATATTATATAGCTAAGTAGATGTAAAAATCAGTTTAGACGATACACGAGCAAATAAACAAACTCACTTTCTGATTTATAATATTAGTAAAGATCTTCGTGAAATAAATTAATTTTAATATTTATTATGTAATACGTTATTTTCAGACCGGAATTAATTGTCAATCATAAAATCTATGAATATTTGTATGGAACAAAACAAAGTAAACATGTAGGATTGTAATGAATGCAACTATCGCGTCACATCACTAGCCTACTTGATATGAAGTCGTTGGCGAATGGGACATCAAAATATTTCAGGCGTTTTTGTTTTTACTTGTTTTAAAACACTATAAAGCCTGTTTCTTCTGGCGAAATAACAAAAATGGGCTTCAATCCTGTCCATCTTACAAAATTACAAGAGAAACAAATGTTTAATGCACCGTAAAGGTATTTAATTAAAGTAGGTACAATGAGTAACTTCTATAGAAGTAGTGGCGTTGACGGCACGAAAATCCTGAACTTGTATAGAAGTAGTTGGCGGTTATTAGGCTTAAAGTCTCCAGACCAGATCTACTCGTATTCCTAGGATAATGTGAATTCCAGGAAACTTTGAATTTACTCAAGGAATTGCTTCTCGAGTAAACAAGGATCCTTTGTCTCTTGCAATAGTTGGTTATTTATTGGTGGTCAGTGGTCTTTTCAGTCGTAACCAATTTCATTATGAATGAGTTCTTCCAACGGAACTAATTTCTTTAAAATATCAAATAACAACAATTTCAGGATAGTTTGATTTTTAACTAATTATCAAGTAGTTAATTAATAAGAAACTTACTTTGTGATATTATTAAATTATTCATTGACTGCTTAATTAATTCTGTTAATATAAATTTCATAAACTTGGTCTTATATTCTAACTACAAGCAGGGGCCATTGGCTTTTTGGAGTGCCTATGCTACTTTACGATATAATGAAAATGCTTTCAAATTTTAAACCTTCAGTCTTAACTTTTATTAGGACCCAAAGTAATATAATAAGCAAGATTATTGCAGGCTACTATGTTGAATTTGCATTATAAAATTATGTAAATGAAAACTGCCTATCTACTGTATCATTTGTTTGTTACCTTTAATTAATGTTCATAAATAAAATACTTGAGATTATATGAATGGTTATGTGGCCACAAAATATTTTTATGATGCCCGATTAAATAGTACTCTTAGTTATATAACCGCAAAAGTATCGTTTACCTATTATGCTACCTTATAGTATTAAAGTTAAATTAACTATCGATAGTATTGTTTTAACTTCAAGTATCGACTTCCTATATCAGTCATAGCCTGTGTTTATGATAGTATTTCATTGGATCTATTTCAAATACGTTACTAGTAGATGTAGTTTTATGATGGAATCAAAAGACTTAACCAGCAAAAAACATCAAGTAACTTATTTTAAGTAGGTACTACCTACATTCAAAATACTTATCGTAAAAAACTACCTACTAATGATTGATATTATATAATTGATGGCGATACAGTTTTTTGAAGGTCAAACTGCAAAAAATCGTGAGTCATTTGGGAAGACGATGATCTCGAAAACATGTTTGGGATTGCAGTTAAAATTATATTACTACATTTAAATTGTAAATCGAGAATTGGTTTAATATGATGGAACATATAAAGTTAAAACAGATACCGGAACATTTATAATTGAATCAAATAATAAAACAACTGTTCAAAACTAATAAATAAATAAATATTGCACAACACCACGTACATTGCTCTGATTCTATGGTAAGTAGCTAAAGCACTTGTGTTACAGAAATCAGAAACAACGACGGTACCACAACACCCAGACCCTAGACAATATAGAAAAGTTCGTTTCCCATATTGACCCGACCGGGGATCGAACCCGGGACCTCAGAGATGGCGCGACGCCAAAGTCTGGCATGCTCGCCTCTCGGCTACGGAGGTCGTCAATAATGTTAAAAAATTATTGAAATAGAAGAAGATTAGATTCTTTAACGACCATCAACATCAAAGATTTAAAAACAAGTAAGTAAATTGTAGGTAGGTAGGAAGGTATTACAACTTATATTTTTACAGCGCGAAAGATTGAAATTTTCAGTCAGGTTAATTTGGAAATCTTTCAGTCAGTTTCTATCGTACAAGGGAAAGCTTTACTTTGAAACTGGTTGTTATCATTTTATTGAATTGTATTTGAACATCCATTTCATTTCCTTATATTTTCGAATATTTCAATATTATTAGAATATTGTTATACGATGAGATGTCAATGCTTCAAAATGGGGGCAATGTACCTACAATATAGGTATATTGTATGTGCGAACCTCGACATCTCACAAACAAAAACAGTATAATACCTCGATGTTGCGAACACATTATCCTATTTTAAATATCTACTAATGTATTTGTAGTTTCAGAACCTCACTGTAATCTTCAAATCCCTTATTCAATGGAGTGATGACGTCATTTTATCGTTACAAGGTAATTGTGCCTACGTCCGCAAGGCAAATACTTGAAATTACTTACCTACAACAAATCATCAAATTGATTATTGTTCCAACCGCAACCGTGACGTTGTGTAAGAAGAGGATAATGGGAATTCACAATGTTTGTATCGTCATGTTCTTAGGAGTCAGTTCAGCGAATAAATAAGTGAACATTAATTTGCATCTGATTTGGCTGTCAGTATTTTTATTCATTTATAGTTAATTCAAACCATGCCCAGAGTCCACACCGCGCTGCCACCCTAACATTGCGCGACTATCATCTAATGAATTTAAATATTAAATTAAACTACTGAGTTTCTTGCCGGATTCTTCTCGGTAGGATTAGGTTCCGAACCGGCTATAGCTTCAATTTTGGTTTGTGTTCAATCTGACGATGCATAAGTGTTACTTGTGACCTACATGAATAAATGAATTGACTTTGACTTTGACTTTGAAACGTTACTTTTTGCAAAAAATATAAAAAAACTTTTAAAAAATAATATATACATAATATTTGTTAACTTTGATATTAGTTAGTAATTCCGAAATAATGTTCTGTTTTGTAGCGTGAGTTTCACACTTGCAGACAACCACTTAAAAGTGGTTTGCGAGGCCTATGATTTAATTTTAAGAAGTGTTGTTAATTTAATAATAATAAATAAATAAATAATAATAAGTATCAATGCCAGAATACTTTTGGAATCGGCTGTTTTTAAGCGTTAAGTACGAGCACATGTTTGTATTCCGCTGAGTTTATTGTATTGTGAGCGGGCCTTTTACTGGAACCAATACCACATTAACATCAATATTCAGAGTTTGCTCCGCAATTCATCACGTGCTATTGAATTTCGGTCGACCTTAACCCGTTTTTTCAATATCCTTTCGTTTGGACTGTGTCGTTGACACAAACCGCGATTGACTTATAATTACTTTGGTTCAATGAATAGGGACGGTAACTAACTTCTAAATTGTTTATAATAAATGTGCTTATTTCTGTTACAAATAAATTAAATTAAGTGGAGCAACGGCATTTCATCGTGAGACTGGCGAGGACGCAGGCTATTTTTACCCACTGAAAGGCATCGGGGGTGTACTTCCAAAGACGAATTAAGTTGGATTCGATGACGGAACTCATTTCTAAAGATACTAAAGCGTCTTACAAAAACAAAATACTATTTATCCAAATCAAAAACCACGTTTGACGACCTCCGTAGCCGAGAGGCGAGCATGCCAGACTTTGGCGTCGCGCCATCTCTGAGGTTCTGGGTTCGATCCCCGGTCGGGTCAATATGGAACGAACTTTTCTATATTGTCTCGGGTCTGGGTGTTGTGGTACCGCCATTGTTTCTGATTTCTGTAACACAAGTGCTTTAGCTACTTACCACAGAATAAATAAATAAATAAATAAATAAATAAATATTGGACCACATCACATACATTGCTCTGATTCTGTGGTAAGTAGCTAAAGCACACGGAGTTAACTCCCGGACTTTCGATTAATCTTCAAAAACAAAAACTATAATTTGTTCGTTTCGTTTTAGGGAGTAGGCTTACTAAGGGTTCATGATATACTAATATTGGTCTACGGCTCCGGTTGCACTAATGCTTATGCTCGGGATTCAAGTACGTATCCTATGATAGACTTTATTTTATTGTTTTTTGGTTAAAATAATATGTAATACATATTTAAATATAAGTTGTTCCTAGTTCAATCAAGACTGATACAAAATGGGATGGAACGATGAAGCTTTGTGTCACAATCATATATTAAGTTTTAATCAAAATTCGTGTGCACGCCAGTTAGCGGGAATGCAGTAAATCTAAAAAAATGCCAATTAACTATTGTTAACTTTGCTTTAGTAATTTTCAATTGTCAGATAAAAAATAATAGTAGAATAAAATACAATACGACTTATTAACCGACTTAAAAAAATTAAGTAGTTTCTCAATTCGACCGCATACCTATATATATATTTTTTAAATATTATGCTCATATTTCATAACCAAATAACTTATTTCATTCTCAATATAAACACGCTGTATATTCAGCCTAATACAATTTTACACTAAAAGATGAAATGATATTATAGGTATTTTTACATAACCTCGATAAAGTAAACACGCCATTATCATAACGTACCTACGGCTGATCTCCGTGACACAAGTTTTATGGGAAAAAGAGACTTATGTATATAAATACAAGATATCCTTGTCGCATCCCAGTACTTGTAGCTAATTAATGAGAATTATTTAACAAAATAAAAGTATTTTGAAAGAAACAGAAAAAAATAATTTCCCCTTGCTTGGTGTGGGCTTGAACCCACGACCTTCACGTATTGCGCATGTTGTTCTTCCAACTGAGCTAATCGCAAGTTATCGTAGGCGATTAATTTTTCCTGACTTGAGTCTAGGTATGCTGGAATGACGCCCCCAGTTATTATCCGTCGTCTGGTGCTCATAGTACAAGGGAAAGCCTTAGTTTGAGACCAGGTGATTGGTGTGACAATCTGGCGCATTTATTATTATTTATTTATTTATTGTCTACAAATACAAGGAAATAATTATATTTTGAACCATAAAATCATTCTCGTTTCTATTCCAAATACTTGCTCTAGGCTTGAAAGCAAAAACCCCTTTACGACAAAAGGATCTTCATTACCATTGATTTAATTGGCATCATGAGAGACAAATTATCCCCGACTCGTCTAGTCCGTTTTCAATTTCACATAAGCCTGATCGTTCCGTTTTGTGTTTGTCACCCTTTGGGCTGTGGATCTATATTGCCCAGTTTCCGTTTAAAATTATTACGATACTTAGGTAAATAGAAGTACAATTAGGGACTTGTAAAATAATAAATAAAATATATATATTTGATACTAAAATATGTATCCACCTCTTTTTTCTAATAGAAAGTTTTAGGAGGTTTTACCAAAGAACATTCGAAAGCACGTCTACTATAAATTCTGGGCTTTGCATTGCCCTTAAGTGACAGGCATAAGCACTAATATCGGTTGCAGCTGTTTACATTGATGTGTTGTCGTCTGTACAACCGAGCGAATGTTTTTAAATCAATCAGTTATCATTATAAAACATACAATTTATTTGTATTTTAATTCAAATAAACTACACTTGACTGCAAATCTTGGAGGGGTCTTATGTGAACTTTTTTACTTAAAAATATGCGCTTCATATTTATCGGTGTTAATTGTTCAACAGCGTAATGTTTTAGAATCACGTTAAGGGTAACTACCTAATTGTTTAATTGTATTTGATGTTTTACGGCTATTTAACGAATTAGGAAAATCTTTAAAACTAGTAAACATGTTTGCATCTTATTAGGCTCTGCATAGCACAGCCATGACTGGTAATGGTAGCTATGAGTGGTAGAGGGCCTTGTGCTAAATGCGGAAGGCCACAGTCGCTCTTCGTCACAAGTGCATAGTTATATCGTGATCAGAATTTTTATAACGATGTAGGTAGATGTCATTGCTTGTTTAATTTCACTCTGATTGTCTCCCTTTGATGTAAACATCCACTACACGAATATAAATGGTTTCAAACCAATACTTTTCTGTTTATTCTTGTTACAGTCGTCACTTCATTATGTTATTTAATCTCAATTGTTTGTATAAGTCGAATCGATAAATGATAATAATAAATAAATATACTGAAATGTTAGTACATAAGTTACGAAGAGACCGAAAATTTAATATCTTAATTAGAGAAAGAGACAGAAACCGTAGATACAGATGTAGAAACACACACACACCAAACACACACACACACACAAACAAGCACGTTAATCACGGGCTTTACTTTTGCTTTTATATAAGTTTTTATCAAAGGTGTTTTTCTCATTTTCCTCATTTAATATAGTTTTAATTTTTTCAATTATATAGTTTATTAATTTGTAAACTGGCGTACCGTGCGTTTGCACATAATTATTTCGTTAAGAAATTGTTTATTGGCCGCTGCGAGACAAGCCAGTTGCTTAGTGCAGTGACCGCCTGTTAATTATACAAAATGTAACCAATGTTTCAGAAAATAAATATTATATTATTATTATTATTATAATTAAAATATGAAAAATGTTTTCCAATAATTTTGATGTTAGATTTTGAAAAATATAATTCAGTATAGGTAATTAGTAATTCAGTGACCACGGTTGGTGCAATCTAACCAAAGCGTCGGGCCGTAAGTAGTTTGCATTAACTACTAAATAATAATGGAGTTGCGTTTAGACCCGTTATCTTATTTTAAATAATTCAGTACGTTTAAACCGCGTCTAGACAGACATTATTGCGATTCCATTGCAGAAATCATAATTTAAAGTTTAAAAGTTACCTAAGATGTCCTTACTTTAGTTTTCATAATTATTTATTTACCATTTAATGGTTTATCTTCTGATTTGAATAAAACTCACTTTTAAGTAAATAAAATACGTCGATAAGTATAGAAGATTTATTTAAACTTTCTAATTCTATCATTAATGTTGGGTAAGAAAAACATTTCCTGTAAAGATACATGATTAAAAGTAAATTATTTTTCATAGCTTTGTGTAATTTTATGGCTTAGAATGTATCTTTAAATGCAAATAAATAATAATGAAATATATTTATACTACTAATAAAAATAAAACAGGACGAACGCAAACGGAAAATACTTCTATATTTTAAAACCTTTTGGAATGGTACACGCAAAATTTCATAAAGTCTGGCAAAGGGATAATGAAACGTAGATAGATACATTTAATTTATGAGTAAAAATACCTACTGGTATACTTTACCGGCTCAATGGGTTATTGGTACTCGTTGTAATTAAGATAAGTGGTTTCAATCCGCATGAAAGGCAAATATTTGTATGATATGATGGACATATGTGTTCCCGCTATGTTTACGTTAATATGTCCATTCAATTATATGCCGTAGTTTCATTGTTACCTACTTACCTACTTTAGATTAATAAATAATAATATACACTTTTGCATAATAGTATGACGTTTTCTACAGGATGAACCATATAACACACACTCAGATACTCACAACCCAGACACCGCAAACTCTTAGTTCAGTTGCTTAGTAAAATGCCCGTAACTGAACTTTTTAAAACCTGTTTAAACACTGAGAAAAAAATAAACATAATAATAATAATACATTTATTTACAAGAAGAAAAAGAAAGTACAATATTACTTATACTACCTCGGTGGCGCAGTGGCTAAGGTAGGCGGCCAAAGCGCGAAAGGTCCCGGGTTCGATTCCCGGTCGGGTCAATTTGGAAAACGGACTTTTCTAAATTGACTTGAGTCTGGGTGTGCTGGGATGACGCCCCCAGTTAGTATCCGTCGTCTGGTACTCATAGTACAAGGGAAAACCTTAGTTTGAGACCAGGAGATTGCTGTGATTGTCTGGCGCATTTATTATTATTTATTATTTATCACTAGTGACCACTGCACTAAGCAGAGCTTGTATCGCGGGGCCGGGTAATATTAACAATAAAACTTACACTTGTATACTTTTGGACACACGGTTTATTGTAGAGGAATAAAAAATACTTAATCTATAGTGAAGGTGTGCGTATGTATGTATTTATGAGTGTGGTGTGTGAGCTTGTGTATGTGTGTGGAGTTTCAAATCAGTGGATAAGTTCTTCCGTATCATCATAGTCAAGTCCCAATGACCACGATTGTATAAATCGTTTTATTGTTCGTATATTGCTTTCCTTATGTAAAATTTTCGGCAGACTTTGTTGTAAGTACGAGGTAAGATTCTGTGTAATATTTTTTGAATTTTATATCCTACTACAATGAAGGTGGACATTTTTTAAATGTATCAGTGTATATATAAAAGCGTGTTAAAATATGGATCTATGATTGCTTCTTACACTTTCACCTTAAAAATATAGAACAAATTTGGATGAAATTTGGTACCTAGACAGATTAGACATAAGAATAAAATATTTATATATAGATACTTATACACAAATTTAAATAAATAATATGACCCAAAGTCGTTGGAACAGCTATTTTATTTTGTGCCGTTATGTGGCGATAACTTACAGGCCTGATTTATTTTTAATCCTACCCAAAGGAATATTTACTTAAAATAATCTGACGCCGCGATGTCTTCTCACGTCCCGGAAAAAGATCTTGAAAGACAAACAACCAAGTGATCCCTTGTCCCTTTTCAGACAAGGACTACTAATCTTTGCACTTTATTCGTATCTACCTACTTAGTTGCAGGAATTGGTTTGTGATTTTTAAAACTTGATTTCATTGCGCATTGTGAGTAACGTAGGACATTTTTATGTCAGAAACGATACACGTGTGGACATTAATGAATAAATTTATCAATGTTACTTCATTCATAATTTATTCATTATCACGTGCAACTTGATACAAAACCTTTTACGAACGAGCAATGTTTTAACGAAATAAAAATTATCTATTTCATATTTCAAACTCAAGGCATTTTAATTTACGTTCAAAATAACATAATTGAATTGTAAAAATTAACATTTGAACTAAAGTTTAACCTCCAATTAGTCGGAAAATAATTCTTCGAAAAACAAGCAGGCTTAAAACTACGGTAATAGGTATAAATGTTCTTTAAAAAAATTGAATTTTAAAATTTAATAGGTATCATGTATTAAACCCAGTGTGCAAGCAAACAGATAATTATGTTTTATTTTTTAATACTTTTATTATTCGAGTATTCCTTTAGTTTATTTACAAGTAAAATCTTTTTAAAAAGGTATAACTAAAAAAAGGCTTTGCTAGTCGCCAACAGACGAATTACTAAAAAATAATATATGTATTAATGTAGACCATTTGATTAACTGGGTGATTAACCATTTTCTGAAGGCTTCGTTTTGGAAAGGCCCTTTTATTAAATTAGCAAGTTGAGCGCTTTTACAAGTATCTAATTATCAAGGTACCTTACTTGAATATTTGTAGCCGGAGTTTTCATAAAACACTGCTTGTTTTCGAACTTAATAATACTTTGAACACGTTTTGCCCCTCTTTATATCTCAAATTATGTATCGCTGAATCAGTAATGTATTCGTCTGATATTTTTTCGAATCTATATTGATATATATAACCAGCTATTTAGATCACTGGTAATACCTGGTTATTAATACAATTGAGTTTTTAAAACAGATCAGTGATTCATCACTGTAAAGCGTACATTTTAACGTCTGTGGTTTTATAAGGTATCTTTTGCCGCCAGTAGGCTATTCAAATTTTACCGCTCCTTCTGACCTCTGCATTTCTGTACACCCCCTCCCCCCCCCCAAACGAGAAAGAAAAAATGTTAGAATTAAAAGACCAAAAAATTATTTTATTTTATTCAAAATTTGCCGCCCCCTTAAATCTGCCGCCCTAAACTCCAGCCTACTCAGCCTTCTGGTAAGTCCGCCACTGTCGATAGGTCGTAAAGTGATGAAATCAAAGAAAAGCTTTTCTCACTAATGGCTTTAATGTAAAGTCTTAATAAATACATTTAAAACATGTAACCTCGGCTTTCATCGCATGTAGGTACACTTGATGGAGTATTCTTGCTTTGTTACATATTTTAAAGGACATGATTTTCTTTACACATTAATGTTAAATACACATACTTTAATCCAATACACTAGTGGTGAGGGCCTGACGATCCGTCACACAGGGTACCATACTCTAGTATGGACACCAGTCTCTCACAAAGGTTATTGTACATGCTGTTATTGTTTTGTGTTTTATTTGTAAAATTACCTTTGTGAAGAGAAAATAAACGATATTAATTATTATTATAATATTATTATTATAGTAGCCAGGTTTTTAAACGTATGGTTGTTTCCATAATCTCATACCAACTTCCTTTGGTAAAACTTCTTTGTCTTTGCACAAGCATGTTAGGAGGCATACGTTTTAGAATCTTTCAGTAACAGAAGTTTGCAATAACGAATAATAGAGGTATTTCACTGGACCTCATGACTCACTGGCTGGGAATCCGCTAATTATTTTTTAAATTCACAATTTCAAGTTCAGATACAAAAACTTCCTACTTCCTCATGTTTTTATTCCTTCAGCCTCTAAAAATTTGATTTCATCCTTAAATTGAAAGTTTTGATATTAAAAGCGTATTTTTTTTATTATCTATCATTTTTTCTTTGACCAGTGAATCCTTAATCATGCAGATAATTTTATATAGGTGTGGTAACAGAATATGCGAATGGATTACAAAAGTAATAATTATAAACAATAAATTAAATACTATAGATATATTGCTTGAAAAAAATATAAATCAGTGGTTAAATAAAGGAAATTCCTTATCTAACATACAAGTCGAAGGGAAGAGGAGAATTATTCACTATGTACTATGTTGACAAAAACTTTAAGTGAGGTTGTCTGAGAAGCGAACAGATAGCATGAGACAATATAATATATATAGAATATAATATTATCTCGGTAAATATAATATGTAATGTCTACGTAAATAATGTCTCAAAGGTCTAGTGGCTAAGTAACCTACTGATCATGGTATGTACCTACTCTCAGTATGCTAAGTTTGACTTCCAGTCGAGCAAACTCTTTTAAGTATTATTCGAACATTTCCCGGCCTTGCGATCACCGATTCACATATGCCTAGGATTAAGCCCATTCCCATTAACATAATGATGACTTGTTTTCAATGAAGCCTTTGCATATGAACGTTAATAAGCTGATACTTTTACTTGGAAAAAAATCCTATACTTGTCAAAGGCCAAATAAGAACAAAGCCCAAGAAAAAAGAAAAAACAAAACAGAACAAACGAAGTAATAGAACACTCGCATTGATTCACGTTAATAGGGTTCTATTTGTGTAATATCACAGACACTACACGTGATATTTTTTTTTCTGTGGTGATAGGTACAATAAATTGTATTATAACAAGTTTTGGTGGTTAGAGGCTGAATCAAACTCTAGCAATGAACTTATGCAGTACAATGCGGGTTCGTTAGTTTGTTCACTAACTTTTACGTTATGCTAATGCACGGATTGTCATGAAATTTTGTGTGCGTGTTGTTTGGGTTTTAAGTACTAACTGTACCCAGGGATTCATTCGCGTGAAAAACAGATGTACCTACTGTAATGTAATGAATCGCGAGCTATTCTCAATAGGAAAAAATAATTGAAAACGAACTTTAAATATACTATTCATACTTGAACGTAATAATTAATCCTGGAACGTCAAATGAGAGAAAAAATTGTTTAATTTAAAGTTATTTTTCTCTCATTTGACGTTCAACTTGTATCTAATTAAATACATCTATATCTATATCTATATATATTGGTATATTTGTTTTCCAAGGCAGGCTTAACAAAATTCAGTAACTCGATGAACACGGAAAATAAAGAAATTTTACGCAAGTACGGTTGCAAAATTTGAATAAAAACAAATTATGAGGTCTCCTATCTTGCTCACAGGCACGTTATTGGTTTATTAAATTTGGATCAAACTTATTAATTTTTATTGTGTTTAGTCAACCATAATTTATATGCGGTAAAAGTATTTTTCCATTTCTTGCTATTTATAAACATCAAAGCTGTTGATATTCAACAACCAAAGGTCGGTTATTTTTAGCGACTTACATGTGGGTAGGTAGTTATTAAATTTATTAATTGTCAGCATTCAAAGGAATTCCGCGTCTCAAAAGGAAAAGGGGTATTGTGAAGGTTCTCTGTGTTTCTGCTTATTTGTCTGTTAAGCTCGTCTCAGGAACACGAACATAGTTTCGGTACAAAGTGGAATATAAAAAAGAGATGCAAAAACGTTGAAATTTTGCGCGGTATTTTCCCTTCAGATGACTTAAGCGTAGAATTTAGCCTAACGTAAGTCTTATAATGCACTATTAAAAATGTCTAAAGGGGGCAGTGCTTTTAAGTATTAAGTTGAAATTCAAGTATTTAAGAGTACACCAAGATTGGTTTTCATGCAAGACAATATTAGACATAAAAGATATCTGGAAACGGAGTTATATGTTACGGAGATCTCGCTTCGTCTATGAGTGGGCTTAATAGTAAATCTTAATATATATAATTTACGGCCAAAAGCGGGTCAAACTACAGAATATAAGAATTAAAATCGAATAGCAAATCATAACCTTGATGTACTGTTCACCATAGATAGTGTCTCGCTACAAATCTTTGTTAAATTAAGAAGATTAATTATTTAAGCTCTTTGTTGTGTTGTAATGTATTCTAGTTCAAGTTACTTTTTACGCGTGTAAATGACGTCAATAAATAAATGTTTTCATAAAACAATGTGCATGATCAAATATGTAGGTATAATCTTACAACCACATACAGTATTAATTAATGTAGCGGTAAGCTGCTTCTTAATGTATAGTCTAAGGTATGAACGTAAGAATGAAACCTCATAATATATTCATTTCGAATAATAATACCTAATTGTTCCATTTTGTGCAACGTGTGTAGTATTCGTTGGTGTTTAATTGGCATAGAGTTCTAATAATTTGATGGTACAAATACGAAAAAGTATGATTTATAGTTACAAAGAAATTTCATCAAGATAGCTATCAAATAGTGAGAGTGCAAATGCACAAATGCAAATTGCAGTAAAATTACTAAAGTTGTTCTAAAAGAATGGACTGCAATGACACATAATGACGAGTTTAAATCGGTTATTGATAAAAATATGTGTTTCTTTTGTGTATGTAGCGCTCTATACGAATATTTTCTCTCATTGCGGTAACGTATTATTATTGCTATATGTATTTACTTTCATTGCATTTCATTTCATTTCATTTTAGACTAAGTTTGGTCGTTTACGCCCCAACAAAACTGTTTTTGTAATCACAAGAACAGGAAATATGAGCTTTTCTAATAACGAAAGAGGTTTTAAGGGAAAATGGATCCAGTTTTTTTTTATTAATAATAATATTCGATCATAGTAGCCAACCGTACCTGTAGAAATTATTAGGTCTTATACCAAGTCAAAATAACTTTTCAGATAGAGCGATTAAGTCTAATTTCAATAAATAAACATGTTTAATTTATAACTCAAAGAGTTTTTTTTTTGGAAATTATTTCTAATATATTATGTACCTATACTTTTGTTGCAATAAGCTTTTATTTGCTTTTATTGGTCGTTGTCTAAATAACTAAGTATATTTCAATCTTTAAAATGATCTCACTGATTATGATGCAGTAATCAAACAGCCGTATCTTAGACTATACATTAACCGGAAATGGTATGCTGCCATTATGTTGTAACCATAGTTATGAATTGTATTATGAGTATATTATTATTGTATTGTTAAGACGACCTCGATAGCACAGTGTTTTATATAACGAAGAGCGGAAGGTCCCAGGTTAATTTCCTGATCGCGTCGATTACATTGACTCAGGTCGTCACTTGGCGCGCCAAGTTTAGTAAATACAAGGAAAAGTCTTTCTCAGTACAAAACAAGTTGTCCATGACTTTAAAGTTCATTGACCTTGTATCTGCTGATATTAAATGATCATATTCATCAAATTTTTCTCGTATGAGAAATATTTCTAATAGCACAGCGTACTGACATTGTCAGCCAATCAGCTGGTATAAAGATGAAATTTATCGATTTGGACATTTGAAAAAAGATCGATAAAAATTTCTCGCGAGGGACATCTTGGGCGTCATACTGTCTGTCATGTCGTAAAAAAAACCTTAATAAGTCACTTGTCTTTTTTTCTTAAAATTCTATGTGTAAAAAAATTTGTAGTAATAGTATAGTAAAATCTGATGTTTTTTATTCGGTTACAAAAGTTAACCTTTGTGTTGTGACGTAACAAAAGTAAAAAATTAAAGAGGAGAAGGTAAATCATGTTTAGGAACTGCCATTATTTTTTTAAGGCCTTAATACACAATTTTATTTTTTTCTCCCTTTCCCTAACACCCTTCCTTGAATAAGATTGAACGAACTACGCAATTTTGCCATGAAAAATATCGTTACCAGTTTTTAAATAAATATACGTGCTTGTAGCGCGATAGCGACCGCGGTTCTAAAACGATAACGAAAGTAAAGCTATTCACATCTCAGTCCGTTGAAGGATGAGTGACCATGGCCAACGAGCTTGTTAAGCATTTGCTCCCGGCTAATCTATAATATAAAAATGAATCGCAAAATGTGTTGGTAAGCGCATAACTCTACAACGCCTGGACCGATTTTGACAATTCTTTTTTTTAAACGTTTGCTAAAGTCCAGGGATGGTTTTTACGGCGAGAATTGCAAAAATTCGAATAATTGCAAAGGAAAAAAAAGACAGCCCTTTTCTTTTTCCGATACAAACGTTGTAGAGTCAAGCCACATTCCTAATCTTTTTGACAGGGCGAAGTCTGTCGGGTCAGCTAGTATTTAATAAAATTATTAACAAAATAAACAGTACACCGGACTGTGAAGTAAACATGTAAAAATGTACTGAAGATCATAAAATAAAGTCTACGATAAGTATGTAGTTCTAAACGATCAACAGAGGGCACTTACCGGATGCTAAAAGGTGTAAATATCTTTGGGACTTTCTTTAAGCTTCATACTGTTTTGCTCTTTTATCTTCAGCTCTACCTAGATAGGCTAAGTTAGTACTTAACCCCTTGGCGACTTGTAGAAAGTAACTAAAGCACTTGTGTTACAGAAATTAGACACTGTGATGGTAACACAATACCCAGATCCAACATTAAAAAGTTAGTGTTCCAAATCGAACCTGGGGCCTCAGTAACAGCGCGACGCCAAAGACCTGACCTCTCGCCTGCCGTCTACGGAAGACTTCTTCTTTTGGTCTGGTCTGAGGCCATTTGGTAGCTGGAGGACATCTAGCAAGAAGGTTGGTCTCTTGTCTTACTTATATCCCTCTACCAATGCGGAATGCAGGCCTACTATTAAAAATTAAACGGCAAACGAAAGTGTGGAAGATATATCGAAACATTGAGATAATGAAATAAGACAGTTCTTAGATAACTAATAAGACTAAATATAGAGCTAGGTCAGCTTAATAGTTCAAGGGAAAATCTTATGGCACGTGTATGCCGCTAACATTATGGATGGGCAAAAACTTGGGGAGTCCTTGACAGCAAATAACTAGTTCGGGCAGTTTATATACAGGCTAGAGGCGGGCAATTGGTGAGCTGAGGCCCAATCTGGTACGACCGGATTTGGTTTCGAACACGATACCATCGTGGTATTCAGGATCAAATATCGGTATCAAGCTGCTTACAAGTTTCGGAGTATCTGAGCGATTGTTAACCAATTATTAAGGCATGTCATGTGTATGCGTCGTAGTAAAGGTTAGAAACTGAAGAGTTTGGTATAGAATTTAAGCCTTATTAAATTAAGTTAACGGCTTAAAACGCGACAACATATTTAAGTAGTTAATACATTTTTAATTAATCAGGTTGTGCCGCGATGGCTGTGAAGCGATGGCTGGCACATACGTCATGCTTGTGAACAGGTGCCATCTTTGGGGAATGGTCTGCTCCAGCTTATCTTTTAAAATAAAATAATACTTCATGCTTTTTTCACTCATCAAAATAAACCTATATGACTTGGTCCAAAGTGTACACATAGCTATAAGTTTGATACTGCTACTGTAACTTATCTGCTGAGTTTCTTACCGGTGTCTTCTCGGTAGATATAGGTTCCGAACCGGAAGTAGAATCACTTTGCATTGTATTCAATGACGATTCAAAAGTGTTACATGTAACCTACTTGAATAAAGAAATATTTGAGTTCGAGTTTGAGTTTGCCCACGGTTTGTGCAACCTCACCGAAACGGGCAGTAAGTATTAACTACCTACTAAAAATATCATCGCGTAGGAGCTTTGATGGTTTGTTTGTTTGCTTGTTTGAGCGCGCTAATCTTAGGATCTACCGGTTCGAATTTAATTATTTTTGTCTAGGATAGTCCATTTACCTAGGAATGGTTTAGACTATATAACATCGTGATGCGATATAAAGCAAAGAATCTGTGGAAAGCGTGGGAAAAAGGGGACTGACGCGTGTGAAGCCGCTAGCAACACGTAATATAATATACATATTTCTTATAATATCATATCTATGTTATATGTATCATATAATGGATATTCATTTAATGAGATGATGAACTGTGACAACTTCTGATAAATTAAGTCCTATTCTACATATTGTAGTAGTATAATAATATAATATAATATAATATAATATAGTGTTGTAGTATAATATAGTAGTAGAACTTATTAAGCGATTTTATTATTTTAATAGTACTATACGCCGTACTAGCGAACTTTAAATATTAGAAACAGTTGATAACGGTTGATACAGCAGAAAAATTTCATCGCCTACGCCTTGCGGTTAGCTCAGTTGGTAAGAGCAGCACGCGCGATACGTGAAGGTCGTGGGTTCAATTCCCGCACCGCAAGGGGAGATAAAAAAATTATGTTTCTAATATATAGAACTTATTAAGGTTCTCGTAGCGACAACGGTTCGAAAACGACAATGAAGTTATTCACGCGGCGGTTCGGAATCGGGCGGGTAATTATTCCAACCGAATATGACATGTCTCTTTTTTATATTCACGTACCTAAGTTATAAATAATAAATGAGAGCCTTTTAGTTATTCAAGTAACGAAAATACATTATTTCGTTGTTTGCCTCCGAAATGTGTCAAGGTCTCCAAATAATAATTTGTAATGCTTGTTAGCTTATTATGGAAATATATCTATACAGTGCCTTGGGCTACTTAACATACCTATCATAAAGTAATTTCTATATCTACCTTTTTCATTATAACAGTACACAAATTTGTATCCTCATTGGTTTCTTTTGGTATGTAGTAACGATGGTATCAGACGACGGACAATAACTAGGTAAAATTATCGAATTGAAGGATCTACCATTAAAATTGGTAATAGATGCCGCCTATTCCTAAAATTGCATTTGTTTCATGATTTACAGATGTAATCATAAAAATCACAGTCCATGAAACCCGTTTTAGAAAAATAAAATAAATAAACAAACTCTACAGATTCATAACATTCGTTTAGATAAAAACTTTAAGAGAGGCAGGGCAAAGCGATTTATCGCTCGAACTGGAGCAGCGACTGGTGAAATACCTCCACCTTATAGAAGACCGCAGCCAAATAACAATCACTCCGGTGTTGTTGTGTTCCTGCATGTGAGTAAGGTTTCCAGACTTCTTGGGGGTGCTACATTAGTAGCAGGGGTCAAGCCTTCAAGGTAAGGGCGACAACTAGTAACAGTTTTACTATGCTATACTTTTCGCCCTTAAGCTAGGAACTCATTACCACTTAACATCAGGTGGGATGAGGTCAATCTTGGAGTGCATTATAAAAAAAAACAAAGCTATAAAGTTTCTTGTCGGCATCTGCTTTGTTAGTTATAAGTTGACCACCAATCCAGATGTACTCAAATAAATGTACCTTATATTATACAGACGATTCATAAATAATAGATACTGATTAATTCCCGGCTCAAATATTTGAGAAACGTGCCGTTCTAATTACAGTTAAGAATAAATTATGCGAGTCGTAATCTAAAACCGACCGACGGGCGACTAATGACAGCTATATGGAACGGTATTATTTAACGACTCGTAGTCGGTTGGAGAAAAACGGATAGTCATTTTTGACACAACGAATCGTAAAATATTGGAACCGGACATTAAAGTAATTTAGATGAATAAAATAATTTAGAAGTTTGATTTGTATTTCTATTTACGCAGCATCTCTACAGCAAAAACTTCATTTCTGTCTGACCCGTTTGTATGCAAAATTAATGAACTAAAAACGAGATATCTCGGAATATCGTTAGTTAAAAAAATATTTTATCCTTAGTACTTATATTGAGGCGTCTTTGAAAAATGAATGAATTTAAAAATGAGATGAATTCACCATTATACCTCTCTCTTGATTATTCGTCAAAGGCTGTGGCAGATTCTACGCGAAAATGATCTTCTGTTTTGATTATAAAGCATTGTCTGACCTGCAAATAATATGATAATAAAACAAGACAATGCCGTTCTAAATTATTTATTTGCTATTGTCTGTCTCTATGTTGTTTTATATTTATTTTACATCCTTTATTTATTCTTCAGAAATATTCTGAGACTAAAATTATTTAGCACTGAAATATATAGACTGACCAGCTGTGCCCGCGACTTCGTTCGCGTGGACTACATCCTTTCATGGTCGGTTTTACCCCTATCTCCCATAATATTCGAAACAAAAAGTAGTCTATATTTTAATAGATCTATATTTGTGCCAACTTTCATATCTCTAACTTAAAAAATAAACATTTTCCCATATAAACTTTCAAAGGTGGCATTACCCCCCCCCTCCCCCCTTACTTTCTAACAAAAAGTAGCCTATGTCCGTTCTTGAGGTTCAACGTATACTTATGCCAAATTTCATCAAAATCAGTTGAGAGGTTTAAGCGGGAAAGCGTAACAGACAGACAGACAGACAGACAGACAGACAGACGGACAGAGTTACTTTCGCATTAATAATATTAGTAGGGATTAGTAGGGATAAACTACGTTGTTCTTATTTTTTTTGTTATGCTCTTGGTATTGTTAGCAGTGACATGCTGTTGCCTGATTTTATATTTAAAAACTTAATTGTTAAGTACAGAAAAAATATTATGACGAATACCATTGGTATTCTTTTTTTGTATTAGAGGAAGGAGTAGGTTCATACGCCTATTTATCTATATAGCATTATTTAGGCAATGAGAGTTGTGTGTGTATGTTCATATTGTAGTTTGAAGATATAACAGATATGATAAGTTAATCGTAATTATTTATCAAATGTCACTGACGAGAAAGAAAAATGTTTAAACGCTAATTTATTCATACATTCCGTCCTTTATTTATTACTCACAGCCGCAACTTATCCTTAACCTTTTCAAACAAAAACCTTCATGGACCGAATATTTCTTTACGGATGCAAAAAAAATGTTCTCAATATTTACTGAACAAGAGCACAAACAATTAATAAACCTTCACAATTCCTCTGGCAAGATTCACAGCTGTTACTTTTTTAAATTAAATGATACATTCAAATAGGCAGCTGTATGTATTTATTTTATATTGTATCTAAGGAATAAAATGCTTTGCAAATAAACAAGCAAATTAGCTTCTGAATAATTTTGTTCAGTTCATTAAGCCTTTTTATTGGTAGTATTTTTGTAATTTGTATGAATAGCTGCAATTTGGCAAATAACATTATTATCTACTCCTGTGGATAGACTTCCTCCGATGGGGTATTTGACGTAGTTAGCATATTATATAGTTATAACTATACCATTACATAATAATGTTTTTCGATTATAAATACACCAACTTATAGCACATCAAATAAGTAAAGATCGGAGAACAATTTTTTATGAAATTTTTAACGGCGTTACCTATAAGGTTTCAAATTTTGAATTTATTTTGCTTGCTACTTCTAAATTGACTCAGTATAAAATATTAGTGTCCATGTTAAAATACGTAATAAAAGCACTTACAATTGTTTTATTTCCTTTTCACCACAGCAGTATTAATCCGTTTTAAACGGTTAGTCACTTCACGAACTCGAGTGAAATGTCAAACGTGCGCGAAATGGTTTACGCGTGCGCCCGCGCCGTAGCTCAAACAAACATTGGCCAAACTATACAACAACATTGCAGATTGTTACACCACTAAGAGCTATTACCTACTATTGAAAACGTCTATTCGAATTTTTAGGGAGCATTTTGTGCATGTGAATTAAAAGCTTCTTTTCGGTTAATTTTAAGGCGTAAATTCGGCACCCGACAGGTGATTTGAATTTTAGCATTTTTAGACTATATCCAAAGTTTTTGGGATCCCTGGCAAATTTAATTAAGTGGTTATTTTATCCATGTAAGCTTTTAATTTAACGCGTGTCGTGTCTAGGGGCGTACATGTGTATTGAGAGTATGAGAGTATAAAAGCATCGAAATCCAGTTTTAGTTACGCATAAACAATTCTAGGAACATTTTTTGGCAAAAAATACGACTTACATATAATTTAGGCGCCACTTACTCAAACCACTCGGGTAGGATCTCAATTCCATATTTGTTTGGAGGATGTATGTATGATAAGTAGAAATTAAAATCGTATAGTTGGCCCGGGAGATTTTGTTTTATTTTATAGTTAGAGTTCAATTCAGGTAAACAGTCATACGAATTTGTGGTGAATATTCAAAGATTTTTCCCGCAGCCAATGCAGTTCAATTAAGGTACCTGTAACAAGTTACCAATGTGCTACGTCGAAAAACTAATTTAATAAAAAAAAATATTGTCATACAAATTTAAACTAAACTAACAATGAGGGTGTTCCCGCATAAAATATCCACTAGATGGCGGTACGTCGACGTGAGGTCAAACTGTTATTTGATTGGTGATTTAAATGTCATGGTGACATGTCATGTAAACCATAACCAATCACGTAGCAGTTGGACCCCACGCCTAACTATCGCCATCTAGTGGATTTTTCGTACGTAAACGCCCTCATTGGCCGATTGAAATTAAATAAACGACAATATTATAGTTCCTATACCTTGTAGTTCAATACTTTTAATAAGTATGCTCGCATCCTCGCAATAATGCTGTAGTGGCAACGAAAAACGCTAGTCGGCCATTTTTAGGGTTCCGTAGCCGAATGGCAAAAAATGGAACCCTTATGGATTCATCATGTCTGTCCGTCCGTATGTCACAGCAACTTTTTACCGTCACAATAAAAGCTATGGAAACTTTGTAAGATGTATTCGGTAAACCGCATTAAAATACCGCAAATATAGAAAAAAAAAACAATACATTTTTGGGGGACTTAGAAATGAAACTCAATTTTTTTTCATCAAACCCTTCAAATCAAAGGCTTCCGGCGACTGACACCACCAAGTACTGGAACCGCGGTGCCAGTACCGAGGCATACGCGTGGGGTATCTATGCAAAATTTGGTTCGAACGAGATTTAGTAAGTACGTTTTTTTAATACGTCATAAATCGTAAAACGCAATTTATTTTAAAATTTATATCAAAAATACTAGTTTTGCAGGGTAAATAATTAATTGCATGTCTCTCTTTAATTCGTCGACCATTAAAATGATCTTATTTACCTTGCATACTGACCGTGTTTAATTTTATTTTATTTATTTATTTTAAAAACTTTATTGCACAAAATAAAAAGTACAAAAGGCGGACTTAATGCTAGAAGCATTCTCTACCAGTCAACCGTTGTTTAAATCGTTTAATCGATGAAAATATTTGTTCAACATGCAGCTAATTATGTTAAATCTGCATACGAATTCATAAATCGTGCATAATGGTCCAGTGGGATTTGTTATTTATTAAAATTATTATCTTAATCCGTTTTCAATTAAGTAAGATTTATTTTTTACTTTTTTTCACCTGATTACACGTTTTGGCCAATCCCGATGAATGAGCACAATCTTTACGATGTTAAACATAAGAAAACATTTTTACTTCTATACCTATTTCATAATATTTGTTTTAAATTTTTTCGTTATTAGAAATAAATAATACGGAAAAATAAACGTGTGCAGATCATAATACCTTCAGGATGAATAACAAATGAGAATTGGCTTAAGCGACGATTTAGCCTTTGTTGATAGGGAAGTTATTGGACGAGACGGTAAGATTTTGTTTTCTATCAAAAGCATTGCTATATTTACGCGGCTTAATGAATTCCAGATTTCATCTCGATCTTCCATTCGGTAAATTCCCTTTACAGAGGAGAGCTCCAATAAGGACTTGAAGTTGGCCATTTGCAAATTGCGCAACTGTTCACAATTATGTTTCCGAAGTAGGTATTAGACTTGCAAATTTACGATATAGATCAGAGATTGGAACCTTCTTACCTGAAGTAGCTTTTAAGCAGTGATTTATGAAGATAAATAAAGCTTTGATTGAGGTTTCCCAAACCTTTTAACTTCGTATGAGTTTCCTTACATTTAAAGTACCTACTAAAACTCTTCTGTAGTAAATTTATTCTGTTTGTTTTCGGAACTGCCATATTTTTAAGAAGCTGGACCACATCGATTGAGTCTTAGCATTTGCAAGCTAAAAAAAAGTGTCTTTTATTCAATTAAGGCAGCCAAAAAACGCATGCAATTGGTTTTTTAAATAAAACTTTGCTTTTGCAAAACTCAACACCCCTGTAGTGTAATATGAAACTATTAAATATACAGTTTTAAATTACACTACAGAGTAAAATGATCATAAAAAACAATTTCATACCAAGCAAGTAAGAACTTGCTTCACATAATGTCCATAGCGGATTTGAATTCGAAAACTGTATATACTGTTTCTTGAAGAGAGCTGATGATTTTCAAACGTCTGAGCAACTTTTTCAAAGACTTAAAATGGCTACGAAGCCGCATCTACAGATAAGTACTTTATGAGCAAGCCGCGCACATAATTTATCTGCATCAAATATTCGGGTCGAATATTCCGCCTTCGCCTTCATTTTTTTGTCCGGTATAAATTTATTGACTCGGTTCACAAACAATCACATCCCATTGAGCGTACAGGAAATTACGTAAATCTGTACACTTGCTCCGATTTTAGTACAGAAGAGTTTCGCCACAGAAATAGTATCTCCAACATTACGAAAATGTTGCTTTGGTTGCTACAGATACTTAAATAGTGCCGTATACATACATAATAGTAGCTGTACCTGCTCTAACATAATAGACTCCGGTGCCTTTCCATGGCCTTCAACAACAGCATAGCGTTGTACCCAGCATCCACTGGACTAAACGAAATAGCGATTGGTAATTATTTGTTGTTGGTTTCGATATTACGATTGCTTAAGTAAAAGTTGGCTTAGTATGTTTCCGGATACGCATAGGGTTTCGTAGTCCGAACATCTTTACCAATAGTTTATAGCGTCGGCTTATTGCAAGCAATCATTAAAGAGCATAGCATTGATTTCGAGAATTTTTAGTGAAGTATGGACAGATAATGTTAATTTACAAATACATTAAAGGACAATGATTACTTTTTAAAAATAAAATGTCGAAAACTATGTTTATAAACGGTTTTTGCTTATAAATATGATAGATGGAAATTTAGTGATTTTTGTGGTCCCCACGGCCAATTTCATTGTATCAATATCAGCACTTAATGATTTTTCGCAATTAATTACCTACTTCAGCCCACGTGGCAGCAACTTATCTCTGGAACCATTGAACAGATTTTGTAAATTTGGACTTTTACATGTGAGTACATGTATACTTTTTTCGTTGGATGACCGTTACCTTCTCGTTAGTAAATAAAAGATTGCGTGTGATAATTTCATAATTAATTTGATCATTTATGTTACCTTCTGCCAATATTTTGACATTTCTAAAACCGATAATTTGCCTGTATTAATAATCCCAAGTATGAAATAGTGGACATGAGAAAATCGAAAGGAGATAGATTACTTTAATTTTGAAATAATATAGTAAAATAAATGTGTGTAGTACAATTTAGTACTTAATGAACATAGGTACTTTCATAAGTCGCTGGTGGTTTGCTTCAGAGTTATAATAATAAATCTACCTGTGATTTATATATAAAAATACCGGCCAGGTGCGAGTCGGACTCTCCCATTAAGGGTTCCGTAGCAGTAAGTAGCATTATATAGAAGTTTTGACATATTAAAATAAAATACTTTCTTGATCTCCTTCAAACCAAATTACGGTGAAAGTTTGCATGTTAATGTACATCTTAAATTTTTTAGTTTTATCATTATCTTATTTTAAAAGTTACAGGATGGGGGCACATTTTATCACTTTGCAAGCGTCTCTCACGCAAACTATTAAATATAGAAACCTCAATTTCATTTTTGCAGACCTATCCGTATATACCCTACACGTATTGGTTTGAAAAAAAAATGCTGTTTACAGAATACATCTACATACTAAGTTTGAACAGTGTAGGTCTTAAAGTTTCGAAACTATTTTCGAAAAAATTTTTATCAAAGCCAATATTGGCTTTGATAGACGGACAGACAAACAGACAGACATGACAAACCTTTGGGGTTCCGTTTTCGCCATTTGGCTACGGAAGCCTAAGAATAAGGATCTATGTTTTGATATGTTGCTTTTTTTTAAAACAAGGTTGTGCAAGATAAAATTACCTATTCATTTTATGACCTAAAACTAACATTCAGCCTTTGTGTGGTGAACCATATACAAATTTGGCCAACTGTAACTTAAATGTTTTCACCAAAACCTGATAAACGCATGTTACAATTATTGATGGGAACTTAAAATGCTTCAAATAAATTAGATAACGTAATTGGTTAGTTAATCAAGCGAACATTAGTTTGTTAAAGCTAACATAACGAAATGACTGACACGCTCGAATTGAAACGATTTTCAGTGACAGCTTTTACGAGTGCGTTGAATTAATTAAGCCACCATTAATTAAAATGTTGGAATATTGTAAAATTAATATTGTAAATTAACATTTTGTATTTGATTTCATTTAATAAATTAGTGATTAAAGCTAATGAGTTATAATAACTTCCTTTAGCTTTTAAATGAGTCTTACAAAACATTACATCGGCGTGTAAATGTCTTAGTGCTTTAATTTCCCTGGTCACCCAGACTCAATATTTGATATTGTGAAACTAAATGATGATTGACCTTTATTTCATACTTCATTTTTGATTGACTGGCCAATTAGTAGCTACTTACCATCGTCAATTCAATAAGATAAGGTCTCGGTACACCATACACAGCACCTCCCCAACGCATTCAAAACTTGCATCTCAAATTAAACCATTAAGTTGTAAGTTGTACAATAGATTTTGCAATATTCATATGAAAAAGCAAACGATCAGCTGTTAGTGCGCTGACCGCGTCTTTATGGCGCGCTGACGGCGTGCTTACAGCGAGCTGACTACGTGCTTACGCAAGGACTCAGCAAGTCATAGTCATAGTCATAGCTTACATCTCGCGGCCGGTGTGCGGGCTATGAGCTTGCACCTTGTGGCCGGCGCCGCGCAGGTCCACCGGGGCATTTTAGTGAGTATTCCTGCCCGTCTAAGGGCACGCCGTGACCTCCCTCAGGCGACGGTACGGTGCGTCAATCCATTTCCCCTCGCTCAAAAAAAAGAGGCTGTGAGCTTGTACCTTGCGGATGACACGTAGCTAGCGCGCTGACGGCTAGTCGTAACCTTAATTCTAGCTGACGCTGTGTCGCAGCCGAGCCGTTGCCGTGTTGGTATAGTGCGCTATGACCATAAGGAAGCATACCTTTCCATATTTAGTTCCAAAAGTAAATTTCATAAGTTCCGATAATAAAACACTGTTTTGTTTAAACAATTTATTACTTCAAGCGTTAATTAATCTAAACACTACAACAAGTATCACATTTCGTTTTTATTACAATCCGACAAGTTTAATAATAACAAAAGTATTGTACTTGATAATGTCATTAAGCTAAAGGACATTATTTGGACGGGTCTTATAATTAATTGTTACACATTCATTTGTTCATATCACAAGTCTACATGGTATATACTCACTATTCTTATTAAGAAAGTATAAATAAATGAAATCAGTTAGTTTGAAAAAAGTTTAAAAGCTGCAAGGAACTTTTTATTAGTAAGACTTAAAAGAAATGGAGGCATTGTTTTCAAGACCAAACAGTTAAGTGGTTTTGATTTAGGTAAAGCATTCTGTTTTGTTCCTTAAATTTAATACAGTTCCAAAGAATATTCTTCTGAAAATATGCTCTGTTCGAAAGGTTTTTAAAAAACAAAATGTATTTTGCTTGCGACAACGAAAAGAAAAGCATAAAAAATTAAAGAGCAGGTCGGAACGTAATTCCCTCGTTTTAAAAACTTTTTTTTATATTCGTGAAAGATCCGTCCCTCTTCAACACATTTTGACACTTCTCGAACATATTTAAACATGCAACTTCCATTTAAAATGTTAAACTTTATTCAATTCAAGTGTACTCGATTCAAATATTCGTACACATCTATTCGATGGCGATTTATTAAATGTCAATAAATTAATTATATTTTATTATTAATTATCTTGTCTTTCTTTAATTTACGCAATGATTCCTAGTAATTATAGATATTAATAGGCTTAAGTGTTATTAGTAAAACGGTATTTAAAACGTTCTACTACAGAATTAATAACTATTTCATCAGAAGACCAAATAATTAATTCAATTTTTCGCTTTGAAGCTACGAACGTTTTCATAAAAGACATGATGAAAAATAAACAAACAAAGATTAACGTTAATTATACTAAACACTTACTTTATTTAATATTTTGTCTTTGAGACTTAACCTAAAACTTATCGAATTAATTCTAGTCGTTAAAAATATAATGCTTCGCATGCGAGGAATTTAAATAAAGGTACGAGTCAAAAATATATTTTTCTGTTTCTGTGTGTAATATTTGTGCTTAAATGTACACAACGAAAACTCCATTGTTTACATGTGTTTTCTCACTATGATTCCGAATCATATACGATAATTTGCTCATCTTCTATTAACATTAAAAAAGGCTTTCAATACAGCATACATATAATACTGTTCACTGATGATTTTATTTCGAAACAGTGGCTATGTTATTTGTTACCGATTAAGTAAAATATGTTACACGAAGTCATCATAAAGCAGGCATTAGATTTAATTAATTGATGTCAATAAGTAATTATTTATAAGAGTTTAAAAATAACATAAATACAAAACAATGTCAGATCATTAAAAGCAGTCAAGTCTAAAGTCTGAAACTATAATTACCTATGGCTTTTTTTAGTACATATACCTAAATACACTTAGCTTTAGAAAAAATAATGTCAAGATCAAAATAACATATTGTTTGCTTGGTTATGGATTCAAACGTTGCGTGTTCTGATCAGTACCTATCACGGAAAATAAAAAACAAGTGTGTTAATGGATACTAGCAAAGTCAAAGCACTAGGACCTACTACTTGTTTTCGTTCGATGTTGAAGCAAGAACAAAAAGTTTACAGCTTACTGAATATTCGTTTGTAAGAAATTTCGTAATTTGTATGAACAAAATTATTTTCCAATTTTCTTAGGGCTAACTCACCGGTTCCGTTCGTATTTTTTTCCGTAATCAGTATTGTCGTAAAAGTTTAAAAATAAAAATACATTTAATTGGAAGCCTGATAACGTAGATACTTTATTTGCGCCTGTTTTTTAGTGGCCACTTGGATTTATTTGTCTATTTTTAGCAAAATTCGAATTTTAATTTAGACTTATCATGTATACATGATGATACTTTGAATAGTGGTAATAAAATGCATCTATTTAATACACAACAGTTGCAGGTAACGCTCCTGCTGAGAAATGGGGCCTTTTTTGTGAGGTATTTAAGTTTGTAATCTACAAACAGGCTGTGGCCGACCATTTGCATACTCCATAAACTTAGCTTTGAGTTGAAGAGACAAGGCAAGGCTAAATAATAGTCATTTAATTAACGTAGTCGCTATTTCCGTCAGTCTTTGCTGGAATTCACTGAAAGCAATTTGAACGCTGCGTTAATTTGTTTATTTATTGACCTTTTTGCCATGTGGTTCGATTACCTTCGTTAGATATAAATTGAATACACCGAATTATTATTCATTTGATGAATGAGATTAATTCAAGCCTTTGTTGGGTTACCACGAACGCTACACAGCAACAAGTACTTGTTTACTTGAATACTTGCTTTGAGCAATTCAACGCAATGTAATGAAACACGCTGACACTCTTGGTTTGCTAAATACTTCTAGTTAATTAACTGAAAGAAAACATTTGCTTGTACGTGTTTTAGTACCTTTCTTTTCCAAAAGTGCCTGGATTGATAAAAAGTAAAAACTACGATGGAATAATTTCAAAAAGGAAAGGGAAAAGAAGACCTCTTAAAAAGAAACAGACGCACATAAGAGCATACAAGCGCCTTGCAGATTAAATTAATTCATAAATTCACCTTGTACTAAAAATAAGACGCGCTTAATCTAAGAACCTGCTAGTTTAAAACCTTGGTTCAAAATCCACAACATGCTCAAACAGCTGTTCCATTTACTATCAATGTTGCATTCGCTGTCGCTTCCAAAATGACATTTTCGCCGAATTTTGCTAACATATTGCTGATGGATACGTAGGAACCAGCGAAGAGGGCAACCAAAGAGATTAGTCCGATGAAGATGTTCTTAAACAAGATCCAGTTGCAGAAGCCTAGTCCTCGGTCCCAATTGTGAACTGTATCAACAATGGCTGGCGTTAAGAGGCCGAGGCTGGAGAGGAAGATAGCTCCACAGAGGCTGATGAAGAGCTCCAAGTCGGGGAACGCAGCCGCAAGAGCCACTGTAAAAAACAATATTAACATGTTCAAAATTTCCAAAAAACGTCCAGTCACTGAGTATAAGCCTCAACGCAACTATGAACCATCGATAGATAGAAATATTTAGTTGTTGAGTTAAAAGATAACTCTTTTATTGGAATAGGTCTTTCTATTTTAAAGTTTAAAAAATAAGAATAATGTATTAGAATCCACAGCCTCATTTACTAAATAATTTTACACTTTGCTGATCTTTAGCAATAGACTGGCACTATAAAGGTTGATTTACTAAAAACGACAAGGTTCCAAAAATTTTGGTAAATTCACAAAAATGGATACAGTTCAGTTATGACTGTTAATCAAATAAATGAATAGAGAAAATGAACGGATGCTTATTATTTAATTATTCATGAATCACTGGCAAAAATTGCATGAAGCTTAATGTAGGTGTCTACGATTTAGAAATACAAATGTAAGTAACAATAGTATTATAGTATTTACAGTATATACTTCAGCCATTTTCTTCCACTGTAGGGTACATGCAAACATCTAAATTAGGAAATTACCACACGGGCCCAATAGGCACAAGTTGATGGAAGGGAAGCTACCAACCTTAATCTCAAATGTTTTGAGGCTGCCTGCTTAAGGACCCTTAGAAGCATGGAGATATTTGTGATGAAGAGAAGTCTTACCGACTTTTATCACAAACATCTCCTTGCTTCTGTGAATATCCAATCTATATCTATCCAATACTGGACAGCATTAACGATAGCTAAACCTTTGGCATCACTTCCGAACCGTTCCGTTACAAAAACTGGTCTTGACTAAGTTATTCAAGTTACCTGAACCAACTACTGTAGCAGTCCTGATGGTGATCTGGGTGATGTTATGATATCGCACCGCAACCTTATCTTGAAGCTGTCTCCATATCATCTCCATGGGTACGTAGAACTGCAGGCTGTATGTGAATAGGATCGCTAATGCCATAAGGATCTTAGCGCTTTGAGCAAGCCTGAAATTGAAGAAGTTGTTTATAAAAAGTATTGAGGAAAGTTTGAACTCGAGAGAACACACGAAATTAGTTTGAGAATTGAAACTCATAGGACAGCTGTCAATAAATAATCTGATTTGTCTTTCAACGTGTACTCGAGGAGCTTCCTTAGATGCACAACATTTTCTTAAGTTGAGATTTTAGATAAATAATGATACAAATTAGACAGTTTTAAAAGAAATGAGATATTGATCGAGTTAATAAACTTCATGAGCCAAGTATTCCTTAGTATGCTAAACAAAATGAAATAACTTTTAAGGAACATAAATCTTCAACTAACACTTCCTCTTGTGGCAGGTTCAAAGTCACACTGCCTCTGACATCATCTCCGTACTTCATGTATCCGAAGAAGCCAACGATGCCGTAGAGCGAGATGACGATAGTCATTGCCACGTTGAGCACACCAGGACAGCCGAGGAATTGCTGGGGTTTCGCCATCTCGTTCTCTACTGGCATCACCACGCCTATACCTTCCATCGCGAATATGACTGTGCTGTAAATTGATTAAGCTTTAATAGCTGTCATTATCAACAACAAATGGACATTATACATATACTTTAAAGTGGCAATTGCCACTTTCACAATTGAGACACATAGCGCGCCAGTCATCAGCCTTACTACCCTTATGGGCTGATGTCTTTGCATAAAACAAAAGCATTGGTGTCAACAGCTTTAAACTCTCATTGACAAATAAAATTTAGGATAGTTTTCCAATAAATTAATATTCTGATCTGATTGAAGGACAATTAAGCTCGAATTAGTAAACAAATCTTTTAAACAACTTTTACGTAGAAGTAAAAATACTTCTCGCGATAAATTTTATGAAATGATCATTGCTCCAATATCGAATCGCAGGTGGCTTTGCTTCGGTGCCATAGTATAAACATATGCTATATATTTAAGTTTTTTGGTGTTTTGGATTTGCTAAAATTCTAACTCTTATGTCTAATAAAAACTTATGTAATGTATCAAAAATACTAAAAAAATATATACTGACCTTATAAACAATGGCCACTGTGTGACACTGGCGACCATTTCTCTCTTAGACGGATTCGGTAGATCAGTGAAAATGTAATACATGGTGATGGCAAAGCAAATGACTAGGAATATGTTGGCAATCGCAGAGAACGGCACCAGCCACTTGAGGTTCCGTATCTGACAGATAAGCACCAACGGGACCAGAGTTAGGGCGCAGTACGTCTCTACAGATAGTTTGTATTCGGGCATGTATTCGTCTAAAACCTGGAAAGGACGAAATTTTTATTAGGAGACATAGTTTCAGTCTCTCGATAGTTTTAGCAAACTTTTGGGTTCGGCTATAGGGCGATGGAGTAGTCATGCTCATTCAAATGCCCCAGGAGTAGTGGCGCTATATTACGTTTCCTATAAATTGTTGTTTGAAACGATGGCTAGCACAGACTTGTATGTCATAATTGTGATTTTTATGATTTTTATACCGCTTTACGCCGCACTAGCGAACTTAAAATATTATAAGAAACAGAAAAATATAAGTATGTAGTTCTAAATATTTTTGGCAGAGGGCTAACGGGTTGATACAGCAAAATTTCATTGCCTACGATAACTTGCGGTTAGCTCAGTTGGAAGAGCAGCACGCGCGATACGGAAGGTTATGGGTTCGATTCCCGCACCGCAAGAGGAGAATAAATATTTTTGTTTCTTTAAAATAGTCATCTAAACAAATTCTATATTCTTCATAACTAGGCTGTTTTGAGTTGGGTCAAGTAATTTACTTATACGGTGAGTACTTGTTAATAATAGGTTTCGAGCCGAGGAGATAGCACCAAATATTGTGATTATCTCATAAAAGGAGTTCTTTTCACTGCGGATTGATAACTAACCTTAACATCAATGATGAGAATTAATAACAAATAAATTTACCACACAATTTGATTTTATCTGGTAGATATTATTCTAAAGTCTAACTTCTGTTCAGCCATTCCCATTGTTTTCACCCCATTCTGTATGAAAAAGATATTGCCTATACAAATTTCTTGCTTATTTATCTCTCTCAGAAAGTAAAAAGGCCGTTCCATAAAAATGGCGTAACAAGTAAATTGAACAGTCGCATCAGATGACAAATTGATGTCTACTATTACAATTTCTCTTTGCCAGTACACCAAGAATATATTGAAATTCCTTTTCTGACTAGGTATTAATTGGAATTCTTTTGTGTACTGTTATTTAAATTTGTAACTCCACAAAATTTAAGCAACAAATTAAATTCTTATCTTGGAGACCCATGGGAGAAAAATGGACAACTAAAACTAAATATTCACTACATTGAATTACTCTCAAAGTTTCAAGCTGCTGAATAACAAGGATTTTGGTTTGGCAGGATTTTGAACCCTAAGCAGAGTTGGATTTTATGAATTGACTAATCATTTATATTAAATATTTTAATGGATATTTAAAGAAAATAACAGAAAAAGGTCTCTCTTCGCGTATCGCGCGTGATGATCTTCCAGATGAGATTACTAAAGCTTTTGTAGTTGTTGGATTTAGTTTTTATTACAACCGCTTAACGACTAAACTTTCTTTCATAGTATTTTTTAGATAGTTATAATTTGTTTTGTTTTTTAGATAGTTTAAGGACACATTGTTATATTGAAAAGAGTAAGTGTCGAGTTTCTTGCCGGTTCTTCTCGACATGATCAACATTCCGAACACGGCGGTAGAATAGTTATTCTACCGCCGATAGTAAGTAGGTACTTTATTTGTACTGACGATTCATAAGTGCTTTTGTAAAGCTTACATGAATAAAGATATTTTCTATTCCATTGTATTCTATTTTTGGAAATAAAACCGTGTTATGATGACAATATGTTGAATGCACAAAGAGCTAAATTCTCCATTGTCAGATAAAAAAAGCCGGCAAAGTTTACTCTGTTAGAATTAAGAACGTCATTTAAATAATTTTGTTACGGGCATATTTTTATTGTAGCTTCCTTATTTTAAGCTGACTTGGGATATTAAGTACAAAATCGGGCCTAAGAAGCTAAATTACCTCTTTAAAGTTTTCGGCGATGAAGACAATGTAGACACAGAGCGCTGCCAGGTAAGTGCACGTGAGTGCATAATCTGTGAAGGTTCTGTAAAAAAAATACTGAATGTAAGAAAATGGAATACTCATCTATGATTTGCTTGCGTAGGCAAAGTATTGTTTGAACCAATATGATTATTATTATAGGTTGAAGAATTGGGTCACTTATGCTAGCAAGTCATATATTACATAAGGCATACGAGTAAACATATAAATATTGGACAACATCACATACATTGCACTGATTCTGAGGTAAGTAGCTAAAGCACTTGTGTTACAGAAATCAGAAACAACGTCGGTACCACAACACCCAGACCCGAGACACTATAAAAAAGTTCGTTTCCTATATTGACCCGACCGGGGATCGAACCGGGGACGTCAAGAGATGGCGTGACGCTGAAGTCCAGCACGCTCGCCTCTCGGCTACGGAGTGTTTACGGGTACTGATTCAGATAGAGGAAGGGCATAGCGATTTATCGCTCGAACTGGTAAAATACTTCCACCTTACAGAATACCGCAGCCAAATAACAATCATTTCGGTATTGTCGTGTTTCTGTATGTGAGTAGGTTTCCAGATCTTCTAGGGGGGTGCTACTAGTAGTAGGGGTCAAGCCTTCAAGATAAAGGCGACAAGTCCAGTAACAGCTACTATTATGATGTACTTGTCGCCCTTAAGTTAGGATCTCATTACCACTGAATAACCAACTAACAGGTGGGATGAGGTCAATTTTGAAGTGCAATATAAAAAAAAAATCTTCATTTGCATACTGTCCCTGATTTTCAACCTTTTTCACTGATTCTTCGCTCTTACTGGTAACAGCGTACCTACGCCTAAAGTCTTCCTCAGCAAAAGGGACAATCAAACACAAAATGTTTTTTCAATTTGAACCAGAAGTTCCGTGATTAGCGAGTTAAAACAAACAGCAACAAACTCTACAGCTTTATATTTTACGTGTGTAAATTTGTACTTTTATTTATTTCGACGACACATTATCCCTTTTTGGTAAGGTTTGTTAAATTAAAGCTACTATTATCAAATATATTTAGAATTAACGTTATTACAATTTGAAAATTAGCATAACCTTTTGATCACTCTAAAACATGAGCAGGACTTTCCTAGGTCGGTGTAATTCATCATAAAATTAGCCGTTACGTAGTCTCGTAAAATTGTTCCAACGAAATACTCGTTTGAAGTTATAATTGGATTGGTATTATTACTAAGCTGGTCAGCTCCCAATGGGTAAACGAACAAATCATTTCGAATGAATGGTGAATAAATTTACGAAAATAACTTATCCGGTAATATAGAATTTTGTTTTTTGTACTTCTGAAATATTAATAGATTGAGACTTAAATTGATAAAGATTTCTTTGTTTTATCTGTTCTATATATCTATCTATTAAGTACTTAGTATTACTTAGAGTTTGGAGTTTTATGTGACTTAGTTCTCGTTAGTTCGTTATTAAAAGTGACCTATTTATTATTCTTGTTCCTACGAAATTTAATCCAAGCCCAAATAGTAGTTTTTACGAGGAAGAGTATGTAACACACATCGAGACTTTTACGCTAATAATATTAGTAAGACTGTGGATTTTTTTATTTTATTTAAATGTTACATTATTGACCTAAAACAAGTGTATAGATTGTTTTAAAAATCTCCTAGCTCCATACAAGAGATAACCCACGTCTCAGTGTCATTTTTAGGAGAAAAGGCGCAACATAATGTGCTGGCACGAGAAATAATAAGTAAACGCTTGAGATTTTATGATATTGCTGAATGTTGATTTTATAATAAAGCTTTATGCGTATTAATGCATGTTACTGTACTTTTGGAATTGTGGGCAGTGACAGCGACAGAAAAAAAATGTCCGCGGCTACCCACCGTATGACACCGTCGAACTACTATGGTCTAATGCCCAATAACGATCAGCATTTTTAGTTCGTAGACAACTAAGTACCTTATCAAATTACGTGTACCGAGAAAGTAGCAACATATTATTGATTTTACGGGTTTAATGCGACAACGTACTGAGGTGTATACTAAATGATAATGCGCTCTGTAGGTAACTACAGTAAAACAGAGGAAATACGATTTTGTAAAGCTTTCAATTACCTTGCAAAGTTAGCCCACGGTCTCAGTCTTTTAGGTCCAAATTGGAAAGCAGCCCCACAGGTTTCCGCAAACCCCATGGACGGCTTCTTAGCATCCACACATACTTCTTGTGACGTTTTTACCTGAAAATATTAAACAAAGGCCTTAAATGCTGTAAAATAGGACACAATAAAAAACTTTTTTTTATAAAAGTAATGAATCTTAAGACATTTTTTAATATTTTTAATTAAGAATATTTTACGTTTTATAACTTAAATTACAATTCGTATCATCCGAACGTCAGCTGTATTTTTTGTGTTTCTTCACTTAATTAAAAATTTGTATTGATGAGTGCTTGGGACTGCTTGTAAACTTACTTGTACTGCTTAAACTTAATAAAAATGTTATTTAATATAATTGAAAACCTCAATTTTAAATGTTAACTTATTCGATACTTATCCGAATTTATAAGAAAGAAGATCATGTGTTGACTCCCTAAAACATATTTTTGTCTCGTAAACAATTTGTAGCCCTACTGTTCATTGAGATTTTTCGTACACGTGTTTAAAAATGCCAAGCATTTTATTTTCATAAATCTGTATTTTCGCGTAAACAGTTAAGGTAAAAACGTATTAATAGATTTCTGGGAATGATGAATGAATGATGAGATTTTCAATTTTTTATATTTGCTGTTAAGGACCGTACGTGAAAAAGAAAAATGGAACGCCAAGGAATATTTTGTAAAACATCTATTTATTGATTTTCTTTTTCTCTGGAACGAATGAATCAACTTTGGCCTCAAATGCTTAAACGTCTATTGCTTTAGAAGTTGTATTTTTTTACAGCATCTGAGTCAACGTATTCATAAATACGGGCAATTGCATTTTTTTCATTCAACGTATGAATCGTCTATACAAATGAAAAGGGACTTTACCACTGCATCAAAACCTACAACTGCTAAGAGATCCCGACAATAGTTTTCTTTACAAATGAAGCTGAACGTATAGTTTTATACTAGGACTACTAAGGCACTAAGCGTTCCGATTGGAATAAACTGCATTCGTTGTAACTTTAATTTCTAATATTGCACTGGAGTATTAAATTTTATATCGTGCTTTTTATGGACGTAGAATTTGATATTTGGCAGAAGATAAAAAGGCCCTATTTTTTAACACACACAGTCACACAGAACCCTCATAGCGAATATGATTCGTATTTAACCGGCTTTCTTAATTTGTAGGTGTATTGAAAACCGATATAACTCGTTTTGTAAATCGAATGAAAAAAAATACATGTGAAATTCCATTCGATTTGTGCTTGAATTTTAATACCCTCAACAGATATTTGCAACAGTACAATAACCTTTAACATTAACTGGCGACCTCATAAAGCCAAATGCTTCCAATTTATTGTGAAAGACGTTTCGTACTAAAACTATTAATGAGATAGATATGTTTGTATTTAATTGCATATAAATTAATCAGAAATTAATATTAAACTCATACCTACAGTAGTATAATTAAATATTTAAGAGTTGGTCTTACTTATTTGAAACGTAACTAGAGCTGATTAGAATTCTACTCGACTTCAGAACGGGTGTACATAGAAAATTTTATATTTAATTCTCTTATCGAATTCTAGTTCTAATTTATGTCTCTGATGTCAAGACAGTCGTTTTGAAAACCTTTGTTAATATCTTAATTAACGTTGAAAAGTGACAGTTACTCTCAGGTGTTGTACGAATGTTAATGAGATGGTCGTTGACATTCCATTGTTTCGGACTCGTGAAGAGACTGAATTAAAATTTTGTAACTGTCTCAAGAAACACCTTTCAATAGTACCATTCAAATGTTAATCAAGTATTAAGGTCAACACTTCGCTACTATTTAATTTGTTTCTTGATAGTTCTAGGCTTAACGGAGGGAACCTTTTTTTTCTCGAGGGAGAAAAGCTTACAGAGCAAAGAACGAAGGATGTTGGAGGGAACATGGGTAACAGAGTGTTGTGTCGGGCTCGCATTGACTAAAATCCTCTTGGTGGCTAACGTTGCGCAGTTGTGAGGGACCGAGGTAACGGACACCAGGCTCACCCCACACCTTGCGTCTTGGGTCTTAGCAGTGGATCTGCGTCTTCACCGTGGGCTCCCGAGATACTCTCTGCAGCTTGACGAGAGTCACATCTCCACTTCATCTGACTTTCGGAGGGCCGAGAGTCAGATGGAGTCCCGAGACCTACAGCGGCTGCGGAGAATATGGAGGAAACGCAATAACGCATCCTCCTCTTTGCGGCCTTCTACGACGCGATTCACGCCTTGCTCAGCAGCGCGCCACTGCAGGGTCGCGAAGGACAGGGAGGCTGGCGACAAAACACCGAGGTCTTCTTCTTCCTCCACGATCCACCTCTGCCCTTGCGGGCTTTCCGCAGAGAGCCACCTGCTCTTCGCGGCCCAGCTCGGTTTCCGTCTATACTTCAACCTGTGCGGTATCTGAGGCTGGGTGGCAAGGCCAGCCTAAATGCACCGGACCACAGGGTTACTGAGCCGCTTCATCGTGACAAGATGTGGAATCCAATGGGAAAGAACGGAAGGAACCTATACCAAGCTAGACTGAGCGACTGGTGGAGCCAAAATAAAAAAATCGATATGTTGGACTAATTGCACGACAAATCAATCAACAAACTATCAATAGGTATAAACTCTGCTTAACTATTAAACATCGAAGTATAAAAAAAACTTTTCCGTTTCTTTATAATATTTAAAATTCTATAATTTGTAAAATGTATCGAAATATATCTACAGCAATCTTTCAATAGCAATTCTTTAAGGTAAATATAAGATACATGAATAGGTAGTTATTGACGGATCGTTGGCCATCAGATTTTAAAAAATCTGTGATCTGATTAAACAACTTTGAGATTGTCTGTAATTGATAAAAATAAGAAGCACTTTATCCCTGTATTACCAGATTAAACCAATAAATAAATAATTATTTATCAATGCCCCCATTCTTTAGGCTATCTTAATGACTTTCTTGTCTTTCAATGTATTAAAGACGTAATGTAAAATAGCCAGCTTTATTAGATGTCAGTTACTTTGAACAATCTAAGCTTGTTCTTATAATGTTCTGGGTATTTTTTTTGGGAGTGATGTTTAATTCCTCCTAGTATTAATAGTAATATCTTTATTGTCAATCATAATGGTACATCAACGTTATAAGTAGAAGAAAACGTTATTAGCAAGATCTAAATGATAAGGATGATAATTTTTAATGATCGGCAAATTTTACTAATAATTTTGTATGTAATTTTATTCGTGAAGATTAAATTACTTTTAGCTGAAAAATCATCTTACTTTATCCCTATTAATATTATAAATGCGAAAGTAACTATGTCTGTCTGTTACGCTTTTCCGCTTAAACCTCTCAACCGATTTTGATGAAATTTGGTATAGGTATACGTTGAACCTCAAGAACGGACATAGGCTACTTTTTGTTAGAAAGTAAGGGGGGGGGGGGAATGCCACCTTTAAAAGTTAATATGGGAAAATGTTTATTTTTTAAGTTAAAGATTTAAAAATATAGACTACTGTTTGTTTCTAATATTAGGGGAGATAGGGGTAAAACCGACAATGAAAGGATGTAGTCCACGCGAACGAAGTCGCGGGCACAGCTAGTATTAATATATTTTTTATAAGTATCGAATTTTTCTACATTATTTAAAAGTCCTTATTTATTCAGGTATCTTCAACTAATCGGAATTCCATATACATTAGAAGATCATTGTTTTTTTAAATACGTAGATACTAAAGAGCCATTGGGATTTGAAGGGTTTATCTAGGATTTGTCCACAATGAATTCGTTTGAAGTTGCACTTGCTGATTAAAATGTTTTTTAGTTTTTGATTAATAAAAAACGGGTCGGAACTTTCTTCGGATCGGAAATTCAAGGTACTCACCAATACATAAACACAGTGAGTGCAGATAAATCCGACGACAATGGTGCCTATAGCGCCAAATGCTAAGCCAGCATTCTTGAACGCAGCAGGCATGGCCAGTATGCCTGACCCCAGGGAAGATTTCAAGAGATGCACCAGAGATCCAATTGACCTGTACAAAGAAAGATTAACAGATATTATACGGCCGCTATCCATAAAAAATAAAATACATTCATCATTCCAGTCCAATATAATAATTTTTACGAAAAAACAACCGAATTTCCCTCGATTTTCTGAGATGCCATTATATGATCATGATCTCGGTATTATGGTTCCATTGTGAAGGTAAAAAAACATCAAAATCATTAATGATGAAATTACCCACGTACACACATAAAAAATAAACAGTTACACTAAGAACCCTCCTTTTATGGAAGTTGGTTAAAAATAATATCTTTCGAATTTCGTATTCTACGTTGAGTTAAATTGTCGATTCCGAAATCTATAAGACTATTATAGGTACCTATTTAAAGTCTGCCAAAGATAATTATCAAGTAAATATTATTAACACCTTGTACTAAAATATACTACTAAAATAAACTTGTACTTACAAATGTGGTTGGCATTAGTTAAATACCGACTACGTAATCGCATTAGCATAAGTTTCTAGGTCTAGGCGAGTAGCTAGAACTAATGCCGATCGGTAGATATTTATTTATTTATTTAAAAAACTTTATTGCACAAAAAAAGTACAAAAACTGGACTTAATGCTAGGAGCATTCTCTACCAGTCAACCGTTGGGTCATGCAGATAGTACGTTTATGGGTGCGGTAACAGTAAAAATGTGAGTATGGATAGCAACAAAATTAATAATCATAAATAGCAGAAAATTACACACCCTATATGATATCCCTACTTCCCTACTTAATATTATAAATGCGAAAGTAACTCTGTCTGTCTGTCTGTCTGTTATGCTTTCCCGCTTAAACCTCTTAACCGATTTTGATAAAATTTGGCATAGGTAGGCTACTTTTTCTTAGAAAGTAAGGGGGGGGGGGGGGGTAATGCCACCTTTGAAAGTTTATATGGGAAAATGTTTATTTTTTAAGTTAGAGATATGAGAGTTAGCACAAATATAGCTCTATTAAAATATAGACTACTTTTTGTTTCGAATATTAGGGGAGATAGGGGTAAACCCGACCATGAGAGGATTTAGTCCACGCGAACGAAGTCGCGGGCACAGCTAGTTTTAAATAAAAATTATATTTCATTCTCGAAGGATTAGATGATCTTAAGAATCACTAGTAATTAATTTGATTAAGAACTCGGTATTGTTACCTCATTTTGCTATATTTCTTGAAAAGACAATTGCATTTTTTACGTGTCAACATTTTACGATTAAACAGAGCAACCCGTAAATTTCAGTCATTAATAAACAGTTTCTATAACTTCGAATAACTTGCGAAACCAAAATAGGTTCAGTCCCATTATCTCTTATCTGACTTGTTACATTTAAACTTAATAAATTAAAGTGATAGACAACGACAGTAAATACTTAGTAAAGGTTTTATAAAAACTAATTGTAGGTATTATTCAATAAACTGGTTCGTTGTCAATGAACCTCTCGGTATTTTGAAACATTAAAAGTATGTGCTTACCAACAGTGTTATATTGAAACAAAGTTAATGTTAAGTGGTAATGAGTTCCTAGCTTAAGGGCGAAAAGTATAGCATAGTAAAACTGTTACTAGATTTGTCGCCCCTACTTTGAAGGCTTGACCCCTGCTACTAATGTAGCACCCTCAAGAGCTCTGGAAACCTTACTCACATGCAGAAACACAACAACACCGGAGTGATTGTTATTTGGCTGCGGTCTTCTGTAAGGTGGAGGTATTTCACCAGTTGGGCTGCTCCAGTTCGAGCGGTAAAACTTACCCTGCCTCTCTTAAATATTATAACTCATTTCTAGCAATGAATTTGAATGAACATTAGACTTCAGCATTATTTTTTTAGGAAACGGAAACTAGGTTTTATCTCATTCTGGACATAAACATAGACATTTTTTTTCCAAATCGGTATTCATTGTGACATTTGGTAATCAGCTCCGTGGTAACCTTATCTTCTATAAATTCACTTAGATCTGACTTTAAGCAGATGTTCTATACTAATTTTTTATTTACAACAGAAATTATGTATTTTAACGTCTGACACTGAAAATCCTTTTATCTTACGCCAAGGAAATATTATTCTAATTTTATTCTGTTCTGAATACTATCATTATGGATTCAGAATATAAAACAAATACATTGATGACTATATTATTAAGCCATCATTATATTGTGTTTGTCAAAACGCTTATGAATAAATTAAACGAATCTTTGTTATTTAGCTGTGTCGTCTGGACACTCATCTTAATTTCCTCGGTTAAATGTGGTGGAAAATTAACTTAACGCGTTCAGATACATCAGACACTTACGAATTGGGGTGTTCTACATTTCTGTGCTCAAATGGGTTGTATGCTTTTTCGTTGATGACTTCCTTGGAGCCAAGGCTCAGGGTGGACTGGAATCCAGGGTTAGCAGTTAGGTTTGCCCTGAAAATAATTAATATAATTAGAAACATGGAAAATTAATTGAAAAAACTCTTATTTTAACAAATCCTACTGAATTTTTAAACGCGAAAGTTAATGTTAATTATTTGATGTTCGTCAATATTTTACGTTTTACTGGTGTCAATAACCTTGTGCCATAATATAAAGAAAACGAAACACGATTCTAACATTGAAGTCACATAAGCTTTTAAAAAAATAAAAATCATCAATTACAATCCAATTTTTTTTTTTTTTTTTTTTATAGTAGCGCAGTATATTGGCTCCTCCCAGCCTGATGGTAAGCAAGAGAGGAACCCACATCGCGATGACAACGGATTTGATATCAAAATATCCTATCCGTTAGCATCGCCATACTGGCCCGCAAGATGTTTCTTCACGCTCCTTTTGAAGGAATCCATGTCAAAGGAAGGAGGAAACACATGAGCCGGCAACGAGTTCCACTTCTTTATGGTCCGGCAAAGATAAGAGTTACCGAACTTTTTGGTTCGTGATGGAATATTTTCCACGGTGAAGCGATGACATCGTTGGCCGGCTCTTGTGGTTCTGTGTAGGAAAGGAGAGGGTGGTATAAGGGAAAATAGTTCCTCGGAACACTCCCCATGATAAAGCCGATAAAAGACACTTAATGAACCAACGTCCCTACGTAGTTGAAGAGGTTCAAGGTTCCCAGTAATCTCTTCATCGTTAATTATGCGCACAGCCCGTCGCTGCAACCTATCAAGGGCATCCATGAGGTATTTGGCGGAACCGTCCCAGAGATGCGAGCAGTATTCCAGGCAAGACCGGACTTGAGTCTTATATAAAAGACAAAGCTGGTCCGGCGTGAAAAACCGACGCACTCTGTTCAGAATCCCCAGTTTTTTGGATGCTAATGAGATGATACTCTCGATGTAATGACCTTGATTAAGATTGCAGCAGATATCCATGCCGAGCATGCTTAGGCTGTTACGCAGGCAAAGTGGAGTGCCCCGAAGAATGGGGAGAGGAAGGAATTGGGACAATTTTGTCGAAAACGCGCACACTTGGGTTTTCTTAGCATTGAACTCAACCAGGTTATGTGAACCCCATTGGCTAATAAGGCTCAACACCCGGTCCAGCTCAACGACAAGATTCTCTCGTTTCTCATCCGTTACTGCCCTGCCAGCTGAAGGTTTACCGAGGTATCGCCCATGGACCGTACTGTCATCAGCATAGCAATGTATGTTCCCAAGCGGTAGCATATCATTGATATGAAGAAGAAAGAGGGTGGGCGATAAAACGGAGCCCTGTGGGACTCCAGCATTAACAGTCATGAACCGCGATGCGCATCCGTCAGACACGACGCGAATTCTACGGTCACGCAGAAAGCCGGAAATCCAGTCACAAAGCCGGGTGGGCAGTCCATATGCCGAAAGCTTAGAGAGAAGAGCTTTGTGCCAGACCCGATCAAATGCCTTGGCAATGTCAAGGCTGATTGCCAAAGATTCGCCATGCTTGTCGATTGCCTCCCCCCAGAGGTGCGTCACATACGCTAAAAGATCACCCGTCGATCGTTTCGGCCTGAAGCCGTATTGGCGATCGTTAATTAAGGAGTGATCCTCTAGGTAGCGGATCAACTGGTTATTGATGATCCGTTCCATGACTTTGCACAGCACTGAGGTTACGGCAATAGGGCGGTAATTTGATGGATCCGATCGGTCTCCTTTTTTAGGGACAGGCTGCACATTAGCCTCTCTCCAAGCTTCAGGAATAACACCGGATGAGTACGAGAGGCGATATAGGCGCGTTAACACTGGAGACAACTCGGCTGCACAGGTTTTAAGAACAATCGCTGGAATACCATCAGGTCCACTAGCTTTCCGGACGTCTAGTGACTGTAGTTCACGGCGCACATCACGATGTCTGATAAAAATATCAGGCATGGCAACTCCACTAGGCGAGATCGTAGGTGGGGGCGCACCACAGTCATCGACTCGGGAATTCGCCGCAAAGAGCCTTGCCAAGAGATTGGCTTTCTCCTGCGGTTGATGAGCTAGTGAACCGTCGGGGTATCTCAGCGGTGGAAGAGAAGGTTGGCAAAAATTGGCTTGCACGGCTTTGGCTAAACGCCAGTAGTTTCTTGTCCCCGTAGGATGTGAAACTAACTCCATGCCTACTCGTGCAACGCGCTGGGCATCCGCTCTTATGTATGCCTTTTTGCAGACCCTGGTGGCAGTGTTATAGGCTGCTTTCAGAGAGTTGATATTAGGATCTTTGATGGCACGACCCCTCGTCCAGGCGCGGTACGCTGCCTGTTTACTACAAACAGCATCAGCACATTCGCGGCTGAACCAGGGGTGTCCCCGGCTCTTATTGACAACATTGGAGTATGGAATGTAATACTCCATCCCAAGGCCAATCTCATCAATAATAGTCGCGGCACTCGCCGTAGGATCCTTCTCTCTGAAACAGCGCTGCCCCCATGGGATCGACGCAAAATAGTCGCGCATACCATCCCAATCTGCTGACGAGTAATGCCAAACCCGGCGCTTAACCACCGCGGGTTGCGGTGGAACTGCACTTGGCACAGTGCTGGATACCAGGCAATGATCGGAAGAGCCTAAAGGCGCTTGGACCACCACCTGATAACCCGCAGGATGGGTCGTCAGCAGAAGGTCAAGCAAAGAGGACGCATGTCCTTCCACGTCTGGGATCCTGGTGGGCTGGCTAACCAGTTGTGTCAGGCAATGGGTAAGAGCGAATGCATGGGCTGACCTTCCTGCATGGTTAGTGGTAGGGGACCCCAACCAGGAGTCGTGGTGGGAGTTAAAGTCCCCCAGGAATACCATTTCTGCACTAGGGTACTGCACCTGCGCATCATCTGCCGCCCGACTCAGATACTCAAAAAGTCGAGTTGTCTCATCATCCCCGGAATGGGATCGGTATAGGCACACGTAAATTCGGGTTAGGGAACCTACATTTACGTGCACCCAGAGGACGGAAAAGGATGGATCTTCAAAACAGCGTACACGGCGACAACAGACATCCGAGCGGATATACAGACATACCCCAGCTTTCGCGAGGAAATTTTCCTCAAGCACGTAACCGGGGTACTGTAAGTATGACGTGTCTGCTGGACGTCGGATTTGTGTCTCCGTCAAGAACAGCATGGCGGGCCTTGCTGTCTCAAGGTGCTTCCGCGAAGCATATTATCAGTTAAATTACACTTTTATACAGGCAGCAACTACATCTAGGATAGAAACAGGATACGTATTTACACGTACTTGACGACATTGTCATGCAAATAGCAATGATTAGTTCAATTTTAATTTTCTATTAAATGTTTTTATTTTATTAATCGCGTTTGGACGCTTTCTTAAGAACCTTTTTGGCAATTGTGTCTTGTTTATGTGACGTCCATGGATTGTAGACTATATTACAATAAAACGCATGAGTTATCAGTTAATGAAGTTATATTTAGCTTTATAAACCAGTAATTAGTCTATACATAATTGGAACAGAAATACCTCCTAGTTATGAAACAGAAAAATTTCATCTCCCCTTGCGGTGTGGGAATCGAAACCATGACCTTCACGTATCGCGCGTGCTGCTCTTACCAACTGAGCTAACCGCAAGTTATCGTAGGCGATGAAATTTTTCTGCTGTATCAACCGTTAGCCTCCGGTAAGTGCCCTTTGCCCAATATGTTTAGAACTACATACTTATCGTAAAAAAAATCTGTTTCTAATATTTAAAGTTCGCTAGTACGGCGAAAGTACTATAAAAATAATAAAACTCCTAATTAATTTATGAAGATTGAAGAACCATCTCGCAAATTACGTATGATTAGTAAGTACTTACGTAGAATTAAAGTTGTCCAGGACAATGGTCCCCTTTTTCTCTTCTTTACTCATTTTGATAGATTAGCCTGCAATAAACATGCAAAAAATTAGGAGTGAAATATTTTGAATTAATAATATATGCGGCTACCACTTAAGATAAACTACAGACAGACCCACGCATGGTCTATCTGCAGTTTATATGCGTTATGACACTTATTCAATCGCTATAGCGAAAATAAAGTTGAGCTACTAATTGTGCGGTCCATTTGATTGGTAACCATTCACTACAAATCTTATCATAACTCAAACTTAAACTCAAATATTTCTTTATTTAAGTAGGTTACATATAAAACTTTTGAATCGTCATTGAATACAATGCAAAGTGATTCTACTGCCGGTTCGGAACCTAAATCTACCGAGATGACACCGGTAAGACATTCAGCAGATTAGTTAATAAGCCAATGGATGTATTTGTTCTCGAAATCACTGTGTCGTGGCTAAATCAAGAGTTTTACATAATTTAACATTCATTCATATTCCAGCTTGTGGGATACCTTAAATCGCAATCCAATAGCTGATGGAAGCGTCACGCACTTAGCTTTAGGACAGCGCCTTAAAATACATTACCACTGGTATCTTAAAACCGGCTTTAAACACGTCAAACCAATAAAAACTCGCGAACGAATCTAACTTGGCCAATTTTGAGCTGAATTGTAAAACTTTACTGCCCATTTAAAAATGTCGGCAGGTACAACAAAGCCATAAAATTTTTAATACTTATTACACCAAATTTTGGTGGAATCAGAATTGTGTTATTTTACTTTGGAATTAGAATTTATAATTCATTCATTCAGACGTACATTTTCTCTTATGCTATAGTATAGCTTAAGCATTATGTAACCTAGAATTCGCTTTGATGTTATATAAACTCAACAGTCTTACATTTTCGAAAAAGAAGAAATGAACGAACATATTCATCTTATCGGTGTTTACTATAGGTAAGGTTGAAATTTTTGACCTCTGCCAAATGAGTTTTTTTATTTGAGAACAGGGTTTTTTATATTTTGATACTGTAGACCGTACCTAAATTAATCTTATTCAAATCTTTCGTCTAACTTCTCGTCCATCAAACTTAAATGCTTTAATTTAAAAAAAAGCAGTCGCCTTCCGTTTACTTATTTATCAATAACCACTACTACGGCTACTAAGCTTCTTATTATCTTCACTGATCTTGCAGTAGAGTGAAAGCCTCTCATCCCTTATGCATTTACAAAACCCGTAGATATTGAGATGGTTCACTGGCCTTGCCTCAGTGCCTTGTCATATTATAACTGCCTAACTATACTCTGATTTAGGTATGTATTTGCGCAGGGATTAAATGCGACAAGGAATTGAGTTTTGAAGCAATTAATTGTGCTTATATTCCTAATAGCAGTTTAATTTTATAACATATTTTAGACAACACTTTATACTGTCTAGAAATTAAGGTTGATATCTAAAATGCCAGACATTGAATGTACCATCAAGAGAAATACCTATCATGGGTGTGTACAGCAATTACAAAAGTAGACTTAATCTTATGACCAGTAATGACATAGCTTGGCTGTTATATATGACCTAAATGATACCTACGCTGCCGCTCGTAGCAACTGTGTAATTGTAACACCTGCACTAATGTTCATTTTTTTTTTATATTGCACTTCAAGATTGACCTCATTCCACCTGATGTTAAGTGGTAATGGGGTCCTAGCTTAAGGGTTACAAGTACAGCATAATAAATCCTTTGAGTTTAAACATATAAAATGAACGGACTGAGTATCTACAACTTATACTGACCATTTACTTAATATTTATACCAAACATTATTCTTGCGACAATAAAATTATCTTTTCTCCCTAGTGTTCGCCATCAAGACACCGCCTTTGAATCAGTAGATATAAATATTAAATTTGGTAGGTACTCGTCAAACATGAAGGCAGTATTCCCAAAGGAATTGTATATATCCACTATTTCGTTGTGTTTAATTCTCTGTAAAGGCAATATAAAACTCTGGCCACGCTCGCCTCCGCATATTGAACTGTAGGTCGAAAAGTCTTTCCGTTTTTTTTAAATAAGAACTCAAATTATGCAAACGAGGACGGGCTGCATTATCTAATAAACTAACACATTAGTAAACCGTAGCAAGAATATCCTTCACTTCAGGTGTAGCGTCTTCAAAAGTTGTTTACAAGCAAGAAATGGATTGCTGTCATGTCACGGTTAAAGTATTAGTCTACAATTGGTCCTGGGGTCAAAAAAATTAAAAATATTTTACCTAAGCTATCTCAGTAAAATAGTAAAGGCAAAAAGCAATCGGTAAGTGTAAGTTTTAGTTGCTAAATTAAAAAATAATTTAAAATTGAATCAAAGTTTTTTTAGCTGTGATATAAATTAACAGCTACCATGTTAATATTTAAGCACGAAATTTAAAATAAAAAGTTGTTTTTTTTCTAGTGTAATAAATACCATATTCTCGGGTTATTATAACTATTGTTGGGTTATTTTTAATATTATTTCGTGATTCCTGATCCACATTTGGCATGAAGGTGAAGCCAGAACTGTAAAGCTGTGATTATGTTATGTAGGTTGTGGTAATATGTGGTAATAAACAGTCGTTGCAATTTCGCATTTAACGGTATTATTATTGTATATTATGCCCGCAATAATAGCTTTCCGACCAATCAATCTTTGGCAATTGGCGCGCCTGTGATAATTGACCAAGTCACCGTCTCGCTCCTAACTTGAATCTAACGGTAGTAAAAATGAGTAACGATTTCGTTTTGGTTTATTTATTAATCACGTGCAAATGACTCACCGTTAGGTACATTTAGCGGGGGAATTACTAAAAAAGCATCAAAACTTTTTTTTAATATTCAAATGTAGACTGTAAAACAAAAGCAAAAAGTTTTTTTTTTCAAAAAGAGCAGCCATACATAATGAACGCTTTGTTTTATTTTTTAACATTTGCTACGGGTATTTAGTCTTAGCAAAGTCATTGCACTAATATAAACATTATTCACGAGAGTCTAAACAACTTAACAAAATGGTTTCGAGCACAGACCGCTTTAATTTTTTGCCGGTCACGATTAAGGATCTCCAGTGTATGTTAAACCCGGATGGCGTAACGTTGTTGTTTATGTAAGATGAATGATGATTAAATACCACAATTTTATTGTCTGTTGGATTTGTGTGAACCTACCTAAGATACAGAAAAATCGATTCAGTGTTTGTTTAGCAACTATAAGTAAACAGGATGTCAAGACAAAATCTAAATCACGTCCGTAAAGTCTACAGAAATGATTTGTAGATTTAATTTTGAAAAGAATGAGAAAAAAGATTTGTTTTGCCCTTGATAAATGAGTCTTTGAACATCGGCTTTAGTGCTTCGTTAGCGCTCAAGCCCTGATTTTTGTTGACATTTGATAATTTATACAAATACCATGAAACTTCGTTCACGTAATGTCGGGATTAAAACTATCTTATATTTTACCTAAACAAACTTTCTATGAAAATTTCATCCAAAGATTAGTTTTTGCACAAAAGATTACCCCACAGTACTTCCAGTCATATATCCATAAATTTTTACATACTTTTGCGTTTATAATATTAAGCAAAGATTGGCTTCCGCATTTTTTATCAGATTGTTTCTAAGATTACATAACATCACTTTGTCCTAAAGAAATTCTTTTTTGGGATGACAAAGGAGAGGGTACTAGATTAAGGGAGAAAGCAAGATTGTATTATCATTTAAGGGTGACTTGAAAATATTTGAAGGGAACGGTCAAAAAGTAATAACGACATACCATTGCAAATTAAATTACAAGCATTTGAAACGTTTTAAAAGCAAATTTAAATAAAAATAAGATAGCTCGGTTGGTTGAGTACACATTTAAGTAGTGAGTGTAAGGTTGTGTTGCTATTAGGCGAATAGTGAGCGACTTAATCATTGTTACCTGACTAGATGTCACCTCTTATCAATAGGGTAGAAGACCAACATTTTTTATTTGGTACAACAGTATTATGTTTTATAAATTTCCTAAGATACATTTATTTATTGGACAACATCGCATATATTGCTCTTATTCTATGGTAAGTAGCTTAAGCACTTGTGTTACAGAAATCAGATACAACGACGGTACCACAACACCTAGACCCGATACAATATAGAAAAGTTCGTTATGCATATTGACCCGATCGGGGATCAAACCCGGGACGTCAGAGATAGTGCGATGCCAAAGTCCATACACACATGATGCTAAAATTAAGCGTGATGTCACTTCTATATCATCATCAATTTGCATTTATATGTTAAAACAAAAAATATGTTTTTAGTCTTTTACCGAGAAGATTTGAAGACTTCATGTAGTTAAATCTTTATAATAGACTGAGCGAAAATCAAGTACCTACTTGGTGCAATAATGGGTACCGAGTGAATTACCGCTAGCCAATCGGATTGGTGATTACAAACCTCATAGATCTTCGGAAACCCGAAATATACTTTTCTCTAAATATTAGAAACAGAAAATATTTATCTCCCCTTGCGGTGTGGGAATCGAACCCACGACCCTCACGTATCGCGCGTGCTGCTCTTCCAACTGAGCTAACCGCAAGTTATCGTAGGCGATGAAATTTTTCTGCCGTATCAACCGTTAGCCTCCAGTAACTCTTCTTTCTAATATTTAAAGTTCGCAAGTACGGCGTAAAGTACTATAAAAATAAAAAATCGATACTTTACTCTACACGGAATCGACCCCAGGGCCCCGTTTTTTATTTACTTCTTAAACCATTCGTATAATTATCATAGGTGGTACAAGGCATTACAAGCATAATTCTGAGTTAACTTGTATCAGTACTCACAACAAGCATTTACCTACTGTGTACAAAAAACGTGACCAAAAGCTATAATGCTGTATCAATCCGCTGTTGTTGAGATTTATCGACTAAATTGTTATCTCGAGATAAGGTTTGCATAGCGTGAGTTTCATTATTCTAATTAAACGATAATCTTACAAAAGATTTCCTGTCGATCGTTTATCTTATTTTAACGAACTTGGCTCACAAAGAACGTATGGAAAATATCATCTAGTACAGTCACGGGCAATAAAATGTATCAACTCATTCTCTCATAAGATTCACTTTAGAAGGAGGTTGTATATTGTTAATGTATTTATTTTACTTATAAGCATCAACCCATTAGGTACTCACTAGTTACCAGCCTTTGCTATGCTTACGAACTGATGACTCTCGTAAACTTGTTCATTATCGCTTCACTTACCAAACAATTGCCGATATGTTCTCGGTAGTTATTGATTCCGAACCGGAGGTAGATACATTGGATTTATATGGAGACTATTCATAAGTGTTACTTATGTATATGAATAAAAAGATTTGACTTGACTTGCAATGTCTAGACATAGGCTTCCTCTAATGAGCACCATTGATAAGAGTTGACATCTTCTCAAGGACTACTCAACTGAATTAATTTCACCGGGAGATACTACATTATCCCAGAGGAATTTGGCATACTTTTTATGAAGAATACATCAGTGAAAAGTTGCAGGCAAAATTTAGTTTCATCAGTAATTTTTTCTGAGACAAAAAGGGTTTTATATTTCATTCTGTACTTGTTTCATTGTTTCGGCGTAAAAAAATTAACATAAACTATGCTAGGTTGTTATCTCATTCATATTTATCGTTACTAGTTAGTCTTTGTGAACAAGTAGACGAAAATACTTTTACATACTAAATAGAAATAGAAAAATATTTATCCAGTGTACACATGAAATTCGTTATATGAAAAAAAAAATAGCAATAAATAAAGTATAAAAAACTGAAAAGGAATATACTCTGTATGTGTCGGGGGGCCAAAGACTCCCAGACGACGTCTTATGTATGTGCCTTATGTATTTGTTTGATCAATAAGTATCTAAAAATGAGATGTATCTAATTGCTGCAATGAATTTTAAAATAATGTACGTAGGTAAAAAGTAATAGATATTGTAATTTATTTATTGCATGTTGTTGGGTAGCATGTAGGATGTTGTCTATTGTCCTTCGCACATCACGTGTCGGAGTCATGATCACACTTAATTCGCGGTAACCAGACGTAATCGATCTAGCTAACAACGCAATGGATGGGCAATTATATTTTCTGTTTCTTTACTTTCAGCGTAGCAGGCTATTTAGAGAGATTAATGTCTTGTGTATCTACAATACTAGGTAATTTTATATGATTACAGTCCTTTATCGCTTAGATTTGTGAGCGGAATTGGGTCGATTTGGACCGCAGCTGCGGGTGCTAAAATAGTTTAGTTCTTGGAAGGGAACAAAGTTCGTAGTTTTATTAATGCTTTACTAATTAGAAAGCAATTAATAATTGAAATACATTATTTAATGATATGGGTGGTTTTGATGGTGGTTGTTGGTCAAGTTAGTGCAAACGAACTCAATTTTAAATGTTATTGCAGGTTAATGTGTATGACTTGACAATTTTGATTACCATCATACCGCCATTAAATATAATCAAAATGGATTTGTTCTAACTAAACTTTGTTTTAAAAAATGTATTTACCAATGGTTTCAGGTTTACCTTCTTTAAATCCACATAGTGCAGTTGAAATGTTAAAAATAAAATTGTGTCAAGTATTCTTTATGGATATATGTCTTATTTGAATAAATATGCTAGCCGCAAAATGCTAAAACAACCACAATTTTATAGCCTGTGCTTGTGATTGATGTCAATTCATTGCGATTGTTGAACGTTCAACCATTTCGAAACCAAATAGAAAGGTTTTATGAATATTTAGATCTTTTTCTTATCTCTGTACTATTTTAACTAGTTTTTGATTAGTATGTGGGTTGTATTAATTAATTGAAGACACCTGGAAATAGTATAAGTATATGCGCCAGACAATCACACTAATCACCTGATCTCAAACTAAGGTTTTCCCTTGTACTATGAGTATCAGAGGATGGATACTAACTGGGGGCGTCATCCCAGCACACTCAGACTCAAGACAATTCAGAAAATTTCGTTTTCTAAATTGACCCGACCGGGAATCGAACCCGGGACCTTTCGCGCTTTGGCCGCCTTCCTTAGCCACTGCGCCACTGATCGTCGTATGAAGCTGATACAAAATTTGCGTTTTACAGAGTGTTAATTTTATGCGAAATCGTGATGTTTTTTTTACGGTAATTAACAAATGTACGTAAATCAGCGCTCTTGATAATAAGGATATGACATCTTTTTATTTTTTAACTTTCATCAGTATTTTTTTTGAATTGTCTGTATAAAACAAATTTAAACCAGCCTACATCTGCTATTGATGCCTAACGAGACAAATCTATTAAAATATTTATTTATTTCTTCGTTAGGACATTCAGTGGTTATTGCATTGTTCCTTTTAATGTATTCTTAACACTAAAACAGTTACAAATGAAAAAAAAAATATAGAAAAAAAACAAGAACCATAATGATTTTTGAAAGTTAGTCCTAGTTTCTCTGGAATCCCATCATCAGACTCGGGTCTACATAACATGGTACCACACTTGGAATATCCTCTTTCCAATGAAAAAAACATTTTTGATAACGGTTCATAAATCACGGACTCATCCTCGAACACATAAAAATATATATAATATATATACGGTCGAATTGAGAACATCTTCCTTTATTTTTTAAGTTGGGTGGTTTTTAAAAAGAAACATTGCTTTTTAACTCGTCAACAAGGTCATTGCAGCTCTTTCAAAGTAAACTGTCACTAAAAATGTTTACATTATTAAATTGAGTTGTAACATTTCAAACCGACTCCATAACAAAAGGCACTCAGTTACTGCAAATGTATAGGTGTGCCTTGTCTTTGACGTCACGAGGCTTGCCTTGTCGAATTACTGTCTACAAATACCGGTATTTAAAATGTCAATGCATCTTCTATAAGATGTCTAGTCCTTTATGGTATCTTGTATCTTTTGAAACCCCGACGCAAAAACGACGAGGTTTTATAAATTTGACGTGTCTCTGAGTGTGTGTAAGTGGCATCGCAGTTCCCGAACAAATGAATCGATTTTGATTTTTTTGTTTGAAAGATAAGTCGGGAGTGCTCTTAGCTATGTTTGATTAAAATCGATCCAATATGGCCGCGGTCACAAAATTATGGATTGCATGTTTTAACACAACTCCCAGATTATGGGTATCATATAAAAGGGTTTAACTCGCAGAAAATATTCATATTAACAAATTTCAAATGCAAGACGGCCGCCGCCAGAAAATGATGGATTTCCTAATTTTTTTTTGCCACAACTTCCTTAATATACCTAGTTATCAAATAATTTCTTTACTACAACCTGTAGGTTGTAGGTACAAGCCTGAAATAACTGGACTGTAGTCCACAGGGGAGTTATAGAACTTTATTGCTTTGACTGACCTGGTGGAACAATTAGTATTTTTTGCTGAACTAAAGCGAATCCTTTAATTCCCTTTGTTCGATATTTGACGACCTTTGTTGTGGGCTCAATTCTCATCAAGGACAAACACTAACGTGCTGAACTTTCGCTCCATGTATAAGTCTTTTTGAATGTTTTTAAGTGCCTTTATATTGTGGTATCATTTGTTCTTATTTGTCTCTTCTTCTTTGTCCACCCCTCTTCCCAGTTTAGCTGGGGTCGGGTCTCCTTCTTAGTCTGCGCCAGAGAACTCTGTTCTGGGTTGTCGAAGTGCACAGATTTTTTCGCTGGGTCTCTTTCTGCATATTTGACCACCAGGTGGCGGGTGGTCTTCCTCTTCCTCTTGGGCGGTCAGGGATATTTAGGGCCTTTTTGACTGAGTGCTCGTCACTTCGTCTGTTGATGTGGCCATACCAACGCATTCGGCTTTCTTTTAGTTTCTCAGCAATCGGTGCTACCTTGAACGATCCCCTGACATATTCATTTCGCACTTTGTCCAGGCGGATTACACCTCCCGCCCATCTGAGCATTTTTATTTCGCTCGTGTGCAGTCGTTGTTCGTGTTCTTATTTAATTAATTTATTAGTGTTAATTTGTTCTTATTTGTGTACTCGTAATATAGGGGTTTCATTTTTTATTTTATTTTTATTGAGTTACTTAGTTTAGGATAAGGTCAATGTAGTTATGTTGTCAGATATTTCTTTACTAGATTATAGTATAATTTAGACAGTCTATTACTGTGATTGCTAGTAACCGATTACAATACCGATAGCGATAACATCATGCTATAATCATATTCGAGGAAGGGTCTCAGTCAAGAAGTCTGCAAACTCTAAATAATGGCGTAAACATATGCAATTTCTTTGAATCAGGCGATCAAATACCAATGATGAGCGATCTCTTAAATGATTACTATGGGGAAATATTCAAAGAAATATTACCTTTTACGGGGAAAATACGTATGGCTAAAGTATGTAAGAAAGAAAGTAAAGAAAGAAAATACATTTATTGACCATCACAAAAAACGAACAAACAAAACGCAAGACAATCATTACATGTGATGTATGTGATCCTATTTTAAATTGAAAGTCCTTATAAGTAGTCTTTATAAGTTTTTGGATAATTCCAGGATTATTTTTGGTAGAACAGGTTGTCGCGCCAAATTCGATTTAAGTAAATTTTTATTTATGGATAAGTGGTATTTATAACAGGCAGGGATAATAAAATTCCATTTGCATTTAGTTTCAAGAAACTTTAACGAAACCCCGGACGTATGCAACTGTACCACTTTTGTAATAAAAACACCTTTGGCATTTAAACATTTAAATCAAATCTTGTTTAAAATGGAGATCTACAATATAGCTGCACTTCAGACGAAAGGAAAACGAGCTTATCTTTTTTTCTAAGAACCGATTTCTATGTGTCGCGAAAAATATTCGAGCAACCTGCGTATTGTCGGTACGTTTAAATACTTCTTGTGAAGGCCAGATGCTAATTCCTAACTCTTTTTAATTTGTGTTTGAGAAGATGATTTAAATGACCGCTGCCGGGCTCAATATTTCCTAATAACGTATCATTGTCTCATTATTGACTTTCGATACGCAATGTCATTGTTATTTATGGCCATGCAATAATCGTATGCGCTTTGTTTTCAATAACATACTAAAATATTTATCAACTAAATTTACAATACAGGTTTACAAACTATAAACCTATCTGATGAGGTAGTCCTAAATTCAATTTTAATGTGCCTAAAATAAGTGTATACAGCCACTCTTCTCTCAATTCTATTTTTCAATTTTATAGTAGACTATATTTTTGGCCGATATAATTTGCAAAGAAAGGCAATTTATGACGACCTACTCGTACTAAATATACAAAGTTTGTTTGCTAGAAAAATATCAAACCCTTAGAACAACAATACTCGCAATTCAAAAACAGTATAAAGTTGGCAGATTCATAACGGATTTACCAGGTCCGTTTATAGGTAATATATTCAGTTCCTACTGTCTTAAGTTCTTACTTAATTAGGTATCTAACGTTATAACATCTTAGAGGGACCCCCAACTAGCGTCTTTCGAGCGTCAGCGTCTTGCCGCGCCGACGTTGTTTGGGCGTTGCGTCGACGCGGCGCCCGCTCAGCGTCGACGCGGCGCCCGCCCAGCGTCGGCGCGGCGTTTGAGCGGCGCTTGCGCTGGATGGGCGTCCTCTGCACATCGCGTTCGAGCGTCGCGCCGCGCTGACGTCATGTACAGTTATTTCGAAAATGGAAATGTAAGATTTGAATAACGCACAATATAATGTTTTATATTGCAGTGATAAATTAATGCTTTCAACTTGTAAAGGAAAAAATATATTTTACCTATTAGAAACAGAAAAATTTTATCTCCCCTTGCGGTGCGGGAATTGAACCCACGACCTTCACGTATCGCGCGTGCTGCTCTTACCAACTGAGCTAACCGCAAGTTATTGTAGGCGATGAAATTTTTCTGCTGTATCAACCGTTAGCCTTTCGGTAAGTGCCCTCTGCCGAATATGTTTATATCTACATACTTAACGGCCCGTGGTACATTCGTTGCAGAAATGTTTGAAAACCACAGAATCGAAGACACCTGGCATCTTAATCGATTTTATTATTTTTATAGTACTATACGCCGTACTAGCGAACTTTAAATATTAGAAACAGAAAAATTTTATCTCCCCTTGCGGTGCGGGAATTGAACCCACGACCTTCACGTATCGCGCGTGCTGCTCTTACCAACTGAGCTAACCGCAAGTTATTGTAGGCGATGAAATTTTTCTGCTGTATCAACCGTTAGCCTTTCGGTAAGTGCCCTCTGCCGAATATGTTTATATCTACATACTTAACGGCCCGTGGTACATTCGTTGCAGAAATGTTTGAAAACCACAGAATCGAAGACACCTGGCATCTTAATCGATTTTATTATTTTTATAGTACTATACGCCGTACTAGCGAACTTTAAATATTAGAAACAGAAAAATTTTATCTCCCCTTGCGGTGCGGGAATTGAACCCACGACCTTCACGTATCGCGCGTGCTGCTCTTACCAACTGAGCTAACCGCAAGTTATTGTAGGCGATGAAATTTTTCTGCTGTATCAACCGTTAGCCTTTCGGTAAGTGCCCTCTGCCGAATATGTTTATATCTACATACTTAACGGCCCGTGGTACATTCGTTGCAGAAATGTTTGAAAACCACAGAATCGAAGACACCTGGCATCTTAATCGATTTTATTATTTTTATAGTACTATACGCCGTACTAGCGAACTTTAAATATTAGAAACAGAAAAATTTTATCTCCCCTTGCGGTGCGGGAATTGAACCCACGACCTTCACGTATCGCGCGTGCTGCTCTTACCAACTGAGCTAACCGCAAGTTATTGTAGGCGATGAAATTTTTCTGCTGTATCAACCGTTAGCCTTTCGGTAAGTGCCCTCTGCCGAATATGTTTATATCTACATACTTAACGGCCCGTGGTACATTCGTTGCAGAAATGTTTGAAAACCACAGAATCGAAGACACTTACCGAAAGGCTAACGGTTGATACAGCAGAAAAATTTCATCGCCTACAATAACTTGCGGTTAGCTCAGTTGGTAAGAGCAGCACGCGCGATACGTGAAGGTCGTGGGTTCAATTCCCGCACCGCAAGGGGAGATAAAATTTTTCTGTTTCTAATATTTAAAGTTCGCTAGTACGGCGTATAGTACTATAAAAATAATAAAATCGATTAAGATGCCAGGTGTCTTCGATTCTGTGGTTTTCAAACATTTCTGCAACGAATGTACCACGGGCCGTTAAGTATGTAGATATAAACATATTCGGCAGAGGGCACTTACCGAAAGGCTAACGGTTGATACAGCAGAAAAATTTCATCGCCTACAATAACTTGCGGTTAGCTCAGTTGGTAAGAGCAGCACGCGCGATACGTGAAGGTCGTGGGTTCAATTCCCGCACCGCAAGGGGAGATAAAATTTTTCTGTTTCTAATATTTAAAGTTCGCTAGTACGGCGTATAGTACTATAAAAATAATAAAATCGATTAAGATGCCAGGTGTCTTCGATTCTGTGGTTTTCAAACATTTCTGCAACGAATGTACCACGGGCCGTTAAGTATGTAGATATAAACATATTCGGCAGAGGGCACTTACCGAAAGGCTAACGGTTGATACAGCAGAAAAATTTCATCGCCTACAATAACTTGCGGTTAGCTCAGTTGGTAAGAGCAGCACGCGCGATACGTGAAGGTCGTGGGTTCAATTCCCGCACCGCAAGGGGAGATAAAATTTTTCTGTTTCTAATATTTAAAGTTCGCTAGTACGGCGTATAGTACTATAAAAATAATAAAATCGATTAAGATGCCAGGTGTCTTCGATTCTGTGGTTTTCAAACATTTCTGCAACGAATGTACCACGGGCCGTTAAGTATGTAGATATAAACATATTCGGCAGAGGGCACTTACCGAAAGGCTAACGGTTGATACAGCAGAAAAATTTCATCGCCTACAATAACTTGCGGTTAGCTCAGTTGGTAAGAGCAGCACGCGCGATACGTGAAGGTCGTGGGTTCAATTCCCGCACCGCAAGGGGAGATAAAATTTTTCTGTTTCTAATATTTAAAGTTCGCTAGTACGGCGTATAGTACTATAAAAATAATAAAATATATTTTACCTATTTGAGACATGGCACGAAAAGGCAACTTTAGCATTTATTTTCTCGAAAACTAAAAGTACTTAATTGAAAATGAGTTTCTTCGGCAATATGAGCTAGTATTTTAAGCTACATCCATATTTGCTATCAGCTAAAAAGTCTTCCACCTACTGATTCTAAAACACGGGCGGGCCGAAACAATTGAGTTGATCATTGTACTGTTGTCAAAATAAACGCTGCGGCAGGCGTCGGGCCGGCGCGGCGCCTGTGGAGCGCAGTCCTGGCGTTCGTCATTTCGACCGCGCCGCTGCGCAAGCGTTGCGTCGGCGCCGCGTCGTCGTTGCGTCGACGTCGCGTCGGCGTTGGGTCGACGTCGCGTCGGCGTTGCGTGGGCGTCGACGCTCAAAGAACGCTAGTGTGGGGTTACGCTTATTGTAACAATATCATTATTTCATGTTTTGAACAAATAGTTATATGGACTCGGTAGGTAACGCACAAAGTGGAGTCCGGAACCTTAGCGACTGACTTCTCGTTTCTCAGCAATAGCAAATGAATGGAAATATAATCTTGTTAAATCTTAGCTATTATATAGAGTTGAAATTGAAAAAAAAAATCATTTGTAAATTCAAAAGAACATCCTAAATCAGGAGAGAACATTTGGTTACCTAGATTGGAGGCGGTGGGTATTCCCAGAAGCAGTGATGTGTCCGGGTACTGATGACCGCGACATTTCTGATGTCATGGCCCCAGACTGCCCTTGCATCTTCTTCCGTGCTTAATTTACGGCGATGTTCGAACAGTTTTCATGATCATTACCTATCTTAACGGGAAAAATACTTTATTGCCAAGCAGGAAGCAATATTGTTTTTAAATGGCCTTTGGGTGCACTTGTAAACAAAACTGCTAAGTCAATAATAAATTTGTTATTGATTTTTACATTGTTTCTTCTCATAGGCTTTGTTACTATTATACATATATGTAAGTGTTTGTTTATATTTAGATATATATTTCTATAATAATATTAACTATTAGTGCTGTTTATTTCAGTATATTAATTTATCATCAAAATATATAACACCAATGTCATTTTTACTTGTAATTTTATAACTTCAGAACGGGCTCATTTATTCAAACCAAATGCTTAGGAATTGTTCGGACTATTTAGTAGATGGTTTGTGTGAAGTTTGCATTGGACCGGACGAGCGGTTTTTCATTTATCATATTTTTTTGTAACAATTATTAAATCTGCCTATCATACTTTTTAATATATCAAATGAAGTTTTAATAAATAAAAAATGACATACAACATTACATTTACATTGACCTGATCCCAATCTCCGAGATAAGAAGCCTTAAGCACTTAGGTTAAAGTAATCAAAACTAACGGCGGTACCACAAAACTTACATTTTAAATAATACCTGAGCCGTTTCAGGTGTAAGGAGGATCCATCATGTCCATGTGACCCATCGAAAGTGGAAGATGTCTGCACGTCCTGACTGAGTATAATGAAATTAATAATAAAAAATATGCTATAGGTGTACTATTAGACATGACAAAGGCATACGATACAGTACAATATAGTATATTATTAAAAAAATTATATGGAATCGGAATTCGTGGTTTAAGCTACGATTGGTTTGTTTCCTATTTAAAAGACAGAGAACAATTCGTTGAACTAGAGTATTTTTAAATAATGTTAAATACAACACAGTGGATGAAAGAACATAATTTACAAATCAACTTTTCAAAAACCAAATTAATAAGTTTTTACCCATACCAAAAAGCCCCCATAAAAATTAACTTCAACTTTAATAATATCCAAATAGAACAGGTCAATGAATATACCCTTCTTGGTTTAAAAATAGACTCTCACCTCAACTGGAAATCACATGTACAAAAAATAAGAAATAAACTTTCAAGTTTTGCCTATGCACTAAGAGAAATAAAAAAAACTACAGATACAAAAGCAGCAATAGTGAGCTACTATGCATATGCATACGCCTGGTTGAGCTACGGAATATCCCTGTGGGGAAATAGCTCAGACATATGTACCCTCTTTATAATACAAAAAAAACTTATTAGAATAATAGCAAATATAGAACAGACTGATAGTTGTAAGCCTTTTTTCAAAAAATACCAAATACTTACGTTAACTTGTATATACATCCTAGAAATCTGCAAATTTGTGCGAAAATATCCAAATTTTTACAAAAAACGAAATGATGAAATTAAAAACCATCACCTGCGCAATAAGAATAAGCTAACATTACCAACATCAAGAATTACATTACATAGTAACAGTCCACACGTTATGTCAATAAAAATATATAATAAACTACCGGAAAAAATTAAAGCAATAACTAAAGACTCTATGTATATAAAAGAAATAACAAATTTATTAATTAATAAATGCTACTACAACTTAAAAGAATATTTAGAAGATAGATTATAAAATGTTTTAAGAATAATATTGCGTTTTTAGCTTGTAAGCATATTTATATCCGGGCATTGATATTATGTACATCAAATCGCCTCTCTTCGATTGCAGTGCCCTAACAGGGTCTATAATGATCAAAACATTTATATATAACACCTTTGTACTACATTATAGAGCAATAAATAATTGAGTATTGAGTATTGAGTGTCCAATCTATGGCGCACTCAGACAGGATGTGGAGATAAAAATAAACAGGAAAATAAATAAAAATAGTATAAACGAAATCATTAGAGATAAAAATAAAAGAAATATATTTTTACAGTACATAAGAGAAATAGTGCAACAAATTTTAAGAAAAAACAAAACGTAATAAACAAACCGTAGACAAAAAGAGTATGAAAGAATAATATAACACTAAATAAAGTAGACAAAGACTCTGTTAAAACATGCAGAGGTTAAATTGGAGGAGCCCCAAAAATTGGGACTCAGATAAAAAAAAAACATTAACAAACACCCAGACACGGAACTCCGTTCGCTAGTGTAAAGCGCTTAGCATCGTACCTTCTAGCATTAAACCAATGTTGCAGTTGGAGCACAACTGTATGAAGCAAGGTTGTTAATGAAACGTTGTGTAAGCAGTATTAGGTACACTTCGCTTATAGCCTTGGCAGTTCAATGAACTATGAAAGGCAAGCATTTGCGGCATAATGCTATGTTACGAATCTTTCTTCGGTTCACTCTTAAAACACCGGGAATGAAAGATTTCAATTCGCGTAGTGAGTGTTCTGTAAATTTACTTATACATATAACTTATTTTTTATTTGTTTAAAATTTGCTGGCAATTGTTTCGAACATAATGTCCATCTTAATGATCTATAAAATATATTAGGAGATTCTCACAGTAAAGCCTCGTTTTCGTACTATATAGATGATACTATACAGATGAGTACCAGACGACGGATAATAACTAGGGCGTCATCCCAGCACACCCAGACCCAAGTCAATTTAGATAAGTTCGTTTTCCAAATTGACCCGACCGGGAATCGAACCCGGGACCTTTCGCGCTTTGGCCGCCTACCTTAGCCACTGCGCCACCGAAGTCGTCACTTTCGTCACGTTCGTCGCCACTTGACAGATGTAAGTTATTGTTTTCATGCATGATGCATTAATATGCATTAAGGCGCGGGCCCACCGCGGCGCACGGAGAGGCTACGCACGCACGTGTATTAAGCTTCGCTTTGGAAGAAAATGTATGTGGTTGTGTCCACTGCAACCCACGGAGAGGCTACGCATGAATTGATGTCAATGATACATGCGTGGCTTGCTCGAATAGGCGGTTACATAGCTCAACGCTGTCGACGTGGGTCTACGTTTCCACTGGAGTACACGAATATGACCCTTGACTATGTACAGCTCACTTATCGCAGCGCAGTTTTCAGTCATATACCTTGTGGAGCCCGTGTCCGTTGGTTGCAGTGGCACGTGCGTAGCCTCTCCGTGCGCCGTGCCACGCTATACATAGCCGTGGGTCATATTTGTGTACTCCAGTGGAAACGTAGACCCACGTTGTCAAACATATTAATACGTGCAGCTAAAATGCGCCGCGTGCCCGTGCACAGCATGCGCTGCGGTGGGCTAGCGCCTTTATACACAGACAATAAATCGTGTAGTAGGTAGGTATGTTTACAAGACTAGCGGGCCGCCGTGGCGTGACACGCGTACTACCCTGTTTTCCCACATTTTAATCGGTTCATCTCTTTTATTAGTAGAAACATAACGTTATTTAGCATATTACCTTCTTCGATAAGTGGACTAGCCAGCACAAAAAGTATTTCAATTCGCACCAATTCCTGTCCAATTAGCGCATTCAACAGAAAAACAAACAAACTCTCCAGCTATATAACAACTATTGTTATAAGTATTCTTACCATGGGAACACTATTCCCATGGTAAGAATACTTACTACAGTTACAAGAAATACCATGCGGTCACTAATGTGATATTGCTAATTTGTGATTTACTTTTTGTACAGTGAAAAGCACGTCATACTTCGGTATTTGTACCGCCTTTTTTAGAACTAATATTGAATGGCGAGTTTTTGCCGTGGTATGGTGTTGACCGCACAGCATAAATCTTTGTATACGGTCGGTGCTACGGTCTTTGTATAAATTATCGTTGATACAGGGTGAAATACAGGAGTTAATGTAACTTTTGGTGTCATAATCTGATTATCGAATTGTATGTGACATTGCTTGTTTTTTCCCTTCCTTGCTTAAAAAGTTATGAAATTCGTATGATCTTAGTGTAGAGTCATTTTATTTTTATGTTTATTTACTTTTATCAACTTAGCACTGCTAAACCATGTCTAATATGTAATATGTGAAACGAATATCTATGATCACATGATTTTTCGTGACCAATATTCGTGACTCGTATAAATGTGAGCATTAAACGTTGTAATTGTTCATATTATTTTTTAGCGTTAAGCGTAGACTTAAGAACTCCAATTGTTGCCAATTGAAAAAAGGTTGTATGTGCGATTGTGGTAAATATTACGACAGCGAGCACGCTGTATCACGGCGCCGATCTACGCTTAATTTCCGCTGACCCTTTTTCGTCTCATTACCGTCACTCCAACATTGCCACCGTAATCGGTCACACTTGACTCGAGCAGCCGAATTCCAACAGGTCCGAATGGAAAGTGTAAATAATTCACTTATCGCTGGAATCAGTTTTCTATGGCGAATTTGACAACCTCCAAGCGTGCCGGACTTAGGCGTCAAGTCTCGGGCTCGATTCCCCGTCGGGTCAGTATCAGAGAACGTACTTTTTATATTGTATCCAGCTTGAGTGTTGTGGTACCAGATTTCTAGCCACTTACTACAGAATCAGAGCAATGTACCTACGTACGTGATGTTGTCAAATTTTTATTTGATCGTTTATTGAAATTTTTGACTATGTAGTGATCAACCAAGTACCTAAGCTGAAATCCTTAAAACTAAAAGCCAAAAGGCAAGTCCACGCAAAACAGCTATAATTGGCAAGCACCAAAATTTTGTGATATTAAACCACATTATTGTAAAATATATCAGACTCAGTGCGAATGTTCGTTGAAACACAAGTTCACCTTGATCTCATGGACTGCCTCCGGTTCAGCGGAGGAAATATCTACAAAGCCTGTGCACACAGATACAAAAATACTTGTTTTTGGTGGCTTAAGATCAGTTCTTGGAATTTTATTTTCCACACTGTAGTATTTTTAACTTTTTAATGTCGATAGCTTTTCGTATCATAAACACGTCTTGTATATTTGTTTATCGTCGTACTTGACAATTTAACATTAGGCATTTATTGTATTTAACTAATCCTTGTGTAGGGACTGACTTGTTTAATGGTTTTTGACAGAAATAGGCTTGTCTCAAATTACGATTTGACATGTATTACTACTAGACGGATATTAGCCGGGGGCCTCAGCCCAGGATATTGAGGCCCAAACTAATTTGTTTAAGTAGATTTCCCATATTGACCTTTGTACCTTTTGGCGTCTATCTAATTCCACTGCCCCACCAAGGACATCAAATTACTGGGCGTTACACATAGATCGTAAATATAGATACTCTCACGATCTTCTCTTACTATTGTGTCTGATCGTCTCATAATTATAAAGTCATAGTATGATATCAACGATCCACACTTTACTACAAAATACTCAAGTGACTGCTCTGCTCTTGAAAGTACATCGCATGAAAGAGATTATTTTTACTTAAGTACTCGTTACAACAAAGTTACAAGTTTGCGAGATTAAAAATAAATATAGGATTAAGGTTGATTTTTTTAAATACACCTTTAACGTACGTATTAATAAAGCCTACGCAAATGATTGACAACAATCGATATTAGTACAAAAAATGTGTGTGATGCACTGCTTCATTACCAAGTGATTAATGTACTACTGAATTTGAAGGTATTTTCCTTTTTATAATACTCTTTATGATAATACTCATTGACATGTCCGCTTTAGCAGGATATGGCAATCATTGATTGAAATACAGTAATGCACAAACATAGTAATACGGTAAAAAAGTAGTACCTAGGTGCCTATATAATTAAATAATTAATTTAAGAGACAATATTCCCAAAATATTTGTAAGCTAGAAATACAATAATATAAAATAACAGAATGCTATAATAACGCAAAAGACAAAGTGTTATCTAAATATATAAAAGGAGAAACTGACTGACTGACATAACAACGGTTGACTGGTAGAGAATGCTCCTAGCATTAAGTCCACTTTTTGTACTTTTTTTTTGTCCAATAAAGTTTTTAAATAAATAAACAACGCACAGCCTAAACGGCTAAACTTAGGCACTTGAAATTTAGAAGGGCTGTACCTTAGGTACCGTAGAGGTGCACTAAGAAAGGAATTCGCGAAATTCCCACGAAAACGGGAATCAGCGGGAAAATCCTTTTGTATAAAAAATCTAAATCACTTAAGTTAGATGATTGAAATTTGGCATGCAGGTATCTTAGTAAACTTATAGCTTAGTTGCAACAGGATATTGCTAAATTCCCACGGGAACGGGAGTTAGGGGGAAAAAAACTGTAAAACCCCTGTAATCCACGCGAATGAAGTCGCGGGCACAGCTAGTATTTCTATAAAAGTCTTAGTTTTTTTTAAAGATGTCGGTGCTGGTTTGACGTTATGTCGTAGACAATTTATTATAACTTCCTAGTCAGGAAACTTAGCTTGATGGAACTTTGTTGTTTGTAATTGTATGTAACACCATCTTAAATTCAGCTATTAGGTACAAACAATTTAAGCGCTGCCAGTTTACCAACAATTAATGACTGTTATTTGACAAACATCAAATTATTAGTGCTATTAAATTCAAATACGAGAAGGTCGTCGGTTCGTCGGTAAAAGAACTTAAAAAATATAAAAAATTTAATACATAAATAAAAAAAATATTAGCTTAAGGTACCTGTTTTTACATCAGCTATGTACTAAGTTTAAAGTTTTTTAACGCACGTTTGCATTGCGACTACTTTATCTACTGCAGCTGGCTTTAATTTGCAGTGAAAAAATAAATAGGAATATTTGTCACCTACAATAACTTGCACTTAGCTCAGTTAGAAGACCAGCACGTTTAGGTCGTGGGTTCGGATCAAACGCTTCAAGGAGAGATTTTAATCCTATTAAGAGTAGTAGGTACGGTATATTCATAGGCTAACATAGTAAAGAAGCTAAATTCATAAATATCTCAAATTATTTTTTTTTGTTCTGTTATTGATCACCTTTACGATATCTTAATTTAATGAGAAAACAATTTATTCAATAACTAGGTATATGCCAACGATTGTCTCTTTATTATTTAACTTGTAAAATCCGCAGAAAATCTTTAAAATGTTGTCCTCTTTACGAGATTATTATTATTATCAAAGACGTTTCAATTTGCTTAAAGTACACATATAACACAAAATATATTTTCACTAAACATCTGATTAGTTTACAATTAAGGATGATGCTATTTTACTTTGTCAGCACGATACAAATCTAACTTATTTAAAAAAAAAATGAAATAAAATGGGGTCCTTAAGAAAAAAAATCATTAAATTGATAAAATATTAAAAACATGTAAATTAATGCATTACATATCAGTGTCGATCGATTGGCCTCGAATTATGGTCTGATTTTGGATTGTAAATACTACTTTGAACAGGTACCACCTTTGGGGACTGGTCTGCTCCAGCTTACCTCATCACCACTAAACTATATGACTTGGTCCAATGTGAGCTACACATAGCAATAAGTTAGATAAGTACTGCAACTATAACTAATCTGCTAAGTTTCTTACCGGTGTCTTCTCGGTAGATAAAGGTTTCGAAGCGGAAGTAGAATCACTTTGCACTGTATTCAATGACGATTTAAAGGTGTTATATGTAACCTACTTACATAAAGAAATATTTGAGTTTGTGTTTGATGTTACATAAAGTTCAGGTTAAGTAATCTATTTCCGGAAAGTGTAACAAAAAGCATGACAGATCTGTCAAAAGGTTAAAATTGTTATTTGAATTTTAGTGCACCCATAAACTTTTGGTTTTAAATAACCCTTAATGATAGTGTATATTAAATGAAGACACTTAATGACTTAAGTCCCAATAGCGACTTTAACATACTTCTTAAACACTTTCAATTTAAAAGTTGTCGGATCCCGTAGTATGGTTAGTTCATAAATTCTTACTCGACATTGTGCATTGCAGAAAACACCCCTGCTACTGAACCCTGCCATCAATCATAATAAACTTTTGCATTTACAAGTACCGACGTTGACATGGGCATAAAGTAACCGTTATTGTTACGAAAACACTCACAGAGGTGGCGGAATTTTGTGATTTACTAACTTCAAAGCCCAACCTGTTGGAATAAGTAAATGAAAACTCCAAGTCGGTAACTTTGAAGAACTTTGAGGGCCCCGAGAGTAGAACAGAATGTATTCTCTAGGCGCAAATAAGGCAGGGCCGTATTAAATATTTCCCAGGTTTTGTTGAATTTTGAGTATGCCGCTTAGGTGTACATGTAAGTTCCTATTAAACAATAGGTATTAATTCTTCATAAACAAAACAATTTTGCTTGCCGGCATCTGCAGGAATATTTAATAGAACGAGGACAGAAATTTCTAGCCCCGTAACGAAAGGGGAGATTAAATTTTTGTTTCTTTGAAAAAATTCTAGCCTGTCCTATTTTAAAAAAAGAGACATAACGTTAGAAAGTTGAGAAATTCTACACTAGTGGAAGTAAAATACACCTGACAATGCCAATGTACCATGAGCTGAATAGGGTCTAATCTAACAATCACGTAATAAGCGCAAAGTTCGTATTACAACGTGAGGAGTCACATATTTAAGGAAAGGTTTTTAGAGCTTGATGATCTTGGTGGCGTAATACTCTTAGCTTCCTAATAAGATCGCAAGTCATTTATTTCTCCTTTTCTTTGTCTATTGATATTAACAAGATAAAGGTTTAATATGTGTGGCCAGCTCTGTCAGCAACACTACCTTCTGTAGACGCTGGTATGCTAAGTTCATTATAAAAAACTGACCGTCATCAAAGTTTTAAATATCATTTAAATTCAAGGCAACTGGCGCTACTATGAAACGTGTCAAACGGTCAATTAGTTTCTTTATTTTTGTTCTAAAAGCAAACGCCTAATTTCTTCACTGACCAATTACAGATTTTAGCTCCGAAATTTGGTTTAATTGTTGAACACGTCGTCGCTTAGACAAAAATGTAGGCCTCAACTGTGTGAGTCACAGTTATTAAGTTACCTTGACTTTTTCCTGAGTTGTTGGTATTGGTGAGCTAACCGTACTTTTATGACTCATACTGACCACAGCACAGTAAGGGAACAGTGAGGTACAAAAAGATTGCCTAAACTTTTGGTATACCTTAATAAGGTTTTGAACAAAAGTATCTACCTAATAATTATGATCCAGTTAATAATTTTTATCAACATTGAAAAGCTTATTTTTGTGGGGTACAACAAAGTAATTGAACAAACCAATTAACAAATGAAATACATTGAATTGGTTTCTTTGATGCAATTGGCGTCTATGGTGTAATTTTATATATTTTATAACCTATCAGTGCAATGAGGGTGTTCGCGCATGAAATATACACTAGATGTTAGTCCAGCTGCTATGTGAAGAGTGATTTAAATGTCATAGTTTTGTATGTATTAAATACAGTTTCTTAATTTGTACTGGAACCCCTACGTTATGTATTAAGAAAGCTCATATATGAGGGCTATTTGGCCAAATAAAAAAAATAACACCCTACCATCTAGAAATACATTATAATTTTTATTTTAAACTCGAGCTCTATCCACAGTAAAACTTCACTGTTGAAAAGGAATTTCTAGAGAACTCGCATTGAGTTCTCCTCGTTAGTCTGTTAAAGAATCTCGAGATTGCAACAAAACACAGATTCCGTGCTGTCATTAATACCAGTGTGATCAGATGCCGATACTGCACTGACAATCACAGCAGTCATGCTACATGCATACAAAGCGCGCTCAATTAGAAAATAAGCGATTCATTCAGAGACACGATCTATAAAATCGTTTGATTTTTTTCCCCAAGCCCGAATATACATTGAAAACATCTTGTATAAAATTGACATTCTAAAGTAAAAATTAAGTAAGTGTAATGCTAATTTTTCCCCTCCCTGACTTTTAAGAATGGTTGTGAAAACTTAGACTAGCATTAAGTCCACGTGTTGTACTTATTAGTGAAATAAAGTTTTTAAATAAATAAATAAATATATCATCTTCACCGAACTTTCTGAGGAGCGCAGAAGGCTCTTACCTCTTTATGATTTAAACACACAGTCCTACAGATGTCCATGCTAAGTATGTTAAATGTAAATGTAGACAATTTTATTCGCATATCGATGTCGGCACAGGACGTTGTTGCAAATGACGATTTTTCGGGGAGAGGAAGACTCCCACTCCTATATGTGTAAAGGCAATGTAACTTTTTTCCTGCCTGACAGCCGGTAATGGCTGTGACCTTTTTATTGTATCTTCGCCGAACTTTCGCGGGAGTGCAAAAGGGTTAGACCCTATTTAATTTAAGAAAACAATCCTCTCATCTATATATTTTAAGCACCTGTCTACTGTCCTATCACCTGTATATGTATGATTCGCATTATATCTTGTGCCGACAATGTTATTCGTATACCAATGACGGCGTGGACTGCACAACGTGCGTATCATGTGCGATTGTGCACGAATGTTCTAATGACACTGTATTTTATCAAACCACCACTTTCAGCAAATGACCAGCTCTCAGGCACAGTAGGTATTTAAATTGACTGTTGAAACAAGCCTTTTAAAGCAGAAAATTTTTTTGCTTACTGTAACGTAATCGGCCCAAATATTCACAACCGGTTTGCTTGACTGAGCATTTACCGAGACTTTGTCGGAGGCAATTAAGGCTCATTAATTAATTCACTGTTCTTCATTGCGGTTTTAACCTTTGATTTGGTATACCCAATCCCTCCGTCTTATAAGACGTGATTATGTATAAATGTGTTTAATATGTATTTAACTGAGTGCAACTATGGATCAAGGGATTAACATAGTTATGAAAATGATTATTTTCTTGAGAATATTTGTGATGATGTGTCAATTTTCAATTTGTCAATTTGTTGTGTCCATCTAATCGAATTCAATTACATTTATTATGAGCATCACTGTGCTTCATTTCAAATCAAGGGTGTGGTATGGATTTATGCCCGTTACTATTCGCAATGCGTCAAAAATGACTATCTGTTTTTCTCCAACCGACTACGAATCGTTAATACCGTTTCAAAATCTACTTTCCATACCAGCTGGCATTAATCGTCAGTCGGTCGTTTTTAACCGACTTCAAAGGTTCTTAATTCGACCGTATATGTTTTTTTTAGCATACGCCTCGTATAATATATTACTACCTGTAACTGGAACGGATCGTTTTTCAAATATTGGAACCGGGCATTAACGTTAAATGAAGTCAATACTTCGTCGTATAGTTTAGAAAAGGGTTAGTTGAGAGTAATTTTGGCCACGTGTAGCCTGTCTGACCCCTTCAGACCGTCTATCAATCTCCTTGGTAGAATATGAAACCATCCAACTATCCAATTATTATTAATTGTACTTTGATGTTACCAAAATGATAATAATAATTTAATTAACTTATTTGTTTACTTGTGAGAACTTGTTTCTTAATTACTTGAATGTCTAACTGGCGTTGGACTGACGTCACAACATACCTACAAGGTAATAACCAATAAATTTCGATGGTTTATAAAATGTATCTATTTGATAAATCATTAAACGATTCAATGTCAGAAGTTTAAACTAGTATCTTATTTAAACTTTGAATAGCTTATCAGAAAATTTCTTTGCACGATTATTTTTACAAAATGCGTAAGAGGAAATTCCTTACAAATTAGCATTCAGCCAATTACCCTTGTTGTTTTCAAATCGCTATAATTGTTCACTCGTACGAAAAGATAGTGAATGTTTGTTTAATTTGAACGAAATTACTAGTAAATGTTATTGAAAACAGTTAACAAGGTTTATTACCAGAAACTGCTATATAGTCAGGGTTGGAATACCACTTAAATGTTATTGATTTCTGACGTGAAAAGACTTTAAAAGAGCGGAGTTAAATAGCTTAGTTTGACTTTTAAATGCATTCATGGATATTAAAAGCGAGCCAAAAAATTGTATGCGGCAATTATGACCTGTTATTACATTATATCCTGTAATTTGTAGCCATTCAGTAGATTACGTAAAGTTTGTTGTTAATTTATTAACTTTTGTTTTCCATCTAACGAACAAAGGTAATAAAGATACTAAAGATTTTAAGACTCATTATTTATTATCCTATTATTTATTGAAAACCCACCTACGTCATATAGATTTAACATGATGATACCTTAAATGATTAAAGAAGAATAACCATATACCTATGTACGTACAATCCGTTTGGGTGTAGGAACAATGTTGAACATTTTCAATTTGGATCCTTATGTACAAGCAACAGCCCGTCAATATAAACATTTGAAGTAGTATATGCACTGTACCTAATTTAACAAATTTTAAAGTAGGGCAAATGAGAATCTGACAACCTATTATGATCGCAGATTAACATTATTTTATTCAGTGAAAGAGGCCAGAAGTGGTATTTAAAGTTATTAGTTTTGTCTGTATCTCGTAGTTTTAAATACGATGTAAAGATCGATTCGAAGGTGGCGTTCTAGGCAAACGCGTATCATTTTAGGCCTTAACTTTGCGTTAAGCCAGACGAGATTGAAGTCAAAGTAAGCCTATTTTGTATGTAAAAAAACGTAATTAAAATTCGGTATTGGAATTATACTAATTGATTGCGTTTGGAAGTATTTTTTTTTGTGATATATGTATTCTACTTATTCAAAAAATGTTGGAACCGGTTTTAATTTCCTTCTTAACATGAATGATTAGACAGATACAAAATAATTAATTTCCATATATAGTATAGTAGGTATTTAAATTATTAATAGTTTCTGATTTTTGAGAGTCAGTTTTGATGTGGTACCTACCTACTTATAATTTCAAATATAAGTTAACCCTTAAACAGTGGTGGATCATAATTTATTGCCATCTCAAATGGAAATTTAGTCACTAAAGATAAGGTCCAAAACAAATTATTTTTACTAGGTTAAACAAATGAGTTATTATTCTTAAAAAAAAACCCTTTACCTAGTAAAGGCTTTAGCCTTTACCTAGTTAAACCTTTAGGTTTTAACCATTAAAAACACCACATAAGTAACGATATGAAAATGTTTGTTAACTCCACTCAATTATTTTTTTACATTTTTTTCTGCAATAGTTCATTCGTAAAATGCAAGTTATCTGAAGGTACTTACGAAACAAGTAAATAACGTGAGATGTTTGTTTACACTGTGAAGCAACTCCTCCGGCTTCTAACGTCACATCACTTTCGAACGTTGCGCAAACGCAACTAGTTGACACACGCGCGCCGCTCGACGCCCGTCACAACACTACTTACTTACTGCTTTTGCGAAAGACGGTGCGCGCACGCATGTCCTAACTTCACTAGGGCTGGTAATAAAGCCACAACAATATATATTAAAAGGGGGCAAGTTTGGTAACATGTATGAATATCTAGATGTGTGTTTATCACTCTTTCCTGAAAAAACTACTGAACGGATTTCAATATAATTTGGTGCGAAGAGAGATGACATATTAGATTAACATATAAAATAGTTTTTATCCCGAAATACCTCAGGCGAAGTCGCGGACAACAGCTGTTATTAAATAAATATAATTTTTGGACAATCTGTGGTAAGTAGCTGATGCTCTTGTGGTATAAACATCCGGAACCAGATCCGAGATAATATAGAAAAGCTCGTTTCCATATTGATTCGACCGGGAATTTCACTCTGGAGCTCAGAGATGGAGCGACTCTAAGTATCCTCGGCTACAGCTCGAGGTCGTCAAGTTACATATAATAATTACTTATTTTGATCACAGTGAATTTTAAAGTATTTACAGTGAGTTTTAAAAGTATATTCCTGCATACAGTGTGAAATGTTATAAAGTCGACATTTGACATCTTTCGGTTGGTTTTTGTCCGTGTATAGATTGTATTATGAAAATTCTGCAATTGGCTTTGTGACTAGGTTCGTGCTACATACGTATGCTAATCAAATCTATAGCTTAGCGCCAAACAGGCTATTCATTGTTTAATGCTATTTTCAAGTGTTTGAAAAACCTTGGAATATTGTTGTGATAAAATTATTTCACCAATAATATTATTAGCCTATCTAGACAGAATTTTCGTAACATAAATGAAAGCTAAAATAAAAGTTAAATCTTAACTTCGCCGAACCCAGGTTAATTACAACAAGATTCTCGGTTCTGTCTGGACAGAACCGAGGAAAAACAAAGAAATTTTCTTATGAAACAAGTCTGCAAATTAATTAATGATTCAACAGCCGACTAACCGTTAAAGGGAATTTTAATGAAACCTTTCGTAACTTATTAATTTTACTAGCTTGGGAAGTCTGGAAAAGATGTGCCAACCCTACCATTAACCAGCGAAAGAAGACCCAAAGTAACGTAAAATTAATATCGGCGCTACGTTCTTAAAGACTGGTTGTTTTTGCAGACCCCACGAAATAAGTTTGGCCCATTATAATGGATAATTGTCTGTATGTATGTGCGATGGAAAGGTATCTGGATTTTTTGCTGATGCCTGACGAGTTCAGTGACTTTCTAAGGAGTAGAGACGTGTTGGGCAGGTTCATAAACTACCTTTTGATACAATCGCGTCGTTAAAAGAAACATTCAGTGATTAAATCTAAATTAATCCAACCATTTTAGGGAAAAGGTGCCCAAAACATTCCCTGTTACTTATGATACTTGCTTGCATAAAAAATGTATGGGGCGCTTTCTGATTAGTTTATTTGTCCGCACGTTGTCTTTACGTTTCGATTAATCGGGTCTATAAGTGTAAACCTGGGGTCTTTTGCGCCCCGCAGTATACGAGATTTCAACCGCGTCAAAGTTTGTACGAGGGTGCCAAAAGTTGCCCCTATACGCGCGTAAAAACTTCGATCTCAGCTTAATATTACCGCAGCATTTTAAAAACACAGCTTAATAATTGCATCATTGCCGTGTAGCTGATATCTTTTAAAATTTATCTTGTTTTCATAATGGTTATTGGCACTTGTACTGGTTGAAGCTGAATATACGGGAATGACCATAACATAGGAGTGCAGTTGTTTTTTGGTATAATGTATGTTGTCGTTAGGACTAGTTTCTGTTTGTTAATGTTTAACTATTGCTTATTAGATGTTGTTCCTCAATCGAGAGCATTCAGGGTACGGCCAGAAAACAGCACTGTAACAGCCTACGGGTCTATACAGTCTGTTCCGCGGCTCGTACCTTTACTACTTATGTCTAGTGGTTTTGGTTTTTTGTATGGAATCTGTTACAGATGTTTAATGTATATTGAGTAAGTACTGTAACACTTGGCCAATAAGTGTTTTTTACTTCATTATTTCGTTCTAGTATCCGTCATTTGGTACCTATATCATAAGAAAAAACCTTAGTTCTAGATCAGTCGAATGGAGTACTTTTCTGTTTCGCATTTGTGCATTATTTATTTATTTAAATAAGCCATTCGGTGCCTACTTAATATTCAAGAATTTTAAGATTTGTAATACTGAATATAGTATGTGCATAGTTTGACTCGCTAGACAACAATGTGCAAAACGCTCATATTTTGTGGAAAATTAATTGTTTGGTTTATCGTTGATTTAAATGTGTATTTTTTTTGTGTACATACATAGTTTTACTATCTCATGATACATGTTTCAATTATGTTTTTCTTTAACTGGAGTTTCCTTTGACTTTCAAATACCAACTATGCAGATAGTCTTGTACAAATGCACGGATGACAAAATTTCACACAATAATATGGCTAAATTATTGTTTGAACTTTCATCACAAAATCTTTATGGTACGGTTACTTCGGGAAATTAGGTTGGATTACAAGTTTGGTTCACTGAAGTTCAAGGGTTCAACTGTCGGAGGGCTTAGTAATTAACGCGTAGAGGATAATGGGATGAGGATGAAACTGAGCAACACCTTTTAATATAAATATGAAGGGAAGCCCGAGGCTCGGGCTTCCAGCTGGTCAGTGAGTTAGTGCTGCCTCAAATAATCTAATAATCTATTTGACTATCGATAGTATCGACCTTTTTTTATTAGATATAATCGATATTATCGATACTATCGATTGTCATATCGATTATTAGATTATTTAGTCCTCTTTTGGAATAATCGATTATAATCGATATACAATCGAATCGACGGCAACACTGCAGTGAGTGGCTATGCTCGGCAGAGCGGGTGTGGTGCGATGGTTTTCTTTTTTCTTTTTCACAGCGATCAAAATTCATTCTTAACCCGGTGATAAAGCACTAAATAAAGACAGTAATGACAATACAATAAAAAAAAAGGTGCAAAGCTAATGAAAATAATTTTGTAAGTCACCTTGTCTCTGATACGGGCGGTGTCGAGTCATAAAATAACTCCACCACACATTGAGAATAAAAAGTAATGATGAAAATTTAGGTATATAAAAAAATCCATTATTCCTTTTGAATTATTACCTATAGTTTTACGATTGACAGACTTTGTACCGTGACCCATCGAATTTTAGACCCATATCAATTTTACCCGCATTTAGTAAAATTTTTGAAAAAATTATATTTAATCAGATGCTTTGTCATTTCTCAGTTAACAGATTATTTCATGATATCAATATGGATTTACTAAGGGAAAATCTACAACTGATGCGGGAGTGGCTCTCATCAAGCATGTGTTTGATGCATGGGATAAAAAGCAGGATGTCGTAGGTGTATTTTGTGATTTATCAAAAGCGTTTGATTGTGTAGATCATCAAACATTGAAATTGAAGCTGCGGCATTATGGTGTCTTGAACAAATCACTTAGTCTTATTCAATCCTATCTGTCTGACCGTACTCAAAAAGTTAGCGTAAATGGATCAAACTCTTCTGGCGCTCCTCTGTTCATGGGAGTGCCCCAGGGCTCGATATTGGGACCATTACTATTTTTAATTTATATCAATGACCTGCCCTTTTATACAAAATACTTATGTGAGATAGTATTATTTGCTGATGATACATCTCTTATTTTTAAAACTAATAGACAGAGTGACAATGCTGATAAGATTAATGATGCCCTGAATCAAATACTTCATTGGTTTACATCCAATAATCTTTTACTAAATGCCAAGAAAACAAAATGTGTTAAGTTTTCAATGCCTAACGTAAAGCAGGTCAATACTATAATAAAAATGAATGATGAACATATCGAAGTTATTAACTCGACAGTATTTCTTGGCATAACTTTAGACTCAAAATTACAGTGGTCTCCCCACATATCTAACCTGGCTGGAAGACTGAGTTCGGCTGCTTATGCGGTCAGAAAGATAAGGTACCTAACAGATATGGAAACAGCAAGATTGGTTTATTTTAGCTATTTTCACAGCGTCATGTCTTACGGTCTGCTATTATGGGGATCTGCGGCCGATATTCAAACTATATTTGTTTTACAAAAGAGGGCCATCCGAGCCATGTACAAGCTAGGACCACATGACTCGCTGAGAGAATTGTTTAAGGAAATTAACATCTTAACAGTCGCATCTCAATACATTCTCGACTGTTTAATGCATGTATACAAAAACTTGCATACATTTCCTAAAAAATCAGACAATCATAGCATTAACACCAGAAATAAAAATAAGCTTGCTGTTCCTAAGCGTAGACTACATAAAATAGGTAATTCATTTGTTGCTTTAAGCATAAAAATGTTTAATAAACTCCCTCAAGTTATTGTTGAGTTACCTTTGTACAAATTTAAGACATTTGTCAAACGTTGCCTTTTGAAAAAAGGCTACTACAAAGTGGAAGAGTATTTGAATGACAGGAACGTGTGGATCAGTGACTAGTGTGCTCGCCTGTACCTACGTGTTTTATATTATTTTACAAATATATATGTAACGCATTTTCTCAATCAATGTCAGAATTGGGCCTCGATGACGCATGTGAGTCATGCAGTTAATTTAATTTACAAATACCTTTGCTTTATTATTATTATTTTTTTAATAATTGATTTAAAATTTTTATTTTACAATTGACAAACTAACTGTGTGTCTTAGTGCAAAATTAGTAATAAGTGTAGCTTTCATTTGTAAAAAAAACTACTGAGTTTCTTGCCGGTATCTTCTCTTTAGTTATAGGTTCCGAACCGGAGGTAGCTTCATTTGCTTTATATAGAGACTATTCATAAGTATTACTAATGTAATCTATGTGAATAAAAAAAAAAAAAATATATATTGACTTTGATTCAATGTAAATTTTTTTTTTTGTTAATTAAAACTGCAGTTTCTTTTTCCGGTATCTTCTCTGTAGTTATAAGTTTAAAGCAGAAGATAGGTTCATGTAGTTTATATAGAAGGTGACCTGATCTCTTTTTGGTTCCTCGGTGACGAAATTCCGTGGTTTCCTTGCAGCGTGCTTAACATCGACCACGACGTAGCCCAAGATGTTTATTTTTATTTTTATTATTAAGTTAAGCGCATGGAAGGTCTGTAGGTATTTCAGTTTAAAGTTCGACATCCAGCTCCCTTCACACCTAGTGGTGGTTGATGCCCACACTTAAATTAATGAGAATGCCGAGTAAAGTTGTGAAAAGGCTTGGTGTATTCTTATCTTTTGAATAAATGGTACCTAACATTCACTTGTTTTACCTGTGCGTCATAGACTATTTCGCGAAGAGTGAAGTTTGGGATTCCCACGCTAAGCTTGAATATATGGATTACATTTAGGACTGGTTTGAGTCGGATATTTCGTATCGAAAATTATAATGCAACTCACTACAGTAAGACAAGTCGAGTAGTTTGACCCTGTTAAAACAAATACCCGTGTAACATTTTCGTTGAACCTTTTACAAATACAAATGGAACCTATTGATTTCGTTGTGTGACGAACTGTGACAAAACGAAACGTCGTGAGTGAAATCAACGAAAGTTACTCTCTGAAATGTGTATTGTTTTTAGCACCTTCTGTTTACATTGCTCTTACTTTTAACGTGCAAATGCAGTAACATTGAAGTTCAAGTATCTACCTATTTATTAACTCTTACTATGAAAAGGCTTAATCTCATAAATGGTTTAATCTAAATACAAAATGATGAATCGCCTCGATTTTCATATTAAGTTGAATTTTTATATTGAATAAATTTTTCGTGTTGGTGATTCGTTTGATACCAATAATGTAGTGCCAGGTTTCTGTAACACAAGTGTTTTGTTATGTACCACAGAATCAGACCAATGTACCTACGTGATGTTATCCAAAATATAATTGTGCCTTATTTATTAATTAAGTTATAAAAAGCGAGCATTCTTTATCACATTGCGCTAACGGGGTCTATCGTGATCAAATTTTAATATTGCCTGTACTGTATATTCAAAAGAAATAAAAGACTCAATATAAAACAAGAAGGTAATTGCAATATGTAAAATAAGCTAACTAAGAAATAGGTAATTTGCTCCGAATTAGGCGTTAAAAGGTACCATAATACAATAACAATATCGTAGATGTACTTACCAGATAATATCCAAGATATTCAATCGAACTTTGTAGTCTAATTGTATCCATTTTGGGCTGATCAGTCGATCTTTAATGATTTTTAGGAGTGTATCCGGATCTTGTCAGATATCGTCAGGAAAAAATCACCATGTCGTACTTAGTAGGTACTAATAAATGCACAATTGCAGAACAAATGCCAATAATATTATTTTTGGAATTTTACAAAAGATATGCTGTTTGAAGTTGAAAAAAACTGTTTGAGAGGCGTAATGTACGCTATCAGTCAAATAAAATGCGCGAATAGTAAGTAGTCATCTGGTTCTACGTATGAACTAAAGATTAAGATTAACTAAAGATTTTATCAATATCCAGGAGAAACCATATCGCGTACAGATTATTTATTTTTATTGCAAATAAAGTAATTTGTATCAACATAGCTTTGTATTAACAAACAACTAACAATTCATATGATCATAAATCAAATATGTGTACACATATACGATATAAAAATGAGTAAATTAACCGGTACTAGCACGAAAATACCCTTCCGGATGTGGCTAACGCGAGTAAAAAGCCTTAATAAGAAGCGCACCAGTTAAAGTTCGAGTTTATATTAAACAACAAAACACAATCGACGTACAATCACATGCCTTAATATGTGTACAAACTCATTCTAACGCGAACCTAATAGTAACTGCATAAGAGTTCAAGTGTTTACATTACATTTTTCGTGACTGTACGTGAAGTACAAATTGCGAAGATGAGTTCTCTCAAGTCCGTGGCCGCAAAGCGTGAAGCGTGGCGTCCGTGTCCCCGCGACCGTGACACGGTTGGTGACGTATCAAGCGAGATAAAAAAAAAACTGCAGTCTGGAAACTAGATAAAAAAAATAAATTTCTAAACATTGGTTGTCTGTAAAGTCCGTTTAAGGACGGTAATTTGACGAGACAATGCTGAGCCGATCGCTCGAGCCGATAATGACTTTCTTTCGTTCGTGCCGCGCTTTCAAAGCGACAATGAGCTTAACGGGACAATCTAATCTTGTTCGTGCATGCAGGCAATAGTGTCGAGTTATTAGACGTTGTCACGTCAAAATGCTCAAACGACGCAGTTTTAATTGTCCTACATTATCATGCCAGTGTCGGTTTACCAATCTAACTATTCTTCATCATATGAAAAGGTAACCCGATTACATCCATTGCAGAGCCCAATACAAAACTCTATAATACAAATCGAACTAGACTTGTCAAACCTGTCTTCCGCTGTAAAATCTAAAAACCATACTAATGACTGACTCCTATATGACCTCCGTGACTTATCCAAAGAATACCGAACTATTTGGATCATAGTCGGAACCAATTATTGACGCCTGAAGATATTAATTCATTTGGAAGAAAATAGCACTGCATCACCTTTGCATGGATTTGTATTAAGCTCTTAAAATCCTAAACAAATATGGAACACCTCATAGTCATTTGTTCTGCGGAATTTGAACCCACGTCCTCGAAGCTTGGGTCGGGTGATAACGTTGTAACTGCTACATTATGGACTCATATTAATAATTAACATAATTAATTAATGGGACGGGCCGTTTTTATCGTAGGGAAATCCATTTTAGAAAACGTTCGTAGTAAACATCTGTTACTTATCTGGGAAATTTCATACGCGGGGTAATATATCTCTTGTTCAAAATGTTTTTAACAACTGCATGTCACTTGCACATCACTTAAAAGTAAAATTGCTCTCATTTTCACTTCAATTACAGGTGTGGACAACATTTCAGATTCATAATTCAAAAACGATTGCATTCTACAATGGAGACTGGAACCATTTATAGTGTGTGTGAACTGCCGTAGTGCGTAGGCCATTTGAAGGCGAAATTTAAATGTTGAACACCTAAACTACACGTTCTGCATAAATGTTTACTCTGGCTGGTCTTTTAGAGTTAATTGTGATATGTAAAAGATTAACATTTTGACACAGATGATAAATATGCAAATGGTTTGATGTTTTTATTCATAGACAACGGGTTCCAAAACATATCAGGCTAACATTTTTAAATTTAGACGTTTCAACTTCAACGATTTATATGCTTATGTTTAAAGATCTTTATTCTCATAAGAAATTTACACTTCAACATCTTGGGGTCTACTCCTAAAAACGCCCTTATCTTATTTTAACATCTTTTTTAGTCTGTCGTTCATAGTTTTTATGTAATTCTTGGTAGAAATAGTGTTATCTTCGGACAATTTTCGTCAATCAAGATTAAGTTGTTTTTACTTAAATAAGTAGATACCTAAGTAGAGAAATTTAATATCGAAACAAAATAAAACAGTCCCTAAAATTTTTCAAGTTAACATTTTACCTTCTTTTGCTTCATCTTTCTACTCGTTTATTTTTCTATTCGAGTTCTTTGTCTAGCAAATTATACAAATGGTTTAAAGTGTAGGTAGCTTAAAATTCTTAACTTTTAAAATAAAAATTATGTTAGATTAATGGTAATAAAAATGAATCAAGCAGTAGCTAATGTACCCTGCAGCATCAACGATAAAAGGTGAAGTTTATTTATTTCTTTGATGATACACCTTTTTCTAATAAAAGAACGAAATTGTAACGCGTTCCAATAGCAACAAAGAAGCCATATTTTTTTAATGCGAATGTTTACCGTAAAATAAACAAATAATAAATAAATATTACATCACATACATGGCTCTGATTCTGTGGTAAGTAGCTTAAGCACATGTGTTACTAAAATCAGAAACAATGACGGTACCACAACACCCAGAGAGACAATAGAAAAGTTCGTTTCTCATATTGACCCGATTGAGGATCGAAACCGGGACCGCACAGATGACGCGACGCCAAAGTCCGGCCTGCTCGCCTCTCGGGTACGAACGGAGGTCGCCAAAGCCATAATCTGCCCCATTTTTCAATATGGCCGCCACTGCACGAGAGTTGTGACTCCAATATCTTAGATTTGACTTAACACTGACCCCCTCTTCTTAAAAAAGAATAATGCGTTCACTGACAAACGCACGCTAAGCCCAAAAAATTTAATATTCCAATGGATTAACACTAGTCACGTAAATCTCAGTCACATAAACGTGATGCACTCGCGTTTCGGCCATGCCACCAGCCAACGAACCTTATCAGACACGCACGTGCTTGCTCGATCGAAGAAATTGTTTAAAATAACTGACCTTTTCTTTTTTGTATGAATAGAATTGTTTCGCATCTTTTCGCCGTTCGTTCAGTTAGAAGCTGTACGCCTAGAACCAAAAATAAAAGAGACGAACAAAAGATTTCAATTAAGAAGAATATTTGTAAATCCGGCATTAAAAAGTGGTTTTGTACGTCTTAGTGTCATTTGAAGTGAGTTGGTAACTATATGAGTAGAGTGTAGTGAGAGTATGAGATTATTTACGTCATCGGAACCGACATGTTTCGTTTTTGGAAGTAGCCTCCTGTTGTCTTGTAGTCGTAGTATCTACGTACCTATCTACAAGCAAAATAAAACCTTAATTTGAGAACAGTTGAGTCTGGAACATTTTATTTTATTTAAATTTCCAATATTGTAAATACAAGTAAATAAAGTAAAAAGGGTACTTTGTCAAAAGTTGTATGTTGCATAGCAAATGATAAAAAGTTTATTTTCTTAACTTTAATTAAATGTTAGAATGATAACCTATTATTTATTATACATTGAATAAATAAAAATTGTACTCAATATTATCTAACAAATTAAATAATGTTAGGTACCTACTGAAAATACAAATACTAAGCATTTGTAGAAGTATCGGAGTGACACCCCGACACTCTTCTTTCGATAAAGAAAATGTAATAAGTAGATAAGTATAGAAAAGCTGTTAATAGAAGAAATTCCCAGTTTCATATGAATATCAACAGTAGATTTTTAGTAAGGACGGGAACACCAGCTAGGGTGACAGTCCCTTCCTATACAGGGTGTAACAAAAAGGCGAAATAATATTTTAGGGTATGTATCTATAGCAGGTGTACATTCAGTTGTATTAATATCAGCTAATTACAAACAAGTTTTTTCTTCCATACTAACTAAATAAATTGTTTTTTTACTGAAAATGTTGACAACCCTGATTGAGGTCATTCGCGCTCTACCACAGACGCGCCGCGCGATCAGCTGATGCGCGGCCGCCCCGCTACGCGCCCGCGCAGCCCGCCCGCCTACTAGAAACTACTATTACTTAATTTTACTTGGAATAGGACTGAATAATCAAACCATAATTACCGAAATGCATTTATTAAAATACTATTTAGAAACAGTACATAGAAATAATCTGTTAGGTACATTTCTTTTTATAACTACATATGTACGTACACGTAAAAGTTAATGTCTAGTTTTTAGGGCAATACCCCAAATATGACATTACCCACTGAACTACATGACTTTACAATTGAAAAAACCTCTCATTAATTGTCAGCACCCCGTAATTTGAGTCAGTAAATAATTAAGACATAATAGGGACAACTTACAATGTAATCAACATGTAGGTATCAAATAATTATCGGAAATGGCAGTCATTTACTAACCTTATTTTTTTCATATGCTTAACTGACGCGATTTGCCAATTACTATTTTTGGTGTAATAAACAAATTAGTTTCTTGGAAAATGTTAATTTATGTATGTGTTACCTGTTAAGTTTCTTATCACCAACACTTATGCGCACAAGGATACACTAAAAACCAAAGAACATTTTCACTGACACTGTTTTCTTCTTTCATTCGGCTTCGATACCACTCACAAAAGGTGACCCTTGGACCAAAGTCCGTAGGAATCAATTCTTGAACTCGCGTAAACTGATCTGGATCGGGGTCTCGAGCTCTGGATGCTCCCGTGTGCTAGGACGACCTTCACTTGTGGGCGGTCGGAAAGAGCCAGTGCTCTGCAGTCGGAGACACAGGTTCCTGAAGCAGGTGTACGACCTTAAAAGCCGCTGCTCCGCAAAGGGTCTGCCATCGATGAATCGCTGGCGATACAGTTCACGAGCACCATTGATGCTCCCGGATGAAGCACCCCGACATAAAATCGTTTCATACTATTCACTATTTGAATACAAAGAATGATCTTCGCGAGACATAGTAACGAAGAATGAGATTTTGAAAGTTTAGATAGCGACTGCCCAACGAGAACGAATACGAGCAACTAAAAAACACCACAGACCAATAATGAACAAAAACACTATTCCCGTAGGTACGTAGGGATGCTCGATTTCGATTTGATTAATCGATCGATCGCAATTGAGATTTTTGTAACTTAATCGATTAATCGAAAATGGAAAAAATCGAGAAAGTCAATTATTTTAAGTTTATGTTTAAAGTCAATATTTACAACAATTTAAAATGTAGGCCCGACAGTCACACGCAGTGATAAAAAAATGTTGAGGTTTTGTTTCTGATAACAACAATTGGATAATGACAGTCTTTGAAAAAGTATTGTAAAATGTGTGTTTTATATCCCAAGCAACGCGATTTATGATTTTCGAAAAAAAAAAATTACCAGTGATAATAAGATTTTGTGTAACAGATTATAAAAGCGCGCGTAAACGTCAAGTCACGTCACTTTACACCAAAACGATACTGGTCGGAACGCCTTAATCCTATGCAAATATCAAATTTTAAATGAATCGAAATTGTTCAAATAAATCCTTAATATGGTTAGCGACACAATAATTCAATTTACTCGGTAAAATCATCGTTTCGTCACATTAAAATAAATAAAATCCGCCGACAGCTGTCATTTGCGAATTGTAGTGTTTAATGACGTCACACAAAAGGTGCTTTCTGTTTCGGTTCTTTTGTTCCCCAGACAAAAAAAGTAAAATTTAATTTTTAGAAATAAAATACTTTAAAATAAAAAAATAAAAATGTAAAGATATTACTTAACTAATAAGCTAACATAGCTAAAGTTTTAGTAATCTCAAACTTTCACTTTTTTATACTTAATGAATATTTTTATTTGTAGATTTTTTCATTTTACCGAGAATTCTGTGTTTCATTTTTAACATGTTTAGCAGGATCTCAACGAAAAAGTTTAGAAGAAACCGTTCTAATGTAACGGCATTTCTAAGATTAATCGATTAATTAATATCGGTGCTACGCAAATAATCAATTACCAAAATATCGATTATTTCACAATCGATTAGCATCCCTAGATCCCTACCCGGAAAGCGGTCCGTAGGTGACAGTCACGCGACAGGATATTATTGGCTAAGCGCATTGTTGCAATGTGTGCGAAATGATCGCTGATTGGTGCGGGCGCTTAGACTTTTGACGTAAAGGTGCCGCAGTCCACGTGGACTCCCGTTGTCGTGATGTTTGTGTGCGTGATTAGTCATTGATAAAATAAGCGCAGAAGGTCACCAAGTTGAAATGATTGGTAGGTAGGAGTATTTAATTAATTTACTGCTTTTGTGATCTAATAATATTCCTTACATTATATTTAAAAGTATGAATGGATAGTACAAATAATAAATGTAAATATCATGTTTTCGATTACAAAACTGTGCTTGCTGATATTGACTATTTCTGTTAGGTTATGTTATGTACCAAACATCTCATATTTAAAAACCGGCCAAGTGGGAGTCGGACTCGCCCATGAAGGGTTCCATAGAAGCAAGTGTGATAATATTTGTATTACTAAAGGTAAATTGTGGTTTACGATTTATGACGTATTAAAAAAATTACTTACTAGATCTTGTTCAAACTACTACATTTTGTAGAAGTTTGCATACATTTTTCTACTTTGAACACCACACGTAGGTATAGGTTTGAAGAAAAAAAAATTTGACTTTCAGTTTTAAGTATGGAGAGCCCCTAAAGTTAATTGTTTTTTTTCTATTTTAGTGAAAATCTTAATGCTTAAAGGTTCACAAAATACATCTACATACCAAGTTTTAACAGCAATAGGTCTCATAGTTTCGGAAAAAAGTGCCTGTGACATACAGACAGAACGTACAGAACATTTGGCTACGGAACCCTAAAAAGTAGTGTTAAATAAGTACTTAACGATCACGATCACTGCACACTCAACTGAAATTTGTCAAAGTTGCACATCTGTATTCTACTTAATCTTTTGCTTCATTTTGATTTATGATTTGTTTACATCTAATAGGGTTATCAACGATAAGTTTTAGTAAAAACTTTGACATCGATTTACTCCCTAATTAATAGCTGTACGAGGTTGTGGTTTTGCATTGGAACTACACACTACCTACCCTACACGCCCTTAAAATTTTATTTCACCTTTTTGTTACACACTGTATAATAGGAATCGAATATTCGTTATCATTATTTTATGTTTCTATGGTATTAAAAGTAATAATTGTTTTTCTATTCTAGCGTTGTTACATATCTATGATAATTAAAATAGGTGTGCATTTTTAAATCTATACAAATCCGTGATAAGACTATACAAGCATTGAAATTTATTTTTCATAATACCGACTGTATTATGAAAAATAAATGTCCTTTAAATAATATTTGGCAAACCTTGCTCTTCAGATTTGTAGCTGGTAATAAGTTGTTTGGAAAATCTGCATTACATTATGTGAACGAAACACGCTTAAGTGTTTTTGCTGTTGTACTTTTATAGGAGTTACAGTAAGTGCCACCAAATCAACAAATAAATAGATTTCTACGAGTACGAGTCGTTAATCCTAATTTCAAATTTACTCTCCATATCGGCTGTCATCAGTAGATATTGTAGGTAGGTATCCTAACTGGAAAACGATATAATATAAATTTACTTTCCGCAATCCCGAAATTCAGGTTTACAGTCGTGTTGAAGAATCAATTACTAAAATAAAAGACTTAAGTTTTCAGATCTCATAGTTTTATTATGAATAGAACAATCTTTTAGGCTCTTAAGTTTAGACGTTAACTGAAAATTATAAAAGGTTGGTTTACCAACCCTTAGCATATAAATGCTTACTAAGAAAGAACAAAAACTAGCCGTTGAAATTGGTTGCTTGACTTTGTTTTTCAAAATACTTAATACCCAAATGACACATTTACAATTGTTTTAAACACTCAAATTAAAACAAATCTACGTACCATAGATGTAGCAAATAAAAATGTAAATATTTTGAAAATATATATTTTATTTATTTGTTCCCCCAATTCCTTAATGTACCTATAGGAGCTAAAAGTGTTAGTATCGTTGTGTACATAACGAAATTATCACAGATAATAAGCACTAAGCTTAAGTCATAACAGTTATGTCGGAAACCTAGTAAAAACCGTCAAGAGAAGTTATATATATAGATAACATTTTTTTCCACTGAGTTAAATAACTGCGATAATTATAATATAAGTCAAACCAAATAACATCAAGTTTACAACAACTTACTAAGTGAATATTTTTTATCTTTAGTTAGGGTAAGTGTAGGTACACCTACATACATTATGTATATGTTAGGCATGTGCATAAAATTACTTACGAGATTGTTTGATGTTGTAAAGGAATACGTAATTTTTCTTTTGACCTTAATAAAACTTTATAGTTTTTTTAGTTTTAAGTCAATAAAAGATATTGAAAAAAAAATATTTTCAGAAAAAAAAATCCTTGCATCGCTCGGAAGAATACGATCGGTCGTGGATTAAAAAAAATAAATCTAACAAAACGAAAAGAAATTATGATATTTATGTTTCTCTAAACAAATTATATCATATCAAGAGTCAACACTATACAATTAAAATTGTCATTTTTATACATACATATTTGTTAAAAAGAAACAAATTTTATAATTAAATTTAAATATATTAGGAATTAAATAAAGTTTAATTTCTACTTCAAATCATATAAAAAGATAATTTGATGTAAAAATAATATTGATATCCAGTTCAAAAACAAATATTAAAATAGAATTGTTCCCAAAGTTAAACTCCCTGAAATTTTGTTTCCAAATGTTTAACTTCTCATGACGGTCTTTAAAGATTTTTCTTTTTTTAACTTTTCATCAATCTAGACAGTTTATTTGGATAAATATTATTATTCGTGGAGGTTCGTTTATAGCAGGGTCCGTTTATACCTACTCATCTACTTGTATAGCATGTAATGTATGTGATAGTCTGCGTAAGTGTTATCTACACGTGCCTAACATGAATAATTGAATTGATTATGATTTTAATTATGATAATGTATCAAGTGAGAAGGTCAAACCCGCTGCCTAGGTACTTTCTTCATCCAATATCAGATACATTACATGACAAACGGCTAGGCGAGTATCCTGCAACGGATGAAAATGGGTTTCTGCAACTCAAACTTAGATGTAATTAATATTGAGGGGTTATTATACTTATCCAACATATGACTTTCAATCCAATCACGGTTAAAATAGTGCAGATACGCATTTTTTTAATCGATTTCGTTGATCTGATAATTTTAAAATTACGTATGCCTAAGTTCATAAGAAGCTACGTAAATCTAATTAAACGAATCGATGTCTTACACTAAGGACGATTTACCCATTTAACGTTTTAATAAAATTATGTTAACTACAGATACCTACTTAATAATGTAAACTTTATAAATATATGTTGTTGGAAATAAAGAAAATCTGTTACTTAGTCCACTGCCTAGGCAGACGGAACGAAAATTGTGTATTGATCCTGTTTTTGATGAAACTTTATACAAAACATTTATTGTATATTAAAAACAGAAAAATTGTATCTCCCCTTGCGCCCGATAAGTATGTACTTCTAAACATATTCGGCAGAGGGCACTTACCGGAGGCTAACGGTTGATACAGCAGAAAAGTTTCATCGCCTACGATAACTTGCGGTTAGCTCAGTTGGTAAGAGCAGCATGCGCGATACGTGAAGGTCGTGGGTTCGATTCCCGCACCGCAAGGGGAGATACAATTTTTCTGTTTCTAATATTTAAAGTTCGCTAGTACCGCATAGTACAATAAAAATAATAAAACATTCATTGTGTTGCTAAAAGCTTAAAGGAACAGACTTTTGTCTTCATTCGGAATATTGAATGATGTTTTATTTAATTGCGAACGGATAAAAGAAATTTGTCATTTTCGAACTCTGTTAAATTATAAATGAAGTTATAACTCTGATCTAATGAATACAAGCTTTTTAGATTAGTACTAAGATCTTAAAATACCACACAGTATAATAATAATAATAATAATAATATAATAAATGCGCCAGACAATCACACCAATCACCTGGTCTCAAACTAAGGTTTTCCCTTGTACTATGAGTACCAGACGACGGATACTAGCTGGGGGCGTCATCCCAGCACACCCAGACCCAAGTCAATTTAGAAAAGTTCGTTTTCCAAATTGACCCGACCGGGAATCGAACCCGGGACCTTTCGCGCTTTGGCCGGCTACCTTAGCCACTGCGCCACCGAGGTCGTCATAATTACGAATTGTCTTTAATTTCGACAAAAGACTGATTCCTTAACCTTGCAACTACAAACGATATAACGATCATTAGAATTCTGTTACAATTAGGTAAGCTATCACAATGGATTAAAGCTGAAAAATTATTGCAACACAGCGCGCGTGATAAGCACCCAAACTTCATGCACGATACAGGCTGTTGCAATAAAATATCAATTAATTATATTATTAAACAACTCTCTGAAATAAAATATATAAAACTCTCGATTATACAAAAAATTCGTTGGTCAAAAATTCAATCCGAACTTCACAGATTTTGGTGTTTACATCTAGGTACTCTCGTTTCAGGTTCGACACGTTTTAATTTTTACTAGATAGTTGTATTTTTACTGTTTTAACTAAAATAAACATCTCTCACTTGTTTGTGATTTGTTTTGTGTTTTTTTTTCACTTTAAAGTTGTCACCAAATTTTCCTAAAACGAATTTCAAAGAACTCAAAGAGCTAATGGGGTTGGTTTGAGTCCATGTGAGAAATGGAAATTTTTTCGAAGATAATTGTAAATATACCTACCTACTGGTAACTGGCATGTGCCGCAGGTAATAAATCGATCAAATTACATTTGATAACAACTGATTTACTTTAAGCACGACATTTATTTCTTGTTGTTAAACCAGTCGTTTATTTTTATATTTTCTCGATTTTTTTGCTCGTATGTGTTTTTAATTGTGCTTTTTGTGCTACTGTATGTAATGTAATCTGTTATACGCCTGATTGTATTTTATATAGTGAATGCCAGCGATACGAAACTTCCATAGTGTGGGACCCACGGTAAAATTATTTTATACACTATGCCTCAGGCAAATATTTTTTTTTATTTTTCAACTTGATGTTAGTAATATGATCTAATTTGCGCGTTAGGCCTCCTGGTTCAACGACAATTACATAGTTTATTTCTTATTGCAACAGCCTATTATAATCACCATTCACTTAAAAATTAATTCTACCATTATCTTTTCACATCAGCACCTTAAATTTATCATAAAAAAGGTATTATAATATATATTGGTTAAATTCAACAAGACGTTTACAAAATAATCTGTTTTAAACTATGAACGTAATATAGGTCCTAAAAAAAGAAAAAATGTATGGTAACTACAAATGAACATAATTTTATTTTAAAAAAGGTTGTAAACATCAAAGTCACGTTGACATTTTAATATTAAACATATGTTTTTAATTAATTATAACACTTCGTCAACCATTCTATACATAGTACATTTGTGCACAATTTGTACGATTAAATAAGAAATTATCACATAGTGTCAGTGACATTTAATGTCTACTTTTATGATGTCAACCAATCCATAATATTTCATATTTGACACTTTAATCTAAAATTTACCTTTGTCATCATATTGTTTATATATTTCAGAAAACTTAAAGTAAGTAACAATGTTTTAATCTGCCTTAAAATCTATAAGTTTCATCTTTAGTATCTACAAAGCAAATTATTTAAGTTTAATCTAGGTTTAATAAAATGCATACCACCACCTTAATTAAAAAATTAAAATAAAAAAAAAATAGTATCAAGATCTTAATTATTATTTTAAAAATTATCCTTCAATGTTACTTTACCCATGGGTTTTATATATCGTTACTCGTCAAGTTCTAATGGGTGTAGGATTACATTTTTTTAAATATATGCATGAAACATTGATTTCAATTAATTCGTATCAAGCTCAAAATAAGTTCTTGTATTTGAAAAGTGTGTTATGATATTCTTCACGTATTCTTGACAGTAGTCAAGATATGACAAGAAATTTGATTTATCATATTTTTCTGTTTTCTTATTTTTGATCTTTTTTTTATGTCTTTTGAATAATTTAGCGTTATGTATTCGTAACAAAACCTTTTACTAAAAACTTTTCACACTCTTAGTCATCTTTATATTTATAATGGTATTAGGATCAAGATACGACGTTTTTTTAATGTACCTACCTACTATCGTTGTATTATGTAAACCAATCGGTTCACGTTTAATATGAGGAATAAAGACTAGTCTGCTAGTCGGGAGTTGTGAATAAGTGTTAATTGTATTGTCTTTGTATCTTAATAATTACGTCATTGCAGACTAAATTCTATTTTATATTTACTTTCTCGTAATATGCAGAAATATTTCTCATGCTTTAACTTTTTTACCCCTTTTTTATTGTAAATATTTTGTATGCTTGTGCGTAAAACTTTCTTGTATGTATATTAGAAACAGAAAAATTTTATCTCCCCTTGCGATGCGGGAAGTTTTTTGTATGTAATTTGTTACTTTCTTCTTGACCACACATATATTATGCTATGCTTGTACTTAGTTGAATTTCATATGAAAAATATGACTAAATTATATTTAGGCATTCCATTTATAAACCTTTTGTATGATTGATGCCTATTTAGTAAACAATTTTCAATACAATTGTTGCATATATGTCGCGAAATGAATACTCGTAGATGCTTACTTGTTGTAAGATTTATCTTCCCAAATACAATTCAAAACGTCAAAAAAACAGTTTAAGATGGTGGTATAGAAACGTATTATGCTCTAATTGTTATGAGGACGTTTTTGTCTTCAGCAACAGTACAGGCCAGTACATAGTGACGAACAGCAAAAATAATGCGGGGAAAACCACACGCGAGAGCTTGTCTATCTCACGCCAAAGAATCCTCTCCTGACCTGTGTCGGCATCGAGCCAAGCGACCTGAAAAAAGGTATCATATACATAAGTATCGACAGGCAAAACCCGCATTAATGCCATGCGCATAAAATTGAATATCTGTTAGTGAACTGTTAGTGTATGCCTTGACATGCTGTTAACCGTACAAATTAAAATATTTTTTAATGGTTCAAAGTCCAGGGCCCTCTTTAATAAAGCTGACGATTCGACATATCTGTCAAAACACGACAAAATTGTTGAATTGTCGAACTTGTGCTGTTTGCTATGTCGAAAATAGAAGTGACAAATATGTCGAAGGCCGACAGGTGATATTTAACATATTTGTTATTGTAAAAGTGTCCGATAAAATTTGACATTTATGTCGAGAAATCACAGTAAAATAATGTGACAATTGTCGGCAACAATTCGAAGTTCAAAAATGTTTACATGACAGAGCACAACGCACCTGTCAGAATTGTCGGACAGTTCTACAAATATGTCAGTAGGTATCATGAATTCAAATTGTTATCTGTCCCATGCAAAGTTTTATTAAACAAAAAATTGTCGAATTGTCGCGACAATCCGACAAATTTGTCAATTTACCATCGCGACATATTTGTCATTAGATAGTTTTATTAATCAAAAAAATTGTCGGATTGTCGCTTTTTGACATAATATGTCGCACCTGTTGTAAGCTATAATAAACAGGGTCCAGGAAGCTGATTAACAAACGTCAGAAATGATTCCGAGTTGGAAATTAAATGTTTTGTCTCTTAAGTTTATGTTAAGAAAGTAATAAAACATAGTTTCCGAATTCGAATACGATTGCGGCGCTTTGTGAATAGGTAAGCAGAGGGGCTATTATCGCGAATGGGCTATTAGTATAATTAGAAAACGCGAGTAAATTTGCACCGTGAAAAGTTGCCGAAATTCAACTTCTATCTTATACAAGCAGTTTCCAGTATAGAGAGTAGAGTCCAATGATATTAAATCATTTTTTTTTTAAATTAAATTGAATTGATACAAACAAGTTCAAACATTAATACAAGGTTTAAAAGGATTTTTATATTGATAAAAGTACAGGAGTACTTATGCATGGAATTAATCAAAAACAAATATGTAACAGTTTGTGAATAACAGTTTTGGCCTAATCTGTACTAGTTAATACACTTAATTTAAGTATGCAATGTATGGCTGTTGTTATTCCTGAATTTTAAAATTAAAAACAAAAATAAAACAATATTAATGAATTTTATAACGATGAAATTGTTATGAACCCCCATTTTTAATTAATAGATTGAAGGTAATATCTACGAGTATGAAATCTTCAGCTGTCATAAGTTTTTAACACGATAAACATCAAAATATATGGCCATTGTTTAATATTTAAGTTGAATTGAATTTCTTAAAGTTAAATTAAACAGCTGCTTCAGAAGGAAGTGTTGGTGGATTTACTGGAAATGAAAGTGACAAGTACATTTCATTCGTCCTCAAAAAGATGTGCGAAGTAAATTAAAATAATGCTACGACAAAATGAGGTCGTTACCTACAGAAAGGGCAAATTGACTTACTTTAATTGGTAAAATTTATATAAATAAGAGATCATAAAGTCTTATTGGGAAGTTTTGATCAGGATTAGTGAAATTTATGATATTGTGCTTGTGGTAAACTATGGTGATGCGAGAGAAATCATGGTAGAGAATCCAGCTTCGATTCCCGCGTCTATCCAATAAGGAGAAGAACCCTAAGAATGGCGACGGGTACTTTGCTGCGCAAACAGGGTGAAGTGGACTGCCAGCATTATGGCAGGAGGTGTTAGAGGCATACTTAGTTCTACCTTACCGTAAAGCGTCGACAAAGCATATTGCATGCTCTGTGGACGCTATACACCGACGAGGTGCCAGGCGCTATGCGTTCGAAGATGGTGGAGTGGACATCTGGCGATTTACCGTGAGGTATGAGTGACGTCAGGATTATCATACCTGTAGTATGCTCTGGCGACGCTCTACGCCGACGAGGTGAGGTGCGCTATGTGGCGCTGAGGGGGCCGGGTGAACTGCCGGCGTCGCGGCAGGAGGAGAAGTTGGCGACGTCAGGTCTACTTTGCGGCAGCGAACACCACTGCCTTCCCAAGCAGCGACTGTGCCACAGGAACCTTTGTCTCCATTTAATCGCTGGGAAAAAAATAGTGTCCAATAGCGAATAACGAATTTTGTTAACAGTTTCAACAGGCTCACGGGAATCTTGTCTCCTCCAGACGCCGGAAAGATATTTTACCATACAGTGGCAAATCACAAATATCGTTGTAGAACGTTAAATACAGATTTCTATATGAGCTTTCTACTGATTTAAATGTAGAAAATGGGGCCCTGAATCGGTATTGGGGCCTAGCATTTATTTTTTACTGCTTACTGATAATAGCTGCAAAGACGAATTATCTTCATCCTGCAGTCGAGTACTATTAAAATTTCCGGAGAACCAAAGAGGTGTGATTATTGAAAATTCCAAAAAAGGTATAGCCATTAAAAGTTTACCACTGGTATTATTCGAGGCAACTCCTGTGCCTTGCTCTTATTCATCTGATACTGCTTGTCCAAAACTTTCACTACGACGAATTCGCCTAAGGCAGCGAACACGAACATCATGCAACCTGCCATCCATAGGTCGAGAGCCTGAAATGTAATACAGGAATACACTGGATAATTTAAATATGAAACTGTTTATGTGCTCTTAATTTTATTTATAAATCGCCAAAACATTACTTCATCTATTCTGTATTCTGTTTGATTTTAGAGGGTAGGCTTCTCTGAGGACTAAACTGTTTTGATTACCTACCTCCAGGAGACAGGCAAACTTTAATTACTCTCGCCAAGGGTAGACATTATTCCCCGTAAAAAGGCTTAGACTAATTGAATACGATTAAGTTTTTTTTCTAACCCACATCATGAGTTAATACAAAAAAAACATTATTTGTTACAAAAACTTGACTAACCGTCGACTAATCCGTTGTAGGTAAATTATTATAGGAGTATTTATTTTCTTAATATCGTGTTCCCATTTTTACGTTGAAAAAAAATATCTAGGGAACAACTTGCCTTTGAAGTCTAGTAATTGTTGTTACCTGATCTGATGATTTGGTTTCTTTCAATATTTCTTAGCAATACGATTGTTTTGTTTTTGATCTGTATCTTACAACTGTTCTACGTACTTTAAATATTTTAGCTCAGCGGCATAGTTTGTCTGTAGCAGGGAATGATAGAAATGATTCCCGCTCAAGACCATATGCGAAGGACATTTGTAGTTATTTTGTATCTCGATGTTTATTAATGTATTTAAGTATATCAATATATGTATATTGTGTGCTTTTATTTTCCATAATACAAGCACTTTGAGATTATAGATTTTAAAATAGATAAAACATCAGGTTAATGTACATATGTAGACATATTTTGTAGTCACTCAAGCCATATAGTGTCAGTCGCGCCTTGAGCTCTTTGTTTATAATTAAAAAACGACTCTATTGTTTAAAAAAAAAAATAAAAAAAAGGAAATCCACAATTGATTTTTTTATTGAAGGTAAACTTACAAAACTATAACTATGAAAACCGCATCCGAAAAATATTCTGAAGCTTTTTCGTGATGCTGATACAAACAAAAAATATACTTCAATATGCTACTGTTTACTGAGATTTCTTTAATATTTATATTCCTGCAATGCTTCATACCACATTTGACCTTATTTATTATAGATACATATAAAACTTACTTTGACATACGCTACGGGGGGTATATCTGCTCGTAGGCCAGTGAACATGGTTACGAGTGTCAACATGCATGTCACGAGCAAGGTCACCCGCCCCGGAATGGCGTCCAGGTCTAGCCAGAAGCTGAACCAGGACAGCATCACGACCAGCGACGAAGGGGCGAAGGTCTGGATGAGGTGGTGCCCGATCTGACGCTCGAATCTGAAGTACACTACTAGTCTGGAGTAGTTACCTGGAAATTGAAAAAATAGAGGAGCTTTTGGGGGCTGAAAGGAAAAAGAGTTGGTCTGTTCCAACTGTCCCTAGCACTAGTTTTTAACTTAAAATTTTAGTGACAAATATATTGTAGCTACGTATAAATATTAATATTGGCATAATGATAGCGCGTGGTGAGACGGATGATGCTCATGAGTTTAATTGGACAATTGTTCATAAATAGTTATCGTTTGCCTTTGTTATTTATTTTGCATAAACTCAAGCAAGTGTTTCTTGTTCACTGTATATTTAAACGGAAGGATACGGTTGCAAAACGTTAACCTTAACACTAGGGCTACCGTAGAAATAAAATAAAGTCTTAATAATGATTATGCTAAATGGCAATACAATTCTGTTTGGCCCATTGCCGGCCTTAAAGAATAAATAAAAATTTACTAAAATACATTGCGTTAAAATTGACTAGAATGACTTCTTCGGACAAAATAGTAACGTAAAAGCCACCTACACAAACCCTCTATTGGACTTTGATGCGCTGTATCATCATCATTTTATTTATTTATTTGTTGTTTTAAAGCTAAATAAAACGTTTTAATTAGGTATATTTTGAAAACGGACAGACAAAATGTTATACAAACATATTTTTTTTATCAAAACCTCCCCATAGGCGACAGGATATGGTGTACCTATATATGCAAGCCCCTAAATACTTTATCTAAATATTACTATTACAGAATGATAACTTATGAACGAGCCCCTATATGTAATACACGTGTCCTGTAATAAATCCGAAGTTTACCTTCCAAACAGTTATGCTGCAAGTTTCCCTCTTACCAAAGTTAATTAATACATCGGTGTCCTTACGTTGTATTAATAGTTCTCTACTAGGCACGGGACAAAGGACAGTGAATAGTTTGCAAGTGATGAATAACTTAAACACATAGTAAACAATGACGAGCACGTGGGTTATGGAATTGAAATTATTGACATAGGCATGTTCTGGACTGGGAACTACAAATGCAAGATGGCATACAGAACTCAAATCGTTATGATAGCTCTGCACCTATACCTATTCATAATCACTAAAATCGTTTCTGATTGGGAGTAGGTATCTGTTTAATCACTGCCCAATACATTTATTTTTGTATTTAATGGCTACTAAGCTTGTTTACGAACTTTACCTCTGCCAGTGTGTCTCGTTAGGTGTGAATTGATACATCTTCATTGAACTTTAATTAATGGATTGAACATTGTTTTCAAAGTTATAATCAATTTTCATCGCTTTGTAAATTGAGGGCCGGAGTAGAAACTGTCATCTTGCATTCTTTTAAAGTTTAACCTTTTCAGGTAGTTTGAAAGAGAGGTAGGGCATAGCGATTTATCGCTCGAACTGGAGCAGCCCGACTGGTGAAATACCTCCACCTTATAGAAGACCGCAGCCAAATAACAACCATTTGTGTGTTATTGTGTTCCTGCTTGTGAGTAAGGTTTCCAGAGCTCTTGGGGAGTGCTACATTAGTAGCAGTGGTCAAGCCTTCAAGGGTGACAAGTCCAGTAACAGATTTATTATCTTGTACTTGTCGCCCTTAAGCTAGGACCTCATTACCACTTAACATCAGGTGGGATGAGGTCAATCTTGAAGTGTAATATATAAAAAAAAACACTTTCGACTGCAGACCGACCACTGTCAAACTCAGTTTTTATGAAAAAAATTCTAAAAAATTTGAGCCGTTTTAAAATAACTCTCGATTGTTTCAAAAAGCTTGTGGCTAAGCCCAATCTCATTGATTGGGCTTTTGATTAAGAAGGCATAAATCAGTTTCAAGTACATATTAATCTTATATTAACTAAAAGGTTAACTGGTTGAGCTAAGCTTCCAACATAAAATTTGCTATTTCAAATTTTCATTTGCATAAGCAAGGGAGTTTTAGATAAAATATAAATATGTACATTAATCAGTACCTTATACAAACTATGATGCAGCCATACGCCTTACCATAGAATTTGCGCAAGTTCGAGTCTTAAAAGTTAAGCTTCTTAGTGAAGATATTACGTTTACCAAGAAAAGCATAAACCATTTGCAATAAAATCCGCAATCCCTGCTGAATGCCACTACATTATAAAAGGTCTGAAAAGAAATCAATCGAGGAATCTTATTTTCAAAAGTGAATGTTTGAATGTAATTTCTTGTTGAGTTTGAACTGAAATGATTTATTTCTGCAAGTGGATTTATAAATTCTTTTGCACGTCAATTATTTTTTCCTACCAGCGCATCGACGTTAGTTCTGTTGAAAATAAGCACCTCAACAAATTCAACAGATAAGATTTGGGTGAGCCTCTTCTCCTTAAGTCAGCAAAAATGTTCGTAAACTTACCATCTTTGTCGATCATATATCCGTTGGTCTCTTCGAGTCGCAAAGGCTCTCCAATGTGGTACTGCAGCAGTTTAAGTTCAGGGTTTATTGTCACCCCTGCTTCGCTCCACCGAAACCTCACCTTTTGGTTGCTGTATGAAACTGAAATTAATAAAAAGGTGATGGTAAACAATATCATATTCTTACTAAAAGGTTTTGTATATTCACGGATAGCAGAATTTTAGATCTGAAAGTAACACTACGCATATACAAAAGTACATTAGACTTTTGTAAAAGATAAACGTATATGTGTTACAAGAAATGAAGTCCTCTTATGGATGTTTGGGAATGTTCAAAAAAGTTTTGAGAAATAAAAAAGCTTGATGTTAGATAGCCTTAAGCCTTCCTCGATAAAAGGACTATCCAACACATTAAGAAGATAACTATTGTCTTACTTATGCGTCTTTCTTTAAGTGTTAAATATTGTTTTATGATTGCTTGGCTACTGTTTAATAACTTACAGCTTTCTATGTAGATCGGGCAGGACTGTATGTCCATGGGGTAAAGTTGAAACTCCATCTGGCAGGCGATGATCGCGTGCATCCTAGCTGCATATCGCACGGTTTGGTTTCTGTATAGCGTCACTGACGAAAACTTGTGGGTTAGCTCCGCGATTTCTGCAGACAAAAAGAAAATTACCATTTACAGTATTAGATTTCGTTGGTGGATGTGCTAAAGGCATGTTACGTAATCCTCTTGTCCAGATTTGTGAATTTAGTTTTTAAGACTTCTTATAATATCTTTACTCATAAAAATATCATCGTAATGATTTGATAAGATTATTCCTTTAAAGTTGTCGTTTGATCAATCCTACTTAAGCCTTAATTTTTTTCAATGTCTTTTAGTTAGAAACATTTTATAGTCTTATTCATTTGTCTGTTATATTTCTTGTATTCATTTCAAGAAAACTATTATAACACTTAATTAATTTTAATGATTATTCCAGCATGATCACTGACGTGACTTAAAAAATTCTGGAACTTGATGCCAACTGTTAACTGCCAACGGTAACATTTATAGAGCTGTCAAATTCTGATTTTTAGGGGCTTAGAGACCTGTATTTTTGTCATTCAATTTGATTTTTGGGAAATACAATGATGTTTTAAATATTTTTATAGACGCTCCTACCAGTTTTACTAAAATTATAAACGCAATAGTTTGTAAAAATATATGCAACTCTACCACGCAAAAACTACTGAAAGGTTTTCGATACAATTTATTAGAAATAAAGATGAGATAACATAAAAATACTTTCAATTTTGAAATTACGCGGACGGAGACACGGACAATAACTAGCACTAAATACATTCAGTGAATTTCGGTGCAAGTGACTGTAAGTTGTTATATCTATCTTTTATTATAATTTTGCTTGAAAGGTCCATTAATAATCTTAAGTGTTAATGAACTGCAATAATATAATACTCAACATATATATCTGAATTAAATTTGTACTAACCAATTTTTCATCAATAAAACACGTTTTAAATACTCATTCAACCAAAACTTAAGGCTTATAATGTTAGAACTACAAAATGTCTAGTTCATGCTAATAGTAGAATATTTGATATGAGCCGGCATTCCGTAAACATTTAATTATACGAGGGCATGTACTATTGGATTAAGTATATGTTTAGGTAGAGAATAAAATCGTGTCTAAACTCCATTTTGCCTTTTACTGCCCACCGTAAACGCGTATAACTACGACCATCTAAATATTTATGCTAAATAGGTAATTAACTGTCGTAGAATCATAATGAAAATGAACAGCTAAATTGTCATTATTATCAACCATTCTTGAGCATTCAAGTAAGATTTCAGAAAAGATTGTAAGTTTAACAAGCATTTTCAACAACGTCTAAAAAAGAAACAAAATTTATGTTTGTATTATTAGTCACACATTTGATTAATCACAATGTGATTAATATGGTGTCAAAAATAAAAAATCCCAAGTGTGTGTCCACTGTCCAGCCAGTAGACTGATTAGTGCATTTGAACATCATTAATTACGTTTGTATGTAATATGTACATGTTATTACATTATCTAAATGAGTAACATTCATGCGCAATTGTACTTCATTTATTTCTATATTACATATTAGTGAGTTATTCTTTAAACTTCTTTGCGTGAAATATTTATCGCATAAATTTTAAATCTAATCTTATGACAGGGGTTGAGATAGATACCGTCTACTAGGCAGTTTGGACCCTCACTGTATCTCACAAACGAGAGAACGATGAGTAAAATAATGATAGTCGTCCGAGACAACAATCTGTGCCTCACACCCAAAATATTTTGAACGATCTATAAAAATAAAATAAATATCAAATCAAAGAGAAGAAAAATTTCCCTCTAAAAAGGTTGACTTAAAATCTATATAGTTTTATAGCCTTCAAGGTAAGGGTGACAAGTCCAGTAACATATTCATTATGCTGTACATGTCACCCTTAACCTAGGACCTCATTACCACTTAAGATAAAAAAAAAATAGTGCTTTACACAAGCGAACTTATTTATGAAAAAATAAATGGTCTCCTTTGAAATGTTTATGTTATGTTGCACTTAATCAACGCATTATTATCACGCAGTGTTGCAGCAGAATCAATTTTGCAAATGGGCCTAAATAGTCGAATAGTCCATAGTAACGATATTATTGATATAATCGATTAAAACGAAAAAAAAAAAAATTGTTATTCATATAATCGATATTAATTGATAACACACTGTAATTGTTCAAGTATACAATACTATCGATTAAATTGATACTAAAATCAAGTCAATACAATAATTTTACTCGTATTGTATATTATTTAGATTATATACCTACAGATTAATTTGTAATTAATTGTAGATTTCTTTCATATTTTAAAATACCCAAATTTACGTTGCAGTTTTGTTAATAAAAATAGAGAAAGAAATTACTTTTTTGTTCATGTTTAATAAGATGTCTAAGAAAGACACAATATGAAAGAAGAAGTATTGTCATCTAAACAATTATATTACATAAAAATAGAAATCGATCGATTTGATCTACTCGATATTATCGATAATACAGTAGATTATAAATATAAATAAATATAATACATATATAACAGTATTATATAACAGTAGATTATCATTATCAGATTATTTAGCGATTACAATCGATTAATCGATTTTCCGGCAACACTGCCACCACCGCCCACGAATTTTACATAACGCCTTTGACGTTTTACTGAGCCAACCGGCAGTTATTTTGTTTCAAAGTTCCACACTGTGAAAGGACATTTAAAAACCCGCCTGAAATATCATTTAGACATTTAGTTTTTTTGCAGGCCATTCTTTATCGTATAATTAAGTACTAACCCGAATGTTCGCGCAAATAAGTTTTGATAGATACAAACGCATTTGAAGAAGTGATCCTATAATTTGAAATTACGAAATCCATTAAATCGTTAACGGTATAATTTACTGAGAACACTTATTTCTAATGACCGTACCTTTAAAATTTACAAGGCTCTTAGACGAAAAGCAATAATAAAGTTATATCTGGTTTAAAATTATCAGTTATGACTTATGATAGATATTCTAAAACCTTTAACAATTAGGTAAATGGTAAAAAAGAATACAGTGATAACTGAAAACATTATTCGTCACAACCACACCAATCACCTGCTCTCAAACTAAGGTTTCCCCTTTTACTATGAGTACCAGACGACGGATACTAACCAGAGGCGTCATCCTAGCACACCCTGACTCAAGTCAATTTAGAAAAGATCGTTTTCCAAATTTTCCTGACTGAGGATCGAACCCGGGACCTTTCGCGATTTGGCCGCCTACCTTAGCCACTGCGCCACCGAGGTCGTCATGTTCAAGTAATTTGCTTCTTGCTTAATTACCGTAAACAAATAGCCGGGCAAATGTGCAAAATGTAGGATCAGTGGAAAAATAAAAGTGGAAAAATTTAAACCTGTAAACTTATAAATATGAATTCAGGATTAAGTAAAATCTTCCAGTTCCCTGCTTAATTTAATTATGTTGTATTTGTTTTTTTTATCACCGTTAGTCAACTTAATGGGCAAAATATTATTTTTTTTATCCGACTGCTGTGGACTTATGAATTTTTTGGTTAATAGTCGTTCATGTGTTGTCTCGTAAGTAAGATGTTCATAAATATAATGTCATCTTTTTTACAATGCTAGTGCCACTGGGTTTATTTACTCCTATATAGGAAAAAAAATGTCTTTGGAGCAAGATTAAACATTAAGAAATGCTTTTTTGTTTTAAATTATTAAATGTGTGCTTTTATTTCAGAACTATCTGCTAATTATAGCATATGCAAATGTGATTTGGGGTGAGAAATAGTGAATATATTATCCTAAATTTTTGATAAATATCTAACAAATAAATGTAATGGCTTGCGACATGTAACGAATCGTAACTTCGGATTATTTCATTATGTCTGTTTCTCAGTGTTTTCCGCGAAGTTGCAGTAGTAAATATTCGTAGAAGGGATTTTAAAAACAAAAAGTGTCTTAAGAACTTTTGACTAAAACCTCGCAGTAGATGATAATAAATAAAAAAGAAACATTTTAGTTTAAAAATTAGAACGCGACTACTTACTGAAAAATCGAAAAGAGTCTAATAGTGGCAGGTAGGTACCTACATACCTACTTGGTTTACATTTGCTTGACTCTTTTGTGTTTTGAAAAAAGAATACAGTCCTACTTACTCTAAGTTTAAAACATAAAGAATCTACGTTATTTTATACATGTTAATACATATAATTTACACAACACTTTGACTATCTTTTTTTTACTAACTCTAATTGTGCATAAGTACCACGTTGTTCTTTACGTGCGTTTTTATTTTTAAAAAAGATCCACAAACATTTATCTACAAAATCTAGTTTTCATACCAATCAAACCCATCACGATTTCAAATTATGTTTTTCGAAAGCGTGAATCCATACTTAATAATCTTTGGAGTGCTCATGTGCAATTGAGCATGCTAATATAATATTACCCTTGGAAAAAGATATGAAAGTGATAAAAATCATTCGTGAATGAAAGCATGATCATTGCACGTGAATTGTGCAAAATTTCAAAATTTTCCTACCAGAAGATTGATGCCGGTAGTATAAGCCTCCTCCTAAAATTAGAAGTTCCATTATAATAGTTGAGTTATTATTAGACGTAATTGAAATTGGAATGAAATGAGACACCTCACTGTTTTTATATTCGGTGCTATGAGGAAATATATAGTTTCACAAGTAAATAATTTACTTTATATATAATATAATTTGATTAGATAAGGTTTCATTTTGAGTAATAGATAAGATATAAGATAAGATATGATATTGGACATCACATACATTGCTCTGATTCTGTGGTAAGTAGCTAAAGCACTAGTGTTACAGAAATCAGAAACAACGACGGTACCACAACACCCAGACCTGAGACAATACAGAAAAGTTCGTTTCTCATATTGACCCGATCGGGGATCGAACCCGGAACCTCAGAGATGACGCGACGCCAAAGTCCGGCACGCTCGCCTCTCGGCTACGGAGGTCGTCGATAATAGGCTTAAATGTGCATAAATATTTAAATGTAAGTATTACTTAGATTCGTTGAACAAAAATAGAGAGCAATATGATGATGAAAAATTATTTCTAGGTGATGGTAAGTGAAAATCATTTAAAATGAAAAGTAAATGATGTAATACTTATTCATCTGATCGCAAAAATATCACCTTGATTGTTACTTCATTAAGATTTACAATTTTATAGATACTTAAACTTAATTGGGAAAATGTTATGTAGGTAATTAATTGTGTAATAGTTAATAAAATTTTTAAACAAAAAAGGGATTAAAGCTGGGTTAAAAACAATTAAATTTAATCCGTCAGTTAGATTTGACTAGATTTGAAAATATATTTATTGATGATACATGATAGGGCGAGCGAGCAAAGTTCAGCGTTAACGTCACCAAATCGTTAAAACTGCAAACTCGTGACGTCATACTCAATTTTAACGAAATGCATCTAATTCATCATAAAATATGAAATACTTACATTATATTTAAAAGAAATTTAACTGTTGAAACAAATAATATATATTTTGAGTCCAAACCCAATGTATTTGTCAAAAGGTTAATTAAAAACTTGTTAGTAAAAAAATGACGTAGAAAATGGAAGTACTTACTAAAATTGAATTCAATGTACTTTTGTTTTTGTAAAAACTATAAATTACATTAATTCATTTAAAGCACTTAAGCGTAAAATGGTTTCATACAAAAATGCTTCAAAAATAAACTATTAATTTATAATTTCTCGTATTTTTACTTTCATCAAAACGCAAAAAAAAAATTACTTATTTACATGATATTAAGGACAGACAAGGAAAAACGAAAACAGTGGATTTAGATAACTTATGTCAGGACTGAGGTTCTAGTTGCATTTTCCAGGCATATTAAAAATATCTTACTTTTGTTTCTTTCAATGATATGTATTACTATAAAAATGATTTCTCAACGTTCATTTTATTGAGAAAAACATATGTGACATACAGGCCTAGCATACGCAACGCGACTACATTTTATCGCACTCTTAACAAACGTCAAAATCGTTTGAAGTCAGTGCGTCTGCTGCTGATTGGCTGAAAATACGAGTGCGTTGTGCTATTAGCCAATCAACAGTATCGAAACTTTTGTCGTCTCATGCGATAAACTTGACATATTGCTTATGCTAGGCCTGATAATCGAGTTTCTTGTCGGTTCCATTCGACATCATCAACATTCAGAAAACGACGTAGAATACTAAACGTGTACAGACTACCTATTCATAAGTACGTTTGTACAGCTTAGATGAAATTAGATTTTTATTATCCTATTCTATTTCTTTTATATATAGCATTTAATGAATTATTAAAAAGAAGTATTCTGAGGGAAATTCAATAGTATTTAAGCTAGAATCGTGGATTGAATCTACTCTTTCCTCTTTTCCTATCTATTCCTAACAGCTTGCATTATGATGATATCCATCCATCCATCCATCAGCCTCTTTTCGTCCACTGCTGGACATAGGCCTCCCCTACAGAACGCCACAACGCGCGGTCCTGCGCTTTCTGCATCCAGCGGCTCCCCGCACATCTGACGATGTCGTCAGTCCATCGTGTTGGGGGCCGCCCCACGCTGCGTCGTCCGGTACGTGGTCGCCACTCGAGGACCCTCTTTACCCAACGGTCGTCGGTCCTACGAGCGATGTGGCCTGCCCATTGCCACTTCAGCGTGCTAACTCTTCGGGCTATGTCGAATACACCGGTCCTTCTACGGATCTCCGTATTACGGATCCGATCACGTAGGGAAACGCCGAGCATAGCCCTCTCCATAGCACGCTGCGCAACTTCGAGCTTCGTTATGAGGCCAACATTCAGAGACCACGTCTCAGTTCCGTAAGTCATCACTGGTAACACACATTGGTCATAGACCAATTCTCTTCAGGCACTGGGGAATTTTGGACGTGAGGATATGCCTAAGCTTCCCGAACGCTGCCCAGCCGAGTTGGATTCGTCGGTTGACCTCTTTCTCGAAGTTGGATTTGCCTAACTGGATAGTTTGTCCCAGATAGACGTAATGATCGACAACTTCGAGAATCGCATTCCCAACAGATACTGGTGCCGGAGTCACATGGACATTGAACATTACCTTGGTTTTATCCATGTTCATCCGTAGACCAACCCGTTGGGAAACACTGCTGAGGTCATTGAGCATTGTGCCAAGGTCCTCCAGGGATTCTGCCATGACCACGATATCGTCTGCGAATCGAAGGTGAGTGATGTATTCGCCATTGATGTTGATGCCGAGTCCGGTCCAATCGAGAAGCTTGAAGACGTCCTCCAATGCAGCGGTGAACAGTTTCGGGGAAATTACGTCTCCCTGTCTGACACCTTTCTGCAGTGGGATCGGTCTCGTGCCTCTATCTTGGATTCGAACTGACATGGTGGCGTTTCTATACAAACACTTCAACGCTTCGATGTACCGATAGTCAATTTGGCACCGCTGGAGGGACTGCAGCACCGCCCAAGTCTCGACTGAATCGAAGGCCTTCTCATAGTCCACATACGCTAGACACAGAGGCCGATTATACTCCTCGGCCTTCTGTATAATCTGACGCAGCGTATGTATGTGGTCTATGGTGCTAAACATAATGATAAACAGGGTATTATAACTTACCTTTTGTTTTTTTTTGTATTTAACAACTGTGTACGAAGTTTTGTACGTAACATACATACATGAGTAGGTACATTTAATGTGCAACTAACTGTTTTTTCTAGTAAATGCGTTCTTTTGATTTGAATAAACAAGTTTGAGATATGTATTTGTAAAAAAAATATTATGCTTATAACAGCTTACCAGTAACTTTAGAGTTTAGGAAGTAAGGGTCAGGATGCCAAAGATTGTCGAAGAACTCTGGTGGAAGGGTCACGTGGTCATCTCCTTCTTCGAAAATATCCTCTGGCAGTTGCAGTCTGCTCTCGCTCCAAGTTTGTCTGATGAACATATCCACTCTGAAAATAAACAAGTAAGTATTGGCGATGTCACATACAGCATGAAGTTTATAAAACTTGTTATACGAAAACAGAAACAACAACGATACTAACTACTACAATAACTAGCCACGAAACAGCACCTTAAGAAATGTTCGTTTTCCACATTGATACTGGGATTCGAACCCTGTACCTCAGAGATAGTGCGAAGCTAAAGTTCGGCCCGCTCGCTTCTCGGCTGCTAAGGACGTCTAAAATGAATGTAATTTAATAATATTATTATTTGAACTCAATTTAAAAGGTTATCAACTTGCCGGAAGTCAGTTTTCAAATAATGATTGTAAGTTAACAAACTTAGCAACAGTCGAAATCACCAGAAAGTTACTTGCAGCTCGATTTTAAATGTTACCGATGTTGTTTTGAAGCATGCCAGTTTTCGAAAATTTGTGAATTGACAACAATTAAACAATGAAATGATATTTATGAAATCGAGTTCAGCGTTGTTGTATTGTTTAACTTTCTGACTATCTTTACAACTTTTATATAGTTTTGTGTTGATTGTGCGGTCTACTTTAAGAATAATAATAATAATATTCTTTATTAAGTCAATTTTATAGGGTAGGTAGTTCTTTTAAGTTATGTAACTTGTATTAGAACAGCACCCTCTTAGCGGTAAGAAGCTTATTTTACTACATTTATAGTTGCGATTATAATATTATTGCAATTAAACTTAATTGAATTGTAAATCGGTGAAAGCAAGGGTTATATTTAATAGATTCTAAGCTGCATATATATAATCCTTTTGATAGCTATTTTTAGTATTGCCTAACATAACCTTTCAAAGGCTTACTCTGATATTTGTACTTAAGTCGGTCGATCGAGCTTTAATTATTAATTAAATACTACACAGCTCCCTAAAATAACTAAAATCGATATTCCATTAGAATGTGTTCCACAGATGAAATTTTTAAAAATCACTGGACAGGTGGGCCGCTTGGCGGTAGGCGCTTTGGGGGAGCCTGCGTAGAAACCGCAAGGGATCCTGACTCCCCCACAACTGCACAGCGTTGGCCACCGAGGGGTTTTATTCCCCCTCGAGAAAAAAAGGTCAGGAGCGCTAACTATTGCTTATCGGGCTAGTCTAAATTTATGGTTCTAAGACCTGTAAAAAGTACTATCAGAGCATATAAAATATTTTTTATTCAATTATACTCTTTCGCATACGGCCTCGTAGCCTAAGTAAAACGTGTGTTTGATGAGGGCAATAGGAGCGCGTGCATACAGTCCAAACAAGGTAGTAGTTAAATAACTATTAAAAAATATAAGACACGTATTTATTCATCAGTTTAATTAATAAAAAAATAGATAAAATTATGCCAAATTGCGGAGCAGGTTACGTCTCTGGTGGACGACGAATGTACCCACTCCTGACCATTATTGTTTTATTAGGTGAAAACTGCAAAAATACTTCTCCCATATAATAATGTAATAGTTGGCCTAAAATGAATTTTATTCCACTTCCCCATTAATAATAATAATCTTTATTGATGCAAATAAAGGTACATATTTTAGCTTACGTAAATTACAATTAAGTAAGAAGGAAACATTATTGTAAGTGATTCGTTTGTAGAACATTGCTGGGGTGTGTTTCGGCTATAACTTACCTAAAGTCCATATCTTCAACGTTTATGGAGTTGACATCCACCACGTAAATACTAAATTCGACTATCACTGGTTGACCTTTCTTGGCTGGCGGCCGCATTTCTGAAAATGTAAACCTAACGCATTTATCGATGGTTAATTGTTTGATACTTACTACTCTTCTTTAACATAACTGAAATGAAGGTCATTACCAACATATTCTTCATACTGTCTTTCAGTTTCAGTTTTAGGGACTAAAACTTTATAAATTATGTATTAAGTCACTACTTTGCCAATGTACCTACTTCGGCATATGTTGCCTGTAATGTAAAATTTTCATCAATTATTTTTTCCGCAAGTACCAGTGACGGGTACAGTTTACTTATTATTAAACTGACAAGTATTCTCTTTTTAGTAATTTTGGATTTCATATTAAAATAAAGATACATGTCAATATATTTTGTTTCTATGTTCTATAATTTTTATAAGGTTAATTTTATTGACACGTTAATTATGGGAGGCGCTGGAAATATAAAACTTGTTTGAAACTATTAAAATTTTCTTTTAGTTGCTATCCAGTTTATACGCAAGCCTATGCGATATCTAAACATGAAACAGTAAATGCAAGTTTTGGTTTACATTACCTTTTTCAAAAATTACCCTATAATTAGCCATATTGAAAAAATGAAGTAACCACGCAGTCTCGACTCTATATTTTTTAATTATATATGACTGAAATAAAACCTTAAATAAAATAAAACACATTCGACTTGAGTTCGTCTGTCATTGCTGCAATATTACATTTTCCTGACTGTTACATGCAAATCATTTAAGGTGACGGTGTGACATTTATTCCGTTTGACAGTTTTATAGGGTACCTACATCAAAAGGGATACCAAATTTGTAAACGGATTATTTTTGACGTTCATTCGCGTTTGATACCTGCCGCTTACACAGAACACAGAAAACGGTTTCGAATTCCGACACTGTCTTTTTCAAATCTGATCGATTGAATCGCTAAAAAAAAGCTTTAACTCTACTAATCTGAAACGTTTTAGACGTAAAGGTGGCTGGTTCTAAAGAATTCCATCTAAATGCTCGAAACATGTAATTCTAAACTATAAACTGGAACAATGTATTTGATAGCTCGGGTCTATATTGGTTCGTCTAAAGATAAACAATAAAAGTTATTTGCTCATGTAGTTTAGCAACATCACGCAAGCTCATAAACTTGGAATTTTGCTGTTATGGAAGCATCATTCTTCACTAGAAAAGAAAGTGTTGAAGTAATGTAGAAAACTAAAATATGGGTTTATTAACCTCATCATGTTTATAAAGTACTAGCTGTGCCCGCGACTTCGTTCACGTGGACTACATCTTTTCATGGTCGGTTTTACCTCTATCTCCCCTTATATTCGAAACAAAAAGTAGTCTATATTTTAATAGACCTATATTTGTGCCAACTTTCATATCTCTAACTTAAAAAATAAACATTTTCCCATATAAACTTTCAAAGGTGGCATTATTCTTATAGTTAAGAAAAAAAATACTGTGACATACGGATGAACAGACATGACAAATCAATAAGGTACATAACCGTGATAAGGGTGAAGTATAAAAAACTGCAGTGATTTTGACTCTAACTGTGATAAAATGTTATTTTCCTAAGCTGACAAATCAGTTGTATGATATTGTAGTTGTATGTATGTTAGTGAATAATATATTTCCAAAAGATGGAAGAAATGTATCATTATTTTGTCTAAACGGCTGGACTAGCGCGCAAAATAGCGAAAAGTTTTTAAAATTTAAGTAGTTATAAAAATTTAAAACGGTCACGTTTGTGTAATACTTCATAATAAAATAGGTTTAAAACCACCAGCTTGGAGTTAAGTTGGTTTACGTTTAAGTATTTTAAATTACCTTTTACATAATTTTCTGGCAGCACAACCCTGGGTTTGAGAGTGTGGTTCCGTTTTGACACGACGTCATTGCATAACCTGAAAAGAAACACATTTGTTGTATTTGAAATACTTAAATTTAATTTAATTTACGGAAACTTAAAAAATTATATCGTCGAAGTTTAAAATATGCCTTTACACGTACATGACATTCAGTACCAACATACACACAGACAAAATTACAAATATTTCCTCTTTATAAATTAGTGTAGATTGCTATTTTTTGTTTCAATGACATGAAAATATTTAAATCAAAACCTCAAACAGGAAAACTTTCGGTTTGGTGAAGGCTGATGAAGAGAAAAACATAGTCAGTCAGATTTCTAGGCTTCTATTGTATACGTTTTTAGAACTTTAGTAAATTTTGTGTTGATTTTTGTACACTAACGGTCAAAAGGAATGAATATCAAATAAGATAGTGATAATGGTCCACATTCAAACACGTATTATGTTTTAAGCTACTTATTTATATCTAAATATATAAAAGGAGAAACTGACTGACTGACATATCAACGCAAAGCCTAAACGGCTAAACGTAGGCACTTGAACTTTAGAAAGGACGTAGCTTAGGTACCGTAGAGGTGCACTAAGAAAGGACTTCTCGAAATTCCCACGGGAATTAGCGGGAAAATCCTTTTGTATAAAAAATCTAAACCGCTTAAGTTAGATGCTTCAAATTTGGCCTGCAGGTACCTTAGTAAACTTAAAGCTCAGTTGCAACAGGATATTGCAAAATTCCCTCGGGAACGGGAGTTGGCGGTAAAAACTGCAAAAATCAACAACAATATGCTGCTGACCCGATTGTGCTTTGAAATAAATAAATAAATATTGGACAACATCACACACATTGCTCTGATTCTATGGTAAGTAGCTAAAGCACTTGTGTTACAGAAATCAGAAACAACGACGGTACCACAACATCCAGACCCGAGACAATATAGAAAAGTTCTTTTCCCATATTGACCCGACCGGGGATCGAACCCGGGACCTTAGAGATGGCGCTCACCAAAGTCAGGCCTGCTAGCCTCTTGGCTACGGAGGTCGTCAAATAAATAATTGAGCTTAAACTGGATCTTTGCCTCCACAGTATCCTTGAAAAGCTATAATGCACCGAATATCCGTATTCCATCGTGATGCTGTGTCTATTCTCACATGACGCAGCCAGAAAAAATATAATAGAAAGCTTTTTTTTTTATTTGTCGGCAGCAGATTTCGTTTAGGCTTTTTAAGTTATCTAATGTAACTTTTATCTGTTCTTATTTTTATTAACCTAAATAACAAAAGTAATACATTTTAATTGAATAGTTATTGGCACAGTGAAAGACAGTGCTTGTTTGGCATTTAACAAAAAAAATAATAAGAAGATATCATGCCAACCAAGTAAGTATAAAAAAGAAAAATTTAATTTTAATTAGCACACCACCCACATCGGTGACGTCATTGACTGCCTGATAACAAATAAAGCAAGCAACAACAATGCAATATAGATAAAGTAAATTCAAAGAGTAAATTGTAAGCGTCAATACGGGTAAATGTCGACTTGTCTTGTATAATGCCTCAGTTCCGGAAATCGAGATCAAAATCCGACCAACCTCGGGTTTGTAATCATCAAACCAAATTTGCATAGCGTGATAATTAAGTGTACCCATTTTTGTCGCAATTATTTAATTCGAGGACGGGGGCATTTTATTATTAGTCAGACATTAAATATGGCTGATATTTTTCGGACTTCAAATTAATCTTTTACTTTTTGAACAATTAACATTTCGGCATAAGAAGAGTTTATGTTTTGTGCAAAGAAAATAAACAACAAGTTTAATCTTTTCACAATTTCTAGTGAATAAAACGACTTTCACTGAAATAGTTGTTTTGAAAATACTGTAGTAGTTTTGTTTTAAAGTCGTGTGTAAGCGTATACCTACTTTATTATTCCCTTTTACAGTTGTTTTTTTTTCGCTTTGAAAACAACTGAAGATATTTATATCAGTAATGGTTAGAATATTAAAATATGTTAATTTATTTTATCATTGACTTGTTAGGTCTACTCATCATTAGCTGATTGGTTCTAACTATTGACTCAGGTAACAGACGCCCACACTTGAATCAAGAAGCATGTGATGTTGCCACATGATTACTTATTCGTACCTGCCACTCATACGTCATAATGATTCATGTTCTTTCATACTGATAGACTTATATTGAGTACATTGGGTAAATAAAACCGATTGATAATAAATATAAACCTAATATGAAGACAACATCGATTCGCAACGTTTTCCTACTAGGATGAACTTTATTTTGAACAATATGCCACTTAACCCATTTGGCGCTGCCGTACCCAATCAGGTACACTTAAATAAATGAGGGTAGTTGTATTATTTTTCAGAATTGTCACTTTTTTATCATTCTAATTGACAGCAGATAAACCATTTTATAAAGTGTTGACAGTATACGTGGGTAGATAGAAAGTATCTGTTATTTCTGTCATTTCAATTTGGCGCCGAAAATATCGACACGGGTAAGTGCAATGATTTATTTTATTTAAATTCTAAAAGTGTTACATTTACAATGAATGTGCTTTTATTATTTAGTTTACAACCTTATTTATAAAATAAAGGATACATATTAGTTTAACGGTCAATATTCACCAAGTTAGGCTACTTGAAACCGTGCTGTACCTGTATGGGTACACTGGCGGGTTCCATATAACAATTTCACGTTATTTTCAGATTTTGGATACCATGAGTTCTAAACGTTTTAACGTTTCTACGAACTATTCTCGCTTGGAAGAAGCAGTTCGAGCCATTTTGGAAGATAGTCACAGCGAAGGGGAGTATGAATTCGCTATAATACCACCAGACCCCAGCGTCGTAACCGATGAAGAAGAAGGTGCTGAAGAGTACATGCTCACCGCTTCTATGCCGCAATCTATCGTAAAATATTTCGGTCATCATCCTGCTAAGCAGTTTATTAAAGGCAAGCCAGTAAGGTTTGGCTACAAAAATTGGGTGGCAGCAAGTTCAGCGGGACACTGCTATGCTTTTGATTTTTATTGCGGGAAGGCCGTTGAAGCATCTAGCGAACCATTGGGATCAAGAGTAGTCAAATCCTTACTTCAAATAATTTCTTTACCAATTATAAACTTATGATAGATCTCAAGAAAGAAGGATATCGAGCTACTGGAACTAAACGTGAGAATCGAACAAAGTGTCCCTTGAAAAGCACAAAAGAGATGAAAAACGAAAATTGTACCGATTTGATAAGAAAAATGAAATTCTGTTAGTAAGATGGAAAGATAACAGTGTCTGTACTATCGCAACAAACTACGATACCATTGAACCATGGGGAGCTGTAAAACGACGGGATCCTGTACAACGAAGCAAGACTGATGTCAACATACCAAATCTATTTCAAACCTATAATCGGAATCAGAACATGGGAGGAGTGGACGAGCTGGACCAGACTATCGCTCTATATAGGATAGCAATTCATGGGAAAAAATGGTGGTGGGTTTTATTTACTTATATGATTGATATGGCTATTTCGAATGCGTGGCGGTTACATGTAATGAGCCATGATGATAAAATGGATCAGCTACTATTTCGGCGGCATATTGCAAGATTCTATTTGCGTCAAACCCAGCAAAAAGCTTGAATTTCATCCTCAGCAGTACCAGGTTTACCTCAAGTTGGGATAGGACACTATCCTAAAAAACTTGAAAAACCATTGCGTTGGTTTGTATGTCACGCACGAGTTCGTTGGCAATGTAAGAAGTATTTAAAAACATTGTGTGTAGAAAGGCAATGTTTTGAAAATTGTCACCTGTAACACGCCGCTGTACCCAATCAAGTACACCCCCTCCTACGGAACCCTAATTATTTTTCTCATATTATATAACGTTTTTCTATTTAGTTGCTTTGTAACCAATAATTAAATAAACATTTTGAAAGATTTTCACCCGTGTTTTCATTTTGGCGTTTAATGGGTTAAGTAACTGAGAACTCACAAATATGTTTAAACTCAGTTTGCAATGTTGCGACCAGAGAAAGACTACGTAATCTTTTATAGTTCTTTATTATTAAACATAATTTTTTAACTAACATTCACTTGCTATTAGAATAAAAAACGCCCACAAGTGCAGTATATAGACGTTTCATAAATATTACTGGTGTAATTTACATGAATAAAAGAATATTGAATTTGAATTTGAAATTTGCAGTACATATTCGATTTCATTCAGTTTGGAATACTGTTTATTCATTTTCAGCATTTTATATTACATAAAGGGAAATAAGTTACCTTCGTCGCATGTGCAATACTTCAGATAGATTAGAAAATATTGAATCTGGAACTGAGTTCCAACGCAGTAGGGGCCAAACGGCGACATTATTGATGTTATCAATTGGAATTCTGGATCGATTTTTTATTTTTATAGTACTTTACGCCGTAATAGCGAACTTTAAATATTAGAAACCAATTTTTTTTATCTCCCCTTGCGGTGCGGGAATCGAACCCACGACCTTCACGTATCGCACGTGCTGCTCTTCCAACTGAGCTAACCACAAGTTATCGTAGGCGGTGAATTTTTTCTGCTGTATCAACTGTTAGCCTTCGGTAAGTGCCCTCTGCCGAATATTCTGCTGTATCAACCGTTAGCCTTCGGTAAGTGCCCTCTGCCGAATATGTTTAGAACTACATACTTATCGGAAACATGGAATTCTGGATTTCTCCAAAGCACAAAATGTGCAAGTACCTCACAAGCAAAATTGCATTTCATCCTCCATCTAAAGCCTGGTTGATGCACTTAAACAAGAAAGAATCCTACGAAATGGTTCGACTAAGGGCGTCATTGCAGTCAATGAAAATAATTTTTTAGGGAAATTGGGATAATTCTGTACCTTAGTACAAGAAAGTAAAATGATGTGCGAGTCTTTTTACATTTGCGACCCTTAATCAATATCCATACTGTATTGTTCACTTACCCTTACAATTAAAAATTTATTTTCTTTAAATCAAATTGGATAGTAAACTCTTTTTCTTTTTCTTCTCCCTAACTTATCTAGAAATAAAAAAAAGTGGCGCTGACACTTTCACATGACTTCACTTAAAGTTTTTGCCAAATTGGCTACTTGACAGTTTTTGAAAAAGTATTGTAAAATGTGCGCCCGTTCATTTTATATCCCAAACAATTCGATTTATCTGGAATAAATGTAAATAACCAGAGAAAAATAAGTCAAAAACGCCAAGTCACGTCACTGTTGCAATTATGACGTCAACGTCCTAGACAACGAACCGATACGCATAGGAACGACTTAATTTAGATAAACGGAAAATGTTTCAATAAATTCTTAATACGATTAGAGACACAATAATTCAATTTAATCGGTAAAATAATTTTTTTTTTATTTCGCCACATTAAAATAAATAATTTTCGCCGACAGCTATCATTTCCGAATTGCAATGGTGGTTTCCGTTTCGGTTCTTTTGTTCCCGAGATAAAAAAAGTAAAGTTTATTTTGCAAAAATAAAATACTAAATATGTTTTTAATTAACAAATTAAAATGTAATATTATTACTTTACTAATAAGCTAACATATCTAACGCTTTTCATATTTTATTGTTAACACTGTCAAGTAGCCAATTAATTGTCCCAATTTACTATCCGCATCTGTTGAAAACCTATGAAACATTTGGAATAGGTTCTAGTGAAGCAAGTGAATAAAGTACCGTTTGCCAAAGATATTCAGAGCTTAGATTTTCTCTTAAGCTATCAGATTCTAACTGTTAAACTGGGTTAGAGTCGCTATCTCCAAATGAACACCAATTCATCTTAAATTTAAAATTGAACATCAATGCATATATAACATAAACATACAATTTTAGCTCACACTAATATTACATGGTCGATACGAAAATCAAACTAAGTTTTTAAGCCGCGAGCTCCACAGTTGAGCAGAATAGGTACGCAGTAATACGCACGCATGGACTTACTAATATTATGTCCATTACGCACGCTACCAACGCCATGTCACTATTTGACGTCTTTGTCAAACAGGTAGAATCTCAGCCAGGAATAACGCGTTGGTATCGCGGGTGGGGATCCTAAAGAACCTGTTAAACTTTATCAGTTCTACTAAAATTATTCACAAGCACATTTGTTTGAATTTTTGGATGTCCGAATGTATGTTTATTATTCTTTCACGTAAAAACTACTAACATATTTTCATGTTATTTTAGTACAAACACAAAAGAGATGTGTAGGATATTTTTTATCCCAAAATATTGCGAGTTTATCGCGGCCAACAGCTAGATCATAAATGTAGTCGTTTCAAGTTTCGAAAAAGGCAACCTTTTAGTCCTAAGTGGATCCCTATAAGTTACCTTTTATGTGCCCTGAATTACATCCGTTCATTTTGAGCAAAAGTTATCGTAAATTCATAACAAAATTTAATTAAATCAGAATAAAATTACTTCGTTTAACATAAAGCCAAATAAAATAGATTTGAGTAAATTATCACGGAATTCCGTGATGTTTTACAAGCAATACGTCGACCTGACCAAAACTTTCTGCAATCGAATTTGCCCTAATTTCTAATGCATTGAGTTAAAAATCAGTTTGAATGTTTTGACAGATTTGGGTGACACTCACGGTGGTAGCTTGATCAATCATCCTGCTGAAATCTGTCAAAAAATCTCAAAGATACCCACGCTTTACAATACTATGAGAAACTGATGGATTTGGAATGGTGCTTTACTGTGTGTATATCAATAGATGTATCTTTAGTAGTTTTCCCAGTCCGGTGTTCCCACTAGTGTATTTATAAGAGAGTTACGCTAAATGTGCCTGGCCAGGTTTTGTGGCCGCTGTTGTTAGTCTTTTTTTGTCTTATTTATTTAACTGATGATGGCTGCTGATAGCCTTTTCATCTTCACCGTACTTTTGTCGAGCGGAGGGCTTTCACAAGTGATAGTCTTGTTACTAGGGACGCTATTTAAAGGCCATGAGTGCGAAGAGTTATGGTGCTGTCCTGTGTGTATATCAATAGACATATCTTCAGTTGTTTTGAAAGCTCGGTTGCGACTAGCGTGTCCTATTAAGTAGACTTAAATTGGGTAAATATCACAAAGCACAATGCACAGGAGCTCCCACCAGTCTATTCAGGGAACTTGGGACCAACGTCCAGGCGCTAGCAGGAAATAAATTGGCTTACGAAATGTTTTTTGTAAATCTACATGTAGAAATAAATAATAACATTTCACTCGTTTAATTTTCTTTCATCTCATTAAAGTTAATCATTAAAGATCACTATTGTGGCAAATCTGTTGATTATTTATTTAAAAATTATGTTAACTACGCTTTCAAAGAAATTTTAAATCTTAGCTGTTGTATCTCTTTTCGTATAATTAGGCATACAAAATACACCTGAAATTCCTCGTTATTATAAGTTTTGTCGTTTAAGAAAAATAGTACTCAAGTAATTTTGTTTCCAAGTTTATCTATCGTTTCGTGACTTAACAAAGGACTTGACAATTGACTTTAATAAATGCACTTTATTCCCACCCCTTTTCAAGCTACAGTTGAATGACCTAAAATTACATACCCACGATAATATTAAAACTTCCCTCATACCTTTTACGAAAATGTTAAGGATGAATCTTTAATAAGTCTATTCCTAGAGGAACTTTCGGTTTTAGCGAGACCTGGCTAATAGGTTACAAGCACGCCAAATGGTTAAGCCAATGCTAAATTTAAATACACGCCATGTTGGCATAATAACAATTTTCATTGACGTCATAGCTTAAAAACAAGCAACTTCGCAATAAAAGCCAACAATTGTCTTTAGTACATTCCAGGAAGGTGCAAAATCCTTTGTTTTATGAAACAAGCCGCAAAGTGTACCTGAGGTTTCATGTTTTACTTCATTGTCTGTTGTAAAAATTTTATCGCGTTAATACTGTATCTTTTTAACTTTACTGTTTTTTGTTGGTAATATACATTTAAGTAGCTGATATGACAACTTTAAAGCTTTTAAGATTTGGGCTACTCGTACAAATTTCTGTTAAGTTTAAAATTTGTATTTAAAAATGTAGTTATCTGTCTACGGTGAAGCCTTCATATGTGTGTTTAGTGTTTAATACCAATATAATAAATTTCTTGAACTGAAACATGAAAGCTATAAATCAGCCAATGAACGAATTCATTACGTCGTAAAACTGATTCAAACGTGAAAATTGAAAAATTATTTTGTTAGGGTCTAGAATTTGTGTTTTATAGCAGCAAAATAATTGGTCACATTTTTCGATTCGATTAATCTAATATGTATGGCATTTTTCATACATTTAATTACAAAAATGTATGCATTATCAAAAAAAACGGCCTCATACCACGACTGCCATAAATCTTAGATTTTTAATCGTTGGAATTTCAAGCAAACCGATTATGAGGTGACATTAATTGTGAAACTTGGCAGGAAGCTGTATGCGGAATCATTTTTGCTCGCGTGAATCAAGAAAGTAAAATGAAACTTCATTAAAGTGTTGTTGGATTTTAGTAAAAAAAAAACAGTAACCTAACAATACTTTTAGTACCAATTTTAGACACGTGATGAAACGTATCTTTAAAAAAAGGCTTATTTCAAACATTAACTAACTAAATTACCACAAGATTTTGTAGACCATTACTATAATAATACGAGTATAGTCTATTCCGTTGCACATTTTATTTTGTTTTATTTTATATCATTTTAGTTTATGGCAGTGATCTGTTCGTGTACCAATTTTAAATAAATAAATATCAATTTATGTTAAAATATGAACACTTAATGCATGAAACCAGAAGACCTACAGTTTATTTATTTAAGGTATGTTTTTTTTATTTCTTTTAACATTTTTAATTTTTACTATTGAGAAACTAGACAATTTACGTAAAAAGACGTACTAAAATAACAGGTTTTGATTTTTTGTTTATTGTAGTGTCAGTCAACCAGGTAGGATTTCTTTTAGCTTTCCTTAGAACCAAATACAACTCTTTACAACTGTTTTAAAAGTTAGAAGTAAACAAACCGCCCAAGAAGCCCTTGGGATCAATGTCTCATTGCCTAACAAGTCAGTCCTACGGTCCTGTAGCTCGTTTGTATTTGTCCACATTACATTATTAAATGGTATTCCCTGTACACGTTACTTATAACTTTTGTTTTGTTAATAGCAGGCACATGGCTGGAAGTGGTGTTTTTGAGCAATATTATGTTATAGTTCATTGATATATCTAACAATTTCAATTAAATAAGCTCTTCCTGTCAGCTTTTTTGTTTTTTTTTTGTAAATGTTAATTATGCAATTAAGTGGTCTAACAGAAAGAAAAGTAGGCATATTTCAAATGAAAGGCATTTGCAATGTAGGTAAATGCCACTTGGCGAATCTTAATTTTTCGCGTGCTAGATTTCATACTAATCGTAAAAACGTACGAATTTTTTAAAACAGATTGTATGCGTCCAATTGTTTTAAATGGACTTGCCTCAGAAGACAAAACAGGACAGCTACAATAAAAAAATCATTTCGACGATATCTCGGGATAATAAGCACCATGTCCAAGTTTGTCTATTACAAGCTTTTTTAAGAACGAAATCTCAAAATGGCCTAATACGTATAAAGTAAGTTAAAAAAAAAATCTGAAACGTTTCAAATTAATGTGTGCCCGATTGGTTTCAATGTAAGCTATCTGATTAATTCAAGTAAAACTAAAAGGTAAATTTTAGGTAACCCGTGCCAAATAGGTCCCCGAATCTTCGTTTGCGAATAAAATCATCTTTACCGCTATGTAAACTAAACCATTTGTAAGGCGAGACTAACAAATTGACAATTTAGGTCACAAGTGATTTTTGCTTGTAGCTTCGATAGTTGGGAATTGGAAGTTTCAGGCCAAGGCGACAATCGATTGACGTGCGTGTTGCAGTCCCCACTGGCCGACTCGGATCGATTGCGAATGGCTGGAGAATAATTGAACAGTTTGTCTTTTCAAATTTAAACCACTTTTATTGGAATGTGCCTTACTATGGATGCCAATAAAAATGCGTGTGAAAGGGAAAAAAGAATGTCTGAGGAGACGACACAATTAAAAGTTTGTAAATCCTGACCCCAACCCCGGGAAGAAATAAAGTTTTGGCTTTTTCACAAAATCGACTTTTAATGAACGCAAATATAGATATTGTATTCTTTAATGTTAACCTTGATCTGTTTGGCGTATTAAGTAACTTTGTATGTTCGATGTAAAAAAAATGGAAAAGATCAGTATCTACTATCTAAACGTAAATTAAATTTTTTCAGGAGCCACATAGCTAATGGTTTTCAGAGTCTGCTACAAAGTTAATTCCAAATTCAAACTTCACATTAACTATATAGTGTTCAATAGAACAAAGAGTTACTAACGGTTTTATGGTCTGAGAGAGTGTGTGTTAATAGATACAACCCAATAATAGACATATGTATATCGAGCAGAGACTTTTAAGCACGTTTCTGGTTGATTTATCAGTTTTTTAATCTTAGTTTAAACACCCAACAAATATTATTTTTTCCTCGCGGGTAATTTATTTTACAGCGGTCTACAAACTGAAACTAAGTAGTATTAACTAAATATTCATCCACTTCTAATGAGGTTTCTCTTGAAAATGTATGTTTAATGTTAAAATGTTGGAAAGAATAATGCACATTAAGGATAAAAAATATCCTAAGCCCGGTGCAAAAGAAAAGTAACTCTATATAGGTCAAAATAAGTAATTACTAAACTTTAAATAAATCAATGGTAAAATTCCTATCCGATTTATTACCTATTGTTTTAAGTGCCATCTGGAATATCGACTTAGAAATCATTCTCAGGCTTCAATCACTTAGTTTTCCGATAAAATAATAATTCCGTGCTTCGAAAGTCTATGATCCCCTAATCAAGCTTGGGGAATATTCGTAACGGTTTCCGAGATCCGTAATAAATGCACGATAAGATACAGGTTATGAGAAATAATCGTTAGTAGTTCAAAATTACCGAAAAAGTGAAAAAAAAGTAACATTCTCCTAGTTCGAATACAACTTAGCCTTAAGCCGTTGAATACGGTTTTCATTTATGTGCTGTAGTGAAGGATAAATAATAACGCAAGTTTTTCTGCTCGGAAAGAAAAGCTAACGGCTAATTTATTCAAAAAAGGTAACTGAACTAAGAAAGTTAGTCAAACGAACACGCGACCACACGTAGTATTGATTCAACGAATTACCCGACCCTCGGAATGAGGCGTTTATTTTCGTTTTGGCCTTGGCTCGCAGTGTAATGTTTTAAGAATTTCCAGCCATATTTATTTACCTACATCATAACTCATATAGTAAACTTCGCGGTTCGCTTGAAATGCTCAAGTCCAATATTCGAAATACCACTTACTGAACTGATTAGTCACGAAATCTCAAAACATCCTTAATATCGAAATTTGGCAAGTACCTTAAAAATGTGTATACTGTGAGATTAAAACTTAAATTGGAAGTTTGTATGAACTTCCTATGCTTTTGAAATAAGAGGTTTGAAATAAAACGATAGGGAAGAGGTGTGCTAATAATGTATAGGTACGTATTTAGAAATAATCCCCTAATTTAGGTTAGAACAGTGTTTGGAAGTTTGTATGAAAGTCCAATGTTACTGATGAGTAATATTTGACATTTGACGACCTCCGTAGCCGAGAGGCGAGCGGGCCGGACATTGGCGTCGCACCATCTCTGAGGTTCCGGGTTCGATTCCCGGTCGGGTCAATATGCGAAACGAACTTTTCTATGTTGTCTCGGGTCTGGATGTTGTGGTGCCGTAGTTGTTTCTGATTTTTGTAACACAAGTGCTTACGCTACTTACCACAGAATCAGAGCAATGTATGTAATGTTGTTCAATATTTATTTCTTTATATTTATTTAACTACTACCACGCGTACGAAGTCGCAGGCCGCCGCTAGTGTTCAATATATGAAAATGTTACGTGTGTCAAGCCTCTAAAGGAAAAACGGAACGATTACAATATTAACGTTAAACCATTATGCCATAAAACATCATGTTGAAATAAATATAAAAATGAATGGGACCACACTTTGCCTATATACCAACTTCTGTAAAAACGTTTCAAAAACGGAACGGCCGCCTTTTTTCATACATTTCCAGGGTAAATCTTATAGAGTAAACTTTAATAACAATCATTTAAAAATAACACTTTTCCCCATTACCTATGGATATGGCATTACGAAAACCAGTTTCGTATGGTCAATAGCATGTTTGACTATAAAAATGTTACCGACGAAAGTAAAACCCAATTTAAAGGGACAAAAGATATAATAAACTAAATACAAGGAAAAATCGAGGCACACCAGACCTGTTGCTTTAGACTTTAGACTTTTCCTTCGTCCTTGTGCCGTAGGCATAAAAACTAATATAGTTATTTATTATACGAACTGCAAGTGTTGATGTGCGTTCAACTGTACGTAACCGACCGGTGCGCGAGTTCAACCTGCTTTGGTTCCAATATTTTACGACTCGTATTGTGTCAAAAATGACAATCCATTTTGCTCTAACTGACTACGAGCCTGGAACGGTTTTAGCTTAAACCTCGAATAATTTATTACTATCCGTAAATAAAATGTTTTTCAAATATTGGTACCGGTCATTAATCGACTTTCATTCACTCTTGCTTTTGTAGATTAGGATCCCGCTCCTTAATCCTAAATGTATGCTCCTAAGAGAGGTAGGGCATAGCGATTTATCGCTCGAACTGGAGCAGCCCGACTGGTGAGATACAGAAGACCGCAGCCAAATAACAATCACTTCGGTGTTGTTGTGTTTCTGCGTGTGAGTTAGGTTTCCAGAGCTCCTGGGGGGTGCTACATTAGTAGCAGGCGTCAAGCCTTCAAGGTAAGGGCGACAAGTCCAGTAACAGATTTATTATGCTGTACTTGTCACCCTTAAGCTAGGACCTCATTGCCTTGACCTTGGGCCCTTGTCGCAGGGGTGCAGGCCCAGGTGTACTGGAAGTCAGCGGAGAGAAGGGCGCGGGGAGAGCGTCCCTCCCCAACTGAGGTGGCAGCGATCCGGCGCGAGGAGCAAGCAAAGATGGTCCGGCGGTGGAAGACGGGTCTTGAAACACTACGACCCAGGGGGCGAGTAATAGACGCCGTTGGCCCGGTATTGCAGGAGTGGCTGAACCGGGGCCACGGGTTCCTGACTTTCAGATTGGTGCAGGTCCTGACCGGACATGGATGCTTCGGTCAGTACCTGCACCAAATCGGGCGAGAAGAGTCGCCGTCGTGCCACGCCTGCGGCGCGGCGGCAGTCCCGCACACGTTGCTGCCGTCCCCACGACAGCGATATGGTGCGGAAATGCATTTTTACGCCTTAAAAAAAAAAAAAAAAAGCACCTCATTGCCACTTACCATCAGGTGGGATGAGGTCAATCTTGAAGTGTAATATAAAAAAAAACAAAAAAAATGTGCTAAAATTCAAAATTTTACTTTATTGTATGGGAACTACCATTTCTTTGTTTATCGATAGTATTTTAATACATATATAGTTTTACTATCGATATATTGATATGATCAATCAACTATCTACGTAATATTGATAGCTCAGAGTCATATACTAATACAAAACCAGATAAACTAACGATGAACAATTGCTTTCGTGTAATATTATTGATATTGAGAGTTGACTACCGGTCGGCAATACTACTTTACGTAGAATCATGATAATTAAATAAATAAAAAATCAATAAATATTGGACAACATCACATACATTGCTCTGATTCTGTGGTAAGTAGCTAAAGCACTTGTGTTACCGAAATCAGAAACAACGAAGGTACCACAACACCCAGACCCGAGACAATATAGAAAAGTTCGTTTCGCATATTGACCCGACCGGGGATCGAACCCGGAACCTCAAAGATGGCGCGACGCCAAAGTCCGGCACGCTTGCCTCTTGGCTACGGAGGTCGCCAAATAATATCATTGCATTTTCGTAACACGCATTTCCATTCCATGTATTTATTATTAGTTTGAGGTCCATGAAAGGAAGATCGTTTTAAATCAAGTTTACGTGAATTACTCGTAACTCGTGAAAAATAGTCGTTGAGTGAATTATAGTATCAGCCTTTTTAAAGTCTCACTATAGGGGTAAGACCTTCATCATCGAAATCAAGTCTTCGTTTCTACAATAAATAAATAAATAAATGCGCCAGACAATCACACCTATCACCTGGTCTCAAACTAAGGTTTTCCCTTGAACTATGAGCACTAGACGACGGATACTAACTGGGGGCGTCATCCCAGCACACCCAGACTCAAGTGGTCAATAGGTGGGTACCTACTGGATTAACCTTACCAAAGGGGGGTTAGCAATCACAAACTCGAGCTATGTTCAACAAATTCAAAAAACACTTTTCTACAATCTGTAATCGAACCCAGGACCTCATAATCAAGTCCACTAAACCTTTGAGGAAAACTTGTTGAGACCAATTTAAATTGCAGTAGCGTTGGTGTGTTTTTTTTATTTAGCGGTTGACAATTTTCAGACAAACTAGCAAAAAGGGTACGTGACAGAGAAATTATATATCGTCCTAAAGTTTATGAGATACCTCAAAATATTTTTATCATATAAATAATAATTTATCTATTCGCACAGTGTTTACGGATTTGTGGCATAAATACATACATCCCTCCGCTGAACTGCTTTGATCATCATATTTTTTTGTTCATTTACCACCTTCAGTGCCAATCAATAATTTATGGTTAAAGATTATTTATTTCTCAAAAAGAACTACATAATTCACTTACTGAGAAACTTATGTTACATAATACTCACACTATGCACTAAACATAATGAGAACTATAGTACTATAGAGGATTTACATTCGGAAGTTCGTGCGTAAACGGTTTTGAGCTTGACTTGACGCTAAACTGTAATGGGGTGTGAATATTATTTATGTATGAACCTTCTTATTTCCCTTTTTAACTTGGAATTCAACTTTTTTTAATTTGATGTATGCTTTTGCATAAGATCCCGGTAAATCGTCTATGTACCTACTTTACATAATAAAGAAATGATTTTCCTATTTGGTTCATTATTTATCAAGTTATACGCGCACATACATTTCGGCAACAATTATATTAAAAAACTAAAAAAATTAGGGAAGTAGAGATCAACAGTTTTGTTATAAGCAAAATATTAGGCAAAAAAGGTTTAACATTACCAATTTTAGTGACTACCAATTTGAAGCATTGTTATCAAGACAGTTCTTTCTTTTGCTGTTTTGCTGGCTTTTCTTTTATAACTTGCTTTATAAATATTAAAGCCCACAATCTGGCCTTCACAGTGCTAAATGAGTTGCATTCGTAGAGCCAGGGGCAAGGCGAGAGCGACCGTGACGGCGATACACCCAAGGCACCTTACTGATACCATCAATGCATGTGCAACGTGCATAAGCTACCTACTAGAAAGGTTATGCTACTGTTTAGAGTTATGTCCTCATATTGACGGGAAGGTAGGAAGTTGTACTTTATTTGATTTTTTAATAAATATCTTTTGTCATATAATACTTCTTATTTTCTTAATAAAGTAGATGAATTGTTGAGAATCCAATGTGGGAAAAATGGCGGAACGATGAATATTTGAAATGTGTAAAACTACTAATTTTTAAAACTTCTGTTTTTTTTTGCAGGTAAGTCTTCGGGAAAATCAGATTTTTAACACTAAAAATAACCTCTAGTGTTTGTTGGTTTCAAGTAAGTATATCTAAATTTATTACCTCTAAATAATTTGGTAACATGTAGGAAAAGTATCAAAGTGGTATAAATTACAGAAAAGATAAAACGGGTTTTTAAGTAACTATCTATCTGGTAAATAATACCATACAATGAAAACTTGTTAAGCTATGACATGTATGAAATCTGAAGCTACAATTGTTGAGTTTTTCATTGATCTACGTGCTCCTTTATTGTGCATTTTAACATACCACCCATATAATCTATATAAATTGTATCTATTTTTTGTGACCTTCATCGCAAAAATGTCATGGAAGTAAAGAATTATTCTCTAGGGTTTAATCAATCCTTTTGCGAAAAATAACCTCAAAATATTTCAAATCACTTACGAAAATGTTATGTATTTGTTTTTGGTTTTTGTTAAATGACGTTACAGTCAAAAGTATTTTGTTTGCCATTAAGGCGATTATTTAAAGCAATTAATTGGGCTAAATTGACTAGCTGGATTCTGAAATTAATGGCGCAATATAAAATGTTTCCTATGTAAGTTCATCGAAATTTACTATTTAATTAAAAATATATTTAGAGACCGACCAATCTCTATCTACGCTTTTTTTATTTGTAATAGTTTCAATTTATTTACTTAGTCCTTACTGCATTTGAGCAGCCAAAAGGATTAGAGCTTTAAGCATAAACCTTTTATTAAGGTATAATAGTTCGCCTTTCGAATTTTACACCAAAGGCCAGCGATCTTAGTGCAGATGTAATTTGACAGTTAATATACATTCGAACATTCAAGTTTATACTAATTTTATATTCGTATAATGTAAATGAGGGGTAGAGAGCGTTATCTCTGCAGAACCGCTATAAAAATCGCATGTTGCGGCTAGAACACAAAAGCCATGAAATAAAACCTAAGTTCATGCATTTAAATTCATGAGCACAGGCTGAGAAACGGAACTGATAAAATTCCAATTTTAAAGAGCAGCAGAAGTTATCTTATGGCATGGTGGTCGCGTGTCAAGGCAGCGACGTTACCGGTGAAGGTCAGCGTGCTCGTTTAGATTAGACCTAGCCTAGCCTGAATGTTGCTTATCGGCAGAGATAACGGTAGGTACGCTTGAGGACAAGACACATGAACGCTGAAAAAAAAACGCGATTTGAAATAGTTTTCTTTTGAGTTACGACCTATTGGTATCGATTTCATATGCGTGGAATTCGGGATAAGTTATGTATACCGGTCGTTTCGGGCTACATCGTATTATATATGCCAATTTCAAAGAAATAGATTGCGTGAAAAAATTACAAAATTAGCCGTTGCCCGCATTTTAATAAATAAAAAGTAACATGTAGGTTACGAGTAATATAGTACCTCATTATTTGTCTACCAGATTTCATCCATATTTTTACAGAAGTTTTTGTGTAGAAACCTGCATCTAGATAGCTATCCATAAAATTTTTACAAAGTTTCGCGTTTATAATATTAATAAATAAAATATTTTTTTAAATATATTTAAAAACAGCATATTATAAGAGTAGGTTACGTGTCAATTAAAAAATAATTGGCGAAAGCCCTTTTTACATACATGGTTTTCTTACTGTCGTCATAAACAAGCGGCCAGCCGCCGTTACCCTTTTTAAAAAAAAAACAGTTTGATCCAGTAATTCTGAAGTTATACACGTATATTTATTTAGGTAATTGATTTTTAACCATAAAGATTAATGGAAACAAAAATTATTTATTATGCAAAATTTTACGCAATCCACAATTTTACAGTCATTAATTAGCTAAAATAAAAATATTCAGTATAATAAAATCTTATTATAAAAAAAGCATATTGCACTTCACATCGGCCTCAAGTGTATACCTATTAGGTTAAGTTCAAGGTAGTTCGGTCGGCCGACCGTTAATCCTTCCATCAATCTTACCAATCTTCTGGACCCTTTGTAAATTAATTACTTCCAAAGTAGATTGATACTAGAAAAGACTTTCACCTGGCATTAATTAAGGGTTGAATGTAAGTGTGTTGTGAAGGAGCGGTTAAGGGTTTATTAATTGCGGCATCGTCAATTTCATGTCTAAATTTAAGAAAAGTTTTACCTAGCGTAAATTATCAACAAAATATTGATATTTCTTAAGGTAAAACATTAACTTATTTTTAGATAATAATATCAAGATTGTAAAGTGGCTATTTTTTTTTTAATCAAACTAAAAATATTTTATTCAAGTAGGTTTAAATAGTACTTTTGAAAAATGATTATAATGATTCAGAATTTCTCAACCGGCGCGGGTTTTGAATCCTGATAATACCGACAAAAAACTCAATCTAAACTAAGATTTTCGCGTTCCATTTAACGGGTCAAAACGCGACACCATTTTTATTTAATAGTTAATACACACGCATACATACAATCGGCTCGTGACCACGGTTAGTGCAAACTAACCGAAACATCGGGCAGTAAGTAGTTCGTATTACTAAATAAAAATGGTGACGCGTTTTGACCCGTTAAATTATTTTAAATGTTTAAAGAATTCAATAGATATCTAAATAAATGTGTAAGGTCTTGTAACTTTTATCATCACACATACATCACATACATAGCATATTGCATATCAATTTGCAAAAATGATAATATGTAATTTGTATAATGTTGAGTTGCATACGATACCATTATAGATTAGTTTTAAAATACCAATTATCGATTGCTCTCCGGAAAAAAATATGTTTTCCTCAGGGCTTAAGATAATTGCGGCAAAATAAAATTTTATTTTGGGCACATTGTGTTTGTTTTAGTTATGTGGGAGTGAATTTCAATTTATAACAGGTTAGGTTTATTTTTCGATATGCCATCGGACTTAATCTGTCGGCACACAATTCTGTTTTTCTAGTAAAAGGCCTGGATGAATTGAAATTTACTTGATTGTAGATTGAAAAATCTTGGCAAACAAATTTATGTTTTTTTGTGCTGTTGAACGAGAACGCAGATTATATTTGTCTTCTGCCAGATTTATTTGTTTTACCGATGTGTGTTTTTCCGAACATTATTTGTTTCTTTTGTTATTTTTTCTCTTCGAAATTAATTTGTTTTATACAACACTTATGTGTATTAATCGGTCTCCATTTGATACAAGATAAGGTATGTTTGTTTTAATGATGGTTCAATGTATTAGATGAAATATAAACGTTTTATTTGTTCCAATTAGTTAAATTGGAAAGCTATGATCAATTAATAAAACATTTATTAACTAGATGGACTATTTCAATTAGTCAAATTCAGTTGATGTTAATTTAATTATAAATATTCATTAAATTTCCTGATTTGAGAAAATAGTAATCAATTTGAATCATTTTAATTGTACATATACATGTCGACGCTTATTACCTACTAGGTTTTAATTGTTTACTTTTATTTAAGTACATACCAATTTTGAGAGTCGTCAATGTGTTCCTATTTTATGTCTGGTCACTTAAGCTTAAATTTCATAAATTTTTGTTATTTTCAAAATGCTTTATCCTTTTTTACATTTGTTGGCTTCTCTATATATAAAAATATTTATTATAAATATAAACCTTAACTTAGATACTCACCATATTAAAAAGAACAATGTGGTTGGCCAGGTGCAGGGGATCATTTTTATGGGGGGTCGGACGCGAGATCGCAGCGTTGGGGGTCATCCCAATGCCTCCAGGTTACCTGCAGACACATCACACATAGCTTTAACATAGTAGTTTTAGTAAACATATTTTAACGAATTGGTCTCTTACGTAAACTTAACCTTTATGACAAAATTGAAAAGGTACAATTTAAGTTTAAAAACTTTAGGACCAATATTTATAGACGACTGGCAACGCGTTTCCAGTTATACAAATGCAATGATTTATACCGGATTCTAATATTTTACGATTTGCAATGTGTCAGAAATGTTTATCCGTGTTTATCTAACCAACTACGAGGCGTTAATACCGTTCCAGTTATACAAATGCAATGATTTATACCGGATTCTAATATTTTACGATTTGCAATGTGTCAGAAATGTATATCCGTGTTTATCTAACCAACTACGAGGCGTTAATACCGTTCCATAGTTTACTTTCCATATCTGCTGTCATAAGTCGTCCGTCAGTCGTTTTTAGCATACGCCTCGTATAATTTATTAATATCTGTAAATAGAGCGGAACGCTTTTCAAATATTGAAACCGGGCATAAGTGATACACTCGTTGGACGCGGTAGAAACAGCAATGCGGTATGATGTCGATCAAATATATCATCGCATACTAAATTCAGAAAGGAAGCTTCCTCGACGGTGTAGTGTTTAGAACGTTGGGCTTCAAAACAAAAAGACCGTGTTTTCGAAACCAACGGGGAAAATTTTGGCCTTAAAAGGTTTTTCCAGTTTTGTTTAGACATTGTATGCTTGATCTACCTGATTGTCCGATAAAACTAGAAACTGCGTGCTTAAAAAGGCACGAAGTTAATGCTCCCGGTTATGTTCCGATAAAGTTCCGGGTTCAAGCCTCGGTCAGGTCAATCTAGCACTTTTCTAAATTTCGAAACTTTTAGTCTAGATTTACAAGGCTGGTGTTATATCTCTCATCTGTTATTGTAATCTAAGATGAAAGTTAAATTTAAACCAGTTTCTATAATTGCTAGATAATTAGGTACGGCAAGAAAATAATCTCTTAAAAATATTTAAAACTCAACAACTAGGCTACAAATCGTTTTGAGTTTCAATGATCTATCAGCACCATTTACAATTTATTCGATGTTACATATTCCCGAGTGAATATACCCGTTTTTTTTTTGTCGAGGGGGAAATGCCTACCGTACCGTCACTCTCAGCGGGGAACAAAGAGTGGTGTGTCGGGCTCACACCGACTAAAACCCCCTCGGTGGCCAACGCTGCGCAATTGTGGGGGAGTCGGGATTCCTTGCGATTCTACACAGGCTCCCCCACAGCGCCTACCGCCAAGCGGCCCATCTCACCGCGCAAATACGCAGCTGGAGCGTGTCAGGCCACCTGACACGCCCCACCCCCTCGGGACCGAGGTAACGGACGCCAGGCTTACCCCACGCCTGGCATCTCCGGTCCCAGCAGCGGATCTGCTGTGCGCCTCCGCTGCCTATCGCCTCTACGGATACCCGAGACTCGCAATCCAGCTCTCTCTCCGAGAGCCAGACGAAGTCCCGAGACCCACCGGCCGCGGAGGATAGGGAGACCGGCAAACGTAATACCGTATCCTCCTCTTCCTCCGCGACCCCACCACGACGCAATTCGCGCCCCGCGCGGCAGCGCGCCACTGCCGGGTCGCGGAGGACAGGGAGGCCGGCAACGAAACACCGAGGTCCTCGTCTTCCTCCGCGATCCACCTCTGCCCTTGCGGGCTTTCCGCAGAGAGCCACCTGCTCTCCGCGGCCCAGCTCGAGATCCGTCTTGGCTTCACCCTGTGCGGTATTGGAGGCTTGGTGACAAGGCCAGCCTCAACGTCCCGGACCACAGGGCTACTGAGCCCCCCCATCGCGACAAGATGCGGAACCCAGCGGGGGGGGGGGGGGGAGTGAAAATACCCTGGTCAATTTATCAAAAACTTCACAAGAACAAGATTTAGGTAAGTAAAACTAGTTAGTTTTCATGTCTTCCGTTATTAAAAATGTGTCTAGACGTTTGAGCTCCAAACGGTTTTGACGATATGGGTCGAAAGCTAATAATTTAGTAGGAAGAAAAAATCGATACGTTTCATATCGATACAGCAAGAATGCATTCAGGTTTTGCCCTAAGCAGGCCACCACACAACCAGAAATAGACAACTGTTAGTATACCTTTTCGATTTTCATGTTTTTTTACGTAATAAATTTTAAAATATTGGACACTTGTGTTACAGAGATAGAAACACAACCAAAACAAAATAAAAATGTTTGTTTTTATTTGGAACCAACCGGGAATCAGTCAAAGTTTCACCTCTCAGCTACAAAGGTTGTCTCAAATTTATGTGATCACATTTTTTGTTGTAGAACCAACATAATTATATTATGTAAAATCAATAGGGCAAAATATTTTGGTCAGTTTTCGACAAAAAGCCGTAGACACCTTAGAGGTTGAATTCAGGCAATGAATGTAATGTAATCTACAGTACAAGTAAAACTTGCTTAAGTGTAAACCAAAATCATTACATTTTAGAGGCAATTCGTTATCTGAACTGACAAGTGAACCACGCCTCCCTACCCAAGAACATCTCTGCATACGTAAATTGGATCATTAGATTCTTCCGATCAACGTCCCGAGGGAACCACGTCTCAGCATCGTGTTCCAACACGCAAGTTGCTATAGGATATATTTATAGAAGAGTTTAGTCTGGACGTTTTTTAGAATCGAAATACTTCGCATTTATTGCAACTTCGACTGCGAGAAAACAGTTCGTGGGGGAATATAGATGATTGTATGATCTGTGATGAAAGAAAGAAGAAGAAAGGAAGAAAGAAAATACATTTATTGACCACTACACAGAAGATACATGTTTACACAAATAGAATAAATAAAATAAAAACAAAAAACAAAAAGAAGTACAAGAAAAAGTAAAAACAAAAACAAACATGAAATAGTTAAAAAAGAAACAGAAAACTAAATGGGTAAGTGGTCAACTAGGCCACACCTCAGCTATATGCTGCAGCGACGCAAGGCTGCTGCAGCGCTGGTATTATGGTGCAGCAGTGATGCTGTTGGCTACATACGTATATACATTTACGTTCACAATAACACATGATTGACATTGAATGCGAATGGAGAATATTTTAATATAGGTACGTAGCGGCGTTGCATAGGGAGCCGGCATGAAAACAAAGTAATTTCCTAAAATATGCAACAATGATTTCAATCAATTTGAACTATGCTTGCCTCGATGGTTTTGTGGTTTATCAGGCCTAACATGCGCAATACGTCAAATTTATCGCATGACACGACAAAAGTTTCGATACTGTTGATTGGCTAACAGCACACCACACTCGTATTTTCAGCCAATCAGCAGCTGATGCATTAACTTCAAATGATTTTCATGTTTGTTAAGAGCGCGATAAAATATAGTCGTGTTGCGTATGCTAGGTATGTTTGACATTTGTTAAGAGTGCGAAAAATTTAGTCGCATCGCGCATGCTAGGCCTGTATGTCACCAGATTCTGACTTTTATTCCCAGGTCTATCCAAAGTAACACGTATAAAGTCTACTAACTGCTAATTACACTTTCTTCGCATTTTTTTGGGATAAAAATCACATTATGTTATTCTAGAATGTTATCTGTATATCTACCTAAATGAATTCAAATTTATTCAAATGTTTTCATTAATGAGTGACTTATTTACATCTATGCAACCAAACTTTTGAACATTAGCAGGCTGAAACTTATAATTTGATAACGTACCTACCTACATTTAAGATCGGTACGAAGAAATGTCTAAGAGAATGTGTAAAATTACACTTGTTATTGTCACGGATATGAAAGCAATATGATTCTACCATTGCAGCACCACCAGTTCGGAAAATAATCCTACATTGCAGGGCATAATAGTACATAAACTATGTTTAGTGCCCAACGGTTCGATAAAACGGAAGTGACAGTGAACAAATTAGTGACGTTTGTGGTTAGCGTTTGTCCGTGACTTAGCAAGGAAGTCCGCGTACTAATCATTGGGAGGCGTAGGTCGTGGTTGTGATGTATGGTTTACTCACATATTATTAATGAGCAAGAAGAAATAACCGAACCTATAGAAAAGCATAAGATAGAGAAGGCAGTACATTATTAAAGTATCATTGTGCTAACCTTGACGATACTTAAAAAATCAATGAGCTACATAATTATCACTCCTATCCAAATATACCCAAAGCACAAATTAAAACGGTAAGTTACAGGTTTGAATGGCAATTTTAGCCGTTTCGCTTCAAAATGTTGAGCCGTTAGAATTTTTTCCATTCTGTTTTCTCTCTACGAAATCCCATTTGACCGCATTTATTTGTGCTAAAGTTAGCTATTAGTTTAAGACTATTACAGTCTTAAACTAATGTTTTCATAATGAAAACAAAATAATTTTTATTCATAAAAATTACATATATAAACGTATGAAAAGTTGTTAGATGACGTTTTAGTACATCCCGTTTAGTTATTTGGGATTGCGAGTAACAGGGGGCGACCACTAAGCGTACACAAACCCAAGCTGATTTAGGAAAGTTATGTCCCCAAATTGACCTGACCGAGAATCAAATCTTCATACACGTACCTTAGCCCTTACACTATCGAGGTACTCGTTATTAAAATTATATTATGTAGACATTGGAATATAACACCATTTCTAACAATAGAGTGAGTATTTTGAACTGTACACTTCCCATGATGTACTTTTTTCGTGAACTACAGCTACAACGTCGGCTTATCCGATTCAATACTAAATGGTTAACAAATGCAATCAACTGAGCGCTTTAGGCATGCATTAACGCATTTGCTTTCCAACGATCGAGGATAGATTTGTTTATTCATATCTAAATTTTGATCACATTAGCATTCACAGACACGAATAAAACGGTGAACCAAACAATTTTTGTCGATCCAATCTAGTTTAAATTTAGTATCTAGACGCTAGAACATATTTTGGTTTGAATAATTTAGGATCGGTCTGTTTGACAATCGAGTGTAAGTGGCTAGAGTGGTTGGTTGTAATGCAATTTGAGTGCCGTTTAGTACCAGCTTGTGAGGCGTCGAATCGCGTTTCATATTGTGTCGCATAGAGAACAGGCCTAAGTAGTTAACAATAGGGATGATAACTCGTTAAAAAACAATTATTATATTTAGACCGTTAGTGAAATTTCAAAAATATCGGTGGAGATGGGGACGGAGGATGTTAAAAAGTGACGTCACGCTAAATTCTCACGCAAAGTATTTTAGTAAATTCCTTTTTACATGATAAAAGAAATAATATGTGTCACCTGTTTTGGAAATTAATCTGTTACATAAAATAAGATATAGTACCTGAACGTCTTTAAGTTCGCGCTATATACTGATCACAACCACGAGCGCTGGCGTAGACATAAAGACAGCATACCTACTATGTTTACAAACTAGGAGAACGAGGAAAGTGGTAATTGTTTCAACAATGAGTTCCAAGTTCGCTTCGATATCGTTTTGACATGTCGAACGTATCGGTTGGACATTTCACATAAAAAGGCAACGTGATCTTGAAACGTCAAGCACATGCATTTAAAACTTTTAGTAACTATATCGAGGTTTGACAACTGCCACTTGGCTAGGCCCCGAGGGTAAAGATATAAACTCGTTTTTGGCGTAGTTTAGCAAAGCGTGAAAGACGCACGCCCACACCGGCACAGATAGCAAACATACGGAGGATTTGAAGCAACATAATGCAAACAGTGCTCAAGGCAAAAAAACCGGCCAAGTGCGAGTCGGACTCGCGCACCGAGGGTTCCGTACAAACCTGCAAGGTTTACAAAGTTCGTTCATTACGACAATCGAGTCATAACTATGGTATTTTTATTGCAAAATGAAATTCATAACATTACAATGGGGAAAGATGGAGGAGCATAAATATTTTGTAATGTAACTAAAAATTTAAGGTTTTCGGAATTTTTCCTTTATGTGTGCTATAAAACGTTGCTTCATGCCAAATTTCAAGATTCTAGGTCGACTGGAAGTACCCTTTAGGTTTTGATTCCCTTGCGAGTACTTGCGAGTTTCAAAATATGCAGCTTAAATTGCTGTTTCTTTTGATTGCGTTGATATAGAAGTTTGATTTTGTTACAGCTTAAAGGTATTATAGACCTGAGTATTTGGTATGAATTTCAATTTAATACCTCTACGCGTTTATGAGGAAATGGGTAGTAAGTTTAAAATTATTAAAAAAATATATATTATGTGATGTAACTAAAAATTTATAGTTTTCGTAATTTTTCCTTTATCTATGCTATAAGACGTTGCTTCGTACCAAATTTCAAGGTTCTGAGTTTACGGGAAGCGCCCTGTAGGTTTTGATTCCCTTGCAAGTGTCGAAAATTTGCGGCATAAACGGCTGTATCTTTTGATTGCGTTGGCTTAGAAGTTTAATTTTTTCACAGCTTCAAGAGGCAGTAGACCTGAGTAATTGATATAAATTTCAGCTTCATACCTCCACGCGTTCCTGAGAAAAAGGGTCTTGACAGACGGACGGACGGACGGACAGACGGACAACAAAGTGATCCTATAAGGGTTCCGTTTTTTCTTTTCGAGGTACGGAACCCTAAAAATGGTACAAAGAAGAACGCACATCATGCTCGGCCATCTGGACTGAATTGAACTGCCACCAAGCGTTTAATGCGCATTCTACTTTCTACGAAAATCAAAGCGGTGTCAACCATATTGCAGCTGGGCTAAATCTTAATATATAAAAATGAATCCCTATTTCTTTTAGTCCCGCCATCACGCGGGAACGGCAGGACCAATTTTACTTTTTATTTTGTTGTTGTCGTGTTTATATTTGTCAGGAGAAAGTTCTTAAAATAAAATAAAAAAAAAATTGCACGGAAAATTAGAAAATTTAAAAATACTTTTCTATTCCTGGGTGAAAACTAATTCGAAATTAAATAGTGGTCATTAAGACAGGACAACATCTGTTGGATCACCTACTTTACTAACAAAATAGAAAAGAGTTTTTAAGGATATATTACATTTGTAAGCAAAGCGTTGTCTCGAAGGAAGTAGGTACCTACTTCATATTCGGCATGCTGGATGAAGCATTCGGAATATGACATGATCTTGAAAAATGTTAATGCAAAGTGAAGAAAATGATGGCGTTACAAATACAACCTAAATTTTCATTTTACATATACTGAAAAAATTACGACCTGTAATTTTTTCAGAATTAATAACAATCACAAATAGCTTGAATCGATGACGTAGAAAATACTTAAAGACGCATCTGCCATTTGTGTTTTTGCATATACAAAAAAAAAACATTCCAAAACCCACCAAAACTATTTAATAGTCGGCGTGTTGATGAGGTAACACTGTCTCGTTATCTTTTCGTATAAAAAAATCTATGAAAAACAGTGGTTTGACAGCTATTCGAAAGCGTCTCAATTTACTAGCCAGTTATCATCCTATTCACATTGCTTCATTAAGCAATATTGCATTCAATACAAGTCTGGCTGGAGCTTCAAGTACCTTTACTTGAAATATTTTATCTTAAGAATTATTTTTCTGTTTTGCGCCAGTTCAGTGAACCCTTATGCGACAGTCGTTATAAAGTAAGCTGGCTAAAATGATGGGAACCAAACCCTCAAAATAAAACCTTCAAGAAATTGCAACATGTATACAATTTAACATCGGAATATAAATCAATCAAAACCATACAAAGCGCATTATCCGAACTGAAGTTTATAAATACAAAAAGTTATAGGTTTAATTGGGCATGCTGCATAGGCAATGCTGCAGTGTCTATCTAAATAGGAATTTAGGTTCCTATTAATAAGCTTCGGTATTCTATTACACCAGGATCTTGTTATTGCGGAAAATTCAGTAATCATTTAAATTTAATCAAAACCAAAGATGCTTTGAGATCCTAAATAAGCTACAAAACGAGAGAAAATACGCGAACAAACCATAATGAATAATGTTGGGTTTGAAATAAATCCATACAATTATTGGAATATTCATGTTTTGAGTAGATTTATTAAGCGTACTTTTAATAAAAAAAACCGCATTATTTTCCAAGTATTTTAGAAATCACTACAATTATTAATTTTTATTTATTTTTTAAGATGGACGGAATCAACAATTACGGCATACCCAAGGTAGTTTAGTAAGCCAAATAACAATCACTTCTGTGTTGTTGTGTTCCTGCGTGTGAGTAAGGTTTCCAGAGCTTCTGGGGGTGCTACGTTAGTAGCAGGGGTCAAGTCTTCAAGGTAAGGGCAACAAGTCCAGTAACAGATTTATTATGCTGTACTTGTCACCCTTAAGCTAGGACCTCATTATCACTTAACATCAGGTGCGATGAGGTCAATCTTGAAGTGCAATATAAAAAAAAAAGTTTTATATGATTAAGGGTAAAAATTGTTTTGGAAAGATTGAATGTACGTACATCGTAGTCGTCCATTCAGTTTATCTACTATCTAGTTTATTTGACACTAGTTTATTATCTTTTTTATACTAGAAATGAGATAATGATAATATATGGTCTAGACAAATCAGCGGCGTAATAGACTCATCCAACCGTGGGGTTAATTTTTGATCAGAAATATCTATTTACTATAATATTATTTTTAATGAACAAAATAAGCTAAGTTCAGTTTGGTTTATAGATTTCGTCGCCCAAATGTAGCCATTGACCCTATTTAAAAATCGTCTACCTCTTTGCTTTTTCTCTATTCGGACTATATATCTCTCTGTGTGTATGATGATTTAGATTCTAAAAGCATGCTTTATGATATTCTCTTAGCTATGTATATGCTATGTGATATTCTATTTTGAGTCTGTTTTGTCATTCGGTTTGGTCCTGTTTCGTTTGTTGTATAGGTTTGCCCTTACTGTAGGGTACTTTTCTATGCGTATCTGTCCTCTTGTCATTCTGAAAAAATGCTAAGTGGAATTCCATTAGGTTGGCTATCCTTGCTCCACTTTCAACCATCCCGGGTGGAAGAAACGGGGTTGCATAATAGCGGCTATTCTACCGGTGGTGCTGTGGTAGTTCTGGCTGAGCCGACTTTTTCATAGTACCATCACTAAAGGAAATTAGGTCCAATCGGAGGTTTTAGTAGGTAGTATCTGCCTTGCTTGGTGAACGTCACATGCAGTCACGTTCCTTCAGGTGGCGGTACGGTTCGTCAAAAAAATTTTTCACGACATCAAAATCATGGACCATGCAATATAGATAAGTGTTTTGACCCGTTAATTTATTTTAAAAGTTTATAGATAAGCGATCTTATCACAGGGGCAAGAAGGTCCCCCCCGCTGGGTTCCGCATCCCCCCCGCTGGGTTCCGCATCTTGTCGCGATGGGGGGGCTCAGTAGCCCTGTGGTCCGGGACGTTGAGGCTGGCCTAGTCACCCAGCCTCCAATACCGCACAGGGTGAAGCCAAGACGGATCCCGAGCTGGGCCGCGGAGAGCAGGTGGCTCTCTGCGGCAAGCCCGCAAGGGCAGAGGTGGATCGCGGAGGAAGAGGAGGACCTCGGTGTTTCGTTGCCGGCCTCCCTGTCCTCCGCGACCCGGCAGTGGCGCGCTGCCGCGCGGGGCGCGAATCGCGTCGTGGTGGGGTCGCGGAGGAAGAGGAGGATACGGTATTACGTTTGCCGGTCTCCCTATCCTCCGCGGCCGGTGGGTCTCGGGACTTTATCTGGCTCTCGGAGGGAGAGCTGGATTGAGAGTCTCGGGTGTCCGTAGAGGCGGTAGGCAGCGGAGCCGCACAGCAGATCCGCTGCTGGGACCGGAGATGCCAGGCGTGGGGTAAGCCTATGTAGATCGCAAGGAATCCCGACTCCCCCACAATTGCGCAGCGTTGGCCACCGAGGGGGTTTTAGTCGGTGCGAGCCCGACACACCACTCTCTGTTCCCCGCTGAGAGTGACGGTGCGGTAGGCATTTCCCCCTCGACAAAAAAAAAAAAAAAAAAGGGGCAAGAAGGTGATGGACATAAGTGCTGCAAAGGTGAAATGGTGCTGCTGCATGCTTTATTAATGCCTGGTTCCATTATTTTACGATTTGTAATGTGTCAAAAAGGACAATCCGTTTTTTTTTCTAGCTGACTACGAGTCTGGAACGGTTTTAGCTTAAGCCTCGTATAATTTATTACTATCTGTATTTAAAACGGATGTTTTTTCAAATATTGGAACCGCATTAGTCAAATGAACGGATAAACTATCAACTTCTTTGTCCATCGATATTACCATCAATGATCATCTTTTTAGACTTTACCAAGTGAATTGGCATTCGTCTGGGACTGTAGCAGGTATATTACTTATTATTTATATAGTTTTTTCACCTGGACTTATCTCTAATAAGCGAAAGAAAATTAAGATACCGATATAAAATGTACTTTAAACATTCTGTATCGGAAAATAAATAAGGAAAAAACTAAAATCTCCGCAAAAAATCGATTCGTAGAAAAATAAGCTCAGAGAAAATAAATTTATCGATGACTTTTTACTTTATGGAAATGCTTTAGACTTTTACATTTACGGGGTATCTTTAAATGAGAGGAATAAAGCTTTCAACTGTTTAAAAGCTAAGTTTGTAAAGTTCTAAATGAAGGGAATTGCGATTACTATTCTCGCTTTTAACTTCGGCTTGTACGAACTCAACTCAGTTAGCAAATCACGCCCTCATCAAGATTATATTCCTACAGCTAGTCCAGCCAACCTTAACATACCTACATTATAAACGATGTCATTAGAAGTGTGAATAGCAAATAAACAGGTCATTCTCAGTCCGTAGTTTTATTAATATTAAGAGAGGTAGGGCATAGCGGTTTATCGCTCGAACTGGAGTAACCCGACTGGTGAAATACCTCCACCTTACAGAAGACCGCAGCCAAATAACAATCACTTCGGTGTTGTTTTGTTCCTGCGTGTGAGTAAGGTTTCCAGAGCTCCTGGGAGGTGCTACGTTAGTAGCAGGGGTCAAACCTTCAAGGTAAGGGTGACAAGTCCAGTAATAGCTTTATTGTGCTGTACTTGTCGCCCTTAAGCTAGAACCTTATTACCACTTAACATCAGGTGGGATGAGGTCAATCTTGAAGTGCAATATAAAAAATAAAATTCGATATAGTTAAAACAAAAATAAAAAAGGCAACAATGAAGTTATTACACCTTTTGCTTGTAACATGCTATAACATGATAATAACGGGCCAATTAGGCTTCGACCCAATACTTAGATTTAGGTAGTCTACCTACTTAAACTATGAAATGTACTCCAATACACGCAAACCGAGTGAGGAATAATTGAGGGATGTATGTAAAGCAAGTAATAAATGTTACTGTCAAATTTTATGAAACCGCGTATATGTTCTATATCAGCTAGGATAATTTCTCAAAGAGGTCCGTGGTAAATGTCATCAAATTTGGACGAAAGTGAAACTAGCTTGGTATCGACATTGTTACCGAATAGTTACTGCTTCCACGCCACAGGCGGCATATACGTCCGACCTTGACCAATGAATGTTGTACACAACGCACCTCATTTTCATAGTATTTACGTTTTACTAGTGGTCCTGGCGAACTTCGCTTCGCCATAGAGGATCTTCCCGCTTTTCTGTTGAAATTTTCCTTAAATTTTCTTTGCTATAAACCTCACGGAGCCCGAAACCTTTCCAACGAATGTAAAACCGAAATCGGTTCGTGCGTTCTGGAGTTAAAGCATCAGGAAGGAAAACCCGACTTATTTTTATATAGTAGATTACTTACTTATTTTATTTTTTGGTCGTAGGTTCTTTTATGTAATGTTGCTTCTTTTAATATAGTTTTTTCCTTTACTAGAGTTTCTACTATTTTACCAGCATACAGTCTTTCACGAACATTACGTGTATGTAGAAAAGCACGTCAGATTATACAGTTTGAACTTTGCACCACCCTTATGACGTGAGCATGAGGACTAATATCCAGCTGCAAGTAGTTATCTTAATGTGCTGCTGTACGTACGTACCTTAATTGTATGAAAGACTGTGTTCTCGTTTTAATTAGGTTATTTTCATCAAAATGAATTATAATAAATGCGGTAGACAATCACACCATAAAACTGGCACGAAAAGAACTTTGTATATATTTTCCTGTAGGTACAAGATGACGAGACCAGCTTATTTTAAATTAAAAATATTTCATATCGATTTTTTTCTGGTATACATATTTTTGATTTAATGACACTAAAAGTGAACCAAAGTATATTTACAAATCTTACAAAATTATGAAGCGCTTTTCGAGTTGTTATGAAAATTTCAAAGGTTTTTTTAAATTTTAGAAGTCACAAAGTGAAAACTGTACAAATTTGACGACCAGGGTGGCGCAGTGGCTAAGGTAGGCGGCCAAAGCGCGTAAGGTCCCGGGTTCGATTCCCGGTCGGGTCAATTTGGAAAATGAACTTTTCTAAATTGACTTGGGTCTGGGTGTGCTGGGATGACGCCCCCAGTTAGTATCCGTCGTCTGGTACTCATATTACAAGGGAAAACCTTAGTTTGAGACCAGGTCTGGCGCATTTATAATAAAAAAAAAGCATTTATTTATTTAATAGGCTGTCAATAAAAAAGTGTTTCAGATATATGAACAAAATATACTATTGTGGCATATCGTAGACTTTTTTGTATAAAGAGATTGGTGACTAACAGTGTCGGGTCTGAGAGCTTTCACTGATTATTATTACGCTAAAAATAGATACTATTGTGGTTAAACTGGATCAATACATATAACCAACAGATGTTTACGCACAGAAAGTTTTGAATTTGTAAAGAAAGTTGGTGATGTAGTTTTATACACTAACTTTTTTCATAAATAATATAATAATAATAATATAATAATATAATATGTACGAGTAGGTAAGAGAATTTAGCGTTACTTTCATAATATTATGCAATAGTAGTAAGTTTTAATTTTTGAAGGATTTAACGTATTTTAAATCATCTTTGTTCTTTAAGGGGCTAGTTTTTTTTTTACAAATATGACTTTTAAAATGTTCCTTAATAGCTAAACAACTTTGTTAGAAAGTCTGGATTTTGTCAAGTTTTGAAACAGCAATAGAACAAAAGTATCTCTGACTACTAAAACATGGGTATGAGGTTCTGTATATACTAAAAATAAACCGCGTTGTTGCCTACGCTTCTAAAACTTTCTAAAAAGTTGCGTCTTAAATGTAGATTTGTAATACAACTTTTCATTATACCCACCATCCAGTCTATTTTTAATGTATTCTACTAGAAATTCCTATCAAAAACAGAGCCAACTCACCAATATTTGAACACCATGATTCCCAAAATCCCACAAGTCCACAACACAACACTGGGTCACTTGCGCGTGTCGCGTATAAAATATAGCCAGAACTATATTTTATGTGGTATAATATGTTAGGCGCGGTCGGAGCGGTTCCCGCTGTAGTTTTAACTGAAAAGTCGTCGCAGAGCGCGGGTTGCGTGCTTGGGCCATGGTACACCCACCGCCTTGCCAGAAGTCGACAACTTTTTTGAAACTAAACAAATATTTGCATGCCGCGTCTAGTATTGACGTTAAACTCGAACTATTTTTATTACAAATTATTGTAGGATATTGTTTGTGTTGACAATTTAAATTAGAAATCATATTGCCCATTTAGGCATAGCAAGTTTTCACCTTTATGCTCCTGCGATGGATAATTTTCACATACTAAAAATATTTTATAACATTGTTACGGAATATTTTGATGTTCATGTTTTGGTTGATTGAAATTATGCACTTTCAATTAAAAATATAGCTGCATATTATTTTAAACTTATAAGTACGTTAAAACATAACTTAAAAAAACATGGGCATTTTTTTAACAATCTTAAATAGTACCTACATATGCTTAAGAATATTTGAGCTTCGATTTATTGTTGTGCCCTTTATTTTTGCGTCTTTGTTCATCAAGCTTGCGTATGCGTTGCCATGACAACCGAACACAAACTTTACGTTGCAGCACAAGTTTAGTAGTAAATGTATTAAAAAATATGAAATAACTTTGTCTTTAAGCGTATGAAACTGATTTAGTATAATGAAAATATCCAATATAAAACACTGCATCAAATGTTTTTGGGAACTAACAACATGTTTTGAGTATTTAATCAAAGGATATAAAATTCGAATTTATTACTTTTAGTCCGTGGTTTCTGAGAATACCTCGTTCAGTAATTATTTTATGTTTTCATTTAAATGGATACTTTTTAAATTTAGAACAGATTTTTGCAAATTGATTACACGTTGGATCTAAACATTGCTTTTACTTGAAAAATCGCTGTTACTATGGTATAGTATATTATTATATGTTCGAAATAGGGCTTTACTTAAAATCATACTGTTTAAGAACTGGATACCTATTTTTAAATAAAACATTGATATTATTACCATCAAGTAATCTAAGTGCAAAATTTAATGGATGAATATATTTGCATTTCTTGAATCATGCTGGACTTAATCCAGAATACCGCTTAGGCTACTTTGATCATGTTTATTTTTACGCAAACTAGTAATTAAAGAATCCTAACTTTTCGTCTTTCAAAGCTTTCATTCGGTCTAGTGGATTAAGTAACTGATTATTACATAACATGATTGTATCTCGGAGTCTTGGGTTCGAATTGTGGTTCGTGCAAAATTTTGGAACTTTTCTTTGGTTTGAGATCACCAATCAAAATTTGGGTAATGAGTATGAATAAAATGGGTACTCATTGTTGTAAAAATGACTTCATTTTAATGATTGAGGACATAGCCCTTCTACTTTCTTACTAGTCGCGAAAATCAAACAATGTTTTTCTATCAACTTAACTAAGTCTTTGGTCATAACTTTTATACAAAACTATTTATACTTAATAACTGATTTAAATCCATTCAAATGAACTTTTATATTTATTTATCCGGAGCAAACGTCACGCATGAAATATTAAGGCGTCCAATAAAAAAGTTGTAAGTATTAACATTATTGATCAAATTGAAATATAGAAAAATATTTAATTTAAAATTGGTTGTGTATGAAGAATGCAATATGCCACTAGCCTCGCTATTTTACCTTTTTCTCCAATGATAAAAAAACCTATAAAAATAATAATCGCTTTGAAAATGTTGATTACCCCACTAGTAACGAACGGTGGTGTATTAGTAATACAACAGTAGATTGCTGCGGTGTCGCCGGTACGTCGTACAATTCTAATACTGACCGGCTTGACCTTGCCTAAACTGCGACATCTCTCTAAAATAATAATTTATCAATAGATAAGGCACTGAATAAAAAATGTGCGTACAATAATACGGTATATGGCATGCCTCTATACAGTACCGGCTTATAATCGCGGATGTCTTTTCGGAACTTTCTCAAAATTAAACGTAAAACGTATGTGACAAGCATGGTATTCCTAGGACGCGGGAATATTATATTTATTTATTTATTTAAAAACTTTATTGCACAAATAGGTACAACAGGTGGACTTAATGCTAGGGGCATTCTCAACCAGTCAACCCTTGGGTCATGCAGATAGTTTGTTTATGGGTAACAGGGGAGAAAAAAAAATATATTTGAAACGTTAAACGTTTTTAATATTAGGTATGTTGTTAGTTTTTATTACTAATTGCCTGTATTTAAGAAGAATATGTATTTTTTTTATGTTTGCGTTTATAAAATGTAAGTCATTGTTTCTTTTTTTTAATTTATGTTTTAGTTATTTAGGCGGCAATAAAATGTTTTTATTTATTACTACGTGACAACGTAAGATATAAAGTCCGTTAAGAAGAAACTGATTGACTTGGTATTAGATGGATCTCACAACTTTTTCGGTAGAACAACTGATTTGCGAGACTTGGTTTATTAAAACTAGGATTGTTGTTTTTATAGTATTAAGATGTTACCTATTGTTGGAGCGATGGCTATATTTCAATGATAGATGACTTAACCCTACTGTGGGATTTTAAGTAGGCTGATACTATTGAGGTAGGTACTCGTAGTCCTGCACGTCAATGTTTGAAATTAATTTCAAGGTCACTTCACACGGTAATAGCCGTTTGACACGAAAAATAACACTAATAATGCTTACGAATGTAATGTTATTATGCTACTAGATTTTGAAGCCTAAAATTTCAACTTGTTTGTTGATAGAAACGCTATAATGAATCTGATAACCACAACCATTTTAGTGTGGTGATTCCGCGGGCTTAACTCCACGCAATACGGTTTATTTATTTACGAGTATGACTAACATCACCCCTTTTTTTAAATAAAGCCTACGTCACTTGTGAAAAGTGTAGCTTTTCAGCAATTAAAGAATTTTTCAAATCGGTTCAGTAACATTGTAGTCTTTTCGATCCAAACAAACAATCAAATAGGATATACTTTATATTAGTAACGGCTATTTACTATATGCGTTATCAAGGTCTCCTGGGCATTAGATAATGGGAAGAATGTAATGACTCATAATGGATGACATGAGTCGTTTAAGTAGTAGGTACGAGCTACATGACATGAATCCACGTGGATCGTGGAACTTGATAATACTGTCTCTGAAACACTCAATGGAACAATAAAAACTTTTTTAATTGATGACAAATTTACAATAACATGCATGACATTAGAAAATTTACTGAAAATAGCATAGAAGCCAATTGCCCTCTGTATACCAATATCAATTAAAGTATAATAATGCCGCCCGTGCTCCAACCGAAGTCTCACAAACTCGTTGCCGGCTCATGTTTCCTCCTTCCGTTGACATGGATTCTTTCAAAAGGAGCGTGAAGAAACATCTTGCGGGTCAGTATGGCGATGCTTACGGATATGATATTTCTTACCATCAAGCTGGGAGGAGCCAATATACTGCGCTATTATAAAAAAGAAAAGCCAAAGGCGTGCGCACATATCTCTCAGATAACATTGTCAATGTATGAGTATTTCTCTGTTTGATTAGGAAATAACGAGCTATAATTTGACTATCCGATAAAAATGATGATTCCTTGCTTCGGAATGCTGAACGTGCCTGTTAAGTGGTTGGCTCTGACTATGATCCGATTAGGTCTGGTTTTCCTTATAAGAGTTAATGATAAATGACAATCGCTCTAATGATAATCTAAAGGATCATAGGTTTAGCATTCGTGATGGCAAACCGTTAGAGGCACAACTTGGATACACACTAAGAAAAAGAATAATCCCTAAAAACGTTCCAGTTTTAATGAGCATTTGAACTTTTCCCCAAATCGAACTATTTGGCTGCGGCCTTTTGTAAAATGGAGATATTTCAACAGTCGGGCTGCTCCAGATCGAGCGATACCTCTAGCCCTACCTCTCTTTATACGGAATTCTAGAATAAAAGAAAAAATAGTATGGTAACAGACCAAAAACGACACTGACCAAAGCAATATTTAGTAAAAAACACTATATACTTATTACAAACAAACATTCAATACAATCCATAAAGTTGACCGATAAATCAACATCCTTCTTTGAACAATAATGAACTGGTCTTAAAAACGTACTCTGAATTCAATTTTTTTTTTCTTTTTTTTTATATTACACTTCAAGATTGACTTCATCCTACCTGATGTTAAGTGGTAATGAGGTCCTAGCTTAAGGGCGACAAGTACAGCATAATAAACCTGATACTGGACTTGTCGCCCTTACCTTGAAGGCTTGACCCCTGCTACTAATGAAGCACCCCCCAGGAGCTCTGAAAACCTTACTCACACGCAGGAACACAACAACACCGAAGTGATTGTTATTTGGCTGCGGTCTTCTGTAAGGTGGAGGTATTACACCAGTCGGGCTGCTCCAGCCCGAGCGATAAATCGCTATGCCCTACCTCTCTTGAAAAATTAAATGTGTTTGACGTTTATTTAAATCCTATTTTGGAGTTAAGTGTCTTTCATACATCGTGTGCTATATGTGCACAAGCCTGTCGCATTGTTTTAGTACAGTATACTGCACACGACTGGTTCAAGACACCTCAATGGCGTGCGAACGAATTGAGCTCGTCCGGGTCACCGCAGCGCGTGTCCTCCTGAACTTCCTCAACTTATCGTCTTCCTACAATTTTGATACCGAAAACGATAGTATCTTAAGGGGACTACTAGGGACGAGATCTTTAGATATTTGTCACGTTTGAGCAAGTGTTATGGGTTCGATTAAACTCATCCGTTGCTTTTAGCATAAAATGTTCAATAAACTTACTCAAGTTATTGTTGATTTACCTTTGTACAAATTAAGACATGCTAAAAGTTGTCTTTTGAATAAGTCTGGTCATAAACTTTATTATTATTTAAGTAATCTATTATAAGTAATATATAAAAATGAATCGCAAAATGTGTTGGTAAGCGCATAACTCGACAACGCGTGGACCAATTTTGTAATTTTTTTTTAAATGTTCGTTGAAGTCCAAGGATGGTTTTTACATCGAGAAAAACTCGTATAACTGCCGTGAAAACTCTAAAGATAACCCTTTTCTTTTTCCAGTACAAAAATTTTCTAACTAAAATTTAGATTCAAGCCACATTACAAATCTTTTTACAGGACGAAGTCTGTCAGTTCCGCAATTAATTATATAAATTGAAAATAATAATAATACAAGTAAAATAAATATTTTAAATAAATAAAGATGGATCCCTGCGGTAAATTACATAAAATGCTGGCTGCATTACCTGGCTGAATGGCGATTGAGAAACGCTGGGCGAGGCAGCAGCCAGCTTTTGGGTCCCCTGTAGCGTTGACTAAACTTATTGAAATATTTTTAAATAAAGACCATGCATCGGGATTAAAATTATTATTTTTATTTATAAAGTTAATAACTCAGTAATAGGTAGTTAATTTAATGTTATTCTTATTTTAATTATTAAAGTAAAAAATACATTACAGTCTTGTCATTAATTTCATTAACCTCAGAGAAAAACATTGGTGTGATGATGTTTTTGATTATTTCGTGTCTAGGTATTATTATGGTACAAAAAGAGCACGCTAGACTACCCACTTTAGACTGTATACGACCTTTATATTGTTCGCATAAGAACTAAGATCGAACTCCAAGTGTTTACCTGGACGTGCTATCGACTTTACCTACTATTGTTGATACTGTATTCCATAATAAAATCACTTAATCTTCTTACCCTATGATAAGGTCAATGAACGTGAAGTTAAAACAAAGTTAACATCACTATTAAGAGCATTACGCAAAGTATCATCTACAATACTATGGTTAAATCACATCTTGAGTATCTGATACAGATATAAGGTACAGCTGCAGTTACAAAAATATTAACCAAAGTTCTCTTTCACTATCCATTCTTATTATCTACAAATGAAGTTTATAAAAAATCAAAGCTTCTTAACATAAAGCAATTGTATACCTACAATACATGCTTATTAATAAAAAAACATAATTTCAAATAACATACAATATAGAATAAATTTAGAATTAAAAGAAAAAAAATACAATCTTAGAAATAAAATAAAACTACAGTTAGCTAAAACACGAATAAAAATTGGAAAAAAAACAATAATATCACAGGGAGCACAACTTTTTAATAATTTGCTAAACAATTTAAAAGAGTGTGAAAATACAAATATATACTAAAAAAAACTAAAGTCCTATGTCCAATTATCACTGTAATAAAAAAAAAAAAAGGTTCAAAATATTATCTGACTTGTACCATACGCCTACATGGCAATTCCTTTTGAGTTCCATTTGTCAACTTTTGTGCCTAGTTAAAGTACTTGAACTACCCCCCCATATAAAAGTAATTAAATAGGTTACGTAGCGTCTTGTGTTGTTAGAAGATCCCTACTAATATTATAAATGCGAAAGTAACTCTGTCTGTCTGTCTTGGTGTCTGTTACGCTTTCCTGCTTAAACCTCTCAACTGATTTTGATGAAATTTGGTATAGGTATACGTTGAATCTCAAGAACGGACATAGACTACTTTTTATTAGGAAATAAGGGGGGGAATAGCACCTTTGGAAGTTTATATGGAAAAATGTTTATTTTTGAAGGTAGAGATATGAAATTTTGCACAAATATAGCTCGAAACTTGGATTAAAATATAGACTACTTTTTGTTTCGAATATTAGGGGAGAAAGGGGTAAAACCGACCATAAAAGGATGTAGTCCACGCGAACGAAGTCGCGGGCACAGCTAGTTATAAATAATTTCATATATTGTAATATAATAAGTATTTGCATAGACTAAGCCCATAAGTTTTAAATTTTATTCTTATTTTGTAAGTATACTCCAAATCTCATTTTAAGTGAACACTATAAAAGTTCTTATGAGAAATAAACGTTCTTTAAACCTTAGTTGTTTGATATTTATGTATTTCTTGCCCATCTGTAACCTACATGATCGTCTAGTCAGTAATCTACAAAAAATGGGATTAAATAAGAATATTTATGAGAATTCAGGAATTTCAGTAGCTCTGTTTTTCCTTAGCATTAATATTAAAATATTTTGTGTTTTATATATGCCGTTAAAAATACAAGTATAAACTAAACTATATGGAATAGATATGGATGAAATTTGGTAGACATTACATACTAGAATAACAAATAGGTTACCAATAACGTCTTAGGCTCCGCTTACAGTGAAAAACTAGATATTTTATGAAGATTTTCGCTTTGATTAAAATTTTAAATTTTAATGGAATTAATAAAAAAAATCAATTAACATAGAGTCAAACCTCAAAAACTTCGTTTTAATAAGTATTCAGTAATAATTATTATGTAAAATTAATACATATAACAAAAACTTTTTTTTACACTAAATAAATAGTGAAAGTGAAAGTGAAAGTGAAAGTATTTATTTAGCACACAAAAAACGATATAAAAAAAAATACAATGTTACAAGGAATTATTTTAAAGCTACAAATTAAACTTATAATATAAATACGTACAACTTTATTGATATTTATGGAAATTTCGACGTAGAACCAACAATGTTTTATTAAAATGTTATTAAATACGGTTAAAAATGTTTTTATTGGACCACTACAGTCGCATAGTTAGTTGATATGGTAAGCGTCCAAAGTGCACTAGGTTGCGGGTTCGATTCTCAGTCATGTCAATGACTGGAACTTTTGCAAATTGGCTTAGATACTGGAGAGAAACCCTCAGTAAGTATCCTCCGTCAAGTAGGTACTGAATGTACAAACAAACCTAAGATTGATACCAGTAGATTTGTGTGATGGAAATTAATTTTATGAATTAAAATTAACTGGAACGGTATTTTTATATACATAGTATAGGCTGTAGTACCTTTTTAAGTTTCAAGTTCTCATCAATGTAGGTACTTATATTACAGAGTACGAAAGAGAATAGATAATATTTTAATTAATATAATGTATCCTAAGTCAATATTGGGTCAAATTTCACTAATTGCTGGCAAATAATTACGTAATATCTTCGACGAAGTGAATTCCCTAAAAGGTTAATTGATTTGCTGCGTCTTTAAATAGTCTGCCATAATTCTTAGGGTCGTCAATCATGAAAATTCAAATTCAGATTTTCGGAGGCCACTTGCTTGATGATCGTTCAGACTGCGGCAACAAATAGAGGTTCTACTTCACCAAGGGTCTGGATTAATTGAAGTTCAAGGTCAAACTTCACAAGTATCGTTTAAAATTTACATACAAAAAAAATGCCGACATTTTGTCGCATTACCTACATTTAAATAAATGCGCATGACAGCTTCACTTATCAGCTACTCTTTAACTAAGGCTTCCTTATACTGTACCAGAACCATAATTACCAACTCGTGTCAACTACCCAGATTCAAAGGAATATAAAAATTTTTCCAAATTAATTTGATATAGAATCTAACCTCACTGCGCCATTTAGCTGGTGCAAATTAATCAAAGCACAGGCAGCGTTAACCAACCATTTATCGAGAATTTCCTACACATAGGTTTTTATTGATGAATTTAAGATTCCCAGTGGATAATTCTTCAAATTAGCATAGTGTAAAGATTAGTGTGGCTCCGTTGCACAGTATCTTTATTAACTTAATTCGAATGTAAGTGTCTCAATAAGTTGTGTGAAATTTAGAAAAAACAAAGGCACTAAAATCAATGCTTCGTTAAAATTTGTCAAAGGAAACAACATTTTTGTTTATATTATAATTTGGTCACATAACGCAATGGTGGAAAATGCCTAAAAAATATGACCCAGAGTGCATTAAAGGCAATGAAACATTTTTAAGAATGCTGAGACCAGATTTTGATAAAAACGATCTGATAATAATTATGGTTATCTAGCTTGGTATACATTAATCCATTGAATAATGGAATATTGTACCTGAGATGGCACTGGGATGAATCTGTTAGATATCAGCTGGAATCTTTGCAGAACCAAGCGAAAATGACCATAGGCAATGACTCACTCGTGGGAGCAAATCATTAGAGCCTGGACACTGCAGTCGAGTGGCCTGCCTGTTTTTTATCAGATGCATTTTGGGCGATAAAATATTCCGGGAGCAATGAAGCTCACTCCTCATAAAAGGGGTGTCTGGGTGCAGCAGTGGATTGTAATAAGTTGGTGGCTGGCGGGGTAGCAATCGATCACAGCCAAGGTTGCTTACCTTGGCAACCTGCTGATAACTAAAAGGTCACAAAAACAGTTTACACGATGCACTCATTAATTTGTTCTTCTTGTATTCGCCTTGCAATGTCACAATTTGTGTGTAATTTACACACCATGTTTTGACTTGGCACAGTAAGTTTAACGTAGACCTGCCCTTTTCCGTCAAATTTCAAGTTAATTTCTAATGCATCAAGTTTAAATTAGTTGAGATTTTTGGACAGATTTGATTAAATTAATGCTACTTTCAACTATTCATAAAGACTAAAATATGTATTTTTTTTAGAAATAAGAAGAAGAATGAAGATAAAGAACAGTTTTTTCTGGGCTCGGCGGTCGCACTTTATATTTTACAATTTAAATAACTTCATATTCTAATATTTTGATATATCTACGCTGGCCTCAAAATATCTGGCAGACACAATTTTTAAACGCAAATAATAAATTTTAAGACTTTCGCGTTCCATTTTAAACATTTAAAATAATTTAACGGGTCAAAACGCGACACCATTTTTATTTAGTAGTTAATATGAACTACTTACAACCTAACCGAAACGTCGGGCAGTAAGTAGTTTTATTTAGTTATTAACTACTAAATAAAAATGGTGTCGCGTTTTGACCCGTTAAATTATTTTAAATGCAAATAATAAATGTTTGTAACATGTATACCAATATTTTAAAGCTGAAGAGTTTTTTTTGTTTGAATGCATAATCTCAGGGAGCATCAGGTTAGAATTTATAAAATATTTTGGGTTGTATATTCCACTCATCGAGCAAAGTTTTAGGCTATATAACATCACGCTTCGACCAAAAGGAGCTAGGAAATCTAGGAATCAGTGCAATATTCACCAGGAATTCAGGAATCGTTCGCCAGTTAAATATAAACATAAATAAAACAAACTACTAAATAAATTCTAAAATGTTTTAAATGTGCTTGCGTCTTAAACAAGACACACTAAAAACTAAATATCATAACGTACATTTTAAAAATATTAAATAGATAGTGAAGTAAAAAAGCAAAAGCTTTCTATGGAAACATTTTCTTGAAATACTTAAAAAACGAATTCCATTTTAGCCCTTCGGCGGAAACTTTGTTTGTTCTACTTCTTAATCAATACTTTTACACTACGCAAAGCCACTACGCATAACCTCTAAATTACTACTACAATTCAAACAAACTTATGTAACCAATTTATAGGACCATTACTCAGTCTACGGATGGACCAATGAATTAACCGCGGAACCATTCTTCTTAATAAATAGAGGAACTGTCTAGCTAGACGGCTTGCTCGTCTGCCTGTTTGGATGCTTGTCATAGACTGGGATATGACGCGATTAGACGTTTGTGGACGACCGACGTCGCTTTAATAGGCTTACGATCACTTGACACTGGCGGAATAATCGCAATGTCTGGAAACGCGAGAAAAAAATAGGCTTAAATGATACGATTTTGTCGTAAAAGAGAAATATTAGCTTATTTTACTTGCCTAGCAGTAATGAAAACTGTATGACTGGGCTCAAATTAAACAATTTAGTTATTTAGTTATGACGGCCTCCAAATCCGAAACGCGAGCGGGCCGGACTTTGGCGTCATGTCATCTCTTATTTCCTAATTATCGGGCCCGATGTCGAGTCAATATGAGTCTCAGGTCTGGGTGTTGTTGTACTGTCGTTAATTTTAACTTCTGTAACAAAAGTGCTTTAGCTACTTACTACAATGTTATCCTATAGAGATAACTACTACTGAATGTACTACTTTTGAATGTGTAACTTTGACTATGTTCCCGTAATAATGCTTCTATGAGAGACAGCACGTTTGGTTTTGAGGTCATCCGTGATACGACAGAAGCAATTTACGGGTCTTACTCCTTACAAATTGCGAAACATTTAGAATGAAATTTGTATTTGATTTGTAGAGACAGTCAAAAGGCTGATTTCTGATTTCAGGAAGGGTACTTCCTGATAAATTTTATGAGAAATCAAAATCAATTGTGGTTCCTTAGTGACGCTAAAAATCAAGAACAGTCAAACCGATTGAGCTATTTTTGTGGAGGTCCAAGGAAGGTTTAAAAGGTAAAGAAATTGGGGAAAAATAGGCATTACGACGTTCGCTGGGGCAGCTAGCTCAAAATAAAATACATCCTATCGACCAAAAGTGTTTCATCCAAAACATTGGGTACTGCAAAACGCTGGATGCGCTGTCCCTGAACTAGAGTGATGAACGGCGAGCGTCGGCGGAAGCGTTAGATTGGCCGTTGTTACGCGAGAGATGCACGCTCTGCCTTCGTACCTATTCAACAATGCGCATAGACTAAGCACACAGAAGAATTAACCAAGGAGATCATTTTTAATGAAACTCTTTCTAATGTGGTTGGATCATATTAAAGTTCAAAAATAAGTAAAGATCGTTAAAAAAACGTAATTTTCAACCTTTGAATTTATTTGGCATTAGTACCACAGGAAGGATTTTTCAGGCCACTGGTTTTCAAGATCTACATCAATGATATTTTTATAATCAACTAGACGTTGTTAGCGGCTTTGTCCGCGTTTTATTGAAATAAAAAGTTTTATATGTTAATCAAGAATCTATTCTCATCTGTGTAACGAATTATATTGAGAATAAATTGCGTGATAGAGAAAAATACTTATATCCAGATATTCATGCATTCTAACAAAATTTTGGCATTTATTATATTAGTATGGCCTTTTAATTGTATAGATATAGAGCCACGTACAAAACTTAGTCTTCAAATTAATATTGGTTCTCAATTTATTAGAAGAAAGCGACGAAATTGCTGGGGATGCTGGTTTTTCCTATTCAACTTTGAAACCTCTCAATGAGAATTAGTTTTGGAAGAACAAGAAAATCTATATTCAATTTGTTAAAACTGCAACATGTTTTCGTAGTAAATAAGTTAAGTAAGTTGTTAGGTAAGTGTAAGTAAGTTGTGTATGTTATATTAGCTGTAGTAATTACATCAGTTGACATAGCAAGTTTCAAAGTTGTACGTAATCGAGAGAAGTACGAGATGCGACATTTTTGTACGACAATATGTGGTAATTATTGTCGTTTTGACTTTTAATTAAATTATAATTTCTAAACATGCTAAACATATTGAAAAAATACTCGAAAGATTCGGTATTTCCACAAAATTATCTGCTCATTTTTTTATAGTAGCGCAGTAGGTATATTGGCTCTTCCCAGCCTGATGGTAAGCAAGAGAGGAATCCACATCGCGATGATACCGATATATCCTATCCGTTAGCATCGCCATACTGGCCCGTCAGATGTTTTACAATGAGTAAGTAGTAGGTATTAACTTCAGTTGTAACGTGATAAGGCCCCTCTACACTGCCAATAGCTCGATTGACGTTAGACGCACAATACATGGCAATTACGCTAGCGCCTCTGAATAAGGATATGTCGTCGCTACGGTTATTATTTTTAACTAACAATTACAGGGAATTACTGATTGGATCAACTGCGGTTAGGGTCAAGGTAAAATATTAACTGCATTGGTACTTGTATTAATCAATAAATTTCTTATTTTATATGATATATTATATGATTGGTTTGAATTTGAAATGACAATTCTAAAAGCGTCGAATACAAAAATGAGCTCAAAAGATTTTTTTAACAGAATGAGATGTTTGCCGGAAGAGCTAGTTCTATATAAATATTCTTTTGAAATACCAAAACGCTTCTGAGGTCGAGCAGTCAGCACCTATTGCTATTTTTGGCAGGTGTTTTTAGTGGAATCAAATTTATCAATAGGTGCTGAATGAGGACTAGGCTAGGTGCTATTCGTGCAGATGCGTTATAGGCATGTGCTTTAAATGGATTACCTACCTTTATGGTTTAAAAACTGGATTGAGAACTTCGGGTTTTTTGGCTCGATTTCCGGACCTAGGTAGTTCAAAGTCAAAGTCAATATTTTTTATTCATGTATATTACATTTGTAATACTTATGAATTGTCTCTATACAATCTACAGTCTTGAGATAATACTCAGAATGATTATTTTTTTATTCGTAAAATGTCTTCGATTACAACTTTTAATATCATTTATAGTATACGAATAACAAAAAAAACACAAATGTTCAAACTTAGACTAAAAACTGCATGCAGACCGTGACCGAAATTTTATTATGACCCTATTTTTAGGGTAGGTAATTCAAAAAAGTAAACTGAAATCAAAAGTAAATAATAGTGCAGGGTCAAACCCTTTTTTTTTAACGAATTTATTCTCATCTTTGGTGTTCGTCTTTTGAAACAAGTAAGGGATCCTATTTTATTTATATAATCAACATCGATCAATGTAGTGCAATGCTACCCTAACATAAGTTAAATGTATATTTGTAGACAACTAAACGAAAGCCAAAGTGAAATCGTAGATAAACTAACACTAAATGTTCGTAGTAAATGCTGTACAAATACAACATTATCTGTTTGCTAGACAAATGTGAATTATTTGGTTAATCGAATGTCTCGACTACAGCTAACAAAATGTTCCTATCGATTTGGCGACTCGGGGTAGTTCGGTTCAAACAGAAGTAATAAAATTACGTATTCAATTGAATTTCAACACTTGCGTGTTCACCTTCGATAATAATAACAAGGCATGAAAGATTTTGTGTTTACTGGTGGTTTATTAAATAAAAGATTTTAGACGTGAAAATACGTGACTGTATTTTAGGCGGTAAAATTAACAGTGATAGAACAGAGACAAATACAGTGGTGCCAACCTAACCCATTTGACTGCTACCAACTTAGCACAAGAAAATGTTGCGTTCACTATTTAACACCCCCTCTAGAATGCAAACCCATTTTCTTTATACAATACAAGTGTTTATTATACGAAGTCCCTTTCGTTAAAATGTCGGCAACCATATCACTCCCCTTACAATTTACAAAACTTATTTGTTTATTATGTACATTATCTCTTAAAAAATGAAATCGAATATCAATATGTTTCGTTCTAGGTTTGTAACAATCAGTAGAAGCTAAACGTATTGCACTTTCATTATCACAATAAATAGGGAGGGGACAGTCTTTCTGTAGACAAAGTTCCAGTTGGAGCTGACGGAGCCATAGTGCTTCTTGTGTCGCAGCAGCCATCGCCATGTACTCTGCTTCAGCTGTAGACAACGCAACTGTGGGCTGCTTGCAGGAGTTCCATGCTATCGCGCCATTCTGAAAAATAAAAATGTAACCAGTGCAGGACCTTCTGTCCCCAGGACTGCTAGCCCAGTCGGCATCACAATAGCCTCTCATCTCATTTGACACATCTTTGGTAAATGTCAACTTCAAATCTTTGGTGCCTTGGATATATCTCATTATTCTTTTAACACAGAGCCAATGCTGATGACCAGGATTACTGACATATCTACTAAGTTTATTGACTGAAAATCCAATATCTGGTCGAGTTGCTTGTGCTAAATATAATAAGCATCCAATTGCCTGTCTGTAAGGAATATTTTCATTATTATCAGTGCCATTTGGTTCAAATTTAGCATTAACTTCAATTGGAGTTTTCACAGGTTTCGATTCAGACATCCCAAACCGATCTAATATTTCTATTATATACTTTTCTTGGTCAAGCATTATTTTTCCTTCTTTTCGATTTCTATGAATGTTTATTCCTATGAACTGCTTTGCCTCTCCAATATCTTTCATATGAAATTCCTTCTTTAATTTTTCTTTAATTTCAGATTTCAAATTATTATTGTTTGAAAAAATCATAAGGTCATCCACCCATACAGCTACAAAAACCATTGTGTCTGGTTTAATGCAATAATAAATGCATGGATCCATTTTCGATCTAGTAAGGCCAATTTTCTGTAAAACATTATCTAGTTTTAAATTCCACTGCCGGCTGGCCTGTTTCAAACCATAAATAGATTTTTGTAATAAGCATACTTTTGTTCCCTCTTCATATAATTCTGGTTGCAGCATATATATTTCATTTTCCAAATCTCCTTGTAAAAATGCTGTGACAGCATCCATTTGGTCTATATCTAAATCATATCTTGCAGCCAAAGCTATGAGGTATCTTACGGAAGTATATCTGACTACTGGTGAATATATTTCATCATAATCCACACCCTTTTTCTGAGCATAGCCCTTGATAACAAGTCTAGCTTTATATCTGTTCACAGTCCCAGTTTCATCGGTTTTTGTTTTAAAAATCCATTTACAAGGAAGAGCTTTCTTTCCAGAAGGTAAGTCTGTAAGTCTCCAGGTATTATTTTGCATTAATGATTGAAACTCTTCATCCATTGCAGTTTTCCAATTCTGTGCATTTTCAGAGGATAGAGCTTCCTTTACTGTATCTGGATCTCTAGGATTTTTAACAGGACAAAAATAACCAGGTTTTGTACTGTGATCAGGTTTTCCAAATTGATGTCTTGGACGCAAAATGATGGTGCTACGAGGAACTTCTTTTATTGATCTTTGTGGAATGTACACTTCATCATGGTCTGTATCAGTTTCATATTCTTCAGAGCTTTCGTTAACATTTGTATTAGTTGTTGCCGGGACAGATTCTAATAATTCCTTTTCTGTTTCAGGTTCAGGTTCAGGTGCTGGTGTTGCTGATTGTGAATTGTCGGTGAAGCTGTTGACATGACAAGGTAAGTATATATCATTACATTTCATAACATGCTCCAAAAATTCCACATCTCTACTTTTCATAATTCTGTTAGTTCCAGGTTCAGCAAGACGGTATCCTTTGGTGTTGTCACAATAACCTACAAAGATCATTCTTTGTGATTTCGGGTCCCATTTCTTTCGCTTTTCCTTGGGGACGAGCATCATGACTTCGGAACCAAATATTCTCATATTAGATAAATCAGGCAGCTTCCCAGACCAAAGCTCGTATGGAGTCTTTTTATCAATAGCTGTAGTAGGCGAGCGGTTGATAATATAAGCAGCAGTAGCAGTTGCCTCAGCCCAGTAAGGTTTAGGTAACTTTGCATCTATTAACATGCACTTCGCCCTCTCCACAAGAGTGCGATTCATTCGCTCTGCGAGACCATTTTGTTGCGGAGAGTAAGGTGTACTTGTTTGATGTCTTATGCCATGCTGACTTAAGTAAGTATCAAAATCTTTGTTGCAAAATTCTAAGCCATTGTCTGTGCGTATGATTTTTATTTTCTTATTACATTCATTTTCTGCTTTCTTGTGAAAATCTTTAAATGCATGCAGGATATTGAGCTTATCTTTAAGGAAATATACAAAGACTGATCTTGAGTAATCATCCACAAAAGTGATAAAATATCTCATACCTCCTAGGGACTGGTGCTCCATCGGACCACATAAATCAGAATGTATCACCTCAAGCAGTTCTGATGCTCTGGATCCGGTGTGGTTGAAGGGCAGTCTTGTCTGTTTTCCCTCTAGGCAGGTAGTGCAGGTCACGGGTAATTTAACCTTATCTGAAGTCAGGCTCATTCCTTCGGTGCATTCTGGCAATCGGTTCACATCTGGAAAGTTTAAATGTCCCATGCGTCGGTGCCACAGGACAACATCATTTGAAATATCAGAAATACTAAGGTTAGCATTTATTTCTCTGTGAACATTTAATATGTACAAATTATTTTCCAATTTGGCAGTACAGACATAATCTCCATTTTTGGCAAATATTTCACAGCTATTTTTATTAAAGTTTACTTTACAACCATTACTGACCATTGCACTGACAGAAAGTAAGTTTCCAGCAAGTTCAGGTATATATAAAACATCTCTTACCTGTATTCTGTTTTCATTACTTTTACCCTTTAACACAAGATTAATTTTTCCTATTCCTTTCACAGGTAGCGGTGTGTTATTAGCAACAGTGATGGTTGAGACGGGTGGACTTTTGATGTCATACATCCAATAACTACAGTTGGTCATATGCATCGAGGCTCCGGAGTCCACATACCATTTATCATTTTCAGTTGTTACAGAAGAAGCCGTAAAAGCTGCTACAAAACTTTTATCTTCATTTTTAATTGAAGTTTTCTTCTGTGTCGGACAATGTTTACTTAAGTGACCATATCTATTACATTTATAGCACCGTGGCCCTTTGTTTTTCATGCTGTTCTGTTTCTTCATTGAGTAAAAAGCAGTCGTTTCGGAACTCTGAACTTCTTGTAGTAGTTTAGTTTTAACGTTATCAGCACTGATTTTCACTCCAGAACTTTCTATGGCCATGATCATGGGTTTGTATAAATCCGGCAAACCCGCCAACATCAATGTTCCTAGCCATTCGTCATCGACCGAAAATCCTATGTTTCTCAATTTGTGAGCCGACGTCATAATTTTATTTACATAATTTTCAATACTCTTCGAGGATTCCAACGTTGTCGTAATGAGATCTTTTAACAATGCTACTTTCCGTGTCAAGCCATTATCGTCAAATGCTCGTTCTAGGTTCAACCAGACTTCTCTTGATGTTTTCGCATCCTGAATGTGAACGTAATTAATCGCATCCACGAGTAAAATCAGTTTTGATTTGGCTTTTACGTCTTTCGCGCCATCGACTTTTTCCGCTTCTATGCATTGCCAGAGATCTTCATGTTCCAAGTACGCTTTTACTGCGAACTTCCAATTCGCGTAATTATCCCTTCCTATGAGTTTTTCAATTTGAAATGCTGTATTTACAGACATTTTTCACTTTTTCGGTATGTAATTTAACCTCCAAATTGTATGACGCCACGCCGGTAGAATTTTTACGATGCAGGTATTTTCACTTTCTTCGGAATCACTATTTCGGATAAACTACAGTAAACTACAATGAACTAACGATGAACTAAGATGAACTACGCTCTGCTACCATGAAAGATTTTGTGTTTACTGGTGGTTTATTAAATAAAAGATTTTAGACGTGAAAATACGTGACTGTATTTTAGGCGGTAAAATTAACAGTGATAGAACAGAGACAAATACAGTGGTGCCAACCTAACCCATTTGACTGCTACCAACTTAGCACAAGAAAATGTTGCGTTCACTATTTAACAAGGCAAATCACTAGAGCTACTTCATTCTTATTATCGCCGTCGTAGCAAGACTGAAAATATTTGTAAACGATACGTAAGCATTATTTGATACTGATTTATGAAGTTAATGCCTCTTTTCAAGGATTGCTTTTAGCGCAATATCACGTGTAGCATACATGAACATTTCGCAAAAAGAGGTGCTTGAAAAATTCCTTTTTGTTACAAAAATAACGCTCTTATCAAAAACCTTTGAGAAATACGAAACACGTTTTAATTTTGTCATTATTCCTCCTGAATCGGGATTTTATTTTGAAATTGGCTTTTAAATTTTGTGGAACATTCTTTATGTTTAAGATTATCGTACTTCCTACTTGAACGTAAAAGTTTTTAAGGATGTACAGGGTGTCTGAATGTATGTTTGGTGTTCTTTCACGTAAGAAGTACTGAATACATTTGGATGAAGGTTAAAAGAAGATAAGATTATTACATCAACATAAGCGAAGTCGCTTGCAACAGCTAGCAGAAAGTAGAAATGAGAACACGAAAAAAATATGTTGCTTTTGTGTGGGCCAGAAAACCATAACTATTATGATAAGTTGTTCTATCCATTGCTAATAAAAAATATCGTATTGATAAATAGTAATGGTTGGTCCTGTCATCTTCGTGCAAAATACATCATTATTTTAAATATTACATATTTGAAAGCTAAATGTCATATTTAGCAGATTTTCAGTTAGGCTTGGAAACAGATCATGTTCTCATCCATAAAATTACATTATGATGTCTGGCTAGGTCGAGATGCTACAGGTTCCCACCTTGATTCTACACAATTCTTGAAACATTGAGTAAATTGAAAGCAATTTCGTCATTAACTCCTGACGTGTGTATTATTCTAGTTTCTGAAGCAAATAAAAGAGAAACAAATTGTTATGTTGCGAAAGAAAATGTGTTTTTTATTCATTTAAAGTTTCATTCGGTTTGAATTATTAATATTCATTGTTTTATAGTAACTCGTTCTTTTGTGTCCAGGTTATAAAGGCAAAATAAATATATATTATAATAATTAATTTTTCGGCATCGCTTTTTTATCATTTGAAATTTTCCGTTTCTCAACCCCGATTCTCAATAAGATACACTCTCATAAACTTCAAAAGCAATTTTCCACCTGCAAGTGTCATACAGAACACTCCTACATATATTGATCTCCAATCTAATCAGAATATTGCAAAAGTACGATACGAGAGTAAGTAGTGAAACAAAAATGGTTTTAAAATATGTCTAGATCTTTTGGCTGGCTTGATGGAACAATGGTTAGTGGTCAACCAACAAGAATCATAGATTGTGGGTTTGATCCATACCCATGATAACATTAGTATTATCCATCTGGGAGTTTACCGCTGTTGGTATTGGTTTCCTTAGCACAAATGCCTAAGCTACTTTTATGAGGATCATGTTCATGTGTGATATTGTCAAAAATATTTATTGATCTACGATTTTGGTCTGTCGTATTACGATTTATTAGAATAATTATCCATTTGAATTGTATTTAAATTTCCTTTAAAAATTTCACTGTAACTATTTTTTATATCATTGAGAATAAATCAGATTTTATAATACAAAAAGGATAAACGTGCGAACAGTTACTCTGAAAACTGCAACTTACATTTAAATTAAATAAGATACAATCTCGTAATGAATACTTGGCTCTCATGCTTAGTCTACCCTCTACATTTTATCTCTCCTATTTAATGTTCTATTTAATCCTCTTGCTCCTCCCTATCTTAAAGAACGTTTCCGTTTCTTGCAGCCCAACCAGGATTGTGATATGCGGTCCTCACGTAAATTTCTCCTTACTTTTCCTACTCATTCTTCTGAATTCTATTCCCAATCCTTCACTGTCCAATCTATGCGCTTATGGAATTCTTTACCTTTATCTATCAGATTATCTGAGACTCTTCCCATTTTCAAAGCCAGGGTTAAATCGTACTTCCTCTCACTTGATTAATGTTAATTTTGTCCTCTATCCATAATTTTAGCTGGGCATGTTGGTTGTTAGTAAGTTTCATACACTTATCCATATTAACTTATTATTATTATTATTTTTTTTTTTGAGTCAAAATAATATATTTTGCGTTTATTAGTTATATATCTATGAGTTTATGTATGTTTATCATGCTATACTATGAATATAATTCAAGAAATGAAACTTTATTAATGTTGCACGGCCGTACCCATTTCTCGCCATCCACTATTTCCTCTACCTTAAGGTTGTCTGGAAGAGATCGCTTTCTAGCGATAAGACCGCCTGAATTGTACTATAATCAATCTTTAAAACCTATTTCTGTAAAGTTTTGTGCAATAAAGTATATCTATCTGTCTATCTACATTTACTACACTGTGGTTGTCTATAATTGACTTGTCCCTTGTAATTCAATTATCGTACCAATCTATGTCGGCCATTTCTGTTCTGTCCAGTTTAGAAGCCCTTTCAGTGAGGTTAACGTAAGTGGAGACCGAACACTTAAACATGGTTGATGGTAAGTTATTATCGTCTCCTTTTTTTGAAGTAATCTTTTTAGTAAATTCATCTTAAGTGCTTTTTTATAGTTCAGTATAAAATCGGTGCATTCTATAAATCTACGGCCTAATAATCATTTTACTTTATTCATGTTGTATAATTTTAATTAGCTTTGCTTATACATTTTTTGGTGATTTTTTCGATTTGGAGTCTACTTAAAGTACATATCAGATCGATAAAGTAAATGATGATTCAGTCTGAGGACATGACGATGTGACTTATTAAACAGAGAAAATTATGATCAAAATACTATGTGTAGTTGGAACAATACTTCTGGAGATACCCAGTTGAAAATCCTAAAAGTACTTGAGTGTGTTCTTGGTAGATAGTCAGAGGACACATTGGCGTATGTAGTGTATTATAAATATGAGAGAGTATACAATAGGTGTTTGTTGTAAGTAGTGGAGTTATTTAAGTTTTAAGAATGAAACATATAATGCTTCGTGTAATTTGTAATTTTTTTAAAACAGGCTGACCCAGCGAACGTTGTTCCTCCTTAAAGGCAATAATTTAGCAGACTTCTGATTTTATCATCACATTGTACATAAAAACAATTTAAAAAATCAATTAAAAAGTATCCTATATCCTTTTCCTATCTCTAAAGTACCTCCCTACCAATTGTCAGCCAAATCTGTTCAGCCGTTCTTGATTTATAAATAGTGTAACTAACACTTTCTTTTATAAATGTAGATTGCTGCAGAAAAAAAGTGGAGTTAGTATTTCCCAGCAAGAAATATAAAACATACTATGATACTCAGGGTGAATGTAAATTTCCAATGGCGAAATATTTTTTTAAATCGGCCCACCATTACAAACGTACAAAAGAACAAGTTTTTCCTTTTTTAATATTTTCCAGTTGTCGACCCAGGTGTGGTGAAGATCGGCGCATACAAGTACGAGGATGGGACGCGGTATGTGGGCGAGTGGAACTCGAAGGGTCAGAAGCACGGTGTGGGTCACCTGGTGCTGCCGGACGGCACGCGGTACGACGGCGCCATGATCTCGGGACTCTGCTCTGGACTCGGCGTCATGGCTTTTCCTGATGGCGCGAAGTAAATATTGCTTCTAGTTTTGTTTTATCTTGCACTTCAAGATTGATCTCATTCCACCTGATGTTAAGTGGTAATGAGGTTAGGGGGACAGGTACAGCATAATAATAGCTGTTACTGGACTTGTCGCCCTTACCTTGAAGGCTTGGCTTCTGTTCCTAACGAAGCACTCTCTAAGTTTGGTTGCCAACCCAAGTCCAGGTCTCTCACATCTCTGCTACAAAAGTTGTAAGCTTTTTTTTTATCACAAATATAAAATTATATGAATACTAGGCTCGCCACGGATTCACACGCATACCATCCCCGTTGTTCCCACATTCTTCAATTATGCGTCGCTTCTATTTGCTTAAAGCCTTCCTCAATAAATGAACTATTCAAAACAAATATAATTTTTCAATTCAAACCAGAAGTTCCTAAGATAAGCGCGGTCTAACAAACAACATCCAAGTTTTCACTTTGTAATATTATATTAATTTAGTTAAGAGACGTATTCTACTGATACATGTGTGAAATTCAACACTGTGCTTAAAATAGATATATTTTGCGTTTATTAGTTAATGTATCTACTTTTATCGTTAAACCATACATACCATACATACCATGTAAGACTAAGTAGTAACTTTACGTCAAAAGAAATTGTAAAGTTACTTACTCGTCGCGATGAAACTAACACTTTGGCTAAAGAATAGATAAAAAATATTATCATTACAAGTTATTGAAATAAAAGAAGCAACATTAGTTTTAAAAATAAATCCAAAAGTCAAGATTTTGACTATGTTATTTTGCGTTAAAAAATATCCTTTGTGTAATTTATTAGATAAACAAAACAAATAAACTTAAGATAACACTAGCTTACAAAAAATTCAAACTAAAATTAATAAAAAAATAAATATTTTAAATAAACAAAGAAGGTCCCTGTGGTAAGGTACCCAAAATGCTGGCTGCATTACCTCGCTGAATAGCGATTGAAAGACGCTGGGCGAGGTAGCAGCCAGCCTTTGGGTCTCCTGTAACGTCGATAAGTCTTTTTGAAATATCTTTAAAAAAAGACAATGCGCCAGGACCCCACGGACCTAGAGTTTCCACTCCAAAGGCGACAAAATTATAATTTTCTTTTATTTCTTTATATTTTGTGCTTTTCAGTTTTTCAGCCGTCTCTGCTGCTGCGCCAGCGCTCCTAATAGTCCCTGGGAGATGTGACGGTGCCAGTGTGTCTACACATGTCGCATCCCACACTAAGGCACGTCCCATCTTCCAGGGAATAAGAGACATACCGTCAGGCCTCTTGCACGTTAATGGTGGCAAGAGACCGACGGATGATGTCGTTGAGGGTGGCATGCCGTGAGAGGCGGCCGGCACTCTTAGCACATGAAAGTCCGTGGTGCCCCAAAGCAGTTACAAAAGTACCACAGGGACATTTGTGTGGGACACAGACTTTTGCTCCGATGCGAAGACAAACGGCGACTCGGAGGGTTTCGGAGTCCAACATAGTGCCCACGTTCGCGCAGGGATACGCGTGCAGCCAATGACCGGACTCTTTTGTGGAAACAGCTCTGAGTCGCGCGTGGTCTGCGCCGGAGCTGTTAATTAAAAGGTCTGAAAAAATTTTGTCACATTGAATTTTGTCCCAGCTCCTTTGAGAATTTGGGTTCAAAGGAAAATTTTGGAGGGTTGGAAAAGCCACTTTCCAGGCATTCCTAGCTTCGACCAAGCACGCCACCTCAAGAGGAGCGGTTATTTATTTTTTTATTTTTTTGTTTTAATTTTTTTTATTTTTTTTTTCTTTCTTTTTTTTCTTTGTGTTAATTTAACATATGGATACTTGTACCTTATCTCTCTAACAACTAAATCTCATCAAATCCGTTCGATAATTTTTAGGTAAAAGAGTTACATTTAACCAGACATTTATACTTATCAACTTTCGCGTTTATAAGCTTATGGTATGAATAGGAGAGTTACGCTTAATAGGCGCAGTCAGTTTGGACAAAATAAAACCTTACATATATGTATGTACGTGCATTCTGTGACAATTTGCGAGCCCTTTTTAAACAATATTGGGAGTATTTTAATCAAAAGCAGTCAGTTAAAACTTTTTGTTTTAATAACCTTACTGTTTGTAGGATTGAAAAAGTTTTTAAATTCACTGATAGATCATTCGTTTTTTAATCCCTTTTTTAATGCAATTTTTTTAGTATGTAGATACGCACTGTAAGTTAAGTGTGCTGAATATTACATGGATACACAAGAAAATTCAGTTTTATTTATCATTTTGAAAAGTGTTTGAAATCGAAGAGTTGCTTATATATGATTGGGCTTTTGTATGTACCTAAAGGTATGTCTTTTTTTGGTAAATACAGAAAACAGTAATAATAATGGTATCGTCAGCCGAGCTTTGAAGAAAATGTTAAGTTCAGACAAACGAAATAACGTTTCTTCGGGCTTTAATTTATGACATGTAATGTACTCTTGATAATATTGATAGATCTTGATCATAGTAGAAAGAGAACAAGTAAGTAAACTAACGCCCCGACCGAACGATAACTGCCTATACCCCTTTTTTTTTTTGCGGGGGGAAATGCTGGGCGCACCGTACCGTCACCCGAGGGAGGTGACGGCGTGTGTGGGACTCTCCTGCCCTAAAAAGGACAGGCCTGCCCACTAAAACCCCCCGGGGGACCTCATCGCCTTAATGGTAATGCTGTGGGAAATTTTTAAGAACCACCACAACATCACCGGCAACTGCCTATACCCCTAGGGCTGTCACTGAATCCCGCTTAAGTTGAACCAGTGAAAAGAAGTGTACTCATTCTTATTTTAAGAACAAGCAGGCATGATTGGCATATTGTTATGTCATTTTGGGATATTCATAAACAAGCATATAAAACCACTGAATGATATTGCCAATACATATCTTTCTATGCCAGCAACTTCTGCGAAGTCGGAGAGGGTGTTTTCAGCAACGGGCAACATCCTTTATGATCGGAGAAGGCCGCTGTAGTCTGACGCTGATGTTATGCTTTTTAAATGAAAACTTTAAAATCAACGAATAGTAAAAAAATAAATTTTTTGTCACAATAGTAGCTCTGAGCGCATGTTAAGTTTTCATACATATATTATTGGTTTTTCTGTTAAAATTTTGTATCTTTTTGTAACGTTTTGCAGTGTCCATAAAATATTATAATATGGTAAATTTTTGTTTTAGAAGATAATTAAAAAAAAGAACTAAATTATGCACAATCTCCGGTGATTCACCGGTTATCAATCGGTTATGTCAAATTCACCGGTGATTTTCTCCGGTGCTATAATTTCGCTCCGGTGCAAAGCCCTAACTGAGGTGACTCAGAAAGATTGTGAATATTTTGACAAATACATGACGTGTGTGTCAGTAAAGGGCGGGGCGGGGCGCGCACACATAGTAGCCATGCTCCGTGCGTTTGTTGGAGGATTATACTTCTGTCTTTCTACTATGTCTTGATTGCCTAAAGCTATGGGTAACGCTCCGGGAGGGCCCGAAACTTTAACATCGCTTCAAGATTTGATTTGTAACCTACTCGTAGGAAATGCCTCTAATAAAATCGCCGGAGTATCTCAATCTTAGAAAATAGGATCGAGTAAAGTAATAGAACATTGAAAACTAACTTAGATGAAAAAAGTTATTACAAACTTTAGATATGCATTAATTTTACAGCCGTAATCTAATTAATAAGAGAAAAGTTTATTAATTTCAAACCTGTACAAAGTTTTGATCAGCGTAAACCTGCATTTAATGGGTCAACACAAGTACGGAGGGTTTAGAAGTTTATGTTTTGAACTTTTAAATGTAAGGGTATCCACCATGCTCATCGCAGATGAGTGAAATATTTTATAAGTAATATATCATTGATTAAAACAAATCAATAGGCTTTCTCTTTACTACTTAGGTTAATCAAGTAAAGCATACGTGTGAGTAAAAAGTAGGATATAAATTCATTTTCCGAAAAAAAACACCGTTTTTATTCGAAATTACTCAAACCATGGTACAGCACTTGAGGTTTTTATTTTTCAACAAAAATAAATCATCAAAATCCTTTCATAAATTACGAAGTTTTATTGATTTTCACTTGTCATTTAGTGAATTTTAGTGTTTGTATTTATAGATTTGTTCAGTACGGTGATTTATCAATAATTGGTTATTTCAAATGTCAACGTGTAAAACTAACCTTAGGCCTAATAGTGCCTTGAATCAGTGTAAAACTTTAAGATCACGCCTTCTCGTTTATGGAGCGATATTGATTTTCACCATATAACATAAAAAATCTAGATTGCTAGTGTAGCAAATATTTTTTTTTGTTTTTGTAAAAAAAATATTTAAGTGGAAACACCAAAACTAAAATAAAAGGCAAAACAAAAAGGAATTTTCATTAAAGTATAAAATAAAGTGATTTCTCTCTGTTAGCCCCTATGTATGTGTCGATCTTTAAAATTATGAACAGAAGACAACCTCGGTCAATTTGGAAAACGAACTTTTCTAAATTGACTTGAGTCTGGGTGTGCTGGGATGACGCCCCCAGTTAATATCCGTCGTCTGGTACTCATAGTACAAAGGAAAACCTTAGTTTGAGACCAGAAGATTGGTGTGATTGTCTGGCGCATTTTTTTTTATTATTTAGATTCAAAAGGACTAGGGATAGTACATAAAAGTAAAAATGCATTAGTACTCACATTGCACCATGTGAAGCTGGGGCGGGGCGAGAGTTTTATTCATATAATACTGTGCTGACCTAAACATTACTTAAAAGTCGACACAAATACAGCGTCAGCAGAAAAAGCGTAGTAAACAACGCTTCATACGTAATGCACGCTTAGCCAATAAAAACATCAATCCTACATTACAATGTCAAAGTTATCGTCGCCACTTACTATATTTATAATTATGTCACCCTAAGATTATAAAAATCGTTAGATTATAATATATCTCGCGAGATTGTAAACTGTTGATAGGTTGTGAACCGTAACATTATGATTACAATTTAACGTATTATTTTTCGTTATATTACAATCTATCGATGGGAATCGGCCAAATTGTGAACCGACGTAGAACGGAATGCATCTCGCACGCTAATTGGTTGAACATTATGTGCCCCCCGCCGCCCCGGCATTCGCCATATTTGTATTTTTTTAAATTTTCCGACTTTAATAGTTTAAGGACAAAATTACCGTTTTTATAAAAGAGCCTTTATTGTTTTTTAATTTTAGCTAGTGTTTGAAGACAAAATACCTAATTATTTTTTAAAAGAGTTTCTTTTAATTTACCAATTTTAATTTGTGTTTGATGAAAATAATAAATAAATGCTTGAAAAACACTTAAAAAATTCTTCAAGTATTTATTTATTAGATCTCTTTTTCATTTAATCCCTCTCTTTGAGGACATAGAACGGCTTGTCGTGATTGGTCGTTCTTTCAATAAGACCAAACAATCCGGAGAAACTTTCGGACAGTTGACAATTTGACGCGGGACAGATTGTAATTTAACAGTTTGACTACGATAGGTTATAATATAACGAAAAGAAATGCGTCAAATTGCAATCATATTTTACGGTTCACAATCTTTGGAAAGTTTACAATAGAAAATAGAAATAGAAATAGAAAATGTCTTTATTCATGTAAACTTTTACAAAAGCATTTATGAATCGTCAGATTATACTACCACCGTCACAATCTCACTAGGCACATTGTATTTTAACGATGTTTACAATCCTACGTTGGCATATACAACAAACCAAGATTGGTAATTGGACCTTGGTCCCCGAGCAGATGATACCTAGCTCATCGGAAGTACTTCCATTTTTAATAAAAAACAAACGTTCTTTACAATACAAAAAATAAACTCCCTCACTTTTGTAATAATTTAATTAAAAAACCGTTTTTTTTTATTCAAACGGAAAAAGATAAACCAGAGAAAATAAGGAAAAAGATTCTCGGAATGATTTCCAGTTAGAATACTGAAATAAATTAACTTTCGTAATTTGGTTCAGGTTGGGACTTCTATCAATTGTATTCCTTTGGATCTCATTGTAATGAAATCCCTTTGTATGAGACTCGTACTCGATAAATGATAAGGGTGCTTTTTTATACGCATGTTTGTTAATATTGCCGTGCATGCGTGGAGTGATATTTCGATGTTAATCGTTAAGTCTTCTCGGTCACCTGTCAGTAAGATTTAGATTTCATAATGTATTCCTGTTAGAATATAATCCAATCCTTCAAAGTTAGGTTAGACAGGTATTTTAAGGGAAAGTTAATTCCATCGTCGACGTCACGTTGACCTTGCATCCAGATTGATATCAAGAGCAGCCCTATGTTACATGAAAAAAAGGTCTCCAATCGAACGAATGTGAGAACCACACGGCCTCCCAAAAACTAAATTTGTCGGAGCCGTTAATGAATTGCGATTCAAAATTTTCATAATCGTTCCCAATTCAGTAAGTGTGTTCAGAATCCAAAATATTTAATGCAAATGAAAGACCACGCTTTAATTCCCGAACATTCTATTTATCTTCAATAGCGAAACCTTTCCTTTCTTCGTTTCACGTTTAGCATTGGGCCTAAAAACAATGGATATCATCATCCCAACACATCCAGTTCCAAGCCAATGTAATAAAGTTTGTTTCTCACATTAATCTGACCTACCATTAAACTCAGAAGGTGGCGCGCTTTGGACACCTAAGTTAGGCCTCTGCTACACTGAGCTCGTCAATCGAATTTATTGATGTTGTTATGTTGATTAAAATCTGACAGGTATGAAGGAGAATTCATGCAAGGCTGGTTCCACGGTCATGGAGTCTTCTGGCGCGCTGATGGCATGAAGTTTGAAGGGGAGTTCCGTGGAGGACGAGTATGGGGATTGGGTAAGATACAAACCTTTATAGGATGACTTGCGATAGCTAACACGCTTATTTATTTACTAGCACCCCGCCATATACCTACTGGCAAGCGTATAATAGCGTATAATGTACCAGGTAATACACCTGGTAAATTTCCAAAGATTTTTTTCTTACAAACAACAAAAAAAGAGTTAACGCATTTGGTGCAGAGGTGCAGGTGCATTTACTAAACGTTTTCCGCCTTTCCAACATTTGATTAGCTATTGATCCTAGGGCTGTGGGTTCGATTTCCATCTAAGACTCTAACATTAGTGCTATGAAAATTTATGTTTGTTTTATAAACTTATAAATGTATTTAAGTAAAAATTACGCAGGTTCTGGTTTCCATAGCATGAGTGTTGTAACTTCAATTCTTTTGATTAAGACAATGCATACATTTTTGATGAGCTCAGTAGCCGAGAAGCGAACATGCCGGACGTGGCGTCGCGCCATTTCTGGGGTTCCGGGTTCGATTTCCGACCGGGGCAATATGGGAAACGAACTTTTTTGTATTTTCTCGGGTCTAGGTGTTGTGGTACCGTCGTTGTTTCTGATATCTGTAATACAAGTGCTTTAGCTATTTACTACAGAATCAGAGCAATGTATGTGATATTGTTTAATATTTATTTTTTTATTCATAAATTTAACTTGGCGGTGGAATGATTACCGTGTTCTAATATTTATATGTGCTTTGGTAAGGCTTACAATAATGAAGTTTTTTCTATTAAATTGTGATAACAATGTTATATTTTTCCAGGTCTGGTGACTTTTAGTGACAGCAGCAACGGGTTCCCCCGAAACGAGGGTTTCTTCCAAGACTGTCGGCTAGTGCGAAGGAAGCGGTGTCCAGAAGTGGTCCAACGGGCTCAGAAGGTCGCGTACATGGCCAGAGCTCAATGCCAACAGATGTAAATACCGGGTATAAGCGAGTCCGAACTTTCCTCTTCAAACATTTTTTTGGAAGAAAGATATGTTAGGCTATGGTAGCAAAGTATTTTATGTTTTTGACTTACGGCAACCCACAACTTTCTCCGCGTAAGATTTCAAACTCTTGGTTCATCGTGTTAGAGACGAAAATCTATTGATAGTCTATGACAGATCTGCTTGTCTTTTGGGACGATTTGGTCTGCGGGTTAAGCTTTGCGTTTGTAATTAAATGGCAAGTCGCTATAAATCATTAAAACAGTACAGTTGACTTTTATTAATCAGAAGAAAATACGAATGATGACTCGGTATAACAATAATTACTTTTCGTCGTCAGTGAAATATTCAAAATGCAATGAAATCGTTACTCTTGCTACAGATGTAAAATGTAATTTATGATGATACAACGCATCAAAATACAGTGAAGGGGTGTGTATATTAAATAGTTGTAAAAACAACTTCATAAGAAGTGATGTTGAGCTAAATTTAAACGCAACGTACCTGAGTATTTTTTTGTTTTCTTGATAAAAGAAAATAACATGTGTCTTATATTTGTTGGTTATCATATAGTCAGAGGAAATCTATTTCCTAGCCATCTACACTACTATATTAACTAGATGTCTACCAAACTTAGTTTCACAAAATAATTTATACTTTTTCATTTTAAACCTTTCCTCGACATCTACAATTACTTCAAAAAAATGTCCACATCGATCTCGTCTTGCCCGAATTTCAACGAGGCTACGCTATTCAATCGCTTCTTTTAAAACCTTTATCGTACAATATCAGACTAACTTTATTTCAAAGGCCTGAGCAAGTTAGACCTAAACCAGTAAGTTGCTTAACTCAATGAGGATGTCTATCGAAACTTGTATCACTCTGTCTTTGGCTGATATCGGTTAGTGAAGACTGAGTTTATAACCAATTAATATCAGACGACCTTAATTTCACATTATAATTTTATTTTACAAAAGCAGCTCTAATAGTAATTTAAATACTTTTGTGTATGTTTCATACTAAATTAATGTATGATAAATATATTTGAAGTTACTTTTCTGGATTCCGGCCATTCTTCCCAAGGTTTGGTCAGAAAAAAAAGTATCTCGTTAATAAATACCCAACAATAACATTTACTCAATTGCAAGTTTACAAAGCCGTAACAATTTAGGTAACTTAGAGAGCTCCAACAATATTCTTACATCTAGTGAATAAATAAGTATTAAGTTAATCTGTTTTTATTAATTGCTCTTCAGTTTCCGTTTAGCTATAGTTTCCTCGTCGTCCAAACACTGGCCGTATCGCACCTCCATGCATTTGCTTCCCTGAAAAATAAAAATATTATTATAAGAATAATCAATTAAAGAATTTCATCATCAAATAAAGATGTGAGACGTCACTAGGTCCAGAATAGTGCAATATCTCACTTCCACAATGGAATGAGTGTTTTTATAAGTTGTGGTAAGCCCCCTGTACAGTCAGCGTCATTAGTTCGTATACACCTCAGTACCTTGTCATACTAAACGCCCATGTGACTGAGTAAGTGAAATAGACAGCTAGGTTAATGTGACAAGGTACTGAGTTGTTTACAAACTAAAGCAGTTGACTGTACGCAGGCTTTAGTTACTACTACCACGATTTTACTTAAACCCATGACATTGACGTTCATGGTGTAAATTCGACGCATCATATCGGTAATCATCACCAATCTCATAATAGTTGGCTCCGACCATATGCCGTACGCCTCATCTTACTCTATTAATTAATTTATTTAATCACCTTACAGCTTAACAGATTATTTCCAAAGAGCTTATGAGATACACTATTATTGCCAGAAATTATTTGATTCCGTATAGACATTATAAAATTCAGCAACCGTAATGATTTCAATATATCATATTATCATTAAAAAATCACAACGACCAAAGTACAATTGATAAGTGACAGTTAAGAAGAAATTTAAATAGCTATGAAAGTCTTCTGTAAAGGAATCCGTCACGGGTTGATTTTTACAACGCGACATCAGAGGCATATTTGTGTGCGTGTGGGAGATAGTTTTACCCTTATCTTGAGAGCTGAGTTCTTCCAGGAAACAGAGCAGCAAACGAAGAATATTTGTATGGGAAAAAAAATATTAAGAGTTTTCTTATTCCAGGCGCTTTAAAGAAGGATCAAATTTTTACCGAAGAAGGGATTAAGGGGATTTTAAAGGTAACGGAAAGTAGAATTTATTGTTACCAATAATACGCAAGTATTTAAAAGTTTGTTGTTCAAATTGCTGTGATATTTCAAATATTTAATGGGCACATTCACGTAACTGTTTTAAAAACTTTTCATTTACATTCAAATAACTTAACAAAACAAACACAATAGAAATCAACTGTGTCAAGTTTTTTAAATATTATGAACCAGACATAATGGATTTTAGTGATTTCATCACATTTGGCTTCCAATTTTATTACAAAGATTGTCGATTGAAGGTTACTGTAATAAAAAAATATATGTCAAGCACACACATTTCTGAACACCATATAATTTTATAAGGAGATTAAGATCCTCATTTTCGCATCGATCACATGTCAAAGGCAGATGAAAGAATTACTCATTTCCTCCTTCGTATGTGTACGAACACATACAAGTGCTAGATTGTGGGTCAAACGCCTCGCATTTTCACTTCCGAGAAAATCATTCGTGTGATGGAAATGATTACTCGGCTTACGCTGAAATATCGCGGATTAAGCGTGACAGCAATGCGTATGTAATAATTTTCTCATAGTTGGACACAAATTTCTTGATATTAGTTAATTCTTTAATTAATTGGGGGTTACACTGCCAAAACTAGTTATATTTATGGTTTTATGATTAAACTTTACATAGTAAACATGTGTTTGTTTGAAGAGCCAAATTTATGCATGTACATTACTCGAACGCTAAAAATACTGAATTCAAATTCAAATTCAATATTTGTTTATTCAAGTAGGTTACATATAATAACACTTTCGAATCGTCATTGTATATAATGCAAAGTGATTCTACTTCCGGTTCGGAACCTATATCTACCGAGAAGACACCGGTAAGAAACTCAGCAGATCAGTTACAGTGCCAGTATCATATGGATATAATGGATTTGGAATAAATTGGGATCTATACATTACCATCGATACTCAAACTATGGTCTGTGTGGGGGGCTTACGGGCCCGTAAGAATTAATTTGCTCTGTGACGCGAAGCTTTGGAAGTTAATCAAAGAAAAGGTTGATCAAAGCCTGATTAGAGTCGAGGGTAGTAGAGGATGGTAAATATGACAATTGAGGATTTACGACTATTGACATGACTCCGATTTTGGTTCTACTTATAGTTCAACTAAAAAATATTTTAGTCCATAGGGTGTGCATGTAGCTCATAATGTGGCCTGCAGAAAAAAATATCGAGTAGGTACGACTGGATTAGATAGGCACTAGAATTACATTTTATCCCGAATAACGTGAACAAAGTGGCGAACTAAAGCTACTAAAATTGGATAGGAAAATAAAAGTAAAAACTTGAATTTAATTTTAAAACTCCCATCTTTTATTTTGACTTATTGTCTGTGGTTCGCGGCGACTTCATTAAATTTTATCTCGTCGATTGTGAATTATGATGCATTCGTCCGCATAAAGTAAATCGTCAATATTGTGACAGTTTTGTGATTTTAAATTTAACTAAATTTTCGTACAAAATTATACTAAATATTTTGTAATCAATATTATTGAGTTGGGTCAAACATTTTCGTTCTTTACGTCTGAATTGGGACCTGATTCAAAAAATTCAAAAACAATATCGATTTGGAAAGTTAATATTTTATCTCTGTCGAATCGTTTAATTTAAGAAAAAAACGAGACATCGTATCCGAACCAATCCAGTTCCATCTTTTTGCGACTAGATGCGGCATGTTTAAGAACGTCATTATACCTAGCTGACAATATCAGCTTATACATTTCACTTTAGACATCAGTGATTAATAGTTAGGGTAATGAGCCGTTATTGATGAAGGTTCAAGGCTTACAAACCGATATTAAATGGGACGACTTGAGCGTAAACGATTGTGCTAATAATAAATTAAATGTTAAATGGTGATGGTTGGAGGAAAGCCTTACCAGGAAGTAGGGTAAGTTTGGCTGGATAAACAAGTAAGAGTAATTATAGTAGGTAGTAACGGTTAATATAAATATATTATCAATCAATCAATCAAATATTTCTTTATTCAAGTAGGTTACATGTAACATTTTTGAATCGTCATTTATTCAATGCAAAGTGATTCTACTTCCGGCTCGGAACCTATATCTACCGAGAAGACACCGGTAACAAACTCAGCAGATTAGTTACAGTAGCAGTATCTGCCTTATAGCTATGTAGAACAGTTTGGACCAAGTCATATAGTTTTGTTTTGATAAGTGAATAAAGCATTAAGTATTTATTTTAAGAGGTAAGCTGGAGCAGACAAGTCCCCAAAGGTGGCACCTGTTCACAAGCATGACGTATGTGCCAGCCATCGTAACATTAGTAACATAGTGGTTTGTAATTACTGCATAAAGTAGTTGACGGTTTGTAGGAACTTTAGGTTTAAAGAATTTATTCTCATAAGAAATTTAACATTTCACTTATAATGAGATAACAAATATTAATAAATAATTTTATTTTAGTCATCGGTACTTGCAGTTATATGCTCCTTAAGCTTGCTTTTAAATGCTACTATACTCAACTTTTTAAAGTTCAATAATCATCATTCCACAACTTTTGTAGAAATGGTATAATCGTTGAATTACATTGCCACCCTTAAGCTAGGATCTCATTACCACTTAACATCAGGTGGGATGAGGTAAATCCTGAAGTGCAATATAAAAAAAAATCTTCTTAAGCGTTATGCATGACCGTTCTTTAAAAAGGCCATATCTCAACTATAAGGTCATGCAACCACTATATAGATGAAACGGTTATAAATTATTCTCAATTTTTCGTAAAACCCAAATGTACCGCCATTTCAAGAAAAGTTAACATAATTCATGGTCTCGTTCATAATATTAGTTATTATTACAAGTCAATCGCTTTCACATATCTACTTTGATTGCACTCTACATTTACGCGTTCAAATGGTTACCATAACGTTATGTAACTGCATAAACATCAATGGATAAAATAACCGTACACCAAGAATCGCATAATAATTGCGTAGTGTAACTATGGTCAGAAAATCATTCTACGTGCATGCGACTTCGAACCTTCCCACGCGCAGCTAAGGTCAGAATTGTTATATTTTGGTCTCGGCTCAAGAAGTATACGAAAGCAGAGTGATCCAAGTAACGGAACCTGCCACAGCTATTACATAAGACACTTTCTCTCGGATCTTGGTTACGTAAATCGGAACGTAACAGATGTGTTGATTAATGCTGTAATATTGTGAGACTGTGTGTTTTTGTATAAAACTGAGCCCTGTACGTTATTTAGATGAGACGTATTTACATAAAAATGTGACGGGTTTGGTATGATATATAAGTTTGGGATTCGGAGAAAGTAAACCGTGCCTACGAAGATTCATGATTTCAACGTTAGGTATGAAAAAACCGGTCAAGTGCGTGTCGGACACGCCCATGAAGGGTTCCGTAGCAACAAGTAATATAATAAAAAACATTTTACTGGAGTTGATTCAATAAAAGGTAAATTGCGGTTTACTATTGATGACATTAAAATAATCTCCTTACTAGATCTGGGTCAAACGAATTTTCGGTGGAAGTTTGTATGGTAATGTACTTTCATCATTTTTTTTTAAGTTTTGGGGGAGTGGGCTACAATATGTTACCACTTTAGAAGTGTCTCTCGCGCAAACTTTTCAATAAAAAAAATATATAAGAAATCTCAATATCATTTTTGAAAACAAATACACCATACGCATTGGTTCGAAGAAAAATAAATTGAGTTTTAGTTTTAAGTATGGAAGCCCCTAAAATGTATTGTTTTTTTCTATTTTTGTAAAAAATCTTAAAGCAGTTCACAGAATATATCTAGATCCCAAGTTTTAACAGTACAGGACTTAGTTTTGTACGGACAGACAGACAGTCATGACGAATCCATAAGGGGTCTTTCAACATTTGGCTACGGAACCCTATGAACATTTGAGTTTGGACTGTAATACGAATCGCAGCGTAGGACGTCCGCGACGAGGTGGACAATTGTCTTGGTGAAAGTGAAATCCGGTTGCTTCCGACAACTCATAACAGAATGAAACTTATGGGCATGATAACGAAAAACGTATTCAGCTCAGAGCTAAATTAAAATTAAGATCAACCTTTCTTCAGTAAGCCTAGACTACTTAGCAATCGTAGTGCCCGATCCACGAAGTGACATACTATAAAAATAAAAGTATAGGATTACTTAATCAATCACAGTTTTGCAAGAAAACTCTGTACGCCGCGGCGCCTCGTTATGTTTATGTATTTGTTTATGACCTGGGCCTAAGTACTTTCATTTATGAATCCATGCATCCTGAGATAGTTAGAACAAAAAATAACAAAATCATCCGTAGCATAAAAAAAAAATATTCCCCTCTCTTACCTTTGCCGTGCCTACCTGTCCATAATATATACTTTTAGTTTTTAAGAAACTACATGTAACATCATTACTTTCTTATGGAGTGCAATAAAGAATAGGAAAAAGTATGACCAATATAAGCTGCATTTTCTTCCTATAGTGATGTTTACATACCTACATTGAAGCGATAAAAGTAAGGTCTAGCTCAGAAAATATTGACAAAACTAAAAATTAACTAAAAGAGAGTAAATTCTACAGCATCTTAATGCTACAAATGTGCATGTGTGTGCTATATTATTTGACCTATATATACTAAGAAACGACCAAACTTTTCTGCACGTGTTACCTATATTTTGTACCTATAAAGTCTTACCCCAGTTTTATTTGGTCATACGAAATAGTAGAAGCCATTTTATTTACTTGTAAGAAAAACTGCCTACGTGTCCCGTACAGCAAACAAATATTGTCTACAGAAAAGAATGGTTGACATATTATCTCGAGCAGAGCAGAATTTCTAACCAGGTTTTGTAGGCAAAATCATGAATAAGGTTTTACTTATTTCTCAAAACAATATACTCTCTCTATATCAATTTATCAATCGCTAAACGAATTTTGTTACTACATGTGTGTGTATTTTGATTGTATTTTGCATTTCGTTTTTGTGATTGCAATTTTTTAAACTGAACATTAGTTGATTTATTTTACTTTCCATTAAAAAACAATTAACGGCATGTCAAAGACATTTCACATTTTAAGGCATATCTGAAAAAGATTTAATTCATAAGAAATCAACAACACTTCACAGGTTTTGATCTGATTCCAAGCCTTTGGTTTTTATTTATAGAAAAAAGTTTACTATTAAATAAAATTATGTTATGTCAACTATAAATAATTGAATGTCTAGTCATCCCATTATATTTCAATTTTCAGCTGTTGAAATACGAGAACTTTAATTTTTTAATAAAATTCGTTTGAACTTTCAGTTAAATCCTTTTTTAAAAGTTCGAAATGCTTTGGAAATAAAAGATTTAAATTAACTTTTAAATTAATAAATATCTGATAACATGTTCTGAGAGCATCGTTGAACTCGTAAATACCTGCGTTGAATCAAAGAATAAGTTTTCATTACAAACAAGAGCAGTGATTTATTATTAAATTATTATATTTTCGTTATGAGTTATGCATAATTATAAAATAACTGAGTACTTAGATTTTTTAATTAACATTAATCTTTTGAAATTAGGAAGGCGAATGTTTATATGAATAGATGTATGCCTCATTACCGTTTCACGCTATAACTTCATAATAGATCTGTATAATATAGACTATGGATACATTTTCCTTTTATCGGAATAAAGAGACCTTAGTTACACAGTATGCAGATGTTAAAATAATTGGTTTTCTTCAGAAAAACGGTCTAGTAATTATTTTTTCCAAAAAGTTTAAAACGCGTCTATATTTTATACCAAACACTTACACTCACGTTCACTTTGGACCTTTATTTTTCGCTACTCAGATGGGCCCCCAGTTTAAGCGATTAATTTCAATTTAAGTTTAATCTTTCCTTGTGTTAAGAAAAAGGGTCTGGACAGATGTGCAAAAGGATGAACAACAAATTCATCCTTCATGAGTTATCCTTTTGCTTTTGAGATATAAAGCCTAAGACTATCAAGTTGATAAATGGATGGTTTGCCTAACACTTTAGGGAGTGACCCAGTCGTTTTAGTCAAGTTTTATGGGATAAAATATGTCTGTTCTCTGTCTGAGGGCTTTCTATCCGTGTTGAGTAACTATTGTATTCCCACCGTTGTGATTACGTTCTCCATAACACAAATGCTCGCTCCTTAGTTTGGGATTTTATCTGATATTTTAGTTCTCATCTGTAGCCAGTATGTGTAATGTATATATACATAGCATGCGTTGCAATATCAAGAAATAACGAGTATAATTATTGAAAATAGAGAAATTATTTCAGTAATAATATTTTATTCGATTGACGTTAAACTGCTTCAAATATGTCAAGGTAATTTTCAAAATTATAATTAGGTATCGTTTATAAAAATAAACTTTGTACAGAAGTAAAGTCCGTACAGACTTATGACGTCGACGTTCTTAGAACTCCCTACTAGATTTCTTCATAACCTCATCAACTGTTTCGGAGCTTAGACGACTACCATTTATTTTAATCCATAAAAGTAGCTCACCTTTGCAAGATAGGCCTTCATGTAGAAGTTTCCGAAGAGTATGATGAAAGAGATCATGTAGATGATGAGAACATAGTGCATCCAGAGTGGGAACTCGCAGCCTGTCCGAATACCGTTGATGCCGAGTACCAGAGCGCAAGTGAACTGGATCTAAAACAATAATACAAGACACTTAAATTGCAATGATGACACATTAATCTACCTAAACTCAAAATTGCCCTATGTAGGCATTCTAGCTGGTACATCTGTAGGTATGTCATCTTCAGTACAAGATAACTGAACTCCGTGTTTTGTTAAAGTATTAAAACTGTCACTTTATTTGTTAACGGTTGGTTGACTTTTATGCATTTAAGGATAATACATACTACAAAACATTTTATCCTTTCAGGTGTTGATTTGCATGGAATATGAGATATAAATCGGGGAAACCAGTGAAAGTTAAAAATAATATCCAAAAGTAGAAATGATATCGTAATACAACGCAAATAAGTCAGATTCAGATATGTCAGGCACATTTTAAATTATAAAGGCTTTTAGTCGCGTCTCCGGACCAGAATATACTTTGTCGTAGATTTTCTGGGTTCAAAGATCTGGGTAAAAATATACGTGTAGCAAAGGTCGTTTCAGATCACAATTTTACCGAAATGCAAATCAATGGGGTTGTTGAGTTACCATATTTTTGTCTGGTGAATCTTGATATTCTGGTTAGGTTTCTATTACACAAGCGTTAAAGTTTTTTTACTTTTGATTCAGGTAAGTGTGTGTCATTTTCCTGGATTTATGTTTTTGTGTAAAAATGTAAAATCAAGTGTAGATACAGAATCCGGCATAGAAAACAAACTTAAATACTATTGATTTTAAGAACTCACCAACTGCATGATTGTCAAGTATTTCTTCCACCATAGGTACTTGCTGACTGACGGCCCGAAGACAGACAGACCATAATAAGTGTACATAAGTACGTGGATGCCACTGTTCACCATAGCAGGCAGGAACGCTGAAAAGATAATACAAATATCTACAAATACAATTCATACAGTAATCTGTAGCCTACTACAACCAAAAACGAAGAATAATCGAAAATTCGGGAGTTAAATCATGGTTTTTGCTTTGCGTTAACATTTTTAATTGCTTTAATAATTTCTAAGTGAGTTGGTTACCATTATGAGAATTATAATGGGTACAGTGGGTATCATCGGATCCCACATATTTCGTTTTATTAGCAGGCGTCCTATTAAAATAGACAAAGTGAATTAAAAGCGAAAACACGTACCATTAACTCTAAGGCAGAAAATTAAATATCGAAAACAAGCATTAATTTTTTGAGTGGATTTTGTTTTGTGCAAAACATTCCAGAAACATATTAACGTAAACATCAAAAGAATAAATTAGGCGTAAATTTATGTTGATGCAAGCCTTAGTTAAAACCTCTTCTTAATTTATTTAGGATTAGGCTTTCACCTAAAGTAAAAGGTTTGAAAAAGGCTTTAGATAACCCTAACCATTTAAGCGTCCATTGAAAATAATTTTTCGAGATATTGTGAATAAGATATAGTCATTTTAAGTGAAACTAGCATGGGAAGTCGGCAATGAGAAAAAGTGGGTACATATTGCGATAAATTACATTTTAAAACTCCTTTTGATTGACTTAACTGATATTTAGGTCATTCTTGCTATTTTAATAAAGAGTATTTTACTGTAAGTTATGTGTTTTATAAAATCAGTGTTTCAGGTTAAGTTAAAAACGTTTTATTCCTATATATTACATTAGTGCCACAATTTGTCTATTTATGCCAAATGAAGGTACAATGGTTTGAAACTGTACTTAATTACTGAGAAGAATCGATGTTTGCAACATAACATTGAAAAATAAATTTTTCACTAAACAAATTTGTGCTTTTCTAAAGACGCTTTTGGCTATGACTGAAACCATGCGAGTTTGGCGCATCGAGTAAACTAGGAAATACAACTTGCGATCGAACCAGTGCTTTTAATTATAAAGTAATGAAAACAGTCCATTTTTTATCGTCTCCGGCAACTACCGAGAAACTCATTTTTTTAACAATTATAGAGTTCTTAACGCTAATTTAGCAACTATACAGTAATAATGAAATCAAAAACAACAAAAATATATTATAAATGAACCTTTAGTGTCTAATTTTCACGTGTTAGAAATATGTAGGAAAGTATCTAAAAATACAAAAACATTGTCTTTGAGGATAATATAAATTAATATTAAATGCAATCAATCGATTAATATCAATTATATTAAATAATTTAGCTTGTACGTACATTAAAAAAACTCCTTCACTTTATACGCCATTATTTCCAGATCATAAATTAGTTTATAAGAAAACAGATTTAATTTATATCATTGAAAGCAAATGTTTGAGGCCTGCGATTATAAGAAGTCATATTTGGCTAAGCGTTTTAATTTTTCCAAGGGTTTCTAAAACATTATTAGTGATATTTTAGTCATAATTCCGTGGAAATTGCTCAATTTAATTAACGCCGTAACCTCAAAGCGGCTGTTGGTGTCCAATTACATTTATGCTTAGTATTAATACACGGTTAATTATTATTTTACTGGAAGACAATGGAAATTATTTTGGACAATATGAACCTTATTGGATAAATCCAAAAATAGATTGTTTACACAGTGGCGTATCTGTTTGGTTAGGTACGAGTAATACGTTCTATAAATGTAACACAACTCCAGCTTATGTTACTATGGCGAATCGGGTATAATTAGGGTTGCCGATCTTTAAAAGGGCCAACGATAAGGACCTCTACAACAAAATCTCACGAGAGAAACGGAATTAAATACACGGAGAGAAAATTTAAAAGCATTCCTATCTTTTGAAGCCGATAAACCAATTTTTTGATAAGATGGGTCTCGCGCAAAAGAGCAACCTCATCGTTACTATTTACTTACTTACTATTTGTACCAAATACCACTCACAGTGTAGAAATATTATAGTAGTAGTATTAAATAATTAATCAAATTGAATATTATATATTCATCGCATTTTTTTTAACTCTTCGAACGTTAAGAATAATTTATTATACTTTATAGTTTTCGAAATATAATTATTAAATTTGATCATATTGGTGTTACATAGGCTTGATGCATATATGCCAGTCAACCACAAATCAGATATGCACAAAATGTGTAAAATTAATTTCAACAAAAGTTTAAAGTGAAACTAGCACATATTTTATTTAATCAATATTTTCATCTAGAGGAAGTAAAAGGTACAAATGTTGAAATAAGAAAATGCTCAAAATTTATCAATTACAACTTAATGATTCCCATAGATTGGCTGATTAATTAATAGTGATTTATTAACATTGTAGTTTCCTTCTGCGGCTACTTTAATTCCTTAAATTACGATTACGATTTCAATTGTATATTAAAGCTATGACAAAAGATTTATGAATATACTATCGTTATCATTCAAAAGGAGATCTAAATGGATTCAAAATGATCCAACTTCAATAAACTGTAAGAATGCTTAAAAATAGACGTCGAATTAAAAAAAACTAATCTGGCATAACTAAAGTAAGATATTCAACCGTAGAGGAATTCATACTACGCTACGCAATTAGATATCACTTGAAAATTGTTGGACTGTTTACGATATTTGAATTGAAAATCTTTTATAAAATTTTGAACAAAATAATTTATATTGTTAAGGCTGTATCGGTCGGATTAGGTTCATTGTATTTGAAGACAGAAGTGAAAACTAAAAATTTGCAAGTCTATAGGATGGATTTTTATATTTTATAAAACGATCAAAAAATTCCGGGGACTGTCAGTGTAGTTTGTCGAAGAGACTTCAATAACATTGTGTTATGCGAGAATGTGAGGTGAGACCAGTCAGCTCTGACCACGGTTGGTGCAACCTAACCAAAACGTCGGGCAGTACGAAATTTTTAATTTTGGACAACATACTCTAATTATGTAGTAAGTAGGCAAAGCTCCTAACAAATCTCTTAAATAACAACAGTACCACAGCGCTGGGACCCGAGACAATAGAGAAAAGTTCGTTTTCTATACTGATCAGAGCGGGAATCGAACCCGAAACCTCACGGATGGCGCGCGGCCAAAGCTCGATCCGCTAGCCTCGGAATTTATGAACTCATAGAACAAAACTTGTTAAACTTTACTTGTAACTTGTACCTTTATGAACTAACATCAGAATATCGTGTACTTTCGAACTGATGTGCTTCAGGCCTGAGTACTTTGAAACTTACGTATTTCAATATTACATACCTACATCGAAATTTTGAACAGTCGATTACTATATCGGAACTTTTGTACTTTAATATATGTAGATTTGTGGCTTACATTTGTGCAAAGACTTTATAGTATTATTTTAAGAGAGGTAGGGCATTGCGATTTATCGCTCGAATTGAAGTAGCCCGACTGGTGATATACCTACATCTTACAGAAGGCCAAAGCATAACAATCACTTCTGTGTTGTGTTCCTAAGTGTGAGTAAGGTTTCCAGAGCTCCTGGGGGGTGCAACATTAGTAGCAGGGGTTAAGCTTTCAAGGTAAGAGGGACAAGTTCAGTAACAGATTTATTATGATGTACTTGTAGCCCTTAAGGTTCCATCCACCTCATTCTACTTAACATCAAATGGAATGAGGTCAATCTTGAAGTGCGATATAAAAGTCTTTGCGCTGACTGACTCATATAAAGAAAATGCTTAGTATCCGCTAATACGGTAGGATTAATTAAAAGTTACTAACTTGATCCACTTGGCACCCATTTGATCCCGATCCACCAGAAAGAAAACATAGTGGAGTGATGGTACACGTGTAGGAAGGTCAGCTGCTCATCCTTCTTCCGTAAAATGAAGAAAAATGTGTCACAAAACTCCAGAAGCTTAGAAAAATAGTACCACCATACTGCGTCAGCTATCTGTAAAAAATAGATTTGGCTTAGACAAATAATTACACTCAATACGACTGTGAAATTTTTGTATCGTTCCCTCTTGATTATGAAAAGGTTTTGGCGCAGTAATGATAAATAATTCTAAGCTTATGCTATCGCCGAAATTTTGGTGACTAATCCTGAATCTATAACGACATGGATGGTACATTTAAAATTAGGTATAAACAGTACCTAATTCGTCGTTCATAAAGATTTGAATGTATACTTTGTAAGTGGCTTAAAGAACTCAAGGTCACATCCATTTTTATTGGCAGCTCAGTAGCTTATCTGTACAAGAACGACAAAGAAACCAACTAACTTTCTGTTTGTAGTAAATAGATGTATTAATTGTTTTTGTTACTTTTAGATGATCAAAGTTTCCAATCAACTTAATCTCTTACACTATTGCGATTAATGATTAATAAAGTGCGATTTTGAGTGACTAAATATGCAAACCAAAACAAAAACAAATAAACTCAAAGCACAATATTGATAATGAAGTTATTTAGCTGTAAAATAGGTTTACGTAGACTGCATACAAACTAAGCCTCTAATTGTTAATAATTAAATGATACTCTACCTCTGTAATTTGGGCTCCTTTTGATTGGATTACATTAATATAATTATGGGAATAAGGGAAACACGTAAGTATCTTAAGAGATCATGATTAGTCTTAATATACGACAAATTACCCGCATAGAAAGTGAGACTGGTAGTTAGTTTTGAAACTATAAATTTATCATAATTCTGAGATAATTACCATATTATTGGACTTAATTATTTTACCATACGTTACGTAATTAGGAGATAAAGGCAAGACTACAAATATGTTTTCATTCGAAATCGTATTTTCACTAAAATACTTAGGAATACTGAGTGCTACTTTTAAAAATATTTTTTGTCAATGAATGATTTCATCAATCATCAAAAATAAATTGCGAAGTTAAGAAACTACCTTCACGTGATAAACCCCTTTCATTTCAGTCCCTTTTCACAATCGCAAGATAATATTCCGGTAAAGAAAGTCTAAGTTTATTTCTCAAATCATTTATGGTAAGAAAGAGACAAAACATCGTTTCCGCATTCATGGGGGATATAAAACAATAACCCCTATGCTTATCATGCAGGTACCGTATAATTTGCTGTGGTAGGTCTTGTGTTCCCATGGCATCACCATTAAGGCGATGAGGTCCACCGGGGGGTTTTAGTGGGTATGCCCACATAAGAGCAGGGAGTTCCACACAAGCCGTCACCTCCCGCAGGTGACGGTACAGTGCGTATTACCCCTCGGAAAAAAACGTACGTCTAATTGATTTATGTCCAAATCTTACCTGTAAGGTATCAGGATCATATTTCTGTCGACATGGTTCGCAAATATAGCTGTACCTCAGTCTGAACGAAGCAGTGAGCAACCTCACTGCTATGTATGCGTTTAGAGCAGCCATGGCCAGATTGTAAGGTACTAGAAGCCAGTTCAGCTTGAATGGCTGCCTGTTCTTCATGATCTTTGGCCCTATCCAGACTATGAAGAGGTAGAGAAGTGTGTATATTACTGTCGGAACGGGGGAGTCGACCAGTGGCCATCCTTTAGTTCTTGTATCTGAAACAAAAAATATACTATAAAATGTGAAAAAATACATTAATCCCTGGTTCAGATTCTGTTTCTAAGATTCCAGTTAGGCCAGTCCTAACCATTGGCAGTAACCAAAAACGAAATGTAACAAAAAAAAGGTTTCTTCGTTCAGGAATCAAAGAAGTGCTTTTTGATATGCATATAACTTTTTTGGTAGTAGTCAGATAAACATATCCAAACGCTCTACATTTAAAATTATATTAAATAATAATCCTTGAGAAAAAAAAATCTGACGACGTGATTAAAATAATCCTACAGTATGCAGCCTTAGTACTGATTTAAAGACAGATTTTTTTTTCTAACTGACTGCAGATGATAGCCGTAGATAGCCATTTCATATTCAATATTCAACGAGCTTGCTGGAGGGTGCCCCATACTTGGGCTCGGACCTCGGATCGGGTCGTTGTTGGGAGAGGGAAATTGAACATATGTTTGAGGAGAAATTCGCCCCGACACGTGCCGGTTGAAAAGGAACCTACCAATGGGGATCGCGGTGTACGGAATAGCAATCGGTTTGATGTGTGCGTTGTCGCTAGCTGTTTTGCTTCGGCCATGTTGATCAAAGCTGACGGTAGAACTATACGGTTTACATGTAAAGATTAACTTATGTATGTACATGTCATATTTTTGACCTCAGTGACGCCATGGCTAAGGTACCTACTCCGAAGCACGAATGGTCCTGCATTCTATTCCTGATCAGGAGGTCAGGATGTGGGTATACTAGATTGAACTTAAATCCGACATCTGGTAATTATAGTACAAAGGAAAATCTTAGTTTGTGACCAGTTCTCCTTTTCTAATGCATTTTTTTTATTTAATACTCGTATCGTGTAAACAAACATATCACTTGACGTCACTTGACATGACGCTTTTCGGACCCTTTTGGAAACTATGATGCTATTGTTATTCAAATGAAATCAACAACTCTAAACAAAGACACATTAGAAACCTTAGGACCAAAATTAGCTGCGGAGAGAGCTGTGCCCATATTGACCGAATAAGAAGCCATCGTAAAAAGAAAGGTCACGAGACAAAGAAAAATGTATCAGCAAGATTTAGTGACAAATAACACGTTATACCGATAGCCGTAGAACATAAAACTTTGTCTATGAAGCAATTTCTCGCAACAGGACAATTTTTTGGGCGTGACTCTGTGAAATTTGCTGGAATAGAAGCCATTTGGTTGAAATTGATGGAAAAGGTAGTATTTGTTAAATTGACAGGGGTGGGTGCACTTTTACTATGGAGGTATCTACCTCGCTTCATATTACCTACTTCAGCTTACCTTGCTTTGCTTCATGTTACCTAGCAAGCTTTAACGCATTTAGTTACTATCAGACTATTTACATGATTTGTAATTTATTAAACATTTATTTAACATTTATAATTTTAGTTTAATATGATATAATTAGGAGTCTGAATCACAACAGTATTTTTGTTGTATATTTTGGATTCCCTTGGTACGAGTTTCTCAATCAACATTTTAATTGTATATGCTATTAGTGGAAACGAATTATGCTAGTGAGTTGGTTCTTAACATATATGTATATTTTTATGTATTAACTCATGCTGTTTGTTTCCTTAATAAAGAAAATAAAATAAAATAAAAAATAAAATTGCTTCTTTGTATTAGATTTTCAACCAAAATTCACAATTTTAATAGTTCGTTCGTTCGTTCGTTGTATTTGATATGCTCAAAGACCCTTGCTTATTTTAATTATAACGTAAAAGAGTAATATATATAACTGCGGCACTGTATTTTTTTGCAATCATCTTCTAAAAGTTAAAAAGCAGCGAAAGTATCTTAGTTGAGGAGCTATTCATCATCCTTATTCAGACTTGACGAATCTTCACTAAACATTACACAAGGTTTTTGTTCAATCATCAATAAGTTCGCAGGATTGTATTACTTATATCATTAACAGCATCTGCTCTAGAACTTTTTCCACATCGACAAAAAAATCAGACTCTCGATACAAAATAATGAAGTTAATGGGCCGAACATTATTTTGCTGAATGTGGAAAAGTTGCTGAACCAAAGTTCTTGTTAATAATGATAATCTGTCTGTATGTTGTACTTTTACATGATTTAAATGATATTTGCTTCATAGATATAACTGAGTCCGAGAAAGGACGAAGGTAACTTTTAATGCGAAATAATGACAATCGAATCGTTGAAATAGGGAATGAATTGTAATATCATTTTAAATTGAATCTAAAAGCTTGAACTTATTTTTAAGATATTTATTGGCTTTGGTTAAGCACGAGTAAGTTTCATTATAATATTGTTCTTGTGTCCATTTCAGCACATTTCTAAAGTGAACGTCGTTAACATACAAAATTCTAGAATTTCGTCAAATGTGTTTGTGATTTAGATTATTTTTATATAAAAGAGATTAATTTTCACGCAAGAATAAATTCAGGAAATCATTTCTCCAAATGTTCTACTCAAGAGTCGAACAAACTTCTAGGTCTTATACTTAGCAATTTTTCGAGTGGGAGTAACTAGATTTTCAACATTTTGATTCAGTGGGTAAAAGCGTTGTCAAGGATAATTGGATGAAAGAATTCTTTGAATAAGTTTATATTTGGAGACGACTCTGTCATTTTTTTCTTACGTTTGAACTCACGTAAAGACATGTCATCCCCACTCCGAAGATTCGACAGTTTTTTAGATAAAAAAATGTATTGCATATGTATTAAAACTGTATTTGAAAGAAAAAAGTGAATGCATTTATTTACTAAATAAAGTATTGTGGAAATGTGTTCAACAAGATACATATAAGGGAGGTAGGGCAAAGCATTTATTGCTCGAACTGGTGAAATACCTCCACCTTACAGAAGACCGCAGCCAAATAACAATCACTTCTGTGTTGTTGTGTTCCTGCGTGTGAGTAAGGTTTCCAGAGCTCCTGGGGGGTGCTACATTAGTAGCAGGGGCAAGCCTTCAAGGTAAGGGTGACAAGTTCAGTAACAGATTTATTATGCTGTACTTGCCCCCCTTAAGCTAGCGATGAAAGAGACTTAGTCTTTTAAGGCGTATTAAAATAACTAGCCTCCATCTTACAGGACTCGACTCTAAGATGAAGACAAAAGGTTCGAATTTTTATTAATAAGACTTAGTCATTGTATTAAAAGACTAAGCAAGTAAAACGACAACAGTTGTTTTTAAAAGGGCTCACACCTGAGTATTATACATGAACATCACTCATACCCTACGTTGAATGTGTCTTTAATTTAAAAAAAATACGTAAAAGTTGTTTCCCAATTTTATTTTACTTATGTTACAGACTACGACTAAAATTAGTCTTCAGTTTGCAGTCTTATGACTAAAGACTAAAAGTTTACAAGACTAATATAGTCGCAAGGCTTTAAAACCTAGTCTAGTCTTTTTCAAAGGCCTTAAAGCACTAAGCCTCTTTCATCACTACCTTAAGCTAGGACCTCATTACCACTCATCAGGCGGGGTGAGGTCAATCTTGAAGTGATAAAAAATGAAGTGTAATATATATGTACATTAGTGAAGGTAAATAGTAGGTACTTGATATATATTTATTCACTTTAGTTCGTTTGTCTATCACCATCGGAAAATCCTCTCGGTAACGAGATGAAGGTATCGAAATAGCCTCGAATGCATTTATTATTGATGCGTATCCACCGTTACGAGAATTGCCAATATCGGCCCAAAATAATCTCATCTCACTTTGATATTCCGGTGACGGGAGATGGTAGACATACGGTTTTAATGGGTAACGAGTTTTTCGCACTACGAGATCTGTGAATGTATTGTATTCTATGTTTAAAATACGGGTCAAAACGCGACAATAAGTATATTTATTAGTTGATGCGAGCGGAGGTAGCGTCATTTGCATTATATAGACGTTTCATAAATATTACTGGTGTAATTTACATGAATAAAAGAATATTGAATTCGAACTACTTGCAGCCCGATGTTTCGGTTGTTGCACCAACCGTGGTCACAGGCTGACTGATCCGTTAACTTATTTTGAATGGAACGCGAAAGTCTAAAATTCCACATTGTACGATTGACGACCTCCGTAGCCGAGAGGCGAGGGTGCCGGACTTTGACGTCGCGCCATCTCTGAGGTTCCGGGTTCGATCCCCGATCGGGTCAATATGGGAAACGAACTTTTCTGTATTGTCTCGGGTCTGGGTTTTGTGGTACCGTCGTTGTTTCTGATTTCTGTAACACAAATGCTTTAGCTACTTACCACAGAATCAGAGCAATGTATGTGACGTTGTACAATATTTAAAAAAAATGTTTTTTTTTCGACGTAAATGTTCATTATAGGTAGTTCTTACCCTTAGATTGGGATCAAAAATGAAAATGGTGTGTGTTATCTTACTATATTTTTCATTTTTTGTCATACCTACTTGTAAGATATTAAAGGATATAATAAAATAACACTTACCTGAAAGTGATAATGTCCATAAGTAATAATCGTAAGTATCTTTAAGTACACTTTGTGTTGAATTTACTAAAATATTCGCCATATTTACTAACTACCCGTTTTATCTGGAACAAAGAAATTATTTTTAAAACATTAACATCATCTACAAATTAAATCTATAATACTTATGACAATTCCGGGTTCGATTTCTAGTCAGGTCAATTTGGGAAATGAAAGTAAATCGGCTTGGGTCTGGGTTAGTGCCTGACATCGGGTAAACACATAGTTCAAGGAAACCTTTGGCCTGAGGCTAAACGATTGGTGTGATCTCTTGAAACACCTTTCTTCTCCAGGAGAAAAAAGCAGGTTTTAAAAAATATATTCATTGCTAGATTGTTAATGGTCTGCATATTATGTTATGTTTTTAAATATTAATCTGATCATCGTTTGTCAAGTTGGTAACAAAAAACCAATAATAAATGTAGAACGCAAACACCCAGACATGAAAAGTCCGGGTTTCATATATTTTAGGCAGTTTTAAGACTTAACATTCGTTTCCTGAATAAATAAATTTAGACATTCATAATTTATTTAGGTACAATAGAAGTTTGGAGTACCACTCTAGCCAATTGGTTTTTCCTATTTGATGATAAAAAACCCGTTCGATAAATTTAAAACTTAATTTGCTTGACACATGAATTAAACTCATTACTTAAATCCACCCACCAGTACTTAAATCATAAACAAATAATAGAAATACGACATCTTGTGAACGTATTCTTATTTTGAGTGCGCTATAATTCAGCTCATCTTCAAAAATAAAAATAAATCAAAAATGCATCGTCAATATGAATACAAACCAAAATTGAAACCATAGCCAGTCCGGAACCTAATTCTTCTGAGAAGAATTCTTTATCTTAAATCTTAAGGTGACTTAACTACAATTAGTTAAAATGTTTTAGCGATCCTAAAGCTAACCAACAGAATGAAGCTGTAGTGAAAGTGAGCGAACGAGACGCAGATACATAATGCTAAAGAAAGAAAAAGAAAGCTGCGGGCCTCTGAATCACGTTCCGTTGAGACTATTTGCTTGCGCAGCTTTTGTAGTTTGAAATACAATTGCATATTTCCTTTTGAACCTGGCTGTGGTTATTACAATAATCAAATTAATGGTTTGTATTATAAATCTCTTAACATTATCTGTCGCGTATTTCAACTGGAAATGTTATTCATACACGATGTTGATGCCATATATTAACTTTGGATAAAAGTAAATATTTTTTTAAATAGCTACGATTACTGAAAATCTTGTAGGGGCCTTTCGAGATAATAATTAATGGTGTTTTCTTACATTTATTTATTAAACAAAGTAAGTGTATAAAAATAATTAAATATATGTGATCAAATAAATTCACTAACATGAATAGTGTAAAAAAGTATAGTATTTTGTATAAAAATCGTAGTAGGTAAGTATCTAATCCCTTGACCCATATCATCAAGAACTGGGTACTAGATGGAATAATAAAAGAGCCAGGTTATGAATATCTATACATATATATATATAATGTTTTATTACATCTATTTCTTCATTAAAAACGATCTGCTATTATATTGAACGTTTACAAAACGACCAATTTATATAAGATTGATTTGAATAAAACAATACATGGTCTTTGATTTGTAACAACATACAGCCAGCGTCCTAAGTTTGTATACACCTCAGTACCATGTCTGATTAAAACTCGTATGAAAATAATACGTCAGTTAGACAGTTAAGTTAATGTGACAAGGTACTGAGTTGTATACGAACTGATGACGATTTCATTTTGTTGTAATCCATACTCACATTTTTATTGTTACCGCACGCATAAACGAACTATCTGCATGACCCAACGGTTGACTGGTAGAGTATGCTTCTAGCATTAAGTCCACCTTTTGTACTTTTTATTTTGTGCAATAAAGTTTTTAAATTAAATAAATAAATAAATGACGACTGTACGTGAAGTAACATAAAAATACATTCAACTTAAAAAAAATTCTCCCAAACGCTTGACATTTGTACACTACACAATAAAATCGCAGTATACTCGCAGTTTAATCAAAAACATCTGGTAGGAAGACAGCCTTTTAGAGTGTACTGAAGGTCCACTCAGGGACCACTTGAGTATTTTCATTAAGGGTACCAAAACTCTACAAAGCTTCACAGCTTATTTTTACCAATGTCAAGTGTGAATTGATAAAGTAAGTCACCTATTTCTGGAAAACAACAATTGCTGAAGTTGTTTGATTTGAAAATTGAAAAAACGCACTATTCTTAATAGACGACCTCCGTACCCGAGAGGCGTGTGGGCCGTTGGGCGTCGCTCCATCTCTTAAGTCCCGGGTTCGATTCCCGGTTCAATAGAAAAAACGAACTTTTCTATATTTTCTCGGGTTCGGATGTTTTAATGTCGTCTTTGTTTTCTAATATCTACAACGTTCATAAGATTAAGATATCTATAACAAAAAATCCCAAAACTTTGGATTTAAAGAATGAACAGCATTAGATAAGACATAAGTAAAAATTAAGGACCAATAGTTTTGTTTTTTTTAAATAAGCAAGTACCTAATAAAAAAATTTAGGTCATGTGTAAACAAACGTAAGGGCTGAACTCTCAAACTATTTTACCTACAAACTTGTTTGGCGTTGAAATAAACGATTCGTAGATTCAATTTAGGTACCAGCTTGCTAAATGCTGCACCTTGTCCCATAAAATGTCTGTTACTTAGTAAGTAAACAGTAAACTTAAGAAGACTGAGGTGTGCCGAAACGAATAATCCTATGTAAGTATAAGTCGTTCCTTAAACTGTGACATCCTCCTTAGATGTGTGTCCTTAGATTTTGCAAAGATTGGTACGCCATAAGGCAAAAGCTCCCAAGGGATTTAAAGGGTCCGAGGCTTGTCCGCCCAAAATAAAGACAGCAAAAAAAAACATAAAGAAAACTGAAATCGTTTTATGCAACAGCTAAATAAGTTCCCAAAAATATTGTTTGTTTGAATCTTAAAATTGGAATTGATTTTTCAGCGAGAAAAGCTAGCACCTATGGCATTAAATGAAACAGACGGGCAAAATACCATTAATTTTAATTAGTAGATTTTAAATTAAATTATTAACCATAATTTGTTTTTGTAAAAGTACTCAATTACCTGCCGGAGATAAGAACATTGATTTTCCAATTTTATTTATAATTCAAGCTTCGAGGATGTAATTTTCAATACAATTTTCCATATGATTTCATAAAATTACTGCAATTTTCCGCTTCACTTGATGATTGATTTGAGGCTCAGCTATAGTTATATTATTTAGTCATCATACGTATTTGATGCTCTTTGAAAGTAACAATTATTACTGAATTTTTAACTGCTTACCGTTACTGATTGAAGACAATCAGCTTAGAATGAATCTGTGTAACTTGACTTATAGTCAACCATCAAATCAATGGCAGCAGATTAATTCGAACTATATTTTTTTTTTTTTTTTTTTTTTTTCTATCCTGCTACTTAGCAATCTGTTTCTACAGAAACAATAATCTAATTTGATGTCAGATTTACATCAGAGAAAGTGAATTAGCTGAGATGTGTCCCCAGTGGTACCATTCTCATTACTTTTCGGCAAATCTTGTTGCTAGATCTGGTATACTGTTTCTTTTTAGACGACAGTATCTTAGACTGCCCTCCCCTTTCAGTTCTATGGCAAGCTGATTGATATGTTGGTCAAGTCTTGTTTGGTAATTCTTGCTGTAATTCTCTATTTCCTCTTTCACCGTTCTCAGATTCAAGTCTAAGTTTATATATTTGTTGCTTATGTATGGTGGAATATTGAACATGGCTCTCATTGTTTTACTTTGAAACCTCTCTAGAATTTCGATATTACTGTGACTGGCAGTGCCCCATAGCTGAATGCCGTATGTCCATACAGGCTTTAGTATACTTTTATAGATTGTCATTTTACTGGCGTCAGACAGCTGTGAGTTGCGTCCAATGAGCCAATACATGCCTCTAAGTTTGCAATCCAGTTGTTTTCTTTTTGTCCATATATGTTTGCGCCACGTGAGCCGTCGGTCGAGGTGCATACCTAGATATTTAGCATCATCTGCTTGTGGGATTTCTACGTTGCAAAGTTTTACGGGTGGGCATGTTTTTCTTCTGAGAGTGAAGGTTACTTGAACCGATTTGTCCGTGTTGGCCTTAATTCGCCACTGTTCAAGCCATTTTTCAATAAGGTTCAGGTGTTGTTGGAGGTTATTGGATGCAGAGTCTTGATTTTCATGTGTTGAGAGGATCGCGGTGTCATCTGCATATGTCGCTGTAGTTGTGGAAGCGTGAGCGGGTAGATCTGCTGTGTATATCAAATAAAGAACCGGCCCCAGTATGCTACCCTGGGGTACTCCGGACCTAATTAAGTGCATGTCAGATGTATCGGAATTTATCTTCACTTCATAGCATCTATTTTCAAGATATGATTTTAACAGAGGGAAGAATGAATGAGACAACATTTTTTTGATTTTGTATAGCAGTCCACTGTGCCAAACTTTGTCAAAAGCCTGGGATATGTCTAGGAAAGCAGCGCAACAATATAATTTGTTTTCCAGCGCTCTGCCGATCACGTCAACCAAACGGTGCACTTGCTCGATAGTACCGTGTCCCTCTCTAAAGCCAAACTGGTGAGTTGGTATTATTTCTGTTAAATGTTCTCGCATTCTGTTTAATATAATCTTTTCGAGCAATTTTCCAACTACCGGAAGAAGACTTATAGGTCTGTATGATGTAACATCATGTGCTGGTTTACCTGGTTTCTGTATCATAACAACTTGGGCTATTTTCCACTGGCTTGGGTAGAAGGATAATCGTAGGCATGCATTAAAAATAGTGAGAATGAGTAGTAGACCTTTTTTTGGAAGTTGTTTCAGAAGAGTAGCGTCCACGAGATCATAGCCGGGGCATTTACCTTCTTTAAGTTTTCGTATTTCCCGGCTTAGTTCATTGAGCGTGACATGTTTTAATGGTAGGCACTGATTTGGTGAACTTAAGTATTCGTCTATTTCATTATCTACGCTATGATCGTTGCTAGGAGGTGGTTCAAAAACTTTTTGTAAATGATACGCGAACGTGGTAGCTTTCTCACTGTCAGAGCGGGCCCAGGTCCCCATTTGTGTTTTTATTGGTGTAGCCTGTTGTTTAGGACGCTTCATGTTTTTTGTAGCTTTGTACAGAGAGTAGTTTGTGTCGCTAGTAGGTGTTAGTTTTGCAAGGTGATCTTGCAGGACCTCATTAGTCCACTCTTTTGTTGGCACTTTTAGTTGCTTTGATGCTTTATTGAAAGCAGTTTTATCACGTGCATAGTGATTGTTTTGCCATTCTCTGCGGAGTCGGCGTCTTTCGGTTACACTGTCCCTAATAAACGCAGGGTATACATGCTCTTTAGCTCTACCAGCTTTACCTTGGGGCGTGGATCTGTTGGCCGCGATGTGAATCAATTTGTTCAGATTTTCAATTGCTTGTTCAACTTCTTCAACCGCTTTCAGAGAGACCGTAAGTTGTGTTTCTTCTGTAATAATATCTCTATATTCTTCCCAATTCGTTTTTTTATTGTATAATCTGGGTGGCGCTTCATTTAATATTATTTTATCATTGAGATTAAGAATTACAGCCGAGTGGTCTGATGTAAGGTCTAAGTCGGATTCCACACTGGTGTTATTGATTATAATATTTTTTGTTATGAAGAAGTCAAGCAAATCAGGAGTCTTTCGTGGATCAGTCGGCCAATAGGTGGGTTTACCTGTGGACAGGCATTCAAGGTTAAGTTCTTTCACAGCCTGGTAGAGTTGTCTGCCTCTGGTTGTTACTAGCCTGGAGCCCCAGAACAAATGTTTAGCGTTCCAATCTCCTCCAATTATATAACGATGTCCGAGTTGAGAAAAAAAATGTCTATAATCTTCTCGTAATATTTGATGTTTAGGCGGGCAATAGGCTGCAGCTATTGTAATGTCTGAACTTTTGCCACTAACTTTAATGAGTGTGGCTTGTATCTTGTCTGTCGCAAATGGTTGAAGCGAGTGATGTTTTATGTTGCATTTTATGAGTACTGCCGTTCCTCCGTGCGCATTTCCTGACGGGTGATTGGTATTGTAAATAGTATAGCCCTTGACAGAAAGAAAGTTTTTACTAGTAAACCTGGTTTCGGATATTAAAGCTATGTCGATTTTGTTCATGTTCAAGAACATTTCTAGCTCTAGCCTCCGTGCGGCTAGTCCATTAGCGTTCCATGTGATTATTTTGAGATTAAAATTAGATTCTTTTAAGGCTGCCCACTAGCTGGATAAACCTATCCATCATGTTGTCTACCATGTTAATCATCATGGTTTGCATTCTGTTGAACATCTTATCTAGAATATCTTCCAGCTGTTGCATTTGAACAGGTTCGTTTGAATTTGTTGTGTTGTTTGTTTTGTTTTTTGTTACCTCAGCATAAGTTGGTGTATTTTTGTTTAAAGTATTATTGTTAGTCTGTGGAAAATCTACTACTGGCTTTCTAGTTTGTCGGTTTGTTAAATTTGTGCGCGTGGCTTTTGGTTGTATTTTTAGAATATGTTCTTTGTATTGTTTGTATTTAACACATCCTCTGTAACTGGCGGGGTGTTTTTGCTGGCAGTTCGCACATGTAGCTACTGAATCTTTAGTTTTTTCACAGGTGCTAGTCGGGTGGTCTTCTCCGCACTTAACGCATCTGAATGGTCTGTGGCACTGATTTTTAGAATGACCAAACCTTTGGCACCTTTTGCACTGAATGATTTCTTTTTTCTTATAAGGTGGTTCAAATGTTACCTTCATGTGGTTTAAGTATTTCAAATTAAAAATATCCCTATTGTTCAACTTGGGTTCTAGGTCTACATAGAACAATGGTAGAGGTTCCTTTGAAGTTCGATGGCGTACATTAACAATTTGTCTTACTTCGTGCCCGTTATGCTTGAGTGTCTCATTTATTTCAGTAGTATCTTCTGAGCTGTGGAGACCTCTCAATACAACTCTGTATGGTCTTTCGCTTTTCAGCATGTATGTGTAGTGACTAATATTGTCTGAGATAAATTTTTCTCTTATAGACTTATATATTTCTATATTTGCTGGCATTATTTTCACTATGTGTCCTGACTTAAGTGTAGTCATAGTGTAGTCGTCCGTTGTTGTAATTTCTTTTAATTTATTTCTGAGGGCGTTGATATCCAGGACTCCAGTTACGAAGATTGGCTCTGGTTTTGGTGGCTTTTCTGTTTCTTTATTGTCTGTTGTTTCATCGTCTAGTATATCAAATTGATTATGTATAGGGATTGCATAAGTAGATGTATTAGACTTTTTCTTTATATTTTCAGTCTGTGGAGACTTGGTTTCCACTCTCTTTCTTTTGGCTTGGGGAATTCTGTCCTGCTGCCAGGTATTCTTGTTTGGGTCGTTCGCGCTGAATGAAATTTCAGGGAGGTTGATATCTTGCGGTAAGGTACCGAGTGAGTTGCTGCGTGCTTTTGTAAACATGCTATTGTGTAAGGTTTGCTGAATCATAGTAGGGTTAGTTTTAGTTTTTAGGTTCTCGTTGATTTGGTTCCCACGAGTGTTGGACGAATTAAAAGGTCACTTAGGGGTGACGCCATTCCCTAAGAAGGCAGAATACAACTACGTTTGCCATGTCCGTAGAGTCGATCGCTAGTGACTGAACTCCCATCAGCCATGCAGTCCCTTGGCGCGAGGTCTCACCGTGAACTTGGGGTAATTTTTTTTATAGAAGTTTTCTTCTTCGTGGCCCAGTCAGTCAAGTCAAGACCACCGATCCTGTCCTATTGTACAGGGTTGCGGCTTGTGGGGGTCATTTCCTACTCCCACTAATATACCAAGCTTTCGCTGGTTTGGTCGAGATAGTTAACCGCCGCTCGAGACCCGGCGTTGTTATTCATTTAGCACCACCCAGGGGACACGTGTAGGGTTGTGGTTAGGTATTTCCTACGGACGCGAATAACATTATCCCCCTGATTGACTGAATTCGAACTATATTGGCTTTTCATTTCATTTCACACCTAGTGTTAAAATTCATTTCTTTGCTAACTGTACGCGTAAAAAGGTGGTTGCTTTACGTAACGAATTAACTGCAACTGTGAAAACGAACGTTTTTTACATAGAGTGGGGACTGATCAAAGAACATAATCAACCGTAAAATACACTTTAAAGTAAAAACATCACCACAGTAAATAATTACTTGAAATAACTATAAAGGCATAGGTATGCATTTTTTAAAGAAACAAAAAAAATCATCTTTTCTTGTAGTATGGGATACGAACCCACAACCTTTACGTTTAGCGCGTGCTGCTCTTCCAACTAAGTTAACCGCAAGTTATCGTAGGCGATAATATTTTCTGTTGTATTAAGTTAGGTTCGAATCACACCTCAAGGTGAGATGAAGTATTTCTGTTTCTGCAAAAAATATTTAAAGTGCGCTAGTGCAGCGTGGAGTACTTTGAAAGTTGTAAAAATGTAAGGCATATCTCATAACACCCAGACCCTACATTTTCGATACGTGAGTATAACAAAAAACAATACCGGACTCACGCAGCAAACACTATTAACCGAGACCGTGTTTTAAGAACTACTAGAAAGTATAATATTGCGTATCCTTACCAAAAAGCACTAGAATCACGTTTTCCCACAAATCCACTAACACTCACTGTGGTCAATAGGCGCCCGCGCGCCTCCTTCGACTTCCACCAACGGACTGCGCGCGCGCATCGTTCTGGTCACAGATGATGCCTCCGGACCGCTACTACGCGAGCCCAAATTAGACTCAGGTTATATAACCACCTGATCTCCCTTGAGGTTTAAACCGAATTAATCAAACAACCTACTGTATTAATTGGCCATTTTTATATAAATAAGTAAACAATCTTTGAAATATTTATGCAGTGCTTTAGTTTTCTCAAAAGGATGAAAATTGTCCAAATATGTTGGTTTTAACTTGTAGGTACGTCACTGCTGGTAAAGGATATGGTATGGTATTTAGATTCCGATAGTAATGAATCTGTTTCTCAGAGACCAAAAAACATCCACTGCTGAACATGGTACACCGCATGAACCTCACTACTAGTAAATTAAAAATTCAAAATGAAGAATGATTAAATTAATAAAAAAATATAAAACAATTTAATTAAATACAGTGTTCAATTCATATCAATTTGATGTCTTATTTTTTTTCTTTTTGCATTCTGTCACCTTGATTTCATTATCATTACCTTTATTTTTACTGTCACTGCATTTATGTTTTACTTCTACCCGTATTTAAAATATATTTTTATGTTCCTCCTTTCCCTTTCTGCCATAACAACCAGATTTTGCGATCAAATATACGCAACTCCAGGGATCAAAATAATTGTATTGTACACTTAAAACATAATACTTTATCCCATTGCAGCGGTAACAGAAATTTCAAAACCATCTTCAATTTGTTAAGTATAGACTTGCCTACTTTCAGTTAAGGCCTGTGAGCAAAGTTTTTCGCGTACAGGTCCAGGATATACAACTGACTGACTGATTTCCCTCGAGATGTAAACCGAATCATTCTAAACTTTAATATTCATTGGCCATGGTTAGACAGCCATTGACCAAAATACCGTCCCCTCTTACGGTATTGTAATTGTTAAGAATTATCCATACTAATATTATAAATTCAAAAGTAACTCTGTCTGTGTTTTTGTGAACAGACAGGCTTTCACACTTAAACCAATGAACCGATTATGATAAAATTTGGTACATAGGATAGAACGGACATAAAATACTTTTTGTTTTAAATAAAGGGTATGGGAGTAATACCGCCCTTGAAAATATATAAATATGAAATTTGGCACAAATATTTTTCATAACTTGGATGAAAATATGGACTGCTTTTTGTTTCGAATATTATGTTATGAATTATAGGGATTTATTTTCCTTATTTACTTAGTTTATATATATGTATATATGAAAATTATGTTAATATAAGTAATGCTTCATATTTTATATATATTCTAGTTATTCAAGTATGTTTATGTATATTTAATAGTACCCGTAATGACTTTTGTAACGCTTGGTAGTTACTATTCTTGTTTATTATGTTTTTATTTTTTAGATTACTTATGCACTTTGTCACTATTACCGCACCCATAAACTAACTCACCGCATGACTCAAAGGTTGACTGGTAGAGAATGCCACTAGCATTAATTCCACCTGTTGTACTTTTGTTGGGCAATAAAGTTTTTTAAATTAATTAAATAGGGGTAAAACCAACCAAGAAAATATAAAGTCCACGCGAACGCAGTCACGGGCACAGCTAGTTTTATATAGTTTAACAATCCGGCAGTATTCAAGTAGTGTACAAAAATCATCACCTGCAACGATAGCTGATGATTAGCTCAGTTCGAAAAGCAAATGCTTGATGCAAAGTTCGTGTATGAAAAAACCTGTAATGCAAAAGTACGAGTGATTTCTCGGTTCTTTAAATATTAAAGGTCGCTAATGTAGGATGTTCGCGTAGTGCCGCTTCTCTTTAGGATATTCCGGAAAAGCTTTCCCGACAAATTTCCGCACATTACATTGTAAATTTAGGAAGAACTGCTTAAAATGTGTTTCAGTTTTATTTTATGCCAATCAATTCTCAAAGTTTACTATGCCGTTTAATGAATACGCTTGTATTAGATTACAGATTTTCTTTCATGAATAAAATAAAATACCGTCCCGTAAATTTTAGCATATTTTAATTTAAAAATTAGTAATTTAAAAGGAGGTAACTTTTATTCCTTAGTAACAAAGAGTTATGTAGTTAGTTTAACAGTTACAGTTTTATTCTAAAATACCACATAAGCGCGCTTCAGTCAAAAGTTATTATTTAAAAGAAATCTCCCGGGAAGAGTATAAATATTCATATTTATTGCAGTGCCCTTACAGAGTCTCAACTGATCTAATTTTAAGATAACATCTTGTGAACACTATAGATGCAATAAAATATTTATTATGGAATTAATTACTGAGAATCTGATTTATTATTATTTTCAGAATCAGCACCACATTTATTGTACATCACGCTTATTGACAATAAAGATTAATTTAACACAAATAGACTAAAAATTACGATCAGAAATACGATTATTCGTTTTAAGAAGAACTAAGGCTAAGGTTATATAACCACGTGATTTCCCTCTTATGATGTAAAATCTCCAATATTTATTGGTTCTGGTTCTTAATTTATTATCCCTACCGTTACTTGACATATGCGTATACTTATCTGCCATCTGTTTATGCCGGCGGACCGTGGATTATGCGTGACCAAATTGGACATAGGTTATATAACCATCTGATCTTCCTCTAGAAATGAAATATATCAAGTTATTTAGCAACGTCAAAGGTTATAATAATTAGCTTTGATTAAAATTTGTCAAATCGTTGTTTAAAGTATTGATTTCATATATGTCATAGTATTTTGATATTTGAGATTTGTGCAAGCATCTCTTTGCTTCGAAAGCGTGTCAAGCTGTACTCGTGAGAACGCAAATGTTAAAAACAAACCAATAAGTTAAAAAGGCATCTGTATGCCTCAGGTGGACTGTTACTACAGTACGAAAATATATTTTTAAATGAAAAAGATTAATCAATTTCATCATTTACTCAATTTTGCACTAACCGATTCCTCAATTCATTAAGGAATAAGATAGATAAAAATGAGACGACTAAAGTTTCTATACTGTGGATTGGCTAATAGCACATCGCACTCGTATTTTCAGCCAATCAACAGCTGACGCGCTGACTTCAATCGATTTTGACGTTTGTTAAGAGCGCGATAAAATAAAGTCGCGTTGCGTATGCTAGGCCTGAAGGTCAGGTAATTTGTCGGGTGGGATTGTGTTAAGTCGCCACAAGCGGATACGCCCTCTGTCACTACGTGGCAGAAAGTGACAAGCGTGGGCATTTCTCCAGGTAAAAAAAAGTCAGGTAAATTTGTAATCGAACATTTGTGAATTAACTTGAGTCTGGAGTTACCGCCACCAGTTAGTATCCCTCTTGGTGCACATACTACAAGGGAAAACTTAGTTTTGATACCAGTTAATTTACAAGGTTTATCCCGACAAGGGTCTGCACGACCCTACTTTACTTCGCTTCTACTCGCGAGAACGCAAATGTTTAAAACAATGCCTCAGGTGGACCGGCACTACAGTACTAAAATACATTATTAAATGAAAAAGATTAATCAATTTCATCATTTACTTAATTTTGCACTAACCGATTCATTAAGAAATAAGATCAAACAGAGCGCCGCAAAAATCAATCAACAAAACACTTGAACCAGAAAAAAATTAAAATACATTTTGCCTTCTACTTGGATCGTGTTATTTTGTGTTAAAAAACGTATCCGATTTTTTAATAAAGTATATCTCATATATTTATATGAAATTTTATCATTTATGTTCACAAACTTTCATCTGAATAAAATAAATAGTAACGTAAATTTTAGTAAAACAAAAATCTTCTAATGATTGCAATTATTACGATATGACAATGAGTTTATTATTTTAATTTGCAATTTATTATTTTACTTGCAATAAAATTTCTACATTATCATTTAATTTACTTATAAAGCAGTTATTTTTAAAACGTTTATTATTTAAACAGGTAAAAGTGGAGCTATAAGTTATTATGACAAAATGACACATTTGGAATGATTTCTCATACAAAATGTTCGTAAAGGCACAGTCTAGGCATAACCATTTAATGATAAAAGAAATAAAGACCTAAAAAGTGGTCAACAGAAACCCATTAAACGAAATAAATAAAAAAAACCGGATGAGTGGATACAGGTGAGATACAAGTCTGGACGCGCATCTTTGCCCGGCGTGCTTCGCGGCACTGCAGCTCCAGGGAAAACTTCGCTACGAGCATCTGAGAGGTGGAGGTATCTGCACCTCTACTATGTTCAAGAGGGTACCTCAGTGGAGCAAGTGCGGGCTCACCTACACTCTATAAGTGGGCAAAATCGAAGTCGAAGTGCACAGTCGAAGAAGTCTAGGGGCCGCTATTCATCATTTAAGCTAGGAGTCCCATCGAAGGTAGCTGATAATGTTATGTTGCCGAATAACTGGGCTGAAGACATCTGTGTAAAGCCGTGGCGTCAGAACTTTCGTGCCAAGGAAAAAAGTGCGTAAACTAAATCTTTGTTACCAAAATGTAAGAGGCTTGCGTTCAAAAACGAACAAATTTAGAAATAATGTAATCCAGTGTAATTTTGATGTTATTGCTTTGACCGAAACTTTTTTGACCAGTCCTGTATTAGATGGCGAAATATTTACCTCAGACTATGTAGTGTAGCGCAAAGATCGTGCCGGTAATGTTGGGTGGGGGGAGTCCTTATCGCTGAACGAAAATGTTACACACTACGAAAAGTAACTAATGTGGACGGTTTTACATCTGATATGGAACTGCTTTTCGCTTTTGTTGGTGGTAAATTTGTTGAAAAGTTTTTGTGTTGTGTGGTGTACTTGCCTCCAAATTGTAGTGATGATTTGTATATTAGAGTCTTGATATGTATTGAAAATGCTATCATTACATATTCCTCTCTGAAAATTTTAATTCTGGGAGATTTTAATTTAAACTCGTTCAGTGCTAATGTTAGGACTAATTTTGATTCGTTCTGTGATCATGGTGGGCTACAGCAACACAACATTGTACTTAATAAATGTCATGGTATGTTAGATCTCGTGTTGAGTGATTTTAGCCCCGAGCAGGTAATTGTGTCTGAAGGATCTGAACCCTTGGTACCTATTGACAAGTACCACCCCGTGCTTGAGGTCACCATCAGATTTAATTGTGGCAAGCCGGCCCCGGTGCCGTTTTCTGCGCCACCGACTCAGCCTTCGGGGTCTGTCCCTGACTGGAATTGGCGTAAAGCTGACTTCCAGGGCCTATATATGGCGCTGGGGGGCCTAGATTGGTCTGATATGTTTGCTACAGTAGACATTGACGAAGCAACGGCTTTATTTTATCATCGCCTCTATAATATTATTAGTCAGTATGTTCTAATCAAATCTAGTCACATACCAAATGATAAGTATATTTATCCTAAATGGTTCAATGCTGATATTATCAGTAATATACGGAAAAAGTTCTACTATTTGAAACGGTACAAAGCTGAGGGGAAAGTGTTCCACAAAGAATTGTTCAAATACTACAGGTGGCATGTTAAAAACTTGATGGATGAAGCGTATAGGCAGCACTTGCTTCTGACTGAACAAAATATTATTAAGGATCCAGCCAAATTCTGGGAATATGTTAAAGATAGGAAGAATGAAAGGCGGCGCATGAACTTTTATTCTGTTGGAGGTATCGAAGTTGTTGGCCAAGATGCAGCCGACGCTTTCGCAGACTATTTTAGTTCAGTGTTTCAAGACGAAGCACCTGCATTAGACCACACTGATGCGCTGCGTGCTGCGGATGGCCAGAATCATGCCACCTGCATTTCTATAAACTTGGTCGATAATGTCGATCTTAAGGTTGCAGTGGGGCGACTAAAACCAAAATCTTCGGGTGGCCCTGATGGGATTCCTGTCTTCCTAGCAAAAGACTGCATATCCGCTTTTGAAATCCCGCTCCTGTACCTCTATAATTTATCCCTGACAAATTGTAGATACCCACAAATTTGGAAAGTGTCCAGGGTCACTCCGGTGCCTAAGACTGACGATAGTAATGACGTGGTGTCATTTAAGCCTATTGCAACCCTATCTGTATTTGCAAAAATGTTTGAGTCAGTGTTATGTCAGCGGATCAATCAGCAAACTAAGAGTCTTTTGCATGATAGTCAACATGGTTTTCGAAATGCTCATTCTACCACTACAAATCTTGTCGCTCACATTGACTATGTATGTGCCGAATTAGATGCTGGTAAGCAAGTCGATGCCGCCTACTTTGATTTTAAAAAGGCTTTTGACCTTGTCGACAATGATATTCTGCTGCGTAAATTGGCAGTCATGGGATTTGCACCGAGATTGATTAATTTTTTTTTAAATTACCTCCAAGACAGGCGTCAGTTTGTTAGAATAGGCAACTTTGTTTCTAATGACTATTTTACAAGATCAGGTGTGAGTCAAGGTAGCACACTAGGTCCTTTGCTTTTCCTTATTTTCATAAACGACCTGCCGAATACTGTTGTGTCCTCTAAGTGTCTGCTATTTGCAGATGACCTCAAATTAAGTCTGGGTATAGACGACTTATTAGACTGTGAAGCTTTGCAAATAGACATTGATGCGGTTTTGGCCTGGATCACATTAAACTGTCTTCCATTTAATGTCAATAAATGCAAAATACTAACATTCACACGTAAACGCTCTCCAATACAAGTAGTATATAATTTATCTAACGCACCTCTAGAAAGGGTAAGTGAAATTCGAGACTTAGGTTTAATTTTAGACAGTAAACTTGACTTTCATAAACATTTGACTACTATATGCAAAAAGGCTAGCAAGATGCTTGGATTTGTCATACGCACGTCATCTCAGTTTGACGGACTGGGAGTCGCATTGGTACTCTACAATGCCTATGTTAGAAGTACACTTGAATACGGTGCTATTGTTTGGAGTCCTCATGAAGAGAAATATACTCTAATAATAGAACGAATTCAGCGGAAATTTGCGCGTTGGCTGTATAAGAGGAAATATGGTTATTACCCTTACCTATTTCCTTCACTATTTGTGTCTGGTATGGTAGGACTATGTATACTTAAACTTAGAAGGGCTATGCAAATCATAGTGCACTATTTGGCTATCTTGCGCAATAAGATAGATAGTCCAATAATTTTGAGCAGATTAGGGCTATGGGCTCCCAAGCGTCTGTGCTGGGATGAGCAAGGGACCGTGGCCCCGCGGCGGTGGCCGCGCTTACTCCTGCGACCCCAGACGCGCACCCGTTACGCCGCGCACGCACCCACCACCCGTGCTTTACGCCTGCTCGGGGATATGCTCGCTCATGACCACGAGTCTGACCTTTTTGCTGACAGTTTTGGGCAATTTTGTTACAAGGCCCTTGTATTTTTTACTTTTAATTTTGACATATTGTAATATTAATTAATCTTAAATCTTTATTAACCATTTGACATGAACATTTTCCTGTATAATTTGACCTCTTTCTATTTGACTTTTGTTTGATATATGTGACGTACGTTTTGTTTCTTTATTTTCCTATGTAATATTGATGTAAATTCTGAAATTAGCATGCTGGCGATTTGGGAACACTGTGAGTCAGCATGCATACTGTTGAAATAAATAAATAAATAAAGTATTCGCCTGATTTTACCTTTAGTACAATAACTATTACTAAGCCTCAAGTTATTTTTATTACAAGCGTGTAAAAGCTTTCGCAGCGACTTAATTGCATTATTTCACAGAAATATAAAATCTTAAAATCCGTTGCGTGACTATGAAGATTAAGCAAATAAAATAACAGACGTTTTTATACTCTCTAGATTGAAATAAATATTGAATAATTACATCATCCCCCATACATCCCACCTGCACAACAAATTAAGTATCTTAAATGCTTTTTTTATAGATTTCTATATTCAGAATAGACGGTAGTTGATTTACTTGAAAAAAAAACTATCAGACATCACATACATTGACTTAGTCACAAAGTTAGCTAATAATGAAAAAAAAATGTTTAACACTTACAATGCCCAAAACCCGGCTCCCGGGTTCTACTGTATTTTCGCCAGACGCCCAGAACCCGGCTCCCGAGTCGGCCTATAGCTAGCTATACATCGCCTATGCGCACGCCCAGCACCCGCTAGCCGGGTCCTATTGTTCTCTCGAAAGTAGCAAGAGCAAGGGTTGTCAAAAATATTCACAGTTCAAATAATGTTTTTTAAAGATGTAAGAACTTACTGTGTTTGTTTTATTTTAATGAATTTTTCAATTATCCGTGAAGTAAATAATTTAAAGGTGATTTTTTAAATAAATAAAATGTTAGATTGTGCCCTTTGCAATGTTTTTTTCTAAAAATAAACGGACTGCATTTTAGCATCATAAAATAGTCATAGTTATTGTTCAACAAATAACCTTTATAGCCTTTGTAATCTACCTGGTCCAGACATACCAGAGATTAAAAAATAAATGTAGAATTACAACCTGTATTGTTTGTCACTAGTAATCCCAGTTAACAATTAGAACAAAAGATTAGGTCGATGCTGTGCACGTGCTGAGCGGTGCCCTTTTAACTTAGCTCATTGTCAAAACAAGGCGCTTTGAATTTCGGCGTTCCTGTTATAAACACACTAATTGAAAAAAAATAGAATCATTATTATTTTATGGTTCCAAGTTTTATGGTCAAGTATCTATTATTTGCAATCAGCTATTGTAGTCAGCGCCGCAGCTAGCCGACAAAGAGGATGATCCTTTATTTTAATTTTATGATTCATTTATTAGTGTCACCAAAGACCCATACCGAAAGATCAGGTGTGTAACTGATACAATTGATTTTACAACTGTTTTAAAGTGCACCTGCAGGATTAAGACCAAATGAAAGTAGTTTTGTTTTTGTCTTAAAATTTACTATTTTATTGTTTTACGTGTCAAGTGGTTTTTTAACACTGTCCATTCTGTTTTTAACTAAGTTTTTATACAAATGTCAGAACAAGTTTTTATTAATATATTTTAATGTAACTCCTTACAAAAAATCAACCCTTGAAAATAAGAACACGAGGCGCGCGCTTTGAAAGTATTTCATAGAAAGTTCATCCTAATGTCCATAAGATAAAAGTATAAAATTACACCTGCAAATATTTATATATCTGATTATATATCTCAATTTTGTAACCATAAAATGTATAATGAATTCTATCTTTGCTACTTTTTCGGGAAAGCGTGGTGCCGCTTGTTGCATCTTAATATACTTTAACGTACTTGAAAGTATTTTGGGCGCACACCTGTTATATATTTGCTTTCAAATACGTGTCGTATTAAATATATAAATGTACCTTGTTGTAAAACCTTATCGCGTAAATATGCACCACGCCTTTGAAGTATGAGTAGAAATAAATATAAGAAAAACTACAATCCGCTTACGAATCGCCTCCATGTTTTATGCACAGCCAAAATAATGTTTCAATATAACTGTAAAAGACTACATTTTCTTTGCGAAAATGTACAACCCTAGTGCACCCGGGAGGCGAGTTCTCGGCGTGGCGCGATGTTTCGCGTGCTGTGCGTTACCGCGGCGCCCGTGCACCCGGCTACCGAGTCCTATACATACTCGTTGCTCAGTTTTAGGCGTGTGGCAGAAACATGAAAATTGATGAGCATTGAAAGTGTTAATATGGTTTTATTACTCTTCCCAGATGGTGCTACACTATTTTATATAATTTCCGGTTAATTTGATTATTTGAATAATTATTATTATAATATTGCACTATCCTTTAGGGCCTTTTTCATAATGACCGGGCATCGTGTATAATACTTTATTTATAACTTAACCCATAACATTCATACACCTAGAAAAAACACAATTAATTTTCATCACACGTATATAAATAGTCCAGCGGTGAGATTGAACCGACGTACTTTTTTAAATATATGTTTATGATTACGACCTCCAAACATCATACAAAACGACACACAGCTTATTCACAATCAAGGATTTATACTCGTAAGTCTCTTCAGAACAGGTACTACAGTCACTGGAAATAAGATGTTAAAGTTCAACTCTCATGTCGTCTCCATAAAGTTGACTTTCGAATGAGTCTGTTTACATATTACGCTCAAGACGATTTCGACTTGCTTTTGCCCAAGTAAAGTCCTATTGTGCGCCAGACCCGAAATAAGTTGCCATTGTACTGTTTGTCAATATTATTTAAAGAATGTTGGTATCTACTGTAATCAGCATTGTGTCCTATTTCATCGACAGCCTCATGAAACGTTATAACATTTGTATAGGTAATTGTATATAGGTTAAGTACAGATAAAAGCACTTTTCGCCATTATGTCGTAGGCATAATCGTAGGAACTAATGTCGGACTGCAAGTGTATACCCTGATGTACTCTTGACCCTACTACTAATGAGTTATTACTTACTTACATGGGCATAGCTTCCGTTTTCTAAAGTGTTTATCTTATTGGCACCGTCAGTCAGAAACCGTCAGAGCACTGTCAATCGTCAATACCTTTAATTGTTAAAATGTAAATAGGTACTGGTGCAAATAAATAGAGAATACTACCAAAACAATAAACAAATTTAAGCATCGCCACAATATGTTTGTTTACGAAATAACTGAGCTGTTTTTAATGCTTAAATGCTGGCTGCATTACCTCGCTGAATGGTGATTAGTCGCTGGGCGAGGTAGCAGCCAGCTTTTGGGTCCCCTGTAGCATTAACAAATCTTATAAAAATCGCCTTTAATAAAGATCATGCATCAGGATCACTGACTTAGGATTTCAACAGCAAATGCAACAAAACCATAGTTCTTTTTACTTCTTTAATTTATTGCCCTTTTAAATTTACAGCCACCTCTGCTGCTGCACCGGCGCTCCTAATAGTCCCTGGGAGATGTGGTTGTGCCAGTGTATCTACTCATGATTCGTCCCACACTAAGGCATATTAATTCGAATCTGGGTGTTGCGGTGCCGACGTTATTTTTGAGTGCTGAAATTTTACAAGTGCTTAAGCTACTTACTACATAATCAGAACAACAATTTTTATGGGATGTTGTAAGGGTTGACTGTAGGGTTAAGTCCATCTTTAGTTTGGTGTTAAATTATTTCAATAGAATAAACGGCGAATGTGATCTTTTTTTTTATAACGCACTTCAATATTGACCTCATCCCACCTGATCTTAAGTGGTAATGAGTTCCTAGCGAAAGCCTAGGACGAAAAGTATAACATAGTAAAACTGTTAGACTTGTCGCCCTTACCTTGAAGGCTGACCCCTGCAATTAATGTAGCACCCCCCAGGAACTCCGCAAACCATACTCACTCGCAGGAACACAACCACGCAGAAGTGATTGTTTGGCTCCGGTCTTCTGTAAGGTGGAGGTATTTCACCAGTCGGGCTGCATCAGTTCGAGCTTAATGAATCGCTAAAGCGATAAATCGCTTTGCCCTGCCTCTCTTAAAATCTATATATATTTACCACAAGTCTGGATTGAAATTCAAGAATACAGTTGAGTCATTTTATCAGCGACACAACTAGAATAAATTGTGTTTATTTATTATTTATATAACTCGCACGGAACTCTAAACTTATCATCTAAGTCTGTTGTATTTAATGTTGCGTACACCTGTTATGGCATACTAGATGCAACTTTCAATTTTACTTTTTTATTCAATGCTTTTAAGTAACCTGTTGTTGTACCAAATAAATAAATACTAGTGCTTTTTATGAAATAACTAAGTAAATTAATATTTTTGCTCTTATTGCATGGTGCTTCTTACATGGGGCATCTCGCATGGCTGGTATCTTATGATTAATTGAAACCTTTGTAACGTATTATGATGTTAATTATGAAACATTCTATGGGTTGCTTGGGAATCCCTGAGCTAGTGTTGCCGATTAACAGCTTTTGGATATTCTGTCGATAAAAAAACACGTGATTGCAATATCGATATTGTTGATCCTTTTGATAACTCAGAATAATATATATCATACGATATTTGACGAGCTCGGTGGCGCAGTGGCTAAGGTAGGCGCCCAAAGCGCGTAAGGTCCCGGGTTCGATTCCCGGTCAGGTCAATTTGGAAAACGAACTTTTCTCAATTGGCTTGGGTCTGGGTGTGCTGGGACGCCCCCGGTTAGTATCCGTCGTCTCATGCTCATAGCACAAGGGAAAATTTTAGTTTGAGACTAGGTGATTGGTGTGATTGTCTGGCGCATTTATTTATTTTATTTATTTATACAAATATACTCTTCAACTTCAAAAATCAGCTGTTTATCATAATAAAAAGCTTTTACCTTATTAATAATAAAGAGCAGATTTCTACATGCTCGCCTCGCAATTCCTTGATATACAAACGAACTTGATTTACCTGAATAACATTTAGCTTTTCCTTTTATTATGTTAAAACAGATTCCACCAGACCGGGCATGATAATTGCTTTTTGTATCTATATTTATAACGAAAAAGGAAAACCATTGGCCCCATTAATTAAACATCAAATGCGACGTAGAATTGTCGTCATCATTATTGGAGACATTTATGTCAAACTAACTCTTAATTTTTTGTTACATGTAAGAGTTAATAGAGAGATATAGTTTATTTCTGTTTACGTTAAATAGTGACAAATACTTCTTCAGCGAAATCTATTCCAATTTCTAGTCAATATTTACATTGTTTTTAGGTAGAACAGGGGTGTTAGGAATTCCTAACACCCCTGTTAAAAAATACTTTAAACAATTGTTTAAAGTATTTTTTTCAGTTATTTAAGTGATCATAGCACAATATATGGACTACAATATATACAATATATACGTTTGGAAATATGTGGGGACTAACGGGTTCGGATAGCAAAATTTGTGTTTTTATTAGTTTTTGTTAATAGTTTTTATATTCCCATTGTAATTAATTATAATTTTATTATTCTTAATATTAATTCAATTAAACTTATAATTTTGTAAGAGAGTATTGTTGTTTATACAATAACAATGACTGAGGGTTGATATTACTTAAAATTACGTTATTAGCTATAGCTAAACTATAAACTTATAAGTTTAGTATGTATTAAAACTTTTGTTTTGTAATTTAATTAATACCTGTGGATTTTGTGACTTAAAAACATCTAATGTATAAATGATAATCTTGATATTCGTTTTCCATGTTATAGTTGTGCAAGTATTAATTGTTACGTATGTAGTAGATACTAATATTGTCCAAAATATTTTAAATGAATTTATTAATTCAGTGCATATAAATAGAATGTTGATATCATTAACAAATAGTTTTAGGTATCCATTCTGTAAAGAGGATTTTATGTTAAATCAACCATATTGTCATTTTTTTTAATTTTTTTTTACAAATGCCATTGCCAAATACCCTGAAACAATGGTTAGAGTGTGGATGGGTAAAATTGTGGCGTCACAGTTCACTTTTCATAGATAATCTAGACGAGCAAGTCAACATCTTTCAACATACTTTTTTTTTGTGACCCGGGAGAAATGCCCACGCACCGTCACTCTCTGCCACGGGGAGACAGAGAGTGGTGTGTCAGACTCGAACCCACTACTACTCTGTGCAATAGTGTGGGGGGATGCGCAATTAGTGATGCTACACCCCCCCCCCCCCCCCCCCGCAAGCGAACATCCTAATCCAACTTGTTTATAATGAAAACTATGAGGAGTAAGTTGTGGACTACATATATTATTAAGTGTGTACAAATATAACTTAACTGACCTGCTTTGAAGTTTGAAGCCACGTAGCATAAGAGGCAAGCGCCAAAGAAAACAAATACGTAACACCTTTCGTTTTCTTCGCAGCGTGCATACTTCCGTCGACCTTTGCGGACCCACCATTATTTGAAACAATATTGACTTCCTCGAACGAAGATTTACTTTGTACACACAAGACTTTTCTGAGATTTTTTTTCCTGTTTCCTTTAAATTTCATTAAATCCCTCATCTGATAGGATAGCTACCGACACATTACATTTTAAAGCGATTGACTACAATTAAAAGTTAAAACGTTTTATAACATTAATTACATGAAAAGGTAACTCTTATGACTCAAAAAATAAAATCATTCAGTGAAGTTTGTTAATTGTAAAAATAAATATAAAAATATAAAATGCAATATAATTAATATGCTTGTAATAGGTGCACAGTGTGTTAGGAATTGTTACAATCGTTTTGCCTACATACACGTATCAAATTTGAACTAAACTGTTCATGTAAAAATTATGAAACAAAGATAAGAAAGGTCATTGAACTAAACATAATTAAATTAAATATAAAAGTAAAGGCGAACAAACTAAGGTTGTGGGCTATTTGACCTGTTGGGAATTACGTTTAAGCTGAATATAAAGCTCACTGAACAAGATAAATTCCTTTAGTTTCAATGTTAAGGATTCCTCTTTAGTTAGACTGTATGTCTTCAGAGACAGATAGATAGATAGATATACTTTATTGCACAAAACTTTACAGAAACAGGTTTTACAGATTGATTATAGTACAATTTAGACGGTCTTATCGCTAGAAAGCGATCTCTTCCAGACAACCTTAAGGTAGAGGAAATAGTAGATGGCGAGAAATGGGTACGGCCGTGCAACATAAATAAACTCAGAGAGTGTCCGAACAAGAAAGTTAAACCAGAGAACGCATGTTTCTTTCTTGGTCGGTCAATTTTTGGGCATCCTGTGTAGATGTCGCAGGCATTTTGAATAAATCCGCCGTTTACATACGGCGTCGTCAGTTTAAAAACGAATGTTGGTTTGTAAAATCCATCCATCCATCCATCCATCAGCCTCTTTTTGTCCACTGCTGGACATAGGCCCCCCCTACAGAACGCCACAACGTGCGGTCCTGCGCTATCTGCATCCAGCGGCTCCCCGCACATCTGACGATGTCGTCAGTCCATCGTGTTGGGGGCCGCCCCACGCTGCGTCGTCCGGTACGTGGTCGCCACTCGAGGACCCTCTTCACCCAACGGTCGTCGGTCCTACGAGCGATGTGGCCTGCCCACTGCCACTTCAGCGTGCTAACTCTTCGGGCTATGTCGGATACACCGGTCCTTCTACGGATCTCCGTATTACGGATCACAAACCGAGACCGAGGACAAAATGTCATTATGTATAATGACGCGGCAAATTGAAGTATAGCTTGAAAAAGCTAGGGTGACCATACAATTTGGTTTGCAAAGGACAGTATTATTTAAAAGAACTGTAAATTTAATAGTGTTAAAAATATGTAATGTTTCAAATATATATGAAATCCCTAGTAAATGACTTTCTTACTGTTTTATTTTTAATGATTATTATATTATTACAAAGGGGCTAGACATGGCGCTTCGCCGGCCGCTGCCGCGCCACGCTCGCTACGCTCGCTCGGCTTGCGCTTCACTTTATAACCTAACCTAACCAATGGAATCGTTAATTACTTCAATTAACTTTAGGTTAAGTAATTGATATTCAATAAAAGTCCTTTTTGTTACTTTAATATTTTAATGAAGTAGGTCTAATTTGTCCAAACAGTGTTTTATTCATGGTCACCCCAAAACTACAACAAACTGTTGTCATTTTGCCTGATTTTGCATTCGGCATATTACATATCAGCGAGCGTTTTTAAACTGACGACGCCGTATGTAAACGGCGGATTTATTCAAAATGCGTGCGACATAGAGCAACACTCAAATACGCCTAGCATACGCAATACGTCAAATTTATCGCATGAGACGACAAAAGTTTCGATCCTGTTGATTGGCTAATAGCTCACCGCACTCGTATTTTCAGCGAATCAACAGCGGACGCAATGACTTCAATCGATTTTGACGTTTGTTAAGAGTGCGATAAAATTTAGTCGAGTTGCGTATGCTAGGCCTGCATAACCTAACAGACAAAGGGTGGAGTCTGACTATATAGTGTTTAGTAAATTATACATGTTGTAGCTAGTTTTTGTACAAGAAAAAGTACAATTAACGTCAAATCACTTATATTCTTATGTGTATTTCACATCTACACTTCCATAACAATCGAATATCCATAACCGATACTATCGGATAATTCGAAATAATTTCATATCCGTAACCGAAACCGATATAATATTTTACTTATATATCCGTATCCGAAATTATACATCCATAACATCCCTGATTTGTATAATGCCGTCACTTTTGTCACCTTTGTATAGAGTATGGGAATTTGATATTATCCTAAACATTGATAATCATGGGTTTTATGCAAACTTAATACTAAATATTTCCTCAATTTTATAGTACCTGAAAGGTGTGCAAACTATTCAAAAGTCAAAGTCAAATCATTTATTGCATTTTATAAGTGTGATACAAATGTGAAATTATATAAATAACAGTAAGTACATCATGTTACCCATTTAGGCATAGCAATATAAAATATTTAATAATGAACAGGGATCATTAATAGATTTTTTTTTTATTATTATTTGGACCACAAAGGTAAAATATTTGTCAGAACGTACTTAAGTCTAAGTTATATAGAAATTCTCAGTAGACAAACATAAAAGTTTGTTATAAGGTCATGTTATTTAAGAAAAGTCGAACAAAGAAACTCTTGTTTTTTGTATTTGGCCTTTTAGTTTACTAAGCCTTAAAAATACATCTGCCTACCAATTACTAATGAAATTTAACTAGTAAAGGTTCGTTAGCATACTTCTAAGTAAAGAAACGTTTGTTTAAAGGTCATTGAATTTGAAAACTAAAAGCTTCTGAACTAGACATTGTTCCCTTAAAATGTCTCTAAACAATTAGAAACAATGGGGGACGAAAGTCAAAATACAGTTTCAACCTTATGTCGAGAGCATAGAGGCGGAAATGACCAGACAAAGGTGAGTAGCTCCGGTCAGTGGTAACAAAAGTGTTGTGCTTAATAGACGAGTGAAAGGCGGAATGGCACATGCTTTCGATTTTCTCGATTGCAACACAACCGGTATTTAGCGAGTCATATAGCAGGCGCAGCTGTACTCTTCATATTTTGATTTGTATTTAAAAGTTGCGTCCTTTAAAAGTAGAGGTAGTACTAATTTCAATGTTTCCTATAGGAAAACAAATATGATTAATTTCTTTGGGACCATTTATGAATTTCATGATTGACGACTGTTTCACGACTTAACCATATATTTTTACTTTTTAAATCTCTTAGTAGGAGTTTGCGTTTTGAATCCGTGTTTATTTAATACAACCAAAGTAAAAGTTATTACTTCAGCTTGGTCATGTTTTTCGCGTGAAAATTTTAAATGTAATTTAAATATTTATTGGTGCGTATATGGAAATATTTATATTTTATAAAATAACACGGTTTTTGTGCATTAAAACTACGTCAAAATAACTTTTTAATGCAAATCAGTGCTCAATTTTATTTTCTGGCACCGTTTTCATGATACTTGCTACTTGAAATGATTTTTTTTAAATTGGCTTAATTTTCATATTTTTTACATTTCATGATTAGGTCACCTAAATACCTTGGCAATTTTTTTTGGAAACTGTTATATTTAACACTAAAAGATTATAGTTAAAGAGATATGATCAGATACATTAAATTATCAATTCGGCAACATAGGAAATAAGAATGAAACAGAAAATTATTTTCGACGTATAAACATCGAAGTTGCGTATTAGAAACATAAAATAAAAGGCTTATTTATTAACAAACAATGAGGCAAGCGTATCTTTGACAACTGTAGGTAATATAAATTTCCTTAAATAAGAAATGATCTGTTCCGGACACACTTAATCCGTTTCAAAACTTTAAACCTTCATAAATAGTTAAATGTAAGAAAATCCTTTGTTCGCGTTGCTCATTTACCTACAAGCTTTAGATTTAACAATGTTGAATGTTTTATTAAAATTAGCTTTAGTCAGACAGAGTTATGTTGCTTTTGAAGATAAATAAATAAATAAATAAATATATATATATATATATATATATATATATATATATATATATATATATGAATGATTTTAATTAAATTAAATTAAAATATTAGTAAAATATTTCCTTCGTAATAAATTGTGCGGGCCAGATACTTTAATTGTGAATACCTATTTCAATAAACAAAGCCTTTAGATTGTAGACTATGTTGTTGTATTTTATGTTGCTTTTACAGAGATATGTAAAAAACAAAGAATTCAATTATTAAATAGACTTAAAAATATAATATTAGGAATAACGTTTCCTTCGTAATAGCCAGACATTATAATTTCGAATGCCTATCTCCAATAAACAAAGCCTTGATTGTAGGTATATTGTTGTTTCACAAACCATTAGAGATCGCTACAAGCGAAATTGGTTATGATTATGAAACAGTAGGACTAAGAAATTTAAGAGAAAGCAGATGTACGATAATCTGAACCGTTAAAAATTTTTTCACTAGAAATTTTAGGCATCAATGATCGCTTATAACTCATCCTACGTAATAAAATAAAAGAATTCACATAATATTTTGCTAAGTATTTATGGAAACATATTTTTGTATGTTCATGAAACATTTCATTTTGCTAGCAATTGATCCCAGTTCAATTATTGTATCTACTTATTGTAGTTACCGTGCCGTGTCGGTCTTGAGTTACTTACTTTTTGGTCTGGTCTATATTAAAATTTGTGTTACAACCTTTGTCTTGAGAACATCGGTCTTAGATTCGGTAGAGGTCACAGTGGACGAAGAAGTACAGTCGATATAATTAGTTAGTTCTAATTTTTAATACATAGGAGTGTTAAATTTTAGAATCAGAATAAAGTGGACCGCATTCGAACGCAAAAAAAGATTCACGTGTCTTTTCAACGTGGATACAGGACAAGGCCCAAGTAATGGGCCTTATCTTAAAAAAATATTGTAAGTTAAAGTATAGGGCTGGAAGGTAGGTCAGTACCTATGCCAAACACCTCATCCAGCTCATCCAGGAGTAGGAGTGCCCGAGTGGAGACCACGGATCATCTCGTGGCATCCCATCCCTCCAGCTCCCCCAAATTGACTGAGGTCTTCTGTTCTGTAGAAAATGAGCTGACTGGAGGAAGCTGGCAAGTGGATGTACAGAGGATCGAACCTTAAAAAGATTCTATTGGGAGGTCTCTAGTCTCAAGTAAATACTGAGTAGATTGATTGATTTCATATTATTGTCAATACCTACTGTAAATTAATTGATTATGACATCAATATAGAGGATATATTTTTGGTTTAGCTTTTTTTATACGAACTTCATTTATTCTATAACGAATTTCAGTTATTCGAGTTGAGTGTGATAAATCAATCATTAACGTAACTTTGTGTAAAAGTGAACGTTTATCTAACTTTTCAAATTATTCTTCAACACTACATGATACACGTACGACTATAATTTAGTGATTACTACATATTCTCAGGCATAGGTTTGAATGTGTTACAAGTTTATCGTAATAAGAATTTACATAATATTAGACACAAGAGGCAATCACTACTTTCTAGTTTCTCCGTTCTTAAAAAGTTAATGGTAATGCGAAACTGCAATTTATTAGGTACAAGCTATTAGAAATCTTTTAAAGGATACGTAACAAAGAACAACGAAAAGGCGTTAGGCGCGTATGCAAATGTTTCGTATGGGTAGAGCCATATGACATTGATCTTGTGCTCTCCCTGTACGAGCAAATTTTCACCATAAGGTTTATGAAATAAGGTTTAATTTGCCATTGTGTAATTAAAAATATGTAATTTTATGTCCAGAAAAATCTCTCCGGACCAGAGATCAAACCCGGAACCTCAGAGATGGCGCGACGCCAAAGTCCGGCACGCTCGCCTCTTGGTCACGGAGGTCGTCAATATTATTTTCAACCATTCTTCCAAAGTTAACTATTTACTGAAATATCCATATGTTTTTCTTTCAAATTACATCCAAAATAATAAAGTTTATAAGAGAGGCAGGGCATAGCGATTTATCGCTCGAACTGGAGCAGCCCGACTGGTGAAATACCTCCACCTTACAAAAGACCGCAGCCAAATAACAATCACTTCTGTGTTGTTGTGTTCCTGCGTGTGAGTAAGGTATCCAGAGCTCCTGGGGGGTGCTACATTAGAAGAAGGGGTCAAGCCTTCAAGGTAAGGGCGACAAGTCCAGTAACATATTTATTATGCTGTACTTGTCACCCTTAAGCTAGGACCTCATCATGACCCCTTAACATCAGGTAGGATGAGGTCAATCTTGAAGTGCAATATAAAAAAAAAAAGTACATATGCTAGTATTAAGAAATGACATGCCTTGGATGTTCTTTACACAGGAAAAAGACACATGATAATCGAAAAAGTGCCTGAAGGTTTATGAACGCGGTTTATTGCCGTTAGGTTAGATTAGGCGCTTTTAGTGTCCGTAGAGTTTCCAATGATGATTAGTGTACTCGTAAAAATGCATTTACTTAACTAATATACCTAATGTAGGCAGCCCGACAGGTGAAATACCTTCACATGATAGAAAACTGCAGCAAAATAACAATCACTTCGGTGTTGTTGTGTTCCTGCGTGTAAGGAAGGTTTCCAGAGCTCCTGCGGGCGTACTACATTTGTAGCAGGGGTCAAGCCTTCAAGGTAAGGGTGACCTGTCCAGGATAAGCTATAATATGCTGTACTTGCCGCCCTCAAGCTAAGACATAAAATTCATTACCACTTAACATAAGGAGGGATGAGGTCAATCGTGCATTGCAATATAAATAAAAATCTTCATTGCATTTCACATGGGGTAAAAGTAGACATTCTTAATTAGGTAAATGAGGTGATGCCTTATAGTGATGGCGTTGCAGTGATTTTCGACATAGTAAACGATTCTTAGTTTTTTTATTCCTGAATTAATTTTTAAAATTGACATCGTAAACTATTAAAACTATTATACCTTTCTGTAAAATCGTTGAGACTAAATAGAACTACAAATCAATCTTTATCAATCGATATCGATATCGAATTAAAAAATCTAGTACTTTATTATTTATTTTTAAACGAAAATAGGAAGAGAAGTAGTTTAAATTAGCTAAAGCTTCGTAGTGCTACATTAGTAGCAGGGATCAAGCTTTCAAGCTAGGACGTCATTGGCACTTAAACATCAGATAGGTTGAGATCAATCCTGAAGTGCAATATAAAAAAAATATATATTGACTTATTTTCCATAAAATCAACAATCTGCTGAAAGGGATACAGTTTTCACGGCCGGAAGATGCGCTAGGAGCGTTAGAGAAGACTGCGGAAAAGGTATCTGGGGCAGATTTTGTTTAGGCACTTGAAAATTTGTATAGAGGAAGGAGACTTTGTAGGTATCCTACGTGTAAACCATCTTTTACTCCTCGATGCTCTGATTCAAGTGTCAGGCAAGCAAAGTATGTTGTAGATTTTGTGTTGGATATATGTTACCTACATACTTACTCAGGTTTGTAATTACGCGTAGCTATTAATACAATTCTTATTATGGTAAAAATAACTTGCTTTCAATGATATTAATAAAACTGTGTAATCGCCAATCGTATTGTAATATTAAACGATTCACGAAATAATCAGCTTATTTGTCACAATTAACAAAAGCAATGATTATACTGCCCACGCTTGAGGTAAAAATATTTTAGTAAACGACAAAAAACATTTTTTCGTCAAAGAAAACTGTCTCAAGCACGTTTTCGATTATGCCCACAGTAATCCGACCATCCTCCTTCGACGTTCGAATTTACATTAAAGCTCCGACTTTAACTTAAATTTTAAATTTCAGAGGGAAAACTGAAACGTTTATTTTATCATTGTTTAAATTAGTATTTTAGAGGCGAGCAAGCGGGCTATATTTCTCTCGTTGCTGGGATGACAAATCTTGGATATTGATTTTCCGAGGTTAAATTTGTTTCTTTTTAGTGGTGTATTAGTTTAAGAGAGCTCCTTAAACTATTTATTACTGTGATACTTATGGGATTTTGCAATTATTAGCGTCTGAAAAAAAAGCTCACACCGCTCATTACTTATCTTCAAGTTTCCAGTAAAACTCCAATTAAGCGACTTACAAAGTAGTCTATGTGGATCACTGCACGACACACATGAGATAGTGCAACGACGCCTAAAGTGTCACAGTTAGAAAAACCCAGGGCTAGAGTTAGCTAAAGCATTGAGCTACAATAACCGAAGGTCATCGGTTCAAATCCTGCGGGAGCTGCTTTCCAGTTGGTTAGAACGGTGTAAGATGGAATTACCATTGTAGATTCAGGTTTTTTAGTATGTTTAATGTGACAAAGTATTGAAGTGTATACGAACTAATGATGTTGATTGTAAACTATGTATGATGATTTCGTACTATCGAAGGCAAGAAAATTTTAAATAGATTAAGAATTGAGGTAAAGCAGCGATCGATTTTTAATTGTTTTGATTATTTGACTCCGCTTTAACAAACATTTAATCGTTCATTGGTTTATCCTCTTAGCTTGAGAGTGGCCTACGCATTAATTTTTAAGGCATAGGCTCTGCTTCAAAACGCATCCACTGGAGTAGCGGTTTTCGGTCCTTAGGCAGCTATGAGCTGACAACTACCAGTAAAGGTTTCTTAACTTGTAGTTGTCAGATCTATTATTCCTTGGGCTATGTCGATAAAGTTGGGTCTCTGTCTGAAAATTAGTTTAGTATATCGGATATGTTTATGCGCTCCATTTAGATAAACATTCGTATTGATCAGCCTATTGAAGTATTAGGTATTTTCCACAAACCGCGAGGAATACCTAATGGAAGATTTATAAGCATGATAAATTAAGATAAACTCTTCATTTTTTTTGTTAAATCGAAACTAGGTATAAAATAATCAATTTACATTATTATGTATGCATATCTAATTTAGACTTTTTGCACTCTTTAATTAAATATTGACTGTTTTTTTTTTCGAATATTCCGTTAACTTTAGTAAAAATATATCGCCGAAATTTTGGTACATGAACGTATAACTTTAAAACGACTGCACACAAGTGTAAACTTTCTTTAGATAACTAAAGAAAGTTTCTTTAGATAAGTAAAGAAAGTTTTAAAGATGGAGGTACAAAGTTCGCCGGGTAGCTGCCCCGGTAAACTGTAACATGAAAATAACATATTTATTAAACGATTACTTATTTACCCACAATTCTTCGGATAGGTACTTTATTTGTCCCCTTTGAAGTAGTCGGAAGGTTTTGCGGGAATAACATTTCATTGAGTATTTACATAATACCGAGTTTGGCGTAGGTAAATAGTGAGTAGGTAGTCTCTCCCGTCCCGTGCTTTATATATTTGTGCGTACCTACTGATGCGGAACTAAACACACTGAAGGGTTTAGTACAAAATCAGAACAAATTCCTGTAAATCAAAGCGATTTACGGAAAAAAAATATTCGGCGCTGTTGCTAAAGTGGGCGTCCAAACCATGAAAGATTCGATATTCGTTTAGGTCAAATTGGTAAACTAAATTCTAAATTGCCTTAAGACTTGGTGTATTGTCAGTAATACCGACTCAGTATCTGTCACTTGGTGTCTACTAAAGACACAGTTGATTGATGTAATTGTGTAGTATTTATTCATTTGAGGCTTTATTGCTCAAAAAAGTACAAGAAGTAAACATTTAAAATAAGCTTACGCATTTCTTAAATTCTAAATTACAGGAAATGGGTCCTTAGCGCTTATTTTTTAACTTTAGAATGTATATAATAGATTAGGCATTAATGTGTTAAAATTTGTTTTTTTTTTACGTATATTTAAGTATGTATGATTTTTGTTTCGAAAACACATACGTTTGATCTACTTTCTAAGAGGCCAGGTTAATGTACAGACGACAGCGCGTCAAGGGAAACAATTGCACTTCAATCTAAATCTTATGAGCAGGACATAAGGACGGTGCAAAGTTCAGAGTACTCTGAAGTGCTTTTGACTGTTATTCATATGATGTTTTCCGATATTTATTTTAGATGCTCATCTATACTAATATTATAAAGAGGAAATATTTGTGCCTACTTTTGTATGTTTGTAATGAATAGGCTCAAAAAGTACTGGGCCGATTTAAAAAAATATTTCACCAATAGAATGCTACATTCTTCAAATTTGACATAGGCTACAAATTAGGGATCCTTGGTAAAATTTGAAATATTTCAACAGAAAAGCGGGAAAAATTCTTTAAGGCGAATCGAAGTTCACCGGGACCGCTATCGAGTATATAGTAACAAATGTATAATTGACAAATAGCTGTATTTATTTTATAAGTAGGTATCCTGAACAAAACAAGATAAATAGTATTCTCACAGAATTAACGAACCTATTTCGTAACCGGGTTAACGAGTAAGAAATGAAACGTGTTTTTATTTCTTGGGTTTAAACTGAAATGCAGTTTTCGTTTAGTTCTAGTATCCAAAAAGATAAAAAATATACGTACCCGTACTGTAATACAAAATACTGACTCAAAATTACTTAGCGTTTTAGTTGAAATTTGCGTAAACCCACGTTTATAGTATGTGTATGTTTAATGTGTAGCGGCCGTAATATGTAAGCCACAAACCTACTAGATTTGTTATTTGAAAATTTAACCTCTATTACTTACTTCAGGTGGATACCCCCGCCAGCGAGAGTTTACCACGAGTTTTTAATGTAAGCCTAAGTAAATAGAGTTTAAATGTTCTATAAGCGAAAGTTAACTAAAACGTAGCTTTTATGAAGTTACTAAAAGGCTGCCGCAAAAGAGTTTTCGCATCGTTTAATTGCACCCAAGTATTATATTCTTATTTTTGATGACCATTTAACTTTAGTTTTTGCGTGACACATCCATCACTGTTATATAACATAATGATCGTATGAAAAGAGTCACTGCTACGGACTTATAGGCTTAAAAGCCTTTTTAGAACTAATATAGTTTTTCAAACATCACGTCACGTCATCTTTTCCTATCTGAATATATTTTACTAGCGACCCGCCCTGGCTTCGCACCGGGTGCATTTTTAAACTCGTGATATTTTCTGAATGAAATGAGCCGTCTTGAATAGAAAGTAATTTATTTTTATTTGGATTAATACCAAGGTACAAATAAAGCGCCTTTTCAAGCGGCGGCATATGAATACAATTTTTAGAATAAAAAACCGCTTAATGTGACATAACTATAATATTTAGACATACGTTGTCGCGACACTTTTTGTAGATAATAATAGAGTTCTGCAAAGTCGTAGTTTAGTTCTATCATCAATAGTTTTCACGCGATGTAACGAATTTTTCAGGTATTTTTTTAGTATAATAGTAAGAATCCCTAATTTTTTAAAAAATATAATAGAGCCTATGTCACCCGAGGATAGTGTAGCTTCCCAACGGTGAAAGAATTTTGGAAATTGGACCATTAGTTTCAGAGCCTATTCATTACAAACAAACACATCTTTCCTCTTTATAATATTAGTAGGTATAGATAAATCTTATGTAGTATTATTTAAGTATGTTTTACTTTGTTCCTATTATAAGTTCCTTCTCATTTTAGCACTTTTCTTTTTTACTCCGTAACTGTGACTTGTTCATATATACAAACACCACCGTATGATATATACATATATATATATAGATATCAAATTTTAAAGAAAATACGCTTAGTTTAATTTTTAGGCTAAATGTTTAGGGCATTTGGAAAGACTTATTCTACACGTGTTCCATGTAAGTAGGTACTGGTTTCTTTAGAAGTAGAACAAAAAATAAAATGTATAAAAACGACAGATACTAAGCACGTATTTTTTTATACATAAGGATACAAACCAATGGTATCATAAGATTTCGTGACAACATTTTTTTTCCTTAAATAACATTCACGCTTGTGGACGTTTGAACTTGTTTTTCAAAGATTCATATCTCTTTCGTCTTCACGAGAGAAGACCTTGTAATCACGTCATGCCTCAAGTGGTGAGATGTCGTAACGTTGATAGACCACTCAATATGTTATCACAGCCTAGAAACAAATCCCAGATTGAAAGAAAAGCGATAACGCACTGAATCGTGCGGAGATAAATCATTTACCATATGATGTAGTCAGATTTTATCACATATGTTGGTATATTTTTCTCCTAGTCTTGGTCACTATTTTGACTCATCATAGCCTATTATTGAATGAATCCGTACTAATATTATAAATGCGAAAGTAACTCTGTCTGTCTGTCTGTATGTCTGTTACGCTTTCCTGCTTAAACCTCTCAACCGATTTTGATGAAATTTGGTATAGGTATACGTTGAATCTCAAGAACGGACATAGGCTACTTTTTATTAGAAAATAAGGGGGGGAGGGGGGTAATACCACCTTTGGAAGTTAATATGGAAAAATGTTTATTTTTGAAGTTAGAGATATGAAATTTGGCACAAATAAAGCTCAAAACTTGGATTAAAATATAGACTACTTTTTGTTTCGAATATTAGGGGAGAAAGGGGTAAAACCGACCATAAAAGGATGTAGTCCACGCGAACGAAGTCGCGGGCACAGCTAGTTGTGAATAAATTGACAAAAGAGTAATGGTGCGGTCCCAAGTTGCTAATGGTATAAACGCTGGTACGATCAACAGATTATTTCAGTAAACACATGCAATTATATATTAGCTTTAACACCTAAGTGTTGGGGACGGTACAAAGTCCAAAGTATAAAGTGTTTTTGCCTGTTTGATGTATTCGGTCAAGTACTCCTTTTATACAACTCAAAGTATGCAATAGCTTACTTAGCGTGCGTTAATATTTGGTAGGATACGATCAGAAAAAACATTATTGGTTGGCTGCCTCTTTTCGTGCACACTCTTCAAATTAAGCAAGACGAATTAAATTTTGAAGCTCATAAATACGACTGAAGCTACCTGTATTGTTAAGCAAGACTTGCATAATGAAGGTGCACCCATATTTCTTAAGTAGGCACATGACAGCAAAATGTTAGAGAGGGACGACCTTTTGAAGTGCACTATTTAATTTTATGGTGATACGGAGAGTATTTCATGCAAATTACATTTTATTTTAGTACATATTATTTATATTTACCGCTATTGAAGGGAGCGTTTGAAGTTTGAACACCACGCTCACACAGAGTCCGTATTTATTACAGCATCGTTATAGACACTTAGTATTTTGATGACTTTGTGTGTGTGTGTGTGTGTGTGTGTGTGTGTGTGTGTGTATGTGTGTGTGTGTGTGGGTGTGTGTGTGTGTGTGTGTGTGTGAACTCGTTTATACAACTATATGAAACCTATTAAAGGTAGTGTGATCGTGCATTACTGCATTAGTATTGTACCGGGCACAGTGCGCGAACGATGCAGAGCGCATGTGCAAGGTACTTTTACTGAAATTGCGATTTATAGTGGAGTTTAATGATCATTCGTTTTGCTGTAACTGTGAGTATTGTCCAAGTTAGAGTAAAAAGCTTGAATACAAATTAAAACCTTTTTAGGTTTCTTCTTTTTCCTGGCGTTTATAGATAGATACACTTTATTGCACAGAAAGATTTACAGAATTTGGTTTTATAGACATATTCAAGTACAATTTAGGTGGTTCTATAGCTAGAGAGCAATCTCTTCCAGACAACTTTTAGGTAGAAGAAATAGTAGATATCGAGAAACGGGTACGGCTGTGCAAAATATTTATGGAAAAAATATTTACATAACGTAAATACCATAACGTGCTTATCCCGGTTGTAAATCCATTATGGAGCCCTGAGGACCAGGACTATGATCTTGATTCATCGAGACACAATAATCCTTATTAAGGAAACCTTTTAGGACATAATGGGTTACGCAGTATCAAGAAACCTTTAGATTTACTTTGTCTGAGGCTTAGTGCTCAGATTTTATTCCTAGAAAGCTGAAGTTTATCATGGGTCTAAATGACATTTAACATGCAGATGTACTGTCTTGACCTTTATTTAAGAAAAAGGTTCATCTTTAACGTGAAGTAAATTTATGAACTCAAATATGGTCGGAGGCAGTCAACAAGCAAGAAATTATTTAAAAGTCTGACTTATTTTCACACCAAAACTTAGTACCTTCCTACATAACATTACTCTTGGGATTGTTTTTTCTTAGCTTAAGGGCGACAAGTGCAGCATTGTAAAACTGTTGTTGGACTTGTCGCCCTTACGTTGAAGGCTTGACCTTTGCTATTATTGTAGCACCCCCCTTGAGTTCTGGAAACCTTACTCATACGCAGGTAACCCAAACAACCACGGAGTGATTTGGCTGCGGTCTTCTGTAAGGTTGAGCTATTTCTTCAGTGGGGCTGCTCCAGTTTGAGTGATAAATCGCTATGCCCTACCTCTCTTACATTACATTTGAAATATTATGGTGAGTTACTCACCAGGAAGGCACATATCAGTTCAAATATTTGCTAACGGAGGCTTGTGCAATACTAATAATACGAACCTTGTGGTTAAACTTAATAAAGATAGACCGCGCCTTGTTTCAAGTACCGTCCTTAAGCAAGAAGAAGACAAAACCACATGACTAAGTAAATAAAAAAAGCAATCAAGACCAAGTTTGACTCATACACTGAGGATTCCGTATAAACTTGCATGCAATTGTTATTTCTATTATTGTCTCCGTACATACATGCATGTTGCATAAGTCCATCAACTGCGTATGTTCTGATTGCAAATAAATGTGATGGGCCATACAACAATTTTGTTTTTTTATTTTTATTTCCTTTATGCTTCCTAAATGCACGACTCACCCTTATGAGATTTACTGTTTATAGGCAGAAAGACATAGCCCCCCTTTTGAACCGTTACAAAATGTGTAAAGGGCTATGTACGACACATCTTATCATGATAGATAAGAGAAATATCAGTTCAATTTAATTTAATGAAAAAAAACCGCTATTTTGTTGCCCTGATAAAATTACATAAAATTAAAGCTCTGCTGTGTGAATTAAAAATGTAAATTTATGTTGTTTTGCAATTAATCCTAAACTGTAAACTAAGTGTAGTTTGGTTTTCCGTTCTTCTTTTCTGCTTCGTCATGTTAAAAGAACTCCTCAGCGTTAAAATGAGTATTTAAAAATTACAAATATGAGTTTCTTAATCATACATGCATTTAATTATGGTTGGATTAAGCTTCAGGTCAGGAATGTAAGAGGCTTCCGGCGACTGGAACCACAATGTACTGGAACCGCGGTGCCAGTTGACGGATACATTTAATTTTAATATTTTCTTCCGGCGACTGGCACCACTTAAAAATGAATAAGAAAATGTATTGTTCGTGACAAGAAATAGTACATTCAAACAAAAAAAATATATTACTGAATTGCCCAATTGCTGGAAGGACTCCAAAAAGTAAGAATGTAGACCGTGAATTTTCAAAATTAACTTCACAGAATTTTCTAATAAGGATTTTTAAACAATTGCTGCCGGTAAAAGCTGAACCAATTAAAAGTCAACGAGTTAATACTCTCTGATGGCACATTAGTAGTTTCCAGTATATTCTCATCGTAACTTATGGATGTCACTAAAACATGTTCTTAATTAATCTACTTAAGACAGTTCTATTGTTTACCACAACATTGCAACAACTTAACTCGCAGATATCTGTTTTTATCCGTTACACGACCTTCACTGCAACTACTTTGGCAGGCAAATATAGATCGTATTGAGATGACACTAGGGCCAGAACAGTTGGCCCATTCACAATCTGTTGTGCCGTGTTCGTATTGCCCACGCGCATGGTCGACAGTTTGACAGTTCGATTCGAATTGCCTTGCCAAAGGCACTGGCGATTCGTTTTTTTTCCCCTTTTAACGCGAGTGTTTTGTCCTACTGAAAGGTTTGTTTTGTTTTTATTTTATTTGCTTTGTTAATTTTTACAAGTAGAGACCGTGACAAACAATAATGTCGAATCATAGAATAATATATTTATTAGAGAGAAAATTTTAAGTAAATATAAGTAGACAATTTAATTTATTTTAATAATTAATTTTTTCATTAGTTTTCTAATTAAATAATAATTAAGTTTCTAAATATTATTATTATATTAACCTAACTTATTATATTAACTTTATAGAATTTTTTTTCTAAAGTATAATATTGTGTTTATTTTTCCAACCTAGAGAGATAAAAAAATAATGTTAGAAAAAAAACATAATGATTAGATTTTGATAAAAAAAATAGGTTCTTAAAAATATATTCCTTCAGACGTTATCCTAATAAAAAAAGATATAGACATTAATTAGATGTTGGTGTTAGTTTGTGTTGCAATTACATTGTCTTTCACGAATAACAGAAGGCGTAGACTTATCACCTTACTATAAAATTAACTGCACTGCGCAGACTGGAGCCCTGAGTATACGCTGCTCATATCCATGTTTCCGCAAGAGGCCTCTCCCAGGGAAGTTCGTCGTATTATCGACGCCACCTTGACCTTGTATCCAGATTAAAGTGAAAAGCAATACTATCCAATATAAAAAAAATATTCAAAAAGTTTCGCCTTTGCCTTATGAATTAATGTAATCTAGTTTTGAAATTGACTTCGTTTCTTAGCGGCTAGCGAAGAATAATATTACAAAATTAGTTAGTAACTAGAAGTAATTACATTGGTAATGAGTTTTTACCGTAATGTATGAGATTCGTGATACACGACCAACCAGTATTTCGAGTACTTATTCCAAACATTCAAACTTAACGAACAAATGCTTGGCCATAGACTGATGTGCACATTTCTAGCCACTGGCTCTATCTATGAGATGGCATATATAAGCCAGCGTTTTCCGTTTATCGGGTCGGAAACCATACCGGAGCATTAAAATAAAATAGGTATCGGGTAACATTTCCGGCTGGTTTAAAAATTGTTACTTTAACGGACGCATTTATTAAATATATAATAGATTTAAAAATAATAAGTGGTGAGAAAGTGGTAGCAGTGCGAAAATGTCGGATCACGGCAATACAATGTTTCGGAAACACTCTAGTACAAACTTAAAGTCCTTTTTTCTGGGGGAAATGCATTGACGAACATAAGCTTGGGAGAATCTGCCTTTAAAAAGGACGGAACTTCTTCGCCTCAATAGTGATGCTATGGAAACAGAAAACCACACAGGTCTGGACCTAGCCTTTAAAGCCTGGGCTTTAAAGGCTAGATCTAGTGCTAAGTGGAAGGCGGTTTATATGGCGGTGTATGCGGGTATTATTGGTACTTTTTACTTGCAATGCAATTTTGTCTTAACGTCATAAAGTATTGACTACATTTTTTATCAAACCATTTTTATTTATTTATTTATAAGCATACAAAAATCAATTTACATTTACATTACATTTTATCGCATTTCGGTCTCAGTTAAAAACACTGACTGGGCTTCTCACCTACACCTGCATTAGAATCGATAATATATTTCTTTAGATACGAGTACAAGGCTCCAACGCCATTGAACACCATAATTGTTAGACCAGCTTAATCGCCGGACCAAAAACTCACGCAAATAATATATCATTCCATACAAGGGACATGAACTCCAAGCTTTTTACTTTTTTGTCTTAACCGAGGTTATTGTTTTGTCATATGTCGACGTCTGAAAATGTTAATCGTTTTTTGAGTAGATGGCCATTATAAAAGTTAATTGTGTCATCTGTTGTTGCAATTGACAGCCTCATGGACCGTAATATGTAGATATTGTTTTACAACAAACAAATATTAAAAAATTAGAATTAATTAAAAAGGCACAGAAATAATGGTTTGTAAATATAATAAACGACTGCCCAGGACTTGGACTGGTCAACATCAGAAGATGTCAGAGATTTTAAACGGTAAAATACGAGTTCAATTACAAAAAATACGAGTGCTGTTGGTATGTACATTGGTTTTTCTCTCCTTTGGAAATAAAATATACACATTTGCTTTTTACTGGCGCATGACTAATGTATACATTCATACAATCACGCCTTTCTCCCGGAGAGGTACGAAGAGATCTCATCCCTGCGTTTGCGGTTTTCGTTCCGTTCCGTTGCTTCTGCGGGAAGCGTGACGTGATGGTTCTCGAGACTTGTCGCCGCCATTCTGATTTGTTGCATGTTTTAACAAGTTTATTGCGTTCACAAGTATAAGGGAAATATTGTCGGTACTAATATTGAGTCCCGCATACCGGAACAAGTCTCGTCTTTTTCTGTGGTCCCCCGTCTGAGGACAAATGTGTGTGCAATCTTACGACTGGACTCTCCTATAATCACGCATCCATCATCATCATGACTGATGTCTCCACTTTTTGATTCAACATGACATTCACCACTGTAGATATGATGTCTGGTACAAATTTTGGTATACTTTTTCATACGTCGATAAAGTCTAAATTGTTTCTGCTCAGATGCCTACATCTTAAGACAGATACTATCTATGAAATTCTTTCATTTTAACGATCTTAAGCTATGCTTTGATCTGTCAATCATTCAAGCAAAGCGGTTTATTTAAAAATACAGATGATCCTATGTTTTAGATCTTAAATTTTTTGCTGTCACCATCATTTATTTTTTACAACTAATGGTGATTATTCTAAAGAATATTTGGAGATAAAACCTAATGAACAATAATTATAATTAGATACAAATCTTAAAATATATATTAATACAAGGTTTTAGCAATTTCTAATGTAAAATTTTCATCTAGAATGGTGAATAACTCTTTATACCTTTACTTAGCGTGTCAGCTTGAAATACAGAATTTATTAACACATAAATTAAAATGAAGTACCTATTGAGACTTCAGAGCCGTTTAGATGAAAAAGTTATTTACATAATTGTTTTAGCAAGCATCACCTTACACTTACATTTATGCAAGCACCTTGAAGTCACAAATTGTTTATTGTTTTTTCCTGCAAACCAATAAGGTTCAAGAATAAGGCGTCTGTCTTGATTTTTTACAATGTTGATTGCCTTGAACAAAAACATGAATATTTTCTTCCTTATGTTATCATAAATCAAGGAAACAAATTTAGACCAATCTTTTTATAATAAACATTAAGGAAGATTAATAATAAAGCAACAATATTGCTCATCAAAGCGTAAGCACAAGTTAATGTTAGCAAAAGGAAGAGCCTTCATTAAAACTCTTACGATCCTAAGAAATAATATAAAGTCAATTAAGAAGTCTGCCGTTGTTAGTTGTTTGTATTAAACATAATCTCTATGTAACAAAATGGGTTTTCTTATCATAGTATTAGAGTCTTGGCATATATTCTTTAAAAAAAAGGAATATCAAATAACAACATAAACTACAAAGTTTTCCGCGAAAGCACGTAAAAACATAAGTTCCTACCATCTATGAAATATTATTTGTTTATTTGTTACTTTTATTCGTACAAATATCTGTCTTAGTGTTAATGATATTTATCTATTTGGTATACTTAACGGGAAGTCATTTAAATCCTATGATATAAAAGCTATTAAAATCCTATTTGGATTGAAAAACATTTTGTGTTTAAAACTTGTTATATCCTCCTTTGAATCGCATTGTATTACCACATTAAATACTGCTTCGTAAGATGTTTTTTTATGTGTTCTAAATAAAAAAAATTAAATAATCGAAAAGCATTTGCTTTCGATTTTGTAACTAGCTCATAAATACAAAACACTTACTCAGGGGTTTGAATAAGTTATGATACAGATAAAATATCATATCTCAAGTTCAATACTAACATGAATGGTCTATAAACCTTGTTTTTTATGTCATTGTTTCATTGTAATTTCGTCAGCATTTCCTCTTGTATTGCAAACAACAATTTCGCAAGTGGGTGTTTCATTGTTTTCCGTCGCTGTGGGTTCTTTTTATAGATTACCAGCGGCTTCGAAGGCCTGAAAAAGATTTATCGTAAAAGTAGATTATATATCTTATTATATATAAAAATGAATCGCTGTTCGTTAGTCTCGCTAAAACTCGAGAACAGCTAGACCGATTTGGCTGATCTTGGTTCTGAAATAATTTTGGAGGTCCAGGGAAGGTTTAAAAGGTTAGAAACTAAAAAAATAGGCGTTACGAAGTTCGCCGGGACAGCTAGTTCTGAATAAAATTGAAAGTTTGTACGGATGGTTTGAGGTGTTTTATTTTTTTCACAGAAATTATGAAGTTTTATGAAATCTGGTAGATCGATAGATTAGATAATATATACTACATATACATATAGGTAGCTATATAAAACAGCTAGTTCTATCTTATTCGTACCAAATTTAATGACAATGTGCGAAATAATATTTTGTATATGCTTTCTTTAGATGGCAGATTATAAAGTTACTACATATAGAGATTGTACCAAACTCTATATCGTGAGTTGAAGAACTAACCCTTTCGAAGTTCAAGAGAGAGTTAGGGCATAGCGATTTATCGCTCGAACTGGAGCAGCCCGACTGGTGAAATACCTCCACCTTACAAAAGACCGCAGCCAAATAACAATCACTTCTGTGTTATTGTGTTCCTGCGTGTGAGTAAGGTTTCCAGAGCTCCTGGGGGGTGCTACATTAGTAGCAGGGGTCAAGCCTTCAAGGTAAGGGCGACAAGTTCAGTAACAGATTTATTATGCTGTACTTGTCACCCTTAAGCTAGGACCTCATTACCACTTAACATTAGGTGGAATGAGGTCAATCTTGAAGTGCAATATAAAAAAAAGTGATATGCTGTCGACCGTTTTTTTTTTTTTTTTTTTTTTTTTTTTTTTTTTTTTTTTCGGGGGGAAATGCTTGATGCACCTTACCGCCACCCTGAGGGAGGGTGGCGGCGTGTGTAGGACTCCCTTCCTACCAACCAACCCGGTGTACCCACTAAAACCCCCCGGTTGAACCCTCATCGCCTAAATGGCGGCGCTGTGGGAAATCGGCTCAGCCTTTACTTCCACAGCGCCGCCGGCGGAAAAGCCGCTCACGCGGCTCCGTCTGCTCCCCCCACGGTGTTCGGGGGAAGACTGGGGATGGCCGGTCCAACGGGACCATCCCCACCTCGCAGTGGAGACCGGTGCAATGCCAGCTGAGGTGCCCTCACACCATCAGCCGGCCGGTCCCCACGCGGTAGCTGGGCGCGGTCGTATTGTCGCCGCGCCCTTAGCCGCCTTCTTCGGCGGCAGGCGGGAGCGGATGGATCATTCTCCCGCTCCCGCTCTGCGGCCTCCTTCTGCGACATGACGTCTTCGCAGAAGGAGGCCATCCCATCCCATGCCGTCTCACTCCCGAGCATAGCCTCGACTATGCTGGGGAGTGAGAGATCCGGCCCCACCAACGCGCGCAGAGTTTCGCGCTGCGCATCAAATGTGGGGCACACCTGCAGCGTGTGCCCCGCCGTATCCTCCGCCGCGCCACAACTCGGGCACGACGGAGACTGCTCCCGGCCGATGCGGTGCAGGTACTGTCCAAAACAGCCGTGGCCGGACAGCACCTGCACCAAACGAAAAGTGACAAATCCCGACTTGCGCTCGAACCAGCGAATTATTGCTGGCCCGAGCGCATCAAGGGTCCAGCGGCTCGCCGGACACTCCATCAGACTGAGGGACCACTCTTCAAGCATGTGGTCCCGGGCTTCCCGCCGAACACGAGTCAGATCCTCCGAGTAGTACCGCTCCCCGGAGGCCTTCTTGGCGGCCTGCCAATGGTAGGCCGCTGCCAACACCTGGGCTTCCATCTCCCAGGGTGGCGTACTGGCCATCGCACACGCCGCCGCAAAGCCGACGGTGCGATAGGCCCGGGCGACCCTTTGCGCGATTGCCCTTTGGGGGCGACGCAGGCACCTTGCGTTTTCCCCCCTGCGCAGCGCATCGGCCCATATGGGGGAGCCATACAGGGCCATACTTCGTAGAATGCCGGCATAGAGTCGCCGGCATTTGGCCCTAGGCCCCCCAAGATTTGGCATGAGCCATGAGAGGGCGTCGGCTGCTCTAAGAAGGCGAAGTGGCAGGGCCTGAAAGTGTGGGCCAAACTGCCACTTCGCGTCCAGGACGAGGCCCAGATACTTCATCTGGGCCCCTACCAACACCCGGACGCCCCCAACAAGAATGTGGGCGTCGGGAGGGCGGCGCTGCCGAGGCCCCGGGAAAAAGATGGCCTCGGTCTTCTGCAGCGCCACCCGCAGTCCCAGACGCTCAATACGCTGGACCATGAGCGTCCCCCCCACTGCCGCCAGACGTGATGCAGCCCCAAAGTCCCCCCCCCCGGGCAGTCAATAGGGTGTCGTCGGCGTAACAGATAACGCCCGTGCCCGGGATATGCTGTCGACCGTACAACAACGTGTGGAACATACTTAACCCTTCATCTTCTAATAACTCATTAGAACGCAAAAAAAAAGATTTTCCTTTGTGTCTGGGATTCCGGTTTATAAAATAGTTTATACAAATAAAACATTATTAACACACTTAATAGCAAATAGGTATAACGGTATTACAATTTTAATAGTTAATTATGCTTGTGTACGATCCGGTACGTACATTAATTGTTATATAAAAATCTGCTTTCTTCGTCTCCGACAAGTATTTCAGACATTTCTTACAGAACCGTGCAGCAAATTGTTTTCAAACACTTAAAATGCAAATGCATTATGCACGGTTAATACAAATATTACCTACAAACCACATAAATATTGTGAGAACATTTAGTATAACTGCCAATTTATAAGACAAATTGTGAAATCCATATTGAAAGAATGAAAATGAATCTCATTAAAGTATTAATCTCATAAATATTATATGTGTACCTATATTTTTGTGCAATCAATAAGTATAATTACGCACTAGTCAAATATTTGACGAACTATTTCGAGTAGGTTGTTTCAAGTGTCTTGTAGTAATATAGCCAAGAATTGGTAAAAAATATGGCCTACAAGTTGTTCACGTCAAAAAGGCACTAAATTGATTTAGCAACTTTACAATCTCTTCATTTTAGAAGTTTCGTTGGAACTAGTAAACCATTTTGTTAGGTTAACGTTCCAGCCGAGTGTAATTTAAAAATTTCAAGCAGTGAATTTTAAATAGGTGTTGAATAGAACCTATTAGTTAACTAGGTACTCCTATTTTCTAATGCGCTTGACTTCTTTTTTTGGTGTCTCCAATTGGCTGTAATTGCTACAAACCTAGTTATCCAAGGTTGAGAGTTACGGCTGACTAAACGAACATTTTAACTTACCTATTCGAGTTCAAGAACCTTACTTGTACAAAAATTTACTATGTTAAGCAATGCCATTAAAATTATGTTGATTTCAATTACGTGTTTTATATTTATCACAAACTGATTTATATAACGAAACCTGGCGCTCTATATATAGCTGTCCAATATTTTTGCAAGAGTTTTCTCATTAACAGTTATTGCTTCATAGGTAACGAAACTGTATAAAGAGTTGGCTCAAATTTATTATTTTCTGTTGTCTTATAATTTATGTTAGACTTATATAGTAAATATTGAGTTTCATGTAAATGAAATTTTAGATGTGGCCTTAAAAAAATTAATACCAACAAAGTAAATCAAAATGACGTAACAATTAAATTTTTGTGTGGATTTCATATATTTCGTCTTTTACGGTTTTTACGTTTATAAAAATTGTTTGATACAATCAATAATAAAATTAAAACATAGATTTATTGTTGATTTTAATTGATCTTGAAAATATCTTAGCACTCTTAAATTTATTTCTATCATAAGTGTGAATGGTTTAAAAAAAGATAAAAATCTTAATATATTTTTTTTTTATTTTTTACAGTCAACATCTCTATTCAGTTTAAAAAACTTTATTGATATTTTTTATATAAAACTTCAAAATTTACCTCATTCCACCTAATGTTAAGTGGTAATGAGGTTTTTGTTTAAGGGCGACAAGTACAGCATAATAAATCTGTTACTGGACTCGTCGCCCTCACCTTGAAGGCCTAACCCCTACTACATACTAGTGTAGCACCCCCCAGGAGCTGTGGAAACCTTACTTACACGCAGGAATACAACAACACAGAATTGATTGTTATTTGGCTGCGGTCTTCTGTAAGGTGGAGGTATTTCACCGGTCGGGCTGCTCCAGTTCGAGCTATAAATAGTTATACCTTCCTATCTTAATTGACTCTACAAAATACATCAATTATTATAAATCCTTACGAATAATTTAAAAAGAAAATATTTGACTGTTTGCATTACGTTCCAAAACTTATAAAATAATATAAATAATTCTTTCAGTTAAAGGAAACTACACTACCCCTGGGTGACTTAAGCTACGAGTATATAACAATGAAAAAAAAAGGAATCCTTACTATAACTCGAATAATGTAATCCAAGGTAGTAGGTAGATTTACTTATGCACGGTTCCAATATTTGAAAAACGATCCGTTCTGGTTACGGATAGTCATTAATTATACGGGGCGTAAGCCAAAAAAGACTGACGGACGACTGATGACAGCTGGTATGGAAAGTAAATTATGGAACATTATTAACGACTCGTAGTCGGTTGGAGAAAAACGAATAGTCATTTTTGACACATAACGAATCGTAAAATGTTGGATGCGGACATTAATATACTTGTAACATTTACACGTGCAAAATCGGGTTCGATCGCTAGTTCATATTTGTATTGATTACAAAATTCAAGTGAAACAGTAGGATGACATCGCCTGACATATTTATCTTATTTAACAGAATTCTTCATGATATCAAAGATTTCCCCGCATTATCTAGACTCAATGAGCGTTTACTAGTATCTCTTTTTGTAAATTGAATATTCATAGTGATTCTAATACACCCAATAGGTAGCTTTTAAGTGACGGCGATAAATTATACCTAAAATAAAAAGCTGGGCAAGTTAAACGTCCGACTCAAATAACATTTACCTTTGATTTTTGGGTAATATTTTGTTTTTTTTTATTGACAGCTATAAAAACATTTTTTACATATATAAAGGGACATCCTTTTTTTAATCCGTTATTTCACAATAAGGAAGCGGTCTGGGTCAAAAAAAACACATTTTTTAAATTGTGAAATAGTTATCAAAAAAATATTGGTCACGTATTTTTTATTGGCCATATTAAAAAAATACTGAGAAAAAGATGTCAAATTTCAGTGTTGGGGCCTCGTCACGTCAGTAGTGGGTAAAAATGTATTCACTTATGATGGCATACGATAATTTAATTCAATGTATGTCCATATACTTGTCGATCTTTGGATGACTACCAAGTAAACTGATTTAAGTATTCGAAATTTCAACTCAGTTAGACCCTACTAGCCTAACTGAGTTGAAATATCGAACTTTACTAAACTAATTGTCGGCGGCAGAAGGACGAATAATGAAAGATATTGTGTAAAGATAGTTAGCAGTGTAATTTTATTAATGTATAAAAAATGTTTACTTGCAGACTAAATAAGTATGAAACCTCTGGAATTCATATTGGTATATGCTTAATGTTATTTTGCTTTTTCAACCAATGTTCCAGACACCAAAATGATCCCGACATTATACATATGAGTAACAAACTTTTTTTCTCTATATAATTAAAGTGTGACACTGCATTCACACTTTTTATCCCGAACTTGACTGATACACTATCATGTGTCCAGTTAATATCGAAAAGCTTCATGACCAAATTTATCGGACTTGCGGCCCGATAAATTGGTTATCGAGTAGTTAATCTCAGATTGTGGTAAAAGTCGTAATATCCCTTTTTATTTTCTGTTATTTTTTCCATTCCAATAAGAGAAATCCTTAAGAGTGTATCTTACACTTTTATCTGAGTGTGTGCAACAACGTTTTGAAGTGAATTCGCCTGTATTGTGTGATATATAAATCATCAATCATCTACGTTATCACATCATCTGAAAGACAAAATTTATTCTTACGGTATTTATACGTATTTTTTACAATAAACATTTAAAGGATATATTATACTTGAGTTGGAAATTGGACACCCCAATGAATAAAAATGAAAAGATGGTTTATTAACAATTTAAGGAAAAACTGGAGAATCAAATCACTTCGGCCAATCTTACACGTGTACAGTTACAGTTAAACAACTTTTAATGGCCGAAATAAATTTGTAATACTTCGAATGGAATTCCGTAAATGTTTTTTGAAATAGAAACAATACCTAAGCGCAGCATTATTTAGATAATACGATAATATCAGGAGCACGCAGTGAGTGCAGTGATGGCTGGCGCATACGTCTTGCTTGTGAACAGGTGCTACCTTTGGGGACTGGTCTACTTCAGCTTTATTATTTTTTATTATTAGGGTACTTGGGGCTGTGCAGTTCTAGTGAGCTGTGGTCACTGCGACCTGTTAGATCTATTGTGACTCGCCACCAGTTTAGAGTAACTCCTTTAACCGGGTCTATTCTAGGAAGTCTAGTATTATCCTAGCTTTCAGGGTTTTTAATTCATCCGGTTGGGCTATATGTCGTCCCAGGTAGATGCTTCGTTTGTGGATCAGAGATTCACAGCCACACAGGAGGTGTTTCTTTTTCCTACTTCAGCTTACCTGTCATAAATAAATACTTAATGTTTCTTCACTCATCAAAACCAAACTATGTAGATGTATTGGTTTAAAGTAGTTTACACATAGCAATAAGTTAGATACCGCCACTGTAACTAAACTGCTGAGTCTCTTACCGTCGTCTTATCGGAAGATATAGGTTCCGACGTGGCAGTAGAATCACTTTGCATTGTATTCAATATCGATTCAAGTTTTTCATGTAACCTACTTGAATAAAGTAATATTTGGTTTGATTTGATTCACATGCAATGTTTTATTTTATTAAAGACACAAACAAGCCATTTATTATTTAAAGAGATATTTAGATACTAATTGAAATCTTATTAACACAGTAACACAACATTGAATGTTTTATATGAATAAAATGTAGATGGTTTGATGAGATATTTGATGAAAAATTGTATTGGGTATAAAGTATCTATCTACAAATGGGTATAAAATAAAAGTTACTACAGAGAGTATGTAGGTCAAAAGCATACCTTATTCAATAAGGTTCGCTTTATTGGTCTAGGTCTAAAGATATTTTATGAGCTTGAAGTACAGTCCTTTTAACGAGTAGGCATAATTTTCTTCCATTACTCAGAAATAGCATATGAAAAGTGATATTCCAAAGGAACGTGTTACATTTATTATTCTGGGTCTATTGTTAGGTACTTTAATAATCCTTCTGGCTATTACGTTTTCACATTTCGAAATTTACATTTGAGTCTAAGTAACCTTTTAAAGCTTTTATGCCATTTCGTTCAAAGCTTAGTACATATTCGTAGTCGTTGTATGGACGTGAAAAAAGCTAAGAAGCTGAAGATGAATTGTCAACTGAACTTTAATTTTAATTTTAAAAATAATGCGCCAGACAACCACTCCAATCACCTGCTCTCAAACTAAGGTTTTCCCTTGTACTATGAGCACCGGACGACGGATACTAACAGGGGGCATCATCCCAACACATCCAGACCCAAGTCAATTAAGAAAAGTTCGTTTTCCAAATTGAACTGACTGGGAATCGAACCCGGGACCTTTCGCGCTTTGGCCGCTTACTTTAGCCACTGCACCATCGAGGTCGTCAAGGTATTAGACATTTACTGAATGCTTTAAGATGTCGTATAAAGCAGGGTTTTATATGAACCAGTTTATATCGAATAAATATTCACCTGAGACGGCACAAGCTCAACCAGCCAGGCAAATACTAGACTTTCTAGAATCAACCCGGCTAAAGGAATTACTTTAAATTGGAGGCGATTCATAATAGATCTGAAAGGTCGGAGTGACTACAAATCACTAGAACTGCATTGCCCTAAGTTCTTTAATAATATATAAAACTGCCCATCTTTATAACCCCATGTACATATTTTCACAATGAAAAAAAGGCAAATAGGAAAATACTCTAACTCTAAGTAGCCTTATTCCCAAAAAATCATAGTAAATGTAAACGTCGCTTTATGAAAACTGTCACTGTTTTGGAATCTACAACTTGTGAAAAATATCCTGTGAGCAATTATATAGGTTTCTTAACTTAAAATCCGAAATAAATTACAGTACATATTGTAAGAAATTAACACTTTTAATTTATTGACTTGCTTAAATTGAATTACGAGTATAAAGATATATTTTAACCAACTTTACCGTAACGTTGACAACTCAATTAATAGGAAAAATATACTTCATACTGTTACATTACATTTTGTTGCACCCATAAGAACGAATATCGCAAGTGTTTAAACCTAACCTCGACTATGAGATAAAATAGCTTTTCATCCACATTGTAGTCTCTTTGCAGATTTGTGGAGGGGTGTTTAGTTAAGTGATAAACCATATTGTCAGGGTTTCCAAGGTGTCCACATGTCCTCTGAATAGGTAAAGGCTAACAATTAAGAACGTCATTAAATTTTTCTGTTACAGGTACCTAGACAAAAATGGAAAAACCAAAAAAACAAAGTATGCCGATGGATAACTTCAGTTCCACGTAAGTGACATTTTAGACTTTAATTATGATAGGTATAATAATTTTGATTGTTTGAAATCCTTTCTATTTACATATTTACACATAACCTAATAAATTCGTGTGATCGCTTAAAAATACAAGTATATGTCATTTTGTTTTAAAGCTAAAGTTTCCCATTGTACAGCAGGTCTACACACGTTTCATTTTACTTTGTCTCTCTGATGGAAAACATTAATTTCTCTTCCTCTTACCAATTTCATATAAATAAGCATTTAAGTAGCCACTTACATTCCAATAATTGATTTTAATGGATGAATTTTAACTCTTATTTCTCAAACATAACGTATATTTCTCAAACGGATTCCTGTAGTTCCTGAACTGCCATTATATTTGTTAATGAAAGAAGTTATATTTTACATGCAACCTATTTTATATATAACTTGATTCAAGCACGCTACAACAAAATCGAAACGACGATTCAAACACAATAGTCACAAGAAAATTAAGTCCACAATTTGACCCTGTTGCTTATTTCGTCAACATGGTACTCAGGTTAAGAAATCAAAGAGATTTCGAGTATTTCCTACTCACGATTATTGTACTGTCCCCGTTTTTTTTCACTTATCCACTGATTCTTTGCTACTACTGGGCGCAGCGTAATTTTAGTTTAAAGCCTTCTTCAATAAATGGAACATCCAGCACAACATATTTTTTGAATTCGAACAAGTAGATCGTGAGATTAACACGTTCAAACAAACTAATAAACTCTTCAGCTTTATGATACTCGTATTAATATATATGTGCTTAATTTAAATATCAAAAAGGTGCTTACTTTAGAGATTCTATAAAAATATAATGAAACTCTTTGCGTCTTCGAATTTGCATTTCATAAATAGTGGAGAAACTCGAAGTTAGATTTACATCTAACATCGATTAATCTAGGAGATAAATTGTGACATCGGACCTGGAGGCAGTCAATCCGATTTATATTCTTAAAAGTTACTTAGCAGGTTTTGACTGAAATTGACATAAATCTATCCAATAATTTATTATTAAACCTCGTCATGGATGTGCGAAAAATTAAATATATTTTTTTAAATATTACTATTGGGCTTAATTTTGATACAGAAGAAGTGATGTATTGTTCTTTTTCTCTTTATACTTATATAAAGAAATTTAATAAATACTTTATTTTCTACTTGTCTTCTTATGTTAAGACATTTTACCTACCTACTTCATTTTACCATATGTAAGTATATTATTGCCCATAAACAATCTCGCTGCATGACCAAAAGGTTGAGTGGTAGAGATTCTCGTATCATCAATTCAGCCTTTACCTACTAAGTTTGAAAGTAGTGAAATGATTATGAGTACTTATAATGAGTGCATTTCTTTAAAGCCACGCATACTGATACCCATTTTAACGTCACGTCAGGCGAACTTAACAGATGATCAGGATTATATGCTAGATTTAGACCCAGCAATACATTCTTAAATGTTTTCCGGAATTGGTTATATCTCGAATTGCTATATCTCCCATTTAGTTTACAAAGTAACTACCAGAAGCGTGTTAAAATAATAAATAAGACCTGACAGTTTCCAACTAATCTGCCATTTTTATAAGTTCAGCATCTGTCTACCAAAGTATTGAGGGAAAAAAAATGTAATAACTTTTTAATGCACTTTATGCAGATTTTTTCATTTAGATGACTGCATCTACTGCTACTGCAGTACTGACTTAGCTCGTTAAAATCCCATATATTTGCATTTTGAGAGCGTTTTGTAATTTTTAGAACAGTTTTGCTTCCAAAATTACCTCGAAGGCGCGCCTTTAAGAAAATGATAATTCATTTTAATTACTTTTTTGTCGGCGACAATTTGAAAGACTGACCATTTAACCTTGACGGATGCCATGGACCGACGTGATTGTGTGCATCCGTGCGTGACTGTGGCATTGTGCAATCTCGTCAATACCCGAAGCAGTCCTCGGGCAAATACAACCAATCGATACTATATCAATGGATTTGTATCCGTTAATTGAAGTCACAGAATAGTAGTGTTTACGTTTGGGTAGTAAGATTCCTATTCTTGTGAAGATCTTATTATCAATGCAGACGTTCAGAATAGATAGATCATAGAACTTAATTTTCAGAGATTTGAAATCTAAAAATATAAATAAGTGAACTAGTTTATTTTTATTTAGAAATTTGATACTCTTTTATAAAATTATCACAATATTATTCCACCTTAATATTTTTTTTAGTTGGCAACACAGTCAATTTTGTCTCTCCGCACACAATACTGTAGTAGTGTGAATTTTATTTTTCTCCCATAAAATGAAACTACATTTTTCGCTTATAATTAATACTGCATTACTTATTTTATTACATCATCTTTCACGCAAAAATAGTAAACATTCGGCTCAACATTAAAAATATTATTTTATCTCAGAAAAATCCAGTAATTAGTTACCATATGAATACGTGGTATCTAACATACTCCGACTCATTCTAGCGAGCGTTGGGCTTCAAAACCCGTAGTGTGTGGGTTGGAATCCCGCGAAAAAAGTACTATGAAAAGTTTGTCAAGTTTAGTTTGACTTGAATCACCTGGTTGTCAGATAAGAACAATGATTTCGGTCTTCAGAAGGCACCTTATGCCGTTGGTCTCGACCGTTCGATATGATTTCAATACGACCGGTTTCTCTAGTAAGGGATGCGAAGGTCACATGTAATTAACTTCAAATAACCAGGCGCGTCAAATCAGAATTATAGTCGTAACGGACCCCAGGCTTTGTCTTAATAGATGGACAAACCAATCTAAAATCCACAAGTCCACATACACCGCACAAAATATGCTAAATTGCAAGAATTATTTTAGATAATTTTCAAGTTTTAAAATTATTCAGTACAAAAACCTTATTTTCTCATTGGAAAACAATAACTACTTATATTTTTATTCCAGGGCAGAGCTGACCGGTAACTTAGGATTCCAATCATCATTAAGTATAGCATCTAAAGCAGTCAACGATGAAAAATCATACAACCCCTTTGAGCACAGACAAGTGGAACATCCTAACTCGTAAGTATCGATCAATATACATACATACATATAAACAATTATACATGCCCTTCATATTTTGTTCAATGGCGTTAGAATGTTACGTTATAATAACTTAAAATTATTAAGGTCCCTTTGATGAGGTTTACCCACTTCATGAACTGCCCTCAACCTTCTCAGAGCGCACCTTTTAGTTTTCAGTTATCATGAGCGCAATTTCGGCTTATACCTGCAAGGTCAACTGTTTTTAAGTTACCAAATGTGTTTGACAAGACGTAAGGAAGTAGGTACTAATAGGCAGATTTCGGGACCAACAGCTTAACGTTATCACGTTTCCGATTAATTTCCGCTTTCGAATTTCGGTTCGCTTTAAACTCAGATAAAATACACCACATTTCGCGATTATACGTTACTTCGTTTTTTTTTTTCGATAAACCTTAGTGGAATGAACTTCGGTCGGTTACGACCGAAGTTAAGCTTAAATCGCTTCGAAAATACGAATGTTACTAGTAAGAACTAATTAACTCTTTTCCTGATTGATTAATTCCATTGGAAATTTGTTTTATCAAAAAATGGTTTTAACTGTAACGTAATATACCTACTGATATTCCTAAAAAGTTGTACAACCCTAAACAAAAAAACTGTTTTTTTAAATAAGTCTCAGTCTTGATAGCGATGTTAATTTAATAGAAAAACCATTTTTACTAGAGCAAAAACGTTAACAAAACCTGCTAAGATATAAGTACCTACGTCATATTCTAGTTGGTGTTTCATTGTCTTTTTTTGAGCATGCATCGTATGCACCGTACCGCTGTCCATGGATGAAGAGCAACGTGTGTGGGACTCCCCCGCTTTGAGAAGTGACTACTCACTAAAAAACCCCGCACCTCTTATAGCCTTTCGTTGGCGCCTCTCTTACATATGAACAGCAGTAACTAAGTCGCCTAACAAACAGACTATCAGCGATATTTAACCTAAAAATAAGGAGAAGGTTCTCAATTCGAGCGTATATATTTTTGAAAAGAAAAAATTGATCTCGTAAACCATGTTGACATACCTAATTTAAAAGAAGTCGGTTCGAAAACGTTGAGATACGAATTTCAAAACAAAAAAATATATTATTCTGTTTGAGTCACATACGGGATCACGTTTTGCGATTAGCATTATCTCTAAATTTTTATTATTCTTGACACGTATACTTCTTCGAAATATGAGATGGATCTTGAACGATTTATATGTAGTAAACACTTTGAACTCCTTAGGTAAGCCAAATATCTTATTATTAAATGTTTTGGGCATCATTATTTGACGTATTTTGAAACAAGAGGCGTTTCTACAACAAGAAGAGTAAAGGAAAAAAAGGAATGTCACATATTTAAAAAGTCAAGAAATTAGCATTTGAAAATACAACGTGATCCGTTACACTAAGGCTTCGTTCCGTTTTCTAAAGTTTAAAAAAGAAATAACCATCACGAGTTTAAAAAATACAGGAGTTAATGCAACTTTTGGTGGCATAACCCGATTTTGGAGTCTTAAGTGACATTCCTTGTTTTTTTCCTGTATACTTCTTAATTAAATCCACAAAAAATATCAAAACTTCATTCTACTAATCAAACTATGTATAAACAGTTTTGTAAGAATGTGCCTGCTTTTTGCGTGAAAAAGAAACTAGTGTACATCCACGCTAGTTCTTTTTCACGCAAAAAGTACTAAATGGTTTTGATGAAATTTGCTAGCAACCTAGATGAAATATCAGATTAATCTTTATGTATAGGGCAGGTAGTCTTAAAGACTTAGGATAGGTCATAATTTATAGAAACTTATTATAAACTATATGAGCATGTTATACCACATTATACTATATACTTAAAAAAAACAATATACTTAATTTCAAATTTAATTTGTGCAATCATCACGTCATGGTTCCTAATTACTTGCTTTTCGATATTAGTTCTAAAACCCACTTCATAAGAGTGGTATGATTCCAAAGTATATATGACGTATTTTTGACTGTGTTTGCGCGTGAATAGTACCTATATTCCTCGCTAAATCGTCCATCTCTTTAAATGCAACAAAATAATTTCCAAGGATTAGATCCTTTTATCTCGACGCAGATACTTACGTAAAGAAAAAAGATAAACCAAATGGATTTCGCAGAAAATTACATGGCTAGTTATGTAGGCTTTAAGATAATGATTTAGACACACAGTAATTAAATAGTGCACTGTCTATTATAATACAACTAATTTCGTAGCATCAGAGGATTATATTCACACTAACAGTACGAAATATCTTTCTAATCGAAAAAAAGACAGTTTATGTCAGGTTGTTAAGACTTTTATGAAATGAACGCCCCTTCAAATAATAAATAATACATTGACCGAACATTGGCATCGCGCCATATCTAAGGTTCCGGGTTTGATCCCCGGTCGGGTCAATATGGGAAACGAACTCTTCTATATTGTCTCTGGTCTGTGTGTTGTGGTACCGTCGTTGTTTCTGATTTGTGTAACACAAATGCTTAAGCTACTTACCACAGAATCAGAGCAATGTATTTGATGTTGTGCAATATTTATTATATTATTTATTATAATAATTTATATTTTTTTGTTAACGGAATTAAGTTAACAATTTTCATATGACTATAGATACCTACTAGGCTCACAGGCCTGTATCGCAATATCTAACTAGTGACTATACATGTTAACAAATCTGTGAACAAGACGAGATACTATTATGCACTTGGTTTTGTACTATGAAAAAATATGCTTAGCACGTTCAAATACGATAATCAATGAGTGTTACCAAATTAAACCATTTTGGGTAGAAACTTCGTGGAAGTTCAGCTACTCACCGCCACGGCGCTACTACAATTTCCATACCATTTCGTCTACCTAACTCTACTCCATTACCGTTTTGAACGTGTCAAGCGTACCGTCGTTCCTTATCTCACTGATGGGCAATTCGCGTTTAACTTCAAAGAGACCTTACTAGGTATGTCATAAGCGAACGTAAAGATATGGAATAAATATCAAAAAATGTGTAAGAATACGCGCACGTTTAGATGCTGTAGATAAGAACACTCTTCCGAGAAATTATCTTTACAGCGAATTTTTACTTAGTTTCTTTTTTATATAAAAGAAATTTGGAAATACCGAGTAAAACTGGGAACCGAAACACATAATACATAATGAAGAATTCAAATGTTACTGATTCTTGCCAAGTGAAGAATAAGCTACCAAACGAAGCATCTTTTGAGGATTCTAAGGTTCTAGACTTGTATGTACACACGTCAACATTATAACATGTGCTGATCTGTTACGGAAAAGAGACCTTGTTAACTTAAAAAACAGGTTGAAAATGGACTGAAGTATTTGTATACACAGTTTGATAAATTCACTGAAGCTTAGCTGTCCTAATTACCCCAGTCCTAACTACCTCTTGTCTTAAAAGCACTCTTTGATAAGTTGAAAACATTTTCGTTAAGGTTTCCTTTTAGTTAAGCAGTTTCTCAAGCGACCTAATTCGAATAAAATCCCACTACGTATTTTTATAAAATAGGAAGGTGGAATATTTTACAACACATTCTGTATTTATTTATTTTATTTATAAACTTTACTGCACATAAAGAATTACAAATGATGGATTTAATGCTAGGAGCATTCTCTACCAGTCTCTCTGGGTCATGCAGATACTCGTACCTACGAGTATCTGCATGAACTACCTAGTTCATGGGTGCAGTAATAGTAAGAATTTGTTTACGGCTTACAACAAAATAAATAAAAATTAATCGCAAAAAACTAAACACTTTCGATGTTTTGAGAGTAATTATAATGAGTGTTATGAGATATGTTTGGAATTATAAAAATTGTAATATATATATATAATATAGTTGTATGTTTATCATGTTTTAATATGAATGTAATCTTAAAATAAAAACAGTATTTATGTTGCATGGCCGTATACATTTCTTAGCATATACTATTTCCTATACCTTAAGATGGTCTGGAAGAGATCGCTTCCTAGCGATAAGACCTAAATTGTACTATAATTAATCTGTAAAACCCATTTCTATAAAGTTTTTGTGCAATAAACTATTCATGGGTCCGTTTCCCGCTTTTTTAAGTATGGTCCGTTCCATCTGATAATTAATTGGTTCTAGGCAAGACCTAGAGGCCTGCCACTTGTCTGACAAGGTTCAAATAAATGAAAAAGACATATTTCACTTAGAATAGTCACGTGAGATTGATATATATAAAACTAGCGGGCTATCGCAGCTTTGCCATTACGTTTTTTCCACCTTTTCCTTTCCATTCTTCGCTCCTATTCCCAGCGTCATATTAATAGCCCAAAGCCTTCCTCAAATTTCCAAAAACTCATTTGGAACCAGGTTTTTAGAGAGGTAGGGCATAGCGATTTATCGCTCGAACTGGAGCAGCCCGACTGGAAAAATACCTCCACTTTACAGAAGACCGCAGCCAAATAACAATTTCTGTGTTGTTGTGTTCCTGCGTGTGGGAAGGTTTCCAGAGCTCTTGAGCTGAGGTGCTACATTAGTAGCAGGGGTCAAGCCTTCAAAGTAAGGGCGACAAGTCCAGTTACAGATTTATTATCCTCTACTTGTCGCCCTTAAGCTAGGACTCATAACCACTTAACATCAGGTGGGATGAGGTCAATCTTGAAGTGTAATATAAATAAAAAGAAAGTTGTTACTGAGTTTAGCGCGTTCAAATAAACAAAACACAAACTCTTCAGCGTTATTACAATACAGTTGACGAAACGATATCAAAGATCATTATCTTGGCTACGTCTTCTGTGCTTAGAAACACCCATTACTGGTTTCATTAGTTTAGGATTAATATAAGATTGAAGAAAAAAAAATTCAAACATTTTTGTAATAACGCAGGACTCTGCAGTAACTCATAAGCGAGCATTTCGCAGTGTTTTGTAAGTACGTTCAAAGCACTTTAGGTAAACACTTGCAGTTATCAATTCTTATGCCCACAATTAGGCTTCAAAATGCCAAAGTGTGCATAGTGGCTGTAGTCTGAACTGTGTTTGACTGTACGTCGGCTTGTGGCGTGATATTAAAGTACGAAACGCGAGTGAGAGTTTATGACGAGTGCCTTAGATTTATTTGAAGTTGGATACAAGAATATACGCAATAATCTTATCGTGGAGACGATTCTGTGTTGTTGTGTTCATGCGTGTGAGTAAGGTTTCCAGAGCTCCTGGGAGGGTGCTACGTTAGTAGCAGGGGTCAAGCCTTCAAGGTGAGGGCGACAAGTCCAGTAACAAATTTACTATGCTGTACTTGTCACCCTTAAGCTAAGACCTTATTACCACTTAACATCAGGTGGGATGAGGTCAATCTTGAAGTGCAATATATTAAAAAAAGCTGATGTTTGACCTTGAGGAAAACTTATTGACTAAAAATCCCAGGTACAGTTACATTGAACAGTCATTTTTTAAATTCATTTTTATAATCTTCATATAATATTCATTTAATGATGAAGAGTTAGTTATTCAGCGCTTATCTCAGGAACGTAGAGTTCGAGTTTATATGTTAGATAGTCCATCTAACAAGCAAGGATTTAGGATATTTAACATAATGCTACGGCCAATAGGAGTTAAAAATTTAAAAATATGGAAAAACGGGAAAAGTACGCGTGCGAATCCCCGAGCCGCTAGTCTAAGTATAAACAATATTAATACGTCGTAAGCCGAAATGTCACACATCCAAATGGTAGCGTGAATCCGCGTTACGGTACTTGTTAATATGCATATAGGTGCATCTGATTGAACGGGGTTCTATTGTTCTTTAGTCATACTTTATTATAACACTATACTACTACAGTTTTTAGCTTTTTCCCGCGACTTTGTACGTATGGAAGAAAGTAATTCCTAATTTATTTAGAACTAGCTGTGCCCGCGACTTCGTTCGCGTGGACTATATCCTTTTATGGTCGGTTTTATCCCTTTCTCCCCTAATATTCGAAACAAAAAGTAGTATATATTTTAATCCAAGTTTCGAGCTATATTTGTGCCAAATTTCATATTGCTAACTTTAAAAATAAACATTTTTCCATATAAACTTCCAAAGGTGGTATTACCCCCCTCCCCCCCTTATTTTCTAATAAAAAGTAGCCTATGTCCGTTCATGGCATTCAACGTATACCTATACCAAATTTCATCAAAATCGATTGAGAGGTTTAAGCAGGAAAGCGTAATAGACACACAGACAGACAGAGTTACTTTCGCATTTATGATATTAGTAGGGATAGTAGGGATTATTAATCTTTCCCTTATAATTTTCCTTTTTTTTGTATTACTCTTTCTCGTGCCATAATGTGAAAAAAAGATAAATAAGCAAATTTGTTCAGCCATTCTCGAGTTTTGCGCTATGTAACACGTGCGATTCATTTTTGTTCCATTCTCATCACCACTCATATTTACATTTATTCACAAAAAAACTCAATAGGATTTGCAGTTTATTTCCAGTAAATAGGTGTTCGTATATGACTGAAGTTTAGTCGTTGTGACCATAACTCGGTTCTCAGCATCTATTCGATTGAGTTATTATTATTTTATTACTTTCTCACCGCGTACGTGACTATCTCGTTTTAATTAAAATAATGATACTTTAATTAAGTACAAATTATTGAAGATACTTTTCTAACTTTGATTTTTCTATTGCAGGACTTTTGGGTCGTTATTACATCTACTGAAGGCATGTTTGGGGTCCGGTATCCTAGCAATGCCAGCAGCATTCAAGAACGCCGGCCTCGTCGCTGGCTGGATTGGTACCCTACTAGCTGGTTTGATTTGCACGCATACTGTACATATAATGGTAAGTTTTATTTAGAGACTACTTGAATATCGTCAGGAATACCCTTGGACCATTTTTATAGCAATGATATCTAATAGGGATAATGCCTCGATAAAAAAAAAGGTTCTACATATTTCACCCGTCAGTTATAACCGTATTTTTTACTTCAACAAGTTAACTCTCCGACTTAAAATCGAACCAGTTCGAGATATTTCTATAAATTACATTGGTATGTTCACATTAATAAATAGAGCAATGGGGGCAATCTTACAGATCATTTACAAGCTTATAGAAAAAAATTTGTATCAACATTCTAATACGGTTCTGGAACCTAGCCAACACTTTCATTAAAAAAGTCAAATGTTCTTGAAACGTTGAAGTTGTACTTGAAACAACGGCGTACTTATACTGAACGTTTATTATACCTTTTTAAACGTGACAGCTTATGTACTGTAAAATGTATTCGTACTTTCATAGCAAAAATAAAACGCTGGTTTTCCAATGAAAAAAAAATAACTAAGGTACACAGTTTTTCCATAGAGTTAAAAGTAAAAAAACCTAATTTGTGATCTTTCATAATTTTTCTTACATTATTTAGGTGAAGACATCTCAAGAAGTGTGTGTAGAAGCAAAGAAACCTTCCATGGGTTTCGCGGAAACAGCTGAAGCGGCATTTACTTATGGCCCTAAATCGGTTCGGAAGTTTGGACGCACTATGAGGTGAACATTAACAATATTTGAATTAATTATTGATTTTTTACAATTATATTATTAATAGATTATTCATAAAATATACAATATTGTAATACAAATATTGTTTTAGAAAAAAAAACCCATAAGGCACTCAGTACCGTTCCTAATGAATGAGCATAATAACTTTTTGTTCCGATATGACATTAATTATACTTATAATTTTTTAAATTAAAGACATATTTAAAGATAAAATGGGACCAATTTTTTAGACCATGTCCAAACCAAGGAGATGCTCAGGTGCAACTCCTAAAAAAATAATCTCTATGCCTGTCTTCAATGTAATATTTTGTGTGTTCCAAAATAATAAAGGTGTCGAGAAATCAAGGCTTCAAACAGTATTAAGCCTCCTTTTCGACTCATTCGCTTCGTAACATTTCCATACGTATCTCAGTAACATAAAGCTTAAATTTTATTAGATATGACACTTTAGGCTTCTATATAATTTAAGACTTTCGCGTTTTTTTATACTCACAACACATATTTAAATAAGTAACGTACCTAAGTAGTTTGTATCAACTACTAAAAAAATTGTCATGTTGTTTTGTTAACTTATTTTTAATTTTTAAGGCTATTTTTGAAATAATTGTATTGATATAGACACACTCCAGTATGTATGTCATGATGCGGGGGAATATATTTTGTTTGTCTTTTCCACGCAAATGTGGATGTAAAAAATCTTTGAACAAAATTGCATATGTTTATAAATCTCAATATCTTTCATTAATATGCTCACGTTTTAATTAAATTGTCAATTAATTATAGGACTGTAACAGATTATTCAATGACCGCGGCATATCTGGGAGTCCTGTGTGTCTACGTTGTTTTCATGGGATCATCGTTCAAAGAGGTTAGTAACAGTTGAAATTACCATACAATACAAGCCAACTACTGATAAATTAGAAAATTATTATCTTTTCTGATAAATTAGGTGTCAAAATGCGGTGGTTCATTTGAAGCTGTCGCCATTTGACCTCCATAATTCTATCAAGGGAAACCAGATACGTATTTGGATAGTAGTCGGACAACGAACTTTTTGAATCACGGAATAATCCGTTTTATTTTTCGAGCCTGCAATGTCCTTAGCAAACTGAAAAAGCTTGCACAGTATTGACGTTTTTAAAAACCTAATACACTTTGATATTAGAGCTTTTATTCACAGCATAAGTGCTGTCAAAGTGCAAAATGTTATCTTTCTCTCTTAAATGTACAATTTTGCCAACTCTGCCATCATAGCAGCCATCTTGGATTTGAAATTTGTCATAGTGTGTACTATTCAAGCGCTTTTATTACCGCACAATTTCCATTATATTATGCCTCTCTGAACACTTGAAATTGGCGGAATCACCGCGTTCACATAAACGAGGGACCGAATATTGAATGAGTTCAAAATATGTAATTCGACATATTGTAGTGGTCACAAGTGTTAACGACGAAATAGAAACCCAATTTAAAGGGACAAAAGATATAATGAACTAAAAATAGAATATTAAATACAAGGAAAAAATCGAGGCACACCAAACCTGTTGCTAAGCAAGCAATTCTAGTAACAAAACCCTTAACAACAGGTAACGTGTGCCTAGTAGCTGGGTTGCCAGATCTGTCGCCAACAACAAGCTTGGACCAATTTCCACCAAGCATAGCTAAGAATACTCCCAACTAATTTACCTTACAAACAAAAAAACACATAATCAAAATCAGTTTAGCTGTTTGGGATCTACGATGCCAGAGTGTCTATCTGACTCTCAAGCTTATAACTCTCCATCGTTTTTATGTCGGGGTTAAGGATTTCTGCGGTTGTTGACCCCAAAGCTTTAATTACTACATGGATTTTCCAAAAAAAACTTACCTTTATTTTTTATAGGTCTTCGATGTGATCACGCCAAGCTTCAGCCTGTCAATACAGGCGTACTGCGCTCTGACCCTCGTTCCTCTCGTCCTGTTCTGTCAGATAAGAAACCTCAAGTACCTAGTTCCGTTTTCGGCGCTGGCCAACTTTCTCATCTTAATTGTGTTCGCCATCACCATGTACTACATGTTCAGGGATCTACCATCGCCCAAAGAGAGGGAAATGGTTGCCGGTGTAACACAGTGGCCTTTATTTTTGAGGTAAGTTTATTTATGTTCTTTTTTCATAAGTTAATTTAGTAATCACACTAGTCGATTTGACGGACGTTTTTACTTGGAACCCAATTGCAGTTGAATTCGCTTCTAATGTTGAAAAATTTACGATACGGAATCATTTTAACAAAAATTCGAGCAAACAACTGCTTTATTTAAAAATAATAAAAATTTGTAACAGATAAAATGAACACCTTTTTTCCATCTATTTGTTATCTTACTTCTTGATCAAATTATAAATACGTTGTTATAGAATAGAATAGAAAAGAAATATGTTTATTGACACACAATACGATTAAAAAAAAACATAAATACACACACAGAACATAATGTGGTCAATTAGGTTCCACCTCAGCAAATGCTGCTACGACATTACTTCTAACACCGCAACAGCGCTGGTATTCTGGCTGAACCCAATAATAGTTTTAACCGGTAGACGGGGTCTTTTGGTTCCACAACATGCTTGCAACTTCATTATCGATTATGGAGCTATAGCTAAGTTTATTGTTTTTAGGGTTCCGTACCTCAAAAAGAAAAAACGGAACCCTTATAGGATCACTTTGTTGTCCGTCTGTCCGTCCGTCCGTCCGTCTGTCAAGACCCTTTTTCTCAGGAACGCGTGGAGGTATGAAGCTGAAATTTATATCAATTACTCAGGTCTACTGTCCCTTGAAGCTGTGAAAAAATCAAACTTCTAAGCCAACGCAATCAAAAGATACAGCCGTTTATGCCGCAAATTTTTGACACTTGCAAGGGAATCAAAACCTACAGGGTGCTTCCCGTGAACTCAGAATCTTGAAATTTGGTACGAAGCAACGTCTTATAGCATAGATAAAGGAAAAATTACGAAAACCATAAATTTTTAGTTACATCACATAATATATATTTTTTTAATAATTTTAAACTTACTACCCATTTCCTCATAAACGCGTAGAGGTATTAAATTGAAATTCATACCAAATACTCAGGTCTATAATACCTTTAAGCTGTAACAAAATCAAACTTCTATATCAACGCCATCAAAAGAAACAGCAATTTAAGCTGCATATTTTGAAACTCGCAAGTACTCGCAAGGGAATCAAAACCTAAAGGGTACTTCCAGTCGACCTAGAATCTTGAAATTTGGCATGAAGCAACGTTTTATAGCACACATAAAGGAAAAATTCCGAAAACCTTAAATTTTTAGTTACATTACAAAATATTTATGCTCCTCCATCTTTCCCCATTGTAATGTTATGAATTTCATTTTGCAATAAAAATACCATAGTTATGACTCGATTGTCGTAATGAACGAACTTTGTAAACCTTGCAGGTTTGTACGGAACCCTCGGTGCGCGAGTCCGACTCGCACTTGGCCGGTTTTTTTTATGAAAGCCGGCTAGAAAGTTCGCTAAAACACTGGGAACTTAGTAAAAGAAATGTGGAGCTATTAGTTTGATTCATTCTACTATATTCACGTGGGCGAATGACGCAATTTTTCTAGTTTTTTCACCTTGGAAGAATTTTATTTCGGTGATATGATATATAAGGTGAAATAATTCAACATAAGCTAAGGATTTGTTCAGATAATTTTTTTTTAAATGCCTCTTGCGGATTTTGTTCATTACAATAGTCGAATGTGTTTATATAGGTATCCGTTTAGTATTTGCCTATTTTTAAAAACAGTAGGTACGTTAAAAATATGAAACCGAAAGCTTAAGACTTTCGCGTTCCATTTTAAACATTTAAAATAATTTAACGGGTCAAAACGCAACATCATTTTTATTTAGTAGTTAATACGAACTACTTACTGCCCGACGTTTCTGTAAGGTTGCACCAACCGTAGTCACGAGCTGACTCAAGTAAGCAGTAAGTAGTTCGTTTTAACTACTAAATAAAAATGGTGTCGCGTTTGACCCGTTAAATTATTTTAAATGAAACCGAAAGCTCCAAATTTAAACTCTACCTCTCACATGAAACATGATGATGATTTACTCAAAACATAATATTTACATCAATTTCAGGTATTTTAAAAGAATATTTGCTTTCATCATCATCTATTCAGTAACCATGGAGAAACAAATATCCAAACTTTCCGTTTATAATATTAAAATGAAACTCAGGTCTTACTTCTAACTAGGGATTCTTCTGCGCTACTATTTTTATGACTTGTCTTGACTTTGATGTATATTAGTTTTTACGATGCATAAGTAGTATTACGTACTTGTAACCAAAATGAATAAATGAAGTAATGATCGATTATTATGATTAACCCAGCTTATTTTTTTTTCTCAGTACGGTGATCTTCGCAATGGAAGGCATTGGTGTCGTGATGCCGATTGAAAACGAAATGGCAAATCCAAAGCGGTTTCTTGGTTGTCCTGGCGTGCTTAACGTAGCAATGTTCATAGTTATTGGACTGTATGGTGTGTTCGGCTTTTTTGGCTACATCCAGTATGGAGACGCCGTGAAAGGCAGCATCACATTGAACTTGCCAGAGGGTGATATGTAAGTATGCATTTTATAGGTAAAGTAAGACATTTTAAGGTTCGTGTCTGTATGGAATAAAACTGGTTTTGAAACAGAAGTATATTTAAAATTAATAAAAATCTACAATTCACAAGCCAGGTGACCTGATGGAAAAACAGAAAATCGACTTATGTCAACAGTGACATGTGTCAAATAGTAAAAGGGTATAAAATAATGAAAAGAGGTTAAGAGGTAACTAAGTATACAAACGTATACCTACCTAGGCAAACATTTGTCGAGTGGTCAATTGCTGTTTTTCTTAGACAAATTGTAGTACCTTCTTTTAGGCAAATCCGAAGAAATAAAACATCGTTTAAACTATGACTCGGTCGGACTGTCGGTTAGGCAATGTGCTTATATGCCACTTGCTATAACTAAGGCGATATGTTTGAACATCGCGATGTCGAATCGTTATTATGGAACATCCACCAAAATGCATATTTAGTGGACATCAACTAAGTAGATTAGGCTACCTTTTCATAAAAAAAGGAATTGATTTTTTTTTCGGAAGCTATGTTTTATCTCTATCTTAACATACACACGATTGCACAAATACATAAGGAAAGAGAAAAGCGAAGAGATTTAATTTATAAACTCTTCTCATTTCCAAAAAATCACTTTTTTACACTTTCAAACGTCAATATTTATATATCACTGATAGGCTGAGGCCCAAGAATTAACGTTTTTAGAAACTGGCTGCAATATATTTTTTCTATATACCCGTATGGAACACATCCATGCTAAGTTAATTTCATTTGTTGTGTTTCCCGGCAAGCATATAAAACTATGTTCGCAACTTCATCGTCTAAGTTTAAATCTCTTTGGGTGAAAGTACAAAAGTTAGACATCGACTTCATTCACAATACAACATCTTGAGTGCTTTTCAGAGGGTACAATTCTTTTTATAAGGACTGATTTAGTTTCTTTCACACTGGGCTTTAAAAATTAATTTATGTCAGAGTACAATAGCTTGATGCGAGAGCATCTGTGGCCGAGAAGCGAGTGCCTGGAATTTGATATCGCGCCATCTCTGAGGTCCCGGGTTCTGTTCCCAGTTGGGACAATATGTAAAACTAACCTTTTCTATAGTGTCTTGCATTATTATTTCTGGTTTCGGGGACACAAGTGATTTGGGTATTTTACCACATAATCAGATCAATGTATGTATGTGATGTAGCCCAATATTTTATTTTATTGTTTAAGTTACTTCTAATCAAGTTACTTCTAAATTCCCATTTTTAGATTATCCGTAATTATCTAGAATCCTATTTAATTTTGCAGTGTCTATCGGCTTATTAAAGTGTATAAGATTTTTGGTAGTACAGATCCGAAAATTATACCTGAATTCAATTCTACAATTTGACTTCACTTCAAAAGACTGAAGATAGTTCAATAACAAACAAAATAGCGATATAACATTTTTCTATTTATTTAAATTGTAAAATGACATTTTTTCATTAAAAGTTTATTTCAATTCTATGCAAATAGCTGTAAGCTTTCGAAGTCTTAATTGATTCCAGTAAAATAAAGTAAAAAACAAAATTGAAACTACACGCCTCAGTAGCCAAATATTCTAGACAAATTTGTGTAACGACTTGGTAACAATGTATAAAGGTTCACAATAAAAAATGAGACTTTCTCACAAAATTAGGTTTTAAAAAGGTCAAACTTTAATGCGAAAAGTTCAGTTTGTTTGTTCTCTCCTTTGCTATTCAAGACGTGTTTTTGGTTCGGTTCTAGATTCATAAAAAAGGACCTTGGAATACTTTCTTACCGGGAAATGATTGAATTGCTTTTTTAACCAGCGACATATCAGATGAAGCGCCTGGGTATTATAATTGTTTATGCATTTTTCCTACAAATAAAATGTCTAAGATTTGATACAAACTAAGAGTATATATAATAGACAAATGAATCAATCAAATCTCTTAGTTTACTTACCTCATCTACTTGTAAAGCTTATTTAGGTGTGATACATACTACCAAGCAACAAGAAGCTTTTCGATTTTGAGGCTCTTTTGATAAAGTTTTATATTCATAGAAAAAAGTCTTAAGATACTATCTTATCAGTAAATACTTATAGGTAAATATAAAACTTTCCATAAGTCTTTAAGATTTTGGTTTCTGTATCTATTTCTCTGGTTAAAAAATTGCTATTTTTTTTATATAACCCATGTCTTATGGTAAGCATTATGGATGCCTACAGACGTCTCCGATGCATTACAAAACGATTAACTACTTCTTTGAATAAATTATTTTTAGTACATTGGGAAAACTTCAACAGTGAACCCATCATTTCACCACTGCAGCGTTTTCAGAAAAATTTTACTCGACAGTTTCTTTGAATTTCCGTCATAGTAGTATTACTAATATATAAATCGTATAGGTCCGTATAGGCGCAATTTTTGCCAACAAACAACATGTAAGAGTATCCAACTCGATTAAATCTTAAATAAAAAAAATGTATATGTATAAAAATGTATATTTTTAATACTATAGATTTAATCTTTATTGGATATAATTTCGTAAGACTGGAAACGTAGTATACTTAACAAACAACATCGCGATATTAATGTTCGAGTCGCGAACTCGCGACATAGGTACTCCAAGTTGATATCTATACACGATGATAACGATTAAGTGAACTCGAGTAAAGACACGTACACGGATTAAGCCTATGTACTGGTCTTCAAATTTATGAACAGCGAAATATAACACGCGTGCTAGCTTTTGCGACTGTAGACGCTAATCTAAAACCGGCCTTACACATTTATTAATAAGTAATAATAAAATGCTTTATTTCAGAATCGCTCAAAGCGCCAAGCTACTGATGGCTCTGGTCATCTTCTTCTCCTTCGCTTTACAATTTTACGTTCCCATGGAAATGATCACAAGAACGCTTGGCGACAAAGGACAAAACTACCACAATATCATCCAAATCAGCATCCGAACTTTCATTGTAGTTGTTTGCGGTAAGCTTTATTTTATATATTTAAATATCGTCCTAACTGGACTTCTAGGTTCAGTTGTTCAATGTAAAGTTATACGAGCATGCTAGTGTTTGGTGCTTTATATTTTAAACAAGCAATCCTTCGCTGACGCGTCCCATCCGAGCTTTTCCACATTTTTTTTAAATTGCACTTCAAGATTGACCTCATCCCACCTGATGTTAAGTGGTAATGAGGTCCTAGCTTAAGGGTGATAAGTACAGCATCATAAATCTGTTACTGGACTTGTCGCCCTTATCTTGAAGGCTTGACCCCTGCTACTAATATAGCAACCCCCAGGAGCTCTGGAAACCTTACTCACATGCAGGAACACAACAACACAGAAGTGATTGTTATTTAGCTGCGGTCTTCTGTTAGGTGGAGGTATTTCACCAGTCGGGCTGCTCCAGTTCGAGCGATAAATCGCTATGCCCTACCTTAAATTCCTACTCTTAAATTTTCCTGATTCTTCACTGCTATTGGTCGCAGCATGACGTTATTAAGCCCAAAACGTTTCTCGATAAATGGACTATCCAACACAATAAAAATACATAGTTTAGAAAACTAAAAAAACACGCTTTAAGTCACATTTTTTCGTATTCTAGACAGCAAGCCCTTTCATTTGATACCATATCATGGGAGTAGATTTCAAACAGCCTGTCCGACATCTTGGGGAGGCGGCCATATTGGATTCGAAATGACGTCTCTTATCTAATCATGTATTGTCATCAGAATTCAGAGCGTGTGCAAAATTTTATCCTAATTGAAGACCGGGAAGTGGGTCAAATTAAGATTCCAAGATTTTCTTACATAGTTACAAGTGAAGCTAATAAAAGCGTGTTAAAAACATTTTTTCAATGCGAACCAGTAGTTTCTAAGATTAGCGCGTTCAAACAAACAAACTCTTCAGTTTTATAATATTAGTAAAATTATTTGTCGAAGCCAACAAGTGCGTTATAATTCACAATCGAGTTAAACAATCAAGCAAATCTTTTGTTCTTAAAGATTACATGAGTATTACCTACATACGAATCGTCTCAATACAATGGAAATGAAGCTACCTCCGGTTCGAAGTCTTAAGCAAGCTGCCCACGCAACTAGCCACTTGACACTCAAAACAAGTTAGAACGCGATTAGTTAAAGAGTAAACAGCGTGTGTTCACTCTTTAACATTTGTTCACCATTTGAATGAAGTGTTTTTGAGGAATTATTTGTCAGTAAGCATGATACACCTGTGGTAAAATAATTAGGCATTAAGAGTTAAGTGCCCAAATGTGGAAGGTATTTCGATTTATTAGGTACTAGTATTTTAGTAGTACCAAAAAAGAATTTCATACTAAATAAGATTTCAAGAAACCTCGAATAAAGTACTTTGGTATTGCAGGCTTTTATATTATTTGGTGCTATAGGCCTCAAGCGACCTTTTACTTATTTATTTTTGTATGAATAAAAAATTTCTATTTCATATCTTTAATTAAGTGGTCAAAGTATCGAGGTATAATTTTGTGGCTCCATTCTAAAGATGTAAGTATAAAAGGTAGGATAAATCCCGCAGTGGGATCTCAATCAGACAGATGCTTACTTACTTCTCAATGCAATGAACATCTTCCACAGTGACAGTCGCAGCTGCGTTTCCGAACTTGGAGCTGGTCATCAGCTTAGTAGGAGCAGTCTTCTTCTCAACCCTGGGTCTGCTCATTCCTGCCATCACCGACACAGTGTACCATTGGGACAAGGACCTTGGTCCACTGAACTACGTGCTATGGAAGAACACCCTCATTGGACTTATTTCTATAGTCTGCCTTGTATCAGGAGCATACGTTTCCATCGAGGGTATGATTGCAGACTTTGGAGGTGGAAGCCATGACAGCCACGATAATGCAACATTGACGTAATTCAATTTTCTAGTCATGGGAATTTCCAAAACAAAAGATCAATATTTTTGTTATCATTTTTTGTTGTTAAATAATAGTTTTTTGTTTTATGTTTAAATTATTGTGACAATTACGTTGGAACATAAATGTTGAAAGCTAGAAACACATGAAAATCTTCATAACCGTATTTTTTATTTCATAAAACAATTGTTTGAAAAATTAAAAATACATACATATTTATCTTGAAATCGTCTATATAAGTTAAAAAAATTAGGATTTTGTACAACTGACATTAAAAGCTTGTCAATATTCCTATCAAACTAGCAAAGACGGCTTGTAATTTTGACAAAAATACAGACAGTAAAAAAAATACGTTCATATAACCTTGCTTTAACAGATTTTGGCAAACAAATAAAAATAAAAAATGTTGAATCTGAAATCATAACACACCTATACATTAAAGTATTATTAATTAATGATTGTAAATAAATAAAGAATGTATATTTACTTTAATGCTTAACATTGAGTACAAACATGATAGTCTGATTGTTGAGTAGTATATTTTACAGTATAAAAATAAAAATGTACATTGTATGATTAGTTAATACTTTGAATTATGTGGTTTTCGTATTATGTAAAAGCACTCATAACTAGGTATATATCAAATGTTACATTACATACAAACACATAACACATTAGAATATCGCCAAGATATGACTACGTAAAAGTGTTAGGTACATAAAAAATTGTCCTGTCGAAATTCAATTAAGTTATCAATAAATAGGTATATATATTTTTATACAGTTAAATTTCTATTAAAACACTTACTTGTAATGTAACATAAATACAGAAATATATTAATACTTTGTTTTGTACTTGCAATAATTTGTGAAATGTAAATACATAGGTAAAATTTATTAAATAACCTCTTAGAATAAATAACCTAAGCAATAAAGTATTTAAAAAATATCTAGTTAATGTTTTTTTTAAAATAGAAACTCCATTTAACTCATGCAGAGTCGCCTAAGCAAAACCGCGCACTGTTTAGTGCTAAGTAGTTGTTGCTCGTATCATTATGTTTCATAAATTATTATTTTATTTATTTAAAAACTTTATTGCACAAAAAAAGTACAAAAGGTGGACTTAATGCTAGGAGCATTCTCTACCAGTCAACCGTTGGGTCATGCAGATAGTTCGTTTATGGGTGCGGGAACAGTAAAATTGAGAGTAGGTATGGATAACAACAAAATTAATAATCATAAATAGCAGAAAATTAAACACGCGAATATAATACTCATACATAGGTTTATGATAAATAAATACAATAATTAAACAATATAATATATATAAATATAAATAAAACAAAATAATATATATAAATACATTACATTATATTTAGCAAACCAGTTCCGTAAAACAGTTTTGAACATCCTATTACCTTAATGACCTACAGAGAATTTTGATTCCTCCCTACCTTTAAAATTGCAATCCATCGTCAGATTCAATATGTTTCATTATACAACGTGTAACGGAAAGGGTATAACAATACCAAAAATACCAAAGCAGTTAACGGTTACAAACTGTATGGGACCATTTGTAGCTGTGTACACGCATTTATTGATTCAATATTTTTTTTTGAAATATCAGTCAAATACAAGTCAAAATTTTGACTAAGTCACGCTTGCACAACACTATCACAGTATTGTTGGAATCGTCGAAAGACTTGGATGTACCTACCTATTATGCTATTAATTTAAATATCACAATGGTGGTTCATCTTTTAGTGTTTACTGAATCACATCTGAAATTTGTTGGTTTAGCGTTTCTCATTTTGACAATTCAGTTAAGTCATTGAGTTGTCGTCGCCGTGACAACATCTTGTGTTTTTGCTACGGATAGCTTAGTGATATTTCGTGATGTCTTTGAGCAATCAAGAATATTCGAGATGATTCTCTGTGTCGGAGCAACCGACGGCAGCGTGATGGCCGACCGAGAGCTAGAGAAAGAGATTTACGAAACCATCAAAACGCTCGTTTCCATCTGTGGATTGGGCGAGGAGGTCGTATCACATGGCCAGCTCGGTCACCAGACCTCACTCCGTTGGACTTCTTCTTGTGGGACTAATTTAAAAGGAAGGTGTACGCTGTAGCATGCTCGTCAAGGGAAGAGATGATAGAAAGCATCAAGGCCGCGTTCTGTACAGTGACACCACAAATGTTGCATAATGTTCGCGCATCTTCTAAGAAAGTACTAGGCGCGCATGTCGAGGAAGGAGGTGGAGAAATTCAGGATCGCAGTGATTGTCGTGAAGTGATAACGTGATTTGGGGTCGCTGACCTCAATAGTGTTGTGATGCGTTTGTTTACGTTTTAGTCAGTCATTATAGTTAATCATTTTTTATTTCATAAAAACAATAAAGTGTTTATTTTAACTCGGGATTTCGTATATAGAATCTATACAAGGTATAGTATCCACCTACTTTACATTGTTACCCCCTTTCCGTTACAGGTTGTATAAGCTTTAATAGTTTACTGGACGCTACAAAGTTAATTTGTGCGTGTGGATGGAGTGAGCAACTTCTAGAAAAAAATATAGTACGCCTATCATTTAGTAAAAGATCTAAAATAACTGAGATAAATAGGTAAACGTATGCTCACTCAGGCCTCACAGAGGGGAGTTAGATCTCCGTTTCTAACAAGTATACTAATATCCGTCTATTCCCAGTCGCTCTATTTTTAGTAAAAACTCTTTAGAGCTAGGTTAACTCTTTAAAGACAGTCATTGAATTAAAAATGTACAGATGATTCCTTGTGCTCACTCAATGCTCACGCTAATTTGACCCCCAATATTCTACGAACTACAAGAGAAGCGCATTCAATCATATTCCTTGTTCATGTAAACTCTAGGTTAGGTTAAGTTAGAAAATATTTGATGTTGGATTAAATATATCTCATTTTGGATTCATGATAACCATACGGTAACGACAAAAATAATGTAATAATCAATAATGATATTAAAGAAGGCACAATATAAATATGTTCGTAACAGCTGTCATTAGGCGAATTCAATTTTGGAACGGAATACCGGCTGACACCCGCAGGAAATTGAGAACTTAAGTTGCCTTGAGGCATGAACGTAGTTTTATTATATTAAGTTCATGCCTTGAGGACTCGCATTTCACCAAATATATCTGCCAAATAGACTCATTTTTTTACATACTCACTGAAAACACATTTTTTTGTATATTACACTTCAAGATTGACCTCATCCCTCCATAACATAAGATAGTATCCTATTTCAAATACTTTTAAATCAAATTAAAAATGAATAAAGACGAGTGAGTCCTTGATGATTGAAGAGGGTCTACGTCCAACATTGGATGTAGACAGGATGGTAGGTATTGATGATGATCGTCTAAAATATGTATGATTAAAATATTCTAAATGGTTATCACTTGTTGTGTTTAAAACTTTAGGAACAGCCTTCTCGTTAACCATTTCACTTTCATATTTTTTGCAGAAATTTTATCACTTAGCTTTTTTGTTCACAATCAGCAAAGAAGCAATTTAGACAGTCCTAATTGTTGTCATAAAGAGGTTACATAAATATGTCGTATAATTGTAAAGTAAAACAACAAAGGGACCATGTAGGTACACACGTCAAGTGAGTGTTATATAAGGAGTTAACATCAAAGGCGAATACGACAATAAAATCTACTGCTTGTCTTTTGCTCTCTTAAATAAAAGAAACCATTTAACATAGGCGTTATGCAAAAAAGGCTAACCTTATTATAACAATGACATACATGATTTAATTTTATAATAAGGATATGCTGTGGGAAAAAAATTATAGGGTTCTTTTAAAATATCAAAACAGATAAAATGCAGTTTGGCGACTGCCGATACTGTACATGATTGGATTAAAATATAAGTGTGGTGTATTGTTTCGAGAAACAGAAGTTCGGAAGCCTGTGTTGATCGAAGGGTATGTTGTAAGCCTGTGTAGAATTCACAAGATACCCTAACTCCCCCACAATTGTGCAGTGCTGGCCACCGAGGGGGTTTTAGAACGTGCGAGTCCGACACACTACTCTCTGTTACCCGCAGAGGGTGACGATGCGCTAGGTATTTCCCCCTCGACTAAAAAAAGGGTATGTTTTAACAACCAGTCAACAAATTTGACATTGCTGTCATCTTACCTGTGAATATTGACGTCCCCCTCATGCTAAGACTAAAAGATTTAAATATAATTAAACAAAATTAGCGTGACTATTATAACAATTTATTTTGTTTGAAAAACTTAAGTATTAAGATTGCTACTTTCCTGTAATTTTCCAATTAAACTACAATCACGGTTTTTTTAGAAGAATGGAACGTTTTAATTCAGTAACGGTCAAATTGTACACCGTTTGACCTCTACCCAAGCGTACAACCACTTCACTTTTAGGGAAAAATCTGCTAGAAAAAGTTACTTCGCCATTTCCGCAGAAAACTTCAATAGAACTTGCGTCAACGAATATCTTTAATTTTAATCTCTCCCCAGATGGTTTCCAGAATGTACGTCTTATTCCATCCGCTCCACCACGATCCAGAGTCACCAGACCGGTATTAGATTCGTACATAATTGACACATTAGCAGATTTGTCCACAGACTCTACAATCACCTCCAAGTTCTGTGACTTATGTGCCAAAATGCTGATCTCACCTGCTTTATCTTTTAAGGGAATGCCATTCTCATCCGTTTTTCCACTGTGCAGAATATGCCCCCTGATTTTTTCAACTTCATCAATTGGTTTTTGTACAAGTCTATATTCATTCGTTAGAACCAATTCTCTGATTAAAGTCAACATACCTGTCCAACCATCTTTTCTCTCAGGGTAATTTTGCTCCCACATATCCATCCAAGCAACAAGTAGCCTGCGTCCTTTGTCGTCTTCTATGGTTTGTGTAGCATAAAAATCATGGCCATTATCTAATTCTATAAAGTTCGTTATCGGCTTGAATTCATATGTATCATAATTAAAGTCACCTACGATGTATCCCGTTTGGTATAAATTTCTAAATCTATCACCTTGTGGTTTTACTCCTTGCGGTGAAAATAACATAACGAACTTGTTATTTAATAAAAATAAATCTGGACATTCCCACATATATCCAAGGGTACCATTCGATTGGCCAATAACCGCTACTTCTTGCCAGTTTGTTTTGTCATTTGATTCATATAGTAGAACCCGACCAAGAGTATCGTTTTTAAAAGAGTTGCCTATTACCATGTAGTATTTGGAGCCATGTTTCCAGACTTTTGGGTCTCTTATATTTGGTTGGCGGTTAGCTCCAATGAGAACTGGATTATTTTTATACTTAGTGAAATGTACGCCATCAGTACTCACACCAAGAGCTTGGTGCTCTTCGCGGTCAGGAGTCTTGCCAGGGTGATTTACATTGCCCGTGTAGTAGAGGTACATAGTGTTATTCTCGATCAGAGCACTTCCAGAAAATAATCCAGTTTTATCATATGTCTTGTCTGGATACATTGCAATCGGTAGATGCTCCCAATGAAATAAATCTTTGCTTTTTGCATGCCCCCAGTGAGCTATTCCGGGTTCGAGACTAGAATTGGGATTATGCTGATAGAACATATGATATTCCTTACCAAAAATGCAGAAGCCGTTGGGATCGTTCATCCATCCGCATGGTGGAGCCAGATGATATCTTGGAAAATATTGGTCGTTTACTCGTTTACAGGCATTTAACACTATTACCATGAGCGAGAAAAATGCAAGCCCTAAAAAAGTTTTAGTCATTGTATTTACTTTTAAATACGTGAGCAGAGTTATAAGTCTTCTATGGAAATATCTTTAAGCTTAAATAGTGTCTCGCTCTTAAAAAGGGAATTAATGGCTACCCAAATTTTCTTAACATTTAAATTTCGGAAAACTTTAAAACAAATATTTAAAGCAATGGGCCAGAACATCCAATACTAAATGCGTGTATAGATAACTAATATCAAAGGCGTGACTGCGTGCCGTATCACAGGCAGAATCTGGAGCATAGTTGTACGCGCTGCCTTCGCCACACCTGAGACTGCCACGGTTAACTGGTAGAGAAGGCTCCTAGCATTAAGTCCACCTTTTGTACTTTTTTGTGCAATAAAGTTTTTAAATAAATAAAATAAACTAAATAAATAAATAAAGTCAAAGCCAAATTATTTATTGCATTTCATGTATGCACTTTGCTTGATGATGACTCCCTGCGTGTGGCGGTGGCTCTGCGCCTGGGCTGCAAGGTGTGCAAACCTCATAAATGCACTCCTGGTTCTGTGGTGGGGACTGACGGCCATCACGCATTAAGTTGTCGCCGGTGCGCAGGGAAGAGAACTTACTTTTTCCGTATTTTCCAAGATTATTTTCAATAGCGCATTTTCTATCAGATTTCTTGCGTGTCTTCGATTGATTTTCTAGATAAAAAGTAAGTAAGGTCTGATTAAATAACATTAGTACAAAAATTAAAAAAAAAATGATTAGGTGTCATTAAAACTATTTGCTTAAAAGTAAGGATAAAAGATCCCAAGTAGCATTCACATGTTAATAACCTACCTTCTTTCTTATTTCCATTTGCTGATACATTTAAATATGGTTGTTGTTTCAGTTAAATAAATGGCGCGCGACGACCGTTTTTATAGTTTCATTTATTTGAAGATATATTAAATGACGAATTCAGACTTATTTGTTTCCAAAAAAACCTTAATATTTTGTTTTCATAAATAACCAGCTGTTCTGGTAATGGTTGCGCTGGCAATCTATACATACTTAAAATCCTTTGTCATGAATGACTGAGGGATCAATGTAGAGCCCTGAAACGTCGAGGGTGTGTTCATTGTATGACGTAGGCGTCCTTTATGGAAGGATTTTCCGAAATTGCATCCCTAAGGGGGTGCAATATGGAGGCAACGTCTCTATGGGACGAAGTAATTCTATGGTCGAATCTACTTTAAATTTGGATGTTGTTTTTTTAATAGAATTGAATTGGCATGTTTCTTAGTTTTTTTTTTATAATGCACTCCAAGATTGATCTCATCCCACCTGATGTTAAGTGGTAATGAGTTCCTAGCTTAAGGGCGAAATGTATAGCAAAGTACAACTGTTACTAGACTTGTCGCCCTTACCTTGAAGGCTTGACCCCTGCTACTAATGTAGCACCCCCCAAGAGCTCTGGAAACCTTACTCACACGCAGGAACACAACAACACCGGAGTGATTGTTATTTGGCTGCGGTTTTCTATAAGGTGGAGGTATTTCACCAGTCGGGCTGCTCCAGTTCGAGCGATAAATCGCTTTGCCCTGCCTCTCTTAATCGCTTTGCCCTGCCTCTCTTAAAAACTAAAATTCATATTTTAACGGTATTAAAAATGGATTGAAATAATTTCCATCATTGAATCAATAAATTTTGAGCATGATTTGCTTCCAAGTGGATTGATACTCCTAATTGCTTTTGATTTAAATTGTTTTTTTTTTGACCCGTCGTAGGAACTGGCACATAAAAAGCGTGCAATGCAAATACTTTTTAAAATTGGAAAATCTGAAAAGTCACAGCCCCATGTTAGGTCTACCGCGTATGAAGGTTTCATTAGAGCACTAAAATAACCCTCACAAGAACAGGCGTTAAAAATGTTAAGTACATACGGCTGAAAACACTAAAAATGTCCCAACAAATTCACAGACAACAAACAAATCTCAGAAAGCAAATTCATTATTTTCACAAAAGAAATTTAAGAAACAACGTTCCAAGTAACAGATGATTTGATGTAAACATAGAATAGAAGATACGTTAAATATAATTTAATATATCTTCTATGTTTATCACTTCGGTATAATATGATGGGGTTGTTATGGGAACAGAGCATCAAAACTGATTTATTTTTTATTTTTGAATTTGTCAAAAGCAGCAGATCTGTGAGTGTCTTAAGCATACATTTTTTTGAACATCTGTAGATAGATATATGATTAGAAAAAATAGAGCATTTTATTTGGGATCAGCGCAATCTTTTGCGTTCGTCCTTATAAACCGTATATAAGTATTCACAGCCTTTTTTTATTCATGTTATGATACGGAAAAAAGATGGCTTTTTTGGGTTTCCTCTACCCTTCTATTCACAAACACTCCTCTCATCCTTATTTTGGTCACAATAGTATCATCCCTTCTCAGCAATAAAATCTTTAAAGGTATTTGAAGTTTTTGTAACAAATATAAAAACATAAATTAATATTTTAACAATCAGTTGCAACGACATATTTGCTTTTGGGAGTGCTGTTTTAAATTATTTTTCAGGCTAATTATATGCCTAAATAATGCGTGTATTAAAATCAAATAAATAAAACAGCTAATAAATTAAATAATAAGACCTTTTATTTTGCATTTAAAGGTTACCATCAGTTATTATAATGTTTTATCTGCAAACATGTATCGAATTCTACATATATTTCAGATTTAATAATTTATAATATTTATTACAGTTATTTAAATGGGATCCAAACTATTTGTTATTATAGTAAATTTTATGGCAATTCCTAAAATATAACTTTATACCAGGGTATTCATACAAATTTCTATACAAATCAACGTTTAAACGCAGCACGTTAATTTAAATTCGCACGAAAAATTCGCGTCGGGCGCTTAACGACTTTTTTAATTTTGACGTTTGGGCGCTCGAGAGGTTAAAAATGGTGACCTGGTGAATGGTCATTATTATACTATTATTAAACTATTCGTCGGTCGGGAACTATTTTCAAACCTCAAAGTACAAACAATTAATTTTATTTTAGGTTTCAGTTTTTATAGGCTTAGATAATTATCTAATAGCAGATAAAACTTAAAATTAGGGCAATTTAACTGTCTGTTAGTCCCTTCGTTCTAGTTGTTGCATTTTGCTTAATGGATTTCATTTTAATTGAAAATTTAACGTGGTTATTTTTATCACAATAATTGCTTCTTCGGCGATAAGAGTCGGTAGAAAAAGTATGTTAATTAGTTTACAACAAACAACCTTTTACTTACCTAATGTCAAGAAAACGAGACGCGTAAAGTTTTCAATGTCAAAGGCAAAAGCAAGCAAATACTTTAATTAAAATTAATTATGAGCAAATAGAATGTAATAGTTCGTCTACACATGTTTTTAGGAAGATCATGCATCTGACTGATGTGTAGACGGTAAGTTTAGTTTATTCTAGCAATTTTAACAGCGTCATATCGTACAGTTTGCTGGTATGAGAATCTACAGCCAAGATATATAGCATAGAATAGAAATAGAATAGAAAATGACTTCATTAATGTAAAGTTTTACAAAAGCATTTATGAATCCTCAGATTATACTACCACCGTGTTCGGAATATTGCTTCTTTCGGGAAGAACCGGCAAGAAACTCGATAGTTACTCTTTTTAAAAACTTACAACAATAACATGCAAAAAAAACATATCAACAACATAGCTTATGCCTAGTTTACATAATTAATGCTAACACAATCTTCAGACTATCTTTATATTACACTAGTGGCTCACTGCGGCTTTACACGCGTACTTTACCCGTTTTTCCCACATTTTCCATTAATTCTTCGCTCCTATCGATCGCAGCGTGATATTATATAGCCTTCCCTGATAAATGGACTTCCAATAAAAAAAAAATGTTCAATTCGAACCGGTAGTTCCTGAGATTAACGTGTTCAAACAAAAAAAAATAACAAAAAATAAGTTAATGGGTCAGAACTTTATGTTTTTGACCTATTGACATATTTTTAAAAAACAATTGCAATACAATCAATAATCAAATTCTATCACAAAATGCAATATTGGTGATTCAGGAGTTTCAAATAAAAAAATGAAATCCAGTTCCAGTATTTTTAATTCAGAAAAGGGCATTTTTATATTTTATTGCATAAAATACATTGGGTATAGTTAAAATAATTGAAATCGGTTATCATAACAGTCATCAGGGCAAAACGGAACGCTTGAGTGAAATTATAGTTAGACGCTTAGCTGTAACGTGTCTTCCAAGATGCACATTTACTTCACTTCTAGGGAAAAATCTGCTAGAAAATGTTACGTCACCTTCTTCAGTAAATAATTCAATAGAACTTGCATCGACGTAAATTTTCCAAGTGAAAATTTTCTGGCAAAGTCTCGATGGCCTCCATACAGTGCTCCTTATTCCATCATGGCCACCACGGTCTAAAATAATCCTGCCAGACACATTATCATACACAATCAACACCTTCGCGGATCCATCATTCGATTCAATTATAACCTCTAAAGGTTTGGACACATCTGCTTCAATGTAAATCTCTCCTGACTTATCATGCAACTGAATTACATCATCCCCACCTGTACCATCGTAAATTAATTTTTCTCTTATGTTTTCGATTTCTTTAACAGGCCTCTGTTCCAGAATGTTAAGCCTAGATAATCTCAGTTCTCTAACGATAGTCATTTGGCCTGTCCAGCCATCGGCTCTCTCTGGGTAGTCTTGCTCCCACATATCAAACCAAGCCACAAGAAGTCTGCGACCTTCGTCGTCTTTAAATGTTTGTGTAGCATAAAAATCATGGCCATGATCTAATTCACGGAATTTCGAAATTGGTACAAACTGGAGTGTATCATAATCGAAATTGCCCACAATATAACCTGTTTGATAAAGGTTTCTGTATTTTTCTCCTTCCGGTTCTATACCCTGAGGCGAAAATAGCAGAACAAATTTGCCATCAATTTCGAAGAAATCTGGACATTCCCACATATAGCCAAGACTTCCGTCGGATTCTGCGAGTACACTTACTTCTTTCCAGTTAATTCCGTCTGGTGAGTGATATAAAAGAGCACGCCCAAGGCTATTATTGTTGAAAGAATTTCCTAATACCATGTAAAAGTCTTCACCATGTTTCCATACTTTTGGATCTCTAATATTCGGTTGGCGGTCATCTGCCATAATGACCGGGTTATTCCGATACTTGTTAACAGTGACGCCATCGATACTGATTGCTAAAGCTTGTCTTTGTTCATGATCCGGGTTTTCTCCAGGATGGTTCACATTTCCAGTATAGTAAAGATACATGATGTCATTTTGAATGATTGCACTTCCAGAAAAGACTCCATTTCTATCATAAGGATGATCGGGGTACATAGCAATTGGTAGATGCTTCCAATGGAAAAGATCAGTACTGACAGCATGCCCCCAATGAGCTATTCCAGGTTCTAAACTAGAAAACGGATTGTACTGATAAAATAAATGATACTCGCCTCGAAATTTGCAGAAACCATTAGGATCGTTCATCCATCCTTCGGGTGGCGCAAGATGATAGCGCGGATAGAATTGGTCATTCTGAATTGCTTTAATTCCAATTAACAAAAGCCAGTAAAGGCTAAGCCTCAGTAAATCTCTGGTCATGGTAAACTTAGATCAACACGTACTAACGAGAGTAAAATCACGACAGTATTGTCCGTTTCCGTCGGTAATTCTCTTATAAATAGATAAAGTATGCCGTCACGCGCATTGATACACTAAATGCATTATTATAGACTTTGTGCAGTCTCCAACTCATAAGACAATTACATCGAATAATGCACTGCGTGGAATTAATTATTAGACTCAAATGACGTCTGTAATGAACAATGATAGAAACTGAACTTTATTGCAAGCCGTTTAAGATTCAAACACAAAAATTAAATATTTAAAATAATTACTAGTATTGGTACTGGTACACAGTTACCACTTTTAATAGTTAATCATTATCTTGACAATTCACAATTAAATTGATTTTCATAATTTAAAGCATGTTTGAAATAAACAAGTTGGCTCTGGAATACAGATCTACTTTATTATACTAACTTGTATTAGCAATGCTATTAAATATTCCTTTATACAAAATGAAATTTGTGTTTATATTATTAGGCGTTTTGTATAAAGAATTGTCTGCTCGCCTCGTAGAGGTTTCTGGTGACCTGAATGCTGGCAAATACCTCGGCCAACAATTAAGTCTGACCATTCAAAGACGTAGCCAGCATTCTGGGCACCCTAGACGGAGCAAACTATATTTTGTAAATATTTTGTATATAAATATTATCATTTTATTATTGATTATTATTTCTTTTTTAAGATTTTTATGTATAGTTTTGTTCTTGTATATAGTTCTATATGTTGATTCTGTGATATGTTAATTAGGTATTATAAATATTAAAGTCCTGGTACAATTAAAATAAAATTTTTAGGCTCCAAAACCGTTTGGGGCATGGGTTCGAGTGATAAGGAACTAAAATGTGGGTTTTTTAAATATTTTATAAACTTTTTTACAAGTGTTTTAAGATAAAAAAAGTGATCTTAGTAGGTACCTTAATTTTTTTATAATTTTTATCAATTACAATGTATTCAAAATATGCTTTTACATTATAATCTGGATATCAAAGTAACTTTCAGCCGACCTTTAACTGATTAGAACGAGTAATTAGATTTACATTAGAGATTTTGTATGGCTAGTCACCTGAGATACTTGTAAATACCTGTCAAAACATTATTCCCCCGTTGATTTTCTAAATAGATAGCCACCTATAATTTGAACAATTACTTATTAATACTCTGAAATATTAAATACATAGTTTTTTAGAACTTTAAAACAGCTTTTGAAAGATAATTTTCAAAAGATAAATATGGTCGATGTAACATAAAGTCCTTTTGACGGTATTTACGAGTACACCTAAAAAATATTTGTAAATTTCGTCAACATCTAATAGTTTTGAACGTTTTATGTTTAAGTGAATTGAAAGTATCAAATTAAGTGTTTTTATTTGGTTTGTGTATTTAAATGCATTTGAATTCGAATTTAAAATGTTAATTTACATTCACGGTAGATTGATCCAAACAGTTTTTAACTGGCTGGATCGCAATTTTGACACCAATTTTATGCAACTAATAAATATTATTGTTAAGAAATTAATTGATCTTGAACATATTCTTAGTTTGAGCACAAGGTGGATGCTTTAAAAATCAATTTATATCACACAATTTCTAGAGTTCACGAGGAACGAATTTCAGAAAACACCATTAAATATGGAACAACCTAAGAGTTTCATGAATATAAAATACTACTTTCTCTAAAAGACAGAATAACCTCGTATTCAAAATTAGCTTCAAAAACTGTGTAAATTGGATTTTCACGCTCTTGGGATATGAGCTCGTAACTCTTTTACACGTTGAGTGAAGATGAAAGGCCGTCTGATGTCATCATTATTAGTCAGTTAAGAAATTATAATTTAATTTAATTTGTTAAGAGAGGTAGGGCATAGCGATTAATCGCTCGAACTGGAGCAGCTTGACTGGTAAAATACCTCTAAGGTGGAGTAGACCGCAGCCAAATAACAATCACTTCTGTGTTAGTAAGGTTTCCAGAGCTCCTGGGGGGTGCTACATTAGTAGCAGGGGTCAAGCCTTCAAGGTAAGGGCGACAAGTCCAGTAACAGATTTATTATGCTGTACTTGTCACCCTTAAGCTAGGACATCATTACCACTTAACATCAGGTGGCATGAGGTCAATCTTGAAGTACAACATAAAAAAAAAATAATAATAAATGCACCACACCAATCACCTGGTCTCAAACTAAGGTTTTCCCTTGTACTATGAGCACCAGACGACGAATACTAACTGGGGGCGTCATCCCAGCACACCCAGACCCAAGTCAATTTAGAAAAGTTCGTTTTCCAACCTGATTTGACCGGGAATCGAACCCGGGACCTTTCGCGCTTTGGCCGCCTACCTTAGCTACTGCGCCAACGAGGTCGTCAAAGAAAAAATATACTTTGCTAATATTGATATAAGACGATATAATGTCGGTAAATTGGCATATTATTATAGGACGCAGATCCGCAGATGCGTACGCACGTTACGCACGGTTGTCGCGATACATACTAACAGAGGAAAATTTAAAAAGAAATACGATGTTTGGATTAGAATGAGTTAAATTATACAATAATTTCATCTTCTTTCTCCTAGCGTATATGCTGGTTGTGCATCATTACGGAGCCCGGAGTACTCATTATGCCCCCTATCTCATTCGTCTTAAAAATATTTTCGTAGCGTCATTTCGTAGAAAATTGTATCTACTTATCAGATCGCAAAGACGTTTAAATTGCTGTTTCTTTTCTTTTGCAAACTTACGAGGTATAAGGAAAGCAAAAATGAAGCTGTGGATGAAAAAAGCTGGGCCAGTAACATCCCATTGACTCTTATGTTCATAGTACCCTAGCAATACTTATCAAAAAATACAGACTTTGGGATCGAATAAAATTTCTTACTATGGGTACAGGTACTATATTGAGAATGACGAGTGAAACGATTTATGCGATCAATTAGAGTGGTAACAGCATAAGAAAGTAATCGCGCTACTGAATCTAATATCTAAAAAATCGGATCATTCGTTTAGAAGATAGGTGGGAACATTACTTAGCACAAACGCACACACAAACAAACATCTCTCACCCTAAATGCAAATACATATCTGTTCCGTTCCGTCGTGGTTAAAAAGATGAAATCACAACAAAATAATAACCTTTTTTTTTAAGAGTGAGTTTAGGACTTTTGGGACGTACAAACAAATTGCTTTATTATGTTATATTCACTTGTTATTAGATATTATGAGGTTACGCGGCATTATTCTAAGTAGCCAATTCGTTAAAAACAAAAAAGCCATACTGTTCAAAATACAAATTCTCAGCAATGAGGTAGCGATTTCCTTCCTCACCTTCTCGCGTCTACGTTGACTCACAAACGTCAAAACGATTTAAATTTGGTCAATGTTTTGTCTCGGTTCAATCGGTTATATTGAAAAAACAAAACACAGTTCTAATTCGAAGTTGATTTTATCCACTCATACGTCTAGGGATACTACACCTTTCAAAAAAAAATGTCGACTTACGTCTGTGCCTACATGGTTATCCAACTTAAAACTACGTAATATATAACTGTTTACTCGAAAATATCTTCTTTTTTGTCGGATGAATGCAGACAAACTACCAAAAAAGTTGAAAAGAAGCATAGCAGAAACCCGAAGCATTACGTAAATACTATATCTAAGTCATTTTCAATGACATGGACTTAAATGTGTTTGATTTTGTACATTGCACAAGTACAAATAATAATAGATTATTAGGAAGATGTATTTCTTACGCCTTCACTGCGGTACGACAGTATTCAGAACACCCATAGTTTTTTAACCCTACTAGTAACAAACCACAAAAGTGTGGTGTTTAGCTGTTCTATAGATGTGTCGCCAGCAATATTATGATACACTAGCAGTCCCGGCGAACTTCGTTTCGCCTTAGAGGATTTTCCCGCGCATTCGACGAAAGACATTTTAAGCCTCATTTTTCTACAACTTCGGTTACATTGTTCTTTGTATATTGTTTGTAATTTTGTAGCCTATGTCAAATTGGAAGAATGTAGAATTCTAGAAGAATATATGTATGTAAGAATTTTTTAAATCGGCCCAGTACTTTTTGAGCCTATTCATTACAAACATACAAAAATAGGTACAAATCTTTCCTCTTTATAATATTAGTCCTCTTTATAATTTTTGTTATCTACAAACAAAAATTATCCATAATCAGTTTATCTATAGTCAGTTCAATGGGTCCATGGGAATCGGTGTTCCTAGAGATATTTTTCGACTCCATCAGCAGACTAAACTCCGTAAACATTATTCTCGAAAAGCTATAGAGCACCGTAAATTTAAATTGTTATAGCTAATTTGTGTCAATTCATTCGCCGCAGATATAGAGACTTCACTTTAAAAGTGGCCTTATAACATAAAAAGCAAAGCTGTAAATGCTAGCAAGTAATTTCGGAATGTAGTTTTGCAACACACGTTTCACTGGTTTCGAGTGTATTAAAACTTCAGCTTGGCTGGTTCCACTAAAACTCCGATGGACAAGGATTATACCTCGCATTTGAGGATACAATCCGAGATAAATTCATATATAATCTCACGTTTGAATTTGAAAATGTAGAACGATTCAAAATAGAAATAGTGTTTTTTAAATATAGAAAGCTAGTTAATGTGTCTTAAATTGGATACTCTGACGCCTACGTGATACTATTTATATTCTAAGTGGCCAGTTCGTCAGAGCAAAAAAGCCATGAAAATATTGAGACAGAGTATAAAAAACTCTCAGCAATAAGGAAGCAATTTCCTTACCTTAAAATTAAAGATTCAATATTGTCTGAGCCTGACAGCGCTTTGCTAACATTTTATTGAGCTACACACGAAAATCCTGTCGCAATTAAAAACCAGAGCCACAATATCAATTCAATTAGATCACACATTAATTCAAAATGAAATATGTATCGCTAAAAATGCTAATTTTCATGTTTCTTTCCAGTAAGAATGTTTCCTTTCCACATGAAATCTACAAACGCAAATTTAAAATATTTTTTTTAGAATGCCGTAATTATTATTTGTAATCGTTAAAAATCTTATTGTGAATGCAATTACAAATGGGATAATAGACATTGAAATAAACCAAAAACTAAGGTAATAAAAGTGGGATAAACTCGCCTCAGTCATGCGCACTGAGTCCCTTGGAACACCGAATATTCAGTTGTTCTCTCGATTTCCTCTCCTCGGGTGGTCTGTACCACACCAATGTTTGAAAGTTCGGTGGAGTTTACAAATGGAACTCGTAATCGTATCGTACTAAACTAATAAGTGAAGTTGTAAAAACAGTGTTTTCAGTCTAATTTATAGTGACTATACGTGTAAAGTGTTGGTTAAAAAGTTATGTGTTCGTGAAAAACAAAAGTTTTAAGAGTTTTGTGACGTTACAGTACAATGTTAATTTTTTCACGACTTTCAGGATTGCTGGAAAATAAAGTTTAAAAATATTGTGTCAAAAGGTAAAAATGCACAGTTCCTTTATTAGAATTTCAAATGAAGACAATACTTTTTAGGAATTGTATGATCCAAAATTATTTTATACGCGTTTTTGTGACTAGAAATATTTTGTAGAGAAATAATAAAGTAATTGACAATTTAATTCTTGAGTGATCTTTGGTAATTTTACACAGAACTAGAGAAAGTAAAGCAAACAAAGGGTTGAGACTGATATAATAAAATTAAAAATAATGCACTAATGCAGTTAAATATTAAAATATTTATTTGGAACTGAGCACGAGTCTCAATAAAGTATTTTATTTTATCATTTATATGGCATATGATGATTTCCCTCAGTTTCCTACATCTCGGCTGCATAACGACTAATATAGCTCTCACTTTTTAATTAAATATGCTCCCCACGGGACAAGCTTAGCCTAGTGTGGGGATCAGTAATATTTGTTTAACGTGTATTTATTTAGGAAATAAATTTATTTATTTTTATACTTGTATTAAACAAATAAAATAGACAATAAAAAATACAAGAAATAAAAGATAAATCCAATAAATAAATGTATTAAAAAAAGTTTTTACATTTCTCCATGGTAAAAATTTTATAATAAAATTGTTTCGCTCAAAAGCCGTGAACAATAAATTTTAACTCTCGAAAAATATAATGAATATGTTATCTTTCTACATAAATAAAAAACTTATATTTCTTAGACCGTAGCCGAATAACTATTCGAATAAAAAGGAGCGTCCATACTTTTGTAGTTATTTCTGTATATTGATTTTTAATTGTCATTAAGAGGATATTTTGAGTAAAAGTTTTAGGTGGATGTGCTTAGTAAAGTTCTAATGTGAGTGCAAAGTTTCATAATAGTTTAATATCAGTGGAACATTTTAAATTGCGCATTGATGCTCAAGCGACTTGTTACGTAGACGCCTTAGTTTAGACCTTATTGAATTGTATTCAACGAGCATTAAGTGGATTTGCCTTCTCAAATTCTTGAAAAGCTGAAGAGTATCAAACACCCGCGTTCTATCGTGAAATTTTATTCATTTTCATGCGATATTATCACTGAATGAGTCAGGTTTGTATTACCATGCCATAAATATATTTGAGATAACAATAGTGCAGATATTTTAGTAACAGAGATCTCGCTATTAAAAGGATAGAATAAAATTTAATCGAATTATATCTATAAGTAAATTCTAATACATAATACAAAAATTTAATCGATAAAATGTATATTTTAGATATTCAAAATATAAAGCCCCACATGCCGCATCCAAATCCAACTACGCTCGATGTATTTCCATCATCTGTGTTCTAGTCCGGCTTGTAAGTCGTAAACAATAACCTGACTGATGACGCTTAGCGCTCGACGAAGCGAAGAGGCGACAATCGTCGCAACTATTTGAAACCTACCCGGGTGGGTAGGTTTCAAATAGTGGCGTCGATTGTAGGCGTTGGATGGTAGGGGTCTACCACCCAACACCTACTTAATTATTTGATATTATTAAGTATTGTTTTTTTTTGGTTACGTTAAAATAGTATTAATTATTCTATTGTATTTTCTCTGTAAGTGAATTACTGTATAAGAAATAAAGTTCTTAAACCTCAAAAGGAATATTAACATGCAATAAATAAATATACCCATAATGCAGAAAACATATCTTAAAAACAAAAACCTTGCTATTATTAGGAAAGCATAGATTCGATGCGGGGAAGTCTTTGCCCAGCGGTGATGCAATTAAAAATTACATTTGCAGAAATCGTTGAACCCTTAAACAGGCTTTGGGAAAATAATAACCACCTAAAATGAAACCTTATGACCCTCACTTACCAGAGAAAACCGATGAAAAATGTCGATGCTCCAGGCTTGATTAAGGGTAAACAGCAAATCGCACTTTTTCTTTTCGGGTTTAGTTACTACATTTTCGTATTTACTATGGTCGTAAGACCCAGAAAACGGACACAATAGAATCAATTGTGTCTGGCATTTAAAAGGACATTCAGCTTTACGTGACTATTTATTTAGTTCTCATGCCTACGGCGTTCAGCACAAAGACTAATGGGTTTTCGATTGTACTTCATTCTAAAAATACATTAAGCCGAGTTAATATTATTGGCATCATACTTTCTGTAAGACGTTGAAATATAAGATGTTAAGATACACACCATAAAGGGAGCACCAATAATAATGCAAGCAAAGTTAAACAAGTCACAGCTCACAGGTCTTTGAAACTTAGACGTACGAGTTTGCGAGCAATCGCTAGAGTGATTAATGATTTGACGGATAGCAAATGAGCCACATTTATCGACACACAGACAAATGAGTCTTCAAACGTCACTAATGGATGTATTTACTGAAAGAAGTTTAAAGAGCTTTTATTATATTGATTTCTTGAAAATAATGAAATTTGGAACACAGAAAATAAGTTATTCGTATTACATTTACCTACGTTTTAATTTAGAGATCAGTTTCTGAACAAGTTTATCTATACTAACAGCAGGTACATGACTTAACTGATGCTATATGGGTACCTTGTAGATGGTGCATGTAAATAGAGTGCAATGTGGGACGGATGGGCACCTGGGTTCCGGGTACGATTTTCGATCTGGTTAATTATTTAAGAAACAATTATTTTTAAATTGGGTGGGTTGTGTTGACCCTTTAATTAGATGCCGAGACTAGTCGATGGTCGCTTTTCACTTTTAATCTATACTATTATGAAAGTTTGATTGTTCGTTTGTTAAGATTTAATAATAGGCTCGAATGCGGAAAAGTTTTACTTCTGGAAAGCTAAACTATCCACAGCTAACAATGACTAAATGATATTTAAAAATAGTGATATTGATTGAATCTCTAATAAAGTAACCCAAGATTTGAAAAAAGACTACTTTTTTCATTATATCGTGTGCGCTCCAAAAACTATTGACGATAGAATCATAAAACTTCCTAAGTGTATTATCGTTATGCCACATTTACAATTATCCATATTATCATAGGCTATATAATATGTTGTAAAAGATATAATTTTGTATGAGAACATGTTTACCACCTACTTTCCCGTGCAAAACTTGAGCCGCTTGTTCTTTATTTATTGATGGGCAGCTCAGAAAAGCCTAAACTAGCTAGTATTGTTTCAAAGTTACTCGTGGTTTATCAACATTTCCTGGCTGCCTTTACAGTAACAAATGAAGCGACTCCACTTTGCAAGGCTAGTTAAGGCAAGATATTAGAGATATTTAGCAGCTGGAGCGCCTCAACCCTAGACGGCCAGTTAAGGCAAGATAAAATAATGTTAGCGAAAGTCTAGCTATGAATTCCCTTGGCCTCCACTTCGACAAGACAAAGACAAAGGTCTATGCCGACCACTGAGGAACACTCTAATTGTAACTAGATACCATATGGAGTCGTGTTTCACCACAGCTCCATAAACCTGTCCTGAGGGATTTAATATTGTTGTTATCTATATGATATACTTGCCGTGCCCGCGACTTTGTTGCGTGGACTACAGGTTATTTCCAGTTTTTTCCACTAACTCCCGTTCCCGTGGGAATTATGCCATATCCTGTTGCAACTAAGCTTTAAATTTACTAAGGCACCTGCATGTCAAATTTCAAGCGTCTAACTTAAGCGATTTAGATTTTTCATACAAAAGGATTGTCCCGCTAATTCCCGATCCCGTAAGAATTTCGGGATTTCTTAGTGCATCTCTACGGTGACCAAGCTACGTCACTTCCAAATTTCAAGTGCCTACGTTTAGCCGATTAGGCTGTGCGTTGATAAGTCAGTCAGTCAGTTTCTCCTTTTATATATTTAGATATAATATTGGTTCCATCTTTTCCACAATTTTAGCTATTTATTAAAGGTTCAGATTGGGACATTATACTAAACACTGATATGAATGGGTATGTCTGGTGTGGTATCCCAAACGATTGTACGCATCAAACGCAGCGAAGTAGGTATAGCGGCTTTGACCTGATTTTGACCGTTGCCTCATGTATCTTCATCTTTTCTCTCATAACTTCTAAACTACTATACATACAACATATATTAATCAATAAGGCATCGTTAAAAGCGTCTTAATTGTCCGCTGGGTAAAGACTATGTGAGGTCATCATTAAATATGGCGTCTTTTGTAAGCCACGAAGTTGTAAACTGAATACAAACTTAATAATAGCTTCGTGGGTATCAAATGGCTTTAATTAGAACATATTAAATGGTATTTGCATTTACATGGCTTTGCTTTCATGCACTTGATAATTGGGAAAATTTCTATTGGGGGACGTGTCTGTGGTCAGGTTCCAGCTTTGGAACTAATTTGCTGCATGCATAGTGGTTTTAGATCAAGATTAGAAGATCAAGTTAATTGGCACTTAAGACTTTAATATAACTGAGTATCTCTGTATTGGAAAGTTCCAGCGACATGAAGTAAACTTTATTAAAATTACAAATCGTTACAGCCTTTTCTATAATTATTGTTTAAAATGAGAGACTTTATTCTTCATGTTAGGTTCCATAGTACTTTTATATTATTGTGAAATGTGTTTAGATTTATCAAACCTTACATCGTACTAATGGCCCCTAAAGAAGAAAATACGCTTGAGGTGAGGTTCACATTTTATTTGTAACTACTGAACTTTGTGTGAAGTATTTGTTTATTTCATGCCTTAGTACAAGAAAAAATATTTTTCTTTGACGTACCGTCCCGTATCGAAGGGAGATAACGGCGTGAGAGGGACTCATTCCCCTTAAAAGGGCAGGAATACCCACTTTAACGCGCCGGTTGGACCTCATCGTCTTCAGAGGCAGTGTTGTTGGAAATGGAGTCTAGCTGACCAACCACAACACCAACGGCGGAATGACCTCATACGCATCCCCGTTAACTCCCCCCTAGGTTGGTGAAGGGGGACTGGCCTATCATGTTGAACCATCTCCAAAGAAGAACGCCTTTATCAATAAATACAAAGCATCTTTATTACATTAGGTATTTTATATATCTCTATAAACTTGAATTATATCCTTTATCTTTCTATAGACTTAAAATAAAATATTTAAATTGGCTAGAGAAAAAGAAGGACTCTTACCGGAAAGTTATGAGTTTGCACTTTGAACAAAAAAAACACGCACTAATTTTAAAGAAATGGGTAAAGTTGAAATTAATAAACAAAATTCGTATCTGGTATCTAAAATTAAATAAAACCGTTTAAAAAACATCAATCTTGTTGAAAAAAGCTAATATTTGAGAGCTGTTTTCTGAACGCAACCTAATTCCTGTAGACCTTCTATCAGGAAACCTGGCAAGGAGTCAGGCTCAAGTTAAGGAAAAATTATTCACTTCCAAGTTTTAACGGAATCCTCGGCGTCCTAATTTCACGTGACCACTGGGCCTAGTTTTAAAAACATTTACACTAAACTACTGAATAAAAATAAAACAGATCAGACAAGCTATGCCTTCCACTATCCTGAATGTTAAACATTTAATGAACGTAGCTACTTATTTGAACTGACGTCCAGTGTCCTATATTAAGCAGTGCACGCACAGACGTTGTTTTTCCATTGTGTCTGCTTTACGAACAGAGAAAGGGGTAAAATTAATTTCTTTGAATGGCTGACTGACCCAGTGAACTTTTTACACGTAGTATTTTTTTAATTTTCTTAATCGCGTTCTGATCATTATAAAATGAACAAACACAAAAAAAGCAACGCACACAATTTTTTTTTGTGCTTAAAATTTTGTACTTAAAATTTCATACAACTGCTATACATGTAATTGCCGCGTTCAATAAAATCAATGGATCAATTTTGTCTCGAATAATTTGGAATACATGCAAAAGAAGCATTAAAATCGGTAAAGCCAGTTAGGGGGAGTTCAGTCCACATTTACACGTACGGAACATTAATAAATAAATATCAGAAAACTTTACATACATCAACCTGGTCTCAAAGTAAGTAGTAGTTTAAGCACTTGTGTTACTGAAAGGTAGAACCACAATACACACAAAAGACATTTATACACACCCAATAAATCAATGTTTTTCACACGAATGATTGTCTAGTGGGGAGGGAACCCACACAGCGCTCCTAGCTGTTGTTGGTAACCAGGTTCAATAACTAAAAATACTAACCATTGTTTCAACAGGCCAGCTAAGTATAGCATTGCTCTTTTTCTTCCACAGGCTACAAAATAAGAATGAACGACTTGAATCTGTCATCTCATCTCAACACATCACTACTCGCGGCGGTCACACTGTCCACCGCCAAAGCGACTAACATTAATTACGAGTGGCGGATCATACTGCCTCTGTACGTCATAATATTTACCCTGTCCATCTCTGGGAACTGCTTGGTGATCGCTACCTTGGCAGGGAACAGGCAGATGAGAACTGTGACAAATGTTTATCTGCTGAACTTGGTAAGTACATCAGATTTGTGTTTACTGTATTCGCGACTGAATTAAAAGCACAGAGAATTTGCGTTTCGGTTTAGTAACGGGATTGGTCCTAGATAAGTCACTTAATATACTTATTGGAATTTTTTTTCTTTTCTTGGTACATATCTGTGTATTTTCTTTTCTCTGTCATGTTCAAAAGTTATATATTTTTTACATAATATTTAATGTTTCGTAAGGTCAAAATATATTTATAATCTTGTTCCTGGGAAATAAGTTTTAAATTAATATTTCTGACTAGTCGTTCCGGCGTACTTCGTACAGTATTTTTTTTTACCAAATGTTTTAACCTTACCTGGATTACGACAAGTATTTCAAAACAAAAATCAGCCAATCGATTTTTATATTTTTTAAAGTAATTTATGCTGCAATAGCGAACTTTAAATATTTTAAAGAAACAGATTTTTTTTATCTCATCTTGCGGTGCGGGAATCGGTCGTAGGCTAACAGGTTTATACAGCAGAAAAAAAAATTCATCGCCTACGATAACTTGCGGTTGGAAAACGCTCACTTGGAAGAGCAGCACGCACGATACGTGAAGGTCGCGGGTTCGATTCCCGCACCGCAAGGGGAATGAAATCTTTCTGTTTCTTGAAAATAATTAAAAATCAGCCAAATCCAGTTGTTCTCGAGTTTTAGCTACTAATGATAGTGCTTTGGTTTACTCCGCGTACTATTTTTTCTATGTTTATGCACAATAATGCGAAAAATGTATCTGGGGGTCTACTCTCATAAACGAAACATGTCGGATCCGACAACGGGTGGCAATTTTTAATCCTCATAATCATAAAGAAATCACTTCGAATGCAAATTAAACGTTTTCAAAAAACAAAATATTATTTATGCAAATCAAAAACCACGTCTTCATTTTAATTTTTAATTCAATTTTTAATTTTTTTTTTAAAAGTACATGCTGGCTTACAGTTATTAACCAAAGTGTCAACATGTTAATAAAAAAATACACAATTACATAGTGAGTCATACAATTCATATCGATATAAATGTCATATAAATATTAATTAATTGGTCACAAAAGTACGAAATGTCAAGTGTATAAAATTAAATTAAATCTATATCTATAAGTTGTCCTTAACAACATACAAAAGAGCTTTATAACAGAGCATGGCGAAGCTATCAGCAAACAAGTCAATATTCGAGTCGCGGGCAAGTATGTCGCCGATTAGACGAAGAGCTCGGGTGGTAGGAGCGTGCGCGGCAAATTTAGTGCGTGTAGACGGTCGATCATTCCCAAACTTTTGAATAATCTTCAAAAACGAAACCTTTCGTTTGTTCGTTTCGTTTTTAAAAGTACCCCTCCTGGGCATACGACAACACATAACTTGTTTTTTTTATTTTCACAATACGAGTAAATAAATAACGATTCCTAGAATTAATATACATCACAAAATCGTTGACAAAGGAATCCGACATGACGCGTTGACATCAATCGCCACGAGTGTCATTCAACATATTTGTATCAAATATGATTTATTTTCGTGGGTGATACGGATGTTTCTATTTTGAACCAAAAAAATATCTTTGTATTTTTTTTTATTAAAGTGCATTAGCTGTCTAAAATGTTGTAATATTAGAAGTACGAAAAAAAATGTGCTTAAAATTCGCAAGAGACAAGCCATACAATTGTTCTACGGGACTTATAGGCTCTACTCTTAAAACGAATCGAACAAACGAAAGGTTTCATTTTTGAGAATTAATCGAAAGTTTGGTAGTTAAGACATGATCGGTTTTTTATTTTTATAGTACTTTACTCCGTACTAGCGAACTTTAAATATTAGAAACAGAAATTTGATCTCCCCTTGCGGTGGAGGAATCGAACCCACGACCTTCAATTATCGCGCGTGCTGCTCTTCCAACTGAGCTTGAATGTCGTACTCGAAGTGCTTTCGACCGTATATTTCTGTTTGATCTGTGTCTACTTACTTTGGGATAAATGTAATGTATCTGAAATTTACTATTTGCAAACCTACTAACGATTGTTTTCTTTCTCACTCGATGCATAAGTAAGATGAAAATGGGAATAGATCAATGCAATGGATTTGTGTCAGTAAACAAACGTTTCTTTCATCTTATATAATCCTCATTGTCCAGAAAGTACCTAAATAATTATTTTCCCTAGTGTCAGCCATACCAGCATAAATATAGCGTCGTTTTCCATGTCAAGTCATTAAAGAAAGGGCAAAATTAATTTAATCATAAAGATCAAAGTTAACATTTCAAATAAAACCTGTGTGCTCTAAACTAAGGTTCTTGCCACAAAGCCAGCGGGACAAGACTTTGTTTGAGCAAATAATATGTGTTTGTATTTTCGTAGTATTATTTTCCTGTTATTATATGTATGACAATTCGAGTGAAGTTCTGTAAAGAAATCGAAACGATATAGTTTTCTGAGAATTGACTGTACCTACTATTGAGACAAATGTTGTAAATTTGCAATTTATTCACACTTTTAATAATACTCATTTAAAGATAAGATTTTTTTCATAAGGCAAAATTCTTATGTTATGGATAGTTTGTTTTCCATTTATTTAGACTTCAGCCAAATATCAATCACTTCTGTATTGTTGTGTTCCTGCATGTGAGTAAGGTTTCCAGAGCTCCTGGGGGGTGCTGCATTAGTAGCAGGGGTCAAGCCTTCAAGGTAAGGGCGAAGTTCAGTAACAGATTTAAAATGCTGTACTTGTCGCTCTTAAGCTAGGACTTCGTTACCACTTTACATCAGGTAGGATGAGGTCAATCTTGAAGAGTAATATAAAAAAAAAATCTTATAATTTAAAAACTAAAACACATCGTAAAATATTGGGACCGGGCATTAGTGGTGATAATATGATAGTTTTGACAACTGCAATATTTTTTTGCAATTGAACAACCGTTAATTCATCAGTTATCGTAAAAGTTAAGTTGGTACAACTGAGCCTAAACGGTAAAACTAAAAAACACAGATAAACAGTTTTATTTATTCGATATATGAGGAAAATAAAATGACAATTATTTTAAATGTTGAAACCGGGCATTTTGTGAAACGATCCGTTTTAGTTACGAATAGTCATAAATATGCGAGGCGTAAGCTAAAAACGGCCGATAGATGACTTTTGACAGCTAATTTGGAAATTTATTTGAAATTAGAATAAACGACTCGTAGAAAAAAACGGATGGTCATTTTTGACACATTACGAATCGTTAAATAGTGGAACTGTGCATTAGTGGTGATAATTATGATGGTTTTGACATCTGCGTTATATATTTTTTTTTTGTTTTAAATTCAACAACCGTTAATTTATCAGTTAACGTAAAAGTTAAGTTGGTGCAACTGAGCCTTAATAATTGAATTGTTATAAGGTGACGTTTTGCATGTTTTGAAATTCAATTTAATCAATTATCAAAATTGATTAAATCAGTATGCTAATTCTAGAATTTAAAAGTCTTAATTTTAAAATTTTTAGAACAAAATACAAATTATTTGACGGTTGATTAGGATAAATATGAACTGTTATAGGAATAATATTAAAATGGGTATTGTCTTTCAAAAATTTCTCAAATAGATAAAGGTAGTACTGGGCTAAAAAAACCGATTATCGACAGTATCGATTACATCTTAGTATTGCTGTAAAACATGATATCGATACTATTTAAAATGTCGATTGTATTGTATATGACTCTGGTAATTTTGTGGTGGTTAAAAAAAATCCTCACAGTTACCATGAACGCGATGAGGTCCCAGGGGTGTTTTAGTGGGTAGGCCTACCCTTCTTAAATCGAATAAAGATAGGAATCGATGTAATCGATATTATCGATAGTCAAATTGATTCTTTGATTATTTGTACCCCATTTGCACTATCGATTAATAATCGATTTTACGATAACACTTGTGACAGCACCATCCCGCCCATCGTGGCACGTCATGTCACATCGTCGCGACGCCCGGTGGAAATGTTCTCAGTGGATAAACAGGCGCCATTCAAATGAGGCGCTACAATTCATTGTAGCGCCTCATTGAACTTCGTAAAGGTTCACCTTTACGAAGTTCAATGTCGCGAGATTTCATCGTAAAAATGAACTGAAAACCACCTTTTTATCTGCCATTCCATCATGAACGGAATTTGTGATTTTCAGTTGTCAAATGAAAATTCTAAAATATCCTTCATTTTGTGATTTGTGAGTCGTTTCATAATTTAATTTTGTGTTCCCGATGTCGGGCGTCGTGTTCTGATTTTAAACAAAGGCTTTCTTTTCTGCTTTGAGAACCAGATGTCTAATATAAACTAGCGCACCAAGACCCAAGCCAATTCAGAAAATGCCAATTTTTTCTCCAACTGACTACGAGTCTGGAACGTTTTTAGCTTACGCCTCGTAAAATGTATTACTATCCGTAACGAAAACAGAAAGTTTTTCAAATATTGGACCGGGAATAAGTTAAATTCCCTAATTAGCATGACCTTGAATGGAACCCGGGATCTTTCACGCTCTGGACGCTCATCCACTGCGCTACAAAGATCATCAATTGTTTGAAAAGCTTTTATGAAAACGTTTTGCTCTTTTTCACAAATAACAACCAGTTTCCAACTTACACACTAAAAATGTGAAGTTTGAATGAAATCTTATCTAAAAATTATATACCAGCAGCCCCTCCCGGCTTCGCACGGGGTAGACAAATCCCTAATTTTGTAGCCTATGTCAAATTGGAAGAATGTAGCATTATATTGGTGAAATAATTTTTTAAATCGGCCCAGTACTTTTTGTGCCTATTTATTACAAACATACATAAATAGGTACAAATCTTTCCTTTTTATAATATTAGTAAGATGAATAGGTACTAATACCTATTCATATAAGATACTCTTAAAACTGAAAATATACTTTTTTTACCCGAAATTTTGCAAAAAAGTAGCAGGAAGCAGCTAGGATAGCAGATATATCCATACTGAAAATTATGTTACGTGTAAACGTATACTAATAACAAATTATTTTGTTACAGGCGTCTTCAGATATTATGTTGGGAGTATTCTGCATGCCGTTTACTCTCGTAGGACAAATATACAAACGATTCCTATTTGGACCTGTTCTTTGCAAATTGATACCGTTTTTGCAAGGTAGGTATGTCAAAAATTATTTCATTGATCCATATTTAACTTACAAAATTATTTGACTCTTCAAAAGGTATGTCAACGGACAGCCAAAACAGCCAAGTAGGTCGATAAATATTAAAAAGATATGACGTTTTGTCGCACAACATTTTTGACAAAAGGTTCAAAGGGTTTTAAGGTACGATTGTCAAAATGAATACAGTATACTCGCACAATAATATTTCCGTAGCATCAAAATAACGTGGTACTCGTGAACTGGTGGTTCCGTATAAGTTTGTATGTTAATATATTTTCTTGCACAGTCGGCATCTTTCTTGTTATGTTTAAAGTGCAAATATATTTTTTATTAGTGCTGTAAAATCAATCAACTTGTGGTGTAAACAATGCTTTAGTTACTGTTCCGCGAGAATTAGGCGGATAAACCCTGATCTGCCATCGGCAGGTAAACTGGGCCGATAAAGGTGAATCGGGCTAGCTGAGAGACAAGTCTTGTTCCGAATGTAAGTGAAACAACGACGATTGGCGTTTGTATAATGTGACAAGGTACTGAGCTGCTTACAAACTAAAGATGCTACAAACGTACACATGCTGTAAGTGTAGGTATGCGACGCATAAAAATGTGCTGCTCCCACACTGTCATTAAATTCAAAGCAGAGGTCTTCGAAATCCACTTTGCCAAATGTCCTAATGCTAGGTGTATAGGTACCCATAATGGTATCCAATAACAAATAAGTCTCAAATGTCTCCGGATGACGTTAACTTAAAAGGTTGACATTTCAAGCGAGAGATGTCAAATTTAATCAGACAAGGGTTTTTGAAAGACGGTCTTGATGTAAGTCGGACAACAAAAAAGCAGCTTTTCAAGGTTTTTTTAAATTTTATAGCTCTTGTCACATCTCATATAATCGACTTTTTATACGGACATTACAAGTTCTAAAATAAAGTGTTTGTTTACTTACTCTGTGTGGCCCATCGGGTATAATACACCTCAGTTATTAGTGTTAATAAGCCCAAAGCACAGATGATAAACAGAAAAACCCAAAATAAATCTCTAAAACTTACGTAATGTTACTTCAAACCACATGGTTTATGAAGGTAATTAAACCATTTCAAAAATTACAAATTCAGAGAGAAATACGGTGCCATTAAAATCTAGTAACAACCCTTTCATCGCTTTCACCACCCTTAAACCACTCTAATTATCTTTAGGCACTAACAATGAAAATAAAAACGAAATTACTGAGTAGAATGAACATCATACAGAAACCGAAATAAGCAGGTTATCAAACGAAATTGTTAAACGTAGCTATTAAACCCACAAGGCGTTTTACAGTGCTATTAAATATCTGTAACACCACATTAGGTACTTATTTCATATCAAACAGAGCCAGGCGGTGTACGGTTCATTAACAAACCACATTCAAAACGTACCAATAACGATTGCGTGTTAAAACTATGGGTTCAGTACGTTTTTTTATAGTTCAAACATTATTAAGGTCAGTTCGGCAAAATCGAATGTGCTGTAATTATTGTCCGTTTAAAGTAATCACTGTTTTGTTTTAGAAAAGTTGTACTAAGAGACTGTTTAATTTTATAACGAAAGCAAATGATAAATGTAAAAATTAAAAATAAATAAATTACAATAACGATATTCGATAGCTGTTTAAAAATGATTGTGAACATTCGATAATTATCTACTAATTTTTTTATAATTATTTCAACTAAAATGGGGAACTACTACGGGACCCTAAAAAACCGACTTACGCTCGATTTCTCCAGGCTATCAGGCCCTGGTCTCCGTATCATGATACCACCGCCAAAATATGGCATATTAAAAAAACACATAAATTACGAATTACATATTATACACGTTTATACGATAGAATTATGAAACCTCTTTTTTTTAATTTTTTTTTATAAATATTGGACATCACATACATTGCTCCGATTCTGTGGTAAGTAGTTTAAGCACTTGTATTACTGAAATCAGTACAACGACGGTCGGGCGGTCGAGCGAAAAATACCCAGACTCGAGACAATATAGAAAAGTTCGTTTCTCGGAAAAAGCTTATTACACATTAACTGACACAGAACTAAATTTTAGTGGGCGAGTCCAATCCGCGTCGAACCGATATTTTATTTGCGCCAAATATAGTGTAAAGGTCGAGAGCCATTAACACTTGAGGCTCGTAGGCGTGATGAGGAAAAACACTAAAGATAGATGGACTTATACTCCAAGTATTATGGATGGAATAGTGTGATAGTGGAATCGGGCGTTATGCAGTTAGAGGAAGAAATCTGTGCTCATCGCAATCTATAAAATTTTCGTACTCTCATTAATAATAAAGATACACTTGACGTTATGAGTGTTCACATATTATTGGTAAGTTGTGTGTATGGAAGTTATTGATTAGCAATTGCTCAGATATTAATGAAGAAATGATTGTTCAGATATTAATGGTAACTTGTAGTAAATAAATAAATAAATAAAAATGTTTATTCATTTCAAGTTTTTAAGTTACATTTCATGTGTTGATTTCCTCTATTAAGTACCTAAGCACCTGTGTCAGAGAAAGCCACTCTTCCTTAACAAATAAGTATTCACTTAAACTAACCTTAATCATTACACAAGTGTTACAAATATAAAGAATTAAAAAATAATAAAAACATTTCCAGTGTGTGTTTGTGTGTATGTGTGATAGTGTGTATATTTATGTGTGTGTGTGTGTATGAGTGTGTGTGTGTGTGTATGTGTGTGTGTTCATGTGTGTGTATGATTGTGCGTGTGTATGTGTGTACAGTGGTTTTGTGTGTGACGTTAGGTAACTAATTAGCCATTTAGTCAAGAACATGATTTTAGGACTTGTTCAGTTTCGCAATAGTCTAGACACTTTAGCCATTCCGTAACTTCTTTTTTACATTCTTTTAGCATCATTGGGTAATTTTTTTTTATTTTATTTATATAGGTACTTATATATTTTTGAGGATAAATGTGTAAACTGGTATTTAGCGAACTTAGTGTGTACGTATGTGATAGGGGCTACTTTATCTTTCTTTCTTTTATCTTCTGTATTCTTCTGTTTTTTGTAGTGTATGGAACTTATTGCCATTTTAAACTGTTCAGAAGTATTTGGTCACTTTTTCTGCTCCAATATATCTGACGGCAACTGTACTTAACATCTAACTACATAATTGCAAGCACACTCTTACTTACAAACAAGCAGAGCAAGGGGCGCATGATCATAAATAATTAATTAATTAACTTCAATAGTGTGTAGTTCTAGTTTTTATCAATCGATTTGACCCTCACATGACAGGCTTTTCCTAGTGTGAGAGTCACTACTTCGTTGTAACTGTAAAACTCATTTTTTTTGCAAATTATCACATTATTTTAGGCTTGAACTGTAAAAGCCTTCTCATATTTATAAAATATTTACTTTGCTGAAAATAAATACGTCAGAGTGACAGCCAAATTTGGTTTTGACTATTATTGAGACTGTTCTTAAAAGTATGTCAGTGGGTACAAATAGTCCTTTTTTGAGCCAGTCGTATTGAATTGCCTCCGCTCCGCTCTTTGATCTGACTGCAGAAATTCCATTTCTTAGGGTCTTCAATCAATATTTTTTAGGGTTTCGCACCTCCAACATTTGTTTTCAGGCTAAAATAATATCTGATTACAAGTCAGCTAGTCCTTGGTGCAGTGAAAAATATTTGCCAAGTCGTTCAGCGACTTGAAAAGGAGATCAAACGTACTGGGACTATCTGGTGACAAAGGAACATGATATTTAGCGAGAACTAATTTAACAATTCAAATATTAACGGTAGTTCTGTAGAGATTCTGAAAGTTGATTTTAATTAATTACGAGTATAAAATTCCGGTACTACCATGCCCATAAAAATTATTCCAATACCCAACATACTATTGTGTTTTGTCTTTTACAGATCGAATGGTTTAAAAAAAAAACAAAGCATTTTTTCTTAATTTGATTCCATATTCGTTTTTTTTAACTAGTCCTATAGTTTTCTCTTAGGAGAAAGGTGGGAGAATAAGTTTTGTACTTGAACTGTTTTTTCATGTAAAAAACATAATCAACTAACAATACTATCTACCGTAATTTTTCTAGGCGGGATACGACCGTCAGGACTCAAATGTCGGTAGCTCTTTTTCTATCGTAATTGGGCCATTAAGCTTTCTGTCGTAGATAATTTCAGTGATTTATTATCACTACAGACAAAAGATTTATAGCACAAAATTGCAAGTCTTGTGCAAATAATCTAGACTAAGCATTTCTTCCTTTCCGTAATTTGAAAAAAGTGGTTTAAGTTTGGTGATAAGCTAAAACACATTGTTTTAATTGAATAAAAAAACTTACGTTTAAAGATTTTCTTGTCTTAGTTACTAAATTAAACTAACAGTGCCAGTAACATTTTTGGCAAGTTTTTTTAAAACCATTTCCTATTCTTTTTTTAAATAGAGTTTTGCCTTTTCGAATCATCAATCTGCTGGTATTGTATTCTTTTAGTTAGGTATTGCATTTTTTTTCATTTTGTACTGTATGGAAGTTTTGTAAAAAGTAACCGTTTGTCTGAATATTTGTAATCAAAAGATGTTAAATAATAATGAACCTTTTGTCTTTAAAGATGTGGTGTCTAAAATAATAGAGTTTCTCATTTCTTGAAGCCTTATTCCAATAAACGTATCCCTATAGATGATCTCGGTCGCGCTGTGGCTAAAATAGGTGGCCAAAGCGCAAAAGGCCCCGGGTTCGATTCCCGGTCAGGTCAATTTGAAAAACGTACTTTTCTAAATTGACTTGAGTCTGTGTGTGCTGGGATGACACCCACATTTAGTATCCTTTGTCTGGTACTCATAATATAAGGGAAAATCTTAGTTTGAGACCACGTGATTAGTGTGGTTGTCTGACGCATTTGGCGCATTTAATTTAATATAGATAGTTCAATCTACAAAGGGCGCCCTGCCCATTTTCTATATTAGTACATATTAATAGGCAAAAGGTGCACCCTAGATAAATTGACAGATCGTCACAGGGTAACAGATGATTGCCAAAAACTCTCCCGAGTCTCCCGCTTGCCTCATGCACTGCGGGGGTCAAAGATCAAAAGTAAAAATTAAACTTACTTTACCCGTATGTATGTTCTAAACCTTCATACAAAATCTATGTTTACCATATCTTTTTTTTTATTGTTACAGCTGTGTCTGTGTCAGTTGACGTATGGACGCTGGTTGCGATATCTTTGGAGCGTTATTTTGCAATCTGCCGACCTCTCAAGTCAAGGAAATGGCAGACCCAATTCCACGCCAACAAGATGATAGCAATAATTTGGTTGATGTCTCTCGCTTTCAATTCTCCCATCTTAATCGTCTCCAAGCTGCAACCTATGAAGAATAATGGTAAGGTTTTAATTTATTGTAGATTTAGAGTAAATATTGAAAAGTAATAAAGAATATTTAATTCGATTGCTAATATGTCACGATTAACAACTATTACTATTGTAAAGAAAAACTAGATTTAAAGTTAATAGAAGATTTTAATCGGAAAAACGTTACAAGATTCAACCAGTTAGCGACCACAGCAGACAGAGAGAAGATAGTGTTGTTACAATGCACTAGAGGCGCGCGGATCGCTCGTTGAGTAACAAAACGCGGCATGGATGCGTTTTGTCAATTAGGTTTATGTTCTAATTTCAATATCCTCCCTTGGACATAAACCCATTTGAGCAGAGCAGTAGTCCAGTTTCAATTGCGGAGTCCCTTTAGTCAGCGAGTCCGCCACCATCTCACTTGACTGGATATACTTAATAACAATCTTCTTTAAGTGCACTTTGTCACGTACAAAGTGGTGTCGTATGTCTATGTGCTTAGACCTGGAATGATAGTTTTCAGTACCTGCAAGTTTAATAGCACTTTGGTTATCACATAGAATGGTGACAGGTATACTGGCCAAGTGGGGCCAGAACTCTTCTTGCATTTGCCTAAGCCACATCGCCTCTTGAGTACAGCTAGAGAGCGACATGTATTCAGCTTCAGTTGTGGATAGCGCAACTGTTTGTTGTCGGCGTGAGTTCCACGTTATTGCGCCACCCTGAAATATAAATACATAGCCGGTACATGATCTTCTGTCATCTTCATTGCTAGCCCAATCAGCATCACAATAGCCAAGTATTGATTCTTCTTCTTTATTTTGTTTATAGGTTAATGCATAATTTTCAGTGTAATTTAAATATCTTAGAACTCGTTTCAGTGCCAACAAATGCTGCATTTCCGGTTTTGAGTTAAATCTACTTAAAGTATTCACAGCATATGCTATATCTGGGCGGGTTCCTTGTGATAAATACAGTAACGATCCAATCATTTCCTGATATGAAGTCACGTCAACAGTAGTCCGAGTTTGACTCGTATTGAACTTAGTCTTCGGATCAATAGGCGTTTTTACACCTTTGCAATTTGACATTCCATATTTACTCAGTATGTCCTGAATATATTGCTTCTGATTTATATATAGGATACCATTTTTTCTGTCTCTATATACATGTAAGCCCAAACAGTGTTTAAGCTCTCCCAAGTCTTTCATTTCAAAGTTAGAAAATAATTTTCCCTTTATGTAATTTTTCGTTTCCATGGAACTAGTAAATAATAATAAATCATCTACATATACAGCTAAGAATGTTATGTTTTCTTTTTCTATTCTGTAATAAATACAGGGATCAAGCAATGATTGTGTCAAACCAATTTCTTTCAATTTGTTATCTAATTTCTTGTTCCATTGTCTACTGGCTTGTTTTAATCCATAGAGTGACTTTTTCAATAAACACACTTGTGTATTATTTTCTTCAAAGCTTGGGGGCTGTTTCATATAAATATTTTCTTCTACATCACCCTGTAGAAAGGCAGACACAGCATCCATTTGATCAATATCCAAATTATATTTTACTGCCAGTGCAAACAGATAGCGGAGGGATGAATATCTGATTACCGGTGAATATATTTCATTGTAATCCATTCCTTTCTTCTGAGCACATCCTTTAATTACTAATCTCGCCTTATATTTTGCTATGTTTCCTTTCTCATCTCTTTTTGTCTTAAAAACCCATTTGCAAGGTATAGCCTTCTTCCCAGTCGGCAAGTCACATAAAAACCAAGTGTCATTTTTTATTAATGACTTATACTCTTCCTCCATAGCTTTCTTCCAATGACTGGATTCTGAGCAGGACAATGCTTCCTCAACTGTCACTGGATCCTGATTTAGAACCAAACATGCAGCATGTACATTTTCTTCATCATCCAAATTGGCCTGCCTTCTACGAGGTCTCAGATTTATAAATCGGTTTGGAGATTCAAGTGAGCATTCAGTGCTAGGTTCATAAGTTGTATCATGATTACATGGATCCATATAACTCTCATCTGATATAGGTGTAGAACAGCTTATCTCTATATTTGGGTCATTGTCTACGGAGCCAGAGTTTTCTTCATTAGTTGGAGTTTCTATAGTATCTGTTAATGTCACAGGTATTTGTAATTTATTATTATTGTTAATATTTTTTGTGCTTAAGCTTTCATTACAGTGGCAGTCTTCTAAAAATGTTACATTTCTGCTTTTAGTAATCTTCTTTGTATTAGGATTTAATAATCTATATGCTTTGGTATTTTCACAGTATCCAAGAAATATCATTTCAGTAGATTTTGGATCCCATTTTAGTCTTTTTTCTTTCGGCACGTGAACCATGGCTTTACAACCAAATATTCTAAGATGTGATATGTTTGGTATAATACCTGTTAATTTTTGTAGTGGTGTCACGTAGTCAAGAACTCGACTCGGAGAGCGATTTACTATATGCGCAGCTGTCTCCACTGCATCTGCCCAATACTGTTTCGAAAGTCCAGCATCAAACAGCATACATCTCGCACGCTCCACTAGAGTGCGATTCATCCGCTCGGCAAGTCCGTTTTGCTCGGGCGTATACGGTGCAGTCGTTTGATGCTTGATACCTGTTCCTGGCTCCTCCCATAGATGGCGTCTCCATAGGACCACACAAGTCTGAGTGTATCAGTTCCAGTGGTGCAGTAGCCCGTGAGCCCACATTTTTGAACGGAAGTCTTGTCTGTTTGCCTTGCAAACATGAAACGCAATTATTATTCAATGTTTCTGTTTTTGATAATTTGACACCTTCAGTACATAATGGTAATCTACTAACATCATTGTAATTTAAATGTCCCATTCTACGATGCCACACATCTATATTTTGACTATCTACAGTGGACATCAATGCATTTCCTTTGGCAATATTTAACTTATACATGTTATTTATTAACCTTGCTGTTGCAATTAATTTTTTCTTGGTATTGTATATTTCACAGTCAGTTTTATTGAATATTACTTGACAGCCATTTTTTGTTAACTGACTGACTGACAATAAGTTGGTGCTCAAATGTGGAACATATAAAATATCTCTCACCTGTATGTGATTGATCTCACCATTTTCTCCAATTAAGTCCAAGTTTACATTACCCATTTTTCCTACGGAGACGGATGTGTTGTTGGCAACTTTAATATGTTGTATCGGTGGTGAGCGGACATCATACATACAATCAAATAAGTTGGTCATATGTAAAGACGCTCCAGAATCCACATACCATTCTACACTGTTAATATGTTCATGAGCTGCTGAAAAAACTGCTGCAAAACCTTTATTATCATTTTTCTTCTTGTTGCAAAACTTACTCATGTGGCCATACTTATTGCAGTTGTAGCAACGCGGTCCTAATGGTTTTTTTTGCTGATTATTATTAACACTATGTCGAAGGGTCGATTTATGCTTTGTGTAAAGAACAGAGACATTTGACTCTTTAACCTCTTGCAAAAGTTTAGTTTTTATGGAGTCTGTACTTATCTTTACACCAGAGCTTTCCAGTCCCATGATCATTGGTTTGTATTGTTCCGGCAAACCAGCCAACATTAGTGTTCCCAACCATTCATCGTCAACGTGGAAACCTACATTCCTCAGTTTGTGGGCGGTGGTTACTATTTTATTCACATATTCCTCAATGTTTGAACATCCATCTAACGTGGTATTAACCGAATCTCGGAGTAACCCCACTTTTCTAGTTAAACCTGAATCTTCAAAGGCATTTCGTAAATTTTGCCAGACCTCTTTAGCACTCTTTGCATCTTGGACATGTATGTAGTTTACGGGGTCCACAAGCAAGATTATTTTAGCCTTCGCCTTCAGGTCTTGCTTCGCATTTACTGCTTCGTCATCGGCAGGTTCAACACAGTCCCACAGGTCTTCGTGTTGTAAATATGTTTGTACGGCGAATTTCCATGTGCAATAGTTGTCTCTTCCGAGTAATTTGTCTATTTGTACATTAGACATAGCCATATTTACCGGAGCAAATTCGAAAAATGCTTTGTAACGGTGGCTACCTAAAAATCAGAAATCACTCGCGGAACTTTACTGTACTTTAAACTAACGGAGTTTACTTTACTTTTATGACTAACGGGTCATATGCCCATAACCTATTGTAAAGAAAAACTAGATTTAAAGTTAATAGAAGATTTTAATCGGAAAAACGTTACAAGATTCAACCAGTTAGCGACCACAGCAGACAGAGAGAAGATAGTGTTGTTACAATGCACTAGAGGCGCGCGGATCGCTCGTTGAGTAACAAAACGCGGCATGGATGCGTTTTGTCAATTAGGTTTATGTTCTAATTTCAATAATTACCACCTAACTGCATTTTGTTAAGAAAATTTTGTATGACGTTGTTTCAAAATTAAAAATTTTGAGACAGCTAGTTAAGTTGTATCGTTGCTTAGCTGTGGAAATGACACATGACATCAAAATATCCCGCATATTATTTCAAAGCGTAGGTACTCTCCCATTGAACTGAATTTTTTTCATACTAAATATCATACTCATATTATAGGTAGGTTAGCGTGAAAAATTGTAAGAACGTATGGATGTCTGAATGTATATTCGTTACTCTTTCACGCAAAAACATAACATAATCATCACTCTTTATACCATACGCAGGTGCAGTCGCGGGAAACAGGTAGTCCTATATTAACCTAAAACAATAAGTAAAATAAGACTTAAGCAACTTTGCTTCTGAAAAAAAAACTAAGTAAAATCACCATAAAACAATAACAGATTACTCTTACTCAAACACAAAATTGTCAGTAAAATCATCAAAAAGGACTGAATAACATCGGTAAATAGGAACATAGGTAGCAAAAAAAACACAAATAAAAAACAACAAGTTAGCTAAACCAATTGGGTTGATATGCCAATACCTTGCCTAAAGCTGTTATTAACATTGTACCCTTACAACTACATATTAATTATGGTGTGTAATTGTCGTCATTATCTTGAACGTAAACAAAAGCTATGTTTAAGCAGAATTATTTGTACCTACGGCTTTGATCTATAGAAAACATGGATATAATTACTATCGCATTTCCCCGAGGATACGTGCCACAGAACGCGGTCATAATAGTGGTTCATGGTACACGTACAGTCGCTGTCAGATATATCGGAGCAGATAATATTGAAGTAATGAATGTTCAGATATTAATGGTAACTTGTGGTGTATGGAACTTATTGACATTTTAAACTGTTCAGAAGTATTTGGTCACTTTGTCTGCTCCGATATATTTGACGGCGACTGTACATACGTATTTGATGTCATTCACAAAGCCGGCGGGGAGCAGAGCAAAAGCGGCAGCGGTGTAGTAAACGGTGCAATTTCGATTTCGAACGAGACCGAAATTTGTCATTTGCCGAATCATAGAACTTTGTATGGTTTAGCGAAAAGACGTTCGGTGTAGCGTAGCGTCGGTCAAAAAAGTTTCTGTAAAATGATATGAGGCCATCTGCACGAGCCAAGGGTGGTCTCGTAGGGAATGCTAGTAGCATCAAGTCCACCTTCTGTTTTTTTTTCGTGCAATAAAGTTAATATGTAAATAATAGATATCTATATATACAATTTATATATTCTTACAAGCTTTCGCGTTTATAATAGTGGTAGGTTTCCGATTCCCGGTCGGGTCTATGTGGAAAAAGACAATTTAATATATCGTCATTTATGTATATATAAGTCAAGGTATTGTGGTACTGTCGTTGTTCAATACTTACTTAGTATATCTTTATTTTGCACACACCAGTTTTTTCTACAATACATGAAAAGTATTATTCCTTTTCATCTTTGTTATGTGGCCCTCGGAGTACCTAATGGCCTCTTCCATTGTTCCTCTTTCCCTATCCATATTTTTCCTGTGATAACATAGTGATTAGCGTATATATTATTTATTTAGCTGATAAGTGAACATTGTTTCATCTTAACTTTAACAAAAGTAATATAAATATATATACTTTTTTGCATAGGTATGGTTTCATGTTAATTTAATTTTTTCATTCATATTTGAGAACCAAACAATTTTAATAGTTACAAAATTAAATAGTACAATTAATTTAACACCTAAATCAGCAAAGTTTACACAATAATGTAAGTTATATACACATCACATGACATAAAAAATAATAATGAGATAAATTTCCATAAATTTATGTTCAATTTAGATTTATAATAATTTTAATGTCAAATACTAACTATTAATGTCAAAAAGTGAAACAGTGCATAAACAAACTTTTTCCCACGACTACGTTCGCGTTCCTACATTGCTTTTAGGCCATGCCATTTAGTTATTTGGTAGGTCTTCTTATCATTCTTAACGATAAAGAAAAGATAAAGAATATCTGTTCATAAAATTTTAATGTGAATTAAGGGATTCTAGTTTTTTGTATTGCTAGTACTTACTCGTAACATTGCAGTTTGCAAGTATATTTTTAGGAATGAAATGCTAAAATACATAATAAAAGAAGTACAGTGTATAAATAATTACTATGGATAAGATTTGGGTAGGTTTTAGGGGTTTTCTAAACGTAAACAGTCTCGTTACATGTTAAAGATTTTTTTACAAACCTTATCCTGCCAATTACGAACATTAAAAAAGCAATTTGGGCCAGCATTTCTAAAGGTATGCGCTCACATCCATTTCTGAGATTCATTTTTATTTTTATTGATTACTAGCTGTGCCCGCGACTTCGTTCGCGTGGACTACATCCTTTCATGGTCGGTTTTACCCCTATCTCCCCTTATATTCGAAACAAAAAGTAGTCTATATTTTATTAGAGCTATATTTGTGCCAACTTTCATATCTCAAACTTAAAAAATAAACATTTTCCCATATAAACTTTCATAAGTGGGATTAAGTGGTTGAGAGGTTTAAGCGGAAAAGCGTAACAGACATACAGACAGACAGACAGAGTTACTTTCGCATTTGTAATATTAGTAGGGATTGGTAGTACCTACAGAATGTTATTTTTGCTTTCTTATCACATTTTACGAGAAATACGTCGTATTTCCCGTACGCCATTTTCCCTATTTCGCTTCACCGTTTTCCCGCTGTCTTTGTTAGCAATAGATAACGCTTGCCTGTACTGCTATAGCTCCCTGCTGACTTCATCATCGGTCAATGTTATCTCAAGGTTCGTCAACATTACGCTATGTATTGGTCCAACGAAAATAAAATACGGTAAGTGAGTCGTCATTCATAAGTTTCGTTTCCTTCCTTTTTGAACGGTTTTTTTTATATTCTAAATAAGTATATATAATAAGTATTTAATAATAATATAATAAGATTATTATTCAAAGGTGACTGACTGACATAGTGATCTATCAACGTACAGCCTAAACCACTGGACGGATTTGGCTGTTGGGCATGCAGGTAGATAGTATGACGTAGGCAACCGCCTATGGAGGATTTTGATCAATTCTACCCCTGAGGGGATAAAATAGGGGATGAAAGTTTGTATGAAACTTTGTCAATTTAAACCGATCGAGCTTAAACCTTGTATGCATAAAGCTGCTATGACGTAGGTATCTTTTTTTAAAGGATTTTAATTAATACCACCCCTAAAGGGATAAAATAAGAGATGAAAGTAAGTATGTAAATCTTCTTGATTTTCGACTGATTGAACTGTAATTAAAGATTGGAGCTACCCTGATAAAGACGTACGCCTAAATAAGATTTTGATTAATTCAACACCCATGGGGATAAAATAAGGGATGATGGAGGATGTAATTGTATTAGTTTAAACCTAACAGTACCTAATAAATAAAATAAATAAAGACAAACAAAATAATTGTCTGTTCTTTATTATATTCATTTATGATGAATATTATATTCTGGTGTATTGTTTATTGCTATTTATTATTAATTATTGTAGTTAATACACATCTGCATGACTGTTAGAGAATGCTCCTAATCCGTCTTATGTATTTTTTTTGTGCAATAAAATTAATAAATTAAAATAATTTACTCCGCGCGTACGACGTCGCGGGCGATCGCTTGTCGGTATGCGTCTATATATCCCGATATATAGACGCATATTTCAGCTAAAAAGTAAGTAGAACCACAGTTCCATGCAAAATACAAATAATTAGATAATTGGATATTGTCCCCCGCGTCATCACATTCGATCAAACGCACGTCAGACTATTACACTTTGATCTTTGCCCTTAGTTGTGACCTTAAAACTAATATCGAAAAGCGAGTGTTTTCCGTGACGTGCTGGGGGCCTACTCCCGTAAACGAAATATGTCGGATCCGATAACGGATGGCAATTTTTAATCCTCATAAACATAAAGAAATCACTTCTAATGCAAATTAAGCGTTTTCAAAAAACAAAATATTATTTATGCAAATCAAAAACCACGTCTTTATTCCTAAACTTTTGAATAATCTTCAAAAACGAAACCTTTCGTTTGTTCGTTTCGTTTTTGAGAGTACCCCCCCCCCCCTGTTTACCATAGGTGTTAGTATTATCAATACAAGCTTTGCAATAAAGGCATACGTGTCATATAGGTACTCTAATTCAATTTAAACTTTATGTGGCGGAGAAAATAACACATTTTTATCGTAATAGCAGGCGCGCGTCCAGAGGCTTGATGCTTTGTTTTCCCAGTGCCAATTTGTATGTCGCAACTCTGTTTCTAATAAATCTTTGATCAGAGGACTACTTTGAAATTTTTGAAATTTAAGTAATGGCACACTATTTATATAAGTAAATTATTTAAAGCTAAATAACACTATTCGTCCAATTCGCCACGTTACACGACATCTTCACGGCGCAACCGTTCTGCTTAGGAAACTCTTGCAAACCCCTGAGCGTAATACTACTTTTATTTAAAAATAGGATTACGCTATTTACGCGTCTTTTACTTAAGAGAGGCAGGGCAAAGCGATTTATTGCTCGAACTGGGGCAACCCGACTGGTGAAATACCTCCACCTTACAAAAGACCGCAGCCAAATAGCAATCACTCCGGTGTTGTTGTGTTCCTGCGTGTGAGTAAGGTTTCCAGAGCTCTTGGGGGGTGCTACATTAGTAGCAGGGGTCAAGCCAAGGTAAGGGCGACAAGTCTAGTAACAGTTTTACTATGCTATACTTTTCGCCTTAAGCTAGGAACTCATTACCACTTAACATCAGGTGGGATGAGGTCAATCTTGAAGTGCGTTATAAAAAAAAATTACTACTCTGTAGTGTCTACTTTCACCACCAGTAGCGCCACCACCGCGGCCATGTGACTCCATCGGCCGCTATTGTACCTCGATAGTTAAATAGTGTTTTTAAAATTATAATCTAACATTTATTTTAAATACTACATTTACAAATTCATATGCTATTTCGTGAACGGTAGAAGTTAAGCACATTACAAAAAAGAACACAAGTACATGTTATAACTTTTTTCGCATTCGAGATCCTCCGGGACAAGATTCTCGGGGAATGAGATCCTCAGGGACCAACCCCATCCAACAACTAGCCTGGCTAAGCAACAACTACCAAAAGTTCTTGAAGTCTTTTTTATTTTTATTTAATTGTAATAAAAATATTTGACTTTGTATTTATAAACAATGATTAATTTAGGTTTGGTGTCTCTATTTATTTTCCTGCTATTGAGTGGCAGAGTGAGCCACAACGTTCCCGCGTATTTTATCTTTACTTTCAAAATATTTTACTAATTAGATGTCATAATAATAATACTTTGATTAATTGCTCTCATACATAAAGGTATAAGAATGTATTTTAAGAGCAATCCAGAGTTGAACTTCAAGGCGCCCTATAACGATTGTAAACAAGTCATGAGCTTACTGTTTTAAGTGACTGATTGTTGTTTTATACTGACAGACGAAAATGTAGTCAGCCTCTCTAAAGTATCATCAAAAATATATATATTTTTACCGCGAAAATTTTTCAAAAGATCCTGTTAGCTACACATGAAATTATGTGAAAAAGCTGACCACAACTCGTATTTTTACAACAAAATAAGGGATTTCAGACGCTACAATATCCTACATATTAATCAAAATAATTTCTCGCTATGAAACTTTAAAACACTACAGTCTACATACAGTATCAGTATTATTATAACACCTCAAAACTCCTTTAATTTATGATAAATGAAATATAACTCCTTCATTTGTTTCGTGAGAAGAAACTCTACAACGCTAATGAGATCAGTAAGAAAACTATCACAGCACGACCCGACATAGATTAACTCAAAAAAATAATATAAGATGAAACATGGACGTTAATGGGTTCCAAGCTTTGCAATAGATTAAAACCTTCACGGCGATACATATTGTAGCGGAACATAAAAGTTAAATTTACCTATGTACCTACATCTCAAAGACATATATTTTTAAAATTACTTAAACAACACATTAATCACTCTGTCTACTGACTCTTCAAACATAAGGTCAATTAGTCAGCTCGTTACTACGGTTGGTATAACCCAACCCTAACGTCGGGCAGCAAATAGTTCGCATTAACTTATAAAACTGTTGTCGGGTTTTGACTTCTTAACTGTACACATTTAAATTTAGAAATGTTTACCACATGTCAGTAATTAAACCAACGCCTGTCCCCAATTTAAAATTCCGTGGGTGGTTGTATCATTCAAAGGAAAATGCTTCCCTGAAAATAGTTACACACGGTAAAACGTTGAAAAGCAAATCGTATATTCATATAGACAGAACAAGAAGCATACATATGTAGATATAACAGGCAAAATCACATACCTCGCTCAAAGGCAATTAGCTAAAGGGCTTGTGTTTCAGTAATCAGAAACAACAACAGTACCACAACATCCATACCCAAGACTATATACAAAGGTTCGTATTTCATTTTGGCTTTATTAGTGTGAATATTGAGAAAAATTCAATCATTTATATATTTTTTCCTTTTTTTTTTAATCTAAAATAAAACTTTACCATGTCATCTGTATAACAGAGGTCACTCGCAATTTTTCTTCCACGTATTAGCGCATCAAACATAAGTACTGAATGGATTAAATTATACTTTTCATGCTTTTAGTTCATAGTACAAGGCTACTTTGCGTTCTGATATTAGAAAATAAACGTTTAAACAATAAATTTTGATGCTATTGACCATAACTAGGCAAATGTATATCCTTTTTTTTTTGTTACTTTGTAGACTTTGTAAAGTGAATACAAAATTTTGTTAAAATAAATCGCGTTCTCGTATTAACATGGATAATTGCTGATTAATAAAAGCCTAGAAATATGAAAATTAAAAGCATTGCTAACAAAACAAAAGGGAAAGGAGTCGATATCTAAATATATAAAAGGAGAAACTGACTGACTGACTGACACATCAACGCACAGCCTAAACAGCTAAACGTAGGCACTTGAAATTGGGAAGGGACGCAGCTTAGGTACCGTAGAGGTACATTAAGAAAGGAATTCCCGCAATTCCCACGGGAACGGGAATTAACGGGAAAATCCTTTTGTATGAAAAATCTGAACCTCTTAAGTTAGACATGCATTTGGCATGCAGGTACCTTAGTAAACTTAAAGCTTAGTTGCAACAGAATATTGTAAAATTCCTGGAAAAAAGCTGGAAAACCCCTGTAGTCCACGCCAACGAAGTCGCGGGCACAGCTAGTTAATAATAAAAGTTATCAATCCCAAGTTTTTGCTTTTGCAAACACAGACTCCCTTCTTTATTTCTTTATCTTTGCGATTCTGCCGCGGAGTTAAACAGTACCTACCGACCTAATTAAACATGGTTTTCAGATACGTCCCTATGAATAAAATATACTCTATTAAAGTAAGTTAAAACAATGTTAACAAGAACGATAAAAAATGCCGTATCACACTTACGTTAGCAGGCCTTATCCACTTATACATATAAATCATGGACAAAGTATTACACTTAGACCCTCTCGTTTCTTTTGTGTCACTCAGTAGTTTCGTTTTAGTTGTCGCAACATTTTCTTTTAATCTTTTTATTGGATTTAGCAGGCTTTTTATTTAGGTTGCTATTATAGTAGAATTTCTTTATTTGATCTCGATCGAATTTCTAACAAATTTCATTGCTCGAAATCTTAATTAAGTTATGCAATCACTGATTTTTCATTTAGAAAGAAAGAATATGATTTAGCTTTTCGTCATACAAAAAGGCATTATGAGAAATAGGTGCACTAAATAGATCCCTTCAGTCAAAGATCTTTAGATCTACAATTCCATAAATAAACTATTGTCCCCACGTCATGACGTACTAGGTTTATAACTACTCATATATACATATTGTAAGGAACGTATGTTATTTACTAAAAGTGGAAGTACTTCCGCCGAGCTAGGTGTTATCTGCTTGGGGACCAAGGCCCAACTACCAATCTTGGTTTGTTGTATATATGTTACTGTAAAAGCTCGAACTGCAGTAAATCCTAAGATATTCCAGTAAAACCTAAGATTTACCAATTCCTAATGGTAAATGTCCCAAAAGATTTGCGATTCGAACTTTTACTACCATTCCGTTGGTAAATCTTAGGATTTACATTAACGGCACGGTAAATGTTGAAAAACAAAACATGTCATAACGTGCTCAGCGCATCGAATTGTAGCTTGCCGCCCCCGCTACCCGCGCACCGTCTCCGCCACTCCGCTCGCCTCAGTCGCTCGTTTGACACGTTTGAACTCGCACGATAAATTGATTTCTAATTGTATTTTTGGTAATTAAAAGTTATTTGTGAATAAAAATGAGTATGAAGCAAAGATTTTATGAAATAATGGACGAGCTTGTGGCAAACAAGAAAGATAATAACTTTTATCTCGATAAGGACAAATACGCTAAGTGTTTAGAGGAAGTAAAAACTGCAAAGAACATTAAAAGAAGGAAGCTGTTCATTACAGGCGTATAAAACGCTATGATATTTTGACTATAGGCGGCGAAGAAAAGCTAATTGCCCCGATGAAGGAAGATAATGGAGAAATCAAATATTATGTTTGTTACGACGATTTATTTAACATTCTCAAAGAAACGCATTTTGCTGTTGGACACGGTGGAAGAACAAGGATGCTCAAAGAATGTAACCGCAAGTATAATAATATTACAGTTGAGGCTATCATGACATATTTGAAATTATGCCAACCTTGTCAAAAGAAACAGAAGACTTTGAAAAAGGGTATTGTCATTAAGCCTATACTTCATAGTGAAATGAACTCACGTTGTCAAGTAGATCTCATAGATCTACAAACTAATCCTGACGGGAATTATAAATTTATATTAGTTTATCAAGACCATCTGACTAAATTCGTGATCCTTCGTGCACTTCAAACTAAACGCGCAACTGAAGTCGCATATCATCTATTGGATATTTTTACCACTTTTGGAGCGCCGAGCATCCTTCATTCCGATAATGGTCGGGAATTTAGTAATCAAATAATTGAAAATTTATGCTCTATGTGGCCAGACGTTACAATCGTACACGGAAAGCCAAGGCATAGCCAAAGTCAAGGATCGGTAGAGCGTGCAAATCAAGACATAGAAAATATGCTCAGTACGTGGATGGAAACCAATCAGATTACAAAGTGGTCAGAAGGCTTAAAATTTATCCAGGCCATGAAAAATCGAGCATATCATGAGGGAATCAAATGCTCTCCTTACGAAGCAATGTTTGGTAGTCCAATGAAAATGGGCATTGCGACATCAGCTATTCCTAAAGATATGATTGAACTATTAAAATCTGAAGAAGATTTGGAAAATGTGTTGCATTCCCGAAAAAATGTTGAAAATATGATAGAACAGGACAAGGAAAACAACGTGTTTGGTAATGAGTCAGAAGGAATAAAAAAAGGAAACAGTAAAAATGTGAACAACAAAACACAAGAAAAAGAAATTATTGCACTGGAACAGACCACAGAAAAACAAATAACCGATGATAGTGATGAAACCAATCTAACTTTTCAAATACAAACCGATTCAGAGACAGAAAGCGCTATTCAAGCTGAACAAGATCCAATACCAAAGAAGATAGAATCTATTCAAACAATAAGAACAAAAGCAAAAGTTAATTTGGAAAACCAAGCTGAAAAAATGAAAACCATGTCAGCTGATAAATATTCAAATGTGGAAGTGGGCCAAAATGTAAGACTGAAAGTACCTGAAATTGACAGAGCTAAAACTGACCCAAAAAGCATTATTGCAGTTGTGATAGACGTAAAGGACAATGAGTTTTACCAACTAGGTACCAAAATGGGAATACTAAAACAGCTTTACACCAAGAATCAGTTCGCCGCATGCTCTGAAGATTTTATAAAGATAGAAGAAATTGTTACGGATAAAGAAGTGAGTCTTCGAGAAGTTGTCGGAAAATTGTCGTTAACTGGAGGACAAGGATTCAAAAAATGTAATTGTCAAAAAAAATGCTCGACGAAAAAATGCACCTGCAGATCATCAGGATTACTTTGTAATTCTAAATGCCACAGCAGCAATCCTTGTTGTAACAAGTGAAATGTTTGTTTAGGTACCTTACCTATTAATCAATCACATTTGATTGTCTTTTTTTACTTTTAAACCAAATAATAAAAAAAAAATAATTAAGTTTGACTAGCTTTTGTAAGCATTATGATTGTATGTCGTTGTTAAATTCCAAATAGAGAAGTACTGATTCAGTTAGATATGATAGAGATTGAGATATTCAGAGATATACGTTATGTGTTTTTTCAGAATAATTTAAATAAGTTAGTATTAGTTTGTACTTATTACTATCATTATGATACCTTTAAAATACTATGTACCCGTTTTGTCTAATAGTTCAAAGTAAATAATTCAGAATTAATCATTGTTTTATTCCTAAAACCAACATCTACCAGCTGACAGTGGTAAAACCTAGCATATACTGAATTCGAATGGTAAAAGCTCGAAAACATCGTCGTATCTTCAGAAATACTTACATTTACCAACTCATGTCGGTAAATCCTAAGACTTACACTTAAATCTTAAGATTTACCGTAGTTCGAGCTTTTACAGTAACATATATACTTAGTGGCGACGACAACTCTGACATCGCGATGTAGGGTCGATGTCATGCATTACGTTTATGGAGCGTTGTTTACGCGCCAATTCTGCTGACGCTGTATTTGTGTCGACTTGTAGGTAATGTCGTAGGTCGGCACAATATCAACATAAGCATTCCTAAAAGGCACAAAGGAAAGAATCATATGATCTAATCTAAAAAAAACCTACGTCATGTCTCTCGCGCAGCCAAAGAGAAAAAGAAGAAAAGAAGGCTGCCGGCTGCTCGAGCGATAAATCGCTATGCCCTACCTCTCTTAAAACCTACATTTGGTTTAAAATAAATGTTTGTGCTATAAATAATGTTATATCAGTTCAATAACGAATTGAAAATATAAATAACGACAAAAACATTGTTTAGTTTAGTTTGTTATTTTTAATGCTTAATTTATTATTATTTATTATGATTTCTTTTTTTTTCTCCACTATTACCGCACCCATGTACAAACTATCTGCATGACCCAAGGGTTGACTGGTAGAGAATGCCCCTAGCATTAAGTCCACCTGTTGTACTTTTTTGTGCAATAAAGTTTTTAAATAAAATAAATATACACAGAATCGGAACCATTAACATATACCTACCTAAAACTACTAAACAGTCTGGATTAACATATTATGTCGCTCTTCATTATGAACATCCGATGTAATTTCACTCGAACAAACGATTACGCACGTTTACAACAGAATGGGCTCAACAATAATTAACACATTATAGAATTTCAATAATGAACATGACTTGACATGTTCATTATTGAAGATCTAAACGTGTCTCATTGAACACCAAATTCAGTAGAGCATGGTTTTGAACTATGCCTAAAACTAGAACGTACCTAAGACTAACTTATGATACCGATATATTAATGTGAAAAAGTTTTATAGAAATGGATAAGCTGTTTAATAAACTACCTGAACATTTTAAATATTTGCACACTCATAGTTTGTTACGAAAATTTTCTATTTTTCAGTGCATAAGTGTAACTATAATATTAATGAATATTTTATGGACTTTGACATGTAAAATTTAATTTCATTTGAATAACAGTGAGTATGTCATATTTAAAAATAATTGTCGTATGCCATTTGGCTTATCATAGCGATTCTATAATAATTTTGTTAACACCTGCCTGTACCCTGACCAGTGAAAATGATAAATAAATTATTGGTATTTTGTATTTGTATTTGTAATATGACATTTGAAAAAAAAAGACAAAACAATTTACACTTTTTAAAGTGCTTTATGCCGCTCTAGCGAACTTTTAAAATATGTAAAGAAACATCAAAAAATAATCTTTTTTTTTTATAATGCACTCCAAGATTGACCTCATCCCACCTGATGTTAAGTAGTAATGAGTTCCTAGCTTAAGGGCGAAAAGTATAGCATAGTACAACTGTTACTAGACTTGTCGCCCTTACCTTGAAGGTTTGAACCCTGCTACTAATGTAGCACCCCCCAGGAGCTCTGGAAACCTTACTCACGCGCAGGAACACAACAACACCGGAGTGATTGTTATTTGGCTGCGGTCTTCTGTAAGGTGGAGGTATTTCACCAGTCGGGCTGCTCCAGTTCGAGCGATAAATCGCTTTGCCCTGCCTCTCTTAATAATCTCCCAAAATGTTAAGCCTTTCATAATAAATGGATTATCCAACACAAAAATATTATTTATTTTCGAACCAGTAGCTCTTGAGATTAGCGCATTCACACAAACAAACAAATAAACTTTTCAGCTTTATAATATTAACAGACTAAATACCTACCATTTAACCCGGGTGAAGCAGGGTTGGACCACTAATAATTCATAAAAGCGGTATTTGAAAGGGGCTAACAAAGTGTATTTTCTCAACGGTTGGGGCTAACAACATCTTAATTGAATGAACTAAGTTTAACATGTACCAGATAGTTTGTAGCTGAGCAGCCTTCACTACTTTAATGTGTTCTAATATACAGGCGTACGAGATTACAAGAGATAAAGTCAATGAAAACAGTTTACTAAATTCACCCAATAGTTGTATGTACAGTCGCCGTCAGATATATTGGAGCAGACAAAGTGACCCAATACTTCTGAATAGTTAAAAATGACAATAAGTTCCATACACTACAAATTACCATTAATATCTGAACATTAATTACTTCAGTAATATCTGGGGGTCTACTCACAAAAACGAAACGAACAAACGAATGGTTTCGTTTTTAATAATACGTGGTTTTTGATTTGTATAAATAATATTTTGTTTTTTGATAACGCTTTATTCGCATTCGAAGTTAGATGGTTGCGATTTTGAGAATAAAAAATTGCTATCCGTCGTCGGATCCGACATATTTCGTTTTTGAGAGTAGACCCCCTGATGCTAGTCAATAATTTCTATACACAAAACTAACCAATAATATCTGAACACTCATCTACACATGTAGCCAAATGAGACACATGACATGCGTGACACATATAAACGTTAAGAGTGTTCAGATATTATTGGTTAGTTGTGTGTATAGAAGTTATTGATTAGCATCTGCTCAGATATTACTAAATAAATAATAATAAATAATAATAAATAAATATTGGACAACATCACATACATTGCTCTGATTCTGTGGTAAGTAGCTTAAGCACTTGTGTTACAGAAATCAGAAACAACGACGGTACCACAACACCCAGACCCGAGACAATATGGAAAAGTTCGTTTCCCATATTGACCCGACCGGGGATCGAACCCGGAACCTCAGAGATGGCGCTCGCTAAAGTCAGGCCCGCTCGCCTCTCGGCTACGGAGGTCGTAAAGTAATGAATGTTCAGATATTAATGGTAACTTGTAGTGTATGGAACTTATTGTCATTTTTAACTGTTCAGAAGTATTTGGTTACTTTGCCTGCTCCAATATATCTGACGGCGACCGCACCAATTTTCTTTGTTCTTCTTTGATAACATTATTAGTTGGACCATCCTCGTTAAAACCAGCTAAATCAGTTTATCTTTTAAGGTCGTAAGATCTAGAAAACTATAGGCAATCAATTGTGTTTGCTATTTTAAGAGACATCCAGTATTACAAAATTAATATCATCCATCATGTTCGTACATACTGCATATATTGCTATAGTTTTTGCATTCTTAATTCCAACTATTTAGCTGGACCGCTGAATAAGTTTTAAAAGGACATATCTTTTAAATATATTTTAATCTAAAGATACTTAGCTATTTTTTTAAACGGTTTTTCTTCATTTTTGATTAGAATACAAGCTAGTTTGTGAAGTTGATTGATTTTATTGTAATTCATGTAAACATTTAAAAACAAAATATTTTTAATATTTTTTAGAAAATATCAAGTATAGAAAAATGTAAGTTTGTAATATTACATACTCGTTTATTAAAAAACATTTCGACAAAGGTTTTTTTTCACGATATTCAATAATGCGTTATTGGAAAAAATTCGTATTAGTAATTGTATCGAGGACATTTATTGCGGATCATTGAGAAGAATTTACTCGTTTTATTTTATTGCCATTAAGTCTACTCGAGCAGAAAATTCAAGACAATAAGAAAGGCATCCCATGGCCGCCATCTTGAATAAAAACTTACTATATTTGTAGAGTCCGCGCTGTATTCGCACGACGTAATGTTGCCATATTAGGCAAAATATTATGCTTACTTTACAGTAAAATTTTATGTTAATAAAATTATTTCCTCAATGATAAACATAACAATCTAAGCTCAAAAACTTTACCAATAAGAAATATGAACCAGTTAGAAAGTATGTTAGTTTGTACATTCAAGCCCATTCATTCAAGTGAAAAGTTGATTTTCGCTATAGGTATTTCTGTAGGTATGTCAAAAATATGTAAGTGGTATTACATGATAAGGATGAGAAAATAAGGACAATTTTTATTCAAACCTTTAATGCATTATTGTTATCAGTAGGAATATTAACATTATAGTCCAATGAGGATGGAAACAGATTTAGTTTACGTTTCACTAGCTGTAGATAATCGGTCATTCCTTCATATTTTTTAATACTGCTTTTGCAATATTCCACATGCTTGCATATAGCTGCCAAATCGTCCGCTGTATAATAAAAGTCTCATCTAATTACTAGATAGTTATTTTTCACTAAGTAATTTCTTCTTATTCTATTCAAATATCTTGCACGCCATGCAGAAATTTCATGATGTTCCATGAATTGTTTACGTTTGCATTGGCATTGCTTGGACTTGAAACTTTTTTGAATGTTTTGATAAATCACTAAAATGTATGTGTTCTTTCAAAACTGCCCGTAATTTTTCAAGAACTCACGCCAGTGAATCGTCTTTTGTGATCCTTGGTACATTTTTACTAGTTTAACATTTTTACTAGTTAATTTTTACACTAGCACATCTGTAATTCAATTAAGAATAACTTGAAATTAAAGTAAATACAATTTATAAAGCTTGTTGTATTTATCGTTTAGTGTTTAATAACTTTTGTAAAGAAAACATACATTTTGAAAATTGTAAGTTAACAGAATTTCATTATCTATTAGTTTATTTGTTCAATTTTAGTCTCATAACTTAAAATTCTTATTTTTCAAACTCCAATCAATGCGGCTAAAAATCCATGTATGGCCACACTAAAAAAAATCTGTTATGGCGGTGAACTTTGTTTATCGGTACTAAAACACCTTGATTCTTTTGTTTCATTTTACAGAAGTCTTTCATCTTCAAAATAATTTCTCGAGACAAATTTTGTACAACTTTTGGCATCATGAACTTTTCATAAAACGCACTGATCCAATTAGAAACTCAAAAAATATAACACAATCAACAAACTTGATAATATAACATCGACGAACGACAATATGGCCATATTCAAATTTAGTTCCAAAAATCACCGCGGGACTTCTTTCATGAAATGGACTCTATCAGTGTAGCATCTTAGAATAAGGAAAGTATATATCTATGTGTAGCATGGTGTGGGTGACGTCTGTCAGCAACACACATGGACTTATACTAAGTCCATGGTAACACATGACTAGGAAGGTGGCGTGACAATATTTTTTTTTCGCGAATGACATTTTAATCTCGGCAAATGAATTTGAAGTCTGTTAACAGCAAGCTTTTGTCTTAAACATCACTCGATTAGGTAGTATAATAAACAATCATAACTTTTTATTAACTGAACCTAACATTTGATTTTTTTAAACTCTTAAAGAGCCTTCAATTAAATATTTGATATTTATCTTACATCACATCAAAAAATGAAAATTATTAAATTTGCTTATCAGTTTTTTATTTCCGATTATTATTGTTAACAATAATATTAATTTTTGTTGTGACGTCAAATGCGTTAAAATCCATCACATTAATGTTTATTTAGTTATATTTTATTTTCACAACTTATGGTCACAATATCGTTTCCACTGGTTTCAAAAATTAACAAACGGTCTCTTATGCATAATTCAATAATATTTGTTTTATCAATTTGAGAAAAACATTGTGTTCTGCCCAAAAATCTTTTACCGTACCGCATTGATCTATTCCTGGCCAATGAACACTAGTTTCTGTAGGTACTTTTTATTATGCAACCAAATATATTATTGGTTAGGAAGTTAGTTTAGGAAGAAAACTTATAAAGTATGCACTTTATAAGTTTTCTTCCTAAATTGTCTTATACCTGTATTATTAATGTTTATTAGACATAATACAATGAACGGATCACGGGGTATTAAAACCGACAGCATCTCCACGGTAACGTTTAATGTCACCGTATATTGGTTCGGAAGTAACGTTAAAAACGTCCGTGTATTACAGCATGTAACGATAAATAAACAAGCAAATACTTTAATCGTTAAACATAGGTTGTTATTATATGATACAGGTATTTGTGAATATCATTATGTTCGGCCATTGTTGTATCGTACAAACTTGATATATCATGACGCGGGAGCCATGTTTTTTTTTTGTATTTTGCATAGAACTACAAAACTATTTGATAAAAGGCCGCTTCCGATAACCACGGATTTGTTCCACAATTGAGATGTGTCGGGAATACATACCTATGTTGAAACACGCTAGCATCTGCAAACCACTTTGTTGATTACAAATGCCTTTATGTACCTACATTCGTTTAATTGAAGTCGCAATATTTTTCACCTACCAACACCGTTTTTACCCGGTATTATAATTCCTCAATGTTTAGATTGTCTGCTTCACCTACCAGGTTGCTAGGTACCACATTCGCTTCCAAAATATCAAAGTTGTATATCAATCGACTTTTTTCTACTCCTTTTGCGTCAAATGCTGATTGCTATGGATCATTTGCTTTTACTTTATTCATTTCTATTCTTATTAATCTAGGAACGAGATTGTCGTAGGATTGTTTTTCAACATCCCTGTATTGTAACATCCCTGTATTGGTAACATCCGTGTTCAAGTTACATTCAGAGGTAGCTGATTTAATATTATTCAAAAAAATATAGGAACTCTGTAAGACTCAATGTGACAGCCAGCACTTGAGCTCGGGTAGTAATAACATAAATTTATAGAATCAATCAATATCAAATTTGGTAGATATTACATCTTACCCAAACTCGTTCAACTAAATTACGATAATTATAATCTGATTTCAATTAGAACTTTCAATAATTTCTAAAATGTATTCTTTATGAAGGTTATGTGGAATAAACATTTTCACCAATAATGTAATGTTTTGTTAAAGCTTTGATCGATTAATATGACAGTCGAGATAAACGCTTTATCTAGCAATTTAAATAACAGAAAAAAAATAAGTAGGCAACGAAGTTTTGTACATTGTCTCAGGTCTGGGTAGATCAAGAAAGACGGTACCACAATGGTACCACAATGGTACCGTCTTTCTTTCTATTTTTATAACACAAGTGCGTAAACTATTTTTCCCATATTGACCCGACCGAGGATCGAACCCGGGACCTCAAAGATGGTGCGACGCCAAAATCAGGCCCAACTCAAATCTATTTCTAAATAGGCTTAGTTTTAAGCGCCAGTCACCCACAGATCTAGATTGCCATTACGTAATTATCAGTTTAGTTATTTAAGAGCATAAATATAATTATGTGAATAATACCTTAAATTTAAGAGAGTGGAGCAGCCGGACTGGTGAAATATTTCCACCTTACAGAAGACCGCAGCCAAATAACAATCACTTCGGTGTTGTGTGTGTTTTTGTGTGTGTAAGATTTCCAGAGCTCCTAGGGGGGTGCTACATTAGTAGCAAGGGTCAAGCCTCCAAGATAATGTCGACAAGTCTAGTAACAGCTCTATTATGCTGTACTCGTCGCCCTTAAGGTAGGACCTCTTTATCATTTAACATCAGGTGGGGTGAGATCAATATTGAAGTGCAATAAAAAGAAAAAATAATGATATGTTTTTTATTATTAATTTGTCCGCAGCCTACAAATGCCGAGAGGACTGGGGCAGCCTCACGCTGGAGAGGACATTCAGCCTGAGCCTGGACGCTGCGCTGTTGGTCGTCCCCTTCTTCATCATGACGTTCGCATATGCCCTGATAGTCTCTAAGCTGTGGCGCGGTATGCGGCACGAGATCAAACACAACGCCAATTGGCAGAAAAATTGTGAGACAATTTTATGGACTTTTTTTTTCAATTGTTCATCCTTGACTAGACAATTTCAAACCTCAAGTTTGGACTATACAAACTCCTCTAGGCAAACAATCCGCGTGGTAGAGAATAACAAGTTTCATCCTAAAGTTTAGGTGAGTTATGCCATTATTTTTACAATCAAGCGAAATTCTCGAGGTCGAGGAAAATCCATCAACAAAATCATTTTATGTTATTTTTGCATACAAACATTTTTTTATTACCTCATGTTATTTATTGCCGCATATTTAGAAACGTATCAGACCATTGTTGTGAATTGGATATTGTGATCCGACATAAATTACAATCCGACCGGATCTAACCGGATTCTTTTCAATCCACCCAGAACAAAATTGGTTAGATTGATACAATGATCTGATAATATTATGATAGGAGTTTTTTTTCAGGTTGTTTTGCACTCTTTTTGTGTCGCTCTTTTTTCGTCCTTAATTCTCGGATCAGGTCATCAGGCCGGACATATCGGTGGCGGATCTGATGAAGATTCAGAGATGCCTGGATCCACCGAATTCTCGTTTCCAGTTTCTTCGGATTGACATCCCTTGTTTGGATGTTCTATCTCGTTCATAGTCGCTTACGTACTTAAGTGTAAACAATCAGTGAAAAAGAATATATTGCAACCTTACCCGACTTATATTATAAATGTGAAAGTTTGTGAGTATGTTTGGATGTTTGTTGCTCTTTCACGGAAAAATTACTGAACCGATTTGGATAAATTTTGGCAGTAAGAGAGATGACATACTAGATTAACACATAGGATAATTTTTATCCCAAAACAACACTGATGAAGTCGCAGGCAACAAGTATAACATATGATTTCTTTCCCTCAGTGACGCGACATGGTAGCTGCAAAACTGATCATTTCATACCTCACACCGTGATCCAGAAGACGAAATCATCGGAGCCCTGTTGCATAAATAACTGCGGCTCGAAAAAGGTACGTAACCGTATTACAAATACAATACTCATGAGCGCTAATATGTACGCAAACTCAATCTACAGTGAACCTTATAGTAACGATATTAAAGTTTAAGTGTTTTATTCCTTTTTTATAAAGAGCGCGTTAGTTTGTGAGTAGGGGCGAATTGGTTCACTATGTCGCTGGAAAACTACTGAGCATTTCTGATTAAGCTTGGGGTCGATCGACCCTACCCAATACCGAAAGATCTACCTAACCGAAGTAGATTTACACGTTTTCTTTTATTTTAATCTATCACGTTCCAATGAGTCATTTGTGGGTAAAAAAACAGTAGATTCAGCTTAACTGTACTTTCTTTTGTTTCTGGAATTTGCCTGGGTTTGCCTAATAATAATTCTAATTAAACCGATAAAAGTAAACATTACCAAGATTGAACAAGCAAACTTGAATTTCGATCAACATGTTCTTTGTTACATACGCGTGCCAGAGAAAAGTTCCTTGAATTAAATTAAAGTTGATATTTGAGCTAGAAATTTACCTACCTACACGCAAAAAACTTTTTGTGGCAACCAAATTCTTAGACTATTTGAGTAAAATGGTATTCAATTTTCCTTAATTTCTCTACTCCTCCAAATTTAAAATATTCTACTTAAGTACTTTTCGTTTCCAAGTGGTTGTTAAGGTTTAAAAATAGACATTAAACTTAGTTCTTAGGTATTTATTATGGCTGAAGACGAAAAATTTATCATTCAACTATAAAGATTACCATAACTACAAATTAAAAAAAAACCTATGAACATTAAAATATGCCCAAATAACTCATTGATATATTTTTATATTAATGGCATTAAGCTTCTGTTGGGAAATGCGACGTCGTGTAAGAATCAATCTGGAACTTTTATTATATCGTCTAAAAAAACATTTTTAAAATGTAATTGCTCAGCAAATAAATTGTCGGAAATCTTTGAATTATGTTTCATGACCACAATGTTTTTGACCACAAGTTACTATAGAACACGAGTGTTCAGTGTAGGTACCACACGTTTCCAAAGATTCTGTGGACGCAAATGATCCAGTTTAAGCTCCTTTCGAGATGTAAAGCAAGTTGTTAATGTGGACAAGTCACTTATCACTATGCGCGTTTGAATAAAACACTTTATAAATTATTATCTATATATTTAATAAATCAACATCAAATTTACACACGAAAATTCACTATATGTTGACAGGAAACCAATAAATCTGATCGGCCATGCGCTTCCTTTCGTTACTCTTCACCGAATTCCGAACCCTCTTTCAAAGTATACGCGGAACATTTACTGGCTTATCGTAATACCCGTCACTCTTTCAGCCAAAAACTACTTATATATATTTTGCCCTACTTAAATCGCGTTTATAATCCATTTACCTGTACAAAAAATCCAGATACAGAGTATTAGACAAAGGGATGGCTTATTGTTGAATAACAGATTGCCATAGAAGCAACATAACATAAAAAAAAAACTTATGCGTGTAGATTCACTCATAAATACTACACCTACGCGAAAAAATATAATTAACATTTAGACAATTTATATTTTTAAATCTGATGTTTTGATTTTTCAAGTAAAACTAACAAAATATGTTGACGATTTCCTTGGGGCGATGGATAAGGTTGTCGCCAGAACCGTGAAAACCCAGGACTGGTTCGATTCTCGGCTAGGTAACTTTTCTATTGGAACTCAGGTCTGGGTGTGCTGGTTGACCTCAATTGGTAGGTATATGTCGTTTGATATACATAATATAAGTGAAACCCGTAGTTTGCAACCAGCTGATTGGTGTGATTGTCTAACTGACCTAGCGAAAGGCTAAAACGCATGCTGCTGAATATAATATAAAAATACCATGGCGCCTATTTTTTCAAAATTTTCTAACCTTTTAAACATACATTTCCTTTTTGGATCTCCACAATTGTATTAAAACCTAAATCACCAATATATCAGTCAGGCCATCCTCGAGTTTTAGCAAGACTAACCACCACTGATTTCTATTAAATATAGACTAGCTATCTCGGAAAATATGGTTACCCACATATATAGTCTTTATATATGTGGGTAACCATATTTTATGGTCCTTAGACCTCCACAATTATATCAAAACCAGAATCAGCAATATCGGCCTGATCGTTCTTTGAATTTCAGCGAAACAAACGATCCACGATTGATTTTTATAGTTATAAAGATAATTATTTATAGTTAAAATAATTTAACGGGTCAAAACGCGACACCATTTTTATTTAGTAGTTAATACGAACAGCTGACAGTCAGCTCGTGACCACGGTTGGTGCAATCTAACCGAAACGTCGGGCAGTAAGTAGTTCGTATTAACTACTAAATAAAAATGGTGTCGCGTTTTAACCCGTTAAATTATTTTAAATGTTTAAAAGACAAGTTAAGACATTAAAATTTATAATTATTTATAGTGTACGAATATAGTAAAACGGTCAAATTTATGCATGATTAACGTAACAAATTATAACGTTCGTACGTATTCAACGGCACTTAATTTTAATTGTGGCCTGTAAGCCGAAATAATGGAATTTTGTTGAGAGCGGACGCGTTGCAAATATCATTTGAGTTTGTTTAAATAAATTATTTTTCTCGCGAGTGCCCCAGGGCTTCGCCCTCATAGTTTCTGAGACCCTCGAGCCCGTGCCGGAGCCCCTAGCGCAGTTTGTTGGAGCGTTGCAGATCCTGAGATTTGAACCGCTGACCTCTTGTGCGTATAGTGAGATTTGTGCCACTAGACCAAGCGGGTTAGAAGACCTACAGTCGAAATAAGTCTACAAGTTGCGCGCACGACTGAACGAGTGAGAGTGACTGTTACTGTCCCGTTCCCGCTCCGCTGGTGCTTTCCGCGAACTGTCAACGTGCCTGAGTTATTGACGAGTACGAGACGAGCCTTAACGTCGAAGTGATAATGTCGAAAACACAACGTACACCACCGAAGTTCATGTCCAGCCCGGATTTAACTGCAACGGCGACGGAGGAAGATGTTTATGTTAATTTACGTAAGCGCAAACAGCCAGAAGATGATGGTGTCACTTATCGAATGAAGCTACTTGAAGGTAAACTGGATAAATTAGACCATACCATCTCGGAGACTATAGCTAAATCCCTCCAGACAATTCTGGCTAATGAATTATCAAAAATTACAGTATCATTAGACACCATAAATAACACTGTACAGAATTTACGCTCTGACAATGCAATGTTCAAGGAATCTCTTACGAATATGAATAATCGCTTGACAGATGTTGAAAATTCGCTCAGTTTTAATAGTAACTGCCAGGACAGCTTTGACGGGCAATTGCAAATTATAAATAATCAAATGCAGAAAGTAAGTGACCTACCTGCCGAGATTAAAAAACTTGAGAGCAAGATAATATCCATGGAGCAGCAAGCTCGGGACTGCAATGTGGAGATCGTTAACTTACCCGACAGACGTAATGAGAACCTCACAAATATAGTTATGGGCATTGGCACAGTCATCAAACAACAAATACTCGCATCTGATATTGTGGCTGTACACCGTGTACCGCACGCAGACCAAAAAGATACACGACCAAAAAATGTCATTGTAAAATTTACTACGCGGATACTGCGTGACAATGTCATTGCTGCGAGTCGTTCTGGTGGGACTCTAAATACTGAGCAGATGGGAATACCCGGTACACCCCAAAAAATTTATATAAATGAACATTTAACTATCCAGAACAAACACTTATTTCGAGAGTGTCGTAACAGAGCTAAATTGCACGGTTACAAATTCGTGTGGGTCAAACATGGTGTTATCCTTATACGTAAGACTGAAACATCACCAGTACTTGCCATTCGCTCGGAACAAGATCTCGCTAAAATTAAGTAAATGGTATCTGAACAAGATCATTATTTATTGTAGGTCAGTTGGGTGTAAAACGCATATTATACGCCTTTATATTGTGTACTATATAATACAACTTAATTATGTACATTCATCAGTATGGCAGGATCGAATGCATGTATTTATTATCATAGTAACCAATGACTATTTTTTGAGAATAGTTGTATCAAGTAATAGTCTGTATTTGAGCATATTAACTTTTTGTTGTTGTGAGTCCGCGGTGTTCAATATTTATATCTATGTGTGTATGTTTTTTAACTATTATATCAAATATGTATCGACAGTATTAAGTTACATCTTCATAATAATATCTTTAATTTTTAAATGTAAAATTCAATAATTCAAGTAATAAAACGCTGTCTTTTTATTATCAAAATTGCCGCGGATTGAGAACCAAGCTTAATACGATATACATGAATATTTTGAACCACTCCTACGATGTTATTATATTGACAGAGACATGGTTACATGCCGATATTACAAATAATGAATTCATAGACTCCCGCTACACTGTGTATCGCAGCGACCGCAACCGGATCGCGACTGGCCGCCGTGACGGTGGTGGCGTATTGGTGGCTGTGCTGCGTTCAATTTGTTCGGTACTTTGCTCAATGTCCCCCACTCTTACCGACCGTGATTTACCATACATACTTGACCATACACTAGTGCGATTATCTGTGGGTAATAAACACTACTTAATTGGAGCTGTTTATATTCCCCCCAGAGTTGACCATTCCGTTTACCTAACTTACTTTGATATAATGCAAGACTACATTCAAATCATGGGTGTAGATAAATTCTTCATATTTGGTGACTTTAATCTTTCACATCTTGAATGGCAAATAGATATTAATCAGGCAAAACCTTCAAATGTAAATGATCAAGCGCCGCCCAACCTATACTTGATGAATTTTATGTCTTTATTCAATTGTACGCAAATAAATATTTTCAAAAATAATAACGACCGCATATTAGACTTATGTATAACGAATACAGTAGGTAGTACCTCTTTATCGACATCAGTAACCTTAGTGCCTATTGATATTCAACACCCGCCATTTTATGTTTTGGCGTGTCCAGATAAGGTACATACCAAGTTAAAATATAAACAACAAAAAATCTATTGCTATAATAAATCAGATTATCAACTGGTGAATCAAGAACTGTTAAAAATAGACTGGGAGGATCTGTTTCATGGCAAACAGGGAGACTGGTGTGTGGATATCTTCTATGAAAAAATCTACTATATTATCCGAAAATGCATACCTTTTAAGGTTGTATCTAATTCACACTTTCCTGTGTGGTTTAGCTTCTCTCTTAAACATATATTTAAAAACAAAAATTCGGCTTGGATAAAATGGAAAAAATACAAGAATCAATCAGATTATTTAGTTTTCTCTATGTACCGTGAAAGATTCAAAAAAGAGGCAAAGAAATGTTACAATAATTACATAAATAAAGTTGAAGATGATATTAAACTCAATGTAAAATACTTTTGGACTTATATCAAAAACCGCAAAAATCGGTGTGATATACCTAATATTGTAAAATTCAATGATAAAAAGGCTGACAATCCTGATGCTGTGTGCAACTTATTTTCAAAATTCTTTCAATCAGTATTTCAGCCGTCGGATGTAACGAGCTTATATGATTTTACTAGCATCCCTGAATTGGACGAAAAAACTGAAACAGATAATATTATTACCGATATTTTGCTTAGCAACGAAAGCATAATTAAAAAACTCGAAACGCTTAATGTTACGAAAGGACCGGGTACGGATAACCTACCACCGATATTTTAAAAAAAAACTGCTAAAACTATTTACAAGCCAATTCACATCTTGTTTAATAAATGTTTACGAGAGGGCGTCTGTCCAGAGGTATGGAAGACGGCTAGAATTACTCCAGTACATAAGGGGGGCTCGAAGGAGGATGTAACTAATTATCGGCCAATCTCAATCTTGCCAACTTTAGGAAAAGTTTTGGAAGGACTTGTGCACGGTAGTCTGTACTCACACATCCACAATAAAATCCTTCCACAACAACACGGATTTGTCTTAAAGCGGTCCACTGTCACTAATCTCTTGGTTTATGCAACTGCACTTTTTGACAGCATGGACTCCAATAAGCAAACAGATGCCGTCTATACAGACTTTAAGAAAGCCTTTGACCGAGTTGACCATAAAATTCTGTTAGAAAAATTAGCCTTCAATGGTATTCGCGGTAATCTTTGGAGATGGTTCAAATCTTATATATCGAATAGAACCCAGAAAGTGGTGGTTAATGGTTATGAATCTGATATCGTCACAGTAACATCAGGCGTCCCGCAGGGCTCAATTATTGGACCTCTTTTATTTGTCATATATATAAATGACATTGGTAAATGCTTTAAAAAATGCAATTTCCTTCTTTATGCAGACGACCTTAAAATATATCGAGAAATTGAAAATATTGATGACCATCTAATCTTTCAAGAGGACCTTAATCGATTGACAGCCTACTGTGACCGCAACAAATTGGAACTTAGCATAAATAAATGTAAGTGTATATGTTTTACAAAGAAAAAATGCATAAGTTCTTTCGACTATTCTCTATGCAACGTAAATCTTGAAAGAGTACAAAGTATTAAAGATTTAGGGGTCACATTAGATACAAAACTAACACTTGATAAACATATTGAGAATATTTGCAAAAAAGCCTTCAAGATGTACGGGTTTGTTGTTCGGTCTAGTAACGATTTTAGACGCCCTGCTACATACATGTATCTGTATAAATCCTTGATACGCTCACAGCTGGAATATGCCACTTCTGTTTGGGATCCCTTTTATAATAAATATTCAGAAAGGCTTGAAAGAGTACAAAAGAAATTTTACGATACATGCACTACAAATGCTTTCGAAGTAAGTTATCATACCCAAAATTGTTACAACAATATAAATTACACCACTTAAAAACACGAAGGTTACAGTTGCAGGTTAAGTTGTTGTATGACTTGTGTAATGGCGGATATGATTGTACAGAGATAGTGAATAGATTATGTTATAGAGTGCCAGCCAGACCACTCAGTCGAGCATGCCATACACGAAAATTATTCTTTACACCGCGAACTCGAACTAATGCTGGGAAACGCTCGCCGCTGACTCGTCTGACTGACACTTTTAATGAACATTTTAGTAGCCTAGACATATTTACAAGCAGTGTTCATATTTTTAAAAAATCAATTGCTGAACTGTTAGGTACGTGAAGTCAACACCATATAAAGCACGCCCTCAGGTCAAAATATAACAGTCGAACTTACTAAACTTATTTTCTTTTTTCTTATTAAGTAGTTATACACTCTCAACAAAACTCATCTCTCAATATTAACATGTGGTTAGCGGTGTTGGTTTCACAATTATCTATTTGTAAATGTACAATTACTTTTTAAGATATTCTAATTGTGAAACTGTTAGTTGACCCAAATAAAGTGAAAAAAAAAAAAAAAAAGTTAGACAAGGCTTATCCTAACGAGTTAAATATTGGTGTGCCCGCAAGCGGACGTATAAAACTAAGCAAGGAGTTTTAATGCACGCTTTTCATTTAATACTCAATTTAGTTTTAAACTAGAGTATGATTTGCATTACATGAAATGAGATCTGATTAGTAGGCTTATAATTTTTCATTCCTACCTCCTGACATTAACTAGTTTAACGATTCTAACATATGTCAAGAATTTTGCTTCATTAAATTATTTAATACTAGCTTCTGACAGCGACTTCGTACGAGTGGAAGAAATGTAATACAATAATTGCTGAGTTTTTAATTTTCCTCGCAATCTTCTTTTATTTCTCTTAATTACAGAACATCTCTCGTGCCTTAAAAATACTAGCACGATTAAACAATAATGAAGGTATCCAGTCGTGTTAGAGTTTTACGGGTAACAAAACATCGATCTATTTTTATTATTACTTTGTTCGGCCTTTTTTACGGTTTTATAAGCGGATTGATTGATGTACGGATTGATAAGCGGCTACTTGTCAATTCGAAACCGTATTTGACCAATAAAATCGCCCAAACTGTACTTAACGGTAACTTACGGTACTTAACTGTAGAATAACGGTCTAAAACGCGCTCAAAGCTGTTAAGTGGCATTACGAGATCTACTTACTGCCCGAAATTTCGGCGGAGTTGCATCAACCGTGGTCATGAGCTGACTGGCATCCCTCGTCGTCTGCTCGTGACTCCATGAATCTTCATCTATCCTAGTACTTTTCAATGTTGTTCTAACATTTTTACACTTACCTGATAGAATAGTGTGCTCCTGGCTGTTGACGCAAGGGTAGTGGGTTCGATCTCCACGCTGGACAATCATTCATGTGCGTTTATTCTGTCTAGGTGTTTGTAAACGTATTTAAGAATGTATATTTTATGGTTGACCACTTTTTACACAAGTGCTTAAGCTAAATATTTTGGTATCAGGTCAGATATGTGTTCATTTATTTTCATTTGTTACTAGCTTAATAGAAAGTGGAAGGCTTAAAAAATTGTACTTTAGTTTATCAGTGAGATTAGACGCATACGTGATCTACCCACAAAAAGAATCGGATTCTAATTCGGAAGATATGTTTTGTCTCTTTCTAAGTATAAACGGTTGGACAAAGACAAAGCATTGAGTTTCTAAAAAGTCAAGAAATAGATAAAACATAGTTTCCATATATGGATGAGATTCCGACGTTTTTTATAGTTAGTGTAATGGTTATGCTGTAACCTTTTTTATAATATTCCATACTAGTTATGTACCTAATGCATCTCAATCTAGAGGTTACATTCTTTCCAGTTAAAAATACAGCGATAAAAATACAACGTATTGTTATAAAAGTGCAGTGAAATTCCTCCTTAAGCGCCTTCATTTTAATGAAGCCTCCTTTTTCAGGATACGGAAAATATATCAGATGCCGAGACAAAGAGCACACAGTCTTTCAACACACAAATAGTTGATTTGGAGTTCAAACACGCCATCCGATCAACACACATCGACAAGAGTATTCAATCTAAAAGAAAAGTAAGTAAAGAATCACCTTTTGATATTTTACAAGTTCCTGTTCGCATATAGGACCAAAGATCTACTCGTATAATGACGTTTCGAACGTCATTTCAAACTGTTTAAAATAATATGCCAGTTTCTTTTTGGACGAAACCGCATTTTAATGGGTGTTAATTATAGTATTGGAACGTGTTTTTATGTCTTTTTAAACAAATATTCGTTTATTTAACGCATTTAAATATTAAAAAATATTACAACCATTTCGAAGTTCATTAATAATTATGTGTATGTTAGTTGTTCATCACTAAACTTTTAATTGTGCCTAAATTGTAACTCATACTTAAGGACTTACTTAAGAACGTTAAAATATGTATCAGAAAACACTTGTTATACTATGAAGACAAACTATCGGCTAGAAGATCGATTGACTGAGCAATTTGCAATGAAACTGTTCAGGTATGCGAAAATCTTGAAGTACCTACCTTAGATGAGATAAATTAAATTTTCGTTAGGCTAGATGAGTTTCTATTTAGACTGCGAAAATGTTTTAGGTGTAACATAAAATGGTCCATCGATCTAACGTTAAAAAAAGTTTTACCACAGGATAATTTATTTTTTTGGTTTTCGAAAGTATAATTTATGGTCGTCCTTAAAAAATATGAAAATGATGACGTCTAAACCAGTTTAGTTCTCTTTCTTCGCCTTTTGTTGTGTAATTATTGTGTAGATATTGCATTTATTTTTATGATATTAAATTGTAATATGAACCCTCTCTATTTCTCTACTAGTATTGTGTTGTTTATTGAGGTGTAATTATCTGCTTTTTTTTATATTGCACTTCAAGATTGACCTCATCCCACCTGATGTTAAGTGGTAATGAGGTCCTGGTTTAAAGGTGACAAGTGTAGCATAATAAATCTGTTACTTGGCTTGTCGCCCTTATCTTAAAGGCTTGACCCCTGCTACTAATGTATCACCCCCCAGGGAGCTCTGGAAACCTTACAACACGCAGGAACACAACAACACAGAAGTGATTGTTATTTGGCTGCGGTCTTCTATAAGGCGGAGGTATTTCACCAGTCGGGCTGCTCCAGTTCAAGCGATAAATCGCTATGCCCTACCTCTCTTGAGGTGTTGTGAGAGAATGAAGATCTCATATCAAAAATAAATTAGCTCTCACCACCGCGCAGTTAACGTACCTAAAATAACGTGTCTCTCTAAACACTTAGCATACGCAAAATCATCGCATTGTCTACAAACGCGAGATTGAGTCCATAAAAAACAACGTTTTATTACTTTTTCGAAGAGGGCTGTAATCTCTCCGCACCTCTCGTTGTTGAAATCATTAAGGGAACATAAAGTTAACCTTTCGGCCATTACGCTACCTATACGAGTAAACAATAGGTATGTATATAGAAACGTTGACGTCACATTCAATTACATATTTGATATTGTTTCAGGTAATAAGTATGCTTTTTGTCATCATTGTCGAATTTTTTGTATGCTGGACACCACTTCACGCGGTGAACACAGTAAGTGCTCTTCCGTCTCTTTTTCATTTATTTAAACCAATCAGTGCTGTGATTTATAATCAAATAGTTTATCTAGTAGGTAATTTGTCACATTGCAGCACCCGCAACAAAAATGCCTCTATTAAAATGAATTCAGATAAACAATAACGGGAGAACACAATAATATTATTACACATATCACTGTAACACATCCCTATTATATTATTGAATAGCAAAATATTTCGTTTTGTAGGTCTCGTTTTCAAGTAACTACCAGCTTTAGTATTTTAAAAGCTCTTAAAAGATATTTGTTGGCTAAAATTTTATGCTTAGTAAAATTTGTATTAGTTTTATATTAAACATAGTGTAAAATATACTACGTAAAATGAAACTATTAGCTATTTGACAATATATATGAAACTATTTGACGACCTCCGTGGCGCAATGGCTAAGGAAGGCAGCCAAAGCGCGAAAGGTTCCGGGTTCAATTCCCGGTCGGGTCAATTTGGAAAACGAACTTTTCTAAATTGACTTGAGTCTGGGTGTGCTGGGATGACGCCCCCAGTTAGTATCCGTCGTCTGGTACTCATAGTACAAGGGAAAACCTTAGTTCGAGACCAGGTGATTGGTGTGTTTGTCTGGCGCTTTTTATTTATTTATTTATTTTAAAGTATTGCGAGACGGTTTGATTCATGATATTATTTTACTTATAATAATTGTATTAATTGTAAAACCATCTTTTTTGAACCTTCCGATCAATATTTAACTTGTAATAAAGATTCACAAGTACTTACTTAAGCAACATAAGTGAAATATTTTATTGTTTACTATTCCATTCTGTAATTGGGTTTGGTACGTACCAAATACTATTAGAAAACGTCACAAAATAATAAATGGACTTAATACTGACAGTCAGTTTATATGGTGTTAATAATGGTAACATTTTTGATTGGGGCCTTTGTTCCAGATTTATTTATTTTACCCCGACGAGTTGTTCAAATATATTGGGGCGAAAGGTGTGATGCTACTGCAGCTGTTAGCATACTGCTCCTCTTGCAGCAATCCTATCACCTACTGCTTTATGAACAAAAAGTTCAGACAAGAGTTTCTTTCACTCTTCAGGACTTGCAGGTTGAGGTAAGAGGGTAAAATAACATTAAAATGTTTAAAGACATTTATTCCCATAAGGACATACGCCACTTACATGAGAACTTAAACTTTAAGTAGTATTAAATAGACGTTTGTTGACATACATACAAAAAAAACACAGGTGTAAACAATCCCTACTAATAAATACATGCGAAAGTAACTCTGTCTGTCTGTCTGTCTGTGTGTCTGTTGCGCTTTCCTGCTTAAACCTCTCAACCGATTTTGATGAAATTTGGTATAGGTATACGTTGAATATCAAGAACGGACATAGGCTACTTTTTATTAGAAAATAAGGGGGGGAGGGGTGTAATACCACCTTTGAAAGTTTATATGGAAAAATGTTTATTTTTGAAGGTAGAGATATGAAATTTGGCACAAATATAGCTCAAAACTTGGATTAAAATATAGACTACTTTTTGTTCCGAATATTAGGGGAGAAAGAGGTAAAACCGACCATAAAAGGATGTAGTCCACGCGAACAAAGTCGCGGGTACAGCTAGTACTTAATAAAACTAAAACAAAACATAATTATCTTGTGAACACTAACAATTACGAACAGTTTATAGGTAATTACGTTCAAATTTGAATGATTGGCTTATGATGTTATTTTATAGCACTTTTGTTTCCATTAAATGCTGCGCTAGTCTTTTCTTGAATACATTGAACGAATCAATATGTTTTATTTCTGAGGGTATTTTGTTAAAAAACCATTGTCTTATCTTTTTTGATGTAAATGTGTTTGTTCTTCACTCCACAGTAAGTTACTTTATCTATACATCTAAACATACAAATAAAATTGGAGTGTCTATTTATCATATGAATATACGAGTACATACAGGACGTACGTATAATCATATTTTGGCGTTTATAGTACAAGTTAAATGAATCATTTTATCGTAACACCATTGGTGTATACCAAAATAATATTATTGACAATTTTTGTCTGTCTGTCTGTTTGTTCCGGTTAATCTCTGAAATAGCTGGACCGGTGTGGACGGGACTTTTATTTGCAGGGAACTGATGTAATAAGGAGTGATTTATGCTACTTTAAAAATAACTTCACAACAAAATGAGACAACCTAGGTGGCGCAGTGGCTAAGGTAGGCGACCAAAGCGCGAAAGGTCCCGGGTTCGATTCCCGGTCGGGTCAATTTGGAAAAAAAACTTTTCTAAATTGACTTGGGTCTGGGTGTGCTGGGATGACGCCCCCAGTTAGTATCCGTCGTGTGGTGCTCATAGTACAAGGGAAAAACCTTAGTTTGAGACCAGGTGATTGGTGTGATTGTCTGGCGCATTTATTTATTTTATTTATTAAAAATGGATGACGCACAAGCAAGACGCTGGTTGGCTGTGGGCGCCATGCCGCGCGTCTTTAACTTGCTACTTTAATTTAGACCAAATAAATTCAAAATTCTGTATTCCACGCGAACGAAGTCGCGAGCATAGCGAGTTTAAATTATCTCTTCCACGATGTTGGTGTGCTGACCTACGACAATGCCTACAAGTCGACACAAATGCAGCGTCAGCAGAATTGGCTTTGTAAAGAACGCTCCTTACGTAATGCACGATTAGCCAAAAAATATAGAAATATTTTTATATAATAGATAGAAATCCTACATTCCGATTTCTAAGTTATCGTTGTCAAACTATATATACAACAAACCAAGATTTGTAGTTGGACATTGGTTTCCGTGTAAATAACACCCAGCTCAGGGAAAATACTTCCACTTTTAGTAAAGAAAATACATACGTTCCCTTAATTAGAAAATCAATGTTACAATCTGCATACAATACAAATATAAAATGACTTTAATTAGAATTTAAATTATAGTCCTGAAAATTTTGGGATACTTGTATTAAAAATCACTTAATAGGTCATCGTCCAATATTGGAAGCAGTGTAGCTTAATTTGGGTATCGTTCCCAATCGCTGCCGCCGCCTCGCCACAAAGGGTCATTAGTCGTTTCACACCCTGGGACGATTCAAATCGGTTTAAATTATTTCTGAATGGTTCCATTCGCACCGCAGTGATTACAACGACGATAAGGTCTAAGTTATATTTACGAATAGTTCCCAATTGGACCAATACCACTTACGAGTAGGTATGCATGCGAGCGTATATCGCCTCCTTGCATCTGTTTAACTTAAGTTTACTTCTCTTCTTCGAATTCGATTAAATATGTATAATTTTATTCACTAATTTTTGGTGGCGCATGATATATGTAACTTATACGTTAAATGTATATCATTTAATGTATTAGTTACATATATCTTATTATTTTATATTTTTTGGTCAGCCAAGAAATGGACTTGGTCAAGTTTACTTTATAAATAATAAAACAAAGGTAAATCTTTTCTAGTAATGAAAGATATAGCAAGGTCAAATCAACCTAGTTACATTCTGACGTGCAAATATTCAACTTTAAGAATATTATTCCTTCATAATCTTCGCTTTAAATTCACCGATCCAAAAAGACAATTGCTTTGTTTCCAACTGCAGTCCGAATCTGGCCATTACAAAAACTTCTATTATAAGGCATTGTGGTGGGAAAGGTCTGATGCCAGAGGGTCTACTCCCAAAAATGAAATATGTCGGATACAATTTTTCATTCTCATAGTAGCAACCAATTCACCTCGAATGCTAACTAAGCGTTTTCATAAAACAAAATATTATTTATGCAAATCAAATACCACGTTTCAATTCACCGACATTGATTAATCTTCGAAAACGAAACCTTTTCGTTTGTTCGTTTCATTTTTATGACCAGTTTAAGTGACGGATAGTAATAAGCTAAAACCGTTCCAGACTGAAAAAAAAAGGATTGACATTTTTGACACTTACGAATCGTACATTGATTAATCAATTTGCATCGCATTTCAAACCGCTTGCAGTCCAATACGTCGAAAAACCTGTCACTAACTCGTACCGAAGTAATCCTTACTCGCCTAACAAACAAGTATACATACCGATTTTATTATTTTTATAGTACTATACGCCGTACTAGCGAACTTAAAATTTAAAGTTCTCTCCAAAAACGTTATCAGTCAAAGTTAGCAGTGCCATCTCCAATTGAAATTTCACTTGAAAAACAAACTTTATTCAGTACTAGCTGTGCCCGCGACATCGTTCGCGTGGACTACATCCTTTTATGCTCAATTTTCACCCTATCTCCCCTAATATTCGAAACAAAAAGTAGTCTATATTTTAATAGAGCTATATTTGTGCCAAATTTCATATCTCTAACTTCAAAAATAAACATACATACATTTTTCCATTTAAACTTTCAAAGGTGGTATTACCCCCATCCCCCCCTTATTTTCTAATAAAAAGTAGCCTATGTCCGTTCTTGAGGTTCAACATATACCTATACGAAATTTCATCAAAATCGCTTGAGAGGTTTAAGCAGGAAAGCGTAACAGACAGACAGACAGACAGAGTTACTTTCGCATTTATAATATTAGTAGGGATACAGAGGCATTCACAACTTTAAATTTAGACTTACCTACAACTTTTTGAACACTTTAGTTCTTGCTCAAGAACGCTATGCACAAAGTTATACTCCTTGAAAGCACTTTTATGATTAAAAATATTAAAACAACATTAAATACGTTTTTCGGTTGAAATTGCAAATGGGCAACATATACAACTTTGAGAAAACTTCAGCTGAGATATCATTTGATGTCATTTATTTTTTGTATCACTTTTATACTTGGTTTCGTTCCATCAACACACGTCAGACTGTTAGACGTAGTGTAGGACGCCCTCAGGCCAGGTGGAGTGACGATTTGCGCAGGACGGCTGGCGGGAGCTGGATGAGAGTCGCCGAAAATCGAGCGAAGTGGCGAACATTTGGAGAGGCCTATGTCCAGCAGTGGACTGCAACAGGCTGATGATGATGATGATGACGTCAGACTGTTATGACCTTGGCACCCTTATTTCGTGCGCATAAGAATGAATATAAAACTTCAAGAGTTTTCATAGACGCGCTGTCGACCGTTTAGGATACTCAATGCATCTTAGTGTTCCAGGGGATGTTACGCCGAGAAGTCTGAGTGTAGACAGGCGACTCCACAACCATCCAGCCAAGAGATCACGGCGTGCGCTGTGAAGGGTAGCCAGACTGGTCGTTCAGGTATGGAATGCTGTTGGTATATTATGTTAATAATAATACTACCCTAAAAATGGTGTCGCGTTTTGACCTGTTAACTTATTTAAAATCCTTATGGATTCATCATGTCTGTCTATCTGTTCGTCCGTATGTCACAGCCACTTTTTCCTGAAAATATAAGACCTACACCATTGAAACTTGGCATGTATGTATTCTGTAAATTGTATAAAGATTTTTTACAAAAATAGAAAAGAAAAGCAATAAATTTTTGGGGCTTACTTAAGGCTGTGTCCCCAGTAGGCAAACTGTTAGCGACCGACTGATTTTGCGGCGTACCGATTTAGTACGCCCTTCCATATATTTGAAATGGAGTGTCCACAGTCTGTTAGTTTTGCGCTCACTATACGCAGTTTGTAGCGTTACGCGCGCTGACTATAGCAGTGATCGGCCGACTCCCACCAAAACCGGTTCTAGTCGGCGGCGACGCACGAAAATTGATTAGAGCAGAGTAAACTTTTTCACTACGCGGCGCACTTCTGGGCTTAGCATTTCAGCGCGACGCCCCCTTGCATTGGAGTTTGGGGGCCTAAAAACCATCACGATTAAGTTTAGTAGTTGTGATGATCCCAATATGTGCCATCTTAGAAAAATGGATCACAATTTTATATAATATTGGGTGGAGGGGGATGGGGCCCATTTAGGGTACGCCTGGCGACGACCCAGCCTTCCCTTCACGACGCACTAGGGCATCGCGGCGCACAGTTTGGGAACCCCTGGATTAGAGTTTGCAGCTAACTCAAATTTCAGTTTGCCACAAATTTGCGGCTAACTCAGTCGGCCGCTAACAGTTTGCCTACTGGGGTTTTTTTTCTTCAAACCAATACTATATATATGGACTTTAAGAATTATATTGAGGTTATCTTATCTTTTTCTTCTTCTTCTTCTCTAAATTGAATAGTTTGCTCGAGAGCACTTCCAAAGTGGTAAAATGTGTGTGTCCTTTATGTAAGGCAACTGATTAATGAGGGCTGATTTACAAACGTCAGAAATGATTCCGGTTCGGAAATGTTGCGTCTCCTGACAATAAATCGTTCTTCTTAAGAAAGAGATTCACATAGTTCCCGAATTTGGTAGTTTGTGAATAAATAGGCAATCAAGCCTAATGGTATCTATTTTTTCTTTCTTCATTTTTTCCATCAGAGGCAATCCCGTTTATAGAGACATAAAATCGTGTAACAGTGTTATTTAAATCTTTTGAGCACTATGGGCTTGAGATAGGATTATTCTAATTGAATTGTAAATTGCTCTTCCAAGCAAAACGTCTTCAAAAGTATCAAAAGAGGGAGCTTTGTGGGGATTTCCCACCTTGCAACTGAATCCATGGTAAAAATAAGCCTAAGTACAGTCACCGTCAGATATATCGGAGCAGCCAAAGTGACCAAATACTTCTGAACAGTTAAAAATGGCAAAAAGATTCATACACCACAAGTTACCATTAATATCTGACCATTAATTACTTCAGTAATATCTTAGCAGATGCCAATAATATCTGAATACTCATAACGTCAAGATGTGTCACGCACGTCATGTGTCTCATTAAGCTACCTATGTAGATGAGTGTCCAGATATTATTGGTTAGTTGTGTGTATAGAAGTTATTGACTAGCATCTGCTCAAATATTATTGAAGTAGTGAATGTTCAGATATTAATGGTAACTTGTAGTGTATGGAACATTTTTAACCGTTCAGAAGTATTTGGTCACTTTGTCTGCTCCGATATATCTGACGGCGATTGTACAAAGCAGTACTGTATCCAATTTAAACAAAAGAGGGTTTAATAACAAAATTTATTTTATGAAAAGGTTTTATTTGTTTTTGTTCTTAAGTATTTGTTATATTGTAATAATAAACAATTTCGTCAATTAGATAGAAAAATCAATTATCGTTTTCAAACAGTACTTACAACTTTGAAAGCGGTGTACAGTAGTTTTTGATACCAAGTATAAGCTTACAAGTCCAGTAAGAGCTTAATTACGATGTACTTCTCGCCCTCAAGCTTATTACCGGGCAATCTTGAAGTTTAGTATAAAAATAACTAATATATTACTAAGTGCATAATCACTAGACAAAGCAGATTTCGCAAATGTTTACTTTGGCATACAATGATCCGAAATACACTGGTTGATCATGAACATTTCGGATTTTCCGAAAATTGCTGGGGTTAGTTAACAACATCCTGCATTTTGGCTAGCGTAGTTATTAAGCCAGTGCCCAGTTTTATACAACGATGGTAGTTTTAGCCCTACAATGCGATACTGAATAGGCCAAACCAGTATTCCGAAATTATTCATTTCAACAAGTAGGTAGGCAAAATGGCGGTTGGATAATTGATGGTCAAAGTTACTAAGTACCTTCACTAAGGAAAGTGGTCGAAGTTGTAACACAGGTAACCTAAAACTAGACATTTCTGTTTAATTGGCCAACACTTAAAGTTGCATGATTTCGTACAGAAACTGACTGATATGTTAAAATTTGACTCTTCCTGAAAATTTCTTTGGTTTCATCAAGCAATATTCTTATCTAACGAGTGTGATTTTTTTTTAATACTCATTAGCGCTTTGGATAAATCAGTTTGTATTCATAACAGAGACTCTTGTCTACGTCAAATTGCACTGTATATTATAACATATAGCAGAGAGCAGTGGGTTATTTTTAAAGAAGCGCAAAATTAAAAGCCCTTCTGCGATAGGTCGAATCATGTAGGATCTTACGAATGGATATCCGTTACTTAATAAATTTACTACGTGAAATCGCAATCTAATAAATTTATGAAAATGTGGTCACATAATTCAATTAATTTTTCGTAGAGTATTCTACTAATAAATAATTTCCTTGGAAAATTATAAAGTTGCTGTTCTTGTTATCTTTCTGTGACATATAGGTCGTTTTTAGACCGATCTTTTAACCACGTTCTAAAGCGACTTTTTTAGCCATTTGGCATTGCAATATTGTATTCTTGAAATTCCATAATATGATATTAAATAATTGCTCACCTATTATTGTTGGCCATGAGCCCTTAACTCTTCATTTCTTGAGTGTATTATTGTGTGGCATAAAGTCGAAGTCAATATTTTTTATTCATGTAGATTACATTTGTAATACTTATGAATCGTCTCTATACAATGGAAATGAAGCTGGGTCGTTCTTCTTTTTTACCGACAATAAGTTGTCCCCATTAACACGAATGTATAATTATATAAAAAAAAATATATGAGTACTTCAAACTATTGAAATATTCCTAATGTATGATAGATTAGGAATTATGTTATCATGTCGTAGGTACTTCTCTTAATTATTTAACTTAAGAAAAAAGTTACATCGCGTGACGGAGGTGTAAGTGGTACTATTTTTGAAGACCGTGACGGAGTTGTACATTTTGATCGATATTGTTTGCTTATAAATTAATTTGACATCATAAGATAGACCATCTGAAAAATGATTCCTCACACAACAATTTAGGCAGTATTACCAATGATTACTAATATTATATGTACATATTAAATATTGATTTATCAGTCATGTCCATTGTCGGTAAAAAAGAAGAACGACCCAGCTACCTCCGGTTCAGAACCTATAACTACCGAGAAGATGCCGGCAAGAAACTCAGTAGTTTTTTTACATATAAAAAGCTACATACATGCATACAGTTAGTTTGTCAGTTGAAAAAAAAAACAAAAAAAAAGTATTTAGTTATTGAAATAAATAAAATAAAAACATTTAAATTAAAATAACTGTGACTTCATGTGTGATATTTAAATACATAATTTTTTTACATTTTGACCTACATGCTTCTGTGTGGTCTTAATCTGACATTGATTGAGAAAACTTATCAAAATAATATACAACGCGTAAGTACAGGCGAGCAGACTAGTTAGTGATCCACGCGTTCTTATCATTAATATACTCTTCTACTTTTTTCAAGAGACAACTTTTAAAATATGTCTTAAATTTATACAAAGGTAACTCAATAATTACTTCAGGAAGTTTATGGAACATTTTTATGCTTAAACCAACAAATGAATTACCTATTTTATGAAGTCTACGTTTAGGAACAGCATATTTTCAATAGTCCTCATAGACACCTGGTTTCGAAATGACTCAGAATGGTTTAATTTATAATATTTAAACGCATAGTTATCAAAACTGATATAGTTTGAACACAAATAGTTTATTAAACGCATTGGATTGTAATGCAATCAGCCAGCTTGGATGCAGGCAGGCAGAGAGAATGCAAACAGGCATGTAAGCAGGCATGCAGTAGGTATGCACTTTGTATAGATCTTCGCTCGCTATTGCAGCATCGGCTTTTAGGTCACATGACCGCAATTAAGTTTTGCGACGGTGCTCGGAGGGTGCATCCCTCTAATTGCTTCCAGTTTTTTAATTAACTCTAGTCATACTTTAGTCATGCTACATAGAGCAGCGCAGTAAACACTAATGCAAGCAAAGTATCACGGTAGCCAGAAGTTTTCTCTTTATAGCACTACTTTCTATTTTAAGTAATTAGGAATTAATATCTATTAGATATGTATTATGATTTAATTAGGCTTTTTTTATAATTACATCATTATATCTAAAGGTACACGAGGCGAAAATGGCGAGACGTTAATATTGTGGTATTTGATGCTTAGGACGATTATGCCAAGCGCCATTTAGTTAGTAGAACTCCTCCACTCTAGCATCGTGTTATATGTAATCACAAATTGTTTTTTTAACTTCCCTAACTTACATTCAAAGATGTGTGATTAAAAATACACACGTTCAGAAGTTCTGAAAGTATTATTCTGATTGACAGATTTGGACGGAGTTGACAGAGAAGACTCAGATCACCAGCGATTCCCACAAAACGGCCCTGCTTGGCTGCGGGCCTCAAGCGAATACCGTCCTGGTTATGTTGGGGCCCGTAATACAAGTACGTACGTAAGTATGTAGGAACCACAATATCAGCAGCCAAGACAGCAGACCCATCAGGCTACGAAACAATTAGTTCTCGTTTGGCAGCCAAATATATGTTCGGTAGTCAACGGCTGGAAACATCAGGTTAGGGCTATTTTTGTAAAGGGGATATGATTTAATATACTGTAACTGCCTGGTTAGGAATGCGGAATGTAAGCCTCTTGATATCTGAGAACAACAGAGACCACTGCTACTGTTGTTTGCTTAATGGATCCGCAGCCTTGGCCAATCTAGTATTACTACTTTAATGTACATGTGTTAAATTAACTTTTACTAACTAAATTAATTGTGTATTGATAAACACACATATATACAGTCATGTGCACTCAAATGTAAACATCAGCCTTATTCTGGAATTAATCCTATGGCATCGTAATAAGAGCTCAATAGCATACCTTTTATAGATTGACTCTGAATAAAACAGCAGCGATTATATTAAATTCCAAATTTTATTATTCCAACTGATATAAGGCTTGATTCATATAAGTTCAAATATATGAATCTTTTGTTTTTATTGTTTTCTCTTCACACCTTTGCCCTAAAAAGTCTTAACTACAATTAGTACCTTTTGAATTTAACTTTTTTTTTTAATCCACTTCATTAACGTGAGGCTCATTTTTGTCACATGCATCAAACTGTAAAAGTAAATGTCAAAGTCATGTCAAAAGGGCCACATACAATTGTATGCATTGGCATCTTGTAAAAAAATATGTTTTTTTATAATTCTTTGTGATAAAATAATATTTCTGCCTACAGGTAGTCAGAACCGGAGGAGAAGGCAGCCAGTTCTTGTATCGCATCACTTGGACCAGAGCAGAAGTCAAAGGGACCTCGTCAACTCAACCAGTTTGTGAATAAATACGATATACGAACTATTATGTTATTTTAGTTAAATAGCAATAACAGAAGAGCGCTGTTGCGCCATCCCTCAGCCGTGTACTATGCACGCAACTCACGCTACATTGTCGTAATCGTTAAGATATTTACGACGATATAGCGTAAGATATGTCTTGACGTTATTGCCATACAAGTATTCGGACCGGCACTTTATGTACTATACAAAGACTGCATACATTCTTTTAAAAGCCTTTGTACCAATTTGTATGGCACGTCATGACGAATACTTACCGTTTGGTAGCAGTTCATATGCAGGCATAAAGTCAAAAGTGTATAAGTTGAGCGTGCATTCTTGCCAAAAATTTTAGTTTTCTTTTAATTTTCCAAAAATACTCGTACAATTTTAAATGAAAACATAAAATCAGGAAATAATAAATTTGGGCAAGTGAATATACATATGATTATAAGCTGTTACAAAACCAGTACATATTGAGCAGACATCATACGTTTTGTTAATAAGAACAGAAAATATTTAGGAAAAAATTAGTTTATTAAAAGAACGGAAAGTAGGTAGGTACAATAACCTCTTTGTATCTTTTTTTAGTCATAGGACTTGACAAAAAAACCTACACAACTTGAATAATTTTATTAAGTCGGAATTTGTAGGCTTGTGTACATGATGAACTGGATCGGGTCTTAATTATTTAATAAATAAATCCTCGGCGTCGTTTTATTAATCTGCCATTACTTACTAGTCCAGTCCAGTTAAAAAATGGTGTTAATTCTACATACTTATATTAAAATTATTTGATTTAACCCATCCGATCCGAAATGATGTCTAAATCGTTGTGCCAAAAAATTATATTGGCACATAAACAATTCAAAAAGCTATAAACAATGAAACACCTTCAAAGAACAGTGTTTGATTTGTAGATTATTTTTAGAGTTTTTGTTTAGTTCATGAATAATATGATTCAGATTTTTTTTTTAATTTCGAAAATAGGCCGCACCATAATACCAGCGCTGCAGCAGCCTTGCGTCGCTACAGCATACAGCTGAGGTGTGGCCTAGTTGACCACTTTCCCATTTGATTTTATTTTGTTTTTTTTTTTATTTTTTTATTACTTCATGTTTGTTCTGTTTTACTCTTTCCTGTACTTCTTTTTGTTTTTTGTTTTTGTTTTTATTTTGTTTGTTGTGTTGTGCTGTCAAGTGGTCAATAAATGTGTTTTCTTTCTTTCAAATATTTATAATTTACAAACCAAAGTAAGCTACAAACCAAGCACTAGTTTTTAAAAGTGTTTAATGCTTTATAATTTTTGGATATGTTTATTAGCTAATATTCCGGATCAGATGAACTAAATCATATAATTTTAATCGCACTTTGTAAAATCAACACCATCAAGGATACATACATCAAAATTAGTTAAAGTCTCCTTTGATTTTTAACCGATTTCAAAAAATTGGCCATTTGATTTTATTTAACTAGACGATCTTTGAGGCACTGTGGCTAAGCCGGGATGCAGGTTCGATTTACGGTCGGGTCAGTTCTGGGACTCGCGCTTTTCTGAATTGGCTTGGGCCTAGGTTGACGCCCCCAGTTCATGTTCGTCGTTAAGAAGACTTCAAGGTAAACAGTTGTTGGATTTTAGACCTTATTCGTACAACATAAGGGCGGTGGAAAGTTCAAATTATGTGGTCTGACGCACCTTTTCTGTACAAAAGAACATCTTAGTTTGAGGCCGGTTGATTAATGTAATTGTCTGACGCATTTATTTATAAAACCAAACCATCATCTACGAAATTTAATTTATAGAAATTTATTTCATGGACACTTACTTATTAATAAAATTTCCACCTTCTTGCGTCGTATTCCTCACTGCTGAGGGTCGTGACTTCCCGTATGCATCACTTTCACCCGTATGATTTTCCTCCAACTAATTCTGTCTCCGGGTGTGAAAGGCGTTGTGAACTGTAGAATCGAGAGTAGTGCAGAATTAATAAAACTTAAATACTATAAAATAATAAAATAAAAAATTTACAGAATATTTACAAAAAGTTGTTCGCCCACAATACTGGCTGCGTTACATCTTTGCCAGACTAATGCGTTGGCCGAGATAATTGGCTACTTGACAGTGTTAACAATAAAATATGAAAAGTGTTAGATATGTTAGCTTATTAGTTAAGTAATCATTTTACATTTTTACTTTTTAATTAAATGCATAGTTAGTATTTTATTTTTGCAAAATAAATTTTACTTTTTTTATCTGTGGAACAAAATAACCGAAACGGAAACCACTATTGCAATTCGGAAATGACAGCTGTCGGCGAAAATTATTTATTTTAATGTGGCGAAACAATGATTATTTTACCGATTAAATTGAATTATTGTGTCTCTAATCGTATTAAGAATTTATTGAAACATTTTCCGTATATCTCAATTAAGCCGTTCCTGTGCGTGTCGGTTCGTTGTCTAGGACGTTGACGTCATAATTGCAACAGTGACGTGACTAGGCGTTTTCGCGCGCTTTTTAAATGTGTTACACAAAATCTTATTTTTCTCTGGTTATTTAGATTATTTCCAGATAAATCGAATTGCTTGGGATATAAAATGAACGGGCGCACATTTTACAATACTTTTTCAAAAACTGTCAAGTAGCCAATTGCCAGCATTCTGGTCACCAGAAACAAATTTAATTACAGTCAAGGATATTTCAAGTATGTAACTTTTTGTATACGCAAAAGTGTGATAAATTTGAGAATAGAAAATAAAAAGATATGTTATTACTGATGAAAATGAATAAAAATTATCTTGAACTTGGTTTAAAGTATTTTTACATACGTTAATGTAGCTAGGGCAAAAAATACTATAGATTTGTAAATTCTAGTCCGTAAATTAGTTCCTAGTTAAACATTATTAAGATAAGTATGAGAACCTAAATCCATCAAATTTTTTTCACGTTTTCATTTTATTTTTACTATTTTACATGTAAATTTGAAACTCAAAATACAAAAATGCGTATCTCGTTAACAATTGGTATTAAACGTTATACAGGCCTAGCATGCGCAATACGTCAAATTTTTCGCATGAGACGACAAAAGTTTCAATACTGTTGATTGGTTAATAGCACACCGCACTCGTATTTTTAGCCAATCCGCCGCTGACGCACTGACTTCTATCGATTTTGACGTTTGTCAAGAGCGCTATAAAATTTAGTCGCGTGACGCATTCTAGGCCCGAAAATGTTAGAACCCTGTCACATATTTTTCAAAAGACATTTTTAGAAGCTTTCCATGCTCAAAACACAGATACCAAAAGCATTTATCAAAACTTAAAATGTACCAAAAATAGACAGCGTTCTATGCACATATTAAGTTATAATAAAGCCACCTGTAACGCAGGGTACTCACCTAGTCATGTAGATTGACCTCATCCCATGTGATGTTAAGTGGTAATGAGATCCGAGCAACAAGTACAACATATAAATAACTGATACTGGACTTGTCGACCTTACTTTGAAGGCTTCACCCCTGCTACTAATGTAGCAGAAACACAACAACACCGAAGTTCGTTATTTGGGTACAGTCTTTTGTAAGGTAGGTATTTCACCAGTCAGGCTCCATTTTTAGCGATAAATGGCTATACCCAACCTCTCTTAAATATAATGTACATATCTCGTATTGTATCAAGTAAGTACGTAGGTACCATCCCGCTGCAAACATACCTACTTGACACTTCACTTGATACAGTATCAGGTAAAATTACATGGTACATGACTAGATGAATACCCATAATAAAAAAATTAACATCTTCTCGAGCACTTACGGATTCGAATGGTTACTCTAAATTTTTAATTAGAAAGACAAATTTTAAGGAATGGTTAAAAATCTACCTTATATACAATTTGAGTAAAAAGAGCTTTAAGGTTTTTCAAAAGATAATTCAAGTGAGACTGAAAGTAGTCTTAAAATATTATTTAATTTAGGTAAAACGGTATCATGAGAGAATATTAAATGTAATCAAACTTTGGGGCAAGTGTCTATACTATTAAAAGCTGTAAAGATTTTTTCTTTAAGCGCGCTAATCTCGAGAACTACTATAATTTGAATTAACAATTTTTTTTGCGTTAGATCTTTAGAATTAAGCGTCCATTTATCGAGGAAGGTTTCAGGCTATCATTTAAAAACATAGTACGAGTTTTCTTTTCAGCTGCTACTAAAAGTTTAGAATCTGGGGGGGGGTATTCTCAAAAACGAAACGAACAAACGAAAGGTTTCGTTTTTGAAGATTATTCAAAAGTTTAGGAATGAAGAGGTTAGGAGGAAGACGTGGTTTTTTGATTTGCATAAATAATATTTTGTTTTTTGAAAACGCTTAATTTGCATTCGAAGTGATTTCTTTACGATTATGAGGATTAAAAATTGCCATCCGTTGTCGGATCCGACATATTTAGTTTATGGAGTAGGCCCCCAGGGGGCACGGTCGTGAGTTCGCAAGCGAGCCAGAAAGCGGCACAGTTGATACATACCTATTGTTAACAGTTATTTGTAACCGTTTCAAAATGTGTTTGTTTTTTATTGCTTTCGTTGTATAACGTTAATTATACATAGAAATCCGAAATAATTTGTCAATAATTTGGGGTCCTAATGAATAACGACGTAAGATATAGTGATAAATGATTTTGCTCGTAAATTATCGATCTATGTTTTCAGCTAGCATATTTTCTATCTTCAATGTAATAAAAAGGTTTAATGTATTATGACTTTTATTTTACCTGTGTGATTTAATTTACCATCAGCTGGAACTATTACTTTCTATGGAATTGAAAATGTTTTTTAAGCTTTCAGATAAACCAATAAAATGTACATGAGGTATGAATAAATATAATCAACTAGCTGTGCCCGCGACTTCGTTCGCGGGGACTACAGGTTTTTTCCATATATACAATTTCATGGTCTGTTTAACACCTATCACCCCTAATAATCGAAACAAAAAGTAGCCTATGTCCGTTCTAGAGGTTCAACGTGCCTATATCAAATTTCGTCAAAATCGGTGCAGTGGTTTAGGCGTGATAGCCGAGCAGACAAACAGACAGACTGAGCTATTTTCGTATTTTTAATGTTAGTATGGACACTTTAACTCAAGCAACTAATCTAAAGTTTTTGATAAAATAATACGAAAATCTGCTTCCGGTTGCAATCATTACTATTGTAATGATTGTTTACGTTCATCTAACTAGAATTCAATTTTACCTCTGAAGCGTTTGGAACTGATTATCATAACGACCACTCAAATTATCAGATCGCCGAAAAACGCGTTACCATTTTTTAGTATTAAATGAACTTTTATTTTCTTTTTTTTTATATTGCACTTTAAGATTGACCTCATCCCACCTGATGTTTAGTGGTACTGTGGTCCTAGCTTAAGGGTGACAAGTACAGCATAATAAATCTGTTACTGGACTAGCCACCCTTACCTTGAAGGCTTGACCCCTGTTACTAATGTAGCAACCCTTACTCCTTACTTAAACCTTACTCACAGGTAGGAACACAATAACACAGAAGTGATTGTTATTTGGCTGCGGTGTGCTTTGCGAGTTGGACTTGCCTATGAAAGATTCCGTAGCAGTAAGTAACATAATATAAAAGTTTATATTGGAGTTGATTGAATTAAAGATATATTGCGGCTTACGATTTATGACGTATTAAAAAAAACTTACTAGATCTCGATCAAACCAATCTTCGATGTAAGTGTGCTTGGTAATGTACTTTATACGTAGGTATATATATTTTTAGGGCATACATTTTACCACATTGAAAGCGTCTCCCGCGTAAGCTATTTAATTTAGAAAAAAAATGGTAAAAGAAACCTCAATATCATTTTAAAAGACCTATGGGTGAGTCGCTCTTGGCCATTTTTTGGAAAGATTATTAGTTAAGTAAAAACCAACCTGACCTTTAAAAAAGTTTATAATTCGTATTACAACTATAATTATGTTACAACCGCAATAAAATTACCATAAATCTGATCAACTGTTCTTGTTTCGAAGTTTACAAAAAAATGCGCCCATAAATCCATTTGCTATTCTGTAACAAAAAGTAGCCAATAACGCGAAAACTACATCGGTGTAGCGTGCACGCGATTGAATGCAGCTCCCATCTTGCAGGCACCTGTTCTCGCTACGGTGACCAAACTTTAAAAAATAATACAAAATAATATTGAACATCACATACATTGCTCTGATACTGCGGTAAGTAGCTTTAAGCACTTGTGTTACAAATATCAGAAATAACGACGGTACCACAACACCGAGACCCGAGACAATATAGAAAAGTTCGTTTCCTATATTCGAACCCAGGACCTCAGAGATGACGCGATGCTAAAGTCCGGCCCACTCGCCTCTCGGCTACGGAGGTCATCCATGGAAACGGTATTCGTACCGGCGCTAGCTCGCTTTTTTAAGCCACGCCCACCGTGCCTTACTTTTTTTGGTGCCATTTTCAAGCGTTAGAAATGCTTCTATGTTTTTTTCCTTCACTGGAAAGAACATGTCGAACAAATAAGATTTCTCTTTGGCACAAACTACGATTTACCAAATAGTTCGAAACAAAAAAAGCAATAAAATAAAAAACAATATTTTAATTTAGTTAAGTCACTATAGCCTGACGACCCCTTTAACTCACGTATCACCGACGTGTTGTTGAGTTGGATTTAAACGACGAATGACAACAAATGTACAGATTGCAGCAGAATGTATTTTATTATTTAAAGTGATTTGGCTTTACAAATGCTTCCCTTCGTTTCCTGTCCACTACTGATTTGCCCTTCTTACCGCGGTGGCGATACGCGAGTTAAACGCTCGGGCTTTAGTGACTAAATAAAAAAATTGTTTTGTCTTATTTCGTTTTTGTTTCGAACAGAACTGTGTAACAGAAGGAACTGATTTGTACGAAAATTTTGTTCAAGTATGTTACTTCGTGAAAATCAGGGTGACAAGTGTACATCAAAAACAGTAATTCTACTCACATGATGGCAACTTTCATTATTTATTTAGTAAACCAATCAAGTAAGTGTTTTAAAGAAGGCAGAGTCCCAGAAAACTGTTTACACAGTTTGTCTTCGAAATCAGAATTTAATACAAGTAAATTGAAAAAAATTTAGCATTTTGCTTTTATAAAACTAAAATTATTAAAAAAAATAAAAGGTGTATTTTTAACTTCTAAGACTTTAAACATTACCTAAGCAATGTTGCTGGCAATGTGCTCAAACGTGCCGAAAGTAGAATCAGGTGCGCTGAAAGGTTTAAAATAAACAGATTTCAAAGTCTGAAATCAATAAAATACTGAATTATTTATGAGTTATTTTGATATATTTTTATCAAAACAAAACAACGAGGTCATACAATTAGAGGCTGGTTATTAAAAACATAACTACTTTAACGGAACTTAGTATTGCCCTGTTCCCATAAACAACTTTATTTAAAAAATTACAACTCAAGTTACTATCGCGAAAAGAACAAAATAACAGAAAAACCAAAATTATATTTACAATTTTGATTTTGCGTTTTCGCAGGTGTATCTAAATTTTTTAACAAAATAAATTATGGTGAGTCTGAAATCGACCAGATCGTTTCTAGATGAAATGATGTTTGTTAAATTTGTGCACAAACATGCAAACATCAAAGTACTAAAACAGTCATAAATATTTTTTTAATAGAATATTATATTTCTAACTATCTATCTTGTTTTCTCTCTATTCTACCTACCTACATACAGATGCATTATGTTCCACCTATCTATTGTAAGACCATACTTACGACAGGTAGTTCAATAAGATAAATATTAATCCGTTATCATAATCAAATATGATAGCTGCCGCACATGTAAGATTCTTCTATTTTTGTAGTGTGACCACACTTGATAAATGTGATAAACAGTTTACAACGTTAAAATAGAATAGATACCTAATATAAAATTGCAAAAACTATGATAAATATCTGAATAACCTCAAACATGTCTTACCTTAGGAAATAGTCTCTATCTTATCCTTCCCGGTACTCAAGAAAAACAGTTGACAATTATAATAAAAGTTATTTAAAACCCATAAATATAAAGTGGGTGTATACTGTTAATCAATTAAGTGGCCCAATTTTTGTTTTTCTATTTAGATACGAAGATTATGGAGACCAATAGTCAATTAAAACTTACTTAACCAGGCATATGTATTACCGTCATTCGTTTGTAAACCAACCTCAGTACTCTGTTACATTATGCCTGCGGGTGACTAAGTAAGTCAAATATGCAGTTGACTTAATGCGACAAGGTACTGAGTTGTTTACAAACTGAAGATGTTGACTGTACATTGCCCTCATACAATATATTGCTCGGTCTCCATATATCTTATGATCACAAAACGCTGCCACGTTTTAATTCTGTACAGTGCCATCTAGTTTTAAAATGGACACAACTTGGTGCTTGGTACAACTGAGAAGTTGTTTTATCGTATATGCCTTAGCAAAAGCTTGCACGTAAAGTAGTATCAAGAGTATCAGTGTACTATGGACATTGCTTTCTTGTTGTCACTTAGTCTATTTAAATAAAGTTTGTCACTCAATGTGTTGATGAGCGCAAAACTCAAGAACATCGCTACAGAAGCGAAATTTTTTTTCTCGTACAAATAAGGCAAGACAAAGATTCTTATAGAGAGGAAAAACTAGTATTTATGATAGAAATAATACATAACATAGACGCAAAAAAAATTGCCAAACGTAGAAGTTTGCTTGTTTAAACGCGCTAATTTCAGAAGCTACTATTTCAAAATGAAAAAATATGTTTATGTTAGAAAGCACACGTGCAAAGCCATGGCTGTCCACTAGTCAATAATAGATAAACGTGAACTTCTTTTATAATATCCCATTTTCAAATAAGCTAATAAAGCATTTATGTTTTAAAAACAAAAACCAAACCGATATCACAACTAAGACGAATAAACAAATATATAAATTGGGTATACAGACGCAAAGCAAATACAATAATGTTCTTCAAATGAATATATGTATTTCGTTGGGTTAGAACTCTCGACCCAATTATACGATTAAGTCTTTCATTATGTTAACTATTGCAACAGATCATATTTAAGGGTGATTCTGTTGGCACAATGAAACTAAACTAAATTAGTGTGTTGTTACGGTACGTTTTCTATCCTCCAAAGAACTACCTATAATAACACGAATAAGCCAAATTTTCATATTTAAAATTTGTCGGAATTAAATTCTATTACATATGTTAAATTATGTAATAACTAGCTGTGCCCGCGACTTCGTTCGCCTGGACTACATCCTTTCATGGTCGGTTTTACCCCTTTCTCCCCTAATATTCGAAACAAAAAGTAATCTATATTTTAATCCAAGTTTCGAGCTATATTTGTGCCAAATTTCATATCTCTAACTTCAAAAATAAACATTTTTCCATATAAAGTTTCAAAGGTGGTATTACCCCCACCCCCCCCCCCCTTATTTTCTAATAAAAAGTAGCCTATCTCCGTTCTTGAGATTCAACGTATACCTATACCAAATTTCATTAATATCGGTTGAGAGGTTTAAGCAGGAAAGCGTAACAGACAGACAGACAGACAGAGATACTTTCGCATTTATAATATTAGTAGGGAAGTAGGGATTACTTGAAGTAATATGACAGCACAAAAATTTAGTTAAGTTAGTTATTAACTGCTGCTGCAAGGGTAGTGGATTATTTTTAGTTTATCATTTTTAAAGTATCGTATGCAAGCTAGTTTTAATTTTTCCAAATTAATTAAGTGATTGCAGTATGAGTTTTAAAATGATTATAACTAAACGTAATATCATAAATAAACTAACACTACCAATCAAATGAATGGTAGCCAATAATAGTTGTGACTGAAAGTAAGACAGTCAAAGGAAAGTCAGAATGCATACTAAATCCTTCACAAAACGCAAATCTAAGTAATTCCTAACAGATATTTACAAATCTCCCTTTTGATTGATTTGGCCAAATAGTATGACTTTTAAATTTTATAATAAATACGTTACTTATATATCGACTTCTAAATTAAATAGCCAACAGGTAATTTTTCAACCGTCACATATAAATTAACGAGCCGATAAAGTAGAAGCTGTTTGAATTAAAGACGTAAGTAACTTTGTAACGGAATATTATAAAAACTATATAAAATAATTCGTATTTTACTTTGATTCCTATCTACTAATTGAAATATTGGGCTGGAGTTAAGGTAAACAGCCTTTGAAAGTAAGAAGATTTGGCAAATTAACCTTTCAAGTTAAAAGTCAAACTAACTTCGCTGGCTTTACACGTATAAAATTTGGAAAATTATGGAAATGATACTATGAATGAATATATGAATGGTTTATCGCTCTACCAATTGAAAAACGGGTTTGGAATCAAATTCGGTGCATGGTTCAGAAGGAGTAAGAAGAAAACGAACAACAAACAGCTACGGACAGCCACGACGACAAAAACGGCAGGGCCTGAAGAACAATTGCTGAGAATTCATCATTTTTATGAGCACTAAAAAAAATTACCAAAGTATTTTTTTCCGGGTAAGTACGACATATGTTACTTCAAGATAAGAATGAATTGGCTATTAGTTACCAGCCTAGACGACTAGTTATTTGGCGAGAAAAACAACAGCTAGTCAATCTAAATAATATGAAAAAAACGCGTAAGTCTTCATTTGGTATGGATGATTGTTTCTCTGTCAAGCAATAACTGTTCAATTGACTAATGCCCGGTTCTAATATTTTAAAAACGATTCGTTCTATTTACGGATAGTAATAAATAATACGAGGCGTAAGCTAAATACGACTGACGGACAACTGATGACAGCTGATATTTAGGCCTAGCATGCACAATACGTCAAATTTCTCGCATAAGACGACAAAAGTTACTATAGCGTTGTTTGGGTGATAGTACACCGTACTCGTATTTTCAGCCAATCAGCAGTAGACGCATTGATTTACACTTTTCTTAAGAGCGCGATAAACTTTACTCACGTGGCGCATGCTATTTTGAAATAAGAATTAACGCCTTGTAGAAAAACAGATAGTCATTTTTGAGACATTACGAATCGTAAATGTTGGAACCGGGTATAAGCCGAAAGCTGGTAGATAGATAGATGAAATACTAAATTCACAGATTGGTTTTGAATCCTGGAATAGGGCGAACGAAGGTTCGGATAATCGTCAAGCAAAAAGTAGGTAGTTTTTAATAAAATAAAGATAAAGTTCACTCACATAACACACACTGTCCTGACTGCCATGCAACTGAAAGCAAGCTGGAAAAGTAGCCACTTAAAGTCTCTGTAGGTAATCGGATTCCCTAGACCACTTCTGTTAAGCCCAGCGCCAATGACAACGGCACGTAAGGACAATCACGCGTAGGGTGAGAACAAATCATAGATTCAATGGACACTATTTTGTTCAAGAAACGAACTTAGGTATTGACTTCAATGTTAATGTGTTCGTATTTGTTTTAGGTACATAATGAGGTCCTCAATATAAAAAGAAATACCTCATCCCCAGTCCAGCCCAGTCTCATTTTTGACGTGTCTTTCTAAGCACTTGAGATCGGTGGAATCACTGTGTTGTTTCTAAACGCGGGATAGAATCCACAAAAAAAAAAGAAAACAAGTACTATTACAGTACACAAGTTAAGCTTAGCATGTTCAGTAACATAATAGTTATCGAATCTGCATGACAAATTCAACTCTGCTAAATAAATTTGTCATTTGCAAGTCTTAATTATATATTTTTTTCTTGATTTTTTTTTTATTTTTACTGTAGATTACTATAATAGTAATCTATTGTAGGGTTGTTTTGGAAGACTGCATGGAAACTGAAAGACTACATTTAAAGCCGACTGTTACTGCTGTCACTTCGAGTTACTACTTGATTATGATTTTGGACGCTAAGGACTTGGTGCTAAGGATACTTATATACCTATTTACTATTACAAGACAAAAGACATGAAAACTACAATAGGAAAAACGTGTAACTGAAATCATATTTCAAATGTTTGCATCAATCTAAGTTTTCCTGATGATTTCATATTTTCAATAAATAACTGCTTATTAAATTTCATGCAATTATTGCACGTACCTATTTATTTGGTAGTTCGTAGATGATTTTCCTGGTTGTTAAATTTACTATGTATTTATGCCAGTCATTTGTGACTTTTGGACGGGTTGATTCACAATGAATTAGATCATTTGCCTTAGGACGCGTCTAGGCTATGTTACAAAACACATTTTTTTTTACTTCTATAGTTAACTTCTTATGGTATGATGATGGCATATAAGAAGCTTTGTTTTAAGTTTAGTTTCGAGTATGCCTGCTATTATTGCTGCTCTATAAATGCTTAATAAGTTATTCTAAATAAATGTTTATGTCACTTAATAAATGTTTCTTTCATTGTTTCTATAATCCCACCACTATGTCAAGCCGTTGAATAATTATGTAATAACTCAGCGACATAATTTGATAACGCGCTACGATTAGACATTAATTACTCAGCTTGACTAAAGTGTCATACATTATATCACTTCTCTACATGATTTTAAGACTCAGAAAACTAAACACAATATAAAATCAACTGTATCTTGCTTTTAAAAAGTCCTTAATATGTAGTTAAACAAAAAGTCACTTGCAAGACAGTGGAAAGCGACTTTTTAAGTATATTATTTGATATTTAAAACTATGCTAAAAGTCATTCAAAAGAAAGTTCTAAGCATGCCCACTGCTCACTGAGTAAATATGGCTAGCCCTGCTTCATCTACAGGCGGAGGCCCAACGGAAAGCGGTATATATATATAACTCTTCGTTCTCAGCATATCTCCTCAGCATATATAAATATGATGTCTTTTAGAGGTGAAGTATGAATTTCGCTAACATAACAGTAGTAAAAGGGCTAAGTTGATGTCATATGTTTTTATCTTAACCAATAAACAGTAAAAATTAAAATAGTGCACACTAAGACGATCCAATGCTTGGTTTGATCCGTAGTAGGTACACGCATTATAGTTTCTTTATTAAATTAGTCATAATGAAGTTACCACAATTTTGTTTCCTTATATTAAATTAGCGATGACAAATGTAGGTAGTCATTACTTATTATTGTTTTTGTAAACACGGTCAAAAATATAGCAGGATGTTAAAATTGGGCTATTCCAAAAACGTCAATCATACGTTATTAACCATTTTTCAATTGTTTTCTTTCCTGTGGGATGTTCTACGTAAGTGTTCAGCAATAATGTTATCACCTGTTTATTACATATTTAGGTCATTCGCATAAAATAGGTCGCTTGGAACAGTTGTATTTAGGTCGCTAATAATTAATATATAGGTTTATCCTTGAATTGTTTTAATTAAAATGCAAATTTAATATTACAAAAGAAGTGCATTGCAATTTGGTAAACAATATTTAAGATAAATAATTGAATTCTTAAACTCTTGGCCTCTCTTGGTCACCCTACTTATTGTAGGTAATAAAAATCTACTTTATGATTGCGTTCAGAAGATAACAGACGCTCATTGCTTCAATTCGTCTCTAGCCGGTGCAAATTAGTGTTCTCGGGAAGTGATGCGGCCAACGAATAAAGTGTTTTCGTTATAAATATTAAAGTGTATTTTCGATTGTGTGTTGAATAAAACGTTGAAATGGTGTCGGCAAACCAAACGAGGTAATTATGGAATTACATAGCAATTTATCCTGCACTTATTAATTTCCGCATTCACTGCAAAGCAGACAATAGAAATGTTTGAGCTCATAAGTAATTTAGATTTACTTAAAATAACTTAACAAATATCGTGATGGCCATTTGTTAATAAACTTGAGTTAAATTCACGAATAATGCAGATATTTTTACCTTGTAACCAAAACATTGGTACTATTAGCTGATAAATAAAAATATTTGTAATTGTTAAGTTTTACAAATAGGGTCATCTTCCTCTTATGTGTCCACTTAGTGCAGTTTGCTAGTTTGCAGGAGAAAATATAAATTACCCATCACTAATCTAATAAAATTTTATATTGTGTCCATGAAATAGTCTTTTAGTTTTGATCGAAACATCTTTTGTCTTTGCTTTAAATAGAAAAACTTCAGAATTAGGCGTTTTAACCACTTAGCATCCAGCGTGCATAGGCGCCACAACGTATTCCTACACCTATGGGAACATTGCTCTACAAAAAAGTTGTCTAGAGCAGATGATCGAAATTGTCGTTGATATTATAAATAATGTTTGCGTTTAACCTCGATAGTAAATATTATGCTAACTGATATGGAAATCTCCCATAAAGCATCATGTATATACCTAACAATAAACGTTTTCTGTAAGTTCTTCAGTGACCATTAATAGTTGTTTCGTGTGTTAGGAAATAATTTCTTTTTAATTAATTTGACTTTTATATTGGTTAAATGAATTAAGAATTTTGTAAGTAGGTGCCAGCTAATAAGTGATACCAAGTGAAATATAAGCGCAATGCCAAATTAATGTTGTATTTTATGTTTAAAATCTGCCTGCGAGTAATATATTTAGAAACGCAACAATAAAGATTTTTCCTTGACAAGGTCCATTTATATCTAGATAACGGCCGTGAAAGACAAGTAGGTATACACAGCAGTAAAAAAAATCTTACAAAAAATAAAGTTATTTCAGCTAGATTCTTATTATTAAATAAATACTTTCTTGTATATATATTAATAATAATGATATTTTTTATGAGAACGCATCCTATACTTGTATTATTTTCTATTAAAAGTATACATATAGAAGGTTATGAAGTGTTTTACAACTAAATTTAAAAAAATATATTTGTGTCTATTACCATAACATTTATATCCTATATTAAATTTCCACATAGTTTTAACTTATTTAACGTGTTTATGTATTATTATTTTTAGAATTATAGCTTTATATATTTTAAGATGGTTTTACTAGAACTAGCACAAATTACGGCTTTATAATGAAATTACTGTTATGGTTTAAAGTATTTTCAAATATTTATTTAGTTTACATTAGTAATACTTATGAATAGTCTCTATATAAATCAAATGAAGCGTCCTCCAGTTTGGAACCTATAACTACCGAGATGATACCGGCAAGAAACGCAGTAGTTTGTTTTAAAAAAAAAAGCTAAACTTATTACTAATTTTGCACCAAAACATACAGTTAGTGAGTCAATACTTGTTTGCGTAAGCGAATCGAGTAAGAAGAATACTAGAATGAATCAGTTGCGATGTCAGAATATACGGAAAACACAAATACAATTTTAAAGCATATATGAAAAAACCCAAATTAATCTGAGCTAACAACGTTTCAGTAATCAACATTAATTGGTCGAGTAAGAAGAGTAGGTATAATTAATGAGATACAATTTCATAGTACCTATATACTACGAAGAAACCCAAATTAATCAAAACGCAAAACGTTTTAGTAATCAACATTAATAGGTCAAGTAAGAAGAGTATAATCAATGAGATACAATTTCATAGTATACACGAAAAAACCCAAATTAATCTCGACGCAAAAAAAAATCAGTAATCAACATTAATGGATCGATTAAAAAAAATAGCATATTGAGTCATATGCAATTTCATAGTAGATACGGAGAAACCCAAATTAATCTGAAGGTTTCAGTAAGCAAAATTAATAGGTCGAGTGAGAAGACTACAATGATACAATGTCGATGTGGAAAAGTTCAAATTGTTCTGGAAGTAATATTGAGGGGTCCAAATGAATTGTCCTTGAGTAAGCGATGCACGTTGTTGTCCAGTGTTGCCGTTTTAGCTATTTACATGCCTAACATGCGCTACGCGACTAAATTTTATCGCGCTCTTAACAAACGTCATACAGGCCTAGCATGCGTCACGCGACAAAATTTTATCGCGCTCTTAACAAACGTCATACAGGCCTAGCATGCGTCACGCGACAAAATTTTATCGCGCTCTTAACAAACGTCATACAGGCCTAGCATGCGTCACGCGACAAAATTTTATCGCGCTCTTAACAAACGTCATACAGGCCTAGCATGCGTCACGCGACAAAATTTTATCGCGCTCTTAACAAACGTCATACAGGCCTAGCATGCGTCACGCGACAAAATTTTATCGCGCTCTTAACAAACGTCTAAATCGATTGAAGTCAGTACGTCAGCTGCTGATTGGTCGAGTGCGAGTGCGGTGTGCTATTAGCCAATCAACAGTAGCGAAACTTTTGTCGTCTCATACGAGAAATTTGACGTATTGCACATGCTAGGCCTATTAATCCTTAGCATATGGTACGTGGTATCATTGTTTTGTATAACTAAAGCGGCCATTCAGATCGAGCTCGGCTTTTATTTTTAAACGCCACCATTGTTCTGTATCCGGGTGTTGAATATTTAAACATCTTAAATGAATTCTTATGTACATGTATTTTACTTAACTCCTTTAAGAGTTGCGCTGGTTTGAATAAAATTTTGTGCATTAATGTAAATTGTTCATTGGATCGCTTCAAATAAAATATGGCTTCATGATTTAAAATATCAGCACAGTAAAACATCTATCAGATTCGCTTACATTTATGTACAGTCACCCTCAGATGAATTGGAGCAGAAAAAGTGAACAAATATTTCTGAACAGTTAAAAATGTCAATAAGTTCCATACACTACAAGTTTTCATTAATAGCTGAACATTCATTACTTCAGTAATATCTGAGCAGTCGACAAGCAGTCTGAGCAAGAGACAAGTACAGCATAATAAATCTGTTACTGGCCTGGTCGCCCTTACCTTGATGGCTTGACCCCTGCTACTAACGTAGCACCACCCTATAATATATAAATAAATCGCTGTACCTCTCCTAATATCTCTTATATTTTTATTCATTTGGTTAAATAATACAAGTCTCATATCTTTAATAACTATTTAACTGACTAAAAATGTCTGGTATTTTTGACCCATTCAGCTCCCATTTTGACAAAAAACATTGTCAAAAAGCATATATACAATTGAATATTAATAAATAATAAATAAATCGTTTATTTTCTCTCACAAGGGTTTGTATAAGTGGTACCTATGAGTCTTTTATTTAGATAATCATTTGCCAGACCTTATTTGTTTGAGACTGGTGCCTGAAGTAGGCTTTCTAGAAAGCCCGTATTAATTAAGGTCACCAGAGCTCCGACGCCCAAGTTGGCATTTCAAAGAATAGTAGACCATAGAGGTACAGTGCCAGAGTACATAAGTATTTTTACTTAATTTAAGTTAAAATTAATGCCTGCATTGAAAGCTTTATGGCGTGTAATTTTATTTTTCCAGCACAATGAAGATGGAAGAAAACCAACCTTCGCGAGCTAACTCGACAGTTACACTTCACCGCATCAAAGACAATAATGAAGAAGAATATGATCCCTTCCAACATAGAAATTTAGCACACCCAACATCGTAAGTATTCTGCAGAAATTTGTATGAATTAACTGTACCTGCGACTTCGGCGTACATTTTAAATGGAGTATTTTAAATTTTTTTATCAATTAAAATAAATAAAAATCTAAGTAGCCTCAGCCTCTTTGACAACCGACCGAGGTAGTCCAGACGTGAGCAAGCCAGATTTTTCAGTCGCAACATCACCATATGAGATCCTGGGTTCGATGCCCGGTCGGGTCAATATGGAAAACAAAATTTTCTACATCGACTACGTTCTGGTGGTTGCGGTTCCGTCGTTTTTTTTTTGATTAACCATTTGAAATTTATGCAATTTCAATATAAATGCCAGAACCCACTAAAAAAGAAATAATTTTCATCTTCAAGTCAGTTTTGATTCTTATCGCACTATTAATTATTGACATTTAACTAAACACGAGAACATCACTAGATCAATCCATGACTTCTATCGGCTGTCGACTGTACGAAATTTGTGTTAATCGAAGACCAGCGATCGATCAAACAATCTATTAATCATTCGATCGAAGATAGATAGATCGATATATTGGCGACGCACGCCACGCAGTAATTTGCTATGATAGAAACTGCCAGTGCTATTTAAACTTCAATCAATTCTTCGCAACCATTCTCCTTGCAAGGATTTGCAAAAAGAATTGAAAGGAAAATTTGTAAGGTGCTGGGTTTGATTCTCGGTTAGGTTAATTTGGAAAACGAACATGTGTGTGCTGTATCAACATCCCCAGAATCGGGTTATTTGGTACTACAAGAGACAGTAGGACTACGAAAGGTACGCCATTGCATTTCGCTTCCTTAAAAAAACCTACTACCAAAAACTAAATACATATATCAGATTCGATGGTGACTGGTAAATTTTATTTTTCAACATAGTACCGAACCTAACTGCGACTGCGGATAAATAGTATTTAAAACCAAAAAAACACGTTTTCACTTCAAAATTCCGTTAAATCTTCAAAAACGAAAACTTTCGTTTCATTATTTAACAACCTCCGTAGCCGAGAGGCGAACTTTGGCATCCTGCCATTTCTGAGGTCCCGGGTTCGATCCCCAGTCGGGACAATACTACATTGTCTCGGGTCTGGGTATTGTTGTACCTTCGTTTTTTCTAATTTCTGTAACACAAATGCTTAAGCTTCTTACCACATAACGCATGTGATGTTGTCCAATATTTATTTATTTATTAGGCCTACAAGTTTGAAACCAGTTAATGTGATTATGCCAGATATTTTGTTTTATTTTACAAAAAAGAAATATATTTTGTTTAAAATAAGTTTGAGTCGCTAGACTACACGCTTTATCCTACAAATATAATAATCGCGAAAGTAAATAAGAATATATAGATATCGGGATGTCTGAATTTACATAGGTATGTTTCTTAGTCTTTCACAAAATATCTTCTTAATGCATTTGAACTTGGTAGAATGATATATGAGAGAGATTAACATACCTACATGATATTCCGTCTCGACAATGAATGTTTAACAACCCACACAATATTGTTGATATTTATAATTCAAACTCTGGCTCGCATAAGACAGGATTATCTACATTATGCGTTACTAGTAACTGATTGTTGTTGTTTAACATTTTTGGTAATATATTTTTTTATTATATATCCTCCAACTTGTGAGAGGCAGGTAAAACTTTCTTTAACTTGGACCTCAGTCAAGCGTCATAATGTTTGATGTAGTGGATCCGGAGAGCAAGAATTGATTTGTTAATAGTTGTGCACGCGACTTCATTCGGGGGAGCTACATACTTTCATGATCGGTTTCGGCCTATTTCCCATAATATTCGAAACAAAAAGAAGTCTACATTTTAATCCAAGTTTCGAGCTATATTTGTGCCAAATTTCATATATCTAACTCAAAAAATAAACCTTTTTCCATATAAACTTATAAAGGCGGTATTGACCCATCCTCCCTTATTTTCAAAACAAAAAGGACGTTTTACAGGTTCAACGTATACCTATAGTAAATCTTTTCAAAATCAGTCAAGTGGTTTAGGCGTGAAAGCCGGACAGACAAACAGACAGACAGACGACAGTTACTTTCGCATTTGTATGGATATTATAATTAGTATGGAGTATTCTATCCCGGAATAACTCGAAACAAGTTGTGGGCAGTTATCTTCAATTAAAATAAATACGAGATACTTGAAATGATTGACAACCACATTTATTTTCTATTTTTTTATTTATTTATTTTTTGTTTTTGCAGTTGCATTTGTTTTTTTTTTTACTTATTTTTTCTTTTGTATTATTATTTCCATTATTGTAACTATAGCTTTTAGTGGCCCTCATACCCGCATGCCTCTCACCTACCACCTCGAGAGGAAGGCATGGCTTAAAATCAGCGCTTCGCAGGATCTCTATTCTGCGTCAGCACAAGCTGAGCCATTGCCTTTTGCTCAAATTTTTACTTTTTATATAATTGTATTCTGTATTTGTTTTTCAATGTGTCTGAGCAATAAACTGATTATTATTATTATTATTTATTTTTTACAGGACCATTGGCGCTTTCTTCCACCTACTCAAGTCTTCCCTAGGATCTGGCTTATTGGCTATGCCATTCGCCTTCAAGAACACGGGTTTGATTCCTGGATCTATAGGCACAATCTTCGTAGCCATCATAGCCACACATTGCGTCCACATTTTAGTAAGTCGTTTTAAATATAATTTTACGATTTAAAAAGAAGTAGAGGCTAACACGAAATGACTAGCGAGGGTATTCCCGGAGTAATTTTTTTTCACCATAATTTATTGCTTTCAGTTGAATTACGCGAACCTTAGAGCAAAAGTGCTACGTCGAAAAAATCCCGCAAACAACTGAGAATATCGAAAGATGACAAAATACTAGGGAGACAAAATAATAGAACTAAGATTGAATAGGCATAGCAACACTCATAGGATAACTTTTGACTGCGTTGAGCATTCAAGAGTGACAAATGATCGCGGTCCGTGTACTTTGAGTCCCTCGAGAGTTCTCTTTCTTTTTTAGTATAAGATTTTTCCTCTGTGAACGAAAATGTGCAGACCTTAGGTGCCTGTTTGCTCTAGCGATTATTGGGCGATTTAACAGCAAGGCTAGTGCGTGCTTGAACGCTAGAAACTCGCGATTAAATCGTTAGTTTGAACAGGTAAAGAGTATCCCTTTACATTAACAGTACTGACTATTTTGACTAAGAGGTTGTACCAGATACTTCAGGCCAAATATGCCTCTTATATGGCATTAACGTAAAAGTAATTTTCCGCACGTTTATTAATTGGCGGTCTGCCTATGCTTCCTTGAGTAAATGAAAGCTTTAAAACATCATGTAATAATGATTCGTTAGAATTAAAGATCAAGGTTCGTCCTCATCAGAAACATTTTCTTGAAAAAAAATTATGTATCTGACTACAATGATTCTTATGACGTTTTGGTAGAAATCGCGAGATTAGCAATAAATCGTAAACTAACTTGATATATTTACTAGTGGTCCGCCCCGGCTTCGCATGGGTGGACAGCTGTTTACAGATTAAGTTACATAATTGGAACTTTTAGTAACGTAGTAATTTTAGTAAGTATACCTTAACGTCTATGTGACGTACAAAATTAAAAATTGAATGAAGCAAGTAGATTCTTTGCAAATTTAAAGTCGATTTGTGCTCTGTTTTGTTTTGGTTTTTGATTTTTGTCAATGACGACATTCTGTAAATAAACATTTTTTTTAAAGTCAAAAAATACTAAATATATATTGTGAGAGAGCACTGTCACACCGTTGTAATCAGTTTTATCTTTACTACATCGCTAATTATATTTTTTAACATTACACCTTATGCACTAAGTAGGTACATATCGTAGTTCAAATAAGACAATCGGGCTCTGGGTAATAAATTTTGTTTAAACAAATTAAATGAGTGTGCTTTGTCAAATTACTTATCAGACAGAAAATATAAAAGGCCTAATTTGCACTCAATTGTTTTTTAGTTTAGAAAAAAGGTTTTTTTTTGTGTTTAAAATGGAACGCGAATGTCTTAAAATTTATAGAAAAAAGGAGTTTTTAATAATGACAATTTTTGTTTATTCTTAGCTGAAAACTTCATTACTACTCGAATTTGATTAAAGTTTTACAAATAAAATAATATTGGACCACTTCAAATACATTGATCTGAATCTAGATATAGTTAGTTCCTTAAGCATTTGTGTAACGCCTATACGATAAAGATTTATTGATGCTTCCGACTCTCTAATGTACCTTATTTGGAAGCTAAACAAAATACTAGCACACAAAAAAGATAGATTTTGTCCCGGAGTAACGTGATCGGTAAAAGCTGGTGTGATTAATAAACAAGTCATGTTTATTCCTTAATCAAACTCGGTCACTGTTTCCTGGAGCTTATAGCGGTCGACTTTAATAAATTTCGCTATTTTACCCCGAATCCTGTTTCGTTATTTTGTATTGTAAGCAATCACAACATTGTTATGGAAGAGTCAGCATAAAGTGAAAACAGTAGCGTAAGTTACTAAACATTTATGTTTGGTCAACAGTTAAATTATCAAAATAATAATAATTTAAAACACGTTTGTTTGTCATGAGGTACATTGCCTTAAAATTTGTCGCGTCATCACTTACACAATATTTACAAATAAGTGACGTAAATACTTCCCTCCACTGAACTTTGATGCACTGTATAATCAACCACTTGTCTCTATTTTTTGAAACCAAAACTACATTTTGCAAAATGTAACTGATAGACTAAACATCATAATTATTGTTTATTGATTTACTTAAAACAAATCCTCAATCATTCATAAAAATATGTTACTAAATAAATTGTTTTGTATTTTTGTTTTACCCTGTTTCATTTCCATTGGTTGAGGGTTCCGTAACTTGATTATTTAAGAAATGACAGATATAAGAACGTCCCATGACTTCCAGGTGACGACTTCTCGAGACGTCTGCAAGGTGTCCCGCGTACCATCGCTGAGCTACACTGACACATGCGAGAAAGTGTTCATGCATGGACCAGTGCGACTCAGGCGGTACTCTACTGCCATGAGGTTGGTATTATAAAAACCGGCCAAGTGCAAGTCAGACTCGCGCACGAAGGTTTACCATTATCTATTCAACATTACACACAATTTTTTTTTTAATTATAAATTATACAACTAAAAATTTTGTGAATATTTCAAGCGGTTGCTAAACAGCTAAAAATTACGTTTGTTGTATGGGCCTCCCTTAAATATATATCTTATTCTGTGAGTTTATCAAGCTTCTAACAACAATTTCTATCAATATCGTGCTAAAAAAATCACGTTTATTGTATGAGAGCTCCTCTCAAATAACTATTGTATTTTGTTTTTAGTATTTTTGGTTATAGCGGCAACAGAAATACATAATCAAGGAACGTGTCGGATGGCAAAATCTTAGTAATAGGGACCCGTTTTTAGGGTTTTACCCTTTGGATACGGAACTCTGAAAACACTGTGGTCTGGTGGCAACGAAATTAGGTTGTCCCCACATGAAAAATCCGCTAAAAGGCAATACGTAGACGTAGGGTCCAACTGTTATTTGATTGGTGATTTAAATGTCATGGTGACATGTCCGTCAATGTCATGTAAACCATAACCAATCACGTAGCAGTTGGATCACACGCCTACGTATCGTTATCAAATGGATTTTTCGAACGCGACCCTAATTAGGCTCGGCGCTTCGCACGATGTATGGTGCACAGCAGATAAAGGTTCACTTGCAGTCCGATATTAGTTTTTATGCCCGCTACACAAGTCCAAAGTATATAGTCTGAGTTGCTTTTGACCGTACCAGTCTAAGAGTGCTTGTTTAGCAATAACGTTATCATTACAAATAAAATATAAGAATCCCCTGACTGTTTTATATAGCGTTTTCATTAACGACTTAAGAGCTAACAAAATAAAAATTGTTGCATTGACTTTGATATTGGTATAATTTCGAGATTTTTGTAGTAGCAGACATCTTGGATTTGATATTTGTCAAAGTGTATGTCTATAGTAGGTACATGGACTTAGCATAAGAAGGTACCTACTCCTTCTGTAAGATACCTATATTGAGAAAATTGCGTAAAAATCGTACATTTTGTGGCAGACATCGTCTTGGACCGATTTCCATCAAACAAAGCTAAAAACACTAACAAATTCACCTTTCAGACATAAACACAAACTTTAAGTCTGTCCATCCGCTTGGGAACTACGATACCATAGAAACACAGACACACAAGTCAAACCTATAACATTCCGACGTTCATGCGTCGAGGGTTAAAAAATGTGTCCTGTCGAGAATAACGTGCGTGGATTGCGCAGTCTACATTTAAAACAGCCTTTCCACAATGTACGAGGTAAATGACGCTGTGAAACGTGTTTGCACCTGGAGAATAGATGGCATACTTAATAAGATAAGGGAGCGAGGTGCGGTGAATCGGTAGCGAAACGCTCACGAATGGCCGCCGATTACGTCTCAGTTTTTACACATACCTTGGACATATCATTTTCTTATTTTATACTAGCGACCCGCCCCGGCTTCGCACGGATGTAATGAAAATATTAGAAATATAGGCTTTTCTATTCTTTATTTCAAATAAAAACTTTCCTCTTGAATCACTTTATCAATTTAAAAAAAACAAATTTAAATCCGTTGCGCAGTTTTAAAGATTCAAGCATACCTACATAGGGATATAGGGTACCTACATATAGATAGAAAATGAAAACTTTGTTTTATACAATGTAGTATGTCGTACGACGATTTGATTAATCAAATTTTCCCAAAACTTCTAGCGACTTTGTTGAAACGGATAATTAGACAGTAGAAATGGCATGTTTAATAAATTTTATTGAAAACTCGCGGCCATAGCTTCGCACGCTTGTGATCCCGGTAATTTTGAAACTTTCTTCACAAACCGTATCCTGACAGTTGAAGATAACAAAAAATAATCCAATTATCTACATACATTTTGGCAATTCATTTTAATTGAAAATTTTATAAAAATATAGATTCCAAATCTTGTCTGTTCATAGAAATGGGATCAAAGTAGTACCTACCTATACGTATAAGTATCCGGGTTTTCGCAATATCTTAAGATTTTTTCGAAATTTTGATCAATCTATCTTCAACCATGCTCCTGCCATATTCAACTACCCCGCTCCGATGAGCTGTTTGCACTTGAGCTGCGCTGAAAGAAGATAGCTAAATGAGTGATGTGGTTGGTTTTGAACAAATGCGTTTGTAAGGAACGTATGTTCTTTACTAAAAGTGGAAGTATTTCCGCCGAGCTAGGTGTTATATGCTCGGATACCAAGGCCCAACTACCAATCTTGGTTAGTTGTATACCTATATACTTAGTAAAACTCTGATATCGCGATGTAGGATATCGATGTCACGCATTACGTATGGAGCGTTGTTTACTACGCCAATTCTGCTGACGCTGTATTGATGTCGACTTGTAGGTAATGTCGTAAGTCGGCACATTCATTTCGCATCCTCGCATATTTAGTGGCAACGGCAGCCGACGATAAAGAAAGGAAGGCAACAATTCCAGACGAATGCAAAGTGTGACGCTGATATTAAAAAAATAAATCATTGCCTATGCATCCTACTCTTGCCACATCATATTTTGATGTTATTGCCACACAAGAGACTAGCACAAATTAACAAATAGTGCGTTGTATGCTGCGTTAAATAGGAAGAGTGCCCTGATAGATTGTATTGACCAAGGCGGCTCCTGCAGTACTTCATTTCCATGATTGATTGTGATAAAGACAGTTCGGCAGAACCCTTCGTGAGGTGTGTCAATTAAATCGCACGCATCCTTCATCATGGCTTAGCTCATCAATTTACGTTTTGCACACAAACAACTGTTTCTTCAGTAACAATTATTCAAATTATTATTTATCTTCAAAAGAGATGTTATAGTTAAAGTAATTAAATACTTTAAGGTGGTTATTTTGTTTTTTGTATGTAAGTCTCAACCGAAACTCGACAATCCCTCATTAAGGGAATTTTTAAATTAAAAGTTCTTGAATTATTTTATTCCTCCCCCTCTACATAAAATTTCGTAATTAATTATATATATATTGTTTAATTATTATAATTATTTATCATGAACCTATGTATGAATATTCTTTTCTCGTGTGTAATTTTCTGTTATTTATGATTATTAATTTTTGTTATCCATACTCACATGTTTACTGTTACCGCACCCATAAACGTACTATCTGCATGACCCAACGGTTGACTGGTAGATAATGCTCCTAGCATTAAGTCCACCTTTTGTACTTTTTTTTGTGCAATAAAGTTTTTAAATAAATAAATAAATAAGTCTCAGTAGTCCCACTAATCACTATTGACGCTACTACAATTTCCGTACTTTTTTCTCATCACGTAATCGATTACCGAATTATTTGTAGTGCTTGGAGCGCTGAGTTAAAAAAAAACATATTTTAATGATACGCCGTGGTCTGCTCCAGTTTACCTATTAAAATAACTTAATGCTTTTGTTCACTCATCAAAATAAAACTATATGACTTGGTCCAAAGTGTTCTACACATAGCTATAAGTTAGATACTGGCACTGTAACTGATCTGCTGAGTTTCTTACCGGTGTCTTCTCGGTAGATATAGGTTCCGAACCGGAAGTAGAATCACTTTGCATTATATACAATGACGATTCGAAAGTGTTATTATATGTAACCTACTTGAATAAACAAATGTTGAATTGAATCTATAATGAAGAACAAAAGAGTATCTACCCAGAGAAAACAATCTGGTCTTCGCAATATTGAATGGGGGCATTATCTTAATTTAAAAGGGGAAAAGTTACTTCGTTTTCTTTATTTTGACTCAGGAATTATTTATTTGCAGACATTTCGCGGACTACGCAATGGCCGGAGTTTGCATTGGTGGAACGAGCGTCTACGTCATCTTCATTGCTAAAACATTGAACAAGGTAAGAATTGTGATTTATTCTCATCTTTTTCAATAAGTTAGTATATCAGTTTCGATTAAAAATCATTATTTTTGAGATATCGCCTGTGTTTTACATTTTAAGTCTCAATCGTTACATAAGAAGGTAAGAATTATTAAATAAGATTTGCATTTGGTACCAGTCAGCCAATATATCTTATCTTCTAGTTTTTTTTTAGCTAGTTAACAATAAAAGACTATAAAACTACGAACTGCAATCGTATTATTTTGTTAGTAAATATTGCTCTTAGTACCTACTATGATATTCTTGAAAGGCCATTTTCATCATATACCTACATCAACAACTTCAAATTCTTAATCCTAATGAAACGAATATCACCAAATTACTAACCGTCATTCAGAATTTAATTAAAAATAATATGTAGTTGATATTCAGATGCAATAGCAGGAAGCAAGCCAAAACTGAGATCCAGATTACTGTTAGCGATTAAACGAATCAAATTGCTCGAATAGACAGGTGATTCATTTTGGAATGCTCCTGTACCTACCGATATGGCATAGCTGATAACGTCGGTATCGTACGCGTGAAAGATCGGAGGTTTTATTTTCAGTGAGGTCACTAAATTGACCCTTTTTTATGACGCGAGGAAATACTTTGAGGCACCGTAACGGCGTGTGTGAGATTACCCACAAAAACAACCCGGTTGGACCTCACCGCGTAGTAATATTTTGAAAATCAGATCAACCTGACCTAACAACACTACCGGAAATAAAAAGACCTTAAAGGGATCAATATATTTTAATTGGCTTGAGTCTGGGTACGTTGTCCTAATTAGTATCTGTCGCTTAGTAATAGGGAAAACTTTAGATTGTGGTTGACCCGTCGAATAATGTAGTCATAGGGTGTATTTGTTAATTTACTTTTAAAAACAGTTCATTGTTGCGTTATTCATATTATCTATGCCTAGCGGCATAGATAATATCACGTTTGTAACTTTAATTAAACGAGAAGAAACTAGTTTTGTACGTAGCCAGACTTTTTAGTTTGAATTAACTAAGAACAAACATATACTTACATTTAACATGCGAATTATCTAGTGTGAATAAAGTATAGTAGTACAGCGTAAAGGACTATTAGAAATTCTGAAAAATTTGTCCTACGCTATGTGATATTAGCAAAACAATACAATTAACGTCAACTGCTGTTTTCATGTTCCTTTATGTTGTCAGCCGATTTCGATTCTTACTTACACAATGCAATGGATACCTATATAATCGTACCTACTTTATAATTCTTACAGGTGCTCGAGAACTTCTTCCCAGACAGCAACCCATCTGTCTCAGCGTACTGCGGTATACTCCTCATCCCTTTAATCCTGATCACCCAGATAAGATACCTGAAGTTCCTTGTGCCCTTTTCCATAATCGCCAACTTGTCCCTTCTTGTCACCTTCTGTATTGTCTGCTACTACACCTTCACTGATATACCAGAAAAGCCTGATGCTGAGTTATATGTCAGCGTAACCAAATGGCCCATCTTTATAAGGTAAGTTGTCACTATATGTCGTATGAATGTATCGTCGTATGTGTATGTAGACGACCTCCGTAGCCGAGAGGCGAACGAGCCGGACTTTTGCATCGCGCTATCTCTGACGTCCTGGTTCGGTCCCCAGTCGAGTCAATATAGAAAATAAACATTTTCATTCACATTAAACTAAAAATAAACTAAGAAAATAACATCACATACATTGCTCTGATTCTGTGGTACATAGCTTAAGCACTTATGTTACACGAATCAGAAACAACGACGATACCGCAACACCCAGGCCCAAGACCATATCAAAAAGTTCGTTTCCCATATTTAGGACCAAAGAGATGTTGCGACGCCAAAGATTGGCCCTCTTGTCTCTCTGCTACGGAGGTCGTCGTTGTAAATATTAGTGTAGACGAAGAACTTTTCCAAAAATACCTACTTGAAGCTTTAGAGAAAAAAATATTTTGATTGCCGTTATTTACCTCGAGTACTATCTCAAGTCTGAAATGAACAATGCTAATTTTATTATCTACGTTTTGTTAAGTTTTTTAAATTGCCGTCGCCCCTCCGATCGCGAACCCTAAATATTGTTTCATCTTGTATTTTTTACTTGAGTTGTTTAGTAAGAACACCGATTGTATCTTATTATCAAAAGAAAACCTCTTTTATTTATGACAAAGAATGGATACCTTTTTATTTCAATTTCAACATTTTTATGAAACATTTTTTTGTTAAATATCAAATATTATTCGAATATTGTTAAGTGACTTCGAAAAATTACATTAAACTAGCGACCCGCCGAGGCTTTGCACGCAGACAATTCCGGTACCTACATTATCAACTTTTTTTTCACTAACCTTGTTTTGATAATTATGAACACAACCAAAATTAACCCCTTTCGTCCAGAACTTTGGAAGTTATAAGCGTACCTACCTATAAACATTTCCGCGAATAAGTAATCTTTTAATTCTATAGATAAACTTTTCTAGATTATCTACTACATCCATTGATGAAGTCAGTGATTTCAATAAAATGTTTGACATTTTGTTACTTATCCTCATCCAACTGTAAAACAACTCTAACTACAACTTTTTATATTATACGTTAATTCCCTGTAGGAATTATATTTTATAGACAATAGAATATAAATATAAATATTTTAATAGACAATAGAGGTGCATATTACAGTCTTTTGTTAGAACCTGCCAAAGCAGGGAAAAGGAGCAAAGGAGTCTATTGTTACTAGAAAGATCCTTTTGTCTCCAATACCATGAACATATTATAATACACCTTTGTTTTGTTTCAAGGATCTTGTTTTATCAATCACCCATTAGCGGCCTTTTTCCTAGGCAAAGAGTAGGTATTACCCATTTTTCTGGAATATTGGAACAAAAGGTTATTCAGTAGAAAGAAGCCAATTTATTTTAATACACGAAGGTGTCCCAAACCTAGAATTCATATATTCTATAGGTAATTTTCTGTACATATTACACTTAGTGTAAAGCCTGTATTTTTTTTAAGAAAAATTACCCAGTTTTGCTTGCTTTAGAAGAGTAAACTTCACGAAACAATGCGTAGGTACCTATTGTTTGTTTGGCTCTGTTTTATGGTCAAGTAACCAAAGTACCTTCTACGTAGTTGTGGATTCTTGATGTAGGTATATAAAATCTACCTAGAGCGAAACTTTAACCAGAAAAGCCACAAATAAAAACATATTTTAATTACTTAGACGCCGCTGTTTTAAAAACTAGCTCGAAAATATAAAAAATATTAAACTAAAAGATTCTCTAAATTAAAAAACGAAAACAAATTCGTCAAAACAATTAAGCTCTTCTATTGTTAAACGACTACAGCGATTGTTGAACGTTTTCAAACTTTTGAGCGGCCATATACCGATTTCGGCGCACAATGAAAATTGTTTGTGAAGTCACGCGCTGGGTCGTGAATTTCAATCAGAACATTCTATACAGAATTATAATCGAAGTTGAACATCCAAAATACGAATATCACAAAGTACTTGAAAGTACTTCTAACAAAAATCTTAAACTTACTGGTGCAAGGTTGTTTCCACCAAATTATTTCAACAAAACCAATTTTTGTAGAGACACTCTTTATTTCCGAACATAACTCCCCTGAGTAAATGCGGTGATTACATCCCTATGTAATCACCGCATTTAGCAAGTGTTGTAATTAAACACATTTTAATACCTACTATTCATTGTTGCAACGTTGACTCGATTCCTATAATCGATTCAGTAACTTGACACTCACACGCACAGTGCTTACCTAAAATATATGCATTTCGACGACCTCCATAGCCGAGAGGCGAGGCGAGTAGGCAGACTTTGGCGACGCGCCATTTCTCAGGTCCAGGTTCGATCTCCGGTTGAGTCAATATGGGGAACGAACTTTTCTATATTGTCTCGGGTCTGTGTCTTGTGGTACCGTCGTTGTTTCTGATTTCTGTAATACAAGTAGGTAGTGTACTTTAGCTACTTACCTTAGATTCGACGACAGACGAGGCGAGATTTGACGACCTCGGTGGTGCAGTGGCTAAGGTAGGCGGTCAAAGCGTGAAAGGTCCGGGGTTCGATTCCCGGTCGGATCAATTTGGAAAACGAACTTTTCTAAATTGACTTGTGTCTGGGTGTGCTGGGATGACGCCCCCAGTTATTGTCTGGTACTCATAGTACAAGGGAAAACCTTAGTTTGAGATCAGTTAATTGGTGTGATTGTCTGGCGTATTTATTTATTTATTTATTCGAAGCAATGTATGAGAGGTTTTCCAATTATTTACATTTGTTTTTATTTCTTCAGCACGGCCATATTCGCCATGGAAGGCATAAATGTTGTAATGCCTGTGGAGAACGAGATGGCGAAACCTCATCAGTTCCTGGGCTGCCCCAGCGTGCTGAACATGACCATGGGGTTCGTGGCAGTACTCTACGGTGTGGTCGGCATCTTCGGCTACATCAAGTACGGCGACAAAGTGCAGGAGCTCATCACTCTCAACTTACCACAGAAAGAAGCGTAAGATTGTATATTTGTACTTTGACATATATTAACATCCATACTAATATTATAAATGCGAAACTAACTCTGGCTGTCTGTTTGTCCGGCTTTCACGCCTTAGCCACTAAACCGATTTTGATTAAATTTGGTATACCTATGTATCTGTTGAACATCTAGAATGGGCGTAGGTTACTTTTTGTTTTGAAAATTAAGCCGCCCTTGAAAGTTATATATGTTTTTTTTTTAATTTAGAGGTATGAAACTTGTCACAAATATAGTTCGAAATTTACATTAAAATATAGACTACTTTTTGTATCGAATATTAAGGGAGATAGAGGTAAAACCAACCATCTATATTTACTGCTAGAAAAGACTTAATCGAACGAAGCGTACGAAGTCACGGGCGGCCGCTAGTGAACTATGTTCCTATACCTACTCATTTTGGAAATCTTTAATATAAACGCTTCTTGGGTAAGTAAGCAGAATACCTCAATCGGCTCAATAATGCCATGGCAGCATTTCAGCTCAATAATGCTGAAGTGGAATCCAATTAGCCTCACAAGAGCTATAAATTAAATAAAAAACAATAATTTTACGAAGCAGAAATAAAATATATTCTAATGTTTAATTAATTTCAGACCTGCGCTAACAGCGAATATACTGGTTACCGTAGCGGTGTTCTTTACGTATTGTCTGCAAATGTACGCGCCCATGGACATCATATGGACGCGGATCGACGACAGAATACCGCATAAGTATAAGAGTTTCGGACAAATCCTGCTGAGGGCATTAAGCGTCACTTTCACTGGTAAGTAAATCGTTATTTAAAATCTAAAAAAAGATAGATCTTAGTCGTAATACCTCCTTCATACTACTCGCGAAGTTTCTCGGTGAAAGTCCTCGGCAAACTCCGGCGAAATCCGAAGATTGACTCTACGCACTAGTTCAACTCCACAACAACAACCTCGGGCCCTTTGACTCGGCCGCAAAAACTGACAAAAAATGGAAGTCGCCCGAGGCGAGGCGAAGTTTAACGAGGCAAGCCGATGTGCCCCTCTACAATATTGAATACGTTTAACTTCATTTAATTTCGCGAGTAGAGGAGGCATAAGATATTAAGCGATCCCTTGGCCATGGTTATAATATCTTCCAGAAAATGGTCCATCATCGGATAATAGGCAATATTTTGAAAATTTAAAACACCACCGACAGTTTGATATTGTCCCTTATATTTATAGAGCTGTCAAATCCAAACTTTATACATCCTTTTCTTTTCTAGTGGTCCTCGCCGTCGCGATACCAGACTTAGGAGTCCTCATAGGCCTGGTCGGTGCCATCTTCTTCTCAACTCTAGGCCTGCTCATACCAGTCGTCGTACAGACCGTCCACAAATGGGAACGTGGCCTCGGCCCATACAACTATCTGCTGTGGAAGAATGGATTTTTAATACTGTTCTACTTTTTAGTTTTAATTTCTGGCTGTTACTCGTCTATTAGAGAGATAAAAGAGAAATTTTTCAGTTAAGTTTTAGGTATGGCTCTGCTTTAAATATTTACTCGAAAAGTTAAACCATGTTGCGAGTCATCTGTGATTTAGCTGAACAGATGAATGAATTTGCTGATACTAACAGCTTTTAGTTAAATCGTAGATTTAAACGTTCAACACCAATATCTGGTTGATATGACTCTACATATTTTACCATGAGATTAATTTTAGAAATATCATAACAATCAAATTTTGCCGTAATAAGTCCAATGATCAGATATATGACCACTAAAGCCTGTGTACAATCATATAGTGTCACTAATTTTCTTTTTCTACTATGCATACAAAAATTTTAATTTAATTTATAAAACCAAAAGGCATAGGTCTGGCTTTTTTATTGTATTATTATCTAGAATTCTAGGGTCAGTATGAGCATTTCATCACTATGGTACTTGCTTATTAAAGGTATCTACTAATTCATTATTAAATTTTTTTTTTGGTGTTAATTTATTCAATGTATTCAAAAATTTCAATTGTAGTACTACTTTCAATAATTTTTAAGAAAGCTAAGAGCAAAATCATCTTATTTTGAGACTCAAATCAATCTCATTTTTATAATAGGTATTTAGGCGTAATTTATAAGGTTGAGTTTTATTTAATCAAAGTATTTCATGCCAGTATTTTTTACCTTTAAGAGGTCACGTTCTCTTATTAAAACATAATCAAATATCCTTATACATTTTTAAGAATCACCAAAGTTAATAAAAGTTTGATGCTGTCCATCACATCTTCTATTAATATTACTTAAATAAAACAAAAATATTTTATTCTAAGAATTGGTCTTCATAATGAAGATTATGTCTTCTTAAAAAATTATAAACGATACAAGCGTATCGTAGAGTTGTTACGGATTCACATTATTTTGAAAGTTAAAATTAAAGTGTATGAATCATCCGCTAGATGGCGGTACTTGGATGAAGTCGAAATCCAAGAATCGCGTAATAGTTACGCACCTACGCATTGCCATCTAACGTTTAAATTAGTGACCGACCGAAACATGTTATTTTGCCGAAACCGAAACCGAAACCGAATGTTCGGTTTCATTGTAGTTTCGGCCGAAACCGAAACCGAAACCGAACCTTTTATAAAAAAAACCTTAAAAAGTCGAAAAAATTTTAGTATGCCCGTTTTTTTCTAAAATTAATATCTCGCCGACGTATAATTACAGATTTTTACTTTCAAAGATTTATCACTATGAAATATCAGCACAGTTACAGAAATTCTGTTTGAAAATTTAACTACTCTATAAATAAAGTGAAAAAAATACATTATTTGTAAGTTTCGGCGCGGCCGCAAGGTTCGGCCGTTTTTGGCCGAAACCGAAACTCGGGCCGAAACTTTATTTTTTGGCCGAAACTGGCCGAAACCGAAACCGAAACCGAAATTTCGGTCGGACACTAGTTTAAATACGCTTTAGCCCCCATTGTGAACACATCCAATTTTATTATACTTATTACGTCATTTGTACATATGTACATTTTATGGAAAAAAAATATTTGTCAAGTCATGATGGATGGTGTTTTTGGACTTTTTGTTCCTTTATACAGGAAATTGTGTTGCATTTAGGCCAGTAAGAATGTGCCCACTCGTATGTTAATTAAAATGTAAGCTTCGCTCGTTTCTGAGAAGACTCAGAATATATATTGTTGTAAATATACGGATTTTTTAGTTTTACTTTTAGGTATGTAAAATAGAAATAAATATTCATTAAATGTTCCTCATATTTTATTGTTTTATTTATTAACAATTTTACATAAATTACTGATTATGTGAAAAGTATTTATTGTTATGCTTAGATATTATATTTTATATTAACTAAAACTGAATAAAATATATTTAAGCCGATATTTATGTGATATTGATGCGTCGTGTGTGTGTGTGTGTGTGTGTTATATTTTATATTATTAATTTTGATGACTTTGATAATGGTCCCTTAAACAATGACTAGCTACAAACGCTTATTCGACATAAATATATCCAGCATAACAATTTCATTTGAAAGAACATTTGATAAATTAATGCACCTTACTTTATATTACTTCGAAAAATATTATTTCATCTGCCCAAGGTACTCGGGATAATTTGGCATATGGTTATTGACTACAACAGTTTGTTATTGAAATCAAAAAGGCTTTGCTTTAAAATGTCTATGGATACATTTTCCATCATCACAGATTAAAAGTAAACAGCACATAAGATATATTATTTGCAAATTAGGAGCCACAGATGTGATTAAAAATTACTATTCTAAACGTTAACAAGTATTGTGACCAAAATGTGAGATATTTTTGTTATTCCCATATTTTGCACAATTTAAAGTCTGCAAACAAGTCTTAAGTGGTTGTCTGTTAGTGGTTGTCTTGTTCTGGTGTGTCTGAGTCATTTTACATATATATTAGATTACATTAAATTTTAGAAAAACATATTACAGACAATATTTAATTCCTACCTATTTTGACCCAAATATTGGAATGTTCTGTATAGTAGACTGGTATAATATAGGTCGTATTTAATATTATTTTAAATAATAATATAAATATTTTTTTAAATAATATTAAAAATATACTTTAATATTATTTTTAAAATAATATTATACATATTGACGACGAGTCTCTGTGAATTGTTAGGTTATTATTCAGTCTTGGTTTGAACCAGGGCTAAGCTTTATTAGTCAGGCCGTAAGATTCAATATCAAACAAATTAATTACCTACAATTGGACGACGATAAGTCGGTCAGAAACAGAACTGATGTGGTCATAATTTCTTGTTAAACACATTATATTATATTTATACACAGTTAGTCCATACTCACTCACACCATATAGGAGGATAACAACACATATTTTTCAGACATTTATAATTTCATCATTAGTACTAAGTCTTATACTAATTAGCTGCCGATGTTGATTATACCATATTAATTAAGTATTTTTACGATAAATGCGATATAATTAGCTAAGTAGTTTTAATATCACATATAAATGATATTCAACATAGCACAGTAGCAATTTCATGTCATATTAAAAGTGCATCATGGTAAACGGTTGCAGGTCAATTTGGGTTTAGTAGTCGATTGGCAAGAAAAAAATTCGCCCAAACGTGCGAATCGTCCCCTTTCAATAAAAATATTTTTTGGTAGGCGTTTCGCACGAATGTATTTTAAACGCGTGCGAATCGACTTTTTTCAAGAACTAAATGCATGCTATTAATTCCTGAAGGAATCGATTTTAACGCGTTTAAAATACATTCGTGCGAAATGCCTACCAAAAAAATATTTTTATTGAAAGGGGACGATTCGCACGTTCGGGCGAATTTATTTCGTGCCAATCGACTACTAGCCCGTCAATTTTAGTTCTTATGTCTACAAAATAAAGGCGGCGGTTGAGTGCGCCTGATTGGCAGCGATGCAGTTTGTTCACACCGTACAATCTTGTCAGAACACTAATGTATACTATTTTACCTTCCCACACAATAATTCGACGGCTTTGCGGCTAAAATGTACATTTACATTGATTTTGCGACCTTACAACACTCAGAGTTCAGTCAGTGAACAGTCGCCCGCTCACTGTTCGCCTGCTTAAAAATACAGTTGCTACAAGTAGATCTTATTTAAATGGCTCAATGATGATATTACATGCGCAACACTACTAGTTGATTTTGTTGATTATACAACTACAAGATGGTATGAGCATTTTGACTTCAAAAGAAACTCTTTTTCAACACATTTTGTGAAACAGCATTGAATATTCTTGGAAACATTTCTGATTTCTAATAAGCGTTGTAATGACAACATTGAACAACCTTATCCATAGACATTTTTGGTAAAACTATGACACATGTATTCTTTATTACACATTATACCTATATGTTCCATATTCCATACTTTAAAACAGTCAAAGCAGAACGTCCGCCAATAGGGTATTTGCCTGATGAATTTAAATTTAACAGACTGTTGCATTATAAAACTGAATTCTTCGCAAACGTATTATAAAAAATTTTCTTCCAAATCCCTATACCTATACTAGTTTTAACATTCTCCAATTAAGTATGTCCAAATAACGTGATAGAGAAAACTTAATCGTGCCCAAAACTTACAATATGATGACTTTTTTTCTTTTATCTATTTGCGTTTTTCTCAATGGGGACTACCGCGCGTTAAAAATTCGCTAGATGACACTACGGGGGCGTGAGGTCCAACTGCTTCGTGATTGGTGATAAACATGTCATGGTGACACATCTGTCAATGTCATGTCAAAAGTAACCAATCGTGTAGCAGTTGGATCTAACACACACGTAGTGACATCTAGCGGATTTTTCACGCGCGGTAGGCCCCATTAGTTTTGGTCTGGATGATTAGGTAGACCCCCGTTATATCGTGTCCGTAGTTAGTTGAATAATGCCATTGGCTGGTGCTTTTATTCGATTTTTCCAAGGACAAATTTTAGCTTTTGAAGTAGACACTTAGGCCGTGAATAGCGAGAAATGGAAAGGCCATGTTCCGCGATGGGGATCCTTCGGTTAAGATTATTATTATTTACGACGTCTCCTGGCCGCGGACAGAAATAACCATATAATGTCAATCAACTAAAAATACTGAAAATGTAACTTACAGATTTTACTTATATTTTTTTTGTAATATATTTTCACAATATTATACAACTTGAAACTCAACGCGAAATACGTAAAATGTAACCAATCTCAAAGCGCTACGTAACGTGGATTTATTTTAGAAGCAAAATTTTAATTGCACAGTATAAATATTAAAATACATGCATAGATGGAATATCTTAAAATTTAGCTGAAACAATTTTTGAGGCATGGCAAATATCCTATTGTGTTCATACGCTTTATTCTATCAATATTTATACTTACGGTTAACAGTAATGGTAGAAGTCTTAATTTAAATATTTTGACATAGATATAAACAGATATATAGATATAATTTTTCAATACTTTTATTTTATTTGACTAGAAAAAAATAATTATATTTTAGTGACATAGTACATAGTTCATTACATAAGGTTCTTATAATTTATAATAAGGAAGCTTCAATCTAATATTTCCTACGTTCAATTCATTTATTTATATACATTTTCCGATAAAAGATGTTCTTCAAGCTTTAGTTAAAGGTGGTTCAGACTTGTGCACTGCCGCTAGTCAGTGTGACCATGAAACATCTATATTGGTCATAAAGGTTAAATTTTACAGGCAATTTACCAACAATCAAATACGGTTATAATTCATTTTAATACATTTGATTTCTGTAACACAAGTGTTCTAGCTACTTTGCTAATTACAACAGACAATATATTTATTCATTGATAGAAACATAAATTAAAACTCTAGGGAGCATTGCGAGAAACTTTTCTAAATAAAAATATTTGGGATACTTTATATCTCCAAAATAACTCAAATTGAGCCCAGGTTTAATAAATAAGTTAAGAAAACATCAAAAAAGAAGTAAGCCTTTCAAGGTTTAAACTGAAGCTTAAATAAATTGAACTTCTTAATTAAATTAAGCGTAATATTTGTGCTTCGGTGTTATAGTGACAATTGAAATTGGAAAACCTCTGGTAAATTAAAAAACACAAATACTTACTACGAGTCTAAACGAGAAATTCGTTAAAAAACTAAATGACAGAACTCACTACCGTAAATTCAAATAAACATACTCGATTCTAACACAATTGCATAAAATGCCGGTATGTTTGTTTTTAGCTGATGTGTCTGTCTAAGGAGAAATAGTATGATGACATTAGATACCCATCACGAACAGTACCTAAAAGATCGTTACAAAGCAATCATCCAATGCTTTGCAGGGAATGTTTGAATTGCAATAACTTACTGAGATTCGTAAACACTAAATCTTGAGGGCTCGATATTATGAAATACACTAAGCCGAGAATAGATAGCACTGCGCGCCATATTGAGAAATGCGTCCAAGTGTGGTAGAACGTCGGTATTGTAGGCTGAAAATAAATAACATACATTATTTTAAGTAATTTATTAGCAATCCTGCTCAAAAGAGAACGAATATTCTTAACAAATACAGTACCAGCTACGATATATTGAGTACAAAATTCACTTCATATTGTGTAGTTGGCATTCAATGTGTTAATTTAATCTATATTACAATTTAGCAGAATTTTCACACAAAATAAACCCCAGTCAATACACTGCTCCAACATCATAGTGTCTAAAGTTTGCAACAAATACCCAAAAACCAAAATCTTTATAAAATTTGCATCTTTTAATTAGTCTGTCTGACGACCAGAGAAAAAATAGTAAGGGCTATCTGACAATTTTTTATAGGCGATAGTCCTGGTTGTAGGAGATCGCAAAATAGTCGTACTCACAGTAGTGACGTTGGAGGTGATGTTGAACACCAGCGGAGTATACTGGTATACCATCAGCTCGTCGTACATACGCGCGGCGGTGCAGACGAGCAGGCACGCCGTGTACAGAATCACCAACACGATGGGCTGGAAGTAAGGCTGGAGGCCACGGGTCAGGTCCAAGCTTGTGATATCCAGCCTGAAAGTGGAGAAATATAAATCCATAGGATTCAGAACCACCACAAAATCCACAACCAGTATATTTTTTTTAATTGCCTTTAAGATTGACCTCATCCCTGATGTTAAGTGGTAATGAGGTTTTAGTTTAAGGGCGATAAGTACAGCATAATAAAACTGTTACTAGACTTGTCGGTCTTACCTTGAAGGCTTGACCCCGCTACTAATGTAGCACCCTACGCCTTACCCTTTCCTAGCTATGAGCTATGGAAACCTTATTCACACACAGGAACACAATAACACCGAAGTGATTATTATTTGGCTGCGGTCTTCTGTAAGGTGAAGGTATTTCACCAGTCGGGGTGCTCCAGTTAAAGCGATAAATTGCTATGCCCTACCTCTACCCACAGCATAAGGGCGTAGCCAATGCGCGTAAGTTGTATTACCCAAACACAACTCACCTATCCAACACAGAAAGCAAACAGAGAACGCAGAAGAAGAAGTAGGCAGCGACATATGGCATGGTGACTACGGCGTGGAAGGAGAGGTGCCCGGCGTCCAGCCCATCAGAGTAGCTGATGAGGAGCAGGTGCATTAGGGACAGGCCGCCCAAGATGCCGTGACAAGCCTCCGCGCAATTCCGCCACCCCTTCTGCGCAGTAAGAGCTACATCCAGAGGCGTCAAGTCGCCCAACCTAGAATCGATATTATTTTTAATATTGCTACCAAGCTTGAATAATTGAATAGGGTATATTTTTTTACAGTAATTAATGTAATTATTTAATGAATTATTTCCAGTATTAGGTATACAAAAGCTGTTGGTTTAACAGAGTTTCCAAATGGAATGCGACTTTTTTTTACACAAACGCCATTCAATTTAAGTACAAAAATTCGTTTTCGTGAACAGATTATATACATTTGCTGTGTAAAGTTGTATCTTGTCATACGAAATAACGAAATCAGAATATGATTATGTTAGTAAGTTAATAGTAAGAGTTATCTTTATAACTTAATTTAAATATTTTTTAAAGAAACAAAGAAAATCATGTCCCTTTGCATTGTGAAGACTAAAAACAAGTGAAAATCTTATTTTATAGGCAAAAATGATTTTCTTTATTAATTAATTCTAAAAGTACGGAAAAAGGAGACACTAAACTAAAAAGTCCAAGATCTAGGATCTAGTACTAAAATATGATAAGCAAAACTTTCCAACTGTATTTGTAGAAAAGCCAAACATGTTTTTTTTCATCATCATTTTCTGATATGCATTTTTAGGCCAAATCATAATCTTTTAATACTAAGTGTGTAAGTGTGTTTAAGCTAGGTTTTTAATAGATACCCATGCTTATGCATATGCGGCTTTCCTGGATTGTACAAAACTCTTAAAAACTACTAGTTACCTGCCTGACCTACTACAACCTTTTTTTTTTATATTGCACTTCAAGATTGACCTCATCCCACCTGACGTTAAGTGGTAATGAGGTCCTAGCTTAAGGGCGACAAGTACAGCACAATAAAGCTATTACTGGACTTGACACCCTTACCTTGAAGGCTTGACTCCTGCTACCCACACCCCCGAGGAGCTCTGCTATTTATACCTATTTTTTATTACAATACTTTACCTTAAATATTTATCCCCATCGCCCGTTTGCTGCGTCTCTAGAATCCTATCTCTGGAAACAGGTCTGAACGTCCCGCCTCCTTGTAAGTAAATCTTCTCTGGTCTGTGCGACCCAAAGGGGCCAAGTCTTTCATCGTTAGGTGACGTCAGAGGCGAAGGTGACGAGAATGGGTTATCAATATACTGGTCATGGTAGGTATTAGACTCGAGGCTTTCTAACATCATGGATAAATCAGAAGGTCGCGCTGGAAATAAAAACAATGTATATTTAGGTAAATTACATACTTTGTAATTTTAGTCAATTCCAAAGTTTGTATGGATGGGTGAAAATGCACCTGTCAATAAATATGGACAGATGGAATAGCCAAGAAGAATCTTTTGTAAGATAATATTTATGCATTAAACACCAAAAGGTAAGTTTTTTCTGAAAAATTATGTACAGAAAATTACTATAAAATAAAATAAATTTTGTAATTAAATTCATTTTTAATTAATTAGTGAAGAATATTTTTTTTTTAAATCACAAAGATAAATTAGTACAAAATAAAGATTTGAAATTGAAAATGTTAATTTCCAAGTAAGTACTCAAGATTTTAGCAGACAGAGGCTTTAAAAGTTTCGTGTAAATATCATTTAAAATTTAAAATATTCATTACCTGGCTTTGTCCCTGTCCTGTTCTTACTACTTTTAAAAACCTTAGGACTGACATCTCTTCCATTTGCATTAGTGTCTTGCCTCTCATCTCTACTTTTTCTTTTAGTTTTTCTAGGCTTGTGTCTCAAATCCTTCGCCAACCCGTTATTATTTTCAATATCATTAGCCTCTATCTCCAACTCCCCACTAAGTGTGACCACTTCATCTCTGTTGTATTCTTTTAAATAGTCATCAACCTGGAATGTTTTAAAAGTTAGTAATTTAATATTATTTTTATAATTATTATACTGATTGACTGCTGGCATACTAGTTATATGGGATATTGGCATTTGGTATTTGATTCTTTTCTGATGAAAATATAAATAATATAATAAATAATAAATAGTGCAATGTGATCATTGCACTATAAATTTATTCAGAACACACAATATTGGCTGATGCCCGTCTGACTTCATAAAGACACACTCTGAACATCCTCCACACTCTGGACTGTGAACACTTTATACAACTATGTCAATAAGTCCATTAAATACTAGAAAGCATAAAATTATTAATTTTAATTAGTATATTATATTTCTTTATTAACCATTACCAGATACCATATCCTTAAGTATGTCACGCCATTCAGTCTAAATCATAAAAGTTTTGTTAAACATTGAGCAGTATTCATAGTTTACAATTTTGATTCAAAGATTTGAAAAATCTAATGAGAATTTCGGAACTATTAACTAAAAATGTCTATTTGGTCCAACACTATGTTATTTATTTACTAAAAAATTTAAGACACATGTCTCTTGTCATACAAACAAAATTTTACTGTATTTATTAAAAACTCACATTCCAATCAACTTTATTATAGGTACTGCATTATCAACATTTTTTATTTATTGAAACAAAAACTTCCTTTTGGTTTAAGCATGATGTGGCTGCCTTCAATAGATTATTACATTTTGTATGTATATTGTGAAAGTTAATTTTTAAGTTTTTAATGTGATTTTCTCTAGCAATCCAAATAAACAAATAAATAAATAAAACTGATTGTTTTATTCGTATTTTGAAAATCTAACCGAGGGACTAATTAAATAATTATTTTTTACCTGATCATGTTCCTATTGCATTAAACTAAAAAGTCTAAACAGAACTATCAACATTATTTGCAATTAACATCTTCTTTACCTTTTCCAAAGCACTGAGACTCGAACCAGGAATTTCAAACTCATGCAAATCTCTATCTCTATGCCTCGATGAATGCCTTTTCTTCCTTCTGTAAGAAGGGCTGCGTTTCTCCTTATGACCACTAGAAGGCCTTGATAAGGTCTTCATGAACTTCTCATCCAATCCATTAGGATCATGTGAGTAGAAAACAAACGATGGATTCTTATCAGATTTCTTAAATTCTTTCTCTACAAATCCTAAGATACCCTGTTTAATCTGATCATGTATAGGCAATTCCACAGACTCGTGTTCAGAGTTTATCCAGCTATCTCGAGTTTGAGCTTTATCACTAACACTTGGAGTAGGTTCTTCTAGAGCAGGAGCAGTTTCTACAGCTTCTTGCTCTTCTATATGACCGTTTGATAGTTTTCTGGATCCAGATCTTGAACGTGATCTTTGCCTGCTTTTCTGCTTAGGAGAAGGCGAACGAGCGGACATATGCACCTCCACTATCTCCTCTTTAACGTCTACGGTCTTCCCAGGCTTCATATCAGAAAATTTTTAGACAAAACCCACAAAAACTATACTACGAAACAATGAGACTAAGAAATATTAACCAAATCTACATGGCAACGACTAGATATTGAAGGCTTAAAGTTTTTGTTTATTATCTTAATTTATTTTTATGTTTTTTGCTCAAATAACATTAAAGTTTCTACATAAAAATCTTAAAAACAAAGAATGAGACTTTCTTGTGCTTTTGTCTAAATGTCAAATGTCATGTCAGTTTACATTGACGTCATCATTTACGTCACAAAATGTGTTCCACTTCTCAAAAAAGAACCTATGTGACGAAAGCACATTCAAAATCTCTCTTTTTATTTACTAATGAGTAACAGAGAAACAAAATTATCCCCTATCGCATTTCAGTCATCTTTTATATAAATGGAACGCGTGTAAAACGTTTTGTTCCAAGTAAATCGTGTCGGATTCTTTAGTAGAAGGTAACAAAGGAAAAAGTATGGTAGATCAATTTATTCGTTTTTATTCATATTTTCTTTTAATTGTTGTTTATTTAAACAGTGAATTCCAATGTTTAGCCATTTAAAATTAAATCTATAAAGTGGACTGCATTCCCTCGCGCCCAGAGTGTCAACAGGAATAACTTGCTTCAGGCCTGATTGTGCCTTAAAATGAGTTTTAATTGGTGGTCCCCTCAGAAGCCTGTGAAAACTATAATGCACCGAACACCCGTATTCTATCATAAAGTTGTAAGTATCAATTTTACCTCCCGCGATACTAGCATTGGTAAACTTTTCAAATGAAGCTTAGGCGCTTGATGTAGGTACATACACATTTTAAACATTTTCTAAGGTGCAGTGCAACCAATATTTTAATAATAAATGAAATGAGTTTATTCATAAACCAAAACAAAAATAGGAGTTCCCTTACAAAAATATCTAAAAATCTTTATTTCATGACGTGCAAAAATATGTTTCAATACAAATTTACAACACAAATTGCTTTACGCGTGTTTACGTAAGCGTTTCGTCAAGCGGATAATATTCTGCCGGTAGGTACGTAAGTAAATTTAAAAAACAAAACAAAGGAAAAGTCGAATCATTTTCGACCTTGAAGTTTGCCCACTTAACAGCTGCATTCACAAGGAAAATATGGAATTATTTCGAACTTTGATCATTTCTCTTGTATCTACAAATAAACGCCAAATAAATCCATTGGATACCGGTTTCTTTGATACAGTATCGGGTAGCCGCGCCTTGCACCGTACCAGGTGGAGATTGGACTGCTCAGAAATTCGGAATGTTGCTGACCTTCACGCGGCGCCTAAGACAACGCGCAAGGCATAGACTTAAAGCGTGCTTCAAATTAAAAAAATACCTACGATCTACATGGGTCAGTTCTGGTGAGATAAAATTACTAACTGCTTAGTCAAAGCTGTTTAAATACAAGCTCATAGTGTAGGTACACAACAGAATGAATGAGTTGACGCCGCGTATTGCAGCAAAATATATGGTCTTATTGCTTCAGTCAAGGTTTCGTACATGACCACAGGCGATAATTACACAGGGCTTACATTGAAACCAAGCATCCGAAATTTTGCTTTCGAACTTTAAGATTGAAACAGGTCATTAATTTATTTTCGACTGACTTTTTTACTTTCGTGGAACTTATGTTCGTTACTCACTAAGTAAATTAGACATAAATTCTCTCGCGATTTCGGGCTTACATCAGAACGGACTATTTCCACAATCAGCAGCGAAGTAACCGTTGATGCCAAGTTTTTGTGAGACATTTCATATCGCTCCTTCGGTGCAACAAAGATAGAACTCGACAAAATTGCAAAAATGAATAAAATACATCTGCAGAATTATCTACGAGCCGTACCTAGTTACGTTTGGAGAAACAAAGACTGCCGTGAAAGTATTTCAATATTCGAATAGTCGTCTAATTATGAAAAAACTAGTAGAATAAACGTAAAAGTATTTTTCTGTAAAATGGCAGATTGACTAGTTGTGGCTTTGTTGCACCGAAGAAGCGACATACACCGTGAAATTTTAGTGGTTGTTTTCCCGCAGCAGAACGATTAACCTTTAGTAGCACTATCGAATAGTGCGAGTTTTTTTTTTAAATAATAATATTTTAGTTTTAAATTAATCAAAAAAATAATCATCAACTCGAAAGCGTGAGAAACGAATAGTTATGTTCCGAGATTCTGACGTATGAAGGTACTTCTTTCTGCACGAAAACCTTCTTTAAACCAAAAAAAGTCTTAAGTCCTAAGCAATACAGCATAAACTGCAACGCACGCGCTCCGCGAAACGAACCGCATCGTGACAAACGACGCAGACACAAAGGCACCGCTCGCAGCGCTCGTGCGACTGTCTCACTCACTCATTTCTACTCCAGTGCACCGCGAACGCCGCCCGCGCAACTACTCAACGCGCCCAGTGCGCTACGTCGTGGAGTACCTACGTCGCTATGGTGCAATTGTACGCGAGAGCGAATTATGATTCGCATGCAGATCGTCGGCTTTACGCAGAGCCGCAGCACATGTAGTCCCTTTGTCTTCGCGGTGTTCTGAACCCGCAAGTACCACAGGCTCGGACGATCGTAGCCGCAACCCAGCGGTTACTCGATCACGGGCAGTTCCAGACGCCAGCTCATGCTCAAGGCAGAGGTCACCCGGCCATTCATTCTTTGGAGCTTGACGAATACATCATAACCGTCGCGGCGGGCCAGTGCCGTGGCCACCACGAAGCCCGGATCTTACTCCGTTGGACTTTTATTTGTGGTCTGAGGTTAAGCGGATTGTGTATCGGGAAGAGTACCACACTCCGGACGCCTTAAAAAGTGCGATAGTGGACGCTTTTGAAGTGGTTAGACGTAATAGAGACACATTATTGAAATTGAAAGTAAATCAATTAAAACGTGCACGATTGTTTGTAGAACGCAGTGGTTTACACTTTGAACAATTACTCCGTTACCGGGAAGTGTAAGTATTTGTTTGTACATTTGTAAATAGGGATATTAGGTTAGGTAATTAAAATCATTGTAAATAGGTTGATTTCTATTTTTTAAATACGCCTTAAATACTTTATTGCCTAATTCAGTAATAAATTATTATTTTCAGACAATAATCTTGATTACATGTCACGTTGTTATGAATTAAAAATTATGTCATGTTTAGTTAAGTATGGATAGAAGTATTTACGACGGTCCTAAGCCCGTTAAAGTATGAAGGGAAAATGGAAATCACTTGTTAGTGAATAGTGAGTTTTTAGCGAATTGATAAACGCGAGAGGCAATGACCCGGCCGGCGAGCAGCTGCGGCGCGGCTCCTACTATTGGTTCGAGGTTGCTTTCGAGTTTAGTTTATCACTATCCTAAAATTGCTATTTTTTGATCTGCATAAAAAAAACCTGCACAAATCTATTGTACTACTGAGATATAATCATTTCACTGCGGGAAAACAACCACTAAAAAGTCACGGTGTATATGTAACTTTACGTCAGTGTGCAGTAGAGTATCTTGAAATATAAATGGATCCACAAAAAAAATTATCACAAATTATTTACAATGTCACGATTTTTTAATGATCATAATTCACTACTCATGCTATTTTTTTGAAGAAAAAACTTGGCTATTGGGTACGTTGTTGAGGTCTCAACATAACTTTTACATATTACCCTACAATTAGTAGGTATAGGATAATAGGTAAAAGTCATCAAAATAATTGCAGAAATGTTATTGACCATTCAGGTGAATCTGGTCCATATACCCCCTTGTACAATCACTACCTATTTAATTAGAATTTGTATAAATTTTAATAGTGAATCACGGTGCGAACTTGAATTGAATTCACGAATTCTATTTTTAAAAAAAAAAACATAAAATTTCATTTGTTCTTGAAATGTGTGATTAGAAATATCACGTATCGCGCGTGCTGCTCATCCATATAATTAATTTGTCATATTTAATTAGTTTTATATATTTATCCAGCGAGCTGAAGACCACTTATGTCCGGTTCCAATATTTGAAAAACGATTCTTCTAGTTACAGATAATAATAAATTATACGAGATGTACGCTAAAAACGACCGACTGATGACAGCTGATAAGGAAAGTAAATTTGAAATTAGAATTAACGACTTATAAAAACGGATAGGTTTTTTGACACTATTTTTGTAAAATATTGGAACCGTGCATTACTTTGACATACTGTCACTTCTTAAGTACGTAGCAAAATTGAAAGGAATCGCTATTCGTTTCTCGATTGTACCATACGTAAAAGAGTAGGAAATTATTGAAATTACTCTCAATCGTATGATAAGGTAGGTGCACCCTAAAGCTAAGGCGTTGGAAATATTATTTACATGATAAGTTGTTTATAATTTTGTATGTCCATATTTGTGTTTATCATAATAATATCGATACATTAGGTCTTAAATGGCGTAACCACAATTGTAGACAAAATGTCTTTCAAATGCAGTCTAATTTTTTTTTCTGTATCTGTCCATTCAGTTTTAAAATTCACAAAACAATGGTGATTTAAATATTGGACAACATCAACATCACATGAGCAAACAACGCATAACAAATGCTACTTACCACAGAATCATTAGAAGTAATAGTGAAGTAGCCCATTTGTTAAGCGCTGGTATGTAGGTACCAACATTTTCCTTTTTTAGTCGTATGTAGGTACATTTACTAAACTTTTTATTATCTTCATCTAAATTTAAGGGTGGGTGTGGTTCAGCAGATGGCAGCATTCCTAAGTGCCTTTACATTACCTACCAGCGATTCCTTTGAGCGATTTTACGGCGAGGCGATTTAGCCGCGAGTTGTTTTCCGGTGATACGTTTTAAGTTAACAATCAATGGAGTATCCAAAGTATTTTGATTCGTAGATTCAATCCCCCAGGGCAAACAATTATGTGATTAGCATTTGTGTTTCTTCTATCTCTGGGTGTAGTTAATAATGTGTGCATATTTTTGTCTTTCAACGTTTATTTTAATGGGGATCCTTAATGTAAATGCCTGAGATACTTAATTTGGAATTAGGTCAAATATGGCAGGACTACGTTCATTTCTGGACGTAGGTACTTGGGTGAAACAATGATTTAAAGTTTAGGTACAGGAAATGTTCAAACTATGTACCTATCTACTTCTGTAGTAACTGCTGCCCCACCACTACGGACAAACAAATATTTTATAGCGTAAAAATAGCAGTAGGTAGGTACTAATTACGAAAATCTTCATAATCAAGACTACGGTAACGTTGATCCCTGCTGATGAAACACATTGCAATGAAAAAACGACCTAGATAATTTAATGCAAATCACCAATCCTCTCAGTCTTACTGCGGTAGACTATATTTTGGCTGACTGTTCAGCTAGAGCCTTTCGGAGCGCGAAAATGTTCGTGATCGGTGTCACTAAACATGAACAGTTAGATTTACAATAAAAGCATAAAAGTCGAGCATCAAGTGCTATTTGTTTCTTACACAACTCCCCCTCGCGACCTTCCCCACCTCCTCCGAAGGCCGGGGAAAGGCACTTTCACTCGAGGAATCTGTCTCTGTTGTTCCGTGACGTCATCTTTGCGCAATGTGATGCAACCTAAACGAGACTGTGCGCTTTTCGTCAAACAATTTGTTCTAAACTACTTTATTGTGGGTTACCCACACTAAGCAAACGCTATCGTGATAATCAAAACATCTGTCCATCGTCTTAAGTAAGTTATTTACTTTTTTGCATATATCTTTTGATGTACCTAACTATTGGAATGTAACTATAGAGGATCATTTTGTACATGACAAACAAGTAGGTAGGTACTTAGTCACTAAGTAAGTTAAACCGACAATTATTTGAATACAACTTGTATTCTGGGATATTTAAATAAATATTGAACAGCATCACATAACTTATACTGATTCTGTGGGAAGTAGCTAGATCACTTATTATGTTACTGAAATCAGAAACAACTAGGGTACCACAACACCCAGGCCCGAGACTGTATTGAAAAGTTTGTTATTTTGATCGCCCGGCCGGGAATGAACCTGGGACCTCAGATCGCGCTACGCCAAAGTCCGGCCCACAGCCTCTCTACAGTGGAAACATTTAGTGATAGGTAATTGAGGCATCAATTAGGTAAATGAAAATGGATTATATTATCTTATGACTTGTAGATACTCACGGATGAACCCCTAGGACTGGTTGACTTAAAGTATGCAACATTATAGGGCTAAGTGTTCATAAATATTGTTAATCTGTGTACATATTATATTGTGATGCCAGTAGGAATACAGTCAGGCCTGTCATATTATCATGAGCAAGCATTATCAACGGGTCGCCGAGGTCGAGGCGCTATCAACACTTTTATTATGATACATTAAGATTTGTTTCTTTATCACTAACCAGTTTCATATACCCTAACGTGTTTACCAATAAAACAGCTTATGTAGATGGTTATTTATTTCGTTTATTTTCACATAGAATTACTCATATACATAATCTAAATTAGTTTGGTCCAGTAACATATATATTATTTTGACGCTAACTGCGTCAGTGTCATATACTTAAATGTTACTTATATGCCTAGCTGTTACAAATTAAACATGACCCGACACCTTATAGGTACATAACATTTATTTAATCTTTATGTACATCGGCGGGGACACACAATCACAATTTTACAAATTTTGTCCCTAATAAAGAGGTTTTTCATGTCTATTTGGCACAAAATTTTTAATTTATAGTCAATCGTTTACATTTTACCAATCATCACCGCCTCAAACTATACATTTTTAATATCTACATTTCTGTGAGACGTAACTCGTCACCATTTTATTTTAACATAAAAACTTTATTTTATTTACTTCAAGATTTATATAAATCTATAGTTTAACCTACCAATATTGGAGAATAATCTCTTTCAACATCACTTTAATTTACTAACGAAAACTTATTTTCATATTATTTTTATCGCTTCTTTCATGTTCAGTGTATTTACAGAACGCTTAAATATCTAAAAGTTCATAGAACGTACTAGAAATATATCATAGATATATGGGATAAACATTACCAGCTTTCAGCGAGAACAATAGCCATTATCGAATAGAATAGTCACCAGAAGCCACGTCGTCGCTTAGTCGCCGGTAAAAAAACCTTAAAAGCTAAATAAATCAAGATAGTCCCGTCCACTAAAATTCCAGAGAAAATTACCTTTCCCGAATTTTATGGAGGGATAGAATGACGCCTACTAGTTCAGAGTCTTGAGCGAACTTTCGCATTTAATAGACCCGAATTTCGGCTATCATACAAGCAAAAGGCTTCGTTCAGCTTTGCGTGTGCACCACAAAACCCAACGAGCCGTCGTACCACCGCATTACCGCGGCTCTCAAACGCTCCTATTTACAACAAACATTTACATTCTTACAAACTAGATTATTGCGAGTCCCACTTATAAGCAGTACGGATGGCAAAACTGGTACACCAGCCTCTGGCTCCTTTCCGTCTTCTTCATGATCCCCTTCTTGTAGTACTGTCTGATACTCCTGGAGAGCTTGTCGTAGTTCATCGCAGGCCTGTTCTTTCTCTTGCCCCACAGTCTGGCGACACGTACTGAATCCTCAATCTTGAACACCCCGTTATCTGCGAAAGCACCACATGAATTAATCAAACGCTTCTAAATTTATTCGAATACTAAAGAGGCCGAGAGTTGTTTTTCGGAGACAGAGTACGAATTTACATACCTACCTAATTGATTATTTAAAAAAACGCAAAGTACGCATCTCTAGGTAGGTATGCAAAGTTAGGAACATGAAAACAATTTGAGCATGGAAATTAAAGTGTTTATGAACAAAAATTGGGTAAATTATAGCCAAGACCATATTATTGATTGATTCTCGCTAAAATAATTCGAATCGAAAAAAAAAGCACAAGTCAAAATCTCTTGTCAGGCCATAGTGTTAGTCGAAACAATAAACAAAGTACACATCGACTTATAGGCTAGTCACGACGCAGAAGAGTAACCTTTAGTTGCTTTATATTATTTTATTAAGTACTTAACAGATGGCGAGTAACTGGCCCGTTCACCTTGGCTTGTGAGAATGTCGCTATACAAATAAATTTTCCAACAACACTGAACTGGAGGCATGCCAATATAATGTTTTTGATGATTACTAAACCAAAATGCAAAGAGTTTTCAAGACAAATATTCAACAAATTACAAATAAATAACTATCATAATCATAATTTGGATACTAGTTCCAGCTACTTAATTACGTTGTGATAATTGATCACGCACAGTACAAAAGAGTGCGCGTGCGCTTGAGACAAAGGAATTATTCAACATAGTGACAAGTATTTGGATAAGGGTGTGTAAAGATACAAGTCTCATTTATTGATACGCTCGTGTATTACTATGCTATATTTGGTTCGAAAATTGTTTGACTGATCAATCTGTTTTACAGATATTTGTCTGGGGTTGCCAATTTTTGACCAAAGATTTATGAACCGAAAAATGCCGGCATTTTAATGTTCTACTATTGTTTACTCTTGAACATAATTTAGAATATTTACATGACGTTCACTGAACGATCAATTGAAATATAAAATAAAAATGTATTTTATAGGTTACATAATTAATTGGCATTTATCACGACTATCTCCGTGCTTCGACACGGAATGCTATTGTTCCCGGCTTATATCTCGATATTAGTCGTTAAACCAAGTCTAAACCTATTTGGCAGCTTGAGATCATATGACAGTGTCATGGCCGGATCGTGAATATGTGGGGCCCTGGGCTGAAACTACTTGGGGGCCTATGCATATTCATAATCATAATATGCATAATATTATTATTAACTTTAAAAATTAATGAAAAACAGCATGAAAACAACCTTTTACTCGTATTTCCCCCTCAACTACATTCTACAGACAACTATTTATTTTTTTCAAATGATGGCCTACTTTTTAGCGGGATCTGGGGGCCCCTTGTAACCTCGGGGCCCTGGGCTGCAGCCCAATCAGCCCATAGGTAGATCCGGCCATGGACAGTGTGGTTCGTCACTTGCTTTACACACATACGTCCATAAACCCACAATGGGTCCGCACAGTAGTGCATTACAGCCCGGTCCATCTTATACTTGAGGTGGGGTCTCTACTGAGTAGTGGGATGTGTAGTTTTGTAGTGAAATCGGTAAATGAAAAGTATTTTCACTATGATTACTTACTTCTGTCGAGCCATCGTATCGCTGAGCCATGTGTGTGGGGGGACGCTAAGAGCTCCTTAAGGAACTGCCAGAGGTGTATGTGTGTGCTACCAGTCTTCGCCTTGCCTCCTGCACTTGTACTAGTTCCCGCTGATTCTGAATCTTCATCTGTAAAGAAAAACAAATTAGCGATCTCACATTCATTAGCATTATGTTATTCTTAATTAAACGATTAGTTCCTTTTAACTTTTTAAATAAAATACGTTAGGTTCGTAGTTAAGTCTATATCCGCTGCAAGGACCTAAAAAGGACCTTAAATTGGAGTATTTGCTTTACTTTGCTCTCTGACCCAATGTAATATGTAAAAAAACACTGGGTGAAGGTGAAGCCAGTGAGTAAAAAATTTTAATGTCGATATTTTTAAGTTCTTAAAGGGCCACGAAAAAATTAGATTACTTGCAGTCCGACGCGGCTTTCCACGGGTGGGTACATTCCCGGTGAATTTTTTGTTATACGTCAAAAAATCTTTTAAAAAAAAAGACTTATATATTTGCAGGTGCAGTCGTTGGCAAATTATGTGCTTGCATACACTTTTAGCGATTAATTTTTAATTAGTTATATTGATTTACAAACCCAAAATTTACGAAATTACTTTTACGATTCCATAAAGTTCTTAAATGTCCATTTATACGTATAGGAACTTATTAACTACGCAGAAATCATGCCGGTACGTTAAAATTTGTAACACAAACTGCTTTCTTGAAAGTATCATACGTGTACCAATTGCATATTAATATAAAATACGCTTTATATGAAACAATTTAGAATCGTTGAGAGGCATTTAATGACGGTTATATGAAAGGAAAATGGCCCTAGAAGTAGCCAGGTGGCAGACTCTGGGAACCTCGTCGCAGTAATTTCTTCCTCGAAGCCACATTACTAGACATGTCTATTTTGCATAATGGTAATATTCTAAAATTTAAATTGCTTCTCTGTACTGTAATTTAAATAAAACTAAAATATTATACCTTAGTTTCAGCTCATACTAAAGCAAACTATTAATATCTGGCTTTCTACAAAATTGCTTTTTATTGTTAACAAATACTATTTTTAAACGAACCGACCTTCGTTATTAGACTTTACGAACGGACCGAATTTCAAACGGTTCAGGTAAATACAAGTAGGAGGTGGGTGATAAATAGCAACATTCTATTTAAAGAAGAAAGCCGTGTGTAGAAAGGAATGCAACATACGATTTGAGGGATATAAGGCTTTGTGAATGATGCGAGCAAACATGACACCTAAGAAGCTGCCGGCAAAGTCGACTTTCAGGTTTCGCTCATATTGGGAATAGCAACCGAAGGTAGTAAAGAGATAAACGAAAGAAACATTGAACAAAGTGACACTTACAACTAAAGTCAACATCAGCTCACAAACTGCGTTTGCTTTGGTTTAACACACTCTGAGCCTTATTTATTGGTAATAATAAGAATTTTTGTGATTTCGAACTGCAAGTATATCTTGGCAATACGACCTTGCAAGTCCGGTGACACCAGTCAGACGAACTGGGTCGTCGGAAAACGTTACAAAAACTCAACTGAGCTTTTATGGGATTGTGGCTAGTACGGTCCAACGTCTAAAGCTAGAACGACAGTATAGCAATAGGATCGGGAACGGCTGATTGATGGAGTAACTGTAACAGGCGTGGCTGGCTTAAATAATTCGCATTTATTTTAAAGCAGCAGCGCCCGCAACTAAATACACATTTAGCTAGTGGTATACGAAAAAGCTACATACCAAATGAAAAATATAAAATAAAGATAAAATAGGGAATATACCTCCACACCATATATAAAGCATACATTTAAAATTCCAAGTGTCTTTCTTCAAAAACAGGACTTTCATATAAACTTTGAACCCCGTTTTACTCCCTTATGGGTAAATTCCGATCTGATTACTAATGTTTCTAATTGCTCTCAAGTTTGTAAAGAATATCTCATATCACCGCGCAGTCTCTTTAGTTGGCGTGTCTCTCTAATCACTGGACATTGGCGGAATCACTGCGTTGATTCTAAACGCGGGATAGAGTCCATAATAAAAAAAAATGTTTCTAATATGGAATGAACCTGCATTTTTTTGTTTTTGAGATTTCGTGTCTAATCGATAGTATTTCGCTTTTATCCCTACGAATATTATAAATGGGAAAGTAACTCTGTCTGTCTGTCTGTCTGTTACGCTTTCCCGCTTAAACGTCTCAACCGATTTTGATGAAATTTGGCATAGGTATACGTTGAACCTCAAGAACGGACATAGGCTACTTTTTGTTAGAAAGTAAGGGGGGGGGGGGGTGTTATGCCACCTTTGAAAGTTTATATGGGAAAATGTTTATTTTTTAAGTATGATATGAAAGTTGGCACAAATATAGCTCTATTAAAATATAGACTACTTTTTGTTTCGAATATTAGGGGAGATAGGGGTAAAACCGACCATGAAAGGATGTAGTTCACGCGAACGAAGTCGCGGGCACAGCTAGTTGTTTATAAAGGCTGTTGGTCATTGATATTGAATTAGCTCTATTTTGTACTCGTAAATTGTAAACACCTGTATAATGATATAGATTAGAATTCTAATCGCATATTCTAGCGTTTATGATCTAAGTGGAATGCTAACGATAATTCTCGGTATATTTTTAATAGGATGATAACTTGCCTGCGTACCTATTTAAACGATAAGATCGATACGTATCGTATCGTTACTGCCCTCTCCAACATAAAACTTGTGACATGTAGTTGTACGAGTAAGGAATGATTGTCGATTGCTATTTCCTGTGGCATGGCACAGTCAACACTTTTTTTATGGATTAACTGTCCTTCTGAAAGTGGGTGTGCTAAGTTTTAGTTTTCTTTACTACACGATCAATTGGCAGATCAGTGACTGATGTAATTACTTTTTTTTCTCAATCAATATCTTGTGATCAAGGATTTATTAGAAAATAAATAAAAAAATATTCACACAATAACTTAAAAGGGAAGCGGACTGGGTCGAAGACACTAGATTGTTTTGAGTCCGTTAATAGTTATTAAAAATATAACACATTTTTTTCTATTTGCCAAATTAATAAAAAAAATAATGAGATAAAACGATGCCATGTTGTGGAGTTCGTCACTTGCGGGTTAAAAATGTATATTTGAGTTTTTTTAATTTATCATTGGTGGACCACCAATGATAAATTAAAAAAACTCAAATAATTCACATTTATTTTTAAACCAGCAACTAAATACGCATTTATTTAGTTTTATACGAAAGAGCTACATACCAAATGAAAAATATTAAATAAAGATAAAATAGGTAATATACTTCCACACCATATAAGTATAAAGCATCGATGCAAGCAATGACATCACGCGAAAAAAGAATTCAATGTATCGCCGTTCTTTTTTAATTATGTGGAAAATGTAAAAACAGTTGTCCTGTATTTTTGGATAATCTAACAGACATATTAAAAATCAAGATTTCTTATGTTTCCCTAGTTTAGTTGATCAAACTCTTGTAGGTACTAAGCAAAAGAGTAAAGTGCTCGATACCTGTTTCAAAAGTCGTTACTTAGATTTATTAGTACGGTACGTAATATAATCCCCTGTCTTGGCAACAGGCAGTCGATTGCTGGAATGATGGATGATTTAACTGCATTTGAATCTTCTACGTGTAATATGTCATCGTTTTCAATTCAGTTTCTGTCACGTACATTATATGTGGCCTTTACACTTGGTCATATATCATTAGCCAGTTTGTGATTACCGTCAGTACTCGAGGACTTAGAGTATTAACCAATATTAGAGTAAACGGTTCCGAATAATATCTTGTGCGTAATTTATCGAAACAAAATCTAAGCTAAAAGATCATACGCACTATGCATTTTTAATTACGCAAGTAGGTACGGAATAAGACTGTAATTAAACTAGTTTTTACAATTTTGATAAGTAGAAACGTTTTTTTCTCACGTAGCCATTTATCAATAGACTTAATATCGTTATTTATAAAAAATTACAACTGAAGTCCATTGAATTCATGAAACTTATTCATGCATAATTTAAATAGCAAATGCAAAATATAAAAATAATAAAATAATATTTTTTTATCGAATGTTTATTTTTCTTAAATAACATCACATTGCAATCAGCGTTTCTGTGCTTCAGATACTTTAACAATGAATCTAATAATAAATTAAAAACAGCAGTAGTTTCATCATGGGACTTTTATGGTATTAGTGAAAACTCAAGCTATAAAGACGGCACTATTGATTTACTCGTTTTGGCCTGCATACATGTACAGTCAGCATCATTAGTTTGTATACACCTCAGCGCCTTGTCACATTAAAGCTCGTAAGCAAATAGTACGTCATCGCGTCAGTTAACGTAATATGACAAGGTACTGAGGTGTATACGAACTAATGACGCTGACTGTACTTCACAACTGTGAAGTTTAAAGTTTAACACTTAAAAACTTGATTGAAATATATTTTATACGGTTGTTATCATTTAAAAGGTAATGTCAAACCTTCGATATGTTCGTAAAGCTTTGGAGCTAGTCCAGGTGTACATATACTCTAAGCTTTGTATGTATGTCGACGCATCACCTAACGGTTAGTCACAATACATGCGGCTCGACTAGGACTGATGCATCGCTGTTCTACATTGCATTGACACGTGACAGCCCTACAGCTTTTTCTAACTCTACTACTTATCTAAATTACACTTTACTCATTAAAATGTATTTCTCCGATACTATATTCTTAGGATTGGTATTTCATTCCATTAATCTTTTGAATTTAATCGCTTGATATTAGTTAAACCTAATGATTGCCAAGGCGTATAGATTAAGTGCAAAATAAAATAAATAAATAAATGCGCCAGACAATCACACCAATCACCTGGTCTCAAACTAAGGTTTTCCCTTGTAATATGAGTACCAGACGACGGATACTAACTGGGGGCGTCATCCCAGCACACCCAGACCCAAGTCAATTTAGAAAAGTTCATTTTCCAAATTGACCCGACTGGGAATCGAACCTGGGACCTTTCGCGCTTTGGCCACCTACCTTAGCCACTGCGCCACCGAGGTCGTCAAAACTGAGTTTTTTGATATTTTGCACTGCGGCTTATTTTAAAACACATTCATATTAAAATAAACATATTTGATTTACCTTACCTATTTTCTGGAATATGATTCATGATTGATTTATGAGTAAATAATAAGTATTTGCCTAAACTTATTATCGAGGTTTTATCTATTGATTTTTAATAATTATCTTTAAAAACATGATAAACGCAAAAAAGTTTATTTCTGCAAATTAACTTTGGTAGAGAAATAATATATTTGCAATTTTTTTAGTGTTTCACGAGTCAGTCACGGGTTCGAATCACACCGCAAGGGGAGATGAAATTTTCTCTTTCTTTAAAATATGAGAAAGCATGTTTGAGCGTCAAAAGTTTGCTAATTAAAATTATGATAATTAAAAAAATAAATACATTATAATTGAGAATCTTCTCTGCATGAATGCCTGATAACAGATTTTTCAATTGAGCATTTTTTAATTTATGCTTGTTTCTTTGAGACACATCAATACATAAAACCTGCAAATGACATCATTCATATTGTAACAGTTTAAGTATGGAATACATACCATCACTCATGTCGTCGGCTGAGGGTAGACCAGCGGGTGTGGGGTTGGGAGAAGGCTGTTGATGCTCGGACCACTGTGATGTTCGCCATGCTTCGTGCCTCGCTGCTTTCCAGATTTCTAGCTGAGCGTATAGTGTGCTGCCAGCCTAAAACAAAATTCATACTTAGCTCAAACAGCTCTTTTATCACTATATTCGTATCTTTATTCCTTTGGTATACTATATACTACAAGCGTGGGCCGTATTTGGTGAATCCAACTTCAACCAAATCATCTTTTGCCCGGGTCCAATATTTGAAAACGAACCGTTCTCGTTACGGATAGTAAATTATACGACGCGTAAGCTAAAAACGACCGACAGATGACAGCTGATATGGAAAATAAATTTGAAATTAGAATTTACGACTCGCAGAAAAACGGATAGTCATTTTTGACACATTAAATACGAATCGTAAAATATTGGAACTGGGAATAAATCTTGTGTCAAAATTTTTAAATGCATATTTCGGCTGTTAGCAATAATTAAAAATCAATAAATTGCATTTTGTGACGGTCATTGAATAACACAACTTTGACATAATATGTGCGAATCACCGATCCACTCAACCATATCATAGGGTATGTATCGACTTGCAAAATAGGCCCACCATCCAATCATAGTCAAATTTTGGAAAGGACATCTGTATTGTTTTTCACACGATGAGTAAAACTTGGTTACATTTTGCATAACCTTCAACTATAAAGGTTTGCTATGGTAAGTTTCAGTAACATGATAACATCCACAATGCAGGAATGAACAAGTTCGTTATAGCAGTACCAGGAGAGCGCAAAGACTTTCATCGACCTTGGAGAAAGTCTGGGCAGCGGTGCGTAGTGTGCGCTTGCGCAGCTAGCTCTCTTGGCTACGTGCCTTCTCCCGTTGACCGGTTATGTCTATTAAAAACTGTTCTCTTAAACCTAGTAAACCTAATTATTCTTAATATCGTTTATCTAATTAATCGCCATCATAACACAACTATTACTCGCAAATGTCAAAGTTTGGATGTTGGAAACTTTAATCACTGCCCACCCCTTATTTATTAAAAGGACATCGAAAATTTATTCGCGTTCGGAACTTAACTTTTTTACAGTGACAATGTACCTAACCATTTTCCGAATCGGAACGATTCCTGTCGTTTATGAAAAAAGGGGCAGAACGGCGGAAAATAAATTTGCTTAGAAAAGTCACGTGGTCTTTAAATGTCAATGTCACATACATTTTTAACTCGTCAAAACGATATCTAAGTTCCAAAACTGCTCCCCGAGATAGACCCCTTTTGTTTTTCCACATAAAACACAAGAACAATTTTCCAAGATGACGACCGCAGTTCAAAAACATGCCTGTAAGTACTCGAATGATTAAAGTAACTGTCTCTGTCATTGCATTTAAAAATAATATTGCGTCATCTGTCAAACTGACGTTAAGCCCTTAAATATATTTAAACGTAGTAACGAATGATTTCTTTATACTACAACGATGGCTCATGAGCGCAAGGTCCACCTGATAGTAAGCAATTTATCAAATATTTATCTTACAATCATAAACCCTTTCCTATCTGTCATTAATCTGATGATTAAAAAAATACTATCAACTAGTTATCAAAATATAAAAAGAATTGTCATCAATGGCTGATGTCACCAGTAAATTTAGAAAGTTTTGGGTAATATTGTGTTTGTTATGAGTAAAATGTACTCATATGAATGGTAGTCATTTTCCTTGAGATAAAAAGAATATTTTTTGCTTTCCTAAGATTGTATGCTCAATTTACTCATTTAGCTTTTCTGGTATCTTTAAGAGGAGAAAAAACATTAAACGAAACTTGCGCAAATTAAACAATACTGGATTTATGTTTATGTAAATTTACACCAAAGGCCATATCTTAGGTATGTTCACTATGCACAATACTTCATTATAATGATGAGTTTTTAGTACGAGTATCTAATTTACATCACAAAATTACGTCTCAATCGTAATTAGTAACTAAAAATCTCATTTTAAAATCAGCGTCAAGTGCATAATGTGAAAATATTTTTCTCGTTATAAATTATCGTAGAAAGGAGGAAAATTGGACTTTTGAAGTTACATTGCAAACGTTCGTGTTTACAAACAAGTCTTAATGTAACAAGTTTGATTGTATAACAAGTAACCTGGTTATCCTAAACGGATTTCCTCGATTGCCGTCCGAATAAAACCATTATTGATGACGTAACCTTGTGAAGAAAACTTACGACATTGTACCGGTGCGGTGCACACAGGTGCACTGTAGGTGCGTCAGTGAGGCTGCGCCCTAATAAACTTTAACGTTGAAGGAATAAAATGTCAGCTCTTGTAGGGAACTGGCTTAGATTATATTAGAAAATGTAAATAAACGTGAAAAAAATATCATATGTTTTTTTGTCTGTATCCTCTTCGAGACAACTTTTACGTCAGACGTTTTCAATTAATACCTACAGCAATTAGCTGTAAGTTTAAAATCTGGTTTAAAAAATAGCCTTATCATTTTTTTAGTTTATTTATAACCGAACCAAATTATATTACGGAAAGTAAGATCGATACTTATTCTAGTATTTGTAATCAAATACCAAAATAATAATTGCACTTTTCAAAGTCTGTACATAGTAGGTACAGACTTTGAAAAGTGCAATATAGTTACTGTAAAGTGGTAGAGGTTTGCTTACAATGACTCCTTTCCAATCAATATTGAACTTTATTTTACAGCATATTAAAGACACTCATAAGAATTTAACAAAATTAGTTTTAATATGGTAAAGTTAATAAAAGTTTCAAATAAAATTTGTGTCCAAAAAATTCATTACGAAAAATTTATAAACGGTTATAGACGTATACCTACTTACGTGTACACTCAAATCAGGTCTCCTACAGTTAACACGGCTACAATTCAACATATGAGTAGATATGTCGTTATAACATCAACATGCCGAGCCAACAGTGATGTAAGCTAATCGAAGTTATAAAAACTTAGGAAGCAATTATCTAAATAGGTATCGATGATATAAGGAGCAGCTTCATTGGTTTTGCCGAACCAGAAAGCTAATGTCATTTAGATCGTTTCTTAATTAAAATCTAAAATGCCAATACAGTAATCAAAATAATTTACAAATTTAAGCTATTATCAGTCATGTTGGATAGGGATTAAAGACCTCAAAATTTATATGAACATATTTGGACACAAATGAATGGACATACCTACATACATTGACGAGGTGAAATCATGTCAGTTTTAAAAAGTTTAAAAACATAACATGTTGATAGTCCACTATTCAGTTTAATCTAAAAACAATGGTCGTATACCACGAGTACATACACCGAGTCCTACATTGATGTACAATTATATTTTTCCGTGGACGATGAATAGATTAATTATTTGACAAACTATGTCCAAAGTAAATATTTAAACTTAACGACTTCTAAAAGAGATATAGAAGTTATCAAAACTATGTTTATGAATAGTAAGTAAACAATGTGTTATCGTTTAAACATGAATCAGTTTAATAGACTTTGTACCGATACGGAACGCCCTCAATCTTTCGTCAGGGTTAACTGATTATTATATGAAGAAAAATACATCTTTTCTACAGTTACGTGGTGACATAGGTATAGACAAGACATATCCAATTGCATAGAGTGGTTTACGACAATTTAAATGCTGTTTCTGAATAAAATTAGCACGGAAAACTTATGCATGACGTAATTTTAGCTTCTATTTCAATATGGTATTTACTTTAATAGTTTATTAAATCTTTGATTGCAAAAGAAATTAAATTCTTTACTGTTTTGGGTTAGTCTTCTTTCGTAGTATGATTTTTTAAAGTGATTATTATCAGTTATTACCCAAACACCTAGAACGTGAAATGTAAATAGTTGGTAAATTACTTCTATGACGTAAATGAGGCGACCAAATGATTATTTATAAGTATAAAACTTTAGGCTCCTTAAAACATCACAAAACTTAAATTTATACCTTGTCTCATTTTATTTTCCTATCCAACCTTCTTCTTTTTCTGGCTAACCGTAACACGTTGGTTATTATTCCTAGGAACCAAAAACCTCTCTTATATTATATTAATTATTATTACGAGAGGTTTATTGTTAATATATATTATACCAAAAAATACTAGTTACTTTCGGTTGAGTGGAAACGCTATGCAGCTCTCCCAATATTTAAGACATTTTTGTTTTTGCTTTCAATTGAATAGTTTTTTCATCAAGACAGCTAGAAGTGTTCCATCTTTGAAGTTCATTTTATTAATGAAGAAAGCAAAAATAAATTCGAAATTGGAATTCTTAGCAGGTTTTGCAGCGAGCTTGTGGCGCGTTAGAAACTGCAGCGCGTGCACACCGCGATCTCGCGACTAAATCGCAACGCTGTGAAATCGCCCGAAAAAATCGCAAGTACTGAAAGGTAATTAATCTCACCTGTGGTGCTCTTTGATTGAAGTCCTCTTCCGTTAACGCTACTAGTGCGGCGCCGTCCATTGCGAAATACTCCGTCGGAACCATTGGGAGGTTGAAGTGTTGGAGTGTGAACATGACCCATGCCTTCACGTCCCCAGTGCTCCATAGCATAGGATCTGCGGATAAAAAAATAATATTACCTTCACGACCTGAGATCATGGTCTTTTTTCATTCATTTTTGTAGTTATGAAAAAAGGAAAATAGCCAATGACTTATCCATATTCTCATATGACGATCTACCGGTTTTAAATACTGGAGTATGCTCTCGGTGAGTCAGGTTCGATTTCGGGATCGTGTAACTACCATTGTTGTAACAATGACTTGATTTCAATGATGGAGCCTTAGCATTGCAGTGGATAATACATTTAAATTTGTATTTAAACAACTTGATTATTATGATATTAAAAATCGAAGTAACTTTTTTTCTTAAATTATAGGTATTCATTTATTACTACGGACTTCTTTTGATAGCAATTTTAACTAAATAAAAAATATCAGTAAATTTAAAAAAAAAATCACTTGTCGTAAATTGATAAAAAATACAGCCAAAAACTAAAAGATTATCTGCTATTAATTCAAGCACGTTCTGTAGTTAACTATTTAAGAAAATTAAGTTGATGAGAAGCTTACGTAACCAGCAGTTCCGTCGCTATTCTCAGAATCCATTTATAAACGCGATGCTCAAAGCAGTAACTGGCATCTTATCTACATACAGACGCTTCATTTTTTACTGCGTTGAGGTCAGAGTGACGTCACTAATAATTGCCGATTAATACTACTGATGTCAAGACGTACGACTACTATGCTCTCGTACCATGTCATTTTATATTCATCGTTCATAATTCAAGCTACATTCTTTGTCTGTGTATTTACGCGATTGTTCATAGTTTTGCCATTTAGTTATACAACCTTTAGAAAAACGTATGACTAATAAGATTATGTGTGAATCACCTGGTGAGATTCCTAGGACTGTGCAAGTGTTGTCCATGTCTCTTTTCGATTGTTCAATAGCCAAAGACAGGACTCTGTCTATGTCAGGAGCCACTAGGCAATTATCGCTTCCCCCGCTGCTCTCTTCCATTTTCACAGTACCCAATTCAAGGGGGATAGGTTTGAGGTTAAACCGTTTCTGGAACGTGGTGTCTTCTAACGCTGATCTTAGTAAGATGTGGTCTCTGGGCTCTTCGATTTCTATTTTTGGTGTGATGTAATTATGCTGTACACTCTCTTGTAGTATCTGGTTCTCTTTGAGCAGTTCTTCTATGTCGATGTACTCTTCGTGTTGTGGTACAGGTGAGGAGAATTGATTGTGGCTACCATATGAAGAACAGGAACCTGAAGGCGAGAGAGGGTATGGAGAAGCGAAGCCAGGAACTACCAGTCTGTTTGGTTCTTCTTTGATGTAGACTGGAGGCGAGTTGTATTGTTGATTATACGGTGATGCAGGCTGTAGTGCAACTGTGGGGATGGATCCTTCGTCTGATGAGGGGGACGGAGTGGGGTAGCCTTCGAAATCGTAGAGGCGTTCGAGGACGTGGTTATCTTCTGGGTAGGGTGGAGGGGGCTTGGTGTGAGGATTTGGGGGGGAGTGCAGCATCGATTCTGGCGGCGACGCGGCTCCAAGGAAGCGGAGCAGGTGGTGTATATCGGCGGGGGAGGCTGGCACCGCCCTCTCCCCGTGCGGTGATGGTGGGCTGCACCCAGAGCGGGGCACTGTTTGTGGCATCTGAGAACAAAGGAAACAACAATTAGAAAAAAATCAATCTGACGTTTATTTTTCTTTTTTTTATCTTGGACATCTCTGATATTCGAATTTGGTAATCTGTGAAATAATCTGTTAGAATTTCAATAGCTAAAATGTTAACATTTTTATGTTAGTTTCAAGATTTCTTACATGTTTCTGTGCAATATTTTTCAGTATCCCTTCATGTTTAGACGCAAATACAGAGCCAGATGTCGTAAACATTTTCAGCTTTTGTTTATTGCATGTAAACATCAAATGTCTATATTTAGAGATGCTTAACGCTGTTTGATAGCTATTGAAGCAAAAATTTCATATAAACTCGTTCATTAAACGAGTTCATTCGTAGGAGTTGAATACGTTTATAGAATCCAGTATCATTGTGGTTCAATATCAAAGGTTTTTGTAAAAGTTTTGTGCAATAAAGTAATTAAATCAATCTATAAGTATTGATCAATGTTTATGATAGGTTGGCTTACATTCAATACAATACAAATAACTTAATAATATATACTTAATAAAATTTAAGCTCACGATATATCATTACAACACCTTTCAATCTAATAAGGTACTTGAAATTAAAAATAACAGATGTTCTCACTCACTCTTAGCAATGACAGACCCATCTTATCCAACTCTACGCCATAACTAAGATACTCTTATGCATTTCCCTCCATGGAAATCACTAGTCTGACCGGTCCATCAAGCCAATCACGACTAGCATTATCTTGGAACTAGATTAAAAAACAATGGCTAGATCAATTTAAATTTTTCACACGATCAAAGTGGCTCTATGTACATATATCGGCAAGAAAAATGTGCGTAGTAAATACTCGTATTTATTCACTTTTTTTTGTCAATGCCGATGAAATATAATATTGATCCAAAATAATATTCATCATGTCTATGCTACTTTATTAATATAGAAGATAATACTTGAAAAGGGCTAATAATTGTGTTCCTGATCAAAATAATTAAAAGTTAGTATTTTTATTAAAGTTTGAATTACTAACTCATCAGGAGCAATAATTTGTATTCGTAACTAAATAACGTCTGAACATAATATTCTAGATGTCAATTTTTTAATTGGTGACACTGAATGCATCTTACATATCTAACATTTATTATTGAGCTCGTTAAAATATTAGTTAGGAGGTTTACCTACAATCTGATAATATTATAAAATAATTACTTTAATACTATTAAAAACAAATTTCGGAAACATCCAAAGTACTAATTCACTGATCGGCTTAACGGAACTGTAAGCGACATCTATTTAAAACGCATTCATATATATTTTCAAATAAAATTCGGCATTGAAGTTTTTCAGTTCAAATATTAAATTAAAAAACGTCAGATACGATTCCGGTTCGAAAAGTAAATGTTTTGTCTTTATCTAATACTTTGTCAAGAAAGGGATGAACCATACTTTCTGAATTCGAATCCTATTCCGATGTTTCGTGAATTACTAAGCTAAAATTTTGATCTTTACCCAGGACATAATATATTCATGTGATGAACGATATTTTTTCTTCCGTGTCTAACTGTATATGCATATAAAGTATTTAAAACAAAAAATGTTTGTATATGTTAATTAGTTTAAGACCGCCTATTAGGTTATGACCGCCTAAGTACATGGCTAGCTTAGTATTGCCATTTATAACTATGATCAGCCTTGGACGTTCGGATACTTGCATGTATCATCAAATTCACGATCTTAAGTATTTCTGCATGATAAAGATTTGTAAGCATTTTTTCATGAGCTCGTATTAGTCATAGCCAAAATGTATTCATTATGAAGCTAGTGTTAAATAAATTGTGCCACTTAACAAGGACCAAACAGGATAAACATTCGTGTAATGGGCATTTAAGTTCTGCGTCTGGATAGTAATAACTGTACTGAAGTCTAAAATGCGTTACCATCATTGATTCTGGTTTCCATGCCACGAGTACTCAAGCTACATACTTTGAGATCAGATCAATGCATGCGAAAATATGTATCATCAATTTACGTATGAATGTCAGTGTTGTTCAAGTGTGTGCCAATCCAAGTAGAAGAGCGTATTACATTGGCTTTGCTACGCCAATACAGTTTAAGCCATCCCATAGCAAAGGAAGCAATTTGTTACTGCTTACCGCGCGGCCAAAAACTCAGACAATGACATTGCTGACGTCAGCACATTGTATCGTACCGATCGTGATTGTACAATCGCTACTCCTGTTACAATTTTGACGGACCTTGGGGTTTTCACGCACAGTCGTGCCCTGAGGCAGAACGAATTCCAACGAAGCTTGAATGAACCAGCGTGGCTGGAAGTAGCGTAAAGCCGGTGTTACTCTGCATTCGATTGGTTCGTTAGAGCTGAATTCATTGATACAGCCATAGGAACAAAAAAATATATTTGTCTCTGCAGCTATGTGGTGCGTTCCAAAATTAAATCTGACCTATTAATATTTGTAAGAACTTGATTCTTTGTTATCTTTCGTTCGTTTGTCTTTGTAACGTTTATACGAACGTCAGAGCAGTAAACTTTGATTACATCATACGAACTAGAACCCGTCGATTGAGTAACGATACGAGAGTGTTCCGTATTTTATCTGTTTACCATTATATGCAAAAATGAATAATGCGGTAAACTATTCAATACAGCCAGCTACTACCATTAAGATTATTACTTAATTGTTAACAAAGCTACACAGTGTAACGAATAGGGTATTGGATTTAAACTTCTGCTACGGATGATAAACTTTGATATCAATAATAGTATTTATAAGCAGTTTTAGATAATTTTTAATTTCTTAACCCGAAACAACTTTGATAAACTTTGCCTAATAAGAGGAGTATCAACATTACATTTGAATTATTCTTAGTAAGTATCGATACATTTTACGGAGTAGCTCCCGTTTGAAACACAAAATAACAGTTTCAAAACACTGTGAAGCGGTAAAGAACATATTCTTCGCGAATTTTTGCATAATCCAACAATAACCACTCGAGTCTCGTTGCCCGATGTCTGACTCAGATTAACTTAATTGCCCATTAGTTTGAGTACACGGATAATCTCTGGCAACGGCCACAAAACTAGATCTTACTACATTGTGTTAAGCGTTTTAGTTTTGTGGCTCGCTGTTCACGATTTTTATGCTACCCCATTTAGTTTAGTTATTGCTATATAGTGCGGCTTTGTTGCCACTGCCATATAAAACTTGATCTATGAGTCCAAAGACTTGTTGGGTTTCCCATGACAATAAACTTAGCATGATAATGTATTGCTGATAAATCTTATGCAAAAGTTCTGACAATGCGACGTTGATTTTGTAACTTATGTTGCAAAAAATAAGAGCATAACAATCCAAGCATAAGGCTTCAAGGTTTGGTGGGCTATTTGACACAATCAAATTAGTTATCCAATACTTTAATAAAATAAATCTGTCAGTAAAGTAGCTACTTGAATGGATTAGAAAGATACATAAAAGCTTTATAATATACATAAAACCAATGCCCACTTAGAGTTACTAACAATCTTACCTAACGCGTAAACTGATCAACTCACTTGAAATAGCCAACTTTCACCCTCCATATCAAGTCAACGTAAATGTCACTTCAATTCTTATAAAACAACAAAAACCGCACTCACACAGTCACCTCCGAATGTCAAAACTGTAGTAGGGTTGATGCACCTTTGACGTCGCGTCCATTCTCGAAACGTCAAACTTTGAGGTTATGACGGCGCGTCGCCGGCCGGTGTTTAGGCGCGACTCCAAAAATGAAATAGATTGAAGATATTTGCGTTTGACTAATGCGGAGGTTGTTTTTTTTGGTCCATGAGTGCGTGTGCGCGGCGGATAGATCACACTGCCACTGAGGTCGGCGCAGGCGCGTGAAGCCTTAGCTCAATGAACGCCTGCGTCACTGCGGGAAGTACGCTCAAATAAACTAATATAGAACTTTTAATAGAACCTACGGCGGAACAGGTACGTCACGCTGCATTTAATTATGCCAGTATGACGTCCGATCAGAATCTGATCTATTGTTAATTTCCACTATTTAGTGCGATAGTGCGTGTCCTAATTTGAGATCCGCTTGAAGGTTACGGTCCGTTGCGACTTCCTAAACTGAATTAAATTCATGATTATTTGTTTCTCTCTTATAGAGTCCCACAAACAAAATCGTTATTAGATGTTTGAAACTCCACGTTGTGGTTCGTCGTGGAGTAGTTGAACTAAAATAATGTTTTATCTGTTAATTTTATTTAACAATGAGCTTTGTAATCAATTATTTTGATAACATATATTTCGCTTGACAAACTATTAGGTTTGTTTCTAGATGTCAAGTTAAAATTATAGTATAAGCTTGCCAAAGAAATGTTTGGTAGCATACTATACATAATTTGAATTCTCTGAATAATTTGAGCTTAAAACGACAGGAACAATTCTACTGTCAAGTCAAAATCATTGTTTTTTTTTTACGAAATTTTAAATAAAATATTATATTTGGTCACAAGAGAGAGTAACGAAAGAGATTCTGATGATAACACAAGTTCATAAAATTGAGAAAGTTTCACTATATAAGTTTAAGGCAGAGTTTCATGCTAACGCTGAATCAATAACATTAATACATGATATAAAAACATCCCATAGACCTTGGAGTACCATGTATCTAAAATACCTAAAAATAATCTTAATACAAAGTATTTTGCAACTAACTTTAACAATATTGTGATCTTAAAACATGTTTTAGCTAACATTAACAGGAAAATCTTAAAATGATGTCGATACAAAATACAACTGGATTACAGAATTGCAAAACAGTTTTAATTCTAAATCATGAATGCAAGATCCAGTTTATTTTTACCGCTCGTAACTTTCTATATTAATTTCGATTCTTGATACTTTCCGTTTTTCACATTATAAGAGATTATCACCTCTTTATAGCAGTAATATAAATATTTGTGGCTTATTAAAGTCCCAAACATCATTTCACCTTCTGTATCAACCATATTAATAAAATTTCCTTTATTGTTTCCAATCTACGTACTGTATGGTCTCAAGAGTGACGATTCTTGATACTTTCCGTTTTTCATATAAAAATAGATTACCACGTCTTTCAAGCAGTATTACTAATATCAAAAAGCTATTTCTTCTATATATCATACTCGGACATGATAAACAAAAATGTACCGTCAAAGTTTCCTTTACTGTTTCCAATCTACGTATTGAATTATCTCAATCATGTAAATCGTCATGTCAAGATACGCGTCACGGAACAGACTCGTATGTAGGAAAACCAGGGCCTTAGGTGTGTTATCAAGAATCGAATAAAGTCGATTTAATTAACCTATTCTTATCTTTTTTATGCTGATTGGCAACTAAAATTATTTAGTAATTATTACAAAGTCTTTTTCTGCCAATGTCATTTTCAGAATCGAAATAATTTCAGAGCATAATACGGGCTTTTAGGATTCTACAATTTTTCAAGAATTTCATAAAGGCCAATGATCAAGTTGAAGCTCGGATCAATGCATAATCGGGTCCAAAGCAAGTTGTCCATGAAGGGCAAGCCGACCGCGCAATGGACGTGGACGCAACAATACAAATAATTCAATTGATCGCTACTGCACAAATCTACATCGATACTCTCAAATTCACTGATTTATAAATGAAGAGAAGCTCTTATTATGTGAATTAAAGGGTAAATGTATGTGGATACAGTTCTTTAAATGTCCTGCAATGACTCAAAAGGTTTTGTCGCGACATTGCCGTATATTGCTACTAGTAGACCTATACACTCTATATTTGACATCCGCTACAATTCTATGAAAACCATTACATCTATAGGATATCATAAAGAATATGTAAAAGGTCTTATGAAACATGTGTAATATCAAATTAATTGTCATTGGTGACTAATAGTAAATGACAATTTAGAAATCCGAATACCTTAATAGGACTAACTAACTTGAATGGACATCAATCAACACTTGTTATGTTAGATGAATAGTCATTGTTAATAAAACTCGGTTCAAAGTTCTATACTTGAGAACTATTGTGATAACAAATTTAAAAAACATATTTCTTTCATGAAAATTAGCCACTATAAAATAAGAGAAGAATGGTAGTGCAACTATAAAAGTTGCAAAAAGAAAATGCTTACTGACTTTGAAAGCGGAATTGACATTTTATCGAAATTGAATGAATTTATCTAAAAATTATGGATATTACAACCAAATAAGGAGATAATTCAATCATGCTTCCATAATGAACCCATGTATGATGTCATAATTTGTTTTCTCAAGTTGAGGATGGCGTACGCAAGAGTTTAACACGTGTGGTGACGCAGGCACGTGGGAAACTGGGTCTTTAGTTAAGAACTGGATATTATGAACTAATTAACTAATTTCAAAAAGTTAGTTTACAAAAACAATACAGTTAGTTTTCATTTCAATTAAAACTTTGTCATAGAAAAGACATCAACGGGCAAGCTATTTCTTATGATCAATGTTTTCATGACATGACATTTTTATCTGTATCACAAATGTTTTGAAATTTATGTTATGTAAAACCGTAATTCAGTTTGTAAATAAAATTATTAGCATTTTTTTCCTAATAGCTCTGAAATCTCAGACTAAGGTTTTCCTTTATAATATGGGTACCAGACGACGTAGATTCAACCTAGTACACCCTGACCTGAGCCAATATAGGAAAAAGCGTTTCTTTAATCATTTTGCTCTTTGGGTGTCTACTTTAGCCACTACGCCATCGAGGTCGTCGGTTATAACAAATAGGTGCTACTTATAAAACAGTGAATAATTTGATCTACGTGACAAGTATCACCGCAATCTATTTATAAGATACATTATGTAAGTGGGAATGCCGACTGACTAACGAGACTTATGTCATTGCAATACCCATTCATTGAGCAAATACAGCCTTCGCCCACAAGCACTGTTTTTGTAACAAAACATATTCTTCAATGGTGATGCAAATTTAGTAAATATGAATGTGTTTTTACTAAGGTCGTGGGGTTTAACACTGTTTAGTGAAGACACTGATGAAGCATAAAGGTCGCACGTTTGATCCCCCTAGTGATGTAGAAATATAACGATTAGTGTCGTTATATTTCTACATCACTACTTTACATAATTTTCTGAACCAAATAAAATGCACGGTCAAAGCTCTTTGCAAAATAAAGTGTTAAAAATAGACACAGCCGTATTGCTAGAGCTAACTTACAAGAAGGACCTTTTATAAATAATATTGAAGACATATAGTCATTGGTATGTATTTCTGTCCTTTATAGTCGTGACATCCTTGAGATTCGAAGGTGGAACAATTCTAAGATCTGTTCTACAGAATTATTTTCTTTTACCTGTATTTTCCATTAGTATTTTGATATACGTATCTATATTAATAATGTTGTTTAATAATTATAACGCCAATTAAACAAATTTGTTCGATTTTGCGAAATATGTATGTTGGATTTTAATTAGATATTGAAATTCATAGTAATGATGACCTACAACAGTGATTAAAACATTTCCAACAACGACGACTACGAACAGTGATCACATAGATAAAGGAACAAATTATTTATGTTGAGGTTATCAGCAAATAATACCAACCAGAGCCAACGATATGCGTGTTCGATAAAAGTTAATCATGTAGATAATATGGAATTAAACCTTTGTATTATCCCTTTTCGTAACCATATGTCACACTTGGCACTTCAAACTTGGCTAATAATTCAACAGTTTTATGCAACGTCATATATTTGTTCGATATCAAGCGATGTACTTTTTCTATTACTTTTAAAGTTGATCCACTATTACTAAATATCCCAACCATTTTTTAACTTCCTATCTAACAAGAAAACATAATAACGCGTTTTTTTGTAAGATTTTATGCACCACTATGTTTGCGTATTTGAAATGTAGATACGTACTAAATTACTTCATTCTTTTAACTAAAAGTCTCCGGCCACTGATAAAGAGTCCACAAATTCAGGTTTAAATTGATATATCTATAGATTGTTGAGTTCCTATCTCCAAGTGTAGCTAGAAAAGGGCTAGAAATCTAAAAATCTAAAAACGAATCAAAATTCTACATCACAAATTAACCATGTCCCATATCAAAAAGTGACAACTTGTACAACCAGGCCATAAATAACCTATCATTACTAACTGTACTATATTAAAATATAGTACTGTACTATATTTTAATATAGTAATAACTGTACTATATTAAAATATAGTACAGTTATTATATACCTACTACCAAAAACGAAACGAGCCTTCCAAACATTTATATTTTTAAGATATAAGTTTGGGAGTTTAAACCTCATTTGCCTGTGCATAAATAGTGCCTTTTTTATTATATTAAAATGCCAAAGTCGTATTCGAAGTGAGTTATGATAATAGCAAACTGACGTCCATCATTGGATCATACATTTATCGTTCTTAGAAGTAGACCCCCTGTAGTCCATTGAATCAGAATCAAACATATTTTTTAATCATTTACATAACATCAGTTATATATATTAATCACTCCGGTTGTCTTCTGAAATGCATATGAAAAAAACTGGCATACACGGACGTCAGCATTACAGTACTAATATTGTACTGGCTAAGTACCTTATTAAACATGAAAGCTAAATCAAAAGTTTGTAAAGTACCTGATACGTTTCAATCCGACAACTGCAGTGCCTTCGCACATCATCACACCACATAGATATCATTTTTCCTGCAAACACTTGGAACAAAAACTCCTCAAAACACGCTTCAACGGATGGAAAACTAAGTGTAAATCAGTTCTGTCTCTCCTATTGTGCTCTATTCAACTGACAGTTCGTAAATACGTTGATACATACGAGCGTAAGCATATATGCTATAATGTTACATTGAGATAAGAGGCATAGTGTTATCGCTTGAGCAAAGTTCGGGTGATAACTTGGGTATATCGCTCCATATAAGGTCATTGTTTGCAAAACATTTTGAACTCGAGTAGAAAAATAGACAGGCACTAGAATACTGAAACACCTTACGTTTAAAACCTCCACGAAGCCAAAAATAAATTGACGCAAATTATTTGCAAATACTGCGACGTAAAATCTGTAGTACAACATAAAATCAGCTTATTATTTTAAGGGAACCAATTAAATTTACAAATTAGGATTAAGGAATGCAACAATACAATTTAGTTTTGTAAATTTTCTTACAAATATGAAAATAGACAGTGATTACAGTCTACCATACAAAGATGTAGAGCCAGTAATTTAAAATTATCTTTAACTCGTTAGCTTACTAAGCTATTTTATGATTTATAACGGTCACTAAAACCTTTTGAAGACTGTGATGTAACTATAGTTAATGAGTGTCCTGATCTTATTTTTAACTGATGATTAACCATGCCCTCATCAATCGAGTCTTCTTTGACCCATCAAATGGTATTCCTACAGTACTGTACTTATAAGATTTTTATCATTAACTAGTTTTTTCAACAACCAAACATAAGCTAATATTTTTGATTATATAGATAATTTATCCTTATCTCTGTTCCACCGAAATATTTTTCTGAGAAAACTTAATGGCGTAATCGTGGTGTCGATCGCCGTGACGTCACAACCAAGTTGTGCGTTGGATGAATTAGTTCCAAAGGTATTGGCTAGATGGCGCTAGATGGCAATCTTTCACCTCGAAAAGTCATAGAGTTCAAAGTTTATTATAGATTCGAAATGATATACATATTTTTTTTCATTTCATGTCGCAAACAACATATTTTCAGACTAATACATATTTATTTTTGCCTCCTAATCTACTCATTTATTATAATTGAGAGTGCTGTTAACTGTTAAAAATTTAGTTGTTCTGCCAACATGGTCACATGGTTTTTTCAATTCGCATTTACAATACATGAGTTTGTAAAAATACAGACTTTTCATAAAAATTTGAACTGAATAGTGTATGCAACTGTTTCTTTGTGATCACTTTCAATAACATACGGCAAATAAATTATGGATTGACTAATAATGACCCGCCCTGGCTTTTCATGGTTGCAATATGTGTATTCAACATACTGCTGCTGCTCTGGAATTAGTAATAAAAAATATTTGCGTAGTTTTAAGTGCTTAAGCTACTTACCACGGAATCAGAGCTAAGTATCTAATGTTCTTCAATATATATTTACATTTATTTTTAAATCAAAACATGTAAGTATAATTTTGGTTTGGTCTATATAACTGATACCTACATAGGCATAGGGATAGACAAATTGTTACGAAGCGACTTTGTTTTGTCTGGATGACGGATTATAAAATTGTATATCTATATATAGGAAGTTAAAGTATGTAACGATTTCTCTCTTAAGTACAATCAGATTGTAATGCGCTCAAACTTGTCTAAATATCAGCGAGGCGAGTGCCGCCGAGTAAGCTGCGGTTCACGCCGAAGCAAAGCTTCGGCGCAGAACACAACCGGTTGTCAAGGTCTTTGGTTTTTCCGCGCCTGCGTCTACAAAATGGCGCTTTGCTTTGCATTGTAGTGTTGCTACGCACGACTCAGTTTTGCCGAGACTAATATTGGTGCTGCATACGTATAATTTGACATTAAACCAATACAACTATTTTAATTAAGAATGCATTCAAACACGAGAATAAAGTATTATCCCCTTAATTGAGAAAATAAGAAAAGATTTAATGGGTACATTCTAAGTCATACTACTTTTAGCAGTCTTAGTCCAATTTAAATTAGGTATTAGTCTTTACAAACTAAATTGACCTAGTTTTCGTATTGATCAATAATAAGTAAGTAGGTACCTACGCCATTAAATAAATTTGTTGTTGAGTTTCTAGGATATGTAAAAATCTTGGGGATCATTATATTATGGAGTACAATATTAAAGTGTAAATATAATAATTCAATAATTGCTGATACCTATTTTCCTTTTGAAAAAATAGATACATGAACATTTTTGAAGAACTGAACCAATAATCTACAACATCATCAGCAGAAGTACAAATCATTATTCTATACGTAAAGAAAGAAAACAGTTTGGTAAGGGCTCAGTATCAAAGAAAAATTATAGGAGGCAGAAATATTTTCGGACAGCCCACTGACAATTTATGATATGGCGTGACCAATTCATGGCACACGAAGGTATCTGGCTACCGGTAAATGACAGTCATATAAGTCTGATTAGTGTTTACTTATTTAAGACTAACATGTTATTCTGTGCTCAATTAATATTTCATTGATATTAATTTTGTTCTGACTAATTGCCATAAAACTACCATGGAAATTTTACTCAGAAAACGAGAACTTTTATTGCTTTACCAATTTACATAATGTATCTACTTCGTCGAATGATAATAGTTCCACGTGTAGTATCGACCAAAATACAAGCTTATAGCAACACACAAATTTGTTACAATTCAACATTTGATTCTACAGACACGTTTATACATGATAATGAACGTACTGGTATTTCTAGTTCTATTAACTTACATGCTATTATACCTACCTATCAGTTTAGAATAGTATTGTTGGAACATTTAGCATAACTGGCAGTAGTATCTTGTTACTAGAATTCTTGGTATATGAACAGGGCGTTTCAATATTTTACGATTCGTAACGTGTCAAAAATGAAAATCCCTCATTCTCAAACCGATTACGAGTCGTTAAAAAATTCCCAACCATACAGTTGTCATCAGTCGGCCATCGTTCGTTTTTAGCTTACGTGTCGTATATATATTATAACTGTTCGTAACGAGAACGGATCGTTTTTCAAATATTTAACCAGGCATTAGTTGTTAGTTAGGTCTTATTACAGAGCTCTACTTATTATTAAGGCCAGTAAAAATTTACTTTATTATTTATTCCACCCTTTGTGCTCGTTTATCATGATGTGCTTATTAACGCATGTTAAATTGCATAATTTGGAGTTTGGAGGCGTCTTGTATCTTTCAAAAGCAGATAAATCATATATACTATTAACAACTTTAAAAATAATTAATGTAATAGAATTGAGGACAATATTTAACTGCTCAAACTAGTTCTATGCTCGTGAGATCTATTTTTAATAAGGAACTATTGGGCAACTAGAGACCACACATACTAGATACCACAAATACTAACTTATATTAAAACCAAAAGACAACTAAAATATATTTTTGGCGTATAAAACCATAACCAAAAGAGGCTGTAGAGTTCTGATCACATTAATCGCAAACAATTACTGTGAATTACGACTTAAAATAATGCTTTGTTTATATACTTTTAAAAGTAGTTTAATTTAATACTTACAAATTTTAGTTCAATTATTTCAAAATCACAAAGTTCTATTAATTCAATCAACTAGAAAGTTTGTTTATATAGAAGTATGGATGTTCTTTATTATTTCACGCAAATACGATTAATTATTAGGACGAAGTTAGTAAGTAAGACAGATTAGATACTAGATGAACATACCCTTTTTCATACTGAAATAAGGTGAGTTTTAATATAATTTTCGCACAAAATGAACTTGGATTAAGAATAACCTTATAGGTCTTAGACAGTAATAGTCTAAGTTTGTTTGTGCCTTGCGTGATCAAATACCTAATACAAAGCTCCGTGTATTTAACTCAGCTTACAAAAGTCCAATTTCCTTTGTCCCTTAACAGTACCAACACACCTCAGTAGCAACCAATTACTCGATAATACATAATAATCACACACACAGACACAGCCAAGGTCACATTGGATACAGACATAATATAAGTAGAACATTGCAATATGCGTCTTAAGGTTTTCAGACAGAGTTCTTTTGAGAGTACAGAGTTTGAATTCATATTATAGATATAGAGCCTATGACGCAAATACCGCGTTTCCCTTTCACCACCGTGATTGGGCTGCGCAGGCGCATATCGAATAATCGATACTCGCTTACGTATCGATACGCTCAATCAGAGCACCGAGTTAGTTGGGAAACTGTGTGGTTCAAACAATTGTCACTAGCACTGCAAAATAAACATTTGGTTTCGTAATAAAGTTAAAATGTATCCGTTCAATATTTTAAAGGAACAGAAAAATTCATATCCTCTCGCAATCTGGGACTTAAACTCATGCTCTTCTAACTGGGCTTAATACAAATTGTAGGTAACAAAGATGGGCTAGTGTGGTGTGACATACTATCAAAATTAAAATCAATTTATATTGCTTTAATTACATGAAGGTCCTAACTTTGAAACATAAAAATATAGGCTCCAGTGTTCTGTGATTGGGCAAGTTGCCTTATAATTTTTATTACAAGTCTCCCATATTTAATTACAAATTTAAATCATCCTACTAATAGGTAAAGGTCGCGGGAAAATTCAATTTTACTATAAACGATTTAAAATCATTGAAACATATTGATTTTTGTTATTTTCATATAGCTTAATATTCACTATGAGATTAGTGAAAGTAAGTTACGTCGAAATTTTTTAATTTTACCGTAATAAATAATTCAAAATCAAGGTAAAATCCATTCTACAACAAAAAATAGCATAGTTACGACACTCTGCTATGTAATACTTATCTGTTAATTATTATGCGACCACTTATTCTAAATTGGAAAGCAATAGCAGACTACTATACGACAGGTTGACAGAGCAACTCTAATTATTAATTATCGTACGATGCGACAGTAATATTCCGTTATTTGCCTCAAATTAGCGTGGCCATGCCATTTCCACTTAATCAGGTGTTAATGATGTTAACAGCGTCCCTTTGAAGTGTCTTGATAATAGAATATTCAAGAACTGTTCGCTGTTAAAATGTTTTCAGGCAACGCGGACAACGTTTTCAGGAAAATAGTACATTGAAGAAGACTCGAGCCAACTAAAGTACATTTTTTCTTATTTGGTTTTAAAAGGGTAGAAACAATATTTTTTTACATCCTTTCAACGAGATTTGATGATTAATTGAAAAAATAAGTTTTGTTCTTTTCTACAAAATTCCTATTTTTAACATAATCAACGATATTTGTTACGTTAGACATTTTCGTTCTTCACCAAAAATTTTATTGTGCTAGGTTAATTAATTACGTTTGTTATACGTTAAAATGAAAAAAGTTCTAGTTTTAGTTTTAATCGTTAGAATCTTGTTCGGCTCGTATGGGGTAAAAGTGTGTTATTAATAACAAGATCTTTTTACAGTAAATTTTTTTTTCTGAATATACCCACGTTTTGGAACGTATAAAGATAGAGTCAACGTCTACATATATTGCAGTAATAAAGCCCAAAGCAAACGATCTGCATATGACAATCGTGAAAACTGTCAACTTTTTGTGCAACAGCAATTGCGTGTTGTGCGATAAATAATAAAATTATCTTTCTACGTCACAACATGGCCGAGATTTTTAAATCCAAACTTCTTACTTCATTAATGAATACTTACTATTGTGGCTCTTGCAGTGCCTAACCACTGAGTTATGAATGACGTGAAAACTCAATCAATGAAATCTAAGTCAACCGTCACGGTGGTACACTTGGGGGCTACGCGAACGAATTGCTTAATCGTCAGCTAATTATCTCTGCTCGACTCAGAATTTCTCAATTGGGACTACCCACTTCTCGCTACTTCTGAAATATTTTTCCTCTTAAAATGGCCACTTTCGCAACATAAGATGATTCACACCGGCCAAAGATCGCTTGCGGAACCTTAAATAGTAAAGTTGGAATTTCTGAATAAACCATTACGTACTTAGTTGCCTTCAAACATAATCTACATTTACTTTTTGTTATTTAGCTTAAGAAGGTTTTGAAAATTTGTGCAATGTCTACTTAAAGCAATGTAGTCTAGAAATTCCTCATCTTTTAACTATAGTTAACAAATACGGTTACTAATCTACGTTTTTTTTCTAATGATGATGGCCGCAGATCGCCTGTTCATTTTCACCGAGCTTGCGGGGGAGCGGAGGGCTTTCCTAAGTAAAGTTTTTAATTGATTTATCATTCTGACATTTTAATAAATAAAACAGTGTTTAAGCTCGGTTACGCCGTTGGCCTCGTATTATGGTAATTAATACTTTTCCTTCCTAGTGCGTCATCAAAGCATTGTGATATCTGTTACGTATGAAATTATTGTTTAACACAGGCGTCAATAAAAATGTAAATATACAACTGCTCTAAACGTTTACTTCATAAAATCTATTATTTAATAGGTCTATTATTGGAAATATCAGCATGGAATAATATGGATGTGGATTCCTTCAAAAGGAGCGGTGAAGAAACATATTGCGGGCCAGTATGGCGAAAGGATATTACGATATCAAATCCGTTGTCTTCGCGATGTGGGTTTCTCTCTTGCTTAGGCTTTCCATCAGGCTGGGAGGAGCTAATATACTGAGCTTTTATAAAAAAAACTTCCAATTCAACTCAATGTCTAGTTTCGATGACAAACGTCCGAAAGTAAATCCACGTAACTAGCAAACTATCAGTTCGTCCTCGACCTCGATAAGCAAGTGAAAATCGGAACGCAAATAATTGTCCTACCGAGTCGAACTGTACCAAGAAAAGGTTGCGAAACATCTATGAATAAGCGGAAAGAATGCTCTCACGGCGCCCGCGCCGATGAGTGTAGCTCACAACACGCCGCAACTGTGTTACAACTGCACATATCTCAACCGATTCGATTTATAAAAATAAGGTTGTATATAGATGATACCACGAACAAAGATACGTATCTTTTAAAAAAGCATAGAAAAAATAATATCACGGCTGGATTTATTAAACTGTCTTGACAGCTTTGCAGTCATCAACCATATTCCGTTTTGATCCATTTCTCAGCGGATAATACAAAATAAAAACTTGTAAAAAACTAGTTGTACCAGTAGTTTTACTTTAAAGTTTATTTGGAACTTCGGAAAAACCCCAAGACTTAACTCCAATAAAAAAAAGAAAAAAAAAGTACAACCAATTCCTGAAATAAGTTATTCACCGTGCTCTCTTGAGTCTGTTCCGATTTAAATCTGTGATCTTTGTGATCTGTTAAATAAAGTTAAATATCGTTAAGTGCATTGTTGATATTCTATTTTAAAACTAGATCGATTAAGTGTCGAGCTCCTGTGCAGCGAATGCCGAAGGTGCGCAGTTACTTTTAGAGTTGTTTACCATTTGGCTGGTTCGTTTTTTAGCGACCTTCGAAGGATACTTCCGAGTTCTTTACTCTGCGATTGAGCCTTGAAATGGCATATAACATGTCACACAAAGTAGTTTTGACATCTATATAGGTATTATAACAAGTACTTTTTTCGTATTTTATAGTTTCGTGTGAAAAACAGTGTGTCTGCCTAATATCCCTACTTCCCTACTAATATTATAAATGCGAAAAGAAACTGTGTCTGTCTGTCTGTCTGTCTGTCTGTCCGTATGTTACGCTTTCCTGCTTAAACCTTTCAACCGATTTTGATGAAATTGGGTATAGGTATACGTTGAATCTCAAGAACGGACATAGGCTACTTTTTATTAGAAAATAAGGGGGGGAGGGGGGTAATAACACCTTTGAAAGTTTATATGGAAAAATGTTAATTTTTGAAGTTAGAGATATGAAATTTGGCACAAATATAGCTCGAAACTTGGATTAAAATATAGACTACTTTTTGTTTCGGACATTAGAAAGGGGTAAAACCGACCATGAAAGGATGTAGTCCACGCGAACGAAGTCGTGGGCACAGCTAGTGTACTATATAATGTACTGTATAATGTGCTTTTAGTATTCCATTATTTTAATTAAAAAATATACATTAGTGGAAAAAATTAAACAATATGCTTAATTCTACTTTTGTGTGTTTAAAATTAGATAAAAGGTAGAGTTATTCATTTGTTCGGGAATCAACAATAAATTGGTATCGTGAATAAACATTTTGCGGAACGAATTTTTCGTTTAGGTAACACAGTATGACACATCACGACAGATCACGACATTATTGTAATGCCTCCCCGTGACAAATCAATTTAAAATTAGATACAGGGACATAATCCAATGATAATGTTTTTCCAAGTATTTGTCAAATGTTTATTTTTATTACTTACTCTCGTTTCCGCCTTTTTTGAGGACAATTTGTTTCGGAGGTTAAAAGAATATTTTCAAATGTGTTCCGATGTTTTTTTTAATTGGACTGATATTTTTTATTTAAGTAACTCAGTCATAGTATATTACACTACGTACACTTTTGACTCTGTACTGCCCTTATTTCGTAGGTATAAGAATCAATATGGAACTTCAAGTATTTAGCGTGATGTTCTGTGGTTTTTCAAAGTAAGTATCACCATTCATCTGCTAACATCGTGTAGCCTATTGTCTCGATACCAGACGTCATAAATAGGCATGTCATAACCACCAGTTTCGTCAGAATATTTCAAAACGTATTCGTTACTTTATCATTTTTTGGAAACTTTCAAAAATGGCTCAATATTAAATTTCAAAGTGAGTACAGTCGATAGAGTATGACAAGGCGTGAGTCATTAAAACACAAATTTGCAACTGTGTCTAATTTGCAAACACAATTTTGTGAAGAAGTTACTTTTTAAATTTTTATTGGACAACATCACATACATTGCTCTGATTCTGTGGTAAGTAGCTTAAGTTTTTATGCTACAGAAATCAGAAATAACGACGGTACCACTACAGCAAATTATCTTTGCTTATTGGCTATAAATCCTTGCCGAACCATCGTAGAATCTTTAGACGCTCAATAATCCCATTGTTTGACTAGGCAATTTTATAAAGTGTCGTTAATTCTTATGTTACAATGAACCAGGACAAAGGACAAACGAAAAACGATCATGCACGACTAAACCTAAGATTTAAACTAAAATGACAGCCGGAAACGGCGTAAGATCATATCAACAGTATTGTTCTAAGCATAAATAACCAGTTAATGTCAGAACAATAAGTGAAATCACAAGGACTTTGATCAGGAAGAGATTAGAACTTGACCTCAATTTAATTCGGTAACAATATTTAGAGTTTTATCATCTCTGAAATGAATACTCACTCAAAACATTGCATAATTCGTTGTTAACTTGTTTGTCCATAAAACTTCTTTTTTGTCTTTTCTACTATCGATGATGGCTTCGAAGCCTTATAATCTTCACCGAGCTTTTGGGGGAGGGCAGTAGGCTATTACTCCTATGTTTTATAAGCAACCATCGAAGGGCGCCCCCTATCGGGGTTGAACCTCGGCTTGGGCTGCTACTTTAGAAACTACATGCAGTATGTTTAATGACGACTATTGACCGATGGTCACAATCGATGACGTTATTAATGATTGCGTTTTTTTAAGTGAGTTTCGTAGTTACCGTGTAAAACGTTGACGCGTTTGACTTGATCCGATACATCGCGAAGAATTAACAAGCTGAAGTAGCAATAGGCTGGTCAGTTCTGTTGCAAAACCGTGCGTGAATACAAGTCGTTAAAACTCTCGAATTCATTAACTCTCTGATCGCCTGCTTATGCTCATTGTAACATCGGATTAATTACCTACTTTTTACGTTTATACAAGAAAAAAAATAACATCGTGAACGTATCTAACTGTGTCGGAAGATCATTTTTTTCTCAGGCTGAGAAATTATAAAGTTTGTTTCAGCTGTTTTTCTTCTCAATTTAAATAATTATGTACATATTTCGTTTTCGATTAACTGTGATTTGAACCCTTATTCATTTCACAGGCAAAATTAAGTTTCTATTACAAGACTACGGAATTTTACGGCCACTTGATTTTATTTTACACAATTAAATTGGCAATTTCAAATAAAGTAATGCAAAAAATAAGAATATTTATTATTATTTTATTAATATCTAACGGTCTCTAATCCACTAATTGGTTGCGTTTGAGGTTTAAAAGTGGTTTTAAAACTTAATGATGACAGTTATGTTAACCATAAGAGTAATAACTGTCTCATTAGGTAATTAGTTGCGAAATAGTTTTAGTTAGTTTTTGGTGTTATGCAATAACTAGATAGATATTTTTCATTTAATAAGTATTTAAGATGAAGTGCTTTATAATTTCACTTGTTTGTACAATCGAAAGCATGTCGATTGCAAAAGAATCAAAATTGAACTGCAAGTGTTATTTACCAAATGCAAGTGGGTCAATCAACTTTTATTTGTCCTGTAAGTAATATGTTTTGTCCCTGACCAATAATCGCAGTTCTAAAGAAAATTAAGCAGTTTTTTGGCATATGTCGCATTTATCTTATTATTAAGCAAACATACGAGTAAATTATTTTATATAAATCACTATTAAACTGGAATTTTAATGGTTGTCCAGGTGACAAAACATCTGGATGTAGTGTTTTTTTTATTTGTCCCCCAGTCGCTAATTACAATGAAACATTACTTTATACAAAAAAATATTATATGGCAATTAATTGCGCTTGTACATAATTATTCATTACAGTGTTCACTAAGATGCTAGCATATAGATTTTTGTTTGTTTCATAATTTTACCGAATTTTTTGCATGTTCGTTTTGGTCCCTATTATATTTTATTATTCCGACTTCCACCGGACAACGGTAAAAAAGTTCTGAAACAAAAACATAGATGACTTGATCAGTGCCTTGACAATAAGTTGGTTGATTTGGTGACAACACTCACCTAACCGCTATTTTTATTTCATCATTGCCGCGGTGTCAGTCGGTCGCGCGCGTTTTGAAAAATTAGGTGGCTTTATTGTGTGTCCACCGGACAACCAGCACATAAACGTAAGTATTTGATATATCGTAGTAAATAAAAGTGAAATATATTCTATTTTATCTATATTTTTCACTGCGCGTAAGACCTAATTTAAAATAGCATTATTTTTTATCAGGAAACGCAAAGACTGATAAATGTCACTCGGACAACCAGTCACTTGGACAACCATTGTGCGTGGGACATAGGACAATTAATGATAGAATCAGCATAAAGCAATACTTTTTCTTTCAAAAATTAGTTACTGAAGAGCCTCTTACAAAGACTTAGAGCATTTAATATAAATTAGATTGATATTTTGACCAATTTCAACTTTTTACTTCTTGACGTGTGGAACACCGAGTCGATGAACGATCCGATGATCTCTGGTGTCAGAGTTTTTAAACCACCTACTACTAGCAGCAGGCCTCTGTCTGACATGATTGTGTAACGACTGCCGTCTAATTAATCATTAACTAGAGTCATGTGGATTTCGGAGTCAAATTTACTATTTTATTTAAATAAATCGTGCTGCTCTATGTGAATTCTTAAAATAGAAATAATTATCTAAAGAAAAAATGTTAAAATATAAAAAAATTCAAACAAAATTAAAAAACTAAAATTTATCATTGATGTACACTTAAAAGTTGATTGACCCAAGTACAAGTGTTGTTTGCAATAGATCAAAATTGAACTGCAAGTGTTATTTACCAAATGCAAGTACAAGTGTTGTTTGCAATAGATCAAAATTGAACTGCAAGTGTTATTTACCAAATGCAAGTACAAGTGTTGTTCGCAATTGATCAAAATTGAACTGCAAGTGTTATTTACCAAATGCAGGTACAAGTGTTGTTTGCAATAGATCAAAATTTAACTGCAAGTGTTATTTACCAAATGCAAGTACAAGTGTTGTTTGCAATTGATCAAAATTGAACTGCAAGTGTTATTTACCAAATTCAAGTACAATTGTTGTATGCTATTGATCAAAATTGAACTGCAAGTGTTATTTACCAAATGCAAGTACAAGTGTTGTTTGCAATAGATCAAAATTGAACTGCAAGTGTTATTTACCAAATGCAAGTACAAGTGTTGTTTGCAATAGATCAAAATTGAACTGCAAGAGTTATTTACCAAATGCAAGTACAATTGTTGTTTGCTATTGATCAAAATTGAACTGCAAGTGTTATTTACCAAATGCAAGTACAAGTGTTATTTGCAATAGATCAAAATTGAACTGCAAGTGTTATTTACCAAATGCAATATTGTTTGCAACTGATATTCTAACTGAGATAAGTATTTATCTTTTTGTAATATTAAACAGCTAGTACTTTTCAACTAACTTCAAACAAAGAGGAGGTTCTATTGAGTTTTATTTAGAAATAGCAATGACTGAAAATTGCGAATAAACGAGAAAAGGGATATACTCTAGTTAGGGACATACTCTAGTGACTTTCATTCTTTCTTATTTCTCTCGCAAAAAACGGGAGCACCAAATAAATTAAAGCACGAACATACGAAGTTAGTATGGTTACTCTTTTCAATGGCGTGATTTACAACTAGAACGATGTATTGTTAAATGGTTTTCAATTTAAAGTTCCGTTATTTATTACCTGACTTTAGTTTTATTTTTAGAATCTGCAGACACAAGTTCATGAAAGATGCAACATAAAATTTTACGTCCCTCTAAAGGCATAAATGAGTACTAAAAATATTAAAATAAGCATAAAGATGAAAGCCAGCACAGCGCCTCGTCTCATTAAAGTTTATCACTGTTTACTCACAATTAATACTCGTCTTTTAGATATTAATTAATGTCATGAAAGATGAAAGCTCACTCAGATTCTTTTCCCATTAAATATTATTCTTGGTTATTTCCAATTCGAATAGATCGCCGCCATATTATTGAATGGCTGACGTGATGTTTTAACACAACTTCTTGGCTACACGCCAGATTTCCTATTTTCATTGAGAATACAAAACGGTCCAATGGCGATGTTATCTAAAGACGAAGAAAATTTAACGAATTTCAACCTACTAGTGAAGTATCAAGACTTAGTTATTTTTTTCTGATATTTCCTACCAACTATTATTGCCTTAGAGCATAGTTACATATTAATCAAATAAAGATTTACAAAGATGGTGCTTTTAAAAGGAAGTAGATATTTATCGTAGGAATCTCTAAACAATTTTTAATTTAGTTTCGAGGGTAGAAATTTAACACATTTGTGACAAAATCATTCAGTTTTCATATACTAATATACACTGCCAATTGGTAAACTTATTTTTAGTCAAGCTCTGAATTTTCATACAGTGAGTAATTGCGGTACGATGAAATAATAAAATCCCTTTAGAATTTACATTTTAAGTTTTTCTAGAATTTATTTAGTGGAAAAATGTAACTCTGAAACGTATTATTTGTAATAGTATACAAAAATATACATACAACACTCTGCATGACCCAATGGTTGACTGGTTGAGAATGCCCCTAGCATACAGTCTACTAAAATATTTCTATTGTATTTGGTCACTGCCTGTTATGATAGAAATAATATTTTAATAATGGAGAGGTAAATAAAAAGAGAAATTGTACATTCAAATCAAGTAAGTAGTACGTGTGAGTTTTAATGTCATCAATACCAACTATTTACTAATAAGTCGCATTCGGAATACTAATTAACCCCACGTATAAGGACAACAATTAATAATGTTATTAAGACATTATCTATTTAATTAGAGGCATATATGTACAAGACAAAATACCTACTCTTGATATTTCCACAGATAAATTTAATTTCTTAATCAGTTCCACAAGTTAGAATGTATCAACATTAATTAGTAATATTTTCTGATTGGTCTGTTTACATATTAAGCCGTTAGTCGTTCACAATAATTGCCATTCACTGACATCACTGTTTAGTCTCGCCACTGTTTCTCAAAGTTATAAGGTTATAATCAATCTTGTTAAAACCCTTTTCAAACAAGTAGGTAGTTCTTGGTATTAATTTCAAACGAAAGCCAGAAATACATTAAGAGAGACCGGGGTTGGTTGATTACAGGGGCAAGTTGACTCATTGACAAATATTAAATGTACATAACCTTGCGTCAATCAAGTCAACGAAGAGCGGTAGGGCATAGCGATTTATCGCTCGAACTGGAGCAGCCCGACTGGTGAAATACCTCCACCTTACAGAAGACCGCAGCCAAATGACAGCTACGGTGTTGTTGTGTTCCTGTGTGTGAGTAAGGTTTCCAGAGCTTCTGGGGGGTGCTACATTAGTAGCAGGGGTCAAGCCTTTAAGGTAAGGGCGACAAGTCCAGTAACAGATTTATGCTGTACTTGTAGACCTTAAGCTAGGACCTCGTTACCACTTAACATCAGGTGGGATGAGGTCAATCTTGAAGAGCAATATAAAAAAAAAGTCAATCAAGATGTGAAAAACCCCCCATTCTCAATTTTCAGAATTTAGTGATGCATCAATTGTTAAATGTAAGGCTATTGTGTAGATTGATCGTCAACTAACCCCTTTTAGTCAACCATACCCTGTCTCCCCTACTATATTCGGTCGTAATTTATTTTGAAAAAAACTTATATACCTATAGTCCAGGTCTCAGACGATACTTTTATATCATCCAAATAATTGAAACTAAAAAAGATAACTTGGCTGTAATACCACATCCTTAACCTTGCTTGTTAACTAAAAAAGGTTGTTTTTAAGATACTGTAGCCAAAGGGCAAAACGAGGTCGTATTACTAACACTTGGTTGTCCACCTGTCTGTCACCAGGTTGTACCTCAAAACCTGTCACAGTTAGACAGTTGAAATGTTCACAGATGATGAATATTTATACTGCTCGCTTGTATAAAATGTGTTCAAAAATATGATATAAATTATTTTAAGGTGACTCATATACATTCAATGTGATTTTTTTGTTAATTTTCGCTCGGTACTAGCAGCCAGTAGAATCTTGAAATATCCATATAATATTTAGTTATATATTCACCTTAAAAATATTAATATAATGAAATAATAAAGACAATTATACACCGGGAGCTTCCATTCAACAAAAGAATGTTTTTCTTTAGTTTTAAGTCCGACTCGAGCTTGGCCGGTTTTTTTACTTGTTATTTACAACTTTGAAAGCTACATCTGATATTTCCTTTAGTTCACCTACTAGTGGTAATTTTTTTTTTTACCATTTTTTACACCACTCCCACTTCTTATTGTGCCATTAACTTTTTTGTGATAATCTAAACATTTACTCCTAAGCGGTGTTTTTGTATATCAAACAAGATTTCTTGATTGAACCGGATAATTATCTGAGTGGTGTAGGATAAACATTAGTATTTGGATAATTTGGTTGATTTCTAAATTAGAAACTCGGTCATTAAAGTAAATAAAATATGATTTCTGGATTAGCTTAATTATGCCGCCTTAATAGTGCAGTAGACAGCACATAAAGGTAAACATTTTCAGTTCGATTTTCATTCTTATGCCCGCGACATAAAGGCGGTACAAAGTAAATAAATAAATAAATAAATGCGCAAGATAATCACACCAATCACCTGGTCCCAAACTAAGGTTTTCCCTTGTACTATGAGCACCAGACGACGGATATTAACTGGGGGCGTCATTCCAGCACACCCAGACCCAAGTCAATTTAGAAAAGTTCGTTTTCCAAATTGACTCGACCGGGAATCGAACCAGGGACCTTTCGCGCTTTGGTCGCCTACCTTAGCCACTGCGCCACCGAGGTCGTCAAAGTGTTAAGTCTGATGTGCTTTCGACCGTACCAATATTTGTAAAAAAAATCGAAAATTTTCATGTTTTCTATAATTAAGTCTTATTAAACATATAAATAGACATATGTTTTTTCAAACAACATGTAGTTAGGTATATCTTGTTTCAATTGCCTTGTTCATATCAAAGGGATGATACGGCAGTAAAAAATGTATGATGATACAACGTTTAGTAAAGAGGCTCGTGGAGGAGTATATTTACGTCACTATTCCGTAACTACTGTACGAAGAAGTGACGTCGCTATAAACTTAAACTTTAACTTAGTAAACGAACACTATCGATAAATATATGTGTATGAATATTGATTTATTTAATTGATATTTTTTGTAATCTATACATTTATCTGTCCAAGGGTTGACTGGTCGATAATTCTCTCAGCGTTAAGTCCACCTTTTATACTTTTTTGTGCACTAAAGTTTACAAGCTAAATACTTACCTACCTATTCGTAAAAAGGCAACGTCCTATTTGAAGTAACTGATTTCTTATTTAACAAACCAGTTAGTGTAACAATGAATGCTATCAATTTCAAATTAAGGTTTATTGATGGCTTTTACCAAGAATTAGTTAATTGTATTGGGGAAAATTAACAACTGACTCTCAGTGTCGATTAGGCCACAGACCACAATATAAACCCAGTTCAAAATCAGATAAAGTATAATGCTTATCGTAGTAATTAGCAGGAGCTTTTCCTCAAATATATGTACAAAGTCTAAAGAATAGCAATTCTATTGACCTGACTTTTTTCCCAGAGCCATTCGATTTAACTAATCCAGCCATTATAATTTTCATAGAGCCCCGGCAATCGTGACGCACGTTCGTCAAAAGAGCATTTATTTACATTCGATTTGCGATTCCCAAGCTCGCTCGAAAGGTGTGCGATGAATATTTAGACGTTAAAACGCCTTTAACGCTTCCATGTGTTTTATATTATGAAAAACTGTTCACGTTCGATGTAAATACATCGAGCGAAAACTAGAAAGTTACGCACACAAGCACGGGCCAACGTATGCACGACATTCGATAACAGTGTTAGTGGCAACCGGCTCGGTTTCATAATTCAAAAGCGTATTAATAACACATTTAGATATCTACGAATCCAGTTAGTCTTAATACTAAAAGTCGGTAACAAAAAAAAACTCACCGTATCTGTCTCCTCTAGAAAACCAGACTCCCACAACATGTTTTCGTTCAACAGTCCGGCACGTAACACTTGGAAATGTTCAGTTTTTCTCCGTTTAACTTGAGTTGTTTATGCTTTAGTTATAGGCGCGTTTTAGCAGTGTGAGTTTTCATCCCGTGACGCAATTTTAGGGTGAAATTTTCCGAGCTAAAGTGACGCGACTGCGGCCGAGGCGGTGTGGACGCTGTGTGCGCAGGCGCAGGCGGCGAGCGTTCACGAAGACGGCCGATTGCGCACGAGCTCGCCCGATCGAGTCGACCTACTTTGCTCTACTTCGAATCGCTGCTGTGGTCGAGTGGAGATTTTTTTTTTCGCATTTTCCAATGAATTTGCACCCACCTTCTGGAGATATTTTATAGTAAATAGGTGGCGACACAAAAAGTCCAAGTGGTTTTATTCACCGGTATCCTGGTCAAACTTAAAATATGGTAACGACTCTCCAAATCTCGCCTTTTAGTATTTAGAAGTAATCAGTTACAATTGTAATATTAAGTAGGTAGGTGTTTAAATTCCATATAAAGTACATTTATTTTGAATCATACCTTAAACATCACATTAATATTTAAAATACATACTTAGTTTCAATGTCGTAATTGTTTGTTTGTTTTTGGTTATGTAGGTTGAAATATTTACATGGCGTTTGAACTATGATTGTTTTATGGTTCCCACTTATTTTTAATACTCAAACTTTTTTAAACAAAGTCTCATATTATATTTCACCTACAAATACACTGCAAACGAGAGCATTTAAAGCTATTTCACACAAAAAACTTCTTTTTGCATGAAAAAACTTTTCAGAGTAGGTAAAGTTCAATTAAAAAGATACTCTTATTGTTAACAAAATGAGTCAAAGCAAACTCGAATAATAATGATGTGGATGTTATAGTATATAATACTAATTTTAATCTAGACCCTGATCAAAGTTCCTACTACTTAACTCCTATTACTTAAGTTTATGAATGCGATAGTTCGATACTATCGCATTCATAAACTTAAGTAATATTAATGTTTTCCCAACTTTTCGTATGTAGAAAACCTGATATTATTTTCGATGTACTAGGAAATCAATTTTATTTTTTAACCAAATTTAAATTATTTTTAAATTATACAATACTTCAAATAACAATCGATTTGTAGCAGTGGATTACCCGTAAAAAACGTTTGGTTTATTGTATATATATCACGATTTCATATGAAAAATACCGAACAGCATAATTTTGTCCCAACATATTATTTATACGCCAATCTGTGTAACGTACATCCCATTTTCACCTCTATAGGAAACCTATCTCAGACTGGATATTTTAAAATTATATTTTTTGAAATAATTAACACGAAATTGCCAACAAAAATAATAGTCATATTACTATTTTGGTATAGTAAGTAAAGTTTAAAAACCATTAAAGGGCTCTACATTTTATTCGGATACTTTTTATCCCAAAAATCATAAATTACGGGCAAATATAGCAAATCAGAAATCGAAACCCAGTTACTACGTACAAGTTTAGTGTTTTCAGAGGCAATAATTGCTGATTGATGATTTGTAAACGTTTAACTCATAACTGAAATGTGGCATGGACGTTTTATGACGTTCTTTTGATAAGAAAGGTTATTCGAAATTCACTCCTTAGGAAGAGTCAACTGAACTTGCGGACAAAGTCGTGGGCGGCGGCTAGTGTACATTTTCGAAGTGCATATCGAACATATTAGTCGACACTCTACGTAGCCCTTTGCGCTACGGGCTACGACGCGATGTTCCACTACGCGCTACGTCCTTAATACAGGAACACCGCAACCCTACCACCCCTCAAGTCAAAACCTTTGCAGTGTTTTAAGTATTTGCTTGTTCTTTCGTTGTCATGAGTTCGGTTCGGTTTTGGAATTAAATTTGTTTAGATTTTTTAAATAGAGGTCGTTTTTATTCGTATTTGACACGCGTGAGTTTCGTATTTTCCCAATAATTGAAGAAGAACAAAGACTTTATTTCAAATGAGGGAGTATTTTGACCAATAGGTATAGGATAACATTTAACTTTCTTTTTTACTTGGAAACCAATAAAGAAACTCTAAATAATAATCCGTATTAGTGCACTTGTATAATGCTTCTTAATATTATAATTATAATTATATTAATACCATGCTTGCAAAAAATAGCCGGCATTACATTACCTTGCATTCTTGATATAGGCAATGAATTTAGTATTCCTATGGAATAACCCCTTATTTCTTATATTGAGTGGGAAATAATTCACACATCATCTACTTATGAGATTAAAAGTTCCGGGTTGCCTAATATCTTGATTGGAAATTAATGAACCAATGACTTATTCTTTTTCCTCCTTGTGTTTCAACTTATTGTTTCTCTGAAGAAAACAGTTAATACCTAATGTTTATAACTTAAGATTCTTAGAAATTGAAAATCTTTCAGATTTATATAAAATAATTTGTCCTGGCTAAGCAGACACAATGTTCACAATATCATTATATGAAACCTTATCTCAAAAAATTCGAACGATAAATCTAACAGGAACAGAACAGAACAATGGATCAGGGTTTGTCGGAATAGGGTGTTTGCGCATGAAAAATCCACTACATGGCGATACGTAGGCGCGGGGTCCAACTGCTATGTAATTGGTCATTTAAATGTCATGGTGACATGCCTGTCAATGTAATGTAAACCATAACCAATCACGTAGCAGTTGGACCTCACGCCTACGCATCGCCGTCTAGTCATGCGCGAACACCCTCATGGAATATCTCTCGAATTTAAGCAGAAATTCGATTTCCGAAACATTATTGTTAACAAACGTCAGAAATGGCTATACTTTGTCAGTGTCCAATCGTTAAGGTTAAAAAGAGATGAAGTGTTTTTTCAGAATTTAAATCCGTTTCGTAAAAAGGGACTGAACTGCAAAACTTTAAACCCAACCTTTAGACTCTCAATCCATTACTTACTTTCTATTTACCGAAAATTATGGCCTGGCATATAATAAACAACGATACGCATTGTCTTTTTTTTAAAGATATTTCAAAAATACTTATCGACGTTACAGGAGACCCAAAGGCTGGCTGCTACCTCGCCCAGCGTCTTTCAATCGCTATTCAGCGAGGTAATGCAGCCAGCATTTTGGGTACCTTACCACAGGGACCTTCTTTGTTTATTTAAAATATTTTTTTTTTATTAATTTTAGTTTGAATTTTTTGTAAGCTAGTGTTATCTTAAGTTTAATTGTTTTGTTTATGTAATAAATTACTTGTTATTAAACAGACATATTGTAAATATTCCAATAAGATATAACCATCATATACTACGAGTATGTTTTATGACATGAGCATACATCTTTAGAAGGTATTTAATGAAATAATTGTTAGCACATGCTCGCGACTTTGTTTGCGTGTATGTTGGACCGCCATTTTTTGCCCTAAGGTAAAACTAAGTGGATGCTAATGTCCTATTAACCATCTGCGAGTAAAATTTTAGTGCATTCAGTTTCGTGGTTTGAGCTATTTTATGGTGTTATCTGTGTTGAGAGACTAAGTCAGTAACTGTTGTTTTTATTAAATAGACGATAAGAGGTAACAAACTGATTCTGAGAACTACCTACAGTTTGAGGCAGACTCGAAATGAACTGAGAACTGTTTTTGCCATGTCAAATATTGGTGGCGATTCTTAGAACAAATTGTACTACATAAAAATCTTGTGTTTCTATTGCGTATTCCATTGGCTACAGGATTATATATATTTATTCATAAAATACATTGCACAAAAAAAGTACAAAAGGTGGCCTTAATGCTAGGAGTATTCTGTACCAGTCAACCCTTTGGGTCATGCAGATAGTTAGGTTATGAAATTAGTAAATGATATTAAAAGGTAATTAAATCCTATTACTATATGTGTATCTTTATATATATATATTGTAATAAAAAACTACATCACATATGTAGTTTCATTTTAGTTTATATTATGTCAAGAGAATCGGAGCCATTATCTAAAATCGAAACAGTTAGTAATACGTCTATTAAATTGATACCTATACACGAAGTAAGTCGGAAATGAAGCATGTATGTAAATTAAATGACAGTTCACATGCCTCAGGGCTGGTAGTTAAAAAATAAATATAAATAAATAAAAAATAAATCGATTTTGGATTCGATTCTGGGCAAGCAAAATATTTGTGCATTTCATTTGTAACTCGCTTATGATGAATCTTCTTAAGATCTTATTACAGTCATTGATAGTTGCCGCCTTCTAGCAATATGTCAAATATCTCTCATGAGACGACAAAAAGTTTGGTACTGTTGATTGGTTGATGGGTGGAGGGCGGAGGCGCACTTGTATTATCAGCCAATCAGAGGATAACCAGCTGAATTTGTTAGATTTTGATATTTGTTAAGAACGTGATAAAAATTTACAACTGGGGTGCATCCTAAACGACATAGTATTGATCTTAGTGATAATACAATTATGAGCAGATATGTCTGGGTGTGCTGGGATGACGCCCCTAGTTAGTATCCGTTGTCTGGTGCTCATAGTAAAAGGGTCAACCTTATCCTGAGACCAGGTGATAGTTGTGGTTATCTGGCGAATTAATATTATATTACTCCCACGTCAGTAATGATAGAAATTCTAGACTAAACGATTGCTATAATTTTATTGTATTTTGTAGAACACGCCCGCAACCGTGACGCATATTCCCTAACCTTTCCGTTCGCCTTAGGGCAAACTACTCTTAACTAACAGTTATAAATACTTCCTAGACTCTATTAGTATGACACATAACTGCTTCAGGGTTAAACTTTCTGTATGAACATAGATATAAATAGAGGTTTTCTACAAATTGGACAAAGCGGAGATGAAGAATAAACGAAGACTTAAAGATACCTTTTTTACCTTAATCCTAACCAGATATAACATATTTTTATTGAAGATTTATATAGTAGCTTTTAGCTTTTTTTTGAAAATTTTGAAAATTCCCACTTAAAAATATACTCACCTACTTTTTTGCCACCAAATTCTGGCTTTAAATAAAAGATAAAGTTTTACACTACATCAGGGATTGCAAAATAGTACCTACTTTCTGTTTACAACTATAGGGCAAGCAGATATAAACGGGTAACATTATCACAAGGTTCTTTAGATGGGGATCTTATAGGATCCAAGGGATTTTCTACCTTGGTAATCCAACCAACTACAACCCTGCACAATAGTATTCTCCGAAATACCGAAAATCTTGCATCCGTAATCTGATTCTGTCGGCAAAAACATAGGGAAGCCCCAAATGAATATTTATTATTACCAGCTAAACTCTTGTCATTACTCAGAGTACTTGCATAATGTAACACGGAACTGACCAAGGTGCAAAAGAGTCCTTAATAGATTATATCATTTCAATAATAAAAAAAACACATTAAGTACACTTACATAGTAAGTAGCTAAAGCTCTGTTGTTACAAAAATCAAAAACAACGACAGTACCACTACACCCAGGCCCAAACATAGAAAAGTTCGTATTTCACATTGACCCAAGCGATAATTGAACACAGAACCACATAGATGGCGCGACAGTAAAGTCCGGCCTGTCCGTTAATTGTTTCAATGTTTTTTGATATCAAGAAGCATTTAACATTTTTGCGCAAGAAATTAAAAGCTTTTTATTTCAATTACAAGCCAGTGATTCTTGTTAAAATTTATCCTTCGGAATAAAAACTACGAACGTAATAACCAACATACATACTTACAATCAAAATGTCATAAATATTAATAACTTCATGTACTTACAATCATCGGCGTGGTTTGTTTAGCAATAATTCGCATTTCATTACGTGATTACTGCCCACAATAACGGATCTGAAACTTGTAAATACAACCACAGTATATCTTTTAACCTACCGCATTGCTTTCGGTAAATCTAAGGCCGGATGTCACAAAAAGGATAATAAAAAGGTTAGTTATGTTTGATTGAAGTGCTTGTGGTGTTATAGCGGGAAATGTTCGATTACCGAAAGATGGGCTGTGCATGCCAAGGTCTTGTTTTGGATGGGTGACTATTCCGACAGAATTTAGTGGCGTATATTATGAGCATCTCCATGCATCGATAAACATGATCAACTTTTGGTCTCGGCTATTAACTCGATACTAATCGTCGTAGGATTACCCTAGTTTAATGCTATTTGTCGGCTTGAGAATGTGTGAGAGTAGGGTTGGTCTCTTCTCCCGCCTTCGCCATAAATCCGCTCTTGGCCGACCGTGGGGGAGTATGGTTCATCATTGACATGAGGCCTATGCCAACAATCTACATATATGGCTGAATTAATTTTGTTTCGATCTATTGCAAAAGTGTTTTATTTTGGCTCGTTCACAGAAACTTCCAAATGTAAATAGGACACTTTTGTTTGGCCACCTACATTCAAATTAGTGAACAAATATTTATCCGCAATACGTAGGTATAAAAAGTTTTGTAAGTGTGTTCATATGGATATAAGCATTTCGACAAGACTGTCTGAATACGAATGAAAGCCGCACACATTAACCACGAATTGTAATATTTTGGCGAAATTGCATGTAAGTAGCCTAGTTGGGCGGGCAAATCGTTCGTATTCTGGGCAAATGTGAATCCGCTGTCTAAGGGTGTCATTTTTTTAAAGAAAAACTACAATAAATCTGCTACTTACTTACGTATAATAACAGTAAACAAATCCATAAAATAGAAACTTAATATATTTTTTTTATATTACTCTTCAAGATTGACCCCATCCCTCCTAATGTTAAGTGGGAATGAGGTCCTAGCTTAATGGGACTAGTACAGTAATAACCCAGTAGGTGGTAGGTGGTGGTGGACATACGCGGTAGGTGGGTCCGAGCGATTCCTGTTTAAGTTAAATTCGCGTAAATCGGGGTTCAACTTTGCATATAAATTATCTGTAAGAATAACCTTTTAAGACACCAAAATCTTTGAATATACAATTTACAAAAGTAGCATTGACAATTTAAATTGAAAACGGAGTAAATAAGAAATATAATTTATTTTATTACCATATTACTTCACCAAAACTCTATAGAACTTTAACAACCTACTCTGCACTCTAAACTAAAGTCGCACTCTCACTTGACAGGGTTTTTCTGAACGCATTTGTGCAAACTGTTTAATCTTATGCTAACGAGGGGAAAACTATCACTCAGCCCCTATCCATCACGGCGCAGATGGCTATAATTTGACTCGCATTTTATGTAATGTCAAAAGGAATGGTGATGAATGTCGCAGACCAGATGTGCCACATCAATACGTCTGAGTACGACGTACACTGTACATGCAAGCTTAAATTTGAAATTTTCTATATGGTCTCGGGTCTGGGTGTTGTGGTACCGTCGTTGTTACTGATTTATTTATTTAAAAACTTTATTGCACAAAAAGTATAACAGGTGGACTTAATACTAGGAGCATTATTTACCAGTCAACCCTTGGGTCATGCAGAGAGTTTGTACATGGGTGCGATAATAGTAAAAAAAGTGCATAGTAATAAAAAAAGATATCTATACATCAATAAACTAAGCATTATAAATAACATTGCTATAACTTTTAAATACCTAAATATATATGATAAAATATAATAGATATTTAAAATATGATACTTTACTTACATTTCTGTAACACAAGTACTCAGAATAAGATAAATGTATTGTATTTTTGTAATGTATCACGCCTCTCAAGGGAACTTAAATTTATTTAAAAAACAGAAATTTATCATCACCTTTTTCAGAGTGGCATACGAACCTACGACCTTCACGTACGTGCGTGTTGCTCTTTCAACTGAGCTAGCTGTGCCCGCGACTTCGTTCGCGGGGACTACATACTTTCATGTTCGGTTTTACCCCCATTTCCCGTTATATTCGAAACAAAAAGTAAAACATATTTTAACCCAAGTTTCGAGCTATATTTGAGCCAAATTTCATATCTCTAACTTAAAAAAATAATATATTCTCTTATAAACCATTCAAAAGTGGTATAACCCCCATCCCCCCTTATTTTTAAAACCAAAAGTAGCCTTTGTCCGTTCTAAACGTTCAACGTATACCTTTATCTAATTTCATCAAAAGCGGTTCAGTGTTTTGAGCGTGAAAGCAGGACAGACAGACATAGTTAAATAGTAGACATGAATTTGTCAATTGCTGAATCCATTTCTTGTCGTTATTATTTATTTTATATTTTTAAATAGTATTATTTACGTATGTATATGTATATATATGAACATTATGTAAATATAAGTAAAGCTTCATATTTTATATATTTATTCATGTATGTCTATGTATATTTAATCGTTTCCGAAATGAGTTTTGTAACGCTTGGTACTTACTATTCTCGTGTATTATGTTTTTATTTTTTAGATTACTTATGCACTTTGTCACTATTACCGAACCAATTAACTAACTCTCCGCATGACCCAAAGGTTGACTGGTAGAGAATGCCCATAGCATTAAGTCCACCTGTTGTACTTTTTTGTGCAATAAAGTTTTTAAATAAATAAATAAATAGTTACTTTCGCATTTTATAAAATTAGTATGGATGACGAATTCTTTTGTCAAAATGAAGTCTAAGCCTTCGGTTGGTGCCACCTGCTAGATGACTGTTGAACACCATACTAATGGGTCCATGATAAATTCATTGCAGAATTTCATATTTTAGGGTTCCGTACCTAAAGGGTTATAACGAGCCCCTATTTCTAACACTGTTTGCCGTCCGTCCGTCTCTTTGTCTGTTATCAGGCCGTATCTCATGAACCGTGGTAGCTATAGAACAACAAATACTAAAATCAAAATAATGTAATTATTTAAAGGGGGCTCCCACACAACAAACATGTTTTTTTTTCTATTTCTTGCTCGATTTTAATAAAAACTATTGTTAGACGCTTGAAATATTCACAGATTATTTAGTTGTATATTTTGTTCAAAAATAAATAATTGTGTCTATGTTGAATAGATAATCCGACTTGCACTTGGCCGTTTTTTTTTATATTTTTATAGTGCATTACGCACGCTGCACTAGCAACTTAAATATTTATATAGGTACAGGTTTAAAGTGACCAGTGTACGTCGCTGCCTCATTGAGGCTAATATTCTCTAGTCATAAAATAACTTATGCGCGTCAGACAACCCAGACACACAAGTAGGCTGGTTTGCACTACTTGCATTAATTTATGAACGATAGTACTCGTATTATAATTACTATAATGGATTGTCAGTCTCGTGCGTGGTTAAGAAAAAAAAACAAAGGCAAATAAATATCCACACATCCACGTCTAATGCCCGGTCTCATTATTTTACGATTCGTAATGTGTCAAAAATAACTATCCGTTTTTCTCCAAGCAACTACGAGTCGTTTTTCTTTTTATATATTGCACTTCAAGATTGACCTCATCCCACCTGATGTTAAGTAGTAATAAGGTCCTGTACAGCATAATAAATCTGTTACTGGACTTGTCGCCCTTACCTTGAAGGCTTGACCCCCGCTACTAATGTAGCACCCCCAGGAGCTCTGGAAACCTTACTCACACGCAGGAACACAACAACACAGTGATTGTTATTTGGTTGCAGTCTTCTGTAAGGTCGTTAATACTGTTCCATAATCCACTTTCCATACCAGTTGTCATCAGTCGTCAGACGGTCAATTTTAGATATGCCACGTATAATTTATTACTATCCGTAACGAAAACGGATCGTTTTTAAATATAAGAACCAGGCATTCACTTGTTGGACCTGCTGACTAAGATCCAAATACTTTCGTTTCCCTTGATGATAAGAATTATTAATTTTATAAGAGAGGTAGGGCATAGCGATTTATCGCTCGAACTGGAGCAGCCCGACTGGTGAAATACCTCCACCTTACAGAAGACCGCAGCCAAATAATAATCACTTCGGTGTTGTTGTGTTCCTGCTTGTTGTTGTGTTTCTGTAAGTAAGGTTTCCAGAGCTCCTGGGGGGGTCCTACATTAGGAGCAGAGGACAAGCCTTCAAGGTAAGGGCGACAAGTCCAGTAACAGCTTTATTATGCTGTACTTGTCGCCCTTAAGCTTCGACCTCATTACCACTTAAGACCAGGTGGGATGAGGTCAATCTTGAAGTGTAATATAAAAAAAATGCTGAAGAGTTTGTGTGTTTGTTTGAATTCGCTTATCTCGGGAACTACTGGTTGGAATTGAAAAATAACTTTTGTGGTTCCATTGAGCAAGGCTAGAGGCTGTATAAAATTACGCTGCGATCCATCAGCGAAGAATCAGTGAAAATGTGGAAAAAAAGGCTTCGTAAGCGTGCAAAACCGTTGCCGGTCGCTAGTATAACTTATATAATCAACAGATACAACGAGGTAGCTAAATGGAATGCAGCGTGCTTTTCAACGGCCACAAATAGATTTGGACTGAGAAAAAAGTTCGTGTCAAAAACATTACATACTCGTTAGTTGCCTTGTCAAAGTCAGTCGCCGAAGCTGTTCAAGGTTAAGAAAATGAATAGTAATCAATCAAGTCACGTGTACTTATTGAATCCACGATATAATATCGAAATGGATTTGATTAATTTTGTTGAGCAGATGTTTCTAAAAACAAACATCGTTTTTTGTTCTACGAGACTTAGTAGCTCAATGGATAAAAAAACAAACTGATTTCCGTGTGATCAGACAATCGTAATATTCTTTTAATACATTATCTGGTAATATTAACAATATTATGAGTGGGTATTATTTTTTTCTTTTAATGTATTATTTTTAGATTGTTAACGATTCAGTGGAGAGTAATGACGGGAAAAGCAAGGCAATTTAGTGTTATTTAAGAAATCAGGATATATATGTAAATACAAACAAAAAAAGTAATTATTAAAACTAAATAAATAGGTACAACAGGATACTACATATGTTACGGACTCTACAAAGAGGAGCCTTTTTATAATTTTTATAATAATACTTGGAATCTTTCTTTTCCATTGTTCTGTCTGTTCTGTCAAAATATCTTTATATTAGATAGATAGATAGATATACTTTATTGCACAACATCTTTACAGAAATAGGTTTTACAGAAAAATTATAGTACAATTTAGGCGGTCTTATCGCTACAAAGCGATCTCTTCCAGACAACCTTAAGGTAGAGGAAATAGTAGATGGCGAGAAATGGGTACGGCCGTGCAACGTAAATACAGTTTTTATTTATATTTTCATATTCTTAGTCTCTTCAGTTTGTATTCTTATTATTTTCTGTTATTATATTTCCTAAAACTACTCTGAGTTCCTTTTCCTTTCCCTTCGCTCCGTAACAACATATATTACAAAATTAAATAAAATTATAATAAAACAGGCCAACAAACTTATGTATCCGTACAGTACAGTAGCTACTTGCTTAGTTACGCGTAGATTTAGTATGACAAGGTACTGAGGTGTAGATACACGAACTAATAATTCTAGCTGTACGCTAGCGCCATTGCCTCTCTGTTCAATAATCGCCAGTTTTTAAACAAAATAGCCGACGGTCCTGGAGTCACCCAAGGCGAGGATCAAATGTGAGGATAAATACACGAACGACTTCATGGCACAAGTTCTTTATGAATTCGTAAGTTTTAGTGTATATTTAGTGCTGATGTGTACAGTTTAGTACAGTAGAGTGAGATAAATGAAATAAGTCAAGTTCCTTGCGTGTGTGAATAACTGGGTTGAGGCCCAATTGTGCTGAAACGAGCTGAAACTGAATATTAGCCTGCACAGGATCTTTGGAAACACAGCTTTTCTCATAGGATAGCTATTTCTAAAACACGGATCACTGGTGTTCTATCATGAAGTTGTACCAATGCTCACGTGATACTGGCTGTCAAAAAAGCTTATAATGCAGTAAAATGAGAAGAAGGTACCTACTTTGTATTCTTCTTCTCTTCTGCTTATTATGTTATGGAAAAATCGGCCGTAACCTGCTTTGCAGTGATTCGATGTCGCTACTCATGGTCCCGTTCTCTCAAACGCCTGCGTAAGGTATTCAGATCTTTTAGCATGTTATAAGAAGTGTTATTTGAAGACCGAAAGGCGCTCAGTTCATTCATTGCTGTTTACGGATAGTTCATAGTCATCGATAGATATTTTATCGTAACTAACTGTGACATCGCTATATCATCGAAGAGCCTTACAACGGGAATGTTACTTACCGAGAAACTATTTCAATGGTGAGGAAAATAGAACCGATCTCATATCACCGATTGAATATATCTTTAACGCCAAAATTCGGAAAGCAAAACATAATCAATATTGTGTTTGAAATATCAACCATTACGCTACATTTAGACGCAAATGTCCCTACCTACAACCAGTCATATGGGTTTGCGTGTATTTGGCTTTTCGGCGTAAACGGCCGTTGGCAAAATAACAGTCTGTTGTCTTGTGCTTAGATGAAATGGCGGTGACGAAGTGGATTTCAATCAAATGCCCTTCAGTGATAAGATTGCAACCACAATACAGTATTCAATAATATATTAGGGAAACTATCCATATATTCAAATACAGAAATGGTACGGTCTCTAGTAATATTAAAGAGCTCAAGAATTTGCTTGAACGCGCTTATCTCGAATTGAAAAATTATATTTGTGTTGGGTAATACATTCGAATTAAAAAATATATAGTCGTGTTGGAAAGACTTAAGGCTATATAACATCACCCTGCAACTAATAAAAGAGAAGAACCAGTGGAAAATTTGGTAAAAAAAACGGGTATTGTTTCATGTGCGAAACAGTGCGTTTTCCCTAACCTGATAGGTAAAGAGTTACTGTAGTAATTTTCCAGATATTTATTCCAATGGTTTCCAAAATGTAAACATAATATGGACCATGTTTTGTGTACCTAAATGATAATTATAATAAATTCGAAATGATTTTTTTATTTTAAAAAATTCGTTAACGTTTTTAGTAGGTATTTGATTTGCGACTGAATTCGGGGAAATTAAAAGTACACATTGATTTAGCAATTAATTTATTTTGCATTACCTGTTTATCGTTTTCCTTATCATTATGATTTAAATACCTAAATTAAAAAGCTTTTAGAAAAAAGCAGTTGTTTACTTCACTATCTTCAACTTATTATACTTATCTACGCCTATTAGGAGCCTAAACTTAAGTCCTTTACGATTCACATATTATTATTTAAGCCATTTTGTAATGTTTTTTTACAAGGCGCATTTGGAAATAAATTGAATATAATGAAATAAATTACATAACTATATGTACATTGTCGAACACAATCAGCGGCAGTGTTAAAGTATTAATTTTCAAGTCATATCTAATTTTATCAAAATTTTCTACAAAAGCAAAAAATAAGATATTTGAGACGCACATCAAAAAAAATATAGGTATTTGCTCTTATCATCTACAATCAAAGACTGCAAAATACAGTAATAGTTAACTGTCATTTGTTTTATAGATGTTCACAAAAACTGACTTCATGCGACACAATTTAATTTGTTTTGTATTAAAGATGGCAGAAATAGGTTTATATCTTAAAAAAATAAGTTACAGCCAGTTTCGTACATCCTTATTTAAAAAAAGTATAGATGTACACACTAATTTTGGCTTTAGAAATACGCTAAAAAATGTTTCTGCAATTTTAATATAAATATATTTAATAAATTATCATACTAAATATTGAACATTTTATTATAATTGTTTAAATTCAATGTAGTTAGGCCCGCGACATAACAAATCTCGACTGTAGAAGCGGAATTTTGATCAAATCTGAAAAATGACAATAATGTACCGTATATGTACGTACCTTTTATAAGTATGAAATTGGCATAAATAAATAAATAATAAGTCAGAAAAAGGAAGCACGTGCATGGATGGCACATGTAGACTTAAAATTAGAGACTGACTTAACCTAAATATTGCATCCCAGTTATTGATAGATACAAATTATTATTTTTAAAGATATGTATAACTATTTTACAAAATACAAACAAGGTATTTGAAAGGAATAAGCTATTATTCTAATTTTAAATATATAAATATCAATGATTTACTGACGACCTCGGTGGCGCAGTGGCTAAGGTAGGCGACCAAAGCGCAAAAGGTCCCGGGTTCGATTCCCGGTCGGGTCAATTTGGAAAACGAACTTTTCTAAATTGACTTGGGTCTGGGTGTGCTGGGATGACGCCCCCAGTTAGTATCCGTCGTCTGGTGCTCATAGTATAAGGGAAAACCTTAGTTTGAGACCAGGTGATTGGTATGATTGTCTGGCGCATTTATTTATTTATTTATTTACTGTTACAAATTAAAAATAAAACATGCTTCATCATACGAGTGTGTAGATAATAAGTAGGTAATTTAGCTGGTAACACGTTTTGATTTATCATCAGTAAATAATAACCTTTTAAGTAAATCAGAAGAAATGTTGCCATTTTTACAAAAGTACTTGCATTATGCAACTTTATTTGTTTTTTAGACCATTTAAGTATTTTCCAACTGGACCTTTATAGTTGATACTTCTTTTAATATGTAAATGATAATGACTGTTAATTCGAGTTCTTCAGAGATAATTAACAATTTAGTACAAGCCTTATTAAAAATACACAATAATATGTGGCTACTTTTCTCAGAATAGCTATTAAATGTAAATATTAGCGCTAACATCACATTTTCACATTAATGCTACCTCAAGTTATTGCACTTAGATTATCATATATTCAACAACTAAGCGCCGTACATTTGTAATCGTGGTAATATAATTTTACTGATTTACAAATATTATATTTTACACCTCTGGAAATAGAGATGTTGAAAATATGACGGTAAAATTTTGATGCGTGGAAAATTTACTTAGTTTAACTATACAACAATTCATTAGGTCAGTGATTCAAAATGAGGACCACTAAAATTACGCACAAACAATTTAATATTGCAAATTATTATAAACATCAAACATAATATACCTACATATAATCAAACACAAATGCATACTATGAAAATATGCTCTTATTATACAGATCTTTTTATACGTGGAGTCTTGTTTTGATCATGTTTGTGTGCAAATAAGGTTTCATTACATATAACAATATTATTTCAAGTCTCAAACTCGTTGCCTTCCAGAGGCTTCATTTGCCTAATTATAAAATATACAAGCAACTATATATACATTTGAGCACTCAACACATAGTGCGTACTATGACACTTTCGTAAAAGTTTTCCAGTCCATTAGCGATGAAAAGTAGCGAACAAAACTTTTATACGTTTATGTAATAAAAATAAAAACAAAAAGAGAATGAAATATAATTACATTAGTTCAAAATGCAACGATATTTTTAGGAAGTAATGCAGAAATGAACGACGGTGGATAATGATCAATTTGATTTCAAGTTTGGAATAGTAACAAGTCCTATCAAAAGGTAAGGTTTTTATGCCGCCCTCGAATTTTTGGCAAGTTTAAAAATTGAAAAATCCACATAGAAACGGAGCAAGAAACAAAAAAGGTATATTGAAAAGTAAAATCTATGGACAGACGATATGGCGACATGATTCAAACTTTCTTAACAGCTTTGTTATTTTTGGTTTATAATAATAAAAACCGGAGCGACAAAGCTCCTTTATCTAAAGGAACTTTTAGTACCCGATTTGAGGAACCTGGAAATCAGACGCAACATAAGTATAAGTATGAGAGGGAACTCAAATGAATTGAGATGAATCGTAACCTGTTTCCAGACATTATTCTTGTCATTGACTAACACCCATGGACTTAGTATAATAAACAGGACTGATAACTCTGAAAATTATCATTAAAGAAAATGAACACTATCACAATGCAATAAAGTATAAATTCCTGTGCGCTTTACACAGATGCAAATCCAAGCCGACAGAGATAGCCATGACGGAGGCTGTTGTCTCGTTCTTTGATCTTTCTATGATCTTGCCAGCATAAAATAATATTTCTGATCTAAATTTTGCCTGATCAAAAACTCAGTTGATGCACTTGTATTTAATTGTTATTTCAACAATTGTAAAATAATAATCTATATTTTAATTTATTTATTTGATTTTATACATAAATTATAAAGAAAACGTAAAATAGTATTTGCTTATTTCTAATTTTCTAGTGGTAACCCTCTAAAGCATCATCATGAACTGTCATGGCGTCAGTAAGTCAAACTGTCATTGATTGAGTTTATCAAAATAAACAATTCTAAGGCACCTCATAAGATAAAATGGTGAAAAAATGTTGCGTTTATACTTGTTCAAGTGAATCATATAGTAATTGCAATATATCGTTCCACAGGTAAGCTCAAAATAATCTTACTGTAAATTTTACCACTAGGGTACCCATAATTCTTGTAATATTTCAATTGTGTGCTCGAGTTAGTTCCTCACTAATGTACAACACATTTATTTACAGTTACCTACCCTAAAAATGAAGTAATGCGACAAAAATGGCTCAGCAGTATTCACGTAAACCAAAAAATCACTAAAAATGATGCCGTATGCAGCCGGGACTTGCTATACCTTATTCCCAAAAAATTAGGGTTATTCTCGTTGTCCCTACCAGGCGGTTCTCCAGCAGTAGGGACAGAGGAAAATTCAATAAATGATCAAATTTATTGCCATTGGGGTAAAAGGGAGTATAATTATATCAATTATAATGAAATAATTCATGATCATTTTTTCAAACATATAAACATAAAAGTTATGCTGTCCCGGTTGTTTTCAACAGTCAAATCTGTCCAGACGATAACTTTGGAACATGACGACCTCCGTAGCCGACAGGCGAGCGGGCCGGACTTTGGTGTTGCGCCATCTCTGAGGTCCCGGGTTCGATCCCCGGTCGGGTCAATATGGAAAACGATCTTTTGTGTATTGTCTCGGGCCTGGGCGTTGTGGTACCGTCGTTGTTTCTGATTTCTGTAACACAAGTGCTTTAGCTACTTACCACAGAATCAGAGCAATATATTTGATGTTGTCCAATATTTATTTACTAATTAATTTTATCTTGTTATATTTATTTTACTAGATGTAGTGGGGACAACGGGCTAAATTTCGATTATTTAATCAAATGTCCGCTGTCAAAATAAATCTTGTTGTCACCCTATTAGAAAGGGACACACGCCTCTGTGGTAGCTATCTCGCTCGGCTCGTTTTTTGGCTGCGAGTGCTCGGTCCTGTTTATTATATTAAGTCCATGCTAACACCTGAAACACAGCTGTCTAGTCACTAGTAAAGTGTCGTGTCGCAGCGCAAAATGACGTCGTGGCCATTTTCTTACCATATCTACAAAATGTGGCACTAGGATACGAAAACTTTGTGGAAGCGCCTTTAACACTCAAACCATAATAACAATTATTCTAAGCACAAAGCCTTGGTAATCACATTAATTAATTTTAGAATTATACCTGCTTACACAAAAATGGTACTTCCAGTTGTTTTTCTCTTCCATTTTCAGCTGCGTCACGAAACATCATGAATCCGCTGCCATATAGCTTCGCAGACTTTGCACGATTTTCTGGACATAATGGCATGACAATGTCATCAAAATATGACGCCACAGTTGTACACATATCTTACTCAGCTACAGACAACTCTTGGACACAGCAGTGTGTTTCTGTTTTAACAGATTTTTGTCGCTCTTCCCATCGCTATCTACAGTCTACATCTATCTACAGTAAAGTAAGAAGAGATTAGTCTATTCAGCTACAGCTGGAGCTACCCTGATCCCCCGGAGCCGTTGGTGTAGACGTCAGATGCTGCTCGCTGCCCCGCTCGGATCACGCTCTGAACTGTCTGGGCGGCACCCTGGAATGTTTATAGTCATATGTTAGATAAAATCATTAATAAATCAGAACCACTCGTTTCTGCGCCTAAATTTGCCTACTCCAAATTTCAACCAAATAAAAATGCTTACTCTTTCAGTGCATCGTTTAACTTGTTATAGTATAGTTTGAAACATTTTCAAAATTGCAGTTAGGGTAACATTTTTTTTAGATCATTAAAACTTTAACATGTAGGTTCCTTATTGTGCATGTAAATTCATTATATTAACCAGGGTAATCCATTGCTTGAAGAACAGAAAATTGTGGAATTAGATATTTTAGAAGAATTTTTAATACGTGTAAATTAAATTTTCGCCTTATTACAAATTAGTACTTAGTAATCGCATGGTGATGTAATTAAAGATGATTTTTTTTGTTAAAAATTTTGATATTACGGTCATTTACATACCAATTTCTTCAAATAAATCGCTACTCAATCCTGAAAACGTATGGAGTTAAATTTTATTACTCAAACAGGTACCAATTAATGTTTTACTTATTTGTGACTAGTCATCATTCTGGACTAGTCATCCTATTATTATTGTTACCTGAATTGCTGCTCCTAAGAACTGCGAGAAAGCCCTGGTGACGTTAATGGCAGCGGAGACCAGCTGCCCCCTCCCAGGAGCCTGCTCCGCCGCCACGGCTCTGGGTGGGTCCAACGGGACCTGCCCAACCAGACCAGTTAGACACTTAGCTCTAGACACGGCTGGATTGATTAGATATAACACATACTGAGGAAGAACGGATCCTTACAAAAGTCGGGTACCTTGACAGGAAAAGGTATTTTTTTAAAACTACTCGATCGATTTTAATTGTGCAGAATACTCAACTATCAAGAAAAAAGGAGGCTAATGAAAGTCCCACCTTAATCCGTAATGATTTACGGCCGACGGTAACCACGATAACCATTGCTTGATAGCAATGGTTACAAAAATCACTATCTAGCTTTATCATGGCTAAATATGGATTGGTAATGAGGATGACAAATTCATATTTTTTTTAGTATTTTCACCACTAGACCTTTAAGGGAGCAATTCATATGTATTTTATAATTCAAAATGATCAAGTCAGTTAAGTATTTATTTCAAGTTAAAATAACACATTAAATGCCAATTGTTTGTTTTGTTTAGAAGACGTTACCTACCGTTGTGACTTCAAAAAAAGTAAACTAAATAAGAAAAGGTCAAAAATTAAATAAACAAATATGTTCTTACATTTGTTACAGATTTTAAAGAAATTAACAAATTTTCCTGCAAAATATTTTCGTTTTTAATTAGAAAAAAATTATCTTCTATATCACTTTTGTGAAATTATGTATTAAACAATGGTACCTAAGCAACTGGTCTTCTTTCTTTATAAATATGTAATTGTGTTATAGTTAACTACGATAAAATTAAATCATAAGATAATTTCAAACAAATTAATTAATTTGTTTTTTTTTCACTATTAACTTCAACAAGTAAGTATAATATGTTTCTATACCAGCTGCGTATTCTGCACTTAATTGAATATTATTAAATGAAGGATCAGGATCCATCCTTTGTATGAGATATATTGATATTTATTTGTGAGGTAGGTAGTGCTTTAGCTGCGTGCTAGTGATTAAAAACTAATATGATGATAAAAGTACGATAAACGGCAAATCAGAGTAAGCACTTGCAGTTCGAATTTAATGGTTATCCCGCGAAGTAAGGGCGGTGTTATGTCCAAAGTAGTGTTTTCGACCGTACATTAAACATGTAGAGTTTATCATCATAGTATTTTAAAAAAGTGAACAGGTTAAAGCACGATACCATTTGATTGACCCGTTAACTTATTATAACGCGAAAGTCTTAAAGCTTATATCATCATAGTAGTTGAAGTATCTATAAATTAAAAGTGCAATTACACAGTGTAGAAAAGTGAATGTTAGTAATGTGAAGTGCATGCACATATAGTTGACATAAATAATCTCACATATTTACATGAATAGAGTAACTTACAAGTTAGATTAAATGATACGTATGTACATTCAATTTACATAATACTAAGAAGTAAGTTAGACATAAATATATAAGTCATATTTATTAACAAGATCCATAGCTTCTTCCGAAACATAAGTAGGTAATAATAGTTTAAGGCTTTATTCCCAACAAGTAAGTAAAGTATATTAAGATACTGAATATCAAATTAGGTGATTAAAAAAGCACTTTCACAACTTACATTTAAATCCATTTTTAGTATGTTTGTGATACTACTCGTATATAAAACACAGGTTACTTGTTAATTACTACGTCTTTATGCGGTCTTTAAATTCTTATAACAATAGTTTTAGGATTTATTGATTGAAAATATGATTCATGGTTTTTAATTTTTAAAAGCATTTTAGTCGCAATAGCGATATTATGGAATGATTTAAATTAATTTATCTAATGTTATTAAAAGCCAATCGTTATTTACTCAAAACATATGTTACTCACCAATAATTGTCGAAAGTATAATCTAACTGGATTTTGAACACAACTTTTTTTTAAATGGTTTGGTTAATAAAATTTTGACTAAAACAAAATGGTATTAGATACGTATTTATAGGAGAGCCCCAAAAAATTAAACAGCATTCCAAATCCACTGGGATACTATAAAAGGTTTAACATCCTGTTAGTATGGACAAAGGGTAGGTACTACTACACATTTACACACTCTGAAGTTAAACCAAAATTTGAACAAGATCTAATTATTACCTACAAAAATTATTTTGTTAGCACACTTTCAACTCACAAACACTTACATATAATACAAATCAAAAACAAGTTAGCACAAAACATTTATTATACAAACGCACTGCTACAGCAAAATATTGTATGTACAAGCCGAAGAAGCAGATATTTAATAAATAATTTAACTACAAAAATACAGTTGAAAAATACACTTTACAAAAAACATTATAACACTAAGTAACTTAATTTTCCTATTTTCTTTATACAGCCCTGTCAACCGTCATTCCCGTTTAAATTAATTATACACATAAGTCAGACTTAGATTAAATAGGAACAACTAGTGAATGTACACGTCATGTCAAAAAGATCTCGAATTGTTATATTTAATCTAAGAACTGCCCATCACCTCAACCCCAGTCGCACAACCTAAGTAAAAGTGAGGCGAAACCAACTCTGTTGGAAGACGGTTTGTCGTCAGCGTTCCCGACGAACGGGCCGGAGCCAAACCAGTTGACCCTGTTGCTCGTGGAGGCCGAGGATGAGATCGTCGGCCCCGAGGAGGGGGCGGGCTTCCTGTTCGGCCTTGAGGTGGGCCCCGGAGCTGTCTCCCTCCATTGCTGCCAGAGCCAAGCCAATCCGTCCAAGATCGGCCTTCGCGGCGCCGGTGGAGGCGGCGGCGGCGTCGTCGTTCGCCGCGCCTTAGGCGTCACTACCACTTGGTTGAGCAAGGCCTAGGAGGTTATAGTTATATCTAAATTGGTTATAGGTTATTCGTAAAATGTAGAATGGTATTCCAAGTGTGCAAGTTGTGAAAATAAATGAAATTGATGAAAATTAAGTAGGAACAATCGGAAACAAACGAGAAGCGTTAGAAGCGATTAACTATTAAAAGTTTGTATGAAATATGACGTTAAGAGCGTTGTCGAATTAAATATGTATGAAAGAAAGACTGGATAAAATGAATTTAAAATCTCCTTCGGTTAATACTTTTACTTTTTTTTGCAATCAAAAAGTTTAAAAACGACAATTATCCAAATCAGTACCAAATAAAAATTCCCTTGCTTTGAGATTGAGTTAGATTTGTAAAATTATTTGTTTAAAAACTATTAATTTGTTACCATAGTGTAAAAGCTACGCAAATTAAGAAAAACATGTTTCTATGAATTAACATTCACAAACATTTCTCCAAAGCAAAAACAGTTTATTCTTAAAAATTTTGTTACTTGTACGTTGCAATTGATTCTAAGTAGTCTTGAGTCCAAAAAAACTTCCTTACGTAAATGAAACATTTACCCAGTCTTTTGCTAAAATTATTTTTATGAAGTTAAAGAAGGAATAAAGAGTAAAGACTAACAGAGAGTCGAAGCTGTTCATCCAGTGAACTTGCCGTGGTGGGTCCAAAGCCCTGCTCCTTGAGGAGGGCGGCTAGGAGCGCATCGTTGCTCTTGCCAAACTCCGTGCTAAGTGACATCGGCGCCTGAGTGGCCTCAGACATCATGCCAGTCGGTTTTGGCTTCTGTTGGTTCTGCAGGAGCGTCTGAAGTGCTTCGTCTGATGTTTGCCCTGAAATTTCGTTATGTTTTTCTATCATTATCAGGCATTTAAACTTCGCCATCTAGGGTACTGACAGTGATTAAGTAAAAATAAATACGTAGTATTTAAACATTTAAAACGTTGTCGGGTTTTGACGGTTAAGTTATTTTAAATATTTAAAATGGAACGCAAAAGTCTTAAATTCTATAAAATAGTATTATCCTATCTACGCAAAAAAAATACCCAATGTTATTTATGCGCAGAAAAGTTTTTGTTCTCAAAATTCGCAGTCATAAATTTGAACTTCTACCACGGAGTCCAACTGGGCGTCATTTAAGAAGTATTTTGTTATTTGTCAGTAAATTCGTATGTGGAAAGGTGTCATTGTGTATTTGTTCCTACGTAGTACATACGTAAGCGCCTTTCCGTGTAAATCCTGCGCCGCTGTAGATACGCATCTTTATTACCTGCTATACTGTTTCTTATGATTTTGCTTTTTCCTGACTACTATGGTTAGTTTAGTCTAACTCATATTACCAGCATTCATACATGCCACCAACTTGTCCATATAAGAACCACGCGTATCGGAGGCAAAGAAGAGCACGTGCCTTAAACCGTGAGATGCGTCATATGCGACCAAAATAACTCTTTCCCCGTTTTTATCTGTCCCTATGGTATGAAAACACGTGGAAACATAAAGCTGCAGGAACAGATATTTACTTCTTTTGAACAATAACACTTCTTCACGAATACACATCAGAGTATATTATTTATTTTATATATTTAAAAACTTAATTGCACAAAATAAAAAGTACAAAGGCGAACTTAATGCTAGTAGCATTATCTACCAGTCAACCGTTGGGTCATGCAGATAGTTCGTTTATGGTTTATTTTTCAAATGTTACCTAGCGATATCTACGGGATAATTAATACATTCGCAGAATCACAGTTTTACGTATCTCTATTTGTACATAACTGTTATGATACCAGCAATGTATTTTCGGGCTACTTCCTACATGATTATTTTGTTTAAAGATCAATATGAAGGTTATTTTTATAAAGATATATTTTTTTTAATTGCTTACCTGTGATGGCAAGTTTACTCTTCTGCGTCGTTGTCTCCTGAACGTCCTGCAATTTGATCAAAGTTTTTAGCAATTTTTCGTCATCTTGCACACTCTTCAAGTTGTCTTTAACAGCAATCTTTGCTCCAAAAGGCTTGTCGGTCTGGACTGTCTGTTTAATCACTGTGTTAGATTTCGTTGTCAGAGAATCAAAAGGTTCGTTAAGTGGTGAAGGCGAGGCAAGCAGATTCGAAAGCAGTTTCAAATCGGCGTTTGTGCCAAGCGGCAACTTTGCACTCACTTTCGCGGTAGGAGTAATGTTCGGTAGTGTTGGTATGTTGAATTTCGACGGGTCTTGTCCAGTTGCTTTCAAAAGTGCTTGCAACAGTTTTGTATCTTCCTGAAACTGTTTTAAGTCGTCTTCTAAGGACGGTGTATTTGTATTGATTGTTGTTGTCGGAGGTGTTGTTGTTGTTGGACGTGGCGTTGTTGTCGTCGTCGTCGTCGTTGTTGTCGTTGTGGTAGTGCTTGTAGTAGTAGGAATTACATTTATGGCGTTATTGACTATTGCTTTTCCAGAACGATCTGAGTTTGGACCCCCTTGGATTTCATTAAGGCTTCTTTCCACAGCTAACGCGATGATCCGGTTGGCAAGCGACGATTCTGGATCTTCGTTGTCCACGTTGTTCTTCAAGACACTTTTCTAGAAAAGTTTTTGAATTATAAATACAAGTTGAAATTTCTTAATTAGTCCATTCAGTATATTTTTTTTTAAAGAGTAACAAAATAATATCGATACAGACTTCCACATAAAATATTAGAAGTACTTACCAAATTCTTGAGGAATGCTAAGTCCTCTTCTACTGAAAAGGTTGATGTGCTAGTTATTTCCGTTGTTGTGGTGAATCTTGAAGATGGCACGCGACGCCCACTCAGATTTGACGTTGACTCAACACTGCGAGCAGTAGTGGTTGGCACTCTTCGTCTTTGATTAATAGGTGGGAAAGTAGTTGAAATTCCACCATCTTCTGTAGTACTGGTCTGTAACGTATTAAAAACGTTTCTGGGAGCAAATGTGAACAAAGGAGAGGGTGGCGTAGTTGTCCTTGAACTGTAGACTGGCCTTATATTTATCGGAGTTGTAGGATTTGAAACTATATTCGTTGTAAGAGGGTTTGAAGCTATTCTCACGTTAGAAGTGACCCCTGTTATAATTGGTATATTTAAATTTTCTGGATTTTGGCCTGTGGCCTGTAAAAGCGCCTGTAAGAGTTTCGTGTCTTCTTGTAATTTTCTTATATCTTCATCTATAGATTGTGTAGTTGAAGTGCTTGTTGCTTTTGGAGTTGTTGTTGTTGGTCTAGGAGTTGTTGTTGATGGTCTAGAAGTAATAGTTGTTGTTGTAGTTGTTGTTGTGGTCGTAGTGATAGGTACAGCTGTTGTAGTTGGGCTGATATTTAATGTGGGGATATTAAAGTTTGCAGGGTTTTGTCCAGTAGCTTGCAAAAGCGCTTTTAACAGTTTTGTATCTTCTTCAAACTGGCGTATATCATCTTCAATTGAACGAGATGTGGTTGTTTTTGGTCCTGGGTTTATTCGTAAATTTCCTCCAACATTTGGGATGGTTAAAGTATTTGAGTGCTGACCAGTAGCTGACAATAAAGCTTGTAATAAAGCAGCTTCATTTAAATTTTGTGTTGTTACTGTTGCTCTTGTATTTGGTACAATTGTGGTAGTCGCTTCACTTGGTGTATTAAGACTTTTTGAATCACGAATAGTTCCTTTTAATAAATCTTGTAAGAATTGAGCGTCTTGTTGATGTTGTATCTGTTCTTCCACCGTGACCCTTTGCTGTGATGTGACAGAAGCTGGTGGAATAGTTGTTGTCGGGAGTGCTGTTGTACTTAAAGGTCCTGGTGTAGTAGTAGTTGTAGGGGCAAAAGTTGTCGTAGGAGCACTTGTAGAAGTTGTAGTGGTAGCTTCTGTAGTAGTTGTTGTGGGCGCCAACGTAGTAGTTGGCATTGCAGTGGTAGACGTAGCCTCTGTAGTTGTAGTTGTGGTCGTTGGCACAGTTGTTGTTATTGCTTCCGTTGTGGTAGTAGTCGTTGTTTTTTCAGTAGTTGTTGTAGCACTTACTGTTGCTGAATTTGTGTCCATATTTGATGTTACACCATCATTTAATGTTGTTTTCGTTAAATCATCCAAAACTTCTATGCGAGTCTGAATCTGTGGTGTTTGTGTATTAGATTCTGTAACGGTTACAGCTGTTACAGTTTGCATTTCAATTTTGCCAGTGTTGGTTGTAGTCGGTGCTTTAGTTGCTAATTTCAATACATTTGAATTTTGTGGTGCAACCGTAACTTCATCAATGGGTATGAACTTAAATATTGCGCCACCACTCCCGTCTCCGGGTTTCTCCGTGCGAATTTCCTTCGTCTGTAATATTTTTTTTATTACTTAGATAGTTTTTATATAGTGCACTGTTTTTAAAAGAGTATGCCAATAACCATTTATTGTAACCCCTCACCACTTACCTGCTCTGCCTCAAAGTTTAAAAACAACCCGTGCTACCCAACGGAATCTACTTCAAAAAAGAAAATATTTTTTATGATTTATATTAGTTGCAAAAAATACCGATTTTAAAAATTATTATACCTCCGGATCAATATCCAGTGTTAATATTCTTGGTTCGCGAGTAGTCGTCATGGATGATATGACCATTTCCTCTTTAGCGGCCGAAGATATACTATTAAGCAGAATCTCATCAACAGAAGGTAGCATTGTAGTTGTGCGTAAACTCAATACATGCGAGGCAGTGCTTTTTTCAGTAGGCGGCTTATTTGTGGTAGGAGTTATAGCCAAAGAACTGCTATCTTTTATATTAAGTGTCGATGAAGGAATCTGCAATTATGAAATAAAATGTTACGCCTTGCCATGTTAACCTTAAAGCGTTACGTGCAAAGGCATGCAGAGCTCACAAAAGACCAGGATAAACCTCCCACATGCGTAGTTCCCGATCTATGCGGCTAGTGAAATGAAGCCCCAAGCACAGCGTTCAAGCTAAACAACGTAAAGTCAATACCATCATTTGTTGGTTATTTACAGTGTCGTTGGTTAATCGACTTTCCGTTCCGTTATTGGTGTCGGTGGATGTCACGATATTAGTGGATACTCGGATGGGGTTAGACTGTGGTCTTACAATGGCCGGATTATTATGGATGGGGCTGTATGGGTTTCTTAAACTCCATGGACTGATTGGTAGTATATCAATTTTTTGCATGACTCGTGGTACTCGGGTCCCATTCGGAAATCTGCGTATTACTGTGTTATTAGGTAGCACACCGTAAACGATGTAAGGACTTGCTTCTGTTAATGTTTCCAGAACATCATCGTTAGGATCTTTACGTACCACTGTATTGTTAGGCAGTATTCCAAAAATGACGTAATCTTTTTTTGGAATCGTAGGCTTATTGAGTGCACCATCTTCAACATCTACTGCCGAAACTATATTTTCCTTTGTTTGGTTCACCGATATCACAGTTGTAGTTTCTATGTCTCGTTGAGTTGAAGTTTCAATGTTGTCATTGAATAATGTATCTAAGTTCACTTGTGTAGATGTTTCAAAGAAAAATGAAGAAGTAGTAGTTTCGGTAGTACCTGCTGTAGTCATTTTCAAAATATCAGAGCCAGTCGTATTTGAAGTAACATCTTGAACTCTATTAGATATATCTACTGCATTTTGAGCCGTTGTTTCCGCTGATAAGTCACTTGTGCTGGCTTCAGTTACGGTTCCAATAGTTGTGTCAGTGAATGCAGGTACATCAAATTTCAGGCTAGCAAATATATCTGGGGCTTGAGTGGTTGTATCATCGTTAATTGTAGTTGAAGATGTTGAAGGATTGTTGTTTCCATTTTCAGGATTGCTAGTTCTTAAGCCATTTGTCACTAACGATTCCGTTGAAGAAAAAATTGGTAAAATATTAAAAGGGGTGGTCATAGGAGTAGTCAAGTCACTTTCAGTGTTTGTAGTTGCAGTCGGAAAACTCATAGTGTTAATTATTTTAGTCAAACGATCAGAAAGTGGGATATTATTAGATTGTTCTATCAGTTCAGTCAAAGGTGGAGCAGTCGCTAGTTCGTCATTATGTTGGCGAATGAGATCCTCGATCATTTTCAAAACTCTCGCTTTTTTCGACAATACCCATAACTGGAATCTCGATACCTGACTGGGATCTTCTGTATCAAGATTATAAATATCTTGTGATAAGGGAGTTGGTACAGATGTCAATGGAACAGCTTGAGTATTAGTGGAACTGAGACTATTATTATTGCCTATCGAATTGTTTAAATTAACATTAAAGTCAACCGCTCTAAAATTGGTTAAGAAGGGAATTGGGAGACTGTCCAAATTTTTCGCTGAAGGAACACCATCCGTGCTGTTATTTTCTTCGGTAACCATGTCTGTATTAAACTGATCAGAAGAAATAGAGGTAAAACGTCCTTGTATTGAATCTAGTGAAGGTTGTTCTGTTGTTTTCTCTATGTTATCTAATGATACTGTAGTTTTACTTGACTCTGCTAATAGCATTTGATCAGTAGATAAAGACAGGGTATTCGAAGTCTGAATAGTGGTATCAGCGTTATTTACAGCTTTAATTAAATCAGTTTGATCACCTACAGTTGAACCAACATTTACTGTGCTATATACATTAGGTACAGGAGTAACAGTTTGGAGGATATCTTTATTTGAAATATCAAGGTAATTTTCATTATTTATAACAATATTTGCAGTGTCATTAATATCCTCTAAACTGTAGGGTGTCGTATTAGGAATAGAGTCTGCGTCTTTAACTACAGTCGCAAGTCCATCAATTGCTCGGGGAATTAGTGTCTGTAACAGTTCAGCCATATCCGAGGAAATTCTAGATCTACTACTTTCATCCATCTGTAGAAGGATGCTTTTAATATTATTAGATAACATGCTAGTTAGTTCAGACGACACTAAATTGTTATTAGATAATAAGAGATCAGGTACTGTATTATATACCATTGTTGGGTCAGTCGATGGTTGAGCAGGAGTACTTTCAGTTGCAGTCGTAAATCTGTCTATCGGTGGTTCTGTATCTGAATACAAAACTCTTATGGCAAAAGGTCTCCTTGCAGAGACAGGAGTAGTAGGAGTAGGAATAGGAACAGGTACTGTATTAACAGAATCTACATTTTTCTCTCTGGCATTTAGTGACGGTGTAACACCTTCCCCACCCGACAAACGATTAATCACAATTGGTGTAGACTGATCAGTGTTCTGTACAGTAATAGCGTTTGTGTTTATACCAGCGTTCGTTGTCATTAATGTGTCTTGACTTGTTAAGCCGACACTATTTACATTAATATTGTTACTCACGCCGTTGAGTGTCTGTAATACATCGTTAGTAGTAAAATGATTTTGCGATACTTCTGTAGTTGAAGAGAGTCTTGGTCTGGGTGTAGAAGTAAGAATTTCAGCTAATGCATCAAATATTGACACAGTAACTGAGGGCGAATGATGTGATGCTTCAACGTTCATAACATGAGACGATTTCACCAGACTCTCTGAAAGTCGCAAGTCCGCGGAGGATAGTGTACTTGGTATCTTAATGAAGGAGATAGCATTCATGTCTGGCCCTAAATCAATTTCTTCTCCCTCTACCTGAAATAAGAAGTAGTCTCACCCATATAAATAGAAAATAGATAATGAAGTGCAATTTTTAATAAAGTAATTGTCCAAAGTAATTTTATTGGAGAATCGTGTGATATAATATTATAATACTCGTGCAAAAACCAAAGCCACTTTGTATCATTGGAATTAAGACAAAAGGATAGAATATGAAGATGTTAAAAGAAGAAAGGTACTCAAAAATGTCTACATATTGAAACAAGTAATAAAATTTATACAATTTAATGGTTGTCTCAAAATCAATGTTAGTGAATGCTATTTTACAAAAAATAAATTGAATATTAGTTTGTAAAGTTTTTGCATCAAAAATACGTTTCTAGTTGCCATTAAAATATTTAAATCTTTGATGCATAAACCTTAAGTAAATATTATGATAAATAAACTCGTTTTGTTTTAAAGAGATGAAATATGTATGCTCAATTTACTTAACTAAAAATAAATAAGTATACTTTTAATAACAACCTGAATTAACCAAAATGCAAATACCTACCCTATGTAACAATATCTCTTTAAAACCAAACATTTTGATATGATTTACAAAAGATGAGTGAATTAATGAAATGTAAATGTTAAAACTATATGAGTCCATTAACCAGTTCTATGGATGATACATGAATGATGGGTGGCGTAGTGATGGTCTGTCTTGACATGGGTTCTGTCGTGACATCGCGTAAATCGTCCCCATTGAACCAATAAGGCTCTTCTACAGATTTTGTCAACAGTTGGTCAGTGACGTAGAATTTCAGCCAAGCCTTTAGCAATAAAAAACTCACCATTATTATGACAAATTAATAATGCGGCAATAGTAAGCAGATACTTGTACTTATTAAAATGATAAATTTTGGTTGTGAATAGATACAACAGCTCACACATCACACCCATAGTCAATTTATAACAAAAACGCTTTAAAATGGGCAGTATAAACGTATTAAGTAAGTTTTAAAATAAATTTTTCGTTTATGCGTGAACCGCTGTAAAATGAAACTTTTTACTTGTCGATCTTATTTGGGTTTTGCATTAATAATTTAAAAAAATCAATTGTGATAAATATCTTTACTCTTAATGCCAATCACAGAAAGGGGCTTTGATAATGTTTTGCATACTAAAAATATTTTTTCAAACAACATATTGTTCTAATAATATTATTATTATGTTATTTAGTGTTATTTTTGATAATTTTACTTACTGTCGATGGCGTTACTGTTGGCACAGTAGCCTTGTAAACTGATTTCTCTATATGAGGGGCTCTATATTTAGAGCTAAAGCGACTTTTGGCCTTTTCTGTTTCAGGATTAATCTGAGAAAATAATATTAAAATTATTAAAAATTTCATGAATCACCTATAAAATGGAGTGCTTACATATATTCTAATTCAGTTACAGTTACTCACCCCATTTGTAGATGCTTCTGTTGTTTTCGAAACTTCACTGAATTTACGCAAACTTTTCTCACGAGGTTTTGGAGCTTCAAGGTCTTCGTAATGATTAACTGGTTTGCTACGTTGACGTGCATATTTTCTTGTCTGAATATTTTTCACTGGAGGAACAGTCGAAGAAAACATTCCATTGATATCAGGTACCGTTACATCGATGTCTTTATAATTTGCATGATATTTGACGGTTGTTGGTGAAGTTTTATAAATTGGATTATTTTCACTCTCGTCTGCCATATTGATGACTTCATTAGGTCCGTTATTTTCTCTCAGTATATTATTTTCCTGAGATTCCTTACTAGTTACAGCTATCACGAACATTTCCTTATCATTTAATTTAGTTTCTTGTTGCTTATTTTCACTAAAAGTGTCATCACGAACTGGATCTTTCAGTAAAGAAAAAATCAAAGGCATATCGACGGTGTCCACTTTTTTATTTTGTGCAATATCTTTTTCAGCTATAATTTCTTCAACAGATTCTGTAGTAGTAGTAGTTGTAGATACATTTTTTTTGTTATTTCTCAACCGCGAATAGTATGAAGTTTTAGGTAAACCACTTCTGGCTGTGGGTAAACTATCACCAGCGCTGGTTTTTACAGCTGTCGAAGCTTCAGTTGTTACATTTTTTTTAGGAAAGCTTTTTCTTTGATAGTATGACCGGCTTGATTTCTTCAGTGTTACCCCTGACTCCGTACGTTTAGGATTCACTACACTTTCCGTTTGAGAAGCTGGTGTGGTAGTAACTTTAAACTTCCTGCTAAATTTGTATTGAGACTTTTCTGTGCTACTAGTAACTATACTTGATGCTGATGTTGAAGACGCAGAAGGGGAGAACGTGGATTTTAGTCTTCTTGGAGTAAATGAAGCTCTTTGTCTAAATTCTGCATTTCTTGTTTTAGGCGGCTGCGGTGGTGCTTGTTGTGATTCTTCTTCTTGATTTTCTTTCTTGGGTTGTTTTTCAGTATTTATCTTGCTACGATACTATAATAACAGAAAAAAACAGATTATCGTAACGAAATAAAAACTAGGTTTGATTAAAAAAATAAAATAAAATGAAATACTGCAAAAAATATATAACAGTATTTGATCCGTTTGACTTGTGTAAAATGTATTATCGATTGAAAGCCTTTTCACACATTTAATATATTTTTTAGTTTTCTTTTTAAGTTGGAATAAGTGATAATAGAATGACTTTTACCCTTGAAAATTTGTTTGTGTTGGTCCCAGTGTTAGCCTGTGATGAAGTTGTATAAGTTTTGTATACTTTCTGTGATGCTTTCACTGACAAACTCTCTCTGGCTGGAGAGCTCGTTTGTGTCTGAAAATTTAAAATTTAGTACCAATTGTGTTAAACTATTTTAAAGCCAATGAATACTTAAGTTTATTGAAACCAAACAAATGTGTAGGATGAAGTAATGACTGATGAAAGGATTGTTAATCAAATAAGTTGTTTGCTCCTAACATGTTAGAAGTATAATCAATTTACAACTGTGTAGTATAAATTAATCCCAAATGTATTTGGATGTACAGGTTTACCTACCGAAGCATTTTTTGCTTGAATTAATGCTTTAAAACTCTCCGGGTAGTTGTCATCTTCATTAATTTCATCACTGGTTTTCACCTTGGTAACTGGTACCGCAGGCCTAAAGGCACCCCGAGTCGAAGGCCGTCTCACCATTTTTATAATTTTGAGCGTGGTAGATTTCAAGGGTAATCCTTCTGTGCTCTGTTGTATTGAATTTTCTAAGATGGCTGGAGCAGATGGTTCAACTTCTGGTAGACTAGCAACATTTTCTTCATTCTGACTAGATTTAATGAGTTCACTTTGGGTTTTGAGCCCTTCTCCAGTTAGATTTGTATCTGTTTCGGACAGCCTGGTCTTATATCTCAATTTGCGAGAATTTCTTATGTCTCCAGTTCTTTTTGTTGTTGGTTCTTTATCAGCAGTTGTCAACGTATTAGTAGTCCCAGATATATCAAGATCAAGTGATCTTGCATTAGGTCTTGAGTTAATTCTACCACGTAATCGTCGAGGGGAAACAATTTCCGTAGTTTGAGTTGTTGAACTTCTTCTTCGAAACTGAGTGCTCGGGTCAACCGTTGTCTTTTCCTCTATGTTTTTTATTTTTGACAGGTCTTCCAAATTAGAATCAATAATTTCAAGTTTACTTTCGTCAATGGATGGGGAAGAAATCTCTAAAGGTAATTGTGTAGTCGAAGTTGTGTGTCTTATATTGGTTCTTGTTCGACTTCGGACTATGGGTTCCCTATGCGCTGACGTAGTATTCGAGTTAGAATCACTGTTTGCATTTCGGCTGCGTGTTCGACTATGTGTTCTTCTCGAGTCAAATCGTTCGTTACGTCCCACTGGCGGTTGTGGAGCTTCAGAAGAAACCTCTGACATGTCTACAGGCCTATTTCTTGTTCTCGTTTTTATCACCTCCCGAGTAGGATTTTCATTTCGTCTTCTACTGCCCCGAGGCCTAAATGTAGGCTGCGCTTCTGGTGCTGTACTTGCATCAGCATTTTTATCTTCAGGCACTGATGGCGTTGCTAATCTTCTGCCGATTATAGTAGCACCTTCACCCTGAAATCACAAGATAAAAAAATGACATTAGTATTTCGATGTTTTAAGACTATCGTGTAGGTACTTTAAGAACGTTTCACTATTAATCGATATCTAATAATTTTACTATCAATTTTAATTATGGTCCTACAGTAACAAAAAGTTTTCATAACTTTGGCTTCCCCTAACGCGAAATGCATGAAACCTACATTCTTATGAAACATAAAATTACAAATTGCAGTCAGATACAAAGAAAGTACTGTAGTCTTAATATAAAACAATGCTCGGAAGGCAAGACTGCGGTCATTGGAACTACTCGTATTCAGTTACTTAATGCGCCATAATACCTACAATTATCTACCGTTACATAAAAGAGTTGTAGTATAAATCTGATGACTTGTTCTTTAAACTTAGTTGAGACATAACAATGATGAAGATGTATTGGTATCAAGACAATAGTTGTTTCAATATTTACTCAGTTGGCTCCATTTAACAAAATAAACTTTTGTGAGAGTCTAAAAATATAAATATCCTCATCTGGTGCTCATAGTATAAGGGTTTTCCCTAGTTCTATGAGCACCAGACGACGGATACTAACTGGGAGCGTCATCCCAGCACACCCAGACCCATGCATGGGTCATTCATGGCCAGCTGTCATGTCTGGAAAAATATGTCTTCCAGACAATCTTTTAAGTAGAGAAAATAGCAGACGACAAGAAATGGGTAAGGTGGTCAACCACATAAATAGAGATTTTTTGCTAATTAAGTATTATAATTGAAAGTTAATTAAGTAAAATGAGCTTAGCTTAAAAACAAAACAAGTGAAATCTATATCAAGTTTGAACCAAATTTAACATGTTAATTTAGTTAGTTACTAATGACAAATGTCGACACAATGATGATATATTGTATGTTTAAGGTTTCTTAATTAAACTCCTAATAAATCCACCAAATAGGCTAATAAAAAAAAGCAATGTCAATCACGTTTTTGCTATAAAAGATGAAGATTGTAAAGACATGTATATCATCATATACCTATTATATAAAAATTCATTCTAAAGTCAGTCACATAGTAACCTCATGTACAAGGTGTTTACACATCATCAGATTTACGTAGACAAATAGATGAGTTTAAATAAACTTAAGTGTATCAATAAGTTGTTATCAATAAAACTGTATCTGTTCAAATTCAAATAAGTAAGTTACTTAACATCCAAATAACTTTCTGCTTCACTGGTCACAAAACTAGAACGTAATTGCAAAAAGTTAATACAGTAGTATCTAGTATAGCTTGCATCTGCAAGTATATACAAGATACCTTAACAATATTAAAAAAAAGCCGGGAAAATTTGTCGTCCACACATTATGAAGTACATGTGCACTCAATAAATTATTGAATAAGTTATATACTATACAGAAAATGATTTTATCTTCATCTGTGTTCTAGAAATAACATTGTAAAACGTAGTTTCTACATAATCAGTTGGCATTGATATTCTTCTGTCCTTAGATTTAGGCTATCCTTTCCCACATAATTAATTATAGTCCTGCACATTAAGGTAAATACTTACATACAGGTCAATAATAATTCTTATGCCAACATCATAAGGGCGGCGCAAAAGTCGTAACTATTATAGTCTGACGTGCATCAGATTTGATGATGTCGATCATTTAAAAAAATTAAGTCATTCTTCATCTGTCTTATTTGACGACCTTTGCGTTTCGGACTATGGCGTCGCGCCATCTCTGAGGTTCCGGGTCGATCCCCGGTCGCGTCAGTATAGGAAACGAACTTTTCTATATTGTCTCGGGTCTGGGTGTTGTGGTACCGTCGTTGTTTCTGATTTCTGTAACACAAGTGCTTTAGCTATTGACCACAGAATCAGAGCAATGTATGTGATGTTGTCCAATATTTATTTATTTATTGGTATATCATTAACCTTCACTGCCCTGAACTAATTTACCTGTGCCGCGGTGATAGGCCGGCATTTGGTCGTGTCGTGACGCGCCAGCCCGTTGTTCTGAAGGTCAAACGGTAGCATTTGTGAAATTTTTCGAATTGCCATTAACTCACAAATCATTCACAGTGTCGCGCGAAATCGCCTATTGATTACAGATTCAATGTGATAATGGGCAAAGAATTTTATGGAAAGCCACTTGTAATTGAAAGGGTCAAAGGTTCGACAGAAGGGTAAGGTAGATACAAAATTTCACAATGTCGCAGCTGTACTTTAAATCAAGACGTCAGAAACTGTGTACTGTTGTTATTGTTGGAATTAGAGAGATTTAATCAAATTGCGTTTTCCAAGATTTATACTGTTTCATTTTAATCATAGATCAAAATAGTAGTCGTTTTTTATGAATCCATAAGAAATTTTATTGTGGAATTTACGCACCTCTGTCTCAATTGAAATCATCTTCTCTTCTTCATCTTTACTTTATGTGAGAATAATTTTATCATGTACATATATTACATAGCACATAGTACAGGACTTTAATTGCTTGATAATCCGGTAAAAAATATGATTTCTTGCTGTGGATGGTTCATTAAGTTCCGAATATTATCCAAAGAGATCTGAATCCGCTCACTCTTTTACAAACAATTACTATAACGTAAAACTTACAATAAAGCACCAGTGTAAAAAAATTGATTATAGAATCCAAATATTTCTGTCATTTAAATATTCTTCTATTTTATAATTTAAAAAATAAAACTCAATTTATTTTGCACGACCTTACCCTTTTCTCGTCATGTAGGTACTATTTCCTCTACCTAAGCTTCTGCAAAGGTAATTAGTAATATTTTCAAGCAACTTAAACTTGCTCAGACTAAACATATAAAATAACTTATTTTATGGAGTCTCAGATATTTAAATATGGAACAACTACATAGTTTTTGTTTATTTTTAACCGACTTCAAAAAAAAGAAGGAGGTTCTCAATTCTTCGTATCAACATTTTGGCCTTAAGGGACATCATTAAAATAAATTCATGAAAGGTATTTTTAAGCGATTCAAACTTCCCTGTCTACGTTATATGTGTAAGGTGCAGTGGTCAATTAATGAGGTTTGTATGCACAATTGTAGGTAATGTATTTGTTAAATGATAACAAATATAGTTTGAGATTAGCACGTGTGTTCCAAATCGGGGGCATGTGTGTCTGAGTCGGGGATTGTGTGATTGTGCCGCTCACTTATGGGCGAGCCTTGATTAATTTATTTTATACCCTGCCACTGTTTGTTGCAGGGTAAATACTATCATATGTTACATTTAACGGTGCGATTTCATAAACTACTAATAGTTAGCCTAGCATGCGCCAAATTTATCGCATGAGACGACAAAAGTTTCGGTTCTGTTGATAGCACACCGCACTCGTATTTTTAGCCAATCAACAGCTGACGCACTTACTTTAATCGATTTTGGCGTTTGTTAAGAGCGCCATAAAATTTAGTCGCGTGGCGCATGCTAAGCCCGATAGAAGTTGAATAGGTATTTCACTTTAGGGAAAGAGTTGTTCAAAATCTTTTCTTATAGGATGTTTAGATAACTATCTGCGTGTCTCTCAATCCGTTCAATAGTGAGATGGGCGTTGATAGGTCCAACAGTATGTGTTTCCTGTTATATTGACAGTGGTCACGTTACAATAGCACGTCAATGAAAGCACTTGAAGTCTGATATTAGTTTGTTTCGTAAGGTCGGTGCAAAGACCAAAGTGCATAGTCTGATGTGCTTATGATTTTACAAAAGATGGTACAAACAGGGATTTCCAGAACTTTCCAACGCTTTCGTCTGGCCAACCGTTTTCGTACAAGGAGTAGACAAATATCTAACCAGATTACAATAAAACTACAAATAATCGGGTTTTTAAACTCTCAAAAACGAAACGAACAAACGAAAGGTTTCGTTTTTGAAGATTATTCAAAAGTTTAGGAATGAACGTGGTTTTTAATGTGCATAAATAATATTTTATTTTTTGAAAACGCTTAATTTGCATTCGAAGTGATTTCTTTATGATTATGAGGATTAAAAATTGCCATCCGTTGTCGGATCCGACATATTTCGTTTATGGGAGTAGGCCTCCAGGCAGGGGTTTTAGTGTCGATAAAAGACTCTCATCTGTAACCATTCCAATAACAATGAAATTCTATATCTTATTTTATATTAGGTTATCATTCAAACGATGAAAAGTGTCGTTTTCTTACTTTATTTAGACACGTTAATCTTAAACAATTAAGAGCTATTTAAATTATTATGTTATGAACAGCACAATATTAAACGTAGTACTTTTCCTTTTGAGCTCAAGGTAACCCTATTTGATAATAGCTCACCATATGATTTATCAACAAGCCTGCGAACTGAACCTACATACCCACTCATAGAGGATATGCGGCCAGTATCTGGAACACCGCTTAGCTTACACGTTCACATGGAGCAATTATTTCATAAATGCCGGTCAACTTGTTATTATATAGATACTTACCCCTACTCTATAGTATTTAAAGCTATGGCAGTGTTATATTGACCAATGAAATGTTACGCTTGTTAAGAAACATATTTATTTTGACAATATTTTCTTTGCGTTTCCGTCAAAGTAGGTAATCTATCTTTTGTTAATCTAAATGCATAGAAATACACATTTAGCTTATATGTTTTTTATTTGAGTGCCATGAAAACAAAGCTAAATGACATGATTGAAAGTATTCATTACGATTCTTGATGTGTAGAATCAAGCTTACTAGTTTAGCTGCTAATAAAGTTAACCACAGAGTCGTATTATGTAAACGAGGGTACTTTACCACAATCGTGTTAAAATGCTTCTATTAACTAATGTTTAAATTTCGAATACTGATAGTAAATTATTTCACGTGATCATTACAATATTTATAAATAAACTAAGGCCCTAAAGAATGCAACTACACTTGTAGGTTAACGAATGTGTACGTAGGCATGCACGTAGGTAAAAGTAGATTTAACAACAACAACAAACAATATTACCTAAAAACCATGGGCAAAATTTATTTATTTATTTCTTATTTAAAAACTTTATTGCACAATAAAAGTACAAAAGGTGGACTTAATGCTAGGAGCATTTTCTACCATTCAACCGTTGGGTCATGCAGATAGTATGTTTATGGGTGCGGTAACAGTAAAAATGTGAGTATGGATAACAACAAAATTAATAATCATAAATAGCAGCAAATTAAACACGAATTAAAATCAGGTCCATTACTATTTCAATGAGTTGATCATTGTTAAAAAAACGCTTATAATTAATTGAAAAAACAGAGAGATTATCACTGATTTATTTCGTAACACCTTTTGCAGCTGTCATTTCTATCAACCATTGAAAAGTGATAGGCTTTACCAGCTATAAAGCTTACCTATCAAACGGAATTGGCAAATGTAATAAATAAATCCTGTTAAACGTTTAGCCATCTTAATATACCGCAAATAAAATTTATTTATTTATTTATTTAAAAACTTTATTGCACAAATAGGTACAACAGGTGGACTTAATGCTAGGGGCATTCTCTACCAGTCAACCATAAACGCACTATCTGCATGACCCAACGGTTGACTGGTAGAGAATGCTCCTAGCATTAAGTCTACTTTTGTACTTTTTTTGTGCAATAAAGTTTTTAAATAAATAAAAATATAATGATTAATTAAACATTCGTCATTCCATTCAATTCAATGATTCAATCATGTTTAATGATACATTAAAAATTCATCATTTAATAATGAAACTATTTTTAAATGTTTAATTAGGGTAGTACAACATAGTCTTAGGAAGAAAATCAACGCAAATGAATGCATGAAATCTTTTATTTTAGAAATTTAAGGTTCCATAGTTTGATTTTAAAAACGAAAACAAAAGAAATTAAATTTTAGATTGTACCAGTAAAAGCATTACCTAACAATTTCCAATTCATAATGATGTTCGCTTTTTGTTTTTTGAAAATCATGGTTTAAAATTCGTTCACTTGCTGTAAACGTAGTTACGTCATACTTTATCGGCGCCACCTACGACTAATTGACTAAGATAGACAACCGTCTAGTCATTGTAAATGGTCATTTAATACAAACCAGTGGCCTGGTCGAGTCTAAATGGTCACCTTGCCTTTCACCCTGCGCATGCGCCTTTGTTCGGAACCGCTTACTCTAGATTAATCACAACTGTGTTTCAATAAACAGGTAATGTTTATACAGTAGATTTGGACATTTACATAAATGCCTATTATAAAACCATATTCATAACCATATCCCGCAGCGATGGCGACTGTACTCAAAAGTATGACATTTACGTTAAGTGTTAATATGATAATGAAAACCTCATGTTACACTTTCGCGACGTTAATCATCAGAATGTGACTATAATAACAAATCAAAAATCTTCAGTACAAATTAATAAGTTAAACTACCGCAGTGTTTGGAATGCATCCGACATAAAATTCTTTATTATGTGACCAGATTTAATTAAATCGCTATGTGAAATATTATAAAATTGGAAAGCTTGTTTTGTTTAAACGCGTTATCCTAGGAACTTCGAATTGAAATTTATGCCTATATATTTGTGTTGGAATGTCCATTTATCGAGGTAAGCTTTATGCTATATAACATTACGCTATGATTAATAGGATCGAACAATCAGTGGAAAAGGAATAGCAAAACGCGAGAAGCCGCGCATGCCGGTGGTCCAAACCAATTAAACCTGGACTTAACCTCATTAAATAATTAAAACATAACATAAATGCATGGAAAACATTGACAGGATGCCGTTAACAAGTAACACAAAACCAGTTATTGTCATAATCTTCATAATCTAATTTAAGTTGGACAATGTTGTTTATAAATCAGTGTATCAACAGATTGCCTTTAGATCTATCTAGATGTGGTCAAATTTATAAAGAAAATGACGTGTCTGCTGCCGTAATCTGAAAGCTTACAAAAATAGACTAGCAAATTAAACTTTTTAAAATGCTATACACTGCAAATTAACTGCATTGGAATTTAGAATACTAACATCTTTATTGCCTTAGTTTAAGGTGCATAATAAAATGCCATGCTATGACTAGTTTTTACTGAGCAACTCCTTTGCCGTCCACATCCTTTGAATGTTTGCTGCTGTACATTTTAATTTACGAGAATAAGACATTAAGAGCAAATGTATATAAGTTCTTGGATCGCTTCATCTATTTAGGTTCCGATCTAATTCATACTGTTAATTTATTCATCCATTTAGGTTTCAAATCGTTAAAACAAGTAAGAAAATTTCAGAATCCACAACCGTAACTTTATTCACAAAGGTGGTGATTCAGACAGCATCATCTAAATTAAAAGTTATATCGCGTTTTACTAATTAGTGACCATTTTTAGGGTTCCGTACCTCAAAAAAAAAACGGAACCCTTATAGGATCACTTTGTTGTCCGTCTGTCCGTCCGTCTGTCAAGACCCTTTTTCTCAGGAACGCGTGGAGGTATGAAGCTGAAATTTATATCAATTACTCAGGTCTACTGTCCCTTGAAGCTGTGGAAAAATCAAACTTCTAAGCTAACGCGATCAAAAGATACAGCCGTTTATGCCGCAAATTTTCGACACTTGCAAGGGAATCAAAACCTACAGGGTGCTTCCCGTGAACTCAGAATCTTGAAATTTGGTACGAAACAACGTCTTATAGAATAGATAAAGGAAAAATTACGAAAACCATAAATTTTTAGTTACATCACATAATATATATTTTTGTAATAATTTTAAACTTACTACCCATTTCCTCATAAACGCGTAGAGGTATTAAATTGAAATTCATACCAAATACTCATGTCTATAATACCTTTAAGCTGTAACAAAATCAAACTTCTATGTCAACGCAATCAAAAGAAACAGCAATTTAAGCTGCATATTTTGAAACTCGCAAGTACTCGCAAGGGAATCAAAACCTAAAGGGTACTTCCAGTCGACCTAGAATCTTGAAATTTGGCATGAAGCAACGTTTTATAGCACACATAAAGTAAACATTCCGAAAACCTTAAATTTTTAGTTACATTACAAAATATTTATGCTCCTCCATCTTTCCCCATTGTAATATTATGAATTTCATTTTGCAATAAAAATACCATAGTTATGACTCGATTGTCGTAATGAACGAACTTTGTAAACCTTGCAGGTTTGTACGGAACCCTCGGTGCGCGAGTCCGACTCGCACTTGGCCGGTTTTTTTATTCACAATAATTACTTCTACTTCTTCTGGGGCCAATATAAAATGCAACTACAGATTTTTCTATCTTTACCATATATCTTATCTATCCTTTACAAACTACGAACATAGGTACGATGAAAATTACGACACATGATACCTATACATTTTAGATGGCGCCCTAATGTTATTATGGACATAAAATTCATCAAAAATTGTACATTCTGACATCTGGTTCTGTCAGCAGACCGTTACTTACGTAATTTCGGCGCGGAAAGTAACCGGATCCGAAAGCCGAAAGCTGAGGGCTAACCTAGGGTTACCATTTTTTATATATAAAAATATAAGTAAAAATAAATATAAATATATACAATAGTAGGTGGTAAAGATATGATAAACGATAAAATGATTTCTTTTTTTTTCTCTCCTGTTACCGCACCCATATACAAACTATCCCCAAGGGTTGACTGGTAGAGAATGCCCCTAGCATTAAGTCCAGCTGTTGTACCTATTTGTGCAATACAGTTTTTAAATAAAATAAATAAACATATACATAAGTAATATTAAAAATAATCGGTACCTTTGAAGGTTATCCAATCACGACTACCTTTTTTTATTTGTGTGTGCAAAGTGATTGTTATTTGGCTGCGGTCTTCTGTAGGGTGATCGGGGTGCTCCAGCTCAAGCGATAAATAATAACCTTTCTTAAGCCTTTTATTTAAAAAGCAGGTTCAAAGTTTGAAGTGGTGACCCTACCAAGAGTGCAAGTTGCAAGTTCTGCTAGCAACAATCGTGCGAGGTCAAGGTGCCGGGAAAGTACGGGAAAGGGGGCGGGGCGATTGGGGAATTAGTGCAAACTCCTTTGTGGCCGCGACAGGTTTGTGACCGGCCGGCTCAGTATTGCCAAACTTGACAATTCATTTTTAACACATACAATGGAATGTAGTAGTTCGTAACAGTATAATTGCTGTACAATTTATTGAATTCAACCGTTACCCTAAAAGTTTAGTAAGTGACTCGAAATAGAGATTTTTGGGTTTAGTTGGGTTTTGCAGATTAACTAGGGTTTAAGTTGAAGGCCATGGCGGAACCCTTGCACAAAAAATGAAGTTGGAAATGTTTAGAATCATCAAATTAATTAGAACATTTGCCAATTAAACATTACGTAAGGGAGTTCAGAGGCATGCAAAAAGGTAAATCTAGTATGGTTTTGAGATATTTTCAATGGTTTTAGAAATTTGAATGTTTTGACTTTTTTGTCTTTAATTATTGCTTCACAATTAAATAGATACCTAGTAATTAAGCGATGTGCTATTATTGAACGTTTGTATCACCTTTCTTGTTAAATGACCACTTCACCAGATTATGATGTCAATATCCTGGATTCAATTCCCAGGTTGACCTAACTATGTTTAGTTTTTTGCGAACATAGCAAAAACTGCCCTTTCTCGAGTGCTTAATGCACCTTTTTTTTAATATGTAGTTCCCACATATATATAAATACGCAAAAAGGCGAAAATCCAGTTACATGCGCGCTATCTACTACGAAGCAAATACATTGGGCAAGTTATTGCAACTCCTCAAGTTATGCAGAACTGTAAGTCACAAAAAGAAGCGGACGAGGGTACTTTATTTTATTACGGTCTACATGTCAGTAAATGTCATTCAACGTGATCTCAGTTTTGTTTTGGAAGACAAAGTACGTTAAAATAAAGTACGATGCAAGTTACACATATATACATCTTTTAAGAAATACTATAAAAAATAGCTGGGCCCATCTCTACGTGCGCGGATGGGTGGCGAATCTACAGGTGGATTAATAAAGGAGGTTTAAAGCACACGTATATTGTGGTATATGGCAAGCTCTGAGTTTAAAGTATCATTTCTGTTAAATGTTCGTAAACTGCCAAATGACCTCGATTCTGCAAGCGTTCGCCTAAAGTCGCTTCTTCTTTGGACTGATGACCAACAGAACGTTTCGTTTGTAAGATATTCGCCGGTGCGACGTTTCGTCAGTGGACGTATCGTCAACAGAACGATTCGCATATGGGTTTTACGTTTACAGGACTGTTCACCGAGAAACCGTTTCGTTTTTGATAAATTCGTCGATGCTACTTTTCCCCTACCAACCAAGCCATCAATAAAAGCACAATATGAATAAATACAGGACGAAGTAGTACCTAGTGTACAAAAAGTATGTAGGTGCAAATAGCTTGTGTTATTACTAGCTGTATGAAACCTACCAACTGCCATATTAGTAATGTGCATTATTGTTACCACATATAATTATTTTATGTTTATTACACAAAAAGTATATACCTACTTAGCTTATGTGGCGGGTGTAGGGCAGTGCCGTATTATGCAGTATTATGGAATAATGTTTAGGAAACTAGTATTTTATTTTCTTCTAAATTGTATTATTATATAATTTCCACAACAGGCATCGTGGATTCGATTCCCATCCTGGACAAATATTTGTGTGATGAACATTTGTCTCTGTTCTGTGTCTGGGTGTAATATGTATTTAAGTAAATATTTGTGTTACCTCTGTTGATTCTGATGCCTGTTGTGGAAATTATATATTATTACAATTTAGAAGAAAATAAAATACTAGTTACCTAAACATTATTCCATAATACTGCATAATACGGCACTGCCCTACACCCGCCACATAAGCTAAGTAGGTATATACTTTTTGTGTAATAAACATAAAATAATTATATGTGGTAACAATAATGCACATTACTAATATGGCAGTTGGTAGGTTTCATACAGCTAGTAATAACACAAGCTATTTGCACCTACATACTTTTTGTACACTAGGTACTACTTCGTCCTGTATTTATTCATATTGTGCTTTTATTGATGGCTTGGTTGGTAGGGGAAAAGTAGCATCGACGAATTTATCAAAAACGAAACGGTTTCTCGGTGAACAGTCCTGTAAACGTAAAACCCATATGCGAATCGTTCTGTTGACGATACGTCCACTGACGAAACGTCGCACCGGCGAATATCTTACAAACGAAACGTTCTGTTGGTCATCAGTCCAAAGAAGAAGCGACTTTAGGCGAACGCTTGCAGAATCATGACCTCTGACTAGGATTACCGACTTCCATTGCAAAATCATCTAAGACCAATAAATCAACTAAAAAAAGGAATAAGTGTGTAAATGTGTAACTTTTCTACTTCACACTTCTTTCTATCGTAAATAATTAATGTTATATATTGTGCATATTATATGCAAATAAATATTACCTACTACCTAATACTAATACACTGCGCTGTTAGCATAGAGACTTTTTTGGATGAATATTCTGGATGGGTGTCCATTACTGCATTGTGCCATGTGTAGCTTAATGCTCAACATCGATTACGATATTGGCGTTACGTTGACTGGTGGCGAGTCACAATAGATCTGACAGGTCGCAGTGACCACAGTTCACTAGAACTGCACAGCCGCAAGTACCCTAATAAATAAAAATACTTTTACTAATCGCTAATTCTAAATATTATCTCCTATTCACCGTAGAAATCGAGACTTCAATGCCAATGATTCAACGTTTATATTATAATACACACTTAGATAACTGAGATCATATGGGTAAGAAAATTTAAATTTGATATACCTATCTTGTTTTATTGCACCGTATAATTTAATTGCATTTGATATCCGCTCTCAAGTCATAACTTAAACCGGAGATAACTGGACTAGTGCAATATGGCGTGACAGTAGTTTATGTAACCAGCCGGACTTGACAAACCATCGATAGGCCGCGGAAACTAATTAGAAAGCTACAAAAAAAATAATTGCTTTAAAAAATTGTCCATAGGTACTTACTTTTTATAGAACGGAAACTTTTCCTAAATTCCCACGATACAAACAGACTACCATATAAAATTGACACTAACGAAAAGCATTATTCGCAATTTTGGCCTAATAATAATGTAAATTCATAAACTTTGACTTTGGCGTGGCGACATCTCTGAGGTTTCGGGTTCGGGTCAATATGGGAAACGAACTTTTCTATATTATCTCGGGTCTGGGTGTGTGGTGGTTGTTTCTCATTTCTGTAACACAAGTGCTTTAGCTACTTACCACAGAATCAGAGCAATGTATTTGATGTTGTCCAATATTAATTTATTTACATGATTATGCGTAATATTTACATATGTTCAAAACCACCAGAACTCTTTAGTCATCGTTCGTATGTCATTAAGTGACTGCCTTTCTCACCGTTGACGGTTAACAGGTATAATAATAACAATAATTTATTGCTCAAAAAAACATGGTAGTACAAAATAGGCACAACTTATAGCCTATAACTAATGCTTTAGTATAAATTATGGCATCTGTTACCGAACTGGGATGTGAGTCCCGTATTTCAGCATTCAGTTCTTATGTAATAATATAAAGTTTTAAAAACTTACATTTGTTAAATTTCCAGTTTTTTAATTAAGTTAGTGCCGTTCTCGTCTCTCTGTCTCTTAGTTAAGTAAATATTGAATATGACAACGTACTGAGATGTACACTGTCTAATGTTTATCACCGTACATTAAGGAAAACGCCTAACACATTTGTCCTATATCGGCAAAAACTTATTCGAACATAGATGCCGTGGTCAACATTGCTTAAAGATGTACACTAAAACAATTGAGGTCATGAAAGAGAAAGAATTAACAAACTGAAGAATTGCCATTCTAAATCGTGACTCACCTTAACACCGCACGCAAATGTGATCCATATTGTATTACGAAATCAATCGAGCTGAAATCGAATTGACATACCTATTTAATGCATCGATTACTTTGACCGAGTCCATGTGGTAACAGCCTTTTGGCTTTATCAATATATGTTTTGTATCACTACAAAACGTTAGTAGGTTAAGTGATATTTGCTACATAATATTAGAAGATGAGTCAATAAATCACCAATCCGTGTTGGAATATTATTTTGCAATCTATACAGACGTCCTCAATTGAGCCGGAAGGTTTAGGCAAAAAATCCACCCTAAAGCCTGATGATACCAGTTAAGATTACAAAAGAAATCAATCATTATGATTTTTTAAATGTGAATACTGAGTATCTATTTATAATCATTTATGTTATTTTTCATGGTATACTAAGATAACATACAAATTTAATAAGTAAATCAGTAATAATCACATAGACAGACAAATACAACTTCATATTGGTGACCTGATCCCATAAGTACTCGTAGCTTAAGCAGTTGTTTTATGGAAACCAGAACTAACGGTGGTATTACAAAAATATATTTAGAAAAAAAACACCCAGCCATAGAAAAAACATGAATTCTTATCCAGGATATTATTTTCTATGAAACAATAAATATAAACAAACATTTAACATGTTGTAACAATTCATAAAAAAAACATATCAACTGCTAAATGTCATACTGCAACCACAAACTTACTAGATGTCATATCCAAAAATAAAACATTTCGAAATACATTGCATGGTACCCAAACTGCGAAACAGACTTATTTTAGAAAAATTTCACGGCTCTTAAACAGACTGGAGTGTAGAAACGTTTGGGAATAGACAATGAACGGAAATTAGCGACAGTCCTTTGACCGGGGAGTGAAAACTGGTCTACAAACTTGGCACACTTAGTTTAGAACCATTTGCCGTGAAAAATAGCGTTGCGTGTCTCGTACACTTCGCGTCATGCATCTTACGACGAGCCATTGACAACGTGTATGAGCTTTTATAACAGCGTCATCAGTAACTTATTATAGCATAGAGAAAACAAAGAACGTCTTAAAATGAAAGTATGTATACGAAACCAAATAAGGGCTCCGAGTAATGACGACGGAGCCTACTGTAGTCGTTGGTACAGTATTATCCCTTTTTAAACGCCTATTTGCATATTCTTACGTTTACTAAAGAAAGTTTATGACCACGTGTGCAAGCTACCTACTAAAGTTTAAAACTGTGTTTGGAATAAAGATAATTGTGCAATTTCCCTTGTTATAATGAATTTCCCTTGTTGAAATGTTAAAACTTTCGAACAAAATATACAATATGATTATTTACACCGGATATTAACTTTATACGTTTGACATGTGGATTTTTTTTAAATTTAGTAGATAGTTTTTTGGGTACACTATTCAGCATTATACACAATAGCCGATGTCAACCTAAGAGGTTGGATACCAATGAACTAAACTATTCTGAGTGTAGAAAGTAGCTTCATTAATTTTGAGGGGTTCTGTCCGAAATGGGTTCACAATACTCAACAAGTAATAAACAGACGAGATTTATTTTAAAGTTGACTGCTAGACGTTACAAAGGAATTAAACAAGCCATAAACTCATCTGGGACTACAATATTGTAAACTAATTTCGACTTTAGCAACTACAAACCATAAACACTCATTGAATATTCATATTAAATCCGTCGACTGTCTTTAGTGATAAATAAGTAAAATTTTGAATCTTAATTCGACTTTCTAACGAGTTTTATGATTTGTCAATTTGTTAACTTTACATGTGAATCATTTTGAGTCTTTTACAACAGACGCGCAATCTGGGCGAAAGTGACTCAAGTTCGCTTTCATGCTAAAGCAGCTTTCTTCAATAATGTGAGTTTAATAATATCGATCGATTGGACTGCAGTCATGAGTGACGAGCGGTTGGTGGTAGAAGTTTAATATTTTAGCAATGATGATTATGTATGAGATGTATATGCCATTTAACTTCTTTAATGCCCGGTCCAAATATTTTACGAATCGAATGTGTCAAAAATGACTATCCGTTTTTGTTCAACCGACTACGAGTCGTTAAATAATGCCGATTCATATAGCTGTCATCAGTCGTCAGGCGGTCGTTTTTAGCTTACCCCTCGTACATTTATTTACTATCCGTTACTATAACGGATCGTTTTTTTAAATATTGGAACCGGGCTTTATACAAAAATCATCAAAAGTAATATACTTTTCGTTAAACAAAAATTAAAATTGTCACTAATGAATAATATACCACCGTTAAACATTTGCTCAAATATAAACAAATACTTAACGATGGTGAGTACTAAAAATTAAAACAAATTTCCTCTTATCCAAATGAAACTTCTCACTAAATTGTCTTAGAATCTGACAATACCAACTCGTACCTAACTAGTTCAGCAAAAGAACAGTAAGTATGTTCGTAAAAGGTCGTCTACACTGGAGATCATATAATTTGTTTATCGGCAGTTAATTTAAATAAGCGTAACCCTATTTATAGTGCACCAATAGGTGAAATTGATTAACAAACACCAATAGAATTAATATCAGCATTCATTCACCCAAGCATAATTTTACAAATAAAGTATTTAAATCGATTGCTTGTTTGAATTGTTGGTAGTTTAATCTATGACTCGATAGCTTTTGAACTATTTATAAGACTATAAAGGTATTTTAGTACCTGTTTAAATTATGTAAACTATTTAGAATATTCAACGGCAACTCTAGTCTACACGCGTGCAATGCTTGCCATCAGGCGTGGCATGTGTTTACTTTATTTATGAGTGTTACTAGCATCGTGATCTGAATGATTAGGTGATAAACATCCCTACTTCCCTACTAATATTATAAATGCGAAAGTAACTCTGTCTGTCTGTCTGTCTATTACGCTTTCCCGCTTAAACCTCTCAACCTATTTTGATGAAATTTGGCATAGGTATACGTTGAACCTTAAGAACGGACATAGGCTACTTTTTGTTAGAAAGTTAGGGGGGGGGGGCACATGGGCAAACGACCATGAAAGGATGTAGTCCACGCGAACGAAGTCGCGGGCACAGCTAGTTGAAAATAAACGAAATAAAATCGAACATCCGCTTATCTCTTGCACCACACTGCACCAGACATAATAGCGTTCAAGGCTGCGCGTGCGCCGAAAGTGACAAAGCCTTGCTTGTGTCAGCGAAGCCTTACTTACCGGAACTGCCTAAAAGGCACTCATTAGTTAAATAGGACAATATTAAAAACTTCATGCACAAACTGACTAAAATCTATTTTACTTAAACTGTATGGTTTACATCAAAAATTACCACACTTCACCATTTATTCCAAAAAGTGTATTTTCGGTGGGTTTTACATCCATATAAAATTTTTTAAGAGTCATATAATTCACGCTCATTTTAGAAGTTAAATGTAACAAAATAACGCGTTTCTTACTTGTTCTGTTTTATTTATTTTGTGTTTGAAGCAGTATCAAGCCACACTATTCAGCCAACATCTATATTACGATGTAAACCAATTGCTTAATTGAGTATCAAAATTACTTTACTTTACAGATGTAGAAACAATTTTTTTTTAAGTTTTAGATTCTTAAAGTTAAAAATTTGACCCAGATGAAGTATCACATAATTTTCTCTACTAATATCATATCGTTTCGTATTACATATTTTTTGAAATCTAACATTTATCACACCGTCTCTGTAACAGTTAAATTGAGTTGGTGATACCAATTCAATTAGGAACTATGCAACACTTTGAAGTTGATTGTGAGTTTGACAAGCATAGTTAGTCACTTGGATACAAAGCTGAAGGCTTGGCCTTGTATGCCAGTCCCCACCACAACGTCAACCACGCGCCCGGTTTCGTGACCTCTCTATCCGCTGGGAAAACCCATAACTGAATCGATAATAACTGTCATATGCCCTAATTAACTACGTTTGTACCAACCATGTACCATAAACTATGTAAGACCTCACCAATCATCAGGCTCATATCATTTTACGAATTCGATACGAACGATTCGGCGAAGTGAAGTGACCGACGCTACGGTCTAAGGTGAAGCGTCGATCGAAAAATATTCTGTAAAATGTTAAGAGCCCATAATCATCAAGCTCGGAATCTTTCGTATTTTGAACAACTACTACCCACTGTGCTATTGAGGCCGTTGTGTTTCCATTACATCAGTGCACGATTTATAATGGGCTCAGATATTTTCAAAAAAAATTCACTGTTGTGAAAGTCGGACACAACAATTTCTTGGTTAAGGTTACTAACTTTTTGTGAAATGCACCAAGAGCTTTACAAATTAATACACGTATTTTACGTATAAAACGCACAACTTGATTTTTACTTCAGAACATTATTCCCGGCGTTGACGTGATTCCCTGTTTCGCAATAGTTCACCATTACAATAATGCTGATACAGGAATTCGACTGGCCAGCCATAGTTTATTTAGTACACGACAAATGTTATTGTTTACTATAACAGAATAAAAAGCTGTCCCACGTTCTATTAGCTTCTTTGCGGACAGGAAGTAGGTCCTAAATAACAAAAATAGGTCATACTTTTTATGCCGTTTATAATAACCAAGATCAAAGCAGGCTTTTGGATTTTTGAATTCATAAGTCAATAATACTAAAAGTAAAATGAATCTAAGATTCTCGTACTCTAACAATTTTATTGACAGAAAATCCTTGTAACTCGTCTATGTCGACGAAGAGTTGGTCACGATTCACGGTATCACTTTCGGCTTCTTCTCACATAAAGATGAATATCAGTTAAGTCACGCTGATACACTTAAAATCATAAAATTTCATCTAACTATGTTTTATCGGGGGGTAGAAGATAAAATAAATGTGAAAACTTTATTATTTTTCCTGTACCTATGTGCTAAATAAGTTACTGTACATAAACTATATGTAGCTAAATTATGCGCAGCACGTTATTATTTTTTTGACCTCACTAGCGTCAAGAACATAATGTTGTTTAGTAAAAGTCCGAAACCTGACTAGAATTAGTGTTAGTATTTTAGTAAGTTCTTCATATTCTACTCTCGTCACGGCTGTCGAAAACATAATAGCTTTTGTAATTACATAATCTAGACCGGTCCAGTCTAAGGCTCTGTAGGAGTCTAAGCTGCAATCAGATGTAGGTCAACGCAACATCTTTTGTATATTTTACAATGCAATTAGTAGAAGGTGCGGTACATACCGTGCCATAATACACTTTTGCCAACATATTGTTCTTCATTTCAATAGCTCTGGTTTCGAAATAGAACGTTAATTACGATATACATATCCCAAGATATGTGATATTGTTATTATAAGTACAGATTGAAGTTATAAATGTTGTAATGGTTTCAAGGTTTATCTTTTGCGGTATTATGTATGGCATTTTCACGTTCATCCTCATTACATTATCTTATCATGTTCAGAGGGGATTGTTAACGTCAGTTTGATGCTGACGTCAATTTGACAGCAAATTATAGATAGGAATTTGCAATAATGACCAAGATATTAACCAGCAGATGCTTTATGACAGATCGTTTCTTGAATCAAGTACAGATTGGATGATGTCGATAGGACATACGTCCGTTCATATCTGATTTTATACATCTTGGTGCAACGCAACAAATATAATAAATTTAGTAATATCGATACCTAGTAGTAATAATTATTATTTTCAGGACATAAAGGCGGTGCCATGGCAGCTTTAGTTTAGTCATATTCCAATAGCGCCTTTAATAGGGGATGAGGAGAAGCCGGGGAGTCCCTGCCCACGCAGTTTTGTTTTTTCGCAATTCGGACGATGCCAAGTAGTAAAGTGTGTATGATATGCCTTTGACTGTATGACTACTTATAGATAAGGCTGCACGCACATGCACCATAATACATTGGGCGCAACATAATACCATTGCATACAACTCAATTAACATTGCAAAACTTGAAACTATCGTCTACCATTTATGGACTAATGTGCGAGGAAGTCAACAAAAGGACACTCTTGGTTCGACAAAACCCAGTGCGTAGGACTGCACACGCTAACATACAAATGGAGTGAATGCGAGACAAGAGACTACTTTCGACATAACATATGTGATCGCCTACACCGGTCGCCCGACAGATAATACTTCTAATTAGCGCTTCTCAAAGTTACTACATCGAGTATGAGACGACTAAATAGGTACTTAATTGCGGGGACAGGTAATAAAAACAAGAAGTAAATTTTCATGTTGCAAATTTCTTCTTTCTTGTTTTTCTTTTTTTATTTCTTTACTTATCTATAAGTTTGTTAAATATGCCCAATTTCAACGACTTTCAATGGCTGAACTGTGGTTTCATATTGGCGGTATCATAAAAGTATTTCTCACAACATGTAATTGAATCGACCCCAACTGTCTCGACTTGTTTAATTACTAGCAATCGTAAAAAATCACACGAAATGTCACTTTAAGCATCGCTGTCTTTTTACTTACTTGAAATATAAGGAAAAAGATGGTAGGTAGGTAATGAAAATTAAGAATCTTAAGTTTCAAGAAGCCCGATGGTCACTAGTTCACCTTTTGAAAGGGCTTCACAACCAGACCACGGCCTTGTTTAATCTGAAGGCGAAAGTGATGATACCGAAGCCCCGGTTACAGTTTGTAGTAAAGGAAGATTAATTATTATCAATAAAAGTTTTTAATAGTCGTACGATGTAATAGATTGGTTTGATTTTTTCATTAGATTTCAATAGTATTAACAGGGCTTAAATCAAAAGCAGAAGGCAACCTTAGGCTTGATAGTTTTTAAAATACATTAGTTTTCAGCCCAATTTGTAGGTGAGTGTAATAAGAGAAAGAAAAATGACCGCCGATTAAGAAACATAACATACCGTGAAATATTATTTCTCAAAACTGCTGAGCTTCCAAGACTAGGATACAAATCTCTCAACACTGCTATCAAACCTCTGGGATACCTGGTTACTCCTTGTAGTACTCCTCCCAATGCACTACCGATTTTGAATACCCTCAATAAAACTACAATTTGTGGAGTAACCAAAGTAGTCTTTGTTAACATCGAACATTCACGTTATATAGGATCGGCCGGAACACAACGCCATCGCGATGTAAATAGGCAGATGGCCATCTCTTGGTACACATCGGAACTAAACTTGTAAACAAACAAAATCCTTAAACGTATGCAACGAAATTACATTTAGGTACTTTATACAACTGCTGAAGCTGGCTGAAGCCAAGAATAGGAACTAGTTTCATAATTGAGAACCTGATCTTATCTCATTACGTCATTTTACCTAATGCAATACGATGCGACTCTATCGAAATGCATTTTCTAGATTAGGTTCACACGATTAGGTATTGGCTTATTGCTTTGTTTCAACATTAGGTAATCTTTATTAGGAACACCTTGACATTTCAGAAATGGTCACATTGGTGTCCATTAGTCAAATATTACATGTTAGGTTTTAATCGTATGCGACTATTACTTATTTATGCAGATGTAGAAACAGACACAGATACAATTTAATTAGGACATCTAAAAATAGTAATTTCATGAATCCTTTGTAGGTAACGTAAAATGAGAGGATTGATATCTCGTGTGTTGTTTTATATGATTAAATCTGATTTACAAATTCAAAGTCAATATTTCAAAGTCAATATTTTTTATTCATGTAGATTACATTTGTAATACTTATGAATCGTCTCTATACAATGCAAATGAAGCTACCTCCGGTTCGGAACCTATAACTACCGAGAAGATACCGGCAAGAAACTCAGTAGTTTTTTTTTACGAATAAAAAGCTAAACTTATTACTAATTTTGCACCAAGCCAAACAGTTAGTTTGTCAGTTGGAAAAAAAAACACAAAAATAGTATATAGTTATTGAAATAAATAAAATAAAAACATTTAAATGAAAATAACTGTAGGACTTCATGTGTGTGTGTATTCAAATACATCATTTTTATACATTTTGACCTACATGCTTCTGTGTGGTCTTAATCTAACATTGATTGAGAAAACTTATTAAAATAATATTCAACGCGCAAGTACAGGCGAGCAGACTAGTTAGTGATCCACGCGTTCTTATCATTAATATACTCTTCTACTTTGTAATAGCCTTTTTTCAAGAGACAACTTTTAACATATGTCTTAAATTTATACAAAGGTAACTCAATAGTTACTTCCGGAAGTTTATTGAACATTTTTATGCTTAAAGCAACAAATGAATTACCTATTTTATGAAGTCTACGTTTAGGAACAGCAAGCTTGTTTTTATTTCTGGTGTTAATGCTGAGTGTCTGATTTTTTAGGAAACGTATGCAAGTTTTTGTAAACATGCATTAAACAGTAATTGATTGAGACATTTATTTGGTCATATATAAATAATAATGACACTATTTTCATAACCGTACATACATTAATTAATGAAGTGTGACTTGATTAATTTGATTCATAATAATGGTTTTTAAACTAAAAGCTAAAACTAAACAAGCTATTAAGATCTCTTCTTTTGCCTCTGTCCCTGATAATCACCAACACACCGGAATTCTTCGCAGTTTCGCCATATTCACGACTGGTGGAAAATACTCGTTGTTCTTTTGACAGTTTTGCCTTAATATTGTAAGTAAGTACCTTTACAAATTCTCGATAAAGATAGTTCAAACCATGCGACTCTCACGATTCTTAGACGCACGAAGAAGCGCAAAATTTCAATATCACGAATCCATTGTACATCTACGTTTATACTGTTTAAAAAATAAATTATGTACCGGTTAATTGCAAGGCGAGCCTCTTTCCATATTAAAAAAAATATGAAATTGTCCAGTCAACAACATTTATATTCTTAATAATATGTAGTTAAGTTAAGGTTTAAGTTTCCTATTTTGACCTGACCGGAAGCCGAATCTGGGATCTCAGAGATAGCGATACGCCAAAGAGGCGTAAATTCGGCATGTTCGCCCGCTCGGAGTTCGCTTCCTCTCCATCACATAAAAATTGTGTCGTATGGGCGTAACTACCAACTACCGTCCTACAAAATAAATCATTTCTAATTTTCGTCACAAACGTGTACATGGTAGGTTACTAAGCTTAATCCTCAGATCTTTTCGATAAACTGATTGACACGAGAGAAAGTAATTTAGCATTTTCTATTAATTATCTTACAAAACTTCATTGTGAATTTTCCAATTTCCTAAACGCGAACTCTCGGAGATTTAACACCAACTATGTAAACAATAGAATAATCTTTAGGATGTCACCTATACGAGTAGCCATCCATTATGCAACTAAAAGTATTCCGCGGTTTATTCCGCCTTATGTTGGGATAAAAGTATTATTCGTGTTATTCTAGGAACTTTTATATCTTTTCACTGTATTTCTTTCGTGTAAGAGTCATCTAGAATTCTTGACATCCATAATTTTTCGCAAAGTTTTTGGTTTTTAATTCAAGTAAGTTTAAGCTGATTTTTAGTAAATTGTTAATGTTTAAAGGTCGACAGAGCATAGCCAAATCTGCGATGGAAATTATTCCACCAATAATTTTGTCGTATAATATCGATCTAGAGGCCTAAATCAATTTCGCATAATAACTTTATAATAGATCGACCTTCATGCTATGACATTTTACTCTCGACCAACACGTTCCCCCACGCTGAACCATTTGTGTAGCATTTTATTTATCGTATACGTGAAATTATCATTTTCTTAAGGACACGAAAATAAACCATGAGTCAATGTTTTGATGAGAGATGACTTTCAAACTGACATTAGTGCATCATGAGGTATATTACGATTTTGAGCACTAGCTTTTTATTAAGTTGAATGATTGCTTTCTTTTCCTAATCTTGTTCGGAAAATCGTTTTAGTAAGAACCAAAATGAGTACTGGTCTAGTTAAATAAGTTTGTCATCCCGCATCTTAATAACCAAAACATTTGTGTACAACTAAAATATGTTGTATTAATTTAATTTAAAGTTTTTGCAGAACTGAATACGGTTTTATCTAGCAGCCCACGTCTTATATCTTGTGGGTTAAGGAAACTGGTTATATTTATTTTAGTTCCGGTGATTTTAAATTAAACACAGTGATCATTTATTTAATTTGCAAGTTATTTTGATTCTTTCGTTTTAATTATTGTCTGCTACTGCTACCGAGCTCGTCAACCTTTAGTCATGGTACATTTACGCAAATCATTACATAAAGTTCATTCATAATAAATGGTTTTATTATGATTCGATGTGCAATAAACGAAAGCCGGCATCATTAAATAGACGACCATCATATAGAAAGGGACTTGTCAAATACAATTTCAGTAATTAAGTACACGCATTTCGAATGCTCAGTTTTAATATCGATTGTACGAGTTAGCACTGAATAATTGCCTACATAATATTATGTTGCTAGAATGATTAAGAAAAATAAGTGGTTATCACTTAATAACAGGAACCAAAATGTGAAAAGCAAGATTCTACCCCCGAACTACCATTTCCAGGACTTCCATTGGTAATGTAAAATGACAGAATAACTAATGTAGATAGATGTTCTTTATTGCAGGGATCATTAACAGAAATCCCTTTTTCATATAAAATATCGTGTGTACTTATAATCAACGTTCTAGCTTCATATGAACTTTGTCCAACTAAAGAAAGTAATAAAAACTTGTTACTAACAGTATTACCGACTATACACAACAGGTAGTTCTTGTTTTATAATTAACTAGCTATGCCCGCGACTTCGTTCGCGTGGACTACATCCTTTCACGGTTGGTTTTACCCCTTTCTCCCCTAATATTCGAAACAAAAAGTAGTCTATATTTTAATCCAAGTTTCGAGCTATATATGTGCCAAATTTCATATCACTAACTTCAAAAATAAACATTATTCCATATAAACTTTCAAAGGTGGTATAGCCCCCATCCCTCCCTTATTTTCTAATCTAGCCTATATCCGTTCTTGAGGTTCAACATATACCTATACCAAATTTCATCAAAATCGGTTGAGAGGTTTAAGCAGGAAAGCGCAAGAGACAGACAGACAGACAGAGTTACTTTCGCATTTATAATATTAATAGGGAAGTAGGGATAAATCTCTGATTTACTACTTTATTAAAACTTTACTTTTTAGAATCTCATCAAATTAGAATGTCGCCATCTTCTAACCTTTGGCCTTTTGTTTTGTTTTGTGTTTGTTATGTTTTATCGTAATAATATCTGCTCTAGTAATAAAACTTCAGCATCCGCGTTAATTAGAGGAAATATTAATCTCATTGAAATTAATCCATTTGCACTTTTGCAATAGGTATCGTAAATGTTACATCGCATTAGACGATAATTATTCCAACTCACGAAGCAGGAAGTAATAATATGTAATTTATATTGGAACAACATATTTGTCTAGTATCTAGGTCACTGGTCAAGTGGTCAGGTCATCAGTCTGCATAGCACATGTCCAGTCTTCACGTCTATCTTGAGTTAGATAATAGCGATAGTCTGTGAAAGTAACATCTGACGATTTTGGTAGCACATTCCAAATCTTATATTTAGTCTTCCAAATAGAAAAACCTTAGAGGTTTTGAGAGTTAAGACAAAAGTGCTAACTATAATTGAATCGCACGGACGCTTTGGAATATATATTATATTTTTTTGTTATTTTTTCCAATGAGCTGTGTATTACAAATGATATATACCTACGAATAATATAAATATAACTACAGCATAGAATAATGAAACGAATAATATAAAATCATCAATTTATTACGTTATTGTTGACAGATACCTAAGAATTTCCAAACAAGATATCAAGACTCGGAGAGTTTGTAGCATTTCAAACGAGGCTGCACTTTTCTTCCACTTATCGTACTGATTGTAAACAGTAAACATAGGTATTATTATGTCAAATATTAAAATAGTACCTAACAAGATTCTGTATCAAAGTTAGTTTTGCCGATATCACGTGAGAATTGACTTGTTCGGTATTCTCTGGCTCTCCAAGGATTTTATTGACGCAAGTGATTCAATTTAAGCTCGTTTTAAGGCACAGTCTGGTCTAAAGTAAGTTGTCAAAGTTTCAACACTCTACGTATGATTGAATGGATGAAGCGACCGCCTCAGCTTCGCAAGGGTGCAATGCTGATATAAATCAATACAGCCGCAAACCCTGCATAATTTCTACGAAAATATTCATTTAAATGACATTCTGAATTCCACTTTATATAAAACTAGCTATCGCGCGACTTCGTACGCGCGGAGTTAGATGTTAGAACTAAAAAATATTTTGTTCGTCTTAATTTATTCGTTCCATTAGGTATGTACCTATTGCTGGTTCAAATAATACATTTACATTTTCCATCATCCCCTATTTTTTACCCTTAGGGGTGGAATGTATCAAAATCCTTTCGTAGGTGATGCTTACATCATAGTAGATTTATGCATGAAAAGCCTCAACCCGATCGTTTTAAAATAAAAAAAATTAAAAGGTTAACAATTGGCCATATACCTGTCATCGTGTTTTTATGTAGACACTAGCTGTGCCCGCGACTTCGTTCGCGTGGTCTACATCCTTTCATGGTCGGTTTTACCCCTATCTCCCCTAATATTCGAAACAAAAAGTAGTTTATATTTTAATAGAGCTATATTTGTGCCAACGTTCATATCTCTAACTTAAAAAATAAACATTTTCCCATATAAACTTTCAAAGGTGACATTACCCCCCCCCCCTTACTTTCTAACAAAAAGTAGCCTATGTCCGTTCTTGAGGTTCAACGTATACCTATGCCAAATTTCATCAAAATCGGTTGAGAGGCTTAAGCCGGAAAGCGTAACAGACAGACAGAGTTACTTTCGCATTTATAATATTATAGTAGGGATAGTAGGGATTTTTATTTTCAACCAGCGTTTGCAATGTTTGCGGAAAAATTATATTTATTTACGAAATCACATCACACAGTGTTTCCATCCTTTAATTTGTACGCATTTTTCATTACACATTCCTCTTAAATCACTCTATCTATTTAAAAGAACTGCATCAAATCCCTTCGCGCCTAAAGATCTAATAAAAACAGACACTACACGAAGTTAGTATTAAACTATGTTGTGATTGTATTTATCTATATACTACAGAACCAATGTACACACCAATGTACATGTAAATACTATGAAATGTATCAATTATGTTTTTTACTACTCGCCTTCACTGAATTCCATGGTAAACAATATATCTATTCCCATCCTATAACATATTGAACTTGAGTCCTTTGAAATTATTATCTAAGTCTCCAGATTAAGCTTTAATTGCTCACCAATACTTATTGAAAAGATATTTCATACAATATTCTTTGGGGTTTTTCTTCCCTTAAAAAAGTATGAAAGTAAATTTGTTACTAATAATGTTATAAGTATATTGATTATACAATAATTGTAACATGTCGAACTTTCAACCTTTCATTTGGAGTTGTATTAACACATCGTTTCCTAATTTAAAAGTAGTTGCAGGAAGGTGATCGACATCTTTTTAGACAACTTGTTATTTACTGTTACACAATGATGCAGTTACTGAAAGTTACATCATGTAATCGTGCCGTATGAAGTGTAATCCTCTTAAACTAAGATTAGGGTTACCATATTTAAAAAGGTACTAAAATTGAAAACTATGTATGCTCCCTTTATGGGTTACAAATAATTGAATAACAGTTTTCGTAATGTTTTCCTTAAAGTTGAATTAATTAGATAATGATAAATATATTTCAATATATAGTTCTTTGTATTTATCACAAAAAGTTGTACGTTTACTTCTTTAAATATTTTTAATTCATCATTTTTACCGGAAATATTTCATTATAATAAAAACTACATCCTTTTTGATATACTTTGTCCTACTTGTTCCTGCAATTAAGGGCTGATATGGTAGGTATATCAGATACTGATATTATACATATATCTTACAATTAGCTCTATATGACCATCAGAAACTTTTAAATCGCCAATATCAATATTTCATAACGAGTAATAATATGAGTTAAGTATAAACTGCTGAAAAAGGCCGGTTGCATTATAATAAATAGAGACAACCCTAATATCTTAACGATGACAAAGCACTATGATTGCTATGACATTTTGACGCATTTGGCGATTGAATGGCGCGGCAGACGATCCTATCACCAGATAACAAGTTGCATCGGAATGGATAAAAGTTTCAGGATATAACAACGGCAATGAAGATGACGAAATCTATTAACAAACATGTGAGTTTGGGATTATGCAGGATCCACTGCCTATTGAACAGTTAAATTTGACTTACACTTGTCTCCTTTTAATGTCGATTACTTTTCAGAGGCAGTATTTTTAGAGATCAATACATTACGGCTTCTACCCGTAGATGTCCCGCAATCAACTATACTGATCTATACTAATATTAATAGCTGAAAAGTTTTTTTGTTTGTTTTTTTGAACGCGCATATTTCAGGGGACACTGATTTGAATAAAAAAATGTTTTTTGTTTTGACTAGGAAACAATAATTGCAATGGTACATTTAGCAGAGATACTGCCCGGGGCAAAAGAGGTCGTGGCTTTAATTCCATCCCAGACTAAACTAATATTTATTATTATGAACGTGTATACAATTTGATGCCTGTGTATAATTAACCCATATTTTAATATGAGTGTACAGCTCTTGTTTCATCAGGTGCCTTAGCTATCATTTTTGTTTGATTTTTTATTGAGTTATTGCATTTACTATCTATTTGTAAATGTTATGTATTTTTTCAACTTTAAACTTACATACGCAAGGTCGTCAACAAATTGAGGTCAGAATATGTTTCATTAGGAAGAACGGTTAATTAAATAACACAAACTTACTTCACTTTTAACATCATTGCTGCATTCTAAATGCTTTTATTGAGCATCCACAACGCTAATTGACCTCGAAGATGTAACGGCTAGAAAGGAATCGGTCATCTGAGGTTTTAGAGGAATTGGGTCGAGGACTTTTTGAGATCATGGGATCACTTCGAACCTAATTGCCGATGAATAACGCTTAGGTAGGCCACTTACCTTAATCTCCTTTAGTGTCAAATTACTTTAAACGTGACATTTTAGTAATGGTCGCGTTAAGGATTAGTGCAACGATAGTTGAACACTTACCTATGTGGTGGCTTAGAAAATTACGATTTACTTACAGTATAATGAGAAGCATCAAGGCAAAATCTAACTGTTCAATTCATGTAAATATTAAAAAATAACATTAAAACTTTTGGTATTATTAATCTATACTATTTTACAAAACTACATGCTTCATACTTCATTTTAATATAATCCTGAAAAAAAAATTATCCGGCGTCTTTCAATAGTAAGTATTAAAAATAAAATCATGACATTAATCTCTAAACGAAAACAGATGAATTACCGTCTAATTACTTGTGACCCTACAGTTTAAACGTTATTGTAGCATCTTCAAAACGTCGTGAACGCATTTCAAAGATCAGGGTCAATATTTATTTCAAATTTAATGAAAACTTGCCAAAAAATAGACATGGCTTTATTTTTAGCCTCCTTTTGACTAGAATTTAGGTAGACGTAAAGCGTTATTGTTAACATAAAAAACATGTAAAAATTTACTTTTTTCCAGGCTTCGGTTATCGGTATTAACGGCGATGAGGTCCAATCGGGGGTTTTAGTGGGTAGTCCTGCCCTTCTCAGGGCGGGGAGTCCCACACACGCCGTCACTTCCCTCGGGTGACGGTACGGTACATCAATGTATTTCCCCTCGTTATAAAAAAAAAAGGCTTCGGTTATCGGTAATATAATCGTTACTCTAGTTATGGACGAACCGTCAATGAATTTAAATATTCTCCAAACCGTTGTATTATATTTACTTGTTCGAAACGCAACACGATATTTTCTTGTTACATCAAAAATAGCCTCTTACTACTACCTGATGCAAACTAGTTTACAAACTTTTTTGTTTAATGGTAAAAAAATGGTCCTAATTTTAACTTAAAAATAAGTTCTAGTCTAATAGCAGCAGTTACGATCATTAGAACACTCTAAAGAGTGCGAGGTCACTGCAATGGTACCTACTCTGAATTACCTGTTGATTAGTACTGTTGGAATGATTTATAGATATACATTCTTCATTGCACTGAAAGTTTACAGACGGGTAGGTACAAGCATATTATCTAGTCAGAGAGACGTCATTAAAAGCTAAATCGTCGGTGAAGAGAGCTAATTAATTTCTGAAATGAGAGCTTCAATTTCTCACGTCCACCAACAACAAATAAAAACGACAAAATATAAACAATACAACGTTAGTAGAGGTAGAGGAGTTACAAATTTTAATTCAATTACAATTACAAAAATAAATTTATTTCCATGAGTAAAATTCTCGGCAAAATTAAGAGGGAGAGAACATTTTTGATGATATCATAAAAAAAAAAGTTGATGGTTGTCAAAATACACAAAATGATAAAAATTAATGGGATATGACAATTTTGGCTGTCAAACATTAACATTACTGCTAAAGATGTTTTTTTTAAAGTTAAATTGGTGCAGCTGAATCAAAGTTAAGTTGGTGCAACCTAAGTCAGATTGTAAAAAATGGTAAAGGAAGTAGAGTCCGTTATTAACACGAGTAGCCACTTGCGACATTGTGTAATGGATTTATCATAATAACGTTCAGAATTATATAATTCAAGTGAACCTTCCTTTCACGTTCTCATAAGTTGCTACTTAAGTGGTAGATGATAAAGTTTAGAGAGGCTTCTTCATTTGTAGTTGACAAATGAAGAAGCTCAGAGTGAACGGTGAGCGATTGAATTTGGGTGTTGACACACAATTAGTGTCACATCTCAATAGCTACTTAAGTGACATAGAATGTTTACCATAGTCAACAAATCAGTAATCTTCCACCTGTCCCTTACTTAAACTAGTGTATAAAAACAAAGTAGAAGTGTGAGAGGATAAGAATAAGGCTCGTAGGTACCTAACGAAAACCATAGCAATAAAAAAATGGCATGTTTGTTAGGAAATTTTGTCTTAGTTTAGAGGATATCCAGTGAGTTAATTTCTACTGGCCAGTGACTTGTAAACTTGAAACCAAGACCTTTTTTTGCTTAATTTTTTTAATGCATTTTTTGTAAGTAATGAAACCACAGATAAAAATATTTTATAAGTAATTACTTGTCTAGAAGTCTCACGTTTCTTATCCTGGTCGGTTGTGATATAGCCAACATGGTTGTTAATGACTATCAATCGTTTTCTCGCATAAAACTATTTATAGCGTGCAAACGAAATTCAAACGTAAATTACCTTGTTATCTGTTCCACTAACATACTCGTAATAAGTATATCTCACCAATTGACATTCGGTGTCGATGCACGAAATGAACCTGCAGCGGTTCGCATATACCGAACAGGACTAATTGGGGTAAGACATAAAATTTGTCTGTCACTTTTTTTAAACTGTCTCCGTGGTATAATGGTTAGAGCATTACGCTCAAATACTTGGAGATCGAACAAATAATAAGCTTTCTCCAGTTTTTTTAGGGTAATACAGGATTAAACCACCTGTTTACACACTAATAATGATAATTTCTGCGGAAGACACTATAAATTGATCTCAGTTATGATCCAAATAGGTCTGATTTCCCATATAATAAAATCGCTCGAATGTAAATCAGAATCATAGTTGTAGCGGACCTCGAGCTTACTGAAGAGAGTAGCATACAAGTTCCCCGTGACTGCTTATATATTTTTTTCAGGATAAATAATATTAGATGTGTTAATCTACGAGTATGTAATAATCTATCTACAATTTGTAATACTCAACTGCCAAATCTCAAATAATTCCATTCAGAATTTTATGCGTAAAAAGTAACAATTATCATTCCAACCATAGAAATAGTTAATATAAGTGGATAGTATTAGTTAGATTAGGACTCACTTTTTATTTTGCACACCTACTCAAAACCTCTTTTCGGAGCCGGAAGTTTACTGATTTGTCAGATGGATTATAATGAGATAAGCTGAAGCCTATTAGCTTTAGATATAAGCTGAATGCGTGATACTTCATGCAACTCTTTAACACAATGAGCTTTTTTCAATCCCACGACATTTACAGATGTTTGACATTTATGTCATGATATAATGGAAGAGTTGACTCCTAGTTAACTTTTTCAATAAATTAGACTCTCATTATAAATATTTATAACTATAAATAGCTTTTCAGAACTTTTTTAACCATAATTTGATATAATAAAAATACTTTACCATTCGCTTATCCCTCCGTGTGGCTCCGGGACGAATTTGGTTTTTAATTACGTGCAAGACGCCATTTTGAAAAAATGAGTTCTGTGGCAGTCCAAAAAAGTAATTAGCCTAACTCTTTAAAAAATAATAAATAAACTTCAATAAATTGGATCGACCACAATATGCTTATCCCTCAATAGAAATTGTATTGGTGGTGTTCATTTATAGGCAACTTGTATCATAATATATATTTTTTTAAATTAATATCAGACAACATCACATCATGGAATTAACAGAGCAATGTATGTGATATTTTGCAATATTTATTTTATATTTTATTTCATTTAAATACTGCAGGGGAGGGAGTGTCAATATTGAAATAAATAATTAGTAGAACTCATTTAAAGTGCAGTGACAGCATAGCTAGTAAATTACACATCAGTTAAACCAGTTAGCCCGACAGGAATCTGGTTGGTGAACGAGAAAGCAACCTAGTGCGGAAATGGTTGATAGCAGAGCAATGGAAACTTGACTTAAGCTAAAATTAACTAGAATTACCTAGCAGGTATATTAGACAATTTGTATTAATACCTGCAAGTGACCATACAAAGTGTAGTTAAGTACGGGGCAGGGCTTTCTATAAGTACAAAGAGATAGATCGTATGGACCTCTTTATTTAAACTAAAAAAAATTAGTCTTTTTTAAGTACTTAAATTATATTATTATGTAATTCCCAAAGGCGTATCATGAAAACCCCGATGCAGAGATTAAGTCCTAAGCTCAATTCAAAAAAGGTAATTTGAATTAAATACATATTTTTATGACCATGAATAAAAATTGGCGACTGTCCTGTCGCTGCCCTTTTGAGGTCTTTCATTGTCATTTTGTAAGTATTATTGAAAAATATTCGGATTCCCTACGTATTTTACCCACATATAACCATTTCATTTCTCATCCTCATCATTGGAAAAATTCCCGACAAATCGGCAAAAATGAGCATAGTACAACTAAGATTTAATGTGCTGCAGGAGCATAAATTTATAAAATTCATTCACATATACATTCATTCATTGAAATATATAAATGAAAGTATTTATCTATTAGTAACTTGATATTACACACCACAGCATCCTTATGAATTATTGTGAAGGCTAAAGAGAATTAGTTCTCACAACAGACAAAAAGCTTCAACTAATTATTTAGCCACAAAGCCATTTAGATATTTTCTGAAATTTAACACATAAAACTATGTGAAACAATAAATTAAAAAATATTTACACAAGTGGCTAGGTTTATTTGCCAATAATAAATAAAATATATTGCAAAAAAATAGCAAAACCTTTTAGCCTCTAATAAAGTTTTATCAATTAACATGCAAAGGTTGATAATACTAATCTAAATTATGATAATTCGGTAATTCAACGTGGAATAAGGTCACTTGTTCTTTATTATCACGTTAACCTTATAAAAAGACCGAACGTAAATCTGTACCTACATTAATATTATTTCTTCTTATATCGGTTAAACTAATATGTTAGTTAGATACCTACTTTTAATATATATAGTCCGTAATTTATTTGAAAATGATTAGACTGATCAGATCAGTTCAAAATTGCAACGTAATTTCCAATGAGTTTCATTATTTTATTATATTTATTTTTCAGAAAAACATCCCTAGAAATCAGTCGTATCTACATTCCAACCTTGCGAAGCCCGAGCGGGTCGCTAGTATAGTAAATTAAAAAAGAAATAAAAAAATACCCTTGAACTCTAGTGACATTATACCTCTGTATCATTTCACGTAATTAAACGTACAGAATCACCGTATTCATCTCACGATACCGACCGTTTTTCTGACGTTGATCACTAACCGCCTTTAGTGGGAAGTCCAATATTCAAGTGATCTTTCAACGAGGACACCCACTCGTCTTTCAACAACATAAGTACCCACCTTCACTATCCTGTAACTAGATTAACTTTATTTTTAATTGCGATCGTTTTTTTAATACAGTTCCGCTCTAACAAGGTCAATTAGCCTTGTGATACGTTGAATTTCAGTACTAAGAGTTAACATTGAGTTTCACTAGGTTAAATATCCTAATTTACCTACCAAATAAATAAAGATTACCTCTACCTTATATTGAATAGATAACTATATGTTAGTAGTAAGGCGGAAATTAATCTAGTATTGCTCTATTTTTAGATTTGATAGAACGATTTTGTAGTGAGAAAATAGTATGGATTGTAGTAACTGCAGCAACGAGGAGCGGAATTACTGAAACTGCCTAAACTGCCTAAACCTTTTAAGTACCTTAAAAGCATACACAATTTTTTCCTTTGTGAAAATCTTACACTTGTATTACAAATTGTTTTTTGTACTTATGTGAACAAACGTCTTTTACAGTAAATAAATTTTATGTCATTAAAAATGCCTAAATATTAAAAAAATATTTTTTACCGATTGATTGTGCAACAATTTTTTAATTAACATGTTATATAGAATTCCAACCTCATCAATATAGGTGACTTATACCATCAGACGTAGGTTACGTGTAAATTACCAGTTTTGACGTAAGCACAGCTGCTCTGCACTAAATCAAAGGTGGGCAGTCTTTCATTTTGCTTCCTCATTCAGTAATCTACATACGTATTGTACGTAAGCTTATAATCCGTACCTACGTATGGGTATGATGCCAATCGATTGCACCTTACGCGTTGGTAATAAAGCCTAATTACAAAGAATATGTAACCAATGTTACGTTTCAGTTGAATGGACATATGTGTCATAGGATTTTATGGTAGAATCGAAACGAATATTAATAACACGATTTGTTATATTTTAGTGTTATGTGCTATGGCTATACGAATGGTTGGTTTTCGTGGTAAAAACGTAGCCTTTTTTTACCTATATATAAAGACGTCACGAAGTATATTTCAAATCAATATAAATATAACTGAAACGACGAAACTTATGCACGCGCATTACTTTTAAAATACTGGGCCCAATAGGATAATTTTTTTTTGTTATGTTTGAAATTTCAGGACATACTTTGTAAAAAAGTTCAAAATTTACTGGAATCGTTCGCATGAGAAGCCGCGAAATGTTTTATAAGGACCGTTAAATCTTCTTATATATAAAAATGAATCGCTGTTCGTTAGTCTCGCTAAAACTCGAGAACAGCTAGACCGATTTGGCTAATCTTGGTTCTGAAATAATTGTGGAGGTCCAGGGAAGGTTTAAAAGGTTAGAAACTAAAAAAATAGGCGTTACGAAGTTCGCCGGGACAGCTAGTGTTTTATAAAATTTTAATGCTTCTAATAGATCGTACAGTTAATTGTGGTTTACTATACATTTTGAATACAAGTTTTTTATTTTAAATCGGTATTGTATTCCAACTACCTATCCAAAGTTTCATCGTTACCAACGAAATAAAGTCGTGTGTGTTTCCAAGCCGATCGTTCACCTACTTTTTGCACTATTTACCTAACAAACAAACCGACTACAACATAATGACATCGTAAAGACAGCGCAATCACTTCCTTCTAGTAACTCGTGTGTTATCGCAATGCGGCTGCGGTCCGACCGAACTTGACGAGAACGCCAGTTGACATTTAAGAATCAAATGCGACAAAAAAATTTAATTGAACACAGGACGCTAAATAAAAAAAAAGTAACAAAACACAGTACGAACTCAAATTCAGCCCTATATACAGGTCTAAATGCGTCACATCCACTACAAAAATCAGAGGAAAAATAACGTCAAACCACACAGGGCTTATTTGGGATAGCCAAATTCTCTTACATGCATTATATACTATGGCAGTTTGTATTAAAAAATCGGGAGTATTTAAAATAACATCTTGTTCAGCCAAAATTATCTACGTCATTTTAGAAGCGTTTCCTATTTTTAATCAGTAACTATGTTTCTATTTTAACATAAACATACCTTTATTCAACGCCATATTTGAAAATCCACTTACTTAAATACAACTGTATTCCTAAAACTACAGAAGGTTTACCTGAAACAAAATAGACACAGTTAATCATAATCCATTTGACATAGACAAATTCAAACCAAAAATAAAAAATACACTCGGATCTAAACCACATTTTGAGATTTATAAAAAAATTAACACATTCAAATATGTAACACGTCATTATTATGCATAATCAAGTAGCCTTTTACTATCACGCCAAACAAAATAAGGCTATCATCCATCTTATTGTCACAGCCATAGTTCATCTGGGCCTTCAGATCTCTAAATGACAAACCGTACAACTTGTGCTCTTATGCTTGCCAGTTAAAGTTGAGAATTGGATGCGAAGTATAATGTAACAACAAGCGTGTAAATAAAAGATAATAAAAGTGGCTTTAGGCTGACAATTCCTGCGTGTAAAGGACAAGGCGAACGAGTGGCGATGATAGTCCATGCGTCTGTACGTATGTGGAGCAGGTTTGTGGTAAATGTCACGATTGACCGTTTGATTGGACTTAACCAAATAATTTATATTCAAATTAATACTCTATCAAGCGTAAATCACTCGATATATCATCAACAATACATTTCCATAGAAAATATTTATTAATTCGCTATTTATTATGCTATCATGTTACGTTAAAACGAATGCAGAGAATATCACGAATGGTAAAAGGAGCCTGTGACGTAGAAAAAGATATAGAATGCACTTTTTAAGTAATTAATAAATAAATAGGTATGTGAAATATATTTACGCACTCGGACACGCGGACCGGAACTAAACAATTAAATATCATTTTAAATAACATTCGTTGACGAGATCCCAAAGGCAATAGATTAAGAACTTGTGTTACAGAAGCCAGATTAAACAAATGAATGAATGAACAAGAGCTAATAGCGAGACCGCTCAACAGCGACTCTTGCGCAACGCAATCAGATTGAACATTTCGGTGTTGTCACGCGTGGCCGACCGCACGCGGACGGTAGAGGAAATAATATCTTTATCGCAAATATTATCTACAAAGCCCATAATTATGCTTTACTATCTTCTGTGGCATGAACAATTCTAAGCATTCCATACATACATTTTAATGAAAAACAGGGTTAAAATAAGAATAACACGTGATTTATGGTTTTAAATAACATCAAACATACACAATAATAGCAACCACCTCGGCCAATAAAAATCATAAAATTTTAAACGCAATAGCTGTGAGCGCCAGAGAAAAGTTAGGGTCTTACCACACCACTAGCGGCGACATTGTGATAAACTAGTTAATACGAGTAATCTTACAAGTATAAATTTGTATATTGATCACCACATAAATTAAAATACTAGATAGGTACTAAGCTTACTACCTCCAAACCAAAATTAGCCTAGCAGCTTGTTTCACCAAAGCTTGTCAACCTATATGTTTTTGGAATAGCGTACAAGCTTTTCACACAGACAGGCAGTCAATGACGGGATCCTCTACATTTCTTATTTTTATAAATTATTCCTTTTCTCTTTAAAAAGACAAAACAAAGTAGTCAACTAAAAATTTAATTCAAGATTTCGAAATAATCCATTGAATCAACAGATCACAACTACAGTTATTTAATTGATAGATGTCATTATGATCACTACCATTATCACAACGGATAGACACAGACCTTTTAATTGAACTTTAATTCGTCTTCTGAACAAACTTAACGCGTTGCTCTGCTTTTCATAGATAACCTGCTTAACTTCCTAACATTCAGATAGTCACGAGCCATAAAATACAGATTACCTCGCGTGCACCGATCGCGTCAAAAATCCAAATCATCATTTCACTATTCGTCACAAGCGATGACGACTTACCTACAATATCTGTGCTAATGTAATCATGACAAATACATTTAACATGCTTATTTGTTTTACTACATTTGACATGCCTACTTATTTTAATTTTTTTTTAAATATGGACTCTGTCCCGCGTTTACAAACAACGCAGTGATTCCGCCAATGTCAAGTGTTTAGAGACACGTCAAAAATGGGACTGCGCGGTGTAATGAGGTATTTCTGTCTATTTTGAGACCCTCATTATGTACCTAAAACAAACTATATGCCTACTTATTTTGTTACTAAAAGACGCAGTTGAGTACCTTACTAGTCATTTTCCCTGTATGTCTGTCAAATATCTGGAAACGTTACTAAGTTTGGAGGAAACAAAAGGTAAAAAGCTTTCAGCCCCGCGTTGGATAATCAAAAACTCGTATTTAAGAATGCGCATCATTCGCAATCTAATTGCAAATGTCATCTACTTCTGCGGTTGCAATTTGTGATTACCAAATCAAGATACTATTTTGGTATAAATTAATTTGGATTTAAAGTAAGTACACGATTGTTTAAGCATTAAATAACATGAATTACATGACAGACCAACAAATCCCTGTGGTGTGCTTGTGTGGTGGTGGTGTTAATTAGTTGACTTACTACCTACTAATTTCTAAAAGTATTTCTCGACCAATCACAAACGTGCAAGTATGTTAACATCTTGTCAGGCAAGTGTTCTTTAATTATGTGAAAAAAATACATTACCTAAAAAGGCACACACGAAAATCTAACATCTTTATTCTTAAGAAACAAAAAAAGAATCATTTTTGAGGCGGTATGATAAACTATAAAATTAAAAACTTAAATATGTAGTTTTATCTGCAATTTTTAAATCATTTGACTATATTTTTGCTCAATATATTCCGACTGATACAGAGCTATTGCAAATTAAATCAACCAATCTTCCATTCATCGCCTAGTACAATAGAATTCTTTCACTTTTTCTCACGATAATCTAAACACATTTGTCTTTCCGAAACATTCTAAATAAAAAGTTCCCATTTCGTAACAAAAAGTTACTTCAGTCTCTATCGAGTTAACAAAACAATTATGTTATTATTTCATTACAGCACTGATGCCGTATCACTGATATCGTTAGTTTTGTAACTTCTATTATTGAATTATCTGTACCAAATATCTTGCACTTAGTTTACCCGAACTATCAAAGGATCCAGGGTTGGTCCTTTACCGTAAGTGGAGATTTTCGTCATCTTTGTAGGTACGGTCAAGAGACGAGCACGCGAAACACTTGCAGTTCGAGATCTTACGCGCACGACTTAAGAACGGTTCAAAGTCTAACGTGCTTTTGTCTGTCTGTGCGTTCGTTTTCTGTATTTTACATCCTAATTTAATTAGCCGAGAGGCGAGCGTGCCGGGCTTTGGCGTCGCGTCATCTCTGAGGTTCCGGGTTCGATCCCTGGTCGGGTCAATATGGAAAACGACACTTTTCTGTATTGTCTCGGGTCTGGGTGGTGTGGTAACGTCGTTGTTTCTGAGTTCTGTAACACAAGTGCTTTAACTACTTACAACAGAATCAGAGCAATGTATGTGATGTTGTCCAATATTTATTTATATTAAAACTTCGTTGAACATAAACATTTGTTACAAATGTAATGGGTAATATACTTATTTGGTGTACGAAAACTAGGCACTATAAAGTCCAATCACGCTATACACTTTATTTCAGCTCTTATACGTACGCGTAAGGATGATATAAAGTCTAAAGAGTTCAAAATAAGTGGTCTTTTGTTTACTCCTTGGAGCATTTAATAAAAGCTCGGAGAAATAAAGACCAACATATTTTTTTATCCTTGATCTAAAATTTTAAGTGCACTATTGTTAAAATGCTCGTAGCAAAGAAGTCAATTATAAAATTTTGTCGATACATCGGTAGAAGACAAATGATTAAGGTTCAAAATTAAATAACGTCATAATCACTAGTATTTCTTGGTTCAAGCCGCTGATTTCGATGGCGCAAGCATCGTTACTTATCAATCAACAGTGATTTTGGTTTTAAAACAGAACAATCTCAATTATTGAGTCGAAAAATATGAAACCTCACAAAATATTATCATTTATGAAATTGATTTCATTCTGCAAAGCTACAGTAAACTACAAAGTCTTAAGTAGCAATTTGTCGTCATTAAAGATGGCTTGTAAACTTAACTGTGTTGTAAATACACTGTTGTAGATACAGTTAATCCAAGATATAATAAAAGACTTTCGCGATCCACATTTGTGCAACCCAACTGATACTTCATGCAGCAAGTAGTTTACAATCAAGTACTAAAAATGAAATCGCGTTTTGGCCGGTTAACTTATTAACTTCCAGAGTTATCATTGCAAGAAATAACGTCCTCGCATAAGTATAAGTATGTAAATATATAAGTATAAGTATGTAAATGTAAGCGCCGAAAAATGGTAATTAGGAACAAGTTGAGAACCAAAACTAATCTGATTACGGGAAACGAATTATTTTATAGTAATAACTATCATGGAGGGGTGTATTTAAATATTAGAAACAGAAAATATTTATCTCCCCTTGCGAAGCGCACCGCAAGTTATCGTAGCCGATGAAATTTTTCTGCTGTATCAACCGTTAGCCTCCGGTAAGTGCCCTCTACCGAATATGTTTAGAACTACATACTTATCGTTCTGTTCTATCCGTTCTGTTTCTAATATTTAAAGTTCGCTAGTACCACGTAAAGAACTATAAAAATAAAAAATCGATGTATTTAAAGTCGAATTTCCACCAAAGTTTTGTTCCGTCAATACGTTTTACTGAAAAATGTTTCTGTAAAAGCGATCAGCACTGATCACATGTTGCAAACTTTTATTTTTAAATCAAAGCTTTGCCTTCCAAAGCACGGAAATGTTCGTGACAAATGTTAGCAACATTCACGTGTATCTCAAAGTTAAGATGGGTTACCGGTCCGGCGGGGGGAAATAAATTCCTGAAATATACTTCTGGTTTATATATTTGGTGTTATAGTGCTATTATCTCTGAAAGATATGGGCTTAAGCCAATATCTTTCAGAGATAATAGCACTATCTGTACAATGACTATTCTACGATCGACAGATGTTTTCGGATTTTATGATGCTTCGTGATTATGTGTGTGAGTGTTAATGGGTCTTCAAGTTAGACAAGGACATTTTTAATCGATTTAATTTATCGATATAATGCACAGCTAATAGTACCTTTGACCTGCCACTGGCGCATCAGTTGCGCAACAGTCCACCTGTCATCGTGACTGCGGCGGCCTAGATCCACTAATGACTGATCATCGCTGTTACATCGGTCCAGTAATTGCTGCTGTCTGTGAGATTCAGGTCTTTGCTTTCAAAGGTTTCCGTAACCCATTTGATGATAGACATTGGTGAAGCTTAGGGTGTCATGTAACAAGGCTTAGTGATGACCACAGGTCGGAATTAGGAAAAGTAATTAATGCACAGTAAAATAATAAAGTGGATATGCCTCGAAAGTTATTTTAAAAAGCAGAAGAAATGCCGTGATTTATTAGAAAAAAGTAATTTACTTTTATATAATTAAATCCACTGCACGCGTGACGTTTCCAAACTACATAAACGACATTGGATTTCCAAAGTTGCGAAGTTTCAATGCGTAAACGCGCGATTTTGCGTCATTCTTATTTACTTAACACAGCTAATCAGAATAAAATTAAACAATTGCGGAAATTTGGAACACTATTTTAACGTAAAATACTAACGTTAACTTAATAACTACACGGTATTGGCTACAAAAATACCGGAAAGATCCATATTAAGACCAAACAACCGAGCCAAGGCATTTAATTAATTTTAAATAGAACAAAAAAGAACTTTTTGAAAACTATTTTATATTTTTAGATAAGATGCAATTAATATGCAAATACTGATAATGTTATTTCCTTGAATATCCATTAAGGACGTAATAACATTGACTACAAATATCATCGCCATAAAAATTACGAGTAACATATTGCCGTTGATCCGATTATAAAAATGAACTGATTTATTAGACTTATTCTACAAGTTTCAAAGCTTAAACACCTATTTGCTATGCATATAATGTGCAAGGTTGACAACTTAGTTACAGCGTTGTATACTCTGAGTGATTTCATAATGATAAAAGATTATACTCAAGTTATTCATAGAAAAGTCATTTTTTAAGTAAATTTTAGGGCATGAAATTTCACTAATTCTTTGTAATCACTATGGCAACGGAATATAAATTCAATGGAATGCGCAGTAGTAGAAACGTTTAATGTTATATTAATGTTTCCCAAATAAAGAAGAAAAAGTCTAGTAAAAAGCGTCCAAATCAACAAATCATATTTAATCGTAAATGAATACGTCTTAATTTAGTTCTTAGAATTATTAAACTTAAAAAAAACTTTAATAAGATGTCTGGATGAAAACTAAAATTTTATCAGTTTATTTGAATAGCAATGATTATTCCCTTACAAATTGTATTAGATTTTATCTAAGAAAACAAACTTTTACCTAACGTCTTTCATAAATACAGTTAGTCAAAGAAAACACTTGAAGTTTGATATAAGCTCTTATGCGGAGGGCATAAGCGCGGTACAAATTCAAAAGTGTGTAGTGTGACCAGCTCTGTTCACGTATACATCAAAAAGAGAATAGCACACACACAATGCATTGAAACAGATCCCATAAGTTTGGCATTTGACCTCAATTGCAGTGTCACGTTGTTGCCTATTGAGCATCCAATGATGGTTGTTCGTTCGTTCCAATAACACATTAACCGACAAATTAAATACAACGTATTTATTCTTGTCTAAGGAAGATTTCAAACTATTATTGTCGGAGCTTTATCAATTAAGATTCAATTCTATTTACGCGAGTGTTTGTATTCATTATGGGAATTTATTCTACGACCTCTAGTTACGAGTATTAGAAAAGTTTACCTTTTTACTTACAAATAAAAACTTAATCTACCTATATGTCGATGAAATTTTTGATTATGAAGTTAACGAAAAAATATTAAACATACAGACGAATTGAGAACCTCCTCTTTTTTTTTAAGTCGATTAAAACCTGAAAAATGAATGTCACAAATGATTGTTGATCTTTTTAAATGTTTTTACAAAGTGATGATGTCTAGTTTCAATAAAGATCATCTGTTACGATCTGATTTAAAAATTAAGTGTGTTTCACGAGCGACTCCGTGGGCGGAGGCTAATGTTTACATCTCGTCACACTAGTATTTTTGTCGTTGGGTGTTATGAAATGACCTAGATCTAACTAGTAGAACTTGAAACATAGATTCGTGACAACACAGGCCAATACGCTTTAACGAATACAAAGAGATCATTGCACAATATCATATTCGTATACAATTGACACTTGAAGTTCAAGTTCCTAGGTGATTTATTATGGCACTTGATAACCTACACGAGTAAGAAATAAAATATTTTTTTCATTACAATCAAACGTATTAAACAGGTCCGGAATTTTTGGTGCCATTGTAGGAATCATAGTATAAACTAAAATTTGGTCATGATTTTTTTTTTTTAATATTTAAAAACTTTATTGCACAAATAGGTACAACAGGTGGACTTAATGCTAGGGGCATTCTCTACCAGTCAACCCTTGAGTCATGCATTGATTGTCTTTTTAATTTTGTTACTTCAGTTTTGTTAACCGACGAGGCGGTAAAAAATAGACGGTTCACAATTCGATCGTATTTTTAGTTCACGCCAACAGAGCGGGCCAACATTAAAGTTTAGGTAAATGAATGTCAAAATTGCAATCTGTTTTAAAATCAATTAAGAACACACCCACATTAAATGATGAACTGATGAATTAGTAACCTAAGCAATAACGTCCATAAAATTGGATGTTTACGAGGTGAACCTGAGGCAAGACTAGTCCTATAACTATGAGAAACTATGAAGAGACGTTCGAACCAAGTTTCGTAACGTGTAATCTAATAAGTAACTTGTTGCTCACTCTTTTATTGACTCTGTGAAAGATGATCGAATGGAAAAAATGCACAAGTTTTATGTTACGCTTTGACCAATGTCAATTGTTTCATCACTCATCAAAACGCAACTATGATGACTTGGTCCAAAGTGAGGTACACATAGCAACATGTTAGATACTGCTACTGTAACTACTAAGTTCCTTACCATTATCTTTTCGGTAGATGTACGTATTTGACAATTTTGATGTCTTTAAGTAATAAATGCTTCTTTTTTTCTCTATTTCTTTCTAGACTTAGATTCCAAACAAACAGTAGAATCACTTTGTATGACACGATTCAAAAGTGTTAATGTAACCTACTTGAATAAAGATATATTTGAATTTCAGTTTCTCAAATTGGTCACATTGCAAACAATTTACTTAGTGCTGACCGTTATAGTCTGGCAGTTTATTGCAAAATACTAATAGAGTCTCCGTGCCCCTAAAAACAATACTATCTTTAAATCATTAGGACTGTTTGTTAAGAGAAAAAAAATCCTTGAAGTGAAAAAGTATATCATCATCAATCATCTACTTTTTAGCTGTTTTAATTTATAAAAATGGTGTTTTGTATTTTTCAGCTGTTCTAATTCCAAGAAACATTTATGGTACCTACTGCGAGAAGAAATACGAGGAAGTCAACAACTTCAAACCATCTAATACATTTGACATCGAAGCGTTCATGCCAATTATGTGTCAAGCTGGTTGTAATGGCAAAAGTCAGCGTCTCGCTCATTTTGTCATTAAGCTCAGTTTCTCTGGCGCGAGTACCTGCGCGTACGTGAAACATGTTTCGAGTGATACTTGCTTTACTTTTGACGACCTCCGCAGCCGAGAGGCGAACGGGCTGGACTTTGGCGTTGCGCCATCTTTAAAGTCCCGGGTTCGATCCCCGGGGGTTCGGGGTCGGGTCAAAATGGAAAACGAACTTTTCTATATTGTCTCGGGTCTGGGTGATGCGGTACGGTGGCTGTTTCTGATTTCTGTGACATAAGACTACTTATCACAGCATCAGAGCAATGTATGTGATGTTGTCCAATATTTATTTATTTATGTTTATTTATTGGAGTATTTTTATTTTACACCAGCGCGACCCGTCCCAGGTTGGCACGGGTGCAATGGAGCTTGACTTTTTTTAGTATAAAGTATATGTATTATACGTTTAAACATTACTCTTTAATCACTATCTACTAAAAAACACATTCAAATCAATTACGTTGTTTTAAGTAACTAAAAATACATCGGTGCAAACACTAGGAAGCCTTGTGTGATACTATTTAGTTACTAGCTTTTGCCTGTGACTTTGTTTTTTGGAATGAATAAACCTTTAAGTTATTCAAGTGTCTAATATTTTAATCTGTCTACCAAATTTAATTTTGAATGAATAACAAACATACATTGAAATCATGTTCAAACATCGCATACCTACTCAATACCTGCAATAGGCACCAATGGCTAAATATGAATAGGTTTTAAACTATGTGTCTTCTGAATCTGATAAAATAAGCATCCCTCAAACCTTTGACAATAATTATCCCAGACTTAATCACATGGTTGTATACTCTCTAATTTCCTACCAGACTATGATATCTCTTTTGTAGTCGTAATACACAATCAAAACTTGTAGACAAAATTGTACGTTGTGAAAGTAACAACTCATTCGTTCGATTTGTATGCAGCAAGCGTAACCCTTCACTGCTGGTGACGTTGGCGGTGACTCAGCTCCTGGATCCACTGTTCACACCTGCTGATAGCTTGGATTTAATGCATTTGCTGTTCGACTTTTTGACTAATTTATGGAACATATTACAAGGCATAGTTGGCCTGTCTAAAGCTGTTTCTAATGGCTTACATTCCATTAGTCTGTACGCTCCCTCGCACACCATATTTTTAAGTTATCTAATCCTAAATTTTGTAAAGACTAGGATTACTACGGAGTTTCTTGCCGGATTCTTCTCGGTAGGATTGGGTACCGAACCGGATGTAGTTTCAATTTTGGTTCATATTTATTTTGACGATGCATAAATGTTACTTGTAACTAACATGAATAAATTATAAATTTTAAGACTTTCGCGTTCCATTTTAAACATTAATAAATGTTTACCGCGATTAGAACGATCAAAAACAATTCCGGATACTGTCAGTGTAGTGTGTCGAAGTGACTTCAATAATATTTTGTTATGTGACAATGTGCGGGTGGATGAAGATTTGCAAGCTCCCCCGAACAGACGAAGGCGAGCAAGACCAGTCAGCTCGTGACCACGGTTGGTGCAACCTAACCGAAACGTCGGGCAGTAAGTAGTTCGTATTAACTACTAAATAAAAATGGTGTCGCGTTTTGACCCGTTAAATTATTTTAAATGAATAAATTATTTGATTATGATTATTATTTTAACGATGTAATTCTGCTGTTACACCGTTTATATATGACACTTGATATCAAAAAGTATGTTTAAAAACAAAGCTACCATTTTTTCAATCAATGAGTTATGCTTATCTTCGCTGTACTTTCAGGGGCGCTGAAGGGTCTCTGTCCTAACAAATTTGAAATCAAAGTGTTCAGCACAGGAGCCTGCATTTTGGTATTTGGTCACCTTAGGAACTGAGCACTACCGAAATAAGGATAATGTCATAGTAAGAAAGGAATGTTTTTTTATTCGTCAGTTAGATTTAAAAAATATAATTAAAGCTTATTTTTTGCCTCAAAAAATAAAAAGTGCTGATGATACAGCAATTAAATTTTAAGTGCAAGGGTGCGTTTAAGTTGCTAATAAAAAAAAAGTTCAAAGCAGAGACGACGCGCTAAATTTTAAAGGAATGTATCTTATTTTTTTTACATGGTAAAATAAATTATATGAATCTCATATGCTTTGGTTATCTAACTGATGACCAAACAGACATTTTTAGCCATATTATGTACATGTACGCCTACGAACATTCATAGTAAAACTTTGTGAGATAGAATATCTAAGACGACCTAACGTCTAGAAGTTATCAAAATTTTAATATTGACATACTTGCATCATTTCTTTAAGCAGCTTCACACGAGCCAGTGTTACACAGCAACATTTAATGTTTAACACTTGGTCCACCACCGCTGCGGTTGGAAGATGGCGCAAGAACATTGTAATTCATCTTCAGTCGACGGGCTACATTCAACTTTCGAGTTAATCCGGTGACCTCTAGTGCATACTTACTGCACATTAGCCACTCAAGCGCACTATCCGACAATGAGTTAGCTGAATTTGAGTGAACGAAATTTATTCCATCGTCATCACTTGATTTGACATTTGTAATTGTACTTTAATTTATTTTTGATAAATAACTTTGTCTCGAGACAAAGATATATAGACATTTTACTTATTTACACTTGTTACTGTTTTCTTTTGAACTGATTAAAACATAAGTATATAATACGCTTACTATGGCAAAATATGCGCCTACTTTTAGATTTAAAACATTAAAAAAAAGTGTCACGGGTACTGAATGTTCGTTATCTATATATACATATAAAAGGAGAAACTGACTGACTGACTGACTGACTGACATATCAACGCACAGCCCAAACGGCTAAACGTAGGCACTTGAAATTTGGAAGGGACGTAGCTTAGGTACCGTAGGGGTGCACTAAGAAAGGAATTCCCGAAATTCCCACGGGAACGGGAATTAGCGGGAAAATCCTTTTGTATGAAAAATCTAAACCGCTTAAGTTAGACGCTTGAAATTTGGCATGCAGGTACCTTAGTAAATATAAAGTTTAGTTATGGCTGTATTTTGAGAAATTCCCACGGGAACGGGAGTTAGCGGGAAAAAACTTTTGTATGAAAAAATCTAAACCGCGTAAGTTAGATGATTGAAATTTGACATGCATATACCTTAGTGAATGCAAAGTTAAGTCATGATTGGATTTTCCAAAATTCCCATGGGAACGGGAATAGCGGGAAAAACTTTTGTACCGCGAGTTAGAGGCTTGAAATTTTTTAGTATATGGGTATCTTAGCAAATGTACAGCTTCATGGGAATGGGAAACATCTTTTTCATGAAAAAATACTGCACTAGCGCCAGATTCAGAATAATTGTTATGTTGTTTTTTAATGTATTTTCTCAAAAAAAAAAAAAAACTTTTTAAAATTTTTGAATGCAACATTCATTATTATTTACATTCGACACACACCGAGAAAAATACTGAAATGACACAATAACACGCCACGCGGACGAAGTCGCGGGCAAAAGCTAGTTTTTAATAAATAAGTAAATCCCATTGCTAACTAGCATGTACCTTTTAAATAATAATAAAATGATTTATTTCAGATCTCGCATTGAGTAAGCAATTAAGCTATTGCTCATTAATACAAAATAAAAATTAATTACATCTAATTAATGTAGAAATTACACAAATATGACACGTGTTGAAGATAATTTATTGACTTGTTACTTTAGTGTAAGTCACAAACAATATAATTTATCACCGCGTAAACTTGAACGTTTTCTTACATAAAACAAGAAACACAATGAAACTATAATATATTCAATTTAGTATGAAAGTGAAATGGGGAAAATTAATAGTTATTTACACCTTTGACCAATCGCAAGTCATGATTAAGGTGTAAACATTCAGATACAAATCACAGTACCTTAACATTTATACAAATTAAATACATAGGTACATCAGTTCGAATAAACACGTCAAGTTTCTTTGCATCAGATAATTTTGACTTGTCTGATCCGATTATTCAGTGTAATGTTAAAAGATGCAACCTTTAAAGGTCAGTTGAAGCTCTCAACTCGGTGGGAAAAATTAAATGCCTACATCTCGTGTTACCCTATAAGCATCTTAATAGTATATATCATTGAAAGATAGGTAATATCTATACCTACTTATGATTAATCTGTAGAGAGTTAAATTCTGTACATGAAATAGATTTCCAAAATAGCTATCAAGGGGTGAGTAGTAATTGATACTCATGCTAAAAATACAATCAGTAAAATTTTTGTCTATCTGTATGTTCGTTATAGAAACCAAAACTACTCGACGAATTTTAACGAAACCTAGTACAATTATTCTTCATATTCCTAGGCAGGTTAATGTATACTTTTTATCATAATATTTGTCTTCTCTGTCCTTTAAAACACTCTAACTCATCCCTACATATCATCCCTAATAAACCACCGAGCGTGAATACTTAATCATGCAATAAGGATCATTTTTGTGCAACGAAATAAATTCAAAATCATGTAGTCCACACGAACGAAGTCGTAGGCACAGCTTGCTATATTATAGAGACGATGCGCGTGCAAACCCGTGTAAAAGCAGTTCGTAAATACCGCCTTTCGGCTTTTGTACGATTCAACAGGAGGTGAAAAAAAACTCTTTATATTATTCATTGACTACCTATACGAACCGAACTTTGTAGAAATGTTTGTGACTTAGTTTAAAATAATGTACCTAACATAAATTGATCCATCACTTAAACTGACACGTTATTGATATTTTGCGCCTTATGCAGTTACCACGGTATGAACATACTGCTCTTTCGTGGTATTGCACGCGCGTCAACGATATGTATCAAAAATACTTTAGCCCTTTAACTCGTTTATCATAAAATATATGAAATCAATAATACAAGAGAAAACAGAATCAAAATTGGCCAACCTGTGATTTAGATAAAGCCGTTTTAACCAATAAACTTGTATATATCAGTTCCGGTCACAAAAATTGGTTTCATTATCTAATCACGCACTAGTGAATCCTAAATAACTACAATTGAAAACAATAGAATTTTATTGTATTTAGGTGGATCTTGTTATAAATGATGTTACGGTACATTAAATGCAATTAAATAAAGTGGCAATATGTACCTACTATTTGAACGAATTTCATTTTCAAAGTGAGATTCTTTTCTCTAAAGCAAAATATAATGAAAAAGTTTAAGTTCGTTTTAACGAATAAGCAATAACGTCAACGGTGTTCAGTTATTAATAGTAATAATATATTTATCATTGAAATTTCAATATGATCTCGAGTCTGTGTGTTGAGGTACCGTCGATTTCTATAACACAAGTGCCTTACCTGCTTAACAACGGATCAGGACCATGTATGCTATGTTGTTCAATATTTATTTATATATTAAAATAACTATTCGGCAAATTAAACTATCAGTTAATTTTAACATCATGTAAGTAATCGTTTTAACGATGATCATTATCTTTAAACTTGAATTAACCAGTGTTTTACGTTACCATCAAATTGTGATTATCATTACTCCTCATTCATTTCTCTAAAACATTTATTTTCCTTTCCCCAATGACTTAAACTGAATTTACAATTCTTTAGCTTAATATCAATAAGACTGCAAACAAAAACAAAACGTTTATTTCATTTATAACCATAAATTGGTGTATCTAGATCGGGCTAAAATGTCACTTATTAAAGCTAATATGCAGTGTTTACTAGCAAATGTCATAAGACTGGTCCAATACAGTCTAGGGTCTAGTGATCTAGGTCAAGTTTTCCAAGTACTATAATCTAGCAACTGGTGGAAACAGTTTGTAAATGTAGAAAATTGCTACAGAGAAGTGGAGCGTATAAAGAAGCCTTGAAGTACGTTGGAAAATTTGAATGCGCTTCATGTAGGTATGCAAATATATGATGCCACTTTACACATTTTCTTTACCTAACTTAGGTAGTTGATCAAATGGGTGAAAAGGGTAAAAAGACACGGGGTTTAAAAAAAATCCTTTGTTCCCGACGAGTCACACTGTAACCTGTAACACTGTGACTCGTTGGGAGAACTTTGTAAAATAATTCCCAACCAGTCACACTGTTAATTGTTAGACCGACCTACTACAGTGTTACAGTGTGACTGGTTGGGAATCATTTTACAAAGTTCTCCCAACGGGTCACAGTGTTACAGGTTACAGTGTGACTCGTTGGGAACAAATGGAAAAATTACCGCTGAAATGTATATTAATGTATTGGATAGGTAAATACATAAGCATCTGGTGTATAATATGATAACCAGCGGTTCGCCGTGGCTATGCATGCGTTTTATCCCCGTTTTTTCTACGTTTTCCTCTGATTCCCTACTCCTATTGGTCATAATGGGATGTTATATAGCCTTAAGCTTTCCTAGATAAATGGACTATCTAACACCAAACAATAATATCAGAATTCGACTCGAGCGTCGACCTCGGTGGCGCAGTGGCTAAGGTAAGCGGCCAAAGCACGCAAGGTCCCGGGTTCAATTCCCGGTCAGGTCAATTTGTAAAACGAACTTTTCTGAATTAACTGGGGTCTCGGTATGCTGGGTTGACGCCCCCAGTTAGTATCCGACGTCTGGTACTCCACTCTACTATAGTACAAGGGAAAACCATAGTTTGAGACCAGATGATTGGTGTAGGTATTGTCTGGCGCATTTATTCATTATTATTATTCAATTCCAGTCAGTAGTTCCTGAGATTAGAGCATTCAAATAAGCAAAATCTTCAGCTTTGTCATCTGTATTAAGATAGATGTACTTCTTCTTTTTTTTTATGGTGTCTATCCCGCGTTTAGAAACAACAACGCTGTGATTCCGCCAATGTCAAGTGTTTAGAGATACACGTCAAAAATGAGACTGCGCGGTAATGAGGTATTTCTTTATATATTGAGACCCTCTTATGTACCTAAAAAGAAAAAGTATATGTAGAAAGGCTATATATTCAATTTGCACTAGACAGATCCTAAGGGTCAACAAGGTAAAAGTATAACACAACGTTCACGAAAACTAATCTCGTTCACTTTTCTGAAATGTGTGTATATTTTATTTTCAAATACAAATTACATTGCAACAATTCTGTACGAGTAACACCCTGACTTAAACATAACCGTACGTCACCACTAGTAAGATAAGCATAGCAACGCATCCGAACCCAACACGCCCCACGAATTTGACATCCGTGTGAACGTGACTGTACCGGCATTGTTTTGTTCGCTTTTACTTTCTTCTTTCCTGCTTCGGCTATAGCTTACGTTAACGTTTATTATAATACCTATTGTCAAGATCACTATTGCGAAAAAAATAAAAGATGCAAATAGGTGCACGTACATTTTTTAATTTGTTATGATTTTGGCCGTCTTTACAATACTGGCAGGCAGCAAAATTGTCTTTTTTAGAGTATTTTCTTTTCTTATTTTAAACTGTTTGTGCCATGTTTTTTGCCTTTTTCCTGTTTATTTAATTCAGTGACATTAAAAAAGTTTGCATTTCGAATGACAATGAAATGTGAATTTAAAATTTTCACATTGTACTAATATATACGTTTTTTATGATTTAATACACAATCCAAGATATTAAACGAATAAACGAAAATCAAAATCATATATCTACCTGTAGCAACCATAAAGCTGTCGAAATGTATGAGATAAGATTTACGAAGAGGATATCCGGTAACTTTTTCTTTAGAGAAAAGAGGAAATGAAAAGCAAATAAAGAAATAGCTAAGACTGACATTCCCACTAGAACTTAGTAAATAAAATAAAATCTCATAAACAACGTTATACCTATTTGAGGTTTGATTTGTTGTCAATTTTATGTGTCTTGAACATTTTATATGAGAAGACTCGTATTAGTATAAATATTGCAATAATGAAAGTTTGCCATAGTAGTGTGCAATAATGTAGTATTTTTTCACTTGTTATTAAAGAATATTTGTGTAGCACATAGAATATACTATTAACGCGGCAAGGTTATTCACACTGCGCCTTTGCTATTAAAACCTTTGCAGTGGCACTTTCTAATTAAAAAATTACGTAAACATTTAATTATTAAACCATAAATAGCCACAAAACACCAAATAATTGCCATGGTCGTGACAGCTGACCCCATAATTAGCGACCTTGGCCGCAGTTTTTAGTCACTATTGTCTTTAGATCTTACGCGGATACCTGTGAACAATCTGACGAGTAATTCCTAATTAGTCATAATAATTTGTTTGATTGTATCATTAAAATTTGCAGTCCTGTGACATGCATATTAGGTCGCGTTAATTGAATATGGTCGCACAAAAGTGGTATTCTTTGACTTTCAAAAGAACAAGAATTAAGAAAAAGACATTTCGAAGTTTCATCTTAAAAATATAAAGTAGGCCTATAGGCCTGTATCCTGTTTTCTAAATAAATTTTGCATAATTTAACTTTTTCTTTTTGTTTTAGGGAAAAAATGTGTGACACTTTATTGTGATATTGACATCATTAACTAATAATTTTAATTTATCAATTCCGTAAAAAAGCACTTTATGTTTAATCGTCTTTATTTATTATTTCCATATTTTCATTAAATTACTTTTTTTAATGCTATCTAAGTGTGTTGAAAAGTAAAATTCTGACGTCCCAGTTTATTAACTTCATATCTATGGCGGAATAGTGTTTTGACTTGACAGTTATTTAAAAGTCAATAATATCCATATTTTAAAGCGCACTTTGACCATTTTGGGTCAAAGTGTAGGTAAGTACTTTCTCAGATTTAATTAATTAGTTAATATAAAAACTTGACTATGATCATTGAATAAACATATGGTTTTATTAGTTAAGATAAAAACTTAACTATAATCATAAACATATTTGCAAGCGGCGTCTTTGCTTTTAAGGTTAAAGAAATTATTGGAAGTAGATAAAATAAATAAGTAACATTATATATACTTACACTTTCAAATATTAGGTACCTCTAAGACAATGAGACAGGCGATTGTTCCGCACTATTACTTAATTTTATTTTCAATCGCCCCAGTTCCTTTCGTTTTCAACAACAAAAGCATCGAATCTAAGATACATCTGTGAGATATAGTGTGGCTATTACGATTGCTACCATTCTGTCGGATCTTGATAATAAAATATTAATTTACACTAACTGGTCGAAGGTCGCCTAACTAACGGTTAGGAATATGAGTGACAGAACAATAGACGGCTGCTAAGCTGCAGGTAACACCCGTCATTAACTTGCGGTGTTAATTACTTCACGTGTTAATTCAAGTGTGGAAAGAAACACATATCCAGTAAAAGCTTGCTGTTGAAGACGTTTATCTACATTGAATTTATAGGAAATAGCAGAATTTCATCAAAACGCCTTTTGTTTTGTCGAAAATACCTACCGCGTAAAATTATTTTCATAATATTTTTGGTTTTATTCTTGTTCATAAGCTAAGCACGATCAATGATCATCTTATCTACTTTAGGTATATGACTAAAACCTATCATTAAAAATGTGTCTGTGGAAATCATATTCAAAACATAATATTTAAGTTCAACGTAAAAACGAACCTATTTCATTTTATGTACTGTCAACAATATGTCACGCAAAACACTTTTATTTTTACAGATCTTAGATTTCAATGTATATTGTGTGAAACTTCTTTAAGCGTAAGTATTAACCAATAAATAACATCAATAAAATAAACCCGGACTCGATTCCTTCACCACAACTATTTATCGCTTCAATGATAACCGATAAAGTTGAGAAACTCCGAACTAGGCCTCAACGTAATAAAGTCGCATGTCTTGAATTAGTATACCGAGCAGTTGTGTTGCGAAGTGTTGGTAGTTACAAACATACTGAAGCATACTACACGTCGCACGTTCACTTAATCGGATCCATTTATGCCCGGTTCCAATACTTTACTTTGTTAGATATTATTTAAGTAATTAATGTTCAGATATTAATGGTAACTTGTGGTGTATGGAACTTTTGACATTTTAACTGTTCCGAAGTATTTGGTCACTTTGTCTGCTCCGATATATCTGACGGCGACTGTACAAAGAATAAAATAGCTATGTCAAAGCTAGAACGGATCGTGTTTCATTAACCAACGTTATGTTTGCAAGTCGCAAGCTCCATGTCTATCAAAATTAGTAAACACTGCTTGTAGATGGTTTATCTACGATGTGGGATAACATACGTTGGCTCAATCATTAAAATAACACTATGTAGAAGACTTCAAACGTTATTGTTAACCCACCGAACCATGATGGAATAACTTTCGCGTGCCTATGCCAATAGATGAATCGATATCGTTCGATAGTGATTAATAGTTTGGTCAAATGAGTATTCGCCAAAGAGCCAAAGCCATCATATTAGATGATCGATGGGTTGAATTGTTCTATCACTCTTAAATGGTCACCTTCCTTAGACAAATTTTACTTATCTTAATAACTGTTTTCGTCTAACAAACATAGTATAGTTTTAGTAGGGGTGTGCTTGTGTGTTTTAGTAACATGTAAACAAGAAAACTTACAACAGTTTATAGTTTCGTATGGTTATATAACGGAATAACACAGATTTTCGCCGTGACGTAAATGTGTGTATGAAAAAAAAATAAAAAAAGAAATAAAAAGAGTTTATTTCAGACAAGTTACGTCCATATAACAACAAAATACAGACAACCTGCAAAGAAATCTCGAAAAGTATTTTTTTTTATCTTTTTCTTTACAGTTTACGTTACAGAACTCAAAACTCAAACTCAAATATTTCTTTATTCAAGTAGGTTACATATAACACTTTTGAATCGTCATTGAATACAATGCAAAGTGATTCTACTTCCGGTTCGGAACCTATATCTACCGAGAAGACACCGGTAAGAAACTCAGCAGATCATTTACAGTATCAGTATCTAACTTATTGCTATGTGTAGCTCACTTTGGACCAAGTCATATAGTTTTGGTTTTGATGAGTGATAAAACAAATAAGTACTCAAGTAAGTTTTTACTTTCGAGAGGTAAGCTGGAGCAGACCAGTCCCCAAAGGTGGCACCAGAGCTATGTCTGTCCCTTATAATATACTTAACCTCTGATCTTATTAGGTAAAAACTTGAGAATTACCGCAGTCCCCAATGGTTTTTCACACTGGGCGGTAATTGGTACCAAATGATGGCATTATTTTGTGAAGCACGTTTAACGGTTACATAAATCAAAGTAGGTAAGGTTGTCGAAAATAACCCAAAATTGTTGTCGGCGTGAGCTGGGAGCAATTTGGCGGTAAATTGCGCATCGCGCATGCGAACAGCAATGATTTCGTTAAAGCATGGGTCTCACCCAGGATTTTGAATGATACTCGTATATAACAATTTAAATAAAACGATAATAAATTTCGGAAAGGTTGTTTTTGACAGATATTAGATATAGGCTGAATTAAGTTAAAATTTTACTGTAACGTTTATTCTCGGTAGCTGGTTTTTGGTTTTACAGGCTAATGGCAAACATATATATTATATAAAATATATTTTTCTGACGTTTCAATATAACATTATTATTGACGATAAGCTGATAGTTAAACCGTAATTCTAGCTTAATTTTCTGTTGAAATCAATTTTCACGCCTTTGTCTACTTAAACAGACAGAAAGTTTAGTCTCTGTGAAGTTCAGTAAAGCAAAAGTTGCTCTGGGTAACAAAACACAGAATGGAATTATTCCGCATTCACCTTGAATCAAATGACGTCAATTCAAAATTAATTCATTTACTTCCAACGAAACTGCGTATTATGACGATACCTTTAAAACATTTTACCTAAATTAAGTACGTAATCTCACTTTCCAATATTGGAACACGGATTCCGTGCAACACAACGAAGCAATGTCTCCCTCACTAGGCCAAGACTGACACGAAGAGAGTGACATAAATTGATAAAAATGTTAACTACATAATAGTAAAATTAATTAAATTATGTATTACTGTATATTATTGAGTGCATTTGTTGTGTGTATGTGTACAATTACATATGCTCATGTGTAAGTAGGTGTGTGAGTGCGATATGTGTACCTACGTATGATAGTGTAAGATGTTTAGGGCATGAGAGAACGATCATCCTCTCCTCACGTAAATGATTATAAATGATAGTCGTATCATCATTCAAGTTAGGAGAGTAGACCGTAAAGTTAAAAATGTGTTTTATTTTATTTCACAAAGTAAGTCAAACGTTAAAATCATAACACGTTAATGTGATATAGACAATGTAGCTGAGATCAATATAAAGGGTAATAACAAAGATGATTTCTATTCTAAACAAATTGAATGCAATATGGTAAATGCATTTTATTCGTTGAGCGTGCTGGAGAGCACCACGTTTGCGAGCAATCATGCTATTATCGAAAGTGCAGCCTCCGCCGTACTTGCATCGGCTGCAATTGAACACCGCATGATTCGCTATTTGCATTTATGACACGACATCGTGTAACGTATCGTCACATCGGCATATCTGTAGTAATATTTTACCGCACGATTTATGACGCTAATCGAACGTGTATGTTTAAACGTTCATAAATGAGAGCTTGTTTGTATTTTGAAATTGCTATGAAATTATATTTTTACTTAACGGCAAGAGAAGAAAATTAAGAACTTTAGTTTTGTTAACATGCAGACTAGAAAGATTGCTAAAAAAACTTGTAGAACACTTTCTGTTTGTAAAATTAGTTACATGTGAAGAATGCTCCGGAGCATTGAATTCGCCTTTAATAATTGATTTTGCAGTCACATATACTTTAAATAAGTTCCTTCGTTAATTCCAAACACAAAACACATTTGAACCTCTAAGAAAATTTGTCGTGACATGAATGTATCATAAGCTCTGTACAAATGTAGGTGTAAAAACCTTAAATGCTTACTATGAACAAAAGTTCCCACGTAAAATGTAAAACATTATACCCGCGCGTGACGTGTAATTGTCTTCCGAATTTGAACTCGAGCGTTGACTAAACTATGTGCAGCGTCTGCAACGCCCACTTAATTTATTTTGTACGGAAAAGAGTGTGTCAAAGCATTTAACTTAATAACGATGCGGTAGGCGCACAAATATGTTAATACGTTAAATTGTTAGAAGCACATCCGTTGCACATATTGTTTATATTGTAAGTTCTAAATGTAATACAGGTAAAATAAGAAACTTCAATTTGGTTAAGTTAGGCTAGCAGTTTTCGAAGTCAAAGGAAAACAATTTTTTTATTTTTTTATGGTAATTTAATCAAAACTTGTTACGTAATGTAGATATTATTAGCTAAATACGAAATTGTATTAGTTGTAGGTATAAGTAAGTATTCCAAAAATGTAAAGTAAGTAAGTAATACCTACATAGGAATACAACTTTGATTAGATTACTATTAGAACTAAATATCTTACAACCATAACTAAAAATACTTTCAGGTAAGTGTGTTAAATATAAGAGACGACGCTCTTTGCATTGTAGTCAGTATTATCTCGATGAACGAAATACCTGTGACAGATGCATCGATTTGCGAGCTAACGTCATCTCGTGTTAGGGAGATGAGTTCATTAAGAATAAGTAGCGATTATCATATATGTATCAAACACAAGATACATTGCGTGTCCAGCAGAGTCGCCAGCGTGCTCGCTCGTAATTAGCGAGTCATCTCGAGAAATATGATTACTCGATCATTGAGCCTATAGAAAGCGAGGTTGACGATCTGCTTGGACTCGGCAAATGCGATTAGACGCTGTTACCAGTAGTTATGAAACTTAGTGAAAACGATAATTCGGTTATTAAGTGTACAATTTAACCATTTGAAGATTATGTTATCGATGGATACCTTCAATATTTTTTTGAAGCACTACCTGGTTTATTTGCCTGCACATTTTTAATAAAGTTTTGTTTTATTTTTTCATTTAAACATGCAAGCAACATGTTGGAACTAGTTAATTTGAACATAGTGCACTAGAACCTACAGTGAATTTCATACCTTTTTTTATAATTTGAAAAAAATATAGTTTTGGATATCTAAACGATTGAAAAAAATTAACTTACATTTAAGAAAACCATATAAAAAAACGATCAAAAACGAATTGAAAAGATATGAAAAAAAAAGAAACCTTTCTACCTCTTTCATGACGTAGTTGATATTTCTGCGTGCCATGTTACACCAACATTATTCTTTCTATTATTTTTAGAGCTCATAAAACCTTAGGCTTAGTTCCTATCTGTCGCAGTCGGAGAACTGTGATTACTGGGTCAGACTTACGTGACTAGACCGGTTCATAAGCTGTGTCATTTATACATGAAGCAAAACGTTTGAGCTCTGATCGATTAGTTGTTGGAGCAAATAAAGGCTTTTTTATGACGAGGATATTTAACTAAGTTTGCTAACTTATTATTAATGTTGTTATCAATTATTTTATATAACTCAAGGTTGATTATTTATAACAACAGTTTTTAACTCAAAGGGCCCTAAGTTCATGAAATGATTTTGATTCCAGCTAATACATTTACAAAAAAACATTTTGCAGGTACTTTTACGTTCGGTTGGCCTTGTTGAGAAAATAACGCTACAAACGCAAATTTATTTAACTTTATTAATTACAAAGTAACGTGTGTATTTGTAATAATTATTTGCGGTAATACAATAAATATTTTTAATATACCACTGTTATAACATTGCTTCTAAAACTGTACTTAAATTATTTTGCTTTGTGAAGCTTGAGATTACTAAACTTGAATATAATGAGGGTTTCTCGATTAAACTACATCGCACACTATGAGTAATGAGTATATTATATATAGTTGACCAAAGGATTCCCATATCAGATCTAATCTCATTTCAATCAGCAATTCAGTAACATTCACACCATCACATAGAGAGCGACTTAAAGATGACCAAACGAATTAACACTAACATTATTAGCGGAAGCATTATAGGACTGCAACATATTTTATCTATATACAAAGTTCGATATTACCCGACAACGCGGCGTGTACGCCACAACTTCTTATCAGCTCCGTCGGCTTCTCGGTATCAAGTATGAAACCAATCTCGCGCAACCTTGCCTGTTGACCATTGCATTTCACAATTACGTCGCTGGCAGCGGCTAATGACAACAAATGTTATGCCTGGTCGCCCCAAACTAGCGGTAGGGGTTCAAATCATTTAAGTTAGTTTGTCAATGTAATTGACCTACGGTGTGAGCAAGGGGCTATGGACGAAAAGAAGCTGACATCATACTTCTAGCCTCTCCACAAGCGTGAAACAGTGATGTAGTGTAGGTTTTCGCGGCCTGGGGCCAGCAGGAACAGAACTTCCACACCCCTTTCGAAATGTAATTTGAGGTTTTAATGTTTATGTTTAAATGTATCTATGTACATCTCCAAGATAAGGCTAATCGCACAAATCTTCTTTTAACATTTACAAATTGGCACTAACTGTTTAGATTTCATAAAGTTCTATGATTGCTTGTTACATCAAAACGTAGGTAATCAATTCATACTACACCTAAGTTTGGTGATGTTCGTATCAATAAGGCCAGGGCCGCCGTAAGCAGGCGTGCAAAGCGTGCACCGCACACGGGCGGCACGCTTAGGGGGCGGCAAATCGAGCGACTAATCACGTATCTAATTGAACTCATTGTCATAATACCTGGGGTAAACCAGTCCAATGATCCACAAACCCTATTCCAATATCTTTTACCAATTACCATTAACTTAATTTCAACATTTCCGAACACAAAACAAAACTATTTATGATCAACAATGTTGCACACCACAATAAGAAAACGTAAATCATTGTTTTTTTGACAAAACGTAGAGTAAGTAGTCGTAGGGCGGCATAATCGGTATTGCACGCGGGCGAGAAAACTGCTAGCGTTGGGCCTGAATAAGGCACAAATAATTAACAGTGTTAAAGCGATGAAACCATAAATGTTCAAAGCATTGCAACATGAGATATCAAAATACACCTTTAAGACGTCAACTTAAGTCGTAGTTAGTCTAAAACGTACCTCTGCAATGTGTTTGCTTCTGGTGGTCAGGCCGATGCCCTATATCTCGATTTTAGCAAGGCGTTCGATAGGGTGGACCATACTCTTCTGTGCTGTAAACTATCGTACTACGGCATACATGGGTGTCTGTTGAGATGGGTGGTGTGTTATCTAAGTAACAGAACTCAGCTAATAGCTGTAAAGGGTTTTTTATCTCCTCCTATATCTGTAACTTCTGGGGTGCCTCAGGGATCGCATTTGGGACCACTCTTTTTTGTGATCTTTATAAATGATCTGATTAAACGTTTGTCATGTCCTTCCCTCCTTTACGCCGATGATTTATAAATATTCACTGATATCACGGACATGGCAAACTGTGAAATGCTTCAAAGGGATCTCGATACTGTATCTGATTGGTGTATTTCAAACAAGATGAACCTTAACGTAAATAAGAGCTTTATTATTTCATTCACTAGAAAGAAAAACAGACATATTCACCAGTACCATATTAGGGGTAAGGCTCTTGCAAGATGTGAGGTAATAAGAGACTTAGGTGTTTATTTTGATGAGAAATTAACATTTCGTTATCATTACGAAAACATAATAAATAAAAGTAATAAGCTATTAGGTTTCATAATACGAATCACAAAAGCTTTTAAGAAGCCCAAGAGTATTTTATGCTTGTTTTGTAGCTTGATCAGGAGTATCCTGGAATATTGCTGTCCTGTGTGGTCCCCATACTACGATGTTCACACGAAGGCCATTGAGAGGGTGCAAAAGAGATGCTTTAAGTATATAGCTTTCCGGTTCAACATGGGCAGACTTCCCAAGGACTATAGCGAAAGGCTTTCTAAATTTGGAATGATTTCTTTACACTCTCGACGGAACAGATATGACCTACTCTGTCTCCATAAAATAGTGCATTCAGCTGTAGATGCCCCGGAGTTACTGTCGTCGCTCAATTTTAACACCCGGTATAGATCGCGAAACCCAAACGTATTTGCCTTACGGGTATATAGAAACAACACCTCCTTTTTCAATCCCATAGTGAGAATGTGTCGCTCATACAATGAGATGGTTCGAGGCGGTACAGAGGTTGATTTGTTCGATAACAATTTTTCTAGATTTAAGAGAGTTGTTACTGATATATTTAAAAGTGTTTAAGCGTCCTTTTATTGTTAAGCGTTGTGTTACCCATAGTTAAGGAATAAAATATGAACTAGTGTGGAATGCTAATTGTAAGTAAATACAGTTAACCCATGTTGTGTACGCTAATTATGGATCTCTGTCTAGATTAATAGTGATAAGTTTTTTATTTTTTGTGATGTTTATGGCAGTGATCTGTTCGTGTACCAATTTTAAATAAATAAATAAATAAATAAATAAATAGTACCTAAAGCAGGTACGAGTATAATGATGTTGACACTAAAATAGGTCGTAAAACAACATAACCTGAACATTAGATACCCAAATATCAGTACTCATTTAACATACTACATTGAATATGTCAAAACGAATTTAGAATTCCGATGAACTCGAATCGTTTAAATAATTTACGTTACAAATAAGCCTATACATTATATTGACATTGATATTCCAAGTAACATTATTTTGACGGTAAATCACATAACGCTTGCATTGTCATAGTAAATTGCGTTAGAATACTTAATAGTAGGTACGCCGGAAAATTTTTAGACTACACGCTTTGGACCTTGTACAGCACTTATGTTGCAGGCATAGGAACTGAAATCGTACCACAAGTGCTTACCATCACAGTACAAGATTACAAAAACAACCTACTCAGGTATTTTGATGAAATGCTAAGTTTTTAGGTAGGTGAGTACCTACAAACCTACAAACTTAGCATTTCATCAAAAGCCACATTTCTAATCAAATAAATAGCTCGCACGTGCAAATCTTAAAGCGTTAAAATGAACAAATAGAATCTAACTCAAAATCAGATTTAATTCTCCGAATCGTGTCGTTACAATAAAGGGTTTAGCAATTCATACAGAAATGCATCATGGCGCAACGCCCTTACTGGCAAGGTAATAAGGTATCGAATTGCGGACTTGAATACAAATTAAGTGACCCTGTTGTTCACGTAGGCCAGTAAATAAGCGATCTGAGTTAATACTCATATTATTCATGGAACTTTTTCAACAAAATTGTTATCATGTTACCATGATAAAAACATCAAACAACAACATAGGTATTACATGTAGTATTTTTTGCTAAAGCTAATTAACAAAATCACTCTCCCAAAGAAGAAACCATGAAACTGGAGCACAGTGGATTGAAATTAACAGTATTTATAAAACAAATATTCCAGTTAACTAATCAAGATAAGAAAATAAATCACGTTACAGAGGTGTTACATTGCACTTTTTTAAATAAGTAGTTGAAAGCGAATGTATATTTTTAAGTCATGGACTTGACCAGAGATGATACAATTATTACGGAATGAGACGTATTCCGTAATAATTGTATCATCTCTGGTCAAGTCCTTTTATCCAACATAAAAACGCTAATTTAAAGACCACAATATCAATTTCGGACGCGGAAGTTAAAAACGCGTTGACCACAGAGCGAGTAACTTTCAAGTAAGTAATGCTACCGTAATATACCTAATACCATACAAAATATTAACAAAACAGTTTGTACCAACTACGAATGCTTGTGAACCCAACAATTTATGCAATCAGAATGTATAAATTATCATAATTTTGAGTAATAAAATGTAAGCTGCTCAGTATTACACTTTGTGCAAACACTTTACACTTTTTAATTACGACTCAGATTATCAAGGACAGAGTTAAAAAGGTGGTAGAGTGAGCTGTTAATTTCAGTTTTGTTATTCTTGTAAGTACAAAAGACGAAGTATATTTATAAAGTGCGAATTCGCACATTATCCATTCAAATCTGAGCCCGTAATAATAAAGATATCTTTATATTTTATCTTTTTTTTGACATTTTCGTTCGCGCTCGCTACAACGAAACGCCATTTAGATAGGACATGAATAGCCACTCATGGTACGGTCTCGTCCAAAATATGATATATAAAAAAGTTACAAAGCAACTAGGTTGGTTTAACCTCAGTACTTCTCTATTTATATTATCAGACATGCCCAAATGACAGAGCTAACAATTCACAGAGTGGTTCTCAACTTCGCTCGAACAAATAATCAAAGCACGCCAGTATATATGTCGCAGTCATCTGGTTGAAACAGCTATTTGATTGAATCACTAGCGTGTTTATTAAATGACGACGTTTAATTGAATGACTAGGCCGAACGTTGAATGAATAAGACTCACTGAACGTCCAACAAGTTAGCGGATTGTAACATAGCCCTTTGAACATAGCGGACGTAATCAGTCAGGTGATTGTAATTTAGTTCATTTTTTTTCCACTGCGGCGTTAGTGCTCATCAAAACAAAGATGGCGTCAAACAGCTGGTACAGATATAATCGAATAGCACTGTGTTGATAATTTTTAGAGTGAAATTGAGATATAAAGTGACTTATTCGTAAAAAAATATTTTTTTAGCCTAATTGTCTTAAGACTTAAAATTGTTAAAACATATTAAAAAATCTTATTAAGGTGGTTATGGCATGTCTGTCAGCTATATCCCATTCAACGACTACGCTAAATGACGTTCAGTCAAGAAGTTGAACGTTATATTAAACAATTTGACGAGTTGTCCTTTAGTCATTCAATTAAACGTCGTCATTCAATGAACGCGCTAGTGATCCAATGAAATAGCTGATTAAACCAGATGACTACGACATATACACTCAATGTCACCCTTAAGTCGAGGGTCTAGGAATCAATATCGAAGTGAAGTATTTACCAAGGTGCTTTATTCGTCGTACATAGGTGGCAACAGACAACTACTGGCATGACCACTAAAATCAAAGCGAGGGCATAAATACTTTTTTATATTTATTTAATTAACCTGTAGTACAGAAGGCGGACTTAATTTTTGGTGGCTAGCTCTACCAGTGAACCAGTGATGTTTACGCCGAAAATATTGTGGCGACGCATGAAATTTATAAAAATGCACAATGACTAAATTAAAAGTTATCAAAGAATTAAAAATATTAAATATACACTGAGAAAAAGTAAAAAATATAATATAGAGAAGAAACACTGTAAAAATTCAGAAAGTCATATACGTTTACCTATATTATATTAAAAGCCTACAACACAAACAGACCTGTTAAGTGGTTTTAAAATGATTCCACAGTTATTTTTTAAATACATACATACTCGTACATATTTAGAGCCTAACTTACATAGAGCGGGAAAGAATCATACCAGAGCCGTAGGAACGGCCAAAACAAGAAAAAGTAAGTCATGAAACCAGGAGATAATAAGAAAGTGTGAGAATAGGGTTTAGCCGAACGCAGTTTTCATTTTAACTTTATTATTTCTTATTCATTACTTATGCCCGGTTCCTTTATGATTCTAATTGTGTCAAAAATGAGTATCCGTTTTTCTCCAACCGACTACGAGTCGTTAATACCGTTCCATAATTTTCTTTCCATACCAACTGTCATCAGTCGTCCGTCAGTCGTTTTAAGCTTACGCCTCGTATTATTTATTACTGTCAATAACTAGAACCTCTTCTTCTTCTTCTTATCTATTTCTTTCTCTGATCTGAGGTTCCAATATTCCAATATTCAATATTCGGGCAATGCGCCCGCGCATGGCCCGTATCGCCGCGGCATGCCCAAAACGAAATATCACTGCGCGACGCTTAGTCAGTAGTGATACTACCGTGGTGGTGTAATGATATCAAAATGCTGACTTTGTAATGAAACAGTACGGCACTTCTCCCTTGTTTAATGTTTATTTATTTAAAAACTTTATTGCACAAATAGGTACAACAGGTGGACTTAATGCTAGAGGCATTCTCTACCAGTCAACCCTTGGGTCATGCAGATAGTTTGTATATGGGTGCGGTAACAGGGGAGAAAAAAAGGAATCATTTTAAACTACAATAAATTAAGCATTAAAAATAACATTACGGTACCTTTTAAATATACGATAACAATACACATACTATATAAATTAATTAGAATATAATATATAAAATATGATGGTATACTTAGATTTACATAATATTGATAATATATATATAAAAACAAATATCTACATAACTATAAGTTCAGAAGATAAATAAATTGGTTCAGCAATTGACAAAATTTTGACTATCATTACTTGTTAGCGAGAGAGAAGAAGTATTCACGAACTTTATTTTTAAAAATGATCTGTGACTAAATCCGTTCGTTTAAATATTGGAACCGGGCATGAATGGACATCTATTACTTTTATTATAGAAAAACCAGTACCAAGGTATATATAGTTTATTTTTCAATAAGAGATATTAAAGTAAACTTACCTGTGTGGTCCGAAGGGCGCTGGCGACGGCAAGCAGCGCAAGCGCAGCCGCGCTCCACCAGACACCGACCCGCATTATGCACTGCAACATGCAAAAAGTGAATTAGATCCTATTATCTGCTCCAGTAGGTAAATAACTCCTTAGCAGAAATTAGCAGGGCGACTGATTCTGAAGGTGGAAACAGCTAACTTAATAAATCTCAATCTACATTGTATTCTTATTCTATATAATAAAAGGCAATCGTTACATTCCATGGACACTCGGCCTAAATTGAAATGAATTAATTACTAATCCGAATTTGCCACGCTCTTATTATCACATAGGCATAAGCCAAAAATAAGTAATAATAATAGTTCCTACATTTTTTTAAGTAACTTAGGTGTGATAATGCCTAATTCCAATATTTTACTATTCGTAATTGGTCAAAAATGACGATTCGTTTTTCTCCAACTGACTATGAATCTGGTACATTTTTAGCCTCGTATAATTTACTAAACGTAACTAAAACGGATCTTTTTTCAAATATTGAAACCGCGCATAAATGAATCCAATCCAACAAGCACAAGATTAATCGAAATAAATGCCTTTTTGTGCGCACAGCACCTGAAGATAAACAATTGCAGTGCCATTTTAGTTCTTATGCCCACTACATAAAGGCTATACAAAATCTCCACTGTGTAGTTTGTCGTGCTTCAGACCGTACAAAAATGGAACACTTCGTTACACTACGTTTTAAATTTTTAATTACGTTAACTCATCTCGAAACCAATTTAATATGTGCTTATGCAACTAACCTCTGATCTTTAACATTTTTAGATGAAGCGTTACATCTTAAAATCATTTTGTTGGATAATTAAAACAACGTTATGATGACCCAGCAAACCAATTTTAAAATTGATCTAAATGGATTTCTACTTAATTTAATCATGATAATACTTTTTAACACTTAAATACAAGTCTGATCTGTTTATGTTGCACGGCCGTACCCATTTCTCACCATCTACTATTTCGTCTACCTTAAGGTTGCCTGGAAGAAATCGCTTTTTAGCGACAAGACCGCCTAAATTGTACTATAATCAATCCGTAAAACCTATTTCTGTAAAGTTTTGTGCAATAAAGTATATATATCTATCTATCTGATCTATTTGTAACGATTTAATTCAATAGTTTATCACAACAGGGTACAAAAAAAAAACTAGTCTTATTTAGGTATATGACATGATGACATTTGATGACGTCAGAAACTTCGTATTTTGATTCATTCAAAGTTACTTCCATTTATAAATAAATATCTATCATCATGAATAACATGAAACATATTTTTATATGTGCCATGATATATGGGTTGTAACTAGGCAGAAGCAGAGCGCGGATGTTACATTAACACTAATTACTTAATTAAAGTGTGTGATGTTTTCATTCTATTGGTTACACTAATAAGTAGTCTAACTGACAGGGTACAATAAAAACCTAATACGGAATACCTAGGTAGTAATGCTCCGCATTCCGACACGCTTATTATTCGCTCATTGATAAATAGATAATAAATGTGCAATACGCTTTAGGAGAAATTTAGTTTTATTATTTTTTCCTCCTTTCCTCCACTATATCGCAGTGGGCCTGAGTCATGGACTCAGGCTTGTTCCATTACAAAATACGTCTTGTGTATTACAACTTAAGAATTTTTTTAAAGATGTTTAAATTATCTAAATAATCGCTAGAGTGACATAATATACTTATTAATTTTTTTTTACAAAGGTTGACTGGTAGAGAATGCCCATAGCATTAAGTCCACCTGTTGTACTTTTTTTTGTGCAATAAAGTTTTTAAATGAATAAATAAATAAATAAACATCACCATGGCAGTGTCCAGAACAGGTGTACTCGTTTTAATTGATGTTTCATTACAATATGACAAGAGCAAAGAATTCATGACATAACTGGGAAAAATAGAGTATTGGTGGAGTGCCACATGCATTGTATAATAAGAGTCTGTAAGCTGAACGTCTAGCATATATCAGTATGTACATATATTTCATGATGATAATGTCTGCGTGATATAAAACAGGATATAGTTCCTACAATATGTACAAACTGTTTCGTCAACACAATTTTAGCCCAAATTACAAAGTAAGTCATGCATCATTTTGACGCCAATTACTTCAAACGATTTGCAATAAGCCAACTAAAATGTACAGTCACCGTCATAACGAAGTCTTTTGATGCGATTTTTATACTACCTGTGTGCTAAAGCGGAACTGACTAAGATAGTTTGTAATTTTGAAGATAATTAATTTTAACGTCAGCAAAGTTATACATAGGATAATAACGTTACAAATATTTTGGACCAATAGTCCAGAAACTACTTAGGATACTAACGTTTCAAATATTTTGGACCTAAAGTTTAAAAAATTATAATAAAAATCAAGGAAATATGTAATATTTGAAGAGAAGAAATTGCAGATTTTGAAACTTTACAGATAGGTACTATTTCAGAACTTTTCTGCTCTATCGTATATCGGTTTTACAAGTTACGTGGCCTGCCCATTGTCACTTTAGTTTTGCAATTCTCAGAGCTATGTCGATAATTTAGTTCCGCTACAAATAAAGTATAACTCTCGCCATCGCACGCTTAGTGATAAAGCCTTAAAAGAAAGATACCTAAAATTCTACCATATCTTAGCTACTTCGATCAAAGATTTTGTAAATTCACAGTTGCGACCAAAAAATAGCACCAGCGGAACAAGGCTTCTTTCGCTCTGTAGCTGCGTGGCAAGATGTCAAAAATGATTTATTTTCACAGTCACATAAGGTTTAAATAAGATTCGATTATATGACTTTAGGCCTTTTTTCAAGGCTTGTGTTGATATAGTCATGATGCGGGCACAATAATTTGTCCTCGGCGTACCTTCAATCAAGAGATTGGTTTTAAGTCGCAAATTTTATCGCGACGATTAACATCATTTAATCCAAATACAGTTCTTATTTAAGACTTTTTTATATTCATGTACCTTCGATGACACATTCACAGTCTATGATCCATGCGGTGCAGTGTACACACAAGTGCATGTCTGTTGCAAGTGCAGCGCTTTCGCCGGTGACCACAGCGCCTACTTGCTTTATAGAGCGACGACACGCCTGATGTAATCGTATAATTGTTCCACGCAGTCGCGGGCCCTGGCTAGTGCTCAAAGATTGAGTCCTTTTGTGAAGTAAAATTTACAATTAAAAACGGGTCCAAATAATTAAAAGAAACACAAAATATGCTGGTGACAGCCCTGAGGATAGGACTCTGATGGGAACCATTCCATAAGAATTAAGGATGTGATGCACAAAGACAGAAGCACTTTAATTTCACGTAGGTACATAATACAATGGGATAAAGTTTAAAATCAAATACTTAATGCAAATTTTAAACGCAATCTCTTAGCTTAGAAAATTATGAAAAGTACGTAACTGGGGAAAGATTTCAAGTCTACACCACACTCGTCACGATTAGACAAGCCGAGATCTTATGTAGATCCACGAATAAGATAGCCGTGATTAGAGCAATTAGACATCTGTCACGTCAGGGTCGGAATAAGATATAGATAGCTTTCATTTAGTTGTTCTAGTTTTGGCACAATAAGAAACAATCATCAGTAATTTATAATGTTTTGTTTTATAATGTTCACTATTCTTAGATTATTGTATTTGCAATTTAATGTAAGTTTTATTGATCGACTGTACTGTTTATAGACTTTCACAGTAATTTTAAACGATTCAAGTTTACAAGTTATAAATAAATAACATTAAAATGTGTTCTCCAAGTTTTAAGTTTTTTTTGCATTAGCCTGATTTTCCTCTTTATTACTTTAGTCAATGTTTTTATTGTATTATTTGTTACATACTTAAGTTTTGGGTTAAGTTATTTTTTTAATCATTTTAATAAATTAATTTATGTAAGTTATTAGTAGGTTACACTTGTTTTACTAATACTACAATTTCAGAACCTCTGGACAATTAAGTATTTATTATCTATCCTATTATTAACAATACGAATACTTGGTTCCCGGGAGAAATACTGCCATTCTTTGCCACAGGGAGACAGACTGGCGTATACTTTATTATTGCCTCATTTATATTAAAGCTTGACTCAAACACGACATTTCTAGTGTGAAATACCTCGATTATTTATTTTAGTCGCACTGCTTTTAAGAAAATTCTACTTGTTTCGATCAGGGAACATTAATCTCGTCCGTAGATTTTACGACAGAAGCCGTGTAATTATTTAATTACGTTGTGAATGTTGTTCTGTTGCCGATGTTTAACTTTCCCTAGCAAATAGTTGTCAAGAGTGTTATAACCGTACAGTGAGATGTGTAATATAACATTTTACAATCCCAGTACAATGATTGAAAACAATTACCTTCATGCATAGGCACTGAATAAACTAACAAATTCTAAAGAAACTCGTAGGTATGTACCGAAGTTTTTTTGTAGCTTTGTACTTTAATGAATTCCACTGATGGTTGAAATGTAAACGGTCGTAGAGTTAGTAAAAGCTTTAACAGATCAAACTCAAAGACGCCCGCGTTAAGCAAATATAGGTAATAGCGTAACGAGGACGTCAATTGCTTTACACACATTCACAATTACCACTTACACGCGAACAAACATTCCATGCTTCCGTAGATCGGAATGTATAAATCGTATATGGTGCAGTGTATACGTGACTGCAGTAAAGACACTGTTTATAACGCTGAACTTTTTTATATGCAGTTTATAGTTGTTTTGTATCATCTCGTAGTGTCAACATCGCCTCACAGTAAACACTTGCAACTGCAATTTTATCGAACTCGATATGAGTTATTTTACCAACGATATCTAATGTGATTTTCTATCTAGCTACTTTGTATCTATACCATATATTAACTTGCAAATCATGTCTTTACACTCGTACTTTTAAAAATAAAATACATTAATCTTGTCCTTAGCCAATAAATTTTCCTTTCTATCTTTTTTTGTAAGATTAGAAAAGGCGCGTGGGCTAAGTTAGGCCCGCTCCCTTTTGTCTACAAAGGTTGTCTTATTGCCGAATCTAAACCAAAGTTCTAAAATAAATATGCCCCCTCACACAACCATAACCAAATATTTTTGCTAACCTATATATATAGGTACTTTAACATTCGCATAAAATTCTTCAAGATATAAGTATATGATAGGTAACTTCTTTGCGTAGCCTAAAATATAATTTGAAAATCATTTAAATATCAAATTTGTTAAAACCACACTTCACAAACGAGTTTGAATTTATTTCAAATTTCATCGACATGATATGTAATTATTTATGTCTGCTAAAATATTATACAAATTTATTTTTTTGCACGTCATATTCCTACTAGCACCCCAACGTTAATCCTGTGGGTCTTAGTAAGTTTTCAAGGTTACATCAAAAGTGATCTCACTGCGTCTCGTTTTAGTGTGCATATAGTGCTCGTGCACCACGAAAAGTAACGAATTAATCTATACCGGTTACATAAATAGGGTGTTGTGCAAAATGAATGGACACCCACACGTTGATCTAGTTACTTACTCTTGAAATTGCGGAAAAATGGTTGCAAAAATAGTTCTCCTATATTATTTGGAGAATATATACTTCAATTGATCATAAGACTGCAGTGATTATTTTATATGCCCGTGCTATACTATAATCTTTCTTATAATTTTTCACATAATACAATTGCTAAATAGTAAGATTGTAGAACATTTAGGTACACCAATCATTCTACGAAATTCTATCTTGGAAAATGGTACCACATTGAAACGATATATTTCCCTAATTCGTATTTAAATGCACATCTTAGAGTAATTATATTAATTCTGAAACAGAAAATATAACATATCTTGAATGATACAAAATAATCGAACATGTCAAATAGATACAAGAATCCATAATAAAAATACAACTGTTTACGAGTTTTCATAAAATTACTTTGTATAATTAAATAAATATCAAAAGCAATATTCTGTGTTAAGTCGATAAACAACTTAAAAACACTGTTACATTAATTAAAAGGCAAATACGTCTCAATTAAAGTTACAAGTTACAAAGAGTTAAGTTTTGGAATAGATATATCAATTTACACGTAACATCATTCGTTAAAATTCATACAAAAACGTCGTTAACTTGATTGCTGGTTTTACCAACTCCAACTTAACACATCAGACCGTCATAGTAATAACACAGTAATTGCTGGGAACAACAACAGTTCACATCGGGTCACTAATTGACTAAAGAAAGGTGTTAAATAATGTCACTTTGCATGACATACGAGAGATTAGTTCAACGTCACTGATGCTCGGTTCCAATATTTGAAAAACGATCCGCTCTAGTAACGGATAGTAATAAATTATACGATGCCTAAGCTAAAAACGACAGACGGACGACTCATGACAGCTGTTATGGAAAGTAAATTTGAAGTAAAAATTTACTAATCTAAATATCGTAATCGTAAAATATTGGAACCGGGAAAATACGTGCGGAAAAAGCTGTACGGATTAATGACGTCACGCTTAAATCTAAGGCAATATATAAATAGTGTACAAGAAGAAAGAAAAGATACGTGTCATTTATTTGGTAATCTACCTACATATACCCTATTAGTATTGGTTACACAAAATATGCTACTAAAATACATAGAGAAATATCAAGAAACAAAACAAGTGTTCCTCATGCGAATGTTTGCCTTGTGTGATTATTATATTTGTTCGTAAAACACTGTCGTTAGAAGTTGATCCCTTAAACTGTGATGCATTGCAAATGTTCTATACGTTTGCTTTGCAGTTTCAGTGTCAGAATGCATGCTAAGTGCGGTGCCTTCTGCTTACAACTTATTTATTAGACACCTTTTACGGCTGATGAATAATGTACGAAGCTATCGTGAGCACCGGACGCACGCACGGGAAGCGCGCGGCTTCCTCGCGTCTGTCCGTCCGTGTGTCACTGCACTGGCTCATTAGTGCGATGCATAATTTTATGACAAGCTATAATTAAACAAACGAGGTAACTGTGTCGGATTTACAGTGATTTTATAAGGGAAAGGGATTTCTCTCTTGAAATCACTTTTGTTGTGGTACGTTTTGAGTTTCATTTAGCACACGTCTAGTTTTAAGATTTAGTCGTCATACATTTTTATATTCTGGAAGTGAGTTTTTTATATAATTAGACGTTTATTTATAGAACCAATCATTAAAAACTCAGGTGCGTCCGCATATAAAACCTCATCGGTAGAAAAGTTTCCAAAATTTTATTGACATTTCGAACGTTGTTCTTTAAACATATTACGAATAAAAGTACAATTTAGAACGGGTTGCTAAGAAGAAAAATCAAAAGTGACTTAACCAATATTCATTCATAAAATTCGTTTTTATTATTTAAGCACACATGAGTAAAGTTCGTAAAATTGGAAAAACATTTTCGTAAGTGGGTAAACTGCACCAAAATCTAGTGTACAAAATAATTAACGAGTACATAGTACGAAATTTCATCATCATCTGTCTATCGCAGTCCACTGCTGGACATTAATAGCTAAGAAATTTAAGAAATCCAGTAAACAAAGTATGTTTTCATACCACTATTTACCACTCGAAAGGCATATACGGAAGACCAGTGTCAAGGTGTCACTCCGATACCTCAACAAATGTTGAGTATTTGCCTTCTGAGGGACATAATTTAATTTTTAAGTTGTAGTTCTTTATATGCTATGGTATCTCAATAAATATATTTTTTTTTATGTCCGTAAAGAATTTCATTCATTGACGAACGAAAAAAAAAACAATAGCCAAAAAAGCATACCAACTAATACGCAAGGATACAAGTAATCCACTTCCAGCGGCAAACGAAAATTACTCATAAAATTTTCCGTTCAATCACGTTCAATGCCTTCCTATTCTTATGTAATTTAGCAAAAATATCCAAGGAATCAGTACTGGATAATCATTATTTCCTCTGCATCAAAATGAAACTAGACATAATAGGAGATTACCGCTATCCAGCTACAAAAGATCGTATCTGTAAAAAAAACCTTGTCCATTTCATATGACCTCTAACATTCATACATTCTAGGTCTTTATGTTCGAAGCTCCAAAAGCAATAAGTGCATTGAATTAACTAAATTAGTCCGAGATAATGGTAATAAGAGGTTTTAGATAGAAAAAATATACTGGAACGTGATTTTTTCATTGTAACTTCAATTCATTGTCGAATCCTTCCATTTTCTTTAATGCTGAAGGCTTTATCGAAAGGCTTTGAGTTATTAGTAAATTGTTTCAAAACAACTCTGTGTTCAGTTCTTCAGAGAACATTGGTAAGTTCTGTGATTGCCTTCATTCGATAAAGCCAGCGGAGCTTCCTATATGTACAACTAGCTGTGCCCGCGACTTCGTCGCGTGGACTACATCCTTTCATGGTCGGTTTTACCCCTTTCTCCCCTAATAATTGAAACAAAAAGTAGTCTATATTTTAATCCATTTTTGAACTATATTTGTGCCAAATTTCATATCGCTAACTTCAAAAATAAACATTTTTCCATATAAACTTTCAAAGGTGGTACCCTCATCCCCCCCTTATTTTCTAATAAAAAGTAGCCTATGACCGTTCTTGAGATTCAACGTATACCTATACCAAATTTCATCACAATCCGTTCAGCCGTTTAGGCGTGAAAGAGTAACAGACAGACAGACAGAGTTACTTTTGCATATATATATATATATTATAATATTAGTATGGATGCTAAACAGATGAAGGTTTAATTTATACTATTCCACATGTATTGAAACGTTACCTACGGCATTACTATAAGAGCTGAACAGTTTAACCCTCGCAGTTTCTCTGTTTCGATTAGAAGATAATAGGACTAGATACGTTCAAATACGACCTTGGCATTAATTCTCATTATCTAGTCTAACAATGTTTGTTAACAGGTTTGACATATGAATCCGACAATAGGACGGGCGAGGCAGCACTTTGTATGCAAATTCCATAACAATGTTTCGGGAAGTCGCCTAAATATCAAACAATGTACAAAGACTTCATTAATTTCGGTGATAACACGTTGGTCCATATCAAAACCTACTACTTGTCACCTAAAAAACGCAATGAAAAAAGCAGACCAAACCAGATTATAAGCTTAACATGTTACCAATAGACGTGTATACACTTTATCGACTTAAAAACAGTCAATAGTTTCAATTGCTCGGAATTATCCCTACTAATATTATAAATGCGAAAGTAACTCTGTCTGTCTGTCTGTCTGTTACGCTTTCTTGCTTAAACCTCTCAATCGATTTTGATGAAATTTGGTATAGGTATACGTTGAATCTCAAGAACGGACATAGGCTACTTTTTATTAGAAAATAAGGGGGGAGGGGGGTAATACCACCTTTGAAAGTTTATATGGAAAAATGTTTATTTTTGAAGTTAGAGATATGAAATTTGGCACAAATATAGCTCGAAACTTGGTAAAACCGACCATGAAAGGACGTAGTCCACGCAAACGAAGTCGAGGGCACAGCTAGTTTTTACATAAATAATTTAATCTTATTTTTTCGACGCCAAATTAGCGTCAAACAATACAAAAAACTTATCAATAAAACAAATGAATTAAATATCTACGAAATATTTAGGTAATTAATTTGGTATGTTGTATTACATCTATTACTCTATTACATGAAGAATTTTGAGCGGACATCAGTACATATAATATGATTTACTTATTAACGTGTCATTAAATCGCCATAATCATCAAAGTGAGAAGGTAATTACCGTTTCTAATCGTAACTAAACAGTCCTAATGAATGAGCTTAGAGTCCAGATTAGCACGTGCTCCAATTTATTAGAGGAAGCTACAAAGGCGCAACGTGCCTACTAGTATGCACAAACGTACTTTCTAAACTGAGCACGCTTTATTTAACTGTTTTAACATATCAATGACACTTTCGCCGCGTAATGTCGGCGTAATAGCAGAGTGACCGCACGCGAGACGACGAGGGAAATATTTCACTCTAATTACCGTAATAACAAGTTCAAACGCATTTCGATCTTGAATATGTAAGCTCAGCAGCGGGTATTAGGGACAGGCTGATGTAAACAAAGATAGAAGAATCATCATGCTTATTTGAATTTTGATTTTTTCCTGCAAAATTCAAACTTCAAATTAAAATCATTTTTATTAAAAAAAAATTCAAAACTCGACATTAATCAGTGTTTGTTACATTTTTGGAGGGTGTCATGTATGTATCATGGTCTGAACCATTCTATGGTTTTGGTGAAAAAACCTCACCTAAAAATTAGTGTCAACTACAATCTTACGTTTACAGGATAATAAATTCGTTTTGCTACCAATATATTACAACTTAACTGTAAGAATCTTACGGTACTTTGAAATTTGATACTTTAAAACATACATTTGATTCACTCGGTTAAATTATAAATTAGGCACGGTTAGTACAAAAGTTATGAATTTGATTCCCATGCTTCAGAAATGAGATTTTTTTTTGAGATTCTAATTTTATTAAGAATCAGATTTTTAAATTAACATTTTTAGTTCTTATATAATTAAATATACTAATACTAACTGTCTGAACAGCAAACAATTAAGGCTCAGGTTCCTTATTTGATGCCTTTATGAAAACAAATTATTAAAATATTGACTGCATTAAAAAGTACATCTTCCTATCCGCATTCCTAGGCTTTGCTATTGTACCGAATGATTATTATTGGCAATTAGTTACATTCCCACAATTGACAATCTTTTTTTAATAATTTCATAGCAGCGGTATACCTAATGATTGAATTAGGAGAACGTTTGAAAGAGTAATACTCATTACCGGTAATAATATTTATAGTGAAAAGGTAACTGCAAGCAGATCATCTTTTTAGAAATTAACGACTTTCCGTCTCCGGTCGCCATGCTTGTTAACAAATGTTTCACTCAATGTTTACAAGTTTTATATGCACTTTTTCCCGAACAATAAAATCTGTATTTCCTGTTATCAGACGAGACAAAATATATTAATGTGCGAGTGTGAAATTGAAAGTACAATGAACTGGACGTAAGCAAGTTAGCGAGCAGCGCGTTGGAATCAGATCCAAAACTGGTTATTAATCCACTTTCTACGATATTGCAAATGCTTGAAACTTGACCCACATAAAGATCTTAATTAGAATCTACGATGCAGTTTATAAACTTTAGATATCGTTTCCACGATTTTTCGTTGAATAAATTGAGTTTTTATTGTATTTTTTATTGCTGAATATGGTGACAACCTTGATGGGATCGTCTGATTTTTAGATAAACGTCTAATGTATTCCAAGAATGCATTTGCTACTGAAATATTGAGATGGATATCTAGAAAATTTGGTCTGAGTCTTATAAAGGAAAATGTTAAAGTTAAACATTATACTGTTAATAACTTAGATAAAGTTCAAAAACAGATAACAAATATTTTAAGATCTCAAGAACAAATCAACATTGAATAAACGACTTCACTAACAATTCTTTAGTCAAGCAGCGATTTTAGTGTCCTATCTGATCATTTTATTTTTATACTTAAATGAAAAACATAATTTATTTTAAAAAGGTTTCATCTAAATATATTTATAAAACAAAATACGTTAATATACAGTAAATTAATTCAGTAATTGACTATTTTTTTAAAACAACTATATCGAAGGGGAAGGACTGAATAATTTGCAATTCTCATTTAAAAAATCTTTACCAGGGATCAGTGGAAAGATCATACCAAAGCTGGTTCATGTGCAACGAAAGACTCGGAGAAGAAGTAAAAAAGAAAGCAGCCATTTACAGTCCCGCTGCTGGGCACAAGCCTCATCTCAACTATGAGATAGGGGTATTTTTCCACTATACAAGTTTAGTGCAGATTTATTGAAGCGATATATGCCAGGCAAGTGTCCAACCTTGCATCCAGGTGTTCTCAACCCGCCTATTGATCTCTTATAAGATTTAACAATTAATATAGATATCAGTCTACCAACAGCTTTACGTGTCGAAAGCAGGAAGATGCTCGTGACAAGGACAGATACTGAATTGGGATGTTGATACAATTCACAAAAAAATGTTAGGCATTGTGCCGACCTACGACATGACCTACAAGGCGACACAAATACAGCGTCAGCAGAATTGGCGTAGTAAACAACGCTCCATACGTAATGCGTGTCATCGATATCCTACATCGCGATATCAGAGTTTTCGTCGCCACTAAGTATATATACAACAAACCAAGAATGGTAGTTGGGCCTTGGTCCCCGAGCAGATAACACCTAGCTCGGCGGAAGTACTTCCACTTTTAGTAAAGAACATACGTTCCTTACAGCATCAATGCCGTAAAAGAGGATTTTGATTTACATCCACCAAATTAAAATGTATTTTTTGCTAACTATCCTAAAAACACAACTTTAATATGCTTTAACAGTCGATGTGTTGATAAGGAAAATTGTAACATGACAGTGTGCTTACCTTCATACAAAATCTATGAAGGAACTGAGAATATCTGTCTAAACACTTTGACAGATCTTAGTTGACTAGTCAGTCAATATCCCTATTCAGGCGAATCCCATACCGTACCGCGGTGTGTAATGCCAAAACTTTGGTATGGTACGGAACCGCAGATGACGCTACGAGCACCTCATAGTAATACCAGTGTTTTGACAGAGAAACCATGCATAGCGGCACGTCGATTGCATTGGCACCTTGCGGATACGCCTGACTGGGTTCATGTGACCTCCATCCTTAAGTAGGTACATACATTAATAAATAAGTACACCTACTTTGGGCTGATTTATGAACTACCAGCTTTATGTTCAATTGAAAATTTAATAGCTTAGATCGTAGGTTACGCCGTGTTTCATCGAATAGTTGACTAACATAATAAGTCCAATGGTACATATGTTCTCAGCTGAATTATTCAGATATCTACACGTCTAAAACAAAGTAGAACAACACCTGGACAAAGAAAATTAGTAACACTAATATTAATAATTTAAAAAATGGTTGAATCAAAATCGAATGCTTTTAAAGAATCAAAATCAGCAAGCTGATTCACGTATATTACCTCAGTAGGTAATAATATTTATCAAACGTCTATAACCAAATGACGCAACCTCAGTTTCAGAAACCATAACTACAGAAGAAATACCTGCAAAAAACTCTGTAGTTTTCATTGCAGAGAGCTGAACTTACTAATAACGACTTATTTTGCACCAAGACATACAGGGCAGTTTTTCTATTTTTAAAATACAAATGATACTAAAGGAATGGTGAAAATAAATAACAAAACTTGTGTTACGGCTCAGATCTAAGGTTAATCTAAAATAGTGTTTCCAATCCGCTAAGTTGTTGCACAACTGTTGTTTCCGCGACGAGGACCGCACAAACTTTTTTGTTGACATTGCGCCGACTAACTCACAGTCTTCTTTCTCTTTCATTCATGTAGTTATTTCCTTTTCTTGAACAATAAGGTTGTATAGAAAAAAAAATTAAAAAAGGGTTTTTCCTTCATAAAATATTCAGTTTTATGGTGGCCTAAAGAATGTTTTCAGTTAATTACCATAGATAAGTATATATAATAATGTACTAGAATTGATCATATTTTTCTGGATTTGATTTGGAGCACTCTGTAATACATACTTCTATTAAATTTTATAAATATTTATAGATAACGAAATAATAATTATATTAACTCTGCAATGGAAAAACAATAAAACTTCTAAATGTAAACAAACATTAACGTATGATGACGTATGAAATGTATCTGAACGCGTTGATGTCTTTTGTATCAAGATGCGCACGAGTTGAAATTGGCTCACACTGCACTACTAGCACGATATGTAAGCTTGCGTGACCTCCATTTGAATTGAACTTCGCTTTTGTTACTGAATTCAAACGCTTATGACATTTTCAGGACCAAAAATAAGCCTATGCATATGCATAGGTAATAGGTATACCTACCTACTAAATTATAAACCTGACTTGACAATTTATCTAAGAAATATAGGATGAAAAGGTTTAAATAAAAAGTCAATTTCAGGATAGATGTACAACCGATAATTACATTTTAATAACGAATCATTAAATAATTCCCGAATAATCTTATTGATCTAGGTTTGTAGGTAATAGGAAATTTACTAGGAATGTTTTTCACAATTATTTAATCAAATCTAGAGAACTAGCATGTAATTTCTTAAGACCGAATAACCTTTTAAAAGTCTACTTTTCTGGATCTCACAACTATAAGATACAACCTTCCTTCCAAAACGAAAATCCCAATTTCTTACTATCATCCTTGTTCATTCACTCCGTTGCTCACATTCTTGCCACAATCAGACAACCAAGCAAAACAAACTTTATTAACAAAATAAGTAGGTTCATTATAACATTCCACGGAGCCAGGTGCTGGGAGGATGTAAGTACTTTCACTTACTTTTTTCCCATAAGGCGCTTTTATATTATAACCCGCTGAGTGTCTGAATCATTTTGTGCGTGGTCAGCTAACTTTGAAAAGGTCATTAGACTCTTATGACGTGTTCTATTGTGTGATTATGACGCGTTAATTTAAGAAACATAATTTTCTTCTCATATAAAAACGCATAGTACCTATATGTATACTACTAAGTAATTAAGCTAAGTATTATGAAAATAGTAAGACTTATTGTTGCACCTTTAAGAATTTTATTTGCTATTGTAAATGAAACACAATTTCTATCTATTAATGTTTTTATTTAATGTACTTACTAAATATACTAATGGTTAGTCGCAATAGTGAGATAATTTATATTTTTGCTGTTTCTGTATGGTGATTTAGTGACGTAGGTATTGGAACACTGCATGGGAGTTACTAAATATTGAAATGTTGTTCGATTCTGTAAGTACAGTCGCCATCAGATATATTTCAGTAGACAAAGTGACCAAATACTTCTGAACAGTTCAAAATGTCAATAAGTTCCATACACTACAAGTTACCATTACTATCCGAACATACACTTTGTCTGCTCAAGTATATCTGACGGCGACTGTACATCTTACACGAATACATATTCAATATTAATTGTATAACTACGGAAAAATCTTAAATTTCCTACCAATAAATTATCGTATAAAACCTCATTAATATCAATGGCATTTCAACTATTGTATAATAAATGACTATCAATTTTCTCTAATCTTCAATGCCTTGTTTCATAAATAACAAGTGGGTGAGCTATCCAAATCACTCGACAAAATGAGGCTCTACAAATCTGTGATTTGACGGATAGACCGACAGACGATTTTCCGTCGCGTTTCACGGCTACGTAACCACGAACATTGCTCCGTACAGCTTGTGGCCGGTTGGAATTCAATACTTTACTCAGGTGAACTAGTTGCATGAATTTATTGTGCTCGATAATGCAAACAAAGTGCCTATTATGCAAAGTATCTGTAGTACGCAATTTGACTATCTGATATAAGTAATTTTGTTTCCTAAGAACGTAGAATCAGACTTAATTAAAAAATATATATAATAAGTCATCAATACTACCATATAACCAGGGTGGTTGTATGGTAGTTCATTTTCATTATAAAAGTTAACGGTTTAAGAATCCCTCATCCTCATAAATAATATTACAACATATTAATTTACTGAGAAACCAAATTTAAGCCAAATAAATAAATCGTATTAGTAATAATTGTAACCATCGTAAAAGTAATAAACTATTAATACCAATATTTATGAACTAAATAAATATATACTTTATCATGATGCATAGAAACATAATATTTATACGATCTTTGTTTGTAATAAAATTAATATTCGATTTAAACAGTATTCTCTAACTCATAAATGTAAGCACTTCTATCAGTATTTTTGACGGACTACAATAAGCATCCAATTTATTCGGTAAATTATACTAAGATATTACAGATACTTAGATACTATACTAAGATAGACACTGTCATTTTTTTTTAAATCAAGTAGTGGAAAAAAGAAAATGTTTTCCAGGCAAACTTACTAAAAACTCCAAACAAACAGAAATCATGCGAAACAGATTAATTGATCGACATATAACAGTTTCATCAGAGTCAACAGGCGAGCTGCAATTTGCGTGTGGTGCGAGATATTTTAAATCGTTCGGTAGCTGCGCGCACGCATTCACTTTCTATCTCGTTCGGACGCCGCCAAAGAGGAATGTCCAGTCTTTTTCACTTTTCAATGCATTTGAATATCAGATCATATAATGAAAGCCACGTTTTTTTTTAATTGTTGTTACGGCAACAGTCTATGTCGCCAGATGGTAAGCATAAAAAAAGGTCCAATATGTACGCAGATATTCAATTTCAATCGCAAAAACAACTCAACTGCTTTTACTCAAAGTCAGCTGATTGAACGACACATTTTTTTTTATTATCATTATTTACTGGGATATTTACGCGCCTTTTTAGATCCAATAGTAATGTGCAATTCCAATAAAACAAATATAAACAAGATAATAAATACAATAGACGATAATAGGTTGTCTAGAATATTGCATAAATTGTACTTACTACAATTTGTCTGCAAATACAAACACTGCATAAAAATTATAAAATACAATTTGTCAATATAGTATCTATTTACCTAACAATACGTAGACAAGAACGTTGGAACTGTTGATTGGCTGTTAAAATAACACATTTGTATTTTTAGCAACTAGTTGAAGAACTAAATTTTATCGACATAATATGAAACGGGTTCGATAAAATTTACTCTCACATACTAAACTAACTAGACAAATTCAATTTTATTTATTAGGACGTTAAATAGAAAGTAAAAAGTTAGCTTTTGCAATTTGCCTAATGAGACCACAACACAATTGTTTAAATAACACCTAACTTTATACAATGTTTTGAGTGCGGATATTTTAAACACCAATGCTTAGTGAAATATCTATATGAAAACTATCAGCTATACAGTAGTCAAATCAAATACTTTTTTCTCTACGCTCAACCGCAGAAATGGAATTTACAGATTAACCAGAAGAAAATTTGTAAAATATAAATTTTATATGCTAAAAGAAATAAAGAATTTAGAGCAAAATTAAAATAATTGTTGGACAAAAATGTTCAACTGCTTGCAGTTATTTATAAATTAATTGTCTTACCGTATAAACTGAGTACAATAACAGAGAAGACGCTACATGTCCGGTTCGTGCTTGTTTAACAATAAAGCACACACCAGAACTAATCGGAATCATCTGCACTGTGTAGCTTTTCTTATAATAAACATATGTAGGTATATGTATTGTAACTTATTGTAAGTCGATTGAGTAGTTATGCTGAGGCTGGGACCTTTTGGCACATAAATGTACCTTATATGTATAAGTACTTACTATATGTACAAAAGTTGTGAATCTATGTGTGCCAATAAATGTTTTTTCTTTCTTTCTTCTTTTTCTTTCTAGTTATATATTTTTTTATATTGCCTTTTATCAGTTATTTTCTGAATTTCTATCGCCACTCGCTTGTTGTAGTTATTTTCCCAAACAGATGAGTGCTACCAGAAAGGACGAAGTGTCAGCATCTGATGAGGCAGCACCAAATTAACCCTTAAAATTACTTTAAGTTGATTATTTTGTACCTATTTAGATATTGTAACAATTATGATGATCAATCAGTTTGTTTCTTGCATAATGGTATGTACAGGCGCCGTTAGATATATTGGAGCAGACGAAATGACCAAATACTTCTGAGCAGTTAAAAATTTTAATAATTTCCAAACACTACAAGTTACCATTAATATCTGAACACTCATAACGTCAAGTGTATCTTGTATTATCATGTATTTGGTCACTTTGTCTGCTCCAATATATCTGACGGCGACTGTACATGCGGATTAAATTTATACGGCACTCAGAAACAAGCAAATATATAAAGAGATTCAGCTGTTTGCCTTTTTATTCCCAATGTGAAACAAATATCGATGAATATAAACAACGCTTAATGGTCCACTTGCTTAAGTTCCTACTGGTTCATGATTTTCAGACCCTGGGTTCGGAACCCGTTTCATGCAACGTATGTTTGGATTGTTTCTATCACGGCAACGGTTAATAATTACTTGATTTGGATTAGGAAGGTCTAACCCTACGATGGGACATAAAATCAGGTTGTACTTTTAACAAAACATATTTAACACAAGGAAGAAAATCTTACTGACTGACTTATCATTTGAATTAAATAATTCTGGATACTATACTACTTAGTTTTCAGAAACATAGTTTGCTTGGTTACTGTTATTTATTATCAAAATCGTACTAGAATTCTGTGTGAAATAACAGTGCTTCTTGTGAGCACTTCGTAAATAAATTAGACTTCGATTCTTCAAAAGAAGCCTTTAAAATACAAATACTTAAAAGCGGTATAGATAAAACTTTTGGATTAATTGATCTATCCAGTTGAACTTTTTTTGCCAAGCATTCCCTATAGATACTCCTACTTATAATATTGGTTCAGCCGTAAGCATTATAGCGTTTACCAGATTTGCAAATGCAGATACGACCAACGCAAACACGCTGAACTTGTCCTAGTAACAAGTCCAGTCAAATGAGAATAGATCTCATTCCGTGCACAAAAATGCAAGGCAAGTTTCGGGCAAATTGGACACGTTCCAGTTTGTGTAGTAAACGTTGCGTGTCACGTTACTCGCTCGCTTCCCAGATCTGTTGCGTTGCAATGTTTCAGCTGCTAGTTAGTAATGTGCTTGTTTTGATTCAATTTTAGTTGCTTTAAAATTTCAGACCCTATTGACTGCCTGTTTAGTTCAGATATCCTTAAGTTTAGTGTAATTTGCAGCAACTATTGTGTGCTATCATTCAAAGATAACTTTATGAATAATATACCTACATATATTGTAGAACGCAAAATCCTTAAGGAGCACGTCGAGTGATGTGAGCTCATTAATAACTTTTTACATCGCTATACTAAAATGCATACATTTCTTTCCACTTACAAAAACTCGAGCAAAAATTATAAAACGAGCGAGAACGAGAAAGAACAAAAAATATCTCAATGAAACTCAATACTAGGAAATTCTTTCTTTGTGGAAAATAAATCGCATTTTAAGAGCGATCCGCTAGGAAAGGTGGAGCATGGGTTTAAGTAATTTTGCTCAACTTTTATGAGATATGATTTCTGAAAACGTTATTATCATTCATATCTTTTGATCAATATTGGTACAAAATAAATCTAATTATGTAATACCTATTACAGAAATTTATTAATTTGATCACAAATTCAATATTAGTATATCGTTCATAATAATATTCCAGATACCGTCCACTGCTGGATAAAATGTCCGATAACATAGCTTAGTCTTCAGTACTTTGTTTCAAACCGTTGTCAGCCACAAATACAGATGTAAAACTGGAGAGCGTCCTATATTTCGCTAGCCATGGTTACCATAAAACATCCACACTATCGTCATAAGATCGTCCATTTGGTTTTAAATTCGTCGTATACGTGTCCAAAACAATTGTATCTTATAAATACAATGAAAGATGTATAACCTGCTTGATTGTAGGTATGTCTTCATATGTTGTTCTTTAAGACATTGGGTAGTTAAACTCTGTCAAGTAAATTCCCATATTGCTTTAATATTCAAATAATGAAATATGTACAATAATAATAATAATAATAATTTTCGTTTATTATCTCTTCACAAGGGGTACAAAGATTACTTACACTAATATGGTTACAATATTCAACCCATGGGAATTTTGAGTTAAAACTTTTAGCAGGGCAGACTGTGTGCTTTCGTCTTCTTTTCTCCAGGATGGGATAGTATTGCAATTCAGAATGTTTTTGTAAAATAATCTGTTGAATAAAAAGTTTGCGCACAGAGAGAACCTGGCATTGCTTATATAGCTCAAAAGTAGGGAATTTAAATGGAAGGGACCTGCTCACTTTTAGTATTGTTCTCTGTGCTCTTTCCAACTTAATCATAGTTGTTTTGGGAGCCCCTCCCCAAGTAGAGATGCAGTATGTAAGTAAAGATTGACAGAGTGCCAAGTAGACCATTCTTATGACCATAAAGCTAGTTACATGGCGAAGATTCTTGAAAATGAAGATTAATTTGCGTATTCTAGTTGTTAAGAGATTTATATGGGACTGGAAATTTAGATTATTGCCAATTGTTATACCAAGATATTTTATAACAACGGCTTACGCGGTTGCCTTGATAGGTGACAACACGTCGATCGAATGGATCGGCCATTTGGTACTTACTTACCAACTGGATAAACACGGACAAAAGCTTATCAACAAAGCGGTAAAAAATATAGAATTTTAATTATGTAACTACCTACATATACTAAAGTTTAAAAGTAATGTATTCAACCATAATAAAACCAAAAATTAGCGTAGTCACACTAATTTTGATTAAGTAATTTAGAGTTAATTAAATGAAAATTGTTAACTTTTCCTTCTGCGACAGATCGAGTGAAATGTAACAGCCTTAAGTGTTCGCTCCGGCCAACAGTTTTACTTTCATAAAACGAGTTTTACAAGCCGCTTAAAAAGTATCCGTGGCTGGAGGCAAAATAATATAATGTTAAAAGTACTTTATTTAATGGGTAAAATTTCTACCAACACCTTTCAACAATTGCCTTTTGTTTTATCTGTCATATAAACCAAATCATCTTCTATCGCTGTATTTATTGATAACATTAAACTCACATTAGTGCAAGTGTTGCTAATAAATGAGATCGTTTGTAACTTTGTCAAATAATTGCGTCTAGAATTTAGTGAGGCCGAAAGCATTGCTGCAAAATCAACTTAATCGTGACTGCGGCCACCACTCATGGTCGACTATTTAGAAAGCGAAAGATACATTTTATCATTGAGTAACTGCAACCACTCAAATGCGAATAATTCACCACTTACCTTAGAATTATATTCGGCTTCACAAAATAATTCTACACTAATAAGACTATGTGGAATCCACCATTCTGTCACTTATGGGTGCAAACACCTTATCACCTCACTGCGAGTTGGAAAAACTTTCGTTATCACACACACTTCCCGCCAAAATTCGACATATTCGAGTTTACGTTCCGAAATTTAAAATCGGTATCACAATTAGATGTCAACGTCCGCGTTGCGATTCTGACACTGGCAAGAGCCGCGAGCGTTTCGGGCGTCATGCCCGAGTGCACTTGCAATTAGGTAACAAAAATAAAAATTATTTAACGGTGTCCGAACGTAAGCTCGAAGTTTGAATCGTGGCGGGCTGTGCGTCGTGCGCGTGCGCGTGCGTGCGAGGGTGCGCGGAGACCGGGCGGTGCGCGGAAAGCGACTGCGGTCACCACTCCTCTCACGACTCTCTGCCCACCGCTATCCGCGTGTGTCCATATCACTCCTTAATCCACGATAACACCGTTCTACACCCACCCTTACTTCAAAAGATCCTTAAGTCAACACTTACCGTGTACACAGCTCTTAACACTTTTGCATTTCAAACGAGTTGCGTCTACATGAAACAATACTTGTTTTCAGATGCAATTTTTCAGGCAATTTCGAAAATGAAAGCAGCGTATAATTAAATGTAATGCTTGTACTTACTTGCTTACATCACGTCTGCTTTGCCATTTTGGTCCTAAAGTCTTAAAAGTTAGGTTTTAACGAAGCAAGATGAGTTAACATGTCTACTGTTACTAATTCGAGGATAATCCCTGTCGTGATAATGGTGCGGTTATGTTTTCTAGGTTTCTTTGGCAACCTGCGCCTTAGTTAAGCTTTTTTCCGCCTTTAGTATTTTAATAGTTTGGTTTGCTATTGCACAACCATGTTTAAAATCGTGCCAGTGGTCTATTTTACTTGCATCTTTGCGACATGTTACCTTCTGTTGGGACAATAATTCTAGCGGTATTTAGTTTAAAGTAAGTGTTGAAAAGTTTTAAATATTCATATCCCTTATCTATAATTTTTATAAAGAGCAAAAATAATAGAATGCTGACTCATCCTAAACATAGGTAGGTACAACTTATAACATGTGACCTTTTTCTGGCGATTTGATCCATGAAGACAACCGACGTTACACGTTACATTATATCGATATAACCTCACTACAAAAACCTAAGGGGGGTGATTTTAGAAAGCCCCTTTCAAAGCGGGTGCCTACCATGTAATAACTAGTCACTTATCAAATATAAGTGGAACCCACAGTAATTGCAAGACATGACTTCTGTTGCACTTTAAAAGTGCAGTACTTCCGTACCTACTAATAAATGCATAACGACTCCATTACGAATATCGAGGTTCGAAGTACCTATTCAAAATTCCAATGTATGGACTATCGAAAGTAGATAAGTACGTAAGGTCGAAAGTGGTTTGATATTCCATGCATCAGAATTTTAAACATTCGAGTTACTGTACTTCGAGTATCTATGGTACAGTCATCAATAACAATTGCCATTTATAAGCGGCATATAGGATTCGGTGGGAGGTGTGAAATAAAAAACATGGTATATCCGATGTATTCATTGGTTTTTATTTATTATTAAATATATTTTTTTATTTTATGTGTCATGAAACGTTCGCCATACCCAACTGTCTGTCATCTCAGAAACTCTTAATACCAGAATACTTTAAATTAGCATAAATATATTTTTATATGTAGTTCATAGGTACCTACAAAATAGCCTCCCCGACAAATGTAGGTAGGTACAGTGAAAATGTTTTGTTGTAGGTTTTTGATTTGCAAAAATAATACATAGGTATTTTGTTTTTTTTTTAAACCCTTCAATCGCATTCGAAGTGGTTGGTTAATTTAATTGCTATTCGCCATTGAATACGACATATTTCGTTTTTTGGAGTAGACCTCTAGATCTATGGTGTACCTTACAAAGGTAGTGTGCATACAAAAGACAAGTTCAGCAATAAAATCGACTTTCACAGTCAACAGCTATAATTATTGAGAAGGCATGAGGCTGCCCTTGGCACAAACAAAAATGGTAATAGTATTACTCATGAAGAAAAAGTATGGAAATTGTGGTAATTAATCGTCGCGTACGTGCGTACGTGTCGTACGGTGAGTAGCGGAACTACTGAAATTGCCATAGATGCATAAATTTTACTACATAAAACTATTCGATTAGGTACGGTTTGTGTTCCTGCCATGGACTCCATGGTCCCTGCGGTCTAAAAGTACCTACTAGCCTGATGTAAGTAACAAACTAACTTCTCGTATTTTGAAAGACGCTTTTTACACATTCCTACCCAAAGAAGAGATTACATAAACTTATTCCAAAATGGGATTGAAGTTATTCATCCTCTTGCGACTCGATTCTAATTGAAAGTAGGTACCTAACTCCATATCCTTCACAAAGTTTTTAGCTAATATTAAACGAAATTAAATAATTACATATCAAACGATATTACTTAAATTGAACTTATCCTATTGTGAGTAGCTTATGCCCTTGTATTATAGAAACCAGAAACAGCGATGGTACCACAATACATACTACTTATAATACATTTCTTTCTTTCATGTGTCAATGTTTACCACTCGAATAGTCAACAACCACACTAACCATATGATTGTCCATCGGGCCATTCAATAATGAAATATAATATAAGTAATGTAATTGTTTGCTATATCAACAGACTGCAACGGCAGTATAGAAACGGCACATGTGTTTAAAATGAAATTACCTATGTAAATTATAAAACTTCTAGACCCTAATTTAATATAACTACAACAATATTCTCAGTAGTTATGTACCTACTCATCAAATATTAGTTACGTAGATACTAAAAGCCCATATAATCAATTATCTTTGGTATTACAACATAACTATCTAGCCATTTAAGCACAAAAACCTAAGCCTGTGCTGTCGTGCAAAAGTTAACAGCATGATTTTTTAATACATGGATAACTATGGCATGAGACTTTGCTATCATTTTTCAAAGGCGCTTTAGCGCCTGAGGTTTGTTGAGACGTTCTGCAGTTAAATGCAAAATACGAAACAATTTCATAATTGACAATACATTTGCAGAACAGAATTTTTATAATAATTTTTATTTTTTATTGTGATTTACGCTGCACTATAGAAATTTAAATATTTTAAAGAAACAGAAACATTCAAACGACAAAGGGATATGTAATTTTTCTGTTTCGTTAAAAGATCTTTTTATTTTTAATAAAGTAATATAAAATTTACTTAAGATTTAGTTTTTTAGCCCTGCTAAACACCGCAGTAGCGTAAACAGCAGTAAGGTAAGCTTACAAGTACCTAACTAAGGAGTAAGTTGATCTTTTTCATCGTTCATCATCATCATTTACATAGTTCTGAGCTGTGTTGGAACTTTAATTAGATTTTATACAATTTTAAATAATAATACTTAAGTACATAAACTGCACATAGATTAAACCATTTCTAAACGTTAACTTAAATGTCACTTCCAAGGAATGTCAAATCTCCAGATGCTCTAAACCTGTTAACTTTTAATATTTTGTATTTTGTGTTCTAATCTCGAATACTGTTATATTGATGAAATAGCGCATATTTATGAAACTATTTCGGGCTAATGGGTCATTCATTTATTACGGATTACTGTTAAAGGGGAAGCCGAGCATAATTAATTATTTCTTACCAGAGAAGGAAACCTTTATGTGTAGTTCATAAGTAAGATCACAAATTATATCTGGTTTTTAATAACCGTCAGGACAAGATACACCAAAAATTATGATTTGTGAAGTATGTTTTGAAAACTTTGCATCAACAAGGGCAGCGCAAATTCAAATACAACTAGGTACATGGGTGGGTATAGCACAAAACTCACATTAAAAGAAAAAATGTTTTGGCTATTTTTTTTTAAAGTAAGCTAAGGTGTTTTATGTAGTGTGGGTGTTGATAGTGAACGTTTAGGCCACAACAATTTAGACTTACCAAAAAAGCAATACATGATATCATAGTCAATCCAGTAGCAGATTAGAAGACTTTTACACGCCGCCACAGGTAGGTCGTTCATTCGACAAGGAACATGTACAGTTTCTTTTCATTTATTCTTTCTTTTCTTTCCATTGAAAAGAAAGTCTACGTTTAACTCTGGTAATTAATTAATGACAACAAGATACAAGATAGAACATTTAGAACAAATAAATTTAGGATGTTGTCAAATGTTTTCGATACCTGACTTACTGACAGTCTGAGTCGGTCATCACGTCACTGACCGTGGTATGCTAAAAAAAGTAAATTTTGTTTGATGACGATTAACATCGTGCCAACCTTGGAGTTATATTATTGCCATAACTCGAATGAATCAATGTACGATTTCTCAGCTAGGCTCTCTTGAGTATGATTAATAATGCCAGAGTTCAGTTTTCAATAAACCAGTCCCACCCAATGAACAACTCCGTACAAACGTCGCGAACGCTTAATTCTAAGTGAAGAAAACTTTGGTGAGTAAAGATTTTACTGTTGAAATGACAATACCTAGTGATAGAAAACCTTGAAATACAACCTTGTCCATTGAACCATGCACCGAATCGTCCCGCTGGAAACATTTCCAACATTTTATTTCAGAGTGGATACAGTTGAATAATCGTCAATTGTTTTTATTACTCGAGTCAAAGTGCTAATAAAGTCGTAGTCTATAAAGTAACTCTAAATTAAATAGTTAATTTCGCTTGTGTTTCCCTCACGAATGCTGAAAGAGTACTGAAAAATCGGATAAATGATAAAGCTTGAAATCTTATCTCGAATAGATTATGTGCACAAGTGTTGAATTTGTTCCGTGTAATGGAAAACACATTACGTGCCTAGTGTTTGCGGGAATGTTATAGATAGTGGTAATACTGCGGAACTTATGGAACGCAGCGAGTTGACTTTGAGTTTTCATAATTTAATCAAACGAGGTAGTTCGCATTTATTTATCTTGTGACGTTTTTGACCTCTTGAATTTTGTTTAAGTGAATTGTGAATCTGTGCAATGTTCTTCTTTACTTCAGTGTTTCATCATAGAAAGGCAAACAAATCTTTTTTATCAACATCTGCTTAAAAGTGGAATAAGATTGATCTGAAATAATTTATATGAGCGAGGTCAACAGCTAAAATAATTTGGAGCATTTTTGTAGAGTTCTATATTGTTTATTGCTTCCTGATGTTATCTGATGTTATGTTCTGAACAATATGATAATAAAGATACTAAGATATTTGCATTGTTAATAAAGTGATACAAGAAAAACATTTCTTTCCAATTAGTATAACCTTCTTTTTCACAAGTTTCTTGAATTAACCGCAACAACATAATGTATTCATTTGGATAAAATTTACAACCTACTTAACAACAAATGGAAGTTGTGTTTTACATATAACACCATACTAGATAATATTGGTAGTGAACAATTTTACATTTGTACAGATGGTTGTAAAAACCTTCAGTAATCCCAGGGAAATATTTCACTTTGTTGGGAATGTGTGTACCCTGGACTCCTTTATTTAAACATTGTCAGCTATTTTCAGCTTGAAATTGTTTTATAGAATTCTTTGACTGCTTAAAAGAAGTACAGAGCCAATGTTATCAAGTTCATACTAAAAGAAACTGTGATTACATTTTAGATGAGGAGCTCTACAGTTACACAAATTACGCCATGGATACACCAACACCCACGACTGTGCCTGGAGATTGCATTCCCGGATTGTTCCAACGCATGGACTCCCTGTCTCCAGGCCTTGACTCAGACTTTGATGAAAGCCTGGCTGTACCAGAATCACTATCAGTAATTGACATAGACAAAACTGATAATAAAGAAGTTTTTGATGACAATGGTGAGTAGTACCGAAAATGTAATAAAAAAAAACAAATTTAAATATATTTTCCTTAAAAATTTAGAATTTATGTTTTTGTGAATGCAGAGCATTTAAAAAGAAATACATCATGTTTGCAAACAGACTCAAGTCTAGAGTCCGACTAATATTTATTGTTTGTATGAATAAACAATATTTTTAGTAAGAAATCTCTAAGTGAGTATTGCACCAACTAAATTTAAAGCTGATGTTGACTGTTTGATACTTGTTAATGAAATCAAACCACATCATTTAATAAAGTTAAAACGGCTGCATCCCCATATCTATGTATATATGTACTCATAGCTGGGCATTAACTCGTTAATCCGTTAATCGTTAATTTACGAAGTTAACATTTTGAGTAACGGATTAACTTTTAAGTTAACTTTAAAATCTGTTTACGGACTCATTAACTTCGTTAATAATTCAGAAGTCCGTTAATCGTTAATCCAATGACAAATTTTCACCACAAGGCACCGCGAGTGCCATGCGAGAAAGCTGCGGATAGATTCAAGTCAAGTCAGTTCATTTATTTATGTAGGTTACAAGTAACACTAATGCATCGTCAAAACCAAAATTAAAGTTACAGCCGGTTCGGAACCTAATTCTACGGAGAAGAATCCGACAAGAAACTCTTTGTTATCCTAATCTTACAAAATTTCAAGCTAGAGAACTTAAAACTATGGTGTGTAAGCAGCAGACAATCATGTCCATATATGTTTATCGTTTATATGTATATTCATCAAGTTTGTAGTATCCTTTTGGCATTTATTTATTTATTTATTTATTATAGCCTTTATTAACAACAATTGTCATTATTGTCTTGCTTTTCAGCATAGGCCTCCCCAAGAGCTCTCCACAATACTCTGTCATGTGCTTTTCTCATCCAGGTAGCACCCGCTATTGACTTTATGTCGTCTTCCCATCTAAGACGTTGCCTTCCTCTGTTACGTTTATTTTGTATGGGACACCATTCGGTAACATCTTTGGTCCATTTGTTTCCTTTGTTTCTTATCATATGGCCTGTCCACTTCCATTTTAGTTTCTTAATACAATTTGTAACGTCTATTACTTTTGTTTGTTTTCTTATTGTTTTAAGTTTTATTTTGTCTTTCCTTTTTATGTTGAGCATGCTTCTTTCTATGTTATGTTGACATGTTTCTAATTTTTGTGTATTGCGTTTTGTTAGGCTCCATGTTTGACAGCCATATGTTAAGCTTGGTAGGACACATATAAGTTGAAAATTTTTGATTTTGATTTAAGTGGTATCTGGGGGTTTTTCATGATTTCCTTCGAGGACCAGTATCTTTTCCATGCTATGTTTATCCTGTTGTTTACTTCTTTTGATGTGTGGTCTACTGGAGATATTATTTGTCCAAGGTATGAGTAGTCGTCTACATATTCGATGATGGTGTTATTGATTTTTATTGTTGTTTTATCATGATTTGTCATTACTTTTGTCTTTGTAGCATTCATTGAGAGTCCGACTTTTTCACTTTCGTATAGAAGTTGTTCTAGCATCCCTTTTAAAGATTGTGGGTCCTCACAAATCAGTACAAGATCGTCCGCAAATCTCAGATGATTTAATGGTACTCCATTAATATTTATTCCATAGTTGTTCCAGTTTATGTTCCTGAATATGTGTTCAAGGGTTGCTGAGAATAGTTTAGGCGACAGCGGGTCTCCCTGTCTGACTCCTCGTTTGATGTCAAAATATTCTCCTACTCTTTCTGTTCTTACCTTTGCTTTCATATTTCTGTAAATATTACTTATAATCCTAATGTATTTGTTGTTTACTCCTTGTTGTGTTAGAGCTTCCCATATTTTCCCGTGTTTTAGAGAGTCAAACGCCTTGTTATAGTCGATAAATGCCAAATAGTATATTTTTTTATATTCGTTGCATTTCTGAACTACTTGTTTTATAGTATGTATGTGATCAAGAGTGGAGTATCCACTGCGGAATCCCGCTTGTTCCCTGGGTTGATTTTCATCTAATGTCTTTGTTATGCGATCTAGTAATATCTTTGAGAATATTTTATACATATTTGACATAAGGCTAATAGGCCTATAGTTCGTAATGTCGTCGGTTTTTCCTTTCTTATGGATTAGTATTATGGTTGATGTAGTCCATTGATGGGGGATGTTTTCGGTAGTCAGGATTTCATTGAAAAGGTTCGTCAAAGTGGTTAGAGTGAAATCCAAGGTCCCTATTAAAGTTTCATTCGAGATTCCGTCTTCACCTGATGCTTTTCTCCTTTTTTGGGATTTTATGGCTTTGTTTACTTCATCTTTTATGATCGGTGGAATACTTTCTTCTTTTCTTACATTTAGCATTGGCATTATGTTTTTCTCTTCATTATTGTATAAATATCTGTAGAAATCTGTTGCCACTTGTATTATTTCTTTTCTGTTCGTCTTCTTTTTCTTGTTTTTGTGGTATGTTATGCCATCAATCCATTTCAAGTTCTCAGTTAGTTCTCTATAAGCCTTTTTCACTCCTCCTGTCTACTCGATGTGGAAACCAAGTGTTTCTGTTCTCATTTTCTGTCTGTGTTTTCTAATGTTTGTGCTTATTTCCTTACTCAACCTGACGATTTCTTCTTTGTTGTTTTTCCTGTCTTCAAATAATATTTGCCTTTGTTTTATTAAGTGTCTTGATTCTGGTCCTAGTGTGTCTTTTGGTGTTTTATTTGATTTAGCTTGCCTTTCAATTTGTTGCAGCTCTTTTTCTAGGTAATCGTATTTTTGTTGCACTCCATGAAGATCTGTCATCTTTTCTAAGATATTTTCTAAGGGCTCTACAAAGCGTGAGGGGATCGGCAAATTTACTGTTGTTGTATTCTTTATGTTTTTCCTACATTTTTTGGTTCTTTTGTAAGTATTTGTCCTCTAACCATTCTGTGATCTGTGTTGTAATTTAATTTGTTTACGACTTCGACGTTTGAAAATAATCTGGGCTTGTTTGTGATGATAAAATCGATTTCATTTTTTATGTTGCCATTAGGAGAGACCCACGTCCATCTTCTATTTTTTTTCTTTTTATAGAAGCTATTCATGATTCGTAGGTTGTATTCGCGGGCGAGGTTTATCAATCTTTGTCCATTATTATTCCTTCTTCCAGTCGTGTAGGGTCCAAGGATTTCTTCCTCATTCCTCTCTCTCGTTCCTATTTGGCCATTGAAGTCTCCTATTATTATTACATTATTGAATGCGTTTTCGATGGTTGTTTTTAGGTTTTCGTAAAAAGTATCCTTTATTTCATCTTTGGCAACTTCTGTAGGGCCATATACTTGAATTATTGTGGTAAGTTGTTTGTGGCCTGGAAGTTCTATGTTCAGAACAGCAATTCTGTCTGATATACCTTTGAACTCTATTATATTGTTCTTGAGGTATTTTTTTACTAAAAACCCTACTCCGTATAGTCCAGGTACTTCATTCTTGTAGAATAAGATGTGATCTTCGTACTCTTCTATGTTTTCGTCAGTTTTTCGCACTTCGCTTATTCCAAGAATTTGGCAATTAACAGTTTGTAGTGCATTTTCTAGTTCAATCAAGGATTCACGTTTCTTCAGAGATCTGGCATTAAGTGTCGCTATATGCAGTTTATTTTTTCTTATGTTTTGGTTTGTAGATTTTCTTGGTATATAATGCTCTTGGGGGGTTTGGTCATACACCCCCACGGTGACCAGCCGGGTTGGAGGCGATATTGTTTTACTTGCGTTGTTTTTTATTTCAATGTTTGTTTTCCGGTTTATTTGTTGAGTTAATTGCTATTGGTTGTATGTTGTGTGCAAAGAAAAGGTGTTTGGTCTAGGGCTGTGTACTTGGTCCCGTTTAGCTGTTTTATTAATTTTAGTAGGGGCGAAGCTGCTAACTTTATAAGAGGGTGTTGGTGTTTTTGGTGACTTGGTTGGTGACCGTTTTCTTTTATCTGTAAGTTTTTCCCTTATAATTAGCTTATCGTAGCTAATATATGCCAAATTTCCTTTCTTTATTTCTTCTTGTTGACGTATTTTCAGCTCTTTTCTTATTATAAGGATCTCCTTTGGTAAGTCTTCGCTTATGTATACATCTTGGGGGAAATGCTTTTTGTGTTTGAACATTTCTATTTTCCGCCATGTCAGAGTAACAGAAATAAGAATGGGCCTCTTTTTATTTTGTGTTGGTTTTCCCAGTCTTCGCACATTGGTAATTTCCCATTTGTCCCAAGTTTCGATGCCAGCTTTTCCGGAGATCATGTTAAGGGGGTCTAAAACCAGTTGTAAAAGATCTGTAGGGTTGTTTTCGGTTTCTTTTATTCCATGAAGCACAAAATTTTGGCATTACACATGATTTAATATGCACCTTAAATCTATGCATGGGTAAGTCAATAATACATTGCGGTAACTTGTTGAATATTTTTATACTTAATCTCACGAATGTTCTTTTCTCCCCCCCCCCCTATGTAATGCATTGGAACGTTTTTCTGAACTCTCCCTCCCTCTTTCTTTAAAAAAAAGACGACCACACGAATACAATCACAATCGAGGGATTCTCCGTAAACCGTAAGGAAACAAAATTTTTCGAAATGGGAGTTTCATATCTTAAAGTTTAATTAGACCGCATCCTAACGTTTTACATAGAAATTGTGCAATTTACTATTTATTTCGAATTTTCTTACTGCTTAAAATATTTTTGACACTGAATAGTGACATGTGTTCGAACTGTTTCTAAATTATCCAGTTTTGACTAAAAAAATCTTTATGGGTTAAAAAAGAAAGAAAGATATAATAATTTGCATTACATAATTGCACAACAGGACATTGTGCATCAACTTGAAATCCAGAATCCCAAAGTTTACTCAAGAACAAGTGTTATGAAACTAGTATCAACAGTGGTATCATAACGTTTTGCAAAAAAACCCCCTAGAACAAACACGTTTGCATATCACATGAATATTTTGTCCAATGTCAACCCAAACATCGAACGACGTACGGCAAATCTATGATAACCACCGACGGCGCGCGCTTGTATAACAATATACCCTCAAATATAAAACAAATCGAATCAATTTCTACATTTAAAAAACACCTGGCAGATTACTTGTTGAACCATAATTAAAATATATCTAATTTGTACCTTCCAACATCTTGTTCGTAGCGTCTATTTTTGTTTTAGTTAGTGAATTAATATCTCACTTTAATTTAAGATAGTTAATGTCGAATGTTATTTAAGTACCTACCTTTAGTTCAATTGTTGTTATCACATAAGTGACATTTGTGTCTTGGTGATAATAAAGATTCTTTAAACCTAATGTGGGAATCAAATTAACCAAATAGACCTGTCAGATAGGCTCTACATTTTTGTATTGAATAATATCATTGTTTCAGATCCTGACAAAACTTCCGTGCCATTCAAAGAAGTGCATGCCCCACCAGTAAAGTTCAACTCAGTGCACAGAAGAGTATTTATACCTGGTATAGAAATAAGAGTTAAATTTATTGAAAACGAGAGAAGCGTCACTACACACTTACTCAACCCTAATTTGTAAGTTTATGAATGATTTTTTTCAGCTTTTAGATGTTATTCTCCTATTGTATATTCTTCTTATATGAATACACCACTTATACAGGTAATACAATAAAAACAAATGAGAATTATTAGCCATCATAGCATACTATTTAGTGATGGAGGTCATTAGTTGTGTATAAGGTTGTAACTACAATCTAGTACTCACGGCATTGACGCATAACTCTAATATACTTGTTTCTACCAATGTAATTGGCTCTCTGTGATGTGGCGAATGAATACTTGTATGGCAAACACAATTAAGTATATTAATAGTTATGTGAATTCATTAGTGCTATTATTCTTAAGAGTCATTTGAGTATTTAGGAAAAGATACATTACATTTTTCTTGCTATTGACCGTGACCTCGCCTCTAACGAGTTTTTATGATAAAACTAGTCTGTGTGCTATACCAAGCAAATCTAACTCTTTAACGAAGACATTTAGCCCATTATAGGGCTGAATGTGTTCGGCAAAATTAAACTTAATGCAATTGTCCAACTTTCTGGCAAAGATTCTCATTGCTAATATTATATGGTAATAGGCATTGATAATATTATATGGTAATAGGCACAACTAAAATAACTGTGTTTTGGTTTAAACAAATTAAACATTTGTATTCCATGCCACGCATCACAGCCTTCTGTAATAATGAGTGCAGCCCCAGAACAATTTGTTTTTAAAGGCGAATCAAAAACAGAAATACCGTGGAAAAATAGATTAAAACAATGACGTGCTCACACTTCCAACTTTATTTATTAAAATAAATCTCTGTTTGTAGAAAATTACCTAGTATAATTTTATTTTATGTTTCATGCCACTAAATAAACTTTTCTTTCTTTCTTTCAATTACATAGATACTATTCCTTGTGCACAAAAAAAATACAGAAATACTACTAGTAAAAACAAAATAAAGCTTGTTTAACTTGTTAGAAAGAAATGGTTATTGAGTGACATGAAATAGCATTTATAGAACAGCAACATATAAATAAAATTATGCCACAAAAAAGGCAAATACCTACTCAGTATTTGTAACTTTAACAGATACACAATACATCTCCAACATGGGGAGTTCACGTGGACCATCAAAAAGCGTTATAAGCACATCCTGTACTTACACCAACAGCTGACATTGTACAGGGCTACTCTTGACATACCGTTTCCGACGAAAACGCACAAGTCAAGAAGAGCAAGTTTCAAGAATACTGTTAACACAGAGGAAAAAGCAGAGAAAATGGCGCTACAAGCATTGCCTAGAAATAATTCAAAGAAAAGGGAAGGGAGGCCTAGGAAGAGAAAAGGTGCTTTACCCAGGTAATATCTTACTCTCCTTTTATATTATACTAGCTGTGCCCGCGACTTCGATCGCGTGGACTACATCCTTTCATGGTCGGTTTTACCCCTTTCTCCCCTAATATCCGAAACAAAAAGTAGTCTATATTTTAATCCAAGTTTTTATTATTTTTTACCCCCATCCCCCCTTATTTTCTAATAAAAAGTAGCCTATGTCCGTTCTTGAGATTCAACGTATACCTATACCAAATTTAATCAAAATCCGTTCAGCCGTTTAGGCGTCAAAGAGTAACAGACGGACAGACAGACAGACAGACAGAAAGACAGAGTTACTTTCGCATTTATAATATTAGTATGGATTTTCTAGTGATTGAATAGTATTGTAAATTTTTTGTAATCATTTCTCTTTTGAAGGAGAACAGGTAACCTATGCTGTATTTTCATCTGTTTGCCTGTATACCAGAAGTTTGATAAACATTTTATTTCACATGCAAATATAAGTATCAAACAATTATAAAGTTTGGAATAGCCAGATTTCAGTAATAGACCTTTACGATTAATGGTTAGCTAAGTGGTTCCATTTAGTGGGGTCCTGGATTGGATTGCGCTTATAAATACAAAAGGGTCTTTATTTAAAACTACCGGTCCCGGTGAACTTCGTTTCGCCTTAGAGAATTTTTCCCGCTTTTCTGTTGAAATTTTTCAAATTTTACCAAGGATCCCTAATTTTGTAGCCTATGTCAAATTGGAAGAATGTAGCATTCTATTAGTGAAAGAATTTTTAAAATCGGCCCAGTACTTTTTGAGCGTATTCATTACAAACATATAAAAATAGGTACAAATCTCTTTATAATATTAGTATAGATAAATTTAGTGTTTGAAGAACTGTTGTTAAAGTGTTGTGAAATTTGTGAGTTACCTACATTAATCAATCAAAATACTGCCATATAGTCAACAGCCTAGCTCACAAGGCCCCGCTCCTGGTACCTTATCTAGTATCTCATAATGAGTACACAGTATACTAGTGTCTATAATCCAAAAAAAAAATAAGAACCATATATAAAAGTGTAAACTCATACTTATTTCTTTTAATTATACGATGAAGCAACGATTTACACTTTATCATACTTTAATTCTTTTACATCATATCATTAATGAGAGAAAATCCACTGTAAATCAATGATAAAAAGTATCGAAAATAAGTGAACCAATTATGTCACCATTATTTCAAATTAACTATGTAATTTAAATAATTGTAACTAATTTGGCTAAATATTGGATATTGTCCTGTGTATTGTATTGATATTCTTGGTAATTATACACTGATGACACATGCTGGTCAGCGATAAAGACTAATAGTCCCTACCATAGCAAGATTCGTACGCAGCATTTTGACACAAATCTTTAATTCTAGAGCAGGATAACAATATACAAGTTTAATTATATTTCGTTGGGCCCATAAAACAGCGATTCGAAAGCAAATTCACGCGAATGAAATCGTGCATAAATAAACCTTATCTACATATCGGTTTTAACAATACGGTCGGTAATCCGACTGAAGCACAATTTTTTAGTGAAATACTTATCATTATCAATAAAATTGGGGAATAACAGATAGATTATTCTTTAATTCACACCAACCATTTTTAGATAAATTTTAAAATATTAATCATTAATCACTCAATAATATGATTTATTAGTTAGAAATAACATATTACCTACTATACAATGTATTGTAAACATTAATTCACATGCTCTGTATAAATTTATTGTTTTAGGTTTCCAAAGAAACCTGAAGTAATGGTAACATATGAAGGCATTCAATTGAGAATGAAGCAACTCGAAGAATATTTGTTCAATTTACTCAATATATCGATTTATAGAAATCATCATGAAACTGTGAGTATAGTTTAAAGTTTTAAGACACTATATAATCACTAACACCTTGCGGCTTAGCACCTTCGGTCGTTACCGCTAGTTCCCTGATAAGCCCGGGAAGACCCGTAGGGACAGCTATTCCGCCGTCATTAGGCCATGAGAGGTACGGGGGTTTTAGTTGGTAGTCCTCGCTATTTTCGGACCAAGGGAATCCCACACATACCGCTGATTTCACCCACACAACGTTACGGTACGCCAAATGCATGTCCCCTTTTATTCAACATAGAATTTTTTTTTCTATAATCATTAAATAGCGTAAAATTTTGGTACGCTTTTTTAAATAGATTCGAGTTATCCAAGAAAAAAGTTTTATTCACACATAGAGAATCAGTTCAGACATTGCACCCGTGCGAAACCGAGGCGGGTCGTTAGTATTGGACTAAAAAAATAAAGGGCACATAAGCGAATCGTAGGCAAAGTTTACTGTCTCTGCAGTGCTATATGATGTCAGAATATTGTGTGCTCCTAGTGTAAATTTAACGTAGGTATGTAGTATTCATTGTTTTAATATTTCAGGTAAAGTTTTTGGAAGTATCTAACATGTCCTTCGTGTCCGAACTGGGCGGTAAAGGCAAGGAGGGCATGATTCAGAAACGTACGGGCTCCACCCGCCCTGGGCAGGCGGGATGCAACTGCTTCGGTCTACTGGGGACCATGGTTTGTGTGAGGTAATAACACATCATGTAGCATGACCAACCCGGGCAATTTGTTTGGCATAGTTGCTCGAACCTTGTAATGGGGCCGTTTCAATTTATAGAGCGGCAGTTGTTCATGCTACCAACAACAGGCTTCCCTAAATATGGTTTTGGTTCAGGTTTTTCATAGACTTTGTGTTCGCAAAATTTGAAATCGACAACCCTATCATCGATTTACCTAATCGATATACTAACCAATTTATTATAGTGAGCACTTACGTCAGTACAAGACCCCTTGATAGGCTTACCATAATTAAGCTATTTTACTTTCTATCCACAAAATATAAGACTTATTATTGCGCTCCTTTCTACGGCCTAAGCTGATTAGTTAAATATGAAATATCGAATATGAGCGTATGCCGAGGAGGCGAGAAAAAGAGATGAACGATCAATAGGGTAACCTCAATAATGGTAAGTGGTTATGACCCCAATCAAAACGGAGCTATAAAACAAAGTACCAAATCAATAGGGTTACCCTAGACTTTTTTTGTTACCTTTTGGTAGGGTTATCCTATCAATAGGTTTAACTTTGAACCTTAATGGGGCAATGGAAAAATAGCTTCCACCTTAAATTGAACCTCATGACCTAGACTTACCGGCGAAATCAAATCAAAGTTTTCGATACTGCGTGTCTCATTAAGGGCTAAAAAGAGGTTTTCCGGTCCATATACGACACATTTGTAGATATTGTAGTGGTAGTTATACAGTACCTAATAAACCACGATACGGCATAGTGAACCTGACCTTTTTTAAGTATGAAAAATTAAACACAAATCTTGATAATCATGATATAAAAGTGAAATCTACTGGTTTCAAGCTTATCAGGACCCCGGTTTAACGCTAAAACACACAACTGCATTATTTGAAGTGGACATCTATGACGTTATCAGTACCTGCCCGGGCAAGTGGATAAATGGTTGCAGTCACCGACCACGTCTACTCGGATTAATTAGATAACCTACTGTATCAACTTTCATGTGAACATCACACAATTGTTCCGTCCGGTTGGGTCGCGCCACGAAACTTTAACAATACATGTTTTTTAATTCAGAAACAAGTTTGTAACTCTTCGTAAAATTTTCTTTTGTATTCTGTTTTGTTTTTAATTTTGACCTATTTGAATGCGTCCACCAGGACGATACTGTCGTTTTTGTTTATCTAGCCCAGTGGTTCTTTACTTGTTGTTTCCGGAACCAAATTGTCATTGTCTCAGTCCCTATCCCATAACGATAAGCTTTTTAGTTTGTAAGAGGCATGTAATTTTGTGGTGGAAATAAATACATTTTTATTATTATTAAAAAAAAAAAAAAAAATGATCCGCGGAACCATCCTTAGAAATAAGATTGATCGTTTTGTTCAAACAAAGGTTGCATTAAATTTTGTAACAAATTTACCGCAATAAATCCCTACTAATATTATAAATGTGAAAGTAACTCTGTCTGTCTGTCTGTCTGTGTGTCTGTTACGCTTTCCTGCTTAAACCTCTCAACCGATTTTGATGAAATTTGGTATAGTTATACGTTGAATCTCAAGAACGGACATAGGCTACTTTTTATTAGAAAATAAGGGGTGGAGGGGGGTAATACCACCTTTGAAAGTTTATATGGAAAAATGTTTATTTTTGAAGTTAGAGATATGAAATTTGGTGTGGCAAATATATATAAAATATAGCTCGAAACTTGGATTAAAATATAGACTAGTTTTTGTTTCGAATATTAGGGGAGAAAAGGGTAAAACCGACCATAAAAGGATGTAGTCCACGCGAACGAAGTCGCGGGCACATCTAGTACATGATATGATTATTTACTTCTACAATAGAAGGTGGTTTAGTCAAAAGCCCGTCAGATTAGACATTTTAGACTTCGCCCTTATGTCGTAGGCATAAACTGCAATTGTTTTTCTTTTGACCTTATCTTAAATTCAAGATAGTACTAATAAGTAGGTACTCGTTATTGTACAAACCAAAAAACATCAGATTAATCATATTATTCCTTATGCGCTCGACATATATGGCGGTGCGAAGTCCGAAGTCTAGTCAGACTTGCTTTTGATGGTACATACATAATACAACAAATTAGAATACGTCGTTATGGCAACGTATTGCTTGTTTACTTTGGTTTAACGTAACAAACTGCCCAAGAGGTATTAATTAAATCTCACATGTAAGAAAAAAAGTCTTACATTTCAATAATTTATAATTTATGTTATTTTAGATGCAACTATTTCTGCACGGGCCTGGTGTGCGCCAAGTGGCAGGAGCGATGGTTGTTTGTGAAGGACACCTTCTTCGGATACATCCGTCCCACTGATGGCGTCATCAAAGCCATCATGCTCTTTGATCAAGGGTGAGATAAATTTCATATGTCGAGGGTGGATTTAGACTTCTTGTAAAGGGAATTTTTTAGATAAGCTTTTTGTAGGCGTACCAACAGAAAGTCATGATTGACTCACTCCCTGGACTCGCAGATAACTATATTTTTAAGCTTTAAACATATTTTTGTCTAAAAATTCTCAAAACACGCAGCTATTTAGCAGTGCCTATTAAGAAACACGAAATAGAGCATAGGAGCCGATGAACAGAATAAAAACTTTTTTATGTCAGTCTCTTAGTTCTTACGGATATTGTTTGAAAACGTTTATTATAGTCTCTTATAGCAAGTGTTGTAATAAGTATAAACATTCACTGTAAAAACTTTCGCGATTTTAATTTTAAAGTATGAGCAAACCACTCTAAAATTATAAAGCTACTAGATTATTTCTGCAGGATGCAAAATGCGTAGAAGATTATGAGTATTGTTATGTAACAAACTCGAACTCACACATGTGTGTGAGTTCTAGTATTATTATGAAGACTTACTTAATTTATTTGTTCCATGCAGCCAATGTATGAGTAAGTATCATGGTTGTCGCCAACTTTCCGTGCTAACAGAAATAATTGCATAATTTGTTGTTTTAATGAGATTGGATTTATGTGATAAGTCATTGGTTTTTGTGTTTAAAAATGAAACATCAGTTCATATCCCTTTGAGTAAGGAATATTAATATTGTTTACTTGCGTTTCCACTAGTTTTACAAACAGTTGCATTACAGGTCAGGGTTACTGTACTTACAGTACTTACCTATGTATTTTAACATTTATTTTCATTGTCAACAATATAATTTAAGTTACTAAAGACTTTTTAATATTCATTTAATAATACATACAACATATTTTTTACACTTTATTATATTACATTGGTACGGTTTGTTCTTTATAAATAGCCATTAAAACCCCAAAGATACTATATTTTACACCTGATACAGTTTATACATACAATTTTTTTTATTTGTTCTTGACGAACCTACATTTCTTTAAAGTATTTTTAAGAACTTAAATGGATACATTTAATTAAAGTCGAATACTATGTGCACAACGATCTTAATATTGTTTGTATATTTTTCAAAATATCAATAAATATTTATTTCACGCATATTAACTCATTTTTGCACGCATGTCATATCACGAGTGCATGTATCAAGTGGTTTAAGTAATGTTTCAGAATATTTTTTGACTTAACAACAACTGAAAAATTACAGCATTATTGTATTAAGATCATGGTTGTAATTAAGGGGACATACGTCAGAAAGGATTCTGATTCAGAAAGTCTATGTTTGTCTCAGTTTAATCGCTTTTATTAAGAAGAAGACATAGCCTTGTTCCCGAATTCGAATTCCATTCGATGTTATGTGAATAGGTACGCAGAAACCATGATTCCCAGCTTTACCACCACCGTAATCTTGTTACTCTAAAAATATAAGGCACAAATTCCGGTGACAAGTACTAAAACGAACAATAATAAATGTCGACCGCGCCGAAGCAATAACTCCCTTTCTCGTCATGGTCAGCTCAGGAATCATAACACTTATAAAGGTTCACCTTCACCTACCATATCTCGTCACACTGATGCATGAAGTAATAATTTCAAAGGTTCGAAGTATCAAGTGGAATGTATTCGACGGGCCTGAACCACGGACTTCAGATCCTCAACCAGAGTCGACAGATGGTGATCAAGTGCTGGACCAAGAGGAAGAGCAAAGAGTGGATGCAGTACCTGAAGACTGTCGCCAACCAGTCTGGTAAATAGTTCAACTAGTTTATTTCTGCCACATTAAATGTATCTACCAACATATCACAAGATTAAACGTAATGTGTTATTATTATAAATTTCACTAAAATAGTGAAAGGTCTGCTCGGGAGATAGTTTTTAAAACCAGGCACAAACCCGAAACTGAGACTAAACAGTTCTTTAAGATTCCTTTTTGACAAACCAAACTAGTATACAACAACCATTCCCGTAAAACTGATGGCCTGATCAAATAAATTAAAATATCGTCTTGTCATCTATTATTACTTACATTAATTATCATTACATTTTGCAACAGTAATAAAAACTCTAATGCTCATAACTTAAAGTTCGTGCGTTAGCAACCGAACTGTTACGGAGGAAAGGAACAGGATAAGAAACTCAGAGTAGTTTTAAAAAATATAATAACAGGAAATAATGTAAATACAAACTGAAGAGAGAGAAATTTTGACAGAACAGAACAATAGAAAATGGCAGATTAAAGGTATTATAAAAACTACAAAAAAGCACCTACAAAGGAGTCAGGATGTTACGGCCCTTTGTATTTTTATTATTTCCTATTATTAGGTATATTTCTTAAAACTACTCCAAGTTCCTTATCCTTTTCCTTCCCTCAGTAACACGAACACTGTAACCTATCTATCTGGCTCAGTAACGATATGCGGTCATTACTCATGCACAGCTCGCGACTTCACCGCTCCGAACCCGCACCGTTCGTTCGCGCCGTCGCGACCGGCCACGCCCGCCGGCACTTTCGTGGACGGTTCCGCCTACATGTCCGCGGTGGCAGACGCCATGGAACTGGCCAAGGAGGAGATCTTCATCGCCGATTGGTGGCTCAGCCCCGAGATATACATGAAGAGGCCGGCGCTCAACGGGAACTACTGGCGGCTGGACTGCATACTGAAGAGGAAAGCGGTAACTCATTATTTGATATCTCACTAATCGTTGGAATGAGGGTGTTCTTTTGTTTTTATATTGCACTTCAAAATTGACCTCATCCCACCTCATGTTAAGTGGTAATGATGTTCTAGCTTAAGGGCGATAAGTACAGCATATTAAAGCAGTTACTGGACTTGTCGCCCTTACCTTGAAGGCTTAACCCCTGCTACTATTGAAGCACCCCTCCTAGGAGCTCTGGAAGCCTTACTCACACGCATTAAGGAACACAACAACACAGAAGATATTGTTATTTGGCTGCGGTCTTCTGTAAAGTGGAGGTATTTTACCACTCAAGCGGCTTCGGCGCGATAAATGGATATGCCTTACCTCTCTTACTTGCATTAAAAATCCACTAAATGGCGGTATGTAGGCGTGTAGTCCAACTGCTACGTGATATTGGCAAACATGTCTGCTTGACATTTAAATCACCAATCACATAGCAGTTGGGCCCCACTCCTACATATCGGCATCTAGTGTATTTTCCTTGGGCTATCACCCTTATTAAAAGCTGTGCAGCAGTGTACGTGGCAATTAATGCCTCATTAGGAAACCAAACAGGCCTTTGAAAGATTAATAAAAATACTAATCAAGTTTGAATGCAAGTTTTATCTGAGAAAACAAAAATTGGTTGACAAACGTAACCAGTTCGAGTTTAAAATATTATGTAATCGTGTTCCAGGCACAAGGTGTAAAGGTCTTCATAATGCTGTACAAGGAGGTAGAGATGGCACTCGGTATCAACAGCTTCTACAGCAAAAGCAGATTGACCGGTGAAAATATTCGGGTAATTACATTTTGTTTTACTATTAAATTTTTAAGGTGACCAATAAAGATTCTCCATGTGTGAATTTCAATTTCAATTTCAATACGTGATGTTTTTCCATTTTGGTTTGGACATTGCAGTCTTGAATCACCCGGTTGTCCGATAAGAATCATGGTTTTATGCTTCCGAAGGTCTTTTAAGTCGGTACTCCTAACTGTGATCCTAATAGATGTTTATTTCTCAAACATATTGGACAACATCATACACATTGATATCTATGGTATGTTGCTTAAGCATATGTGTTTCACAAATTAGAAACATCGACGTTACCACAATATACGGACTCGACAATAGACAATGGGCTAATATTGAAAACAAAGTTTTCTAAAATAATAGGCCCGTGTATTCCAATATGCCAGTATCAAAAATGATGCTGAGATTACTAAATGTTTAAAAATAATAATAATAATAATAATAGATTTATTTCTCACCATTAAGTACAAATACAATTTTTAACAAAAATATAGGTACAGTCAGCGTCATATAGTTCGTGATACTCAGGGTACTCTAATATATAGACGCAACTAAAATCAAATCAAATCAATAATATCGGTACACACAAAGTTTTCTTATTGTTGTCAACAGTTTTGTCGCTCAAAAGGTCGACACACTCAAAATGTCATATAAATCGGCTCAGTCAAACTGCCATAAATATGGTTACAGTCTTCCCGCCAATGGTATCCAAACATTCTAAGTGTTCAAAAATATAAAACACATTAGAAAAATAAACCTTACTGCAATACTTTTTAAATATTATTTTCCTCATCAATTAGTTTCAAAAAATGTAAACACAAAGTGAAAGCGATAGAAACTACTGCTGTCCTTTTCATTTTAAGCCCGACGTCATAGACTTCTCTTTTGTTTTGTATAGAACTTCAGAATTTCTTGCATAGCCATTTATGATATCTGGGGGCACGGCAGTGGGGAGGACCAAGTCAAGCAAAAAAAACCGGCACGGCCGTACCATCCTTTTCAGGCCATTTTCGATCCCCTATAAGCTATAGGGGATCGAAAATGGCTTGTAGACAAAACTAGAAACTTGAATTTTCAGTACGGACGATATGTCTCAAGGTATGTTAAAAAAATATAAGCAATAAACAGCTACAGCTAAATAGATGTTAACCTCAATGATAATAAATATGAGTTATTAGGTATATTTCGTATTTAATTTTACTTGTGTACCTAACTGAAATGAACACATTCCGTATTAACGATAAACTGAGCAGTTCTGATAAAGCTACTTTCGAACGTAACAAAAGACGTAAAAAATCCAAATCGCATAATAAACCTATTTTGGCTATTTCACTGCACTGCCTCTAATATTGCACTTCACATTGATACGACTCATGGGTAGTTGATGGTTAGTTGACATACACTGACAGATAATAGAATTACATTCAAGCACTAAATCTAGTGTGAAAAACATCAGCCAGCATGAAACCTCAATACGCGATTGCGTAATGAGGTTTCATGCTGGCGTATTTTTCTAATGTGTTTCATATTTTTGAACACTTAGAACGTTTGGATACCATTGGCGGGAAGACTGTAACCATATTTATGGCAGTTAGACTGAGCCGATTTATATGACATTTTAGGTGTGTCGACTTTTTGAGCGACAAAACTGTTGACAACAATAAGAAAACTTTGTGCGTACCGATATTATTGACTTTTTAGTTGCGTCTATTTATTAGAGTACCCTGAGTATCACGAACTATATGACGCTGACTGTACAGGTCACACCGACCAGGTATCAAACCCGGGCTTCGGAGACATCAACAGAGACAGAAAAATCTCTCGAATCAATATATCTGCCTATGACAAATCAATATTTTGCTTGATCGTAAAGCTATCATTATTTATGCACTCCTGGTTAATCGAAATTCCATATCATGCAAATGTGTGAATCACAAAATGAGATATTCTATCTACTTAAACGTATCTATTAACGATTGGATTGAGAATAAACGATTTAATGATTGCACGCTTTTGTGTTAATGTCTTGATTCAATAATGAATCATACTTAATTAAATAAAAAGTACCTGTAATTGAAGTGGACTTATCTTCAGTGATCCAATCTGGGCCTTTGTCTTTAACAGATTATTTTTTTATTACTAGGTAGGTTGTTTGCTTTACACTCCACTTTGAGCTTTATTATTGTTCTCAAATCTCATTGACTATACCGGCCAGCCAATAGTAGGACTTGCTTTACCAAAAAATCTTCAATAAATCCTATTAAAACAATTAAATTATTTGGGCCTGTCGGACAGTTAGTGTTTGAACCACAATAGATGTGACAACATACTTGTAAGGCCGAATGCCCTTTTAAAAACAAGACAAAACTGATTTTCAATAGTGTGTGGTATTCCGGGTCTTACGACCATACGTACCGATTTTCTTAGTTATTACTCATTGTTAGTAATCTTTTGTACAGTGACGAGCAAAAAAACACTTTAGGTCTTATGACGATTGCCTAAGTTACACTTTCGAATAAAGGTATTGCTGTTAGTGACTGAACAGTGGACTTGGATCAAGTCGGTCTTGCTTGATCGCATGACTTATATCTGTAATATTTACTTAAGCTAATACGTCTGTTTGTAAATATTTATTCTTCACGCATGCGAGTCTAACAAGCATTCGTTTACCATGTACAAATAAAACATTTGAGAATTGTTTGAACCCATACATAATGTAGCAATATTGATGACATGTTTAGTCGTCGCTTTACGAAGTATATACATTTAGGGACATTTGTATGAACTAAATTTTAAGGATTTTTAAAAAATGCATGTGATCTGACGACTGTCAAACCGTTAGTCCTCTTTACTGGACGACTAATATTGTAAAGAGAAAATGGTAAATCTCAAAGAAGTACATTCATACAGTATACGTAACGTTCTTCCTGAAGTTTTCGCCACCTATCACGTACAGAAATATGAAAACACGATTGGAACATCAAATATGAAAGCATGGTTGGTCCGTTTTTGTTTTTTAGTCGTTATTCGGTGGATATTTGTAAATTAAATTAACCACTAAAAATAAGGTATATTGGTGTCTAAATTAATTTGTGTCAGGACGGACTGTAACGGGTCCATTATAATGTAGGTTTTCCGTCATCCAGACCACGCGAAGGCGGGCGTGGTCTTCTGGGCGCACCACGAGAAGATCGTATGTGTGGACCAGGCGGTCGCCTTCGTGGGCGGCATCGACCTGTGCTACGGCCGGTGGGACGACCATAAACACAGGTAATATGACGTACCAAAGAGAGTTCGCGGACGAAAAATCCACTAGATGGCGATACGTAGGTGTGGAGTCCAACTGCTATGTGATTGGTTATAGTTTACATGACATTGACGGACATGTCACCATGATATTTAAATTACCAATAAATTAACAGTTGGATCCTACGTCTACGTATCGCCATCTATTGGATTTTTCATGCGGGAAAAGAATTGGAATTCGTTAGTTTTTGTTTTGCCCAAAAGTTGGGTTTTAGATATTTAGAGATAAATTGCACATTGCAAAAATTTGCGCTGTAGATTAACTTAATCTATCGATAACATATAAATACAAAAGCATAGCTTTTGAATTTTTGCTTTATTTTGGTTTAAAACAATATCTATACCTTGTAGTCAAAGTCAATCTTTTTTATTCATCTAGATTAGAAAGAAAGAAACATTTATTACTTAAAAACATTACAACATTGTCACATATATAAGTACACATATACAGAGAGGAGACAAAAAAGAAAACCATTTTTATGTGGTATTATTTACTTATGTATATATAAGTATATATATGCTCATTATGTAAATATAAGTATAACTTCATATTTTATATATATATGATATCTATTCATGTATGTCTATATGTATATTTAATTGTTTCCGAAATGAATTTTGTAACGCTTGATAGTTACTATTCTCGTGTATTATGTTTTTATTTTATTTTTTAGATTACTTATGCACTTTTTCACTATTACCGCACCCATAAACTAACTCTCCGCATGACCCAAAGGTTGACTGGTAGAGAATGCCCATAGCATTAAGTCCACCTGTTGTACTTTTTTTGTGCAATAAAGTTTTTAAATAAATAAAATAAATAAAAACAATAGAAAAAAAAATATATATACATACAAAAAAAAGCGTGAAATTGATCTCCTCGCAATCTCCTCGTCAACCGGGCGGTGCAGACAAGTCGTAACTGATTACATTAGTAATACTTATGAATCGTCTCTATACAATGCAAATGAAGCTACCTCCGGTTCGGAACCTATAACTTTTAACCTATAACAACAAAGTTTAAGTTTGTAATATTAGTTATAAGAGCCTTCATATACTGAAGGCTCTTGTCTCAGACTCTCTACTACCGATGCTAGTAAGTACAGAGTGCGACATTATGGTTTAATATGTCCTTTTCCGATGTGAGCCCTACATATTACGTGTAAGAGAAACGAGTACAGCATAATTTCGACTACGTTGACTTTGGAACCCCTTTATGCCGAAAAAGGCTTCATCAAAAAAAATTGGGTGTATGGGCACAACTCTTTGGTCTGGTGGCTTAGATATGGACTATGGTGACCTGGTCCTGGGTTCGACGCCCAAGTGGAGCAAACTATATTACGGATTTTTTTGATTGGCATTTGGTAAGCGTGTTTATTATGGTAGTATCCATTATTGTAACGTTGATTTGAACTCAATAAAAAGGATTTTACCCTACCGTTGGACATTAATAGGGTACTTTACTCTTATAGGCTCCAAAATGATCCAACCATGCAAATGTTCACAGGCTAACAGATCTGGGCAACATCTCGCAGCCCAAAACTTCAGTGAAAACTAAGAAGAAGACTTCTAGTTCGCCCGGCGGCGGGATAGGCCTGCCTTTCGGGAACGGAATCGAAGCGGCCTTGGAACTTGCGAAGAGCTCCAAGGATATCGTCATTGGGCTAAACGAGTAAGTTGAGTTGCATTAACCACCGCCACCATCAAAATATACGCAAGGGTACACTTGTACTCAAGTCCATCAATGGCCACCAATTGGGTAACCAAGCCCTAATAAGCTAAACATCTTTTTTTTCAAGGATCGTTGATAAATTTCATGATAAAAATCTTGATAGCAATAAAATGACGTTTTACGGAAATACTAACTCGACGTCACATCTGCGACTGATTTCAATTGTTTGTTTTTGTCGAACTTAGGTACACACAAACAAAGGGAATTTAAACGAAACCATTAAAAGTAACGGACGTGTTAAATGCACGTCAGCCTACTTCGCAACATTGAATAAAATACTATTCATTTCATACCGAAATAACGCAAATTTAATCATGGCCAACAGCTAGTGTATAGATTTGAATAAATAAGCGTGTTTAAACATCGCATAACTTTCCAATAATGTATAAATTGGGATTTAGAGATAACTTTCCCATTGCAACGAGAGCTTACCAACACAATTGTGATACTTCCTTTCTAGCGTGGTTCCTATCGAAAATTCGTCAAGCACACCGACCGGGTCGACCAGCGAAGTCAGCTCAGAGGAGACGGCGCCGCAGCCGCTGCCCGAGCTGGCTCCCGGCGACCAGCTCCTCATCGCCTCCGCCAACCAGACGCACCACCTCACCACCGACACGCCCGAAGTGCAGAAGCGGAACGTCCTCAACAAGATCACAGACAGAGGAAAGGACATCATCAGCATCATCTACCCGCCGTACGAGGAGGAGCGGAACGAACAGAAGTTCGACGATTCCGAGAGGAAGAAAGCAGAGAAATACGCCATGTCTACGGACACGGTGCTGTTCACTGATGCTCTACCAGGCAACGTCAGCAGAGTGGTCAGCCAGCCCACGCCGTTGGCGCAGGTGGTGGAGGGGCGGGTGATCACGGAGACGACCAAGGAGGTCTTGGAGGGGCTCGAAGGAAACTCGAAGCTGTGGATTGGGAAGGACTATGTTAATTTTATAGTTAAGGACTTCAACAATTTAGATCTGCCGTTTGTAGGTGAGTGGTGACGTTTTGTTTTTACTATAGACTAATTAATCCAAATATATTGCACTATCTATCCGTAATGTACATAAATGTGAAACTTGTTTCTTGAGTAGGTACTAGTCAACGGATAAACAACGTATTTAACGCACTTATTTTTCCTATAAAATAAAAAGGAAAAACAGATATATATGTAACCGCATAACTTATCCTTTATTGTAAATGTTTAATTTCAGACTTAGTGGATAGGAACACAACGCCGAGAATGCCTTGGCACGACGTCGGAGTGGTCGTGCACGCTGCGGCCGCTAGAGACATCTCGCGGCACTTCATACAGCGATGGAATGCTATCAAGCTTGAGAAGGCAAGGTAAAAGCATTTACTATCTTAACATCACTAGCTTTTAATTTTGTTAAGTGCATCAGGTGGCACTAGCGAACTTTAAATATTATTCGGCATGTGACGATGCACAGCATCGTGAGAGTGCGTCGACTTCCGGTCAGAATTGATTTCCGCTAAAATTGGATTTTGTCATAATAAAAGTGTCTCAATTTACTTACTTCCGTTTGGCGCCATTTTAGTCACCTTAAAAGGGGCTGCATGTGCAGGTAGTCCTCATAGCGTCGTCAACTTTCGTGTTAGCAACATCGTGAGCAAAAATTCTGCTCAGATTTTACCCGAAAGTAGTAGTAGTAGTACCTAGTGTTACTGTGAAAATTAATTCGGTCTAAAATGAACGAAAGTGAATCAAGTGATAACGAAGGAGTCTACATGATGGTGGTCAGGAAATAACTCCACCATAGCGGATGTCCACACTGCCGCAAATCATCACGCGCTAAAATCAAGTAGATATAAGCGCTGCATGGCCAGCACAGAGGATTCCTCGGAGCCAAAGGCTAAAAGAAGCAAGCAAGGTATGTTGGATTATAAACAATTTAACACTTTTCTCGGGCAGATGAGCATTTTGACAAATCTCTTTATGAATAACGCACCTCCATCCAAGAATAAACTGCTTGTCCAAGACGGTTTTGGAATTTTGGCCCTTACTCTATTAAGGATATTAATCCACATCAGACGACCTCCGTAACCGAGAGGCGAGCGTGCCGCCATCGCCAGGAGACTTTGGCGTCGCGCCATCTCTGAGGTTCCGGGTTCGATCCCCGGTCGGGTCAATATGGGAAACGAACTTTTCTGTATTGTCTCGGGTCTGGGTGTTGTGGTACCGTCGTTGTTTCAGATTTCTGTAACACAAGTGCTTTGGCTACTTACCACAGAATCGGAGCAATGTATGTGATGATGTCCAACATTTATTTAGTTTTTATTTTATTTATCACCAAAGTAAATAACCTATATGGTATGGAAGAATACTGTTTAAAAAGACCCAAAAATTCCTAGCTCGGTCCCCCAACGAGTTAAGAATTACAAAAATTCAATGATTGTAACTGGAAGGAGGTTTCGTTACTCTGACATATTGAAAGCATCCTTTACATAGAACTTTCAGTGAATGACTAATTGCGTCAATTTTTGAGAGGGAAAGACCATGCGGCCCCAGTTGAACGGACTCTTGCTGCCATTTCAAACGCATTGCTCGCTCAACAAGATTGTTTATAGCAACAGTTACAAGAGATTGTCAACTGGGCTGCGGCTCCCAGTACGGACGTACGCCTTCCAACTGTATCGTGAGGTTTTCAACGATAAGTCAAAGTTCCTTATAACCAGTGAAGATATAATATTGCAAATTGTTTGTAGAAAAAGTGCCGAATGTATTGAAACTCGTAGAGATCGTATCATGGTAGAAATACCCAACAATTTTTTTTTTTTCTTTTTTTCTCGAAGGGTTACGTAGAATTCCACAACTCTGAATTCTCATTTGGACGTACCGCACTACAGTCCTTTATGCAAAGTAGAGGTAGCATCGATAACTGGATTTGGCCTTGGTTCAATAACAATAATGAAGTCAAATTGCGCTTACCTTCAAAGCAAGTTTCCAAACCTGGACTATCTCGTGATACACCAAGCAGACCCTTTCGCCCACCGCAAGGTCAAAGAGCTGTAAAACCAGAATCTAATCGTTTGCCGGCTAACAACCCAAAGATTAGGAAATTTATTAGGAGAGATCCACAACAATCTGATAAAGGAAGTTTAAATAACTCTCAACCCAACTTCCGTGGAGGCTGTCTTCGAGCGTATCGGAGACAGTGGCAGGTGCATCAGGCTCCGCAGGCTAACCTGAAGATATTATCAGGGACGCGCCGGTCATTTACCTCAAAGCCTGTGCTTGTCCCACCAACACAGGGCAACCTTCGGCGTTTCACAACACTTAAATCACCAGAAATGACCGAATAAATCTTAACTTTACTGAAACAGAAGGAACCGGCAAAAAAGCCAATTGGGAACGAACTTCTTCTTCTCAAACATGTTTCCCTGTTAGAAACAAGATGGGTCCATAGGCCCATTTTCAATTTAAAGCGGCTGAATAAGTATATTGCACCAAAGAACTTCAAACTAGTTTCGCATTTCGAAATCCCCGAATTTCTTTAGAACCAAGATTGAATGGTAAAGATAGACCTTTCATCAGCTTGCTTTCATGTGCCAAAACCAGCTACCACCACAGGTTTCTGAGACTAGTTAACTGCGGAGAAGTATATCAAATGACAAGTCTTTCATTAGGCCTATCCTATGCATGATAACCAACCAGGTTCTTTGAAAGAGCACACCTTCTTTGAAAGAAAAGTATGAGAATGTTGGTTTATCTCTACTATTTTCTGATGGTCAACCAGTTGCGAAAAACTGTTGAAAGAAAAAGTTCTAATCGTCATTCATCTCTTACAGAATCTAGGGTGGATTATACCTAAATTTTAAAAAGTCTGTAATAGCCCCAACACAAGAACTAGCAAAGGTTCTTCCCCAAGCGAAGGTAAATACGTTAACATTACAGGAGAGTATTCTGAATTTTGGCAGCTTCTTAACTCTAAGAGGAAGACTCCATTCTCGACACCTTCAGAGGAATACCTCTCTTGGACAATAGTCCAAGACTAATGAATCCACAATCCATAAAGCAATGTGCCTCAATAACACAAGCCATAAGAACGAATATAAACTGTTGGCTGACATCTGCAAAGCAGAATCTGAACCTCACGAAGCATCGTCACAGCACTTCTTAAAAACGAATACTGCAGATTACGAATGAGTAGCACAAATAGACGATATCAAGGTATCGGGACATTGAAGTATAACCCAAGCGAGTTCGCATTGAATCAGAAAAGAAATGTACGCAATAATATCTGCATTGAAACAGCTCCTCGAAGGTCGACATTTTATTGTACAATCAGACAGTGGTGTCCAATATTCGGAACGAAGGGAGCACTCATTTGGGTAATCTACTGGAATTGACACACCAGCGATTTTGCCTGATAAACCGATGGAAAATAACCATTAAACCCGAATACTTAATCGCAACAAATCGAACAAAATATGCTATTCAACCAGATAGCAGATGGCCTGTCGCGGGACAGGAAGTCTGCGGAATGGGACCTCAAAGCCGCAGCACTACCAGCGGTCTTTCGGAGGTTCGGACTACCGGAAATTGACCTATTTCAATCAAAAATCACCAAAATTAAGATATTTCAGCAGGGAATGGAAATACAACCTAGCATGGGTTTCCCAGCCACCGTCCATGATACCCAGAGTGCTTCATCATCTAAACACAGCATCAGGCACATTCCTCTTAATTGCCCCGCTGTGGAAAAAGGTGTTTTGGCTGCCCGACTTGCGCCGGCGAGCCTTTACCAAACCCATGCGGGTGAAGAATTAAGAGCTTGTCTTGATAGATCAAATAATGAAATGCCACCTCCTTAGATAAACAACATAAAGCTCTTGGTAGGAAAAATTGGGGGTGGGCAGATATTAGACACTTGGACTGTGCCGAAAAATCACTACTTCGTGATTTGAGAGAATCTACATTAGGAACTTACAAATTTGTCTAGCTGCGCTGGATTCAGCGGTGTCAGCGGTGCAACAACCATAAAAGTATTTAGCTGATTTACATTTAACCAAATATTTTGCTTATTCAACGATTTTAGTTAACAAATCAGTTATTTTGACATTAGGTTTCACCTAAAAAAATCTAAATTCCAATATTTTCTATTTTGGGTCCGTCAGAACTGGTCGCCTGCTTAAGTGCACACCCACCTAAGCTACTTACATTTTTTTTTTTTTTGAAGCATCTCGCAGATTATCTTGCATTTTACTTTTAGAATCAGGTCGCCGAGTACATGACCTTGCATTGTTAAAAATAGGATTTGAAAATTTACGTAAATCTTCGGCCTATATTTGGGTTTAAAACTGATGCGGCATCTTACAGACAATCGGGGTGGAAATTAATTTTAAACACAGATTACAACATATGTTGTATACGAAAAGTCATAGAACTAGGAGAGCAGAGAAGAACAGCAGAGTGCAACAATGCCCTATACATTTCTATTAATGGAGAACCCAAAGCAGACCCGTACTCTTATGGGTAACCGGATAAAAGCTGTGTTAAAAGAAGTCGGTATTAAGGCTTCTTCAGGCAGTGTTCGCTCTGCTGTGGCATCTCTAAATCGGTGGGATAATTTAGCCATCGACGAAATTCTATTGAGTGATGTCCTCCAAGTAGCTTGGTGATAGTAATTTTCAACCAATTTAATTTACATTACAACTAATTACCCAATCACATATTACATTTCTGTAATCTATCATCACTTAATCATTTAGAAATAAAGAACGAATGATGAATTCGTACTTATATCTTTTATTGTCTTAAACCTCATAATATACCAAATTACCTATAAATGACTTACAAACTTATTTTAAGGTTAAACAAGTGATTTTACAGAAGCCATCTTCATCACATAGCGTCATCATGCAGTCACCCGGAGATAATAAACACGTCTCTCACGATGCTGTGCATCGTCACATGCCGAATAATAGTACAAGTTTTACATATAAATAAAACTTGTATTATTGAGCAGAGACGATGCACAGCATCCTATTAAGGCCTCCTGGTGAGAGACTTCTATGAGGACTACCTGCACATGCAGCCCCTTTTAAGGTGACTAAAATGGCGCCAAACGGAAGTAAGTAAATTGAGACACTTTTATTATGACAAAATCCAATTTTAGCGGAAATCAATTCTGACCGGAAGTCGACGCACTCTCACGATGCTGTGCATCGTCTCTGCTCAATAATACAAGTTTTATTTATATGTAAAACTTGTACTATTATTTTGAAGAAACAGATAAATTTAATCTCGAAAATATTAATGCACTGAATGTTCCAACTACGGGCCGGTTGAAGTTTCAGGCAAAAGACACCAAGCAAAGAATTAGAAGGATAGAATTTAAGACTTGGGTTCCTTTTTAAATATGTCAAAATGCGATAACATTTTCCCCCGACTAGAGGAAGAGCGAGCTGATTCACAAATGTCAGATTGCCGACCTACGACATGACCTACAAGTCGACACAAATACAGCGTCAGCAGAATTGGCGTGGTAAACAACGCTCCATACGTAATGCATGACATCGATATCCTACATCGCGATATCAGAGTTTTCGTCGCCACTAAGTATACGACAAACCAAGATTGGTAATTGGGCCTTGGTCCCCGAGCAGATAACACCTAGCTCGGCGAAAGTACTTCCACTTTTAGTAAAGAACATACGTTCCTTACATTGGTGACCCCGACTGAGCTGAACATCAGCAGCCTTTGAAGAACGGAGCCTTTGCATCAGGCCATGTCTCCATACCCTCAACAGCCAGCTTAGCCACGACAAGAGCACCGGACCACCGCAGCTGACGAAGCCACCTGGTTCCGGGCCCGTGTAATGAAGCAGGCCATCGCAGCCCTACGACCGAGTCATTGGTCCACACCGGCGTAGCAGCAGCTGCCTCCCTGCAACTACACGCATCGGGCACGTGCTTGGACTCCAAAGGGGGGGGAGTATTGTGCCGACCTACGACATGACCTACAAGTCGACACAAATACAGCGTCAGCAGAATTGGCGTGGTAAACAACGCTCCATACGTAATGCATGACATCGATATCCTACATCGCGATATCAGAGTTTTCGTCGCCACTAAGTATATATACGACAAACCAAGATTGGTAATTGGGCCTTGGTCCCCGAGCAGATAACACCTAGCTCGGCGGAAGTACTTCCACTTTTAGTAAAGAACATACGTTCCTTACATCAGAAACTACTTCTTAGTTAAAATACCAAAAACGATTTCTCATGTACAACAAATTGCAGTATTACTCGCGTGAAGGTCGGGGATTCAAGTCCCATGCTGCAAGAGTAGATTATATGTTCCAAAAAAATCATGTTTAAAGGTACAAAAATCTTGTAAATATATAGTTGTATTTTCGTTTATTTCAGACAAAACCCGAAATTCCCGTATTTAGTGCCAAAAACGTACACCGACATCCGTCCGTTGCAAGACTTTGAAGAACTTCTCAACGTCGACATAACGAACGTGTCTTGTCAGGTACGGAAGTCGTGTTCTTATCCAAATCCGAATTACGCACTATAACATATAGTGCGTATAGTCGCAAGTGATCTGGTATTATATCTAACTCGCTCACTGATTGCAAATATTATGGAGAAAATTAAAAGAGATATGGGTTTGCCTCAAGTTTGTCCTCAGATTTTTAAACTCAAATGTCTACCTCTCTTAAATTCATCATAATTGACTTCATTTAGCTTATCAAATGGCCTTGGTTACCACATTCTACATTCAATATATTTTTACTGGCCCACGGTTGAATGGACTGATAGCGGCGACCGACTGGCTGGGCCCATCTGAAATATATATAAAAAATAGCGGTTTTAAAAGCAGACCTATGTACAGTCGCCGTCATATATATCGGAGCAGACAAAGTGACCAAATACTTCTGAACAGTTAAAAATGTTAATAAGTTCTACATACACACTACAAGTTACCATTAATATCTGAACATTCATTACTTCAGTAATATCTGAGCAGATGCTAGTCAATAACTTCTATACACACAACTAACCAATAATATCTGAACACTCATCTACACAGGTAGCTAAATGAGACACATGACGTGCGTAACACATATTGACGTTATGAGTGTTCAGATGTTATTGGCATCTGCTCAGATATTACTGAAGTAATGAACGTTCAGATATTAATGGTAACTTGTGGTGTATGGAACTTGTTGAATTTTTAACTGTTCAGAATTATTTAGTCACTTTGTCTGCTCCAATATATCTAACGGCTACTGTACAGGTCGATATGATTGCAACAATAGTGTCCCGAAAGATTCACCAAACAATAATGAAACTAAAAACCTCTTTCATCTAGGTGCTCAGGAGTGTGTCGAGCTGGTCGTGCGGGTTCCTGGACCCGGACACGGTGGAGCAGAGCATCCACGAGGCGTACGTGGACACCATTGCGCGCGCGCAGCACTACGTATACATTGAGAACCAGTTCTTCATCACGCTCTCGAGGCCGGCTGTTAGGAATCAGGTAAGATCCTTAAAAGACCCTTAAATGAAAACTAAGGCTGATAAAAAATCACTGACAAGGGAAACTAAAACCTAGGTGTAAAATTGTAAAACCTGTTTTCGTTTGTAGGTAAATTTTAAATGTGCGTGTGGATTGAGTGAGCACCTTCTATAAAAAAAATAATGATACGCCTTTCATTTAGTAAAAGGTCTAAAATAATTTGTAAAACCAATCTCAGAATTTGTAAAACGATACAAGCTGAGATAAGTAGGTAAACGTATGCTCACTCAGGCCTCACAGAGGGGTAGTTAGATCTCCGTTTATAATAAGTTTACAAATACCATGTAATTCTATTTTTTGTAAAAACTCTTTAGAGCTAGGTTTACTCTTTTAAGACGGTCATTGAACACTTATTAAAAATTTACAGATGATTCCTTATGCTCACTCAATCCTCACGCTAATTTGACCGCCAATATTCTTCGAACTAACAACAGAAGCGCATTCATTCATATCCCTTGTTCATGTAAACTCTAAAACTGATTTCGTAAAACATATAATGATTCTATAATACGCGGAAAATGAGAGGATTTAGTGAGTATTTGTTAATAAACATATATAGAAAATGCACCGAGATCATAATCAAGAACTTATTAAACATAAGAGACATAGGACTAATACAAAATTAGATATACCTAGCTAAAAAAATGTCCAAAAAATAAATCAACAGTGAATTCCTTTCTATTTAATTACATTTTTACTTTTTTTTATGTTGATTGTTGTTTGTATCTGCGAAGATACAATGGAGCTGGCATATCCCTGTGGATAAAAGCCTCAAAATAAACAAAGAATTAAAACGTATATGTATATATATATATATTTATATATATATATATATATATACCAAGACATTAAACCACTTGATGGAGGCATGAAAGTGGAAATATAATGAGGGTGTTAGCTGATGAAAAATTAACTAGATGGCGATACGTAGGCGTCAAGTCCAACTGCTATGTGATTGGTCATTTAATTAATTTTTAATTGTCAATGTCGTGTAAACTATATCGAATCAAATAGAATTTGGACCCCACGCCTACGTATCGCCATCTAGTGTATTTTTCATGCGCGATCGCCCTCATTCGTTATTTCTAACAGATTGGCGAGGCCCTCTTCAATCGGATAATGCGCGCGCACCGGAGCCAGAAGAAGTTCCGAGTGTTCGTGGTGATGCCGCTGCTGCCGGGCTTCGAGGGCGAGGTGGGCGGGCCTTCTGGCACCTCGCTGCACGCCGTCACCCACTGGAACTACCACAGCATCTGCAGGTTAGCAAAGACCACGGTTAATGTGCCATTTGAAATGTACCAGATTTGAACGCTTAAAAGTAAAAGCACACTCATCATAATTCGAACCGGATTTAAGGCGGGCTACTATTATAATAATAAATAAATAATAAATAAATAAATGCGCCAGACAATCACACCAATCACCTGGTCTCAAACTAGGGGAAAACTAAGGGAAAACCTCCCTTGTACTATGAGCACCAGACGACGGATACTAACTGGGGGCGTCATCCCAGCACACCCAGACCCAAGACAATTTAGAAAAGTTCGTTTTCCAAATTGACCCGACCGGACATCGAACCTGGGACCTTTCGCGCTTTGGTCGCCTACCTTAGCCACTGCGCCACCGAGGTCGTATTATATAGGTTACTTTTTAATTAGGTTACGAAAATGAAAGTCTTCTATTCAAGCGGGATTTATCCTACTAATATTATAAACGCCAAAGTTAAAGTTTGTAAGAATGAATAGATGATTGTCACTAAGTAACCTACATACATCCGTAAAACTACAGAATGGATTTAAAACAAATTGGTAAGAATAATAAATGAGATACTAGATTAACATACAGGACACTTTCATCCCGAAATAACGCGGACGAAGTCGCGAGAAACAGCTCCTTTATTCTAGTAATCATCAGAATCAAAAATTAGAACATACAGAAAATATAAAACATTTTTCATCTGTAGTAATATTTAATGTCCGAATCGTTTGTGTTAACCCTTAGACAGGCAATAGAAAAATAGTTGCTAACTCAAATTGAACCTTATCTTGCCGGAGAAAAACCACTTAAAAATTTCGATACTCCTGGAGTTAGGCTAAGGCCGCACTACGGTTTTTTCCCGCAAGCGGTAAACCGCCCGAAACGCACAAAAACCGCGACGCCAATATAAGTTCTATGGACTACACATTTTGGCGCGTTTTTTTCCGCAGAACATTCAGTTACAAATCGCGGTAAAAAACTATGATTGCGGCCGCTTCCGTTAGTTTCTTTAAGTCACAAAATCCGCGGCGGTTTAACCGTAGTGCGGGCTAAGCCTAAGTGTTAAATTAAACTAAGACCGATTATATGAACAGGAGCCGCGACTCGCTGATCAACCGTCTCTACGAGGCCGGCATCGCGGACCCCTCTGAGTACGTCACGTTCCACGGCCTCCGGACGCACTCGGTGCTCGACGGCGAGCCCGTCACCGAGTTGGTCTACGTGCATTCCAAGCTGCTCATCGCCGACGACAAAACGCTCATCTGCGGCAGCGCCAACATCAACGACAGATCCATGCTCGGCACTAGAGATTCTGAAATTGCCGTGCTGTTTCAAGTGAGTGGAAACTTGCTGTTGATTATCGATTGGTCACGGCCACGTCATTAAGCAATCAGAGGCCCATGGGTAATGTGCCGGCCTCATCCTGGTCTTAGATTGACTTTTATTTAAAAGTAGTCAATCAAGTATGGGAAGGCTTAAATGATAGAGATCCCCTATCTAATGGTTGCCATATAAATGGCTAACTATAGAAGTCCATGGGCAATGTACCGGCCTGATCTAAGATTTAAACTTTTACTTAACAATAGATGAAGGGGAGGGGGGGGGGAGAGGCTTGCAATGCATACAAATATCCCCTGATTAATGGATACCATGTTAATGGCTATAACAAGACAATTTAATAGGGCTTGAAAAATTAATGGTCCATATTATACCCAAACATCATGCTTGATAAATATTTAGAGTTTTTTTTTTATTAATGGATATGACACTCACCAGACAGGCTTCGCCTAGTGTGAGAGTCACTGTTTTGTTGAATTCGTAAAGCTTAAGTTTTTAGCTAATAAACACATTATTTATTTATTTATTTATATAATTACGTAAAATAACACTTCTCAAATAGATAGATAGTTAGACGGGTATACATTATTCCACATAATATTTACAGGAATTGGTTAAAGTGCCACATTATAGTACAGTTTAATTTACAAGTAGGTAAATATTATTAATATAAGCTTTTATTTTATTCGATTCAGCTTTATTACAAATATGCTCAAGGTACTTATTTTGAGATCAGGTTGATGTGTTTAAGATGTTATATATAAATAATTTCCGAATCAGGATGAACAATTCATCGACGGCACAATGGACGGGGAGGCGTTCCCCTGCGGCCGCGTAGCCGGCGCGCTGCGCAAGCGGCTGTTCAGAGAGCACCTCGGGCTCATGGAGGAGGACCTGGACCGGCTCGGCATCACCATAGACGACTGCTGCAGCGACGACTTCTACAGGAATCAGTGGAAGGCCACGTCCAAGCTCAACACTGATATCTACGAGGAGGTAATAAAAACCGACATGCATAAAATGTTTCATAGTGCATCACGCGGCATTAGCAAGCTTTTAATATTTTAAAGAAACAGGTTTTTTCTGTTTCTTTAAAATAATTAAATAAAAAGCTTCTCGTAATTGAATCAGTCTTAGAAAATTATATTTTCTTTATCACGACCTACACTCGATTGCCAATCAGATACATTCGTGCTGTCACTTCTCATCTTTGTTAACAACTTGAATCTGGTATCGTATACTTATTTCTCAATATCCTTATTCCTTATTACTATTACCTTTACCTGAAGATTGAGTGGAAGAGATTACTTTCTTTCAATAAGACCGCCTAAATTGTGCTGTAATGTGTCAGTGAACCAAATTCTGTAAGTTTTCTGTGCAATAAAGTGTGTATCTGTAATCTGATAGTCAAATGACAATTTTCCTTTCAGGTGTTCCATTGCCTCCCGACAGACGCAGTGCACTCGTTCGCCGAGCTCAAGAAGTACCAAGAAGAGAACTGCCCCACCCTGTGGCACAAGGACCGTGCGCTCGCCAACAGGAAGATTGACCTTCTCCGCGGCTTCCTCGTAGACCTACCTCTAGAGTTCCTATGCAACGAGACCCTCACGCCGAGGAACACCTCCATGGAAGGCATGATGCCGACCGCACTCTGGACCTAACCAACGAGTCACGTTGACGTTGAATGACCACCACGTAGTGTAGGCTGGGATGGCCCTGCTCGGCACATGAAAAAGATCGTCAGATCCGACCGCAAATCTTGACCATGTGGACCGAAAATAACAAATATCGTAATTGGTGCCCTAGTGTCCCCTAATTAGTATTCTTCTCTCTTAGATCCAGTGGCATTTTAGAGACTCTAGTGAACTGCGTAAAAGGGACTGCGTTCATTATCGGCATGGGATTTTCAGATTTCCCAAAATGTACCTTACATTCCGAAAGTAAGGTTTAAATTTTAATGGTTTTAACCTACCGCGCCGTGATTTTAACAGTGCGAGAAGCTTACATTTAATATTTTCGAATTGCCGTTGAACATAATAAAATGTGACCGGTTCGCTGCTCCTGCCGATATGATAGCACTAAGAAACTCTGTAGACAAATAAAATGGTGTAAGCATAGCAATAGGAACTAACATTTTAGAAAAATCTGCTAGGTGTCAATACTTAGGCGGCAGGTTCAACTGCTACGTGATTGGTTATTGTTGACATGACATTGACAGACATGTCAGCATGACATTTAGATCACCAATCACGTACCAGCTGGACCTCACGCCCACCTGCCGTCTTCCTTCTAAAAAGCAGCTACATAACAATTCAACTACTCTCCTGCCGAATGTCCCTTAATTTTCAGTCAGCCCACTTATAGTAATATATGTCTCGCAATTACAACACCATCCTCCAGCTTAGAGGTAGGTACAATTATGATACTCGTACATACTGCCCTATTATAATGAGTCTAGTGTAACACAAACTCATGCTCTTAATATGTTGACACAAACTTTAAAACAAATTCTTCGATTAGCTATTAACACTTCCAATGGCAGATAGCGATCAATGAGGCGATATGTTTATTATCATGGTAATAAGATTATAATCCTACTTTTAGCTCTAGTAAGACAAAAATACATCGGCAGATTTAATATGTAGTAGTTGTTATAATTAATAAAGGTATAATCATACGTGAATATTTTATGTTTCTTGTAAAATTCTAATTAGACAGGTGACATCATTATATTTTGTAGGTTTTACTTGTTTTAATTTTGTGATTTTCAACGGACTTACATTTTTTGAGATTATTTTTGTATCTCCTATTTATTTATTATGTTTTAAGTACAACACCACGTTTCCGCATTTAAGTGTAACTTTGAAAATATTTAATTTATCGATCAAATTAATATAATTCATTTATAAATTAATGAGGTGCTAAGTTAGTGTTTAAGATAAATAATATGTGGCATTAATAATGTTAACCAATTGATGTTGTGTTTTATGTTATCTATGAATTATGCTTATTAGATTAAGGAAAATAATGTATTGCTGGTAGACTTTTTCTTCCGAATGTTCTTAAATACTATAAAATACTAATTTAGTGTTCTATTGCAATTGATGATTAATGATTTAATAAAATCAATTACTTACGTAATAAGCTAAACCATAATATGTAGTAAGAAATTATGTTTGTGTTTACCAAATGTGCTAACTACAATTAAGGTTTATATAATTTCTAGTAATAACAATCAAATTAGACCTCGTCGTGGTATACATAATTATCTAGAATGTTTATAAAAACACTATTCTTACTTTAATAGAAGAATTATATAAAACTACATGTTGTAAAATAAATTTGCAAAAATAACTGAATAGCTAAATAAATAAACATTGTATCCCTGAAACTCAAATCTATTTTGTTTATCTTGTGATAAAAAGTAAGAATAAAACAGAACTCTTTGTCATTTTATGTTGTCTAACTTATAGAAATGTAATTCTGATTTTAATTAAGTGACCCCGACTTACTTAGTACAAATCTAACATTCTTTAAATTTTTCATTCCTGTTCTACCTTTGTACCTTAATAATAATCATTCCGCTTGAAATTAATGTTGAACCTGTGCTATTTACCTATTACGTTTTTGTTATCTTGATTCTGTATTTATAATTATAAAAATGATTTTTTATCAATATTTTAATAATTTATGTTTTAATCTTTCACCTAATGTAACATGCCAGTTCTATTTTAGCATAATTTTAGTAACATGAGAACTATTTTAACTAAAATATTGTATGTTGTCGCCTATAAAATAATAATATATTTCAATAGCATTGTTTTTTATTGGTTTCCCAAAATATCTTAACTAATTATTGGAACTAATTAATTATGTACATAAAAATATTATAAAATTATCATAATAAACCGACAAATAAAAAAAATGTCCTAGGTCACTGCTAAGGGGCATGGTGCCAAGGAGGCGGGCTGCGTTTCCTCTTTGTATAAATAAAAATATTATAAATCTAATAAAATCAGATGAATCCGAGTTTAAATTAATATTTATATTAATTTAGCAAACCCGAGTTGTGTTGGTGGGCTCATGCAGTCATGCATATTATCTTTTAAAGAACATTGGTTTGATGTAGGTACCTACAAAAATATCCATCTATACGTACCTACTAATATTTTACAGAAGAATAGGAGACAGTAACAGGTTATTTCCTAGAGAGTAATTCAGAGCACTTAAAAAAATAGATTTTGATGTAGTATCGTCAGAACAGTTATCCCAACAAAATATTGTAAAGGACCGTAAAACCAAGTAAGTACCTATGTTGTGTTGAAGTTAACAAAACAATGTGGGTATTAAATTATTTTAGAGATTATAAAGATTTTGCTGGTATGAAGGGCTGATCGGAAATATTGCAAATGGCTACTTGACAAAATTTTGAAATCTTGTTAATTGTAAACCTTGATAGTCATTTCATCGCATGAAAAGTATATTTCACAAAAAAAATATATATTTACTACATATATTTTTCATTTTAAAAAATATCTTTAAATTTCCCACGAACACGCTCTAAGCTGTCATGGCGCCTAAAATGACGTCAATGTACCCTAGCAAGATTAGAGCTGTCATTGGTCATAGATTGTCATATCGAGTTTGTTCGATGGATGCCTTATGATGTTTTCTCTCGATTTTCTTAATTTTATTTGACAATTCTTTTTTGATGTATTAAAATTACAAAAAAAATCCTTGAGTCATGACAACCACAGAACCGAAATCAATTTTAACGCTTCTTAAGATATGACTTCAATCTCGATTTAGTTTCAATATCCGGTATTGACACCTTTGAATACCCAAAGCAGGTTTCAGTGCGCCACACAAATAAATTTCATCGCAATCTTACATATGTCAAAATCGTTAATATTCAGAGCGTCGTCCTATCGATTGGCTGAAAACTTGAAATTACGAGTACTGTACGGAAGCGTAAAATACGAATATTATGCGTTAAATATAATATCATACGAAACAATCAACAATATGGATTTTTTGTCATCTCATGCGACAAATTTGACGTTACATACGCAAAACGTTACTATTAATATCTGATCATTCAATATTACTTCATCTTTTTATGAGCATATGCCAGTCAATAACCTAAATAGTACACACAAATAAATCGATGATATCCGAAACTCATAACGTCAGGTGTATCTATGCAGATGGTTTAAAATATCTGAAATGTGCGTCTGTACGAAATGTCTAATGGCATTTTCTCGTAGTTAACCGCACAGATTTCAGATATGTTTTGCACTTATACGCAAACAAAAAAATTTCATCAGTGTTTTAATAGTGTGTACCTTAATTCTACACTAATTTTATAAAGAGAAAACTTTGTTTGTTTGTAATGAATAGGCTCAAGAACTACTGGAAAGTTTTAAAAAATGATTTCACTATTCGAAAAGTACGTTATCCACGAGTAACATAGGCAAATATTTATTTTGAAAAGAAATAGGGTTTCGTAAAATATTTGGGTTTTTCGGACACAAGGTTTAAAATCAACCAGAAAGGTTACTTATTTTGCGTACGCTGCCTAAACTATAAAAGATAGAATCATAAAATGTTCCAATTAATTGTAGATCATATAAATATCTACAAAAAAGTTCGCGACACTCTATACCAATCTATGTCGAGTGAGGCACAACAACCATTTTGTTATTAAAAAATCTTGAATTTTTTTAGACCACATTAAACCGCATTTTTTTTACTCATGCTATTAATCCTTATCAATATAAATTATTTTATCACTAAGTGCAGTTTAAGTATGGTGGTGGTGGTGGACGAAATTAAAATATGTATTACGATTTCTGCTGCACGGCCCGTTGCGAACTGAGCGTCACGATGGAAATATTAATTTTATGAATAATAATCAATACTTAAAAATATCGATGTTTTAGACGATGTTTCAAAAATCGTCTACTTCGCGTTCCGATTTTTCAAATCGAAAACATCAATAGTACGTTCATTATCAATCTGTGGTACAGAGTGGACACCCCTAAAATATGACATATCGGCAATATCGGCTGCTGTGACGTTGTGACTTTCATGGACTTAGTATAATAAGTCCATGGTGACTTTCTGCTCGACGTTTTCAGTCACGTGACTTAATGCCTATTTTATTGGATTTTCTTTTCTAAAAATATAAATAATCTTTGATTTTTATGTTCTTGAAATTAATATTTCCTTATCTTAATGTCTTAATCTATAATTAGAAACTATAATCCTTCCGATTTGTTCTTAGTAAAACTAGCCCAACGGAATCGTTTTTCATAATCATGTTTGTTTTGTTTTTCAGAATCGATCTGCAGGAAAACTAAACCGTCGCGACGCTTGACTTTTTTTAACACGCTTTTATTAGCTCGGGTTGTATGTATCTATGTATGTAACGGAATCTTTGAATCTTAATTTGACCCACTTCCCGGTCTTTGATTAAGATGAAATTTTGCACACGCTCTGAGTTCTGATGACAATACATGACTAGCTAAGAAACGTCATTACAAATCCAATATGGCGGCCTCCCCAAGATGGCGAACTGACTGTTTGAAATGCACTTCCATGATATGGGTATCAAAAGAAAGGGTTTGCTGTCAGGAATACGAAAAAAATAGTCACGTGATTCAAATCCAATATGGCGGGTGTCCAAGATAACGGACAGGCTATTTGAAATGCACCCCTATGATATGGGTATTAAATGAAAGGGTTTGCTGAATGGGGTACGAAAAAGAATTATATAATTATTGATACATGAGAAAACTAAAAAGTAGAAAATAAAAATAATAGTTTAAAAAGCTAAAAAACACGCTATTAGCTCGCACTAAAAATTACTAAATAATTCAGACATTTAAGAAAGAAAGCGTGGAGCGTTTTGTCCAAAAAGAGTAAAGATAACATAAACGCTCCACGCTTTCTTTCTTAAATGTCTGAATTATTTTGTAATTTTTAGTGCGAGCTAAAAGCGTGTTTTTTAGTTTTTTAAACTATTATTTTTATTTATCTATGGAACAAAAGATCCGAAACGGAAACCACCATTGCAATTCGGAAATGACAGCTGTCGGCGAAAATAATTTATTTTAATGTGGCAAAACAATGATTATTTTACCGATTAAATTGAATTATTGTGTCTCTAATCGTATTAAGAATTTATTGAAACATTTTCCGTTTATCTAAATTAAGTCGTTCCTATGCGTATCGGTTCGTTGTCTAGGACGTTGACGTCATAATTGCAACAGTGACGTGACTTGGCGTTTTCGCGCGCTTTTTAAATGTGTTACACAAAATCTTATTTTTCTCAGGTTATTTAGATTATTTCCAGATAAATCGAATTGCTTGGTATATAAAATGAACGGGCGCATATTTTACAATACTTTTTCAAAAACTGTCAAGTAGCCAATTTGACTTAAAATCAGGGAATTACCCAACAAGAGGAAACGTTTAACAGAAGGTGATGAATTATGATTTCATAACTACGTACAAAACAATTGTACGGAACCCTCGGTACGCAAGTCAAACGTGCACTTAATCGTTTTTAGTAGGTACTACCTATCTACTATAATAAAATGTTTCCTGTGAATTGTGATCTCTTCCTTCTTTAAAGTCGGTTAATAAGTCTAAATGTTGGCGTGGCGATAGAACCCTTAGCAATGAAATGCGAAGCTCGTAGACACACACACAAATTTAAGTTATTTCGTTAGGAAACATATGCGTCCGCCCGTGATTTCGTACGCGTGTAGTTAGTTATTTAAACTTTAAAAAATACAAAATTAAAAATATCTTGCAAAATGTTAAGAATGAATGAAGTGGAATTTAAACATGTGTTTTTTTTATATATATTACACTTCAAGATTGACCTCATTCCACCTGATGTTAAGTGGTAATGAGGTCCTAGCTTAAGGGCGACAAGTATAGTAATCCGAGGACTTTTTACAGACTTCACCCCCACTTCTACCCACTAAAGGGATGAATTTCGAAAACATATTTTACACGTCTTTTATGTCATTTATTGAAGAAACTATATGCAAATTTTTATTGGAGTGTAAGGAACGTATGTTCTTTACTAAAAGTGGAAGTACTTCCGCCGAGCTAGGTGTTATCTGCTCGGGGACCAAGGCCCAACTACCATTCTTGGTTTGTTGTATATATACTTAGTGGCGACGAAAACTCTGATATCGCGATGTAGGATATCGATGTCACGCATTACGTATGGAGCGTTGTTTACTACGCCATTTCTGCTGACGCTGTATTTGTGTCGACTTGTAGGTCATGTCGTAGGTCGGCACAGTACTCTCCCCCTTTGGAGTCCAAGCACGTGCCCGATGCGTGTAGTTGCAGGGAGGCAGCTGCTGCTACGCCGGTGTGGACCAATGACTCGGTCGTAGGGCTGCGATGGCCTGCTTCATTACACGGGCCCGGAACCAGGTGGCTTTGTCAGCTGCGGTGGTCCGGTGCTCTTGTCGTGGCTAAGCTGGCTGTTGAGGGTGTGGAGACATGGCCTGATGTGAAGGCTCCGTTCTTCAAAGGCTGCTGATGTTCAGCTCAGTCGGGGTCACCAATGTAAGGAACGTATGTTCTTTACTAAAAGTGGAAGTACTTCCGCCGAGCTAGGTGTTATCTGCTCGGGGACCAAGGCCCAACTACCATTCTTGGTTTGTTGTATATGTATATACTTAGTGGCGACGAAAACTCTGATATCGCGATGTAGGATATCGATGTCACGCATTACGTATGGAGCGTTGTTTACTACGCCATTTCTGCTGACGCTGTATTTGTGTCGACTTGTAGGTCATGTCGTAGGTCGGCACAGGAGTAGCTTTGAAAATCAGAAAAACTTCATACAAATTTGCAACTCCCGTTTTATTCCTTTAGGGAAGGTTTGCGAAAAAAATATGTTCCATATGTTACATGAAACTCGTAGTAGGTAAATGTAAACACCCGTTTTACCTGCTCGAGGGGTGAATTTGCAAAAATCCTTTCTTAGTGCTCCCCTACGCTATAAAAGAAAACCCTGTACCTACAAAAATGCAAGTTTACCATTATAGTTTAGGCCCTGCGTTGATAGATCAGTTAGTCAGCTTTCGCTGATATAATATATCGACTAAGAATTAAGTAAGTCTGAAACGACCAACAAAAACCTGGTCACGAATCCTAATTGTCTAGTCAGTAGATTGCCGACCTCCCAGTCACCATTGAAGTTGATGGCTACTTGAAAAAGTATTGTAAAATGTGCGCCCGTTGATTTTATATCCCACACAATTCGATTTATCTGGAAAAAATGTAAATAACGCGAGAAAAATAAGATTTTGTGTAACACATTTAAAAAGCGCGCGTATTTTATATTTGCCAAATAAATTATACTTTTTTTTTATCTGTGGAACAAAAGAATCGAAACGGAAACCACCATTGCAATTCGGAAATGACAGCTGTCGGCGAAAATTATTTATTTTAACGTGGCGAAACAATTATTATTTTACCGATTCAATTGAATTATTGTCTCTCTAATCGTATTAAGAATTTATTGAAACATTTTCCGTTTTTCTAAATTAAGTCGTTCCTATACGTATCGGTTCGTTGTCTAGGACGTTGACGTCATAATTTCAACAGTGACGTAACTTGGCGTTTGCGCGCGCTTTTTAAATCTGTTACACAAAATCTTATTTTTCTCTGGTTATTTACATTTTTTTTTTCAGATAAATTGCTTGGGATTTAAAATGAACGGGCGCACATTTTACAATACTTTTTCAAAAACTGTCAAGTAGCCAATTCGCAAATAATTATTTTTGTGTGAATGAGGGTTTTCGCGTTCGAAAAATCCACCAGACGGCGATACGTAGGCGTGAAGTCCTTAAAATCTAAAATCCAACAGATTTTTACACGAATCATGTTGACAGAAAGAAGACACAGGCTTCCGAACTTCGTCTTTTGTTGATCGAAGCTTCAAATAAGTAAGTACCTAATATCAATCATAACGTTCCGAAGGTAGGTAAACAAGTACCAAACTTTGCTTCCTTGGGCTTCCTTTGGGGTATTTGTGTTGTAGTTCCCAAATACCCTTGAAGGATTTTTTTGCGGTACCTAGTTATAAATATTTTGCAAATTTTTAATGAAGTGATAAGAAATACTTTCATGCCAAATTATTCGCTCAATTCAATAAATTTTTACATTCCAGTTAACTCTTCTGAGAAACTAAAAATCACCATTCGTCCAAATATCGAAATCTGTCTACGTCTTATGCCTCCTCTACACGTAGACAGATTCGTCTGCAGATGAAATCGACGGACGCGTGCGCTGACGTGTAGAGGGGGTGATTTGCTCGTCTGTGGTAAGTATTTTAAATCGGCAGACGCGTCCGGCACTTACCTATCCCTGAGTTGTCGGTTTTTGTAGCACAGATCAAAGGGTTAGCTCGGCGCGAGTAAGCGGTCTATCCACAGGTCTGACGTCGCATCAGTGTTCATCGGGAAGCGAATGAAAGTTCACGCGTGATTTGCAGTTCTTTTTTGCGTTCTTTCTTTTTCTTGTTCGTTGAAATGACGAACATGAGTACTGAGGAAACATTCAAATTCCTGGAGCTGTATCAAGCAAAAAATATTCCATCACCACCACCTTCTTCTTCAACATTTTTTTTAAACAACTCTACTGCGATAGAGTAAAATAATACTTTTAGGTACTAAATAAATAAATAGCTGCAGCAGCTACGGTCTCTATATCCATTATGCGTGCGTACGTGTTGTGTTACGAGAACCAACACAAACTATTTGACATACAGACGTGTGGACGGCTCGTAGAGATTAATCTGCAGATGCGTCTGCCTAAGTCTGCAGACGAATCTGTCCACGTGTAGAGGAGGCATTCATCGAATGACGTTGACTTTAGAGTTCACTTTCGCGTTTTATGCTCATTTGGTTGGACAATACGCATGCTTGTATATGCAAAGTACCTAATTTGAATTGTTAAAAAGATCGAAATCGTTTCGGAAGTTAACCTTCTAATAAAAAAAATCAGAAAAATTTCATCTCTCCTTGCTGTGTGGGGCACGAACCCACGACCTTCACGTAACGCGCGTGAAGGTCTTTTCCAACTGAGCTAACCGAAAGTTATCGTAGGCGATGAATTTTTCTGTTGTATTGACCTCTTAGCCTCCGGTAAGTGCCCTCTGCCGAATATGTCTAGAACTACTACTTACGTAGGTATCACATCGCTAGTGCAGCATGAAGCACAAAAAAAAATAAAAATAAACGTACGGTACGCTCGTTGATGTTGACGTCGATGCGAGTCTCAGTTGCATTTCAACGGCTTTTTTATTTTTTAACGCATAGTAGAACAAAATTATCTAAAAAGTTACAAACGCAATAACTGATTTTAAAGTCATATGTTGTACATACCTACTCATTAAATTCTGAGGAGCATTACGATCAGTTGTAATTTCTACATGTGAAGTTTATTTTTGCATGAAATTCCAATATCGATTGGTTTAATTTCTTTATATGGGTTTCAAAGAGAGGATTAATCATAATAATGGCATAATGGTTTAAATTTTTTATTCTTTTGTAATATTAAAACGCTCATTCAATTGCCTATAACATATTTGTACCTATCCAGCAAGGTTGGCTGCTGTAGCCCATTACAAGGCAGCATACTCGACGAACCTCCTAACCTATCCACCCACAAAGACAGTTTTATATTGGGTTAGTTTACATCTCTTTTCTTTCTTTCTTTATAATTATTTGATGTTATCTTGGTGGCTGATTCATCTAACCATAGCCTACATAATGCAAATATTACTAATCTTACAACTATTGGGGTTATAATACATATTTTCAAATACCTATATAAATTATCATTTCTTAGTATGTCATTTAGAAATATCTTGATAAATGATATAAATTCATTAGGGTAAGTCAGGGGTAGTTGGCCATAGTTTTTTAAAAGTCCCGTAGTAACAAAACTACATGAATGTAAGTTGTAAATTATTATTTGGATTAAACTTTGAATCATAAACCAAAGGTTTTTAAACAAAAAATGTATCTCTTTAAATATAATCATACTCAAAATTAACATAACATAAAAATCACAATTGGCCATCTCACCCAGAGTGCCTGGGAGAGATGGCCTTAGCAGTAAGGGTAAGTTGGCCATCAATTATTCTTACTTTACTCCTTTTTCACCTAATACCTCTTATTTTTGAGATTATGTTTTATCTTTTTTCCGCATTTGGAGTACATATCATCGAACTCTGTGCAATTTTTGTGCCCCCAGAATTTACGAATATTACACCGGTCACAGTCTTCGGCGAGAAGTTTTTCATAGTAATTTTTGCCACAGCCTACACAGAGATTTTATTTTTCTCGAAACACTTTTCGTTATTTTTCCTTCTCAAGCTTCTTTTCTTTTTTATTAGTCCTATTTGTTTCAACATTTTGACTCTTTTTTAGTTTTAAGTCAATCTTGATTTTTTTTCAAAGTCTTAGTAATTTGTAATTATTTAACATTTTTACCATCGTCTAACATCATCAATCGGCAAAATAAAATCTTTTGCTTACATTGATTTGATATGGTTTGTAAGTTTATTTTAATTTTCTTCGCCAAAAAAGGAGCTTGGACCCATAAGTCCTTTCTTGTCGGTATTCTGTTTAAAACATCTTCATTTAAAACCCTCCAATAGCTACCGCTTTTCTCTTGTATTATTTTGCATCCAAAAAAAATGGGTCTTTGTTAAAAAATATGCAATCACATATACCAATAATACGGCCATCACACTCTGACAAAATATGGCCATCTCGCCTAATTTTCTGGAGGACATAGCCACACCGGACATGTGACATAATATGCGTGCTATTGGTATTATTTTGAGGCTATTATCTAGCACGACTCATAAACCATCACCAAAGTATTAAAAGACATGAATTTTTAGGAAATATTGCACAATTACAGCAAATAACGTCAACTTATTAATTAATTTTCACATTACGCACAACAAAACTAGAGGATTTTACTTATTTCAAGCTTATTTTTCGCCAATTTTTTTGCGTGCAGTTGTTTGCACACATAACTCAAAGCGAACTTAGTAAGTGCTAGCGACATCTAGTCAAATTTAATGGGTTTTTTTGGACTAGGCCATCTCTCCCGTAAGGCCAACTATCCCGGATTTACCCTATATTTTTATGGATATTTGATAAATTTGTATTTTATTAATAGCATAAGTTCTCGATCAGAAAAGCATTTAAAATATGGACTAAATAACAGGTTTAAAATTAGGGTCATCGTTAAAATCGGTGTGTCTCTAGGTAGCGTTAATGCACTTGTTTCTCGGCCGCAAGAGAACGGACGAATGGCGCGGTCCATGCGTGTGTGCGTGCGCTGCACACGGTCATTACACTGCATTATTTGTTACGTTTGGGGTTGGGATGGGTCTGTCCCTATCGCAGTGGCCCTACGCTCCCTTCTTCCGCAGCTATTTGAATAGGCTTGCGCGTTGCGTAACTTGCGGCCAATGACAGCGCCCCTGCATATGCACGGGGCGGGGCATTACGTCACCGCGTACTGCCCCCGCGGCCGCGCAGTCGCCGTGACGTCACACCCCTCCCCGCGCCCGTGACTGCAACGCGCGATTACAGCGCCCATGTCGCCTGCGGAACCATGCCGAAACTGTCTACAAAAGTCAAAACACTCGTGCGCTCAAAGATGGCGGATGGGTCGCCTGAGGACCGTGCTGGCCCGAAACAAACTAACGATTTAACTTTTTCCGCGCCCGGCCCAGGACTTGGTGACACAAAAAAGTACAGTGGGCAAACATTTGACGGCGATAGAGTGAAGTTATCGTTCTACACTGAACTAGAATCCAGTGATTCGTGTGAGAAAAGTGATACGCGCGGCGTGGCGGCCAATCTTTCTACGGCGGTCGTCACGAAGAAATTCCGAAAATCGTGTGATGCAGACGCAGAGGAGGCCGAAGACAGAAAGAAGAGATGTTTCGACAGATACGACAGCTCCGAATCTTCTGACAGGTGAGTGTTTGTAATTTTCTGTTAGTAAATTTGTAAAACGCGAGTCGCTGTTTTTTGGCGGCGTCGAAAGAGTCAATGCTCCAGTAACCGGAGGCTGTTGTTTCGATGTCATGGCCATGGTCACTGTGAAAACCTTGGTTGCTAGGTCGTGATGGTACGGTTGAATGCCCTCTGAATAGTCGCTGGGCACGCAGCGCGGTCTGGTTCACCATTTGGTTTGCTAAATAAGCGGAGAGTCTTGTTCGTTATTGCAAAGAATAGATAATTATCACATTAATTAAATACATTTTGATTATAAGCCAATAGATTCTTCATGTAATGCCATTATTAGTACATATCGTAAGTTCGAATGCATTCTTTTAGATGTAGAAGTTAACTACCTACTTTAATTTAAAACAAGAATGTTATCTAATACCGAGATAGATAGATTGATTCCTAGCAATTTGGTAGAACGTGTATTGTTAAGAACTGTTAATACCTAATCATATGTACTAGACATATTTGCTTATATTTGCTATTTTAACATGACATTAGTTTCACCACTTATATAACTCTGGTACCTATAACCTACTTGCCTGCTTTTATTTATTTAAAATATTCCTTTTTTTTAACACATGCTAACTTCAAGATTTTTTTAAATTCTACACAAGACCTATAGAAACATGTATCAATTATTAAGTCAAAGTCAAAGTTCTTATTGTTCATGAATGTAAATTACAGATGTAAAATGAATGTTTACAGTACAACTAGCTATGGCCATGGTGACTTCATAAATACTATTTGTGATCAAAATATGGATATATTATGCTTATTTTTTATCACCAAATCTTACATTCCCGAATATTTGTTGTCTCAAATCCACTCAAAACTATACTTAATTACAGATGTCATATCTTAAGATGAATGTCAAAAACTCAGCATGTTAAAGCCACTCTGGGTAATTGCATGGTTTTTGTTATTAAATATCTAAACATCATTATTTTTGGTTTGTTTGTAGGAAATATTTATTTTTGATGTCAACTAAATATAAATCAAATATAAAAAGCAAACTTTTATCCTCTATTGACATTCTGAATTATAACTTGTGTTTTTACATACAAATACTCACCATTATTATGTAAATAAACAAAAATGTTTATATAGTTATATATTAGTAAGGTCAAAACTTCAGAAGGACCTAAATATGTTTAGTGTAGAGTTAATGGCACAAGCCTTGGAGAAATGGTCTTGAATTTCATTTACTCATATATAAAATACATATTTTAAAAGTGTAAGTTTACATTGCATGAGAAACACCTAAGTTTATTAAATTCTATAAAATTATTGAATAACACATATTTATATATATAAATGCCTTTATTTTTTCTATGTTAAGTTTACAATGGAGTTGCGGTATCCCACTGTAGAACATTTACTTTTTTAAGTCAAATTTTTCTTTTTCTTTTTTATCTAACAATATTAAACAAAAAAATCTCATAATGATGAAGTGCTGTTCAAAAGGAAATTCTATTAAAATCTAACATCAATTCCACTACAATACATAAAACAATCAAGAGTACAACATACATTTATTTGAAGCTGTAAAATTCTACCCATAAGGGTAAACTGAGAATTTTCTATTTACTTATATAGATGGTGTGTCATGATTAAAATTAAAGAATTGCCTATATGTCAATCAAAATTATATACCCCCCAATCATGATAATTTTCCCCTTATTAAGATGGATTTTTTTTTATTTACTATGTCAAAGCCAGATTTGGTTTCTATAACACAAGTGATTCAACTACCTACTGGTGGGACGAATCTTGGTGGGGCGAACGGGAATTTATTAAAATATTTAATTTTTATTTTCATTCGTCCCACCATCATTTTTGGTGGGACGAACGGGTAGGATATCTTTTTATTCCCATTCGTCCCACCATCATCATATCATATCTTTATTTCTACTATAAATCATTGAACTTGGCACTATATTAGTAAATTTCACTATCAATATCCAATCATTATTATCTGCGAGACTGCTTCCTTTGATATGATAATCATTGTAAAGAAAAGGTATGTACATTATCAATATTTAATAAAGATTACATTTTAAAACTATTAGGATGTTTTTGTTACAAAAAGGATATCATTTAATAGACATAGGTACATGTCACTTAGCTTGATAATTTTTTTACATCTTGTACATAGGCACATTTTCCCATTGCTATTTAAACTTTGGGTCATCTGATCATAAAACTATTATTTTACATTAAAATAATAGCCATTTAATTTTAAGATTCCCTTGTTATTGTGAAAACAAAGGTACTTGTAAGATGATATAAAATTGAGAACAAAAATTGCTACAAGTTTATCAGAACTCTTATCTGTCGCATAATTAATAGGATCAGGAGTTTAAAATTGATAAGATAAATTTTTTTGTGAGTTTTTAACACATTTTCAAAATGTATTATAATTTATTTATATAGGGTCATTACAACCCATAGATAGGTACAAAAATATATGCTACTCGGTTGGGTACAAAGCACAAAAACTACTTTTAAATTCGTATATGTAACTTGTAGAAGTAGAGTCGCCATATGGCAATCATGATTTGGATGATTCTAATTGAACGATAGACGCTGATTAGTTCACTATTTGTAGGTCCGCAAATTATTATCTGAAAAAAAAATCAGTTCAAAAACTTTTCTACTACTAAACAACAATTTATCAAAACTGTGTGCGTTTACAGCTTTCTTATGTTTGCAAGCGAAATGAATACGTTTTGAGAACACAACCAACCAAACATTGTAATACTGACGCGAAAGTTGAACAGTTGACGTGAGCACGTAACAAAAGGAACGAGTCGGTCTCGGACGGCAGTAGGGCGTTCACGCGAACCTAAGCCACAAAGGGTGAGCTCTAAAATAAAAAGTTAGGACTTCTAACCGGGCGCGCCGGGGGACACCGAACGGGTTCCCGGGTGCGCTGTGGTAAGTGACTGTCTCGGCGCACACTGGTCCGGATTTTTAATATGGAAGACTTAGGACCCAATGTCAATATTTCGGGCTGAAAAAAATCATGTGGATAGATAAATGAACGTTCATCAACGTTTGTTCTAGCAGTTTTTATGAAATTGGTTATTTTTGCGAAAAAAAAAACATTGAAAAAAAATTTGTATGGAGAAAAAGTGAAATTTTTTTTTTTTTCGAAAAGTTCAAAACTGTTAGCAGTGAAACCTTTTGTGTGTTATTGTATTACACTTATTCGTTAATTCCATATTTTTTTTATTTGCATATACTTGCAGCCTTGGCCAAAATATGCATCGGAACTTTCATTGTATTTATTTCAACTATTTGTGACAATTTAATTTTTTTATTGATTTATAGTCACATAATTTACGCATATTTTCAATATAATAAATTTTAAAATCCATTAATGATTTTGAAAAATAGATTACAATTAAATTTTAAAAATCAAAATAATATTTTACTTCTTAGTGGTTAGCTGTTGCTCAAAGCGCAGTTAGTGATCGAATGAGGCATTGCCTGCTAATATTCCCCTCCCATTCCCTAATATTGCTATCTCTTTCATTTCCTACTATCGCTATCTCTTTCATTCCATACTTCTCTCTCTTTCGCTCCTTGAAACCCTTGCTAGTTGAGCGCTTATGAATCAAATAAAACAGACGGGAGCTCATGTTGGAGCGTCATTAGACATTCAACCCTTGAAGAGTCAACATACCTGGAAATTTTAACGTGAATAATCTAGCAACTTGATCATGGCTGGATTTGGCACTAACCTGGACATTTACGTGTTTCTGCGACAAGAGGACCTCAAGGATTACAAACGACTGCATCAAGCAATTTTGGATTGCGTTTTGCTTGAAATTTCGCAAGAAGATTCAGAAAAATTATTGAATTTTGCAAGATCTTTTACTGTGAACTTAAATCGTCGATGGACCGAGGCACACAGGGTGCAAAAAACATTCATGAAGAAGCATATGAACTGGTTGGAAACAAGAATTAAGTGGCCTGAATGTGAATCAGTAAATCTCACCGAAATTTTTGAAGGGACCGAAAATTTGGATCCTCGTTCTACAGAAGAAGAAGCAGCTGTTCAACCCATTCCATCTACTTCGAAGGCGACTAGTGACATTGGAACATCTACAGACATTGCATCAAGGAAGCCATTTGAAGACTTGGGGAATAAGCAGAAGAAAAGGCGATCGGGTACATTACTCGACTATCCGGAAGAGGAACTGACTTTTGCTTTTGTCACGAAGCTAAAGTCTAATGGGAAAGAAGGTCTTGCTCGCATCATCGATCACCTTGTGAAGAATCCTGAAAAGGTTGAAGCTGTCGAATCACTTTTATCAACAAACGAGAAGACGGACACTATGCAGGAAGATCAAGCGTTGGCCCTTACTGCATCATTGGATCTGTCAAAGTGGAAGTATCTTACTTTACGGTCAGCATTGTCACAGCAATTGAAGCTTCCGTCTTACTACAAGTTGTTGGAAGCTAAGCAGAGGTGTTATCCAGATACCAGAGATATTGAAGTATCAGAACATTTAGTGAAGGTGAAACTACAAGCACTGTTAGACGTGACAACTCGAAGAATACTGCAAGTCGTTGGTGATGATTTAAATATGTGCAGTGAAAACTTGAAGCTTACCTCCAAGTGGGGATTCGATGGATCTTCAGCACAGAGCAACTACAAGCAAAGAAGTGAACTGGCAGAATTCGACGACTCCTCTGTGTTCATGACGAGCCTCGTTCCTTTGAAGCTCGAGAGCGGCAATGTTGTTATTTGGAATAATCCAAACCCATCTTCAACATCTTATTGCAGACCTATTAAATTTCAGTTTGCGAAGGAAACGACCGAATTTGTTAAGCAAGAACAAGCGGCAATGGAGGAAGAAATACGAAATTTGACTATTTCAAGTTGCGGAAACTTGGAAGTTACTCATGAGTTGCACATGACAATGATTGATGGGAAAGTGGCTACAATTATTACAGATACTCCATCTGCAGCTACGTGCAATGTTTGTCTTGCAAAACCTAGTGAGATGAATAATCTTTCAGAAATGTTTTCAAGACCTGTACGGGACGATGTGTATCAATATGGACTATCAACACTCCATATGTGGATTCGAAGCATGGAGTGTCTTTTACATATTTCATATAATTTAGATTTCAAAATGTGGAGTGCACGAGGTGACAACAAAAACCTTAAGAAGTTAAGGAAGGATATGGTGCAATCGGAGTTCAAACAACAAATGGGACTTTTGATTGATGTTGTAAAGCAGGGCTTTGGAACTACTAATGACGGAAACACGGCCAGAAGATTTTTTCGGGAATACAAAAAAAGTGCTCAAATAACGAAGATTGATGCTGATTTGATAAAGCACTTCGCAGTTATATTGCAAGTGTTATCTTGTGGAAAGGCTGTCAATATCGATAGTTTCCGTGAATACTGCAAGGAGACTGCTGAGATCTTTGTACATCACTACCCCTGGTACAATATGCCTTCCAGCATACACAAAATGTTGATACATGGCGCTGACATATGCAAACATTTCTCTTGCCTTCCTATCGGAATTTTGTCAGAAGAAGCAGGAGAAGCAAGAAATAAGGACTTTCGAAATACCAGAGAGCGACACACGAGGAAAACAGGAAGACTGCAAAATAATGAAGACATTATACACAATTTTTTGATATCATCAGATCCATATATATCTCATCTGAAACCTAAATACACCAATTTTAAGTCATCAAGGATGTTTCCAGAAGCTACGCAGTTGATATTATCAGATGAATTAATAGAAGTTGAAGAAGAAATTGAAGTTGATGAAGAAGCTCCAGAAAATGTGCCAGATCCTTTAGAATAAGTTTTAAGTTATTTATAACTATTATTTTGCGTGTTATATATAGATAGTTTTAGTCAATAACTTTAGTTTTAATTTCATTTTAGTTATTTTATTATTATTTCCTATTTACTAAATTAATGAAAAATGTATTAAATTTAATGTAATGTAAACAACCTTCAATTATTTTCTATTGTAGTTTTAAGTTATTTATATTAATTTGTATGTTATGTATAGATAGTTTTAGTTAATTACTTTATTTTTAATTTAATTACTTATTTTATTATTATTTATTATGTACTAAATTGATAAAAAATGTATTAAATTTTATGTAATGAAAACGACCTTCAATTTATTTTTTATTGTACTGCAAGAATTATGCAATAAACAATTTTTAGTTATTTTGTAATACATTTACATACATACCCTATGCTACTTAAAACTTCGTCCGCGTGAATAGCGTCGCGATAACCGACATTAATGCGGACGAAGTCGCGGATGGCCACTAGTTATTCATAAATCAACTTCAAAATGTATAACAAAATAACCAGAAATAGTTTATTGCACAATTCTCGCAGTACAATAAAAAATAATTGAAGGTCGTTTACATTACATTAAATTTACCGCTGCACCACTGAACCGATATAGATGAAATTTGGTATAGATATTCTTTGGGACACTAGATTTATTTAGTAGTTTAGGCGTGATTGAGCGACAGAGAGACAGACAGACAGAGTCACTTTCACATTAATAATATTAGTATGGATTTTATCTTAGTACCGAATTTACTTTCCCGAAACCACTTAAAGAAGCAAAAGTACTGATTTTAAATAAATATATATTAGGATAAACGAAATAAACGCCAAAGCTGCAAGTAAATATTTTGTATTACCAGTAGAGCTCTTGTCTATTTTATCTGATTTATAAGCGTGGAACACCACTTGTCTTAAGAAGAAAAAGAGTGAGCAAAAGAGAATGAAAGAGACAGCAATAGTAGAAAATAAAAGTGATAGCTATATTAGGGAATAGGAGAATATTAGCAGGCAGGCAATGCCTCATTCGATCACTAGCTGTGCTTTAAGCAACAGCTAACCATGAGAAGTAAAATATTATTTTGATTTTTTAAATTAAATTGTAATCTATTTTTCAAAATCATTCATAGTCAACAAATAATGGATTTTAAAATTTATTATATTGAAAATATGCGTAAATTATGTGACTATAAATCAATAAAAAAATTAAATTGTCACAAATAGTTGAAATAAATACAATGAAAGTTCCGATGCATATTTTGGCCAAGGCTGCAAGTATATGCAAATAAAAAAAATATGGAATTAACGAATAAGTGTAATACAATAACACACAAAAGGTTTCACTGCTAACAGTTTTGAACTTTTCGAAAAAAAAAAATATTTCACTTTTTCTCCATACAAATTTTTTTTCAATGTTTTTTTTTTCGCAAAAATAACCAATTTCATAAAAACTGCTAGAACAAACGTTGATGAACGTTCATTTATCTATCCACATGATTTTTTTCAGCCCGAAATATTGACATTGGGTCCTAAGTCTTCCATATTAAAAATCCGGACCAGTGTGCGGCGGAGCGTATTCATATAACTGACATAATAGGCCTTTTCACTGCGTTTAATAATTTATCAATTATGAGTTGGGCTTTACGAACTTTTAAAATTAAGCAAAATTACAAATACACAATGTTAAGTAGATTATTATCGAAGATCCAACATACTATATCGTCAAAGTCACCATAGCAAATGAAAAAGTACGCCTTTGCGGTCAAATTCAAATGCGCAGAACTTTCCATTCATTGTGAAATTGTCCTAGCAAAAAAATCTATGCATCTGTTCCCTATAAATTTGATCAGGTTAGTTTAGTTATAAAAACGTTAATATAGCTTTTCAAAAATGTCATTTGTTTAATAAACTGTAATATAATACACTTCAGCTGAGTACACAGCGCTCTGTAGACGGCTACGTACCCGAGCGGGCGGACCGGTCCGCCCCCCCTTCCCCCTGCCCCTGTCATTAGAAGAGTGCGCGGGCGCATTGGCCCTCGCCGTGCATGCAGCAATCGGCATGCCCCGAGTTGTGCCCAGAAGGAAGGACCGCTTCGAGTCGAATTTAGGTTTATTAGGTTTCTTTACTTACGGTGACTAGATTGGATTTTTTGTTCCTTCTTTCTTTTATTTTCGATATAAATATCTTGTTATTCAATATTAAGTATTGTGATATTTTTCCATCATGTAGGGCTTTCTACGATCTTAAATCCTACGGATATTAGGTTGGATACAATTTAAAAATAAAAATACTAACGCAAAGTCAAATAATGCATGTATTTACATTGCACATTGACGTAAGGTAGTAATCGCTCGTTGTCTTTGTAATGATCAGATGCGTCCGTAAACGCTCCGGGTCAGGTAAATCTGACTCATCAGCACACTTGGTCGTTCAACTTTCATTATTGTTTATTTATATTTTTACAGTCGGAGCTTGACGCGTGCGGTGCCGTCATAAAGAGCGGAGACAACGCAAACTAAACCAGTTTGCAGGGTATAAAGCATGGAGCTGTCATTTATTTGTCGCAATTCGTTTCATCTTTCTTGTTCTCTTTGTTTTTAGCGATCTGTAGGTAATATGATACAATTGGCATTATAAATGTAATCGCTGGAAAAAAACTTATTTTAGACGGTGATGTTAAATTAGGAAGAGAGGTTAGGAAGAAAATCTTCCACTTAATCTCTCTGTACCTTTAAGTAGCTTATCTGATTCGAAAATGGCAAGCTATTTCTTAAGAGGTATTTCACATTAAGAAGAAAATAGAGACGAACTACAGCCGGATATCTTATGACGGAATCCCTTAAAGAAATATACATTTTCATCATCTAAAATATTAAAATCTTGCCAAACGGTTCGTAATTCAGATTTGCGATAATAGATATTTATATTGTACTCGTTTCAAGCGGAGCCAGGTCACGCAAGTCTAGTCTCAGTGAATGTGGAATGTGAACAACCTTGGAAATATAAACTTAATGAACCTACTACAGTATCTACCACTGTTCAGTGTCCTATGCAATTACATGGCATCTTACCTATAATAATATACTGTATAAAAAGGTGTTGAATTCGTTCATCACACAGGTTACGTTCAATAGGAATCTTACTTATATTAAAAACGCACAAATGTGTAAGAATGTATGGATTGCATGTAATGGATTTATGTTTGTTACTCTTTCACGCAAAAACTACCGATATAGATAAAGTTTAGCAGAAAGATGGATACTAGAATAATATAGAAAACTTTTTGTACCGAAATAACATTGATGAAACATCGGACCATAGCTTGTATTACTAGCATGAAATATTTTATAGCAAATTTAATGTGTTGTTCTCAAACCAATTCCATTTAGTACGGCACTAAAATTCGACTCCAATATCATCTTGGTGCACGTTGGTGATTCTAGTCTCGATCGCACGCCCACACAAGATTCTCGTGTTGCTGTCAAGAAGAATCAGTGCAGTCAAAGGGCGTGCGAGGCAGAAAGAAACTGGTTCCCCGCTAATGCAATTATCGGCTGCTTCGTCGGGACGGCGTAAATAACCAATACGAGTTCTGTGCACGGACACTCTAAAATGTTGAATTCCACCTGAACTAGCTGTCTTGTAGGCTCTTAGCTTTCGAAATTATTTCTTACGGTTTCCCGGGTAGTATAATAAAAAAATAGAGGTTTGAAAAATTAACAAATGAAATGAAATATAGATATCATTACAAGCAATTATAGCTAGCTAAAAAAACAATAGGTCGTTTATTTTGTACTAAAAAAGAAATCGTATTATTTATGAAAACAAAACAAATATGGACTTTATAAGGAACGTTGTAAGCATTGTAATACTAAAAGCGTTCCTGCACACCATTTTATGGGGTATTTTATTTGTAAACTACATAATTATAGAATATACATGGGCGACATTATTAATTCGCAGCTGCAGCAGACTGCAACACCTGCCTAGTTATCATAATGTTTCACCTTTGACATTCCGCAATCTAAAATATTGAAAATGGTTTAAACTTTTGTCATCTTATGAATGAATTGATTGTTTCTTTGTTGTTCAGCTATACTGTGTTAGAAACAGTTATAACTACTTGTTTTACATGTTTCCATTATGTACAAAGCGCCTGGAATCTTCGACATTTGAAAATCATTTTTGGTGTTTGATTACGTGGCATGATATCTGATCAGAAACTTGTGAAAATCTGCCTCAAAATACTACGCATTTATTCAGAAAAACATTTATTTTATTATGCATATTGAAAAATCTGAAAGACTTACTTAAATCAACAAATTCTTCAGCTTATTAGCCTGACTAAAAAACTTCAATGCCTAAAATCTAAAAATATTTGTTTATAAAATAATACTAAAGATTATTTTTATCCACTTTTTGAGCACAATCTTCGTATTTTAGCAATCTTGTGAGTGATTTTCAAGGATGTTTATTATCCCCTAACTATTATCTAAATTATAAAGCACAAATCTTGCAAAGCCCTAAGGCGCCAAAAACAAAGTCATGACATCAGCGTCTGACTGAATGCAGTTTTATTGAAGGATCGCGAATTATATTACCGACAAAAACACTAATGATTTTAAGTTTTTTTTGGTGAGTTTTTGTCTGTGAAGTTTCAATGAAAATAAATAAATTAAGAAAACATTCGTATTGCTGATCAGAATGTCGATTTTTAAACGCAATGTTAAACGAGTCGTTACGATAAAATGGTGTACCTATTCTGAAGAAAGTTCGTGTTTTGAAGTATACCTATCACATGTCGTTTTGAAAGTAATTTAATAATTTAACGCATAATTTGATACATTTCGGAAAAAACCGTTTGTCTATCTAGAATCTAGATTGTTATCATAACCACCTAAACCGTGACACCATGGTGGAGTTTGGTGAAATCGTGGAAATTATGTAAAAAAAATATTGTGTACACCTATTTCCGTTCCTAATGTCTTGACGTCTATTTTATTAATGTTTTAAACATTTGATCATTCTGTGTATTATGCGTGTCTATAAATTAAAATTAGCACAGTGACTGTGTATGCGCGTTTATTTATTTGGGTATAAAATAGATTTTACTGTTTATTAATTTGTTTTTAAATGTTACTGATGTAATTTAAATTAATAACAAAATATAATTCATTCTCTCCTTCTCATTGAATTTTTATAAGAACAATGACCTGGTAGGTGAATGGGAGCTAAGTCAACTATTTATTGCAAAACATCTATCAAGATGGACGTCGCGTTGCATTGCATTGCCCTATTGAGATCGCGTCGCCGCCGACAGGAATTTAGTGGGCTGTTCAAAAGGACCTTGGATTACAATTAAATTTTATTTGCAAGAATTCTAGTTTATCATGTAAAATTCATAGAAAGAGAGGGTGGAAATTCACAAGACCATTTTACGACAATATTCTGTATTTTTTTTTAAAAGTGTCAAAATTCTTGTTGGAGAAATGAGTTCAGACTCAAATGGACAAATTCACAAAATGCATTATTCCCGCAAGCCTATATCGAAACATTTGAAAGACTAATTTGTTGCGTTCCATGTAACCTAAATCTATAATTTTTTAACTGAAAAAATTACCCGCTGATTCTGCGGCCAATGACTTTTCAAGGCATCTCACTCAACTGCCTATGAGAATGATGCTATTAATGAAGGCCATTAAACGAAATATGCCTATTAGGATTCGTGAGAATATTGACCAGAGCCGTATTATATCATATATCAGAACGTTATTTAATTTATAAATTAGTGAATTATTCCTAATGATACAACTTCAGATCATCGTTAAAAATAAACGAATTTCAATTAACATGTTACGACGTTAAAGGTAAAGGTTGTTTTAACATTTTATCTACGTTATTTTATTAGTTTTTGCAAAAGTATAACCCCAATTTGTAGTGTTCTTTGTGAGGAAGTTAATTTGCAACTTGTGATTACTTACTAGCGGTCGCTAATTCCCCGTGATATAATTCAAAATTGTTTTTCTGGGGCTTGGGGCTAAACATCAATTAATCCTGGCTACGTGATACGACCGAGGGGCCCTCCATTGGCAGATTGCTGCATAATCCTGCATTTCTCCTGCTTCCGACGCAATCGCCTACATAGGAGGGCGCGTACCGAGGGTCCTATACAATGGACGTCACACTACGGTTAATTTTTTTTTCAATCGATTGTTTGTCTGAGAATCGATCAAATGAGCTATGTGGGGATGAAAGTTTGACGTTAACATGTGTTGCCTTTATTATTTTTTACTAGATGTTGCCTGCGATTTTTTTACTAGAAGTATACGTTATTTCGGGATTGTCACAATATGTACGTCGAATTTCTTGCATGACAAGACAAAAGTTTTAATACCGTTGATTGGCTGATAGCACACCGTAATTGTATTTTCTGCCAATCAGCATCGATTTTGACATTTTGTTAAAAGCGCGATAAAGTAGACTCGTGATAGTCATTCTAAGTAAACTGGACTTAAGATTACTGACAATTGTATTTATTGTTAGAAGTATAAGTTAAATTACTGAAAAATCGTTTAACATAATTGACAAAAAAATACGAAGGTGGTGAAATAATGTACGCTATTATTTCACAGAAAAAGAATAAATAAAACAAGTTGCTAAGGATTTTTATTGTTTAGAGATAATAGTAACAATAAATATTACGTTATGTTATCTAGAAATAATTAATGTTTTGTCTTTATTTTTTCTACGCCATTACTTCACCACCTTCAACTGATATTTACTTAAAAAGATTAACATAAGTATGTGTGTGTCGCAGGCATTTTGAATGAAGCCGCCGTTTACAAATGGCGTCGTCTGTTTAAAAACGCTCGCTGTTATGTAATATGCCGAATGCGAAATCAGGCAAAATGACCACATGACAGTTGGTTGTAGTTTTGGGGTGACCATGAATAAAACACTGTTTGGACAAATTAGACTTCAGGTTTCGGTTCTTTTTAGATACCTACTTCATTAAAATATTCAAGTAACAAAAAGGACTTTTATTGAATATCAATTACTTAACCTAAAGTTAATTGAAGTAATTAACGATTCCATTGGTTAGGTTAGGTTAGTGAATAAAGTGAAGCGCAAGTCGAGCTAGCGTAGCGAGAGTGCCGCGGTAGCGGCCGGTGAAGCGCCACGTCTTGCTCATTTGTAATAATATTATATTCATGTAAAATAAAACAGTAGGAAAATCATTTACTAGGTATTCCATATATATTTGAAACATTCCATATTTTTAACACTAATAAATTTACAGTTCTTTAGTTTTATAAATTTCAATAATACTATCCTTTGCAAACCAAATTTTATGGTCACCCTAGCATTGTCAAGCTATACTTCAATTTGCCGCGTCATTATACATAATGACATTTTGTCCTCGGCATTTTACAAACCAGCATTCGTTTTTAAACTGACGACGCCGTATGTAAACGGCGGAATTACTCAATATGCCTGCGGCATATGTATAACCCGCTCTAATATAATAACCTGCTCTCACACACACAGTTTTTATGAGATTATCAAAATCTTACTACCAAACGTAAACCGAACTCTTGATTAACTATTTTAATACAGAATATAATATGAAGTTCAAAATACCGCTTCGATCGGCGCACCAATCGAATTCGTATCGATATTTCCATCGCGAAGACCGATAAATCGGCAGCGACATCTCAGCTGACCGTTTTATCAAATTCCCTGCTAAAATACGCGCTGGCAACGTGAAGCGAATGCATCGATGGTATCACTCGCCCAGTTTATAATAACGAATTCGTCGTCCTCAGTGGTATTTCTTGATATGAGTGTTCGTATCTCAAATGTGTGCGTAAGTAACGAATGTACACCTAAATCGCGACATTAGTGTTATGTTTTATGTAATAATGTAAAAAGTTTAATTAACACAATACCAAATGAATAGTATTAACACCCTTTTTTTGTGCTAGGGGAAATGCATTGACGCACCGTACCTACACACGATTTAGGTGTCGGTCTGAGTGGGACTCCGCGTAGCTCAAAAATCAGTAGGTAGATACTTGCTGGCACTATGGTATGTATCTGAAATGTTATTATAGGTAAACATTTTAAATGCAGCTGTTGAATATGTCAGTAATCCCGTTTTAAATTAGGATGATTTCTGCTCAAATTGTATTTCGTTTTTCTATGATTGCATTTTTCGCTCTGTATACTGGAGGATTTTAACAGATGAAGCGAACCCTTTGAAAGAAATTTCGGTCCCTCGTTTCTGAGGCAGGTGCTAGCTAAGGCCGGTTTAGGAAGCAGCATTGTGCTCGTTCATCGTGGTAAGTTACGGGACCTGTTCCGCTGATATCACCCTTGCGACGTGTCCAGTTACACTGGTCTTTTACTCGTCCAAAAAGCGGCCTTAACGGCTCCAAAAAAATATCATGCCGTGTATCAGTGTACTTAAATACGTGAAAGGTTTATTGATTGGTATAAGACCATAGGACAGCAATATGTTTTGTGAAACATCCAGAAAACATAACAATCGTAAAATAAAGCGTGTTCTGAACCAAGTGTGCCTGTTTAATGCAGCTCATAAAAGGTGGGTGCTGACAGGCTGTGTCGCTGCGCTCGCGTTACTAAAAGAACATTAATAACACAGTGCAGCATGTGCATAAGTCAAGCCACGCGATGGAGCATAGAAAGGTCTAACGTCATCGAACTCGCAACACCTGCTTTGTTTGACAGTTTTTTATTCAGAAAATTGCGAGTTTTCTAATAGTGCATACGAAAATAGCTAGTGTATGTGCTTTCCTGTTATTTCTATGGGATCCATTGTCCGTAAAAGGCAAAGCAATGTTTTTAATGTCAAACGTGTATGAACCTATAGAAAGAATTATTTTAATAACGAATTTATCAAAGTGATTCTTTTAGAAATGAATACCTACAGTGATTTGCGTAAGCCGCTCTAGATAAACACTCTTGTTGTTATTAGTATACTTATTATTATGTGGTCATAAATAATCTTTTGTTGGATCTTTTCCAACCCCCTATTGAATACTGTTGGTATATCGAGTTAAGATCCACTATCAATCTATGGTTATCGTGTATTTGCGTGTCTTGCAACTATATTATTATTTTATCAATGTGAATTATTAGATAATATAACACCTGACATTAAGAGCTGATCAAAAGATTGGCAAATACACGTATTACAAATTAACTTGTTAACGACGAGTTAAATTGAAGATCTAGCATGCTACTACATCTACATGACTTCTCATGTAATTGCCTAGATGTCCAAGTTTTAGTTTTTATTGGTTGTGTCCGTAATGATAACGACAGCTGCGGCTCCGCGGGGGACAAATGTCAGGACTCCACTTATATGAACAGGACAAAGCGATCCCTCCGATGAACCCATTGTGCTATTCGACAGACCTCCCTATTTGACTTCTTGAGTAGGGAGAAAATGTCTATTTCAAATTCTTTATTTTTGTAACGCATTGTTTTAGAAATAAATATTTAAAATAATCAACTATTAAATCGGGATATTAGCCAAATAGGTATCTCAGCGTGTGACAAAATACATGAACAAAGAAATAAAATGATTATACATTTTTACAAGTCGAGTTTGATTTACGTTGCGCGCATCCGACAATTGCATAATTGAGGCATCTGCATCAAAACTGGTTCGATATTTCATCGTAACATTTCGATTTTATTCTGTTTTTGCCGCGGGTGCGACATAAATATGCATTCGAGGCGCGTGCCGGCGGTCAGCTGTTTCTTCTATGCGGCCGCAAGCTGCGCGTTCCGTAAAAGGAAACCAGCCTCGTGGATGGATTACGCCGATTACATCGCAATTATCCGTGTGAGCCGAGCGAGCGGGCCTACGTAACGTTGGACCACTTTCGCAATCTTTGTTCACCGCGACATTGACCTTGCAGCGAAACCTTATGTAATGATTTTCGGCGTACGAGTCATTGACACGAGCCGTGTTCTCTGTAAACATTCATAGATATGGAGCATGCGTAAGTGATTACCGCCCTGACGTGAGGGTTTGTTATCACGTTTAGCACCAGCGTCCTTATCGGCTCACATATCTAACGCGGCCGTATAAGCACATATTGTAAGTGGATCCTCATCTCCATTGGTATGAGTGCGTCGTAGTAACACGATATTCGCATGCGCGATGTGATCGTTTTTATCGCTCGCCATGTCTTGACGAGCTCCGCAGATGGCATTCACAGCGCAAGCACGAAGTTTTTACTGTCACATCCTCGGATATGTCCAACGTACTTGGGCAACAGTTATTTCGCCCACTCTTAGCAGCGAGCATTTTGTTTGCAATATGAGATATTACAACATACCTTGAGTTACTATTTGTTCATGTCCTTTTCAGTTTTTCCTTCAACCATTCTAGATATCTTGGAAAAAATATTTAGTTTTTTCATACATAGAACTACCACCAATTGATAAAATCTCAATGAATTAACATTTCAAAGAAATTACTCGGATAAATCGCACATGTGGGCAGGACATGCAATTCTATATTATGGCGTACCTATTGTGTAAGATTTACTTATCTGAATCTCTTTAATTAGTGCAGCTTGGGTGAATGGTTTTACCTTGAAGAACGTCGATGAAGCCCTAAACGCGAAACATTAATTATAGAGGAGGGTAACACAGTAGCATCGACACTCGAGACGTCTCGCCGAATCACAAGAATTACCCGGGGCTGTGCCTGCCATTTACCGATCCTCGATTTACCACAACCATTGCACTTTTTTAAATACCGTGTGTATTTAAAAAAGTAGTACAACAAAATTTAAATAAATACATACATTTCTTCTTTTGTGGGAAAAAATGACAACATTGAAGATGTACCTATTGTCTCTGATGATTGATGAGTATGAAGTCAAAATCTAAATAGTATTACTGAATTTTTCGTTAAGTTACTTTGGGCACTAAATTTAATTGAACTTTCATTATCATAGGTTGTGCTACTTAGCTTTATTGCCATACTGGAATGCATGGACTTCGCGTAAGTTTGTTAGACAGCTTCCTCTCCGCCGCCTTCTTCTGCGAGATCATGCGCTTGTATAAGGTGGAGGTTGCCGTTCAGGCCAAATCGCTCTCAATCATGCCATTGACCATTTGTGGGTGCCAGAAGTCAGTGGTGGTCAATTTGGCCTGCTCTGACGCCTAGGCTCCTCCAGCTCCTAAGGGTATGTTCGGCAGTCTTCCGCAGCGCCGCCGCCGTCATGACAAGGCAGCGACTCCTGGCGTCCGATATTTACAAAAGCATCCATGCCCGGTCAACACCAGCGCCAATAAGGACCAAAGTGGCGCCCTATCTTCTTCTGCATGGCCAGGCCCATGGCATCTACTACTACTATCCTGATTGCGCTGTATTGAGTGTCTCCTTCGATCGTCAAACCAAGTTGTCTTCCTATCTCAGGGGGTAAATGCATGGGTAATTCAGAAAAAATATGTACGGTCAATAGCACGTCTTTTATATGGTTCGGCCCAAGCGAATGTCCAGCAAAATTGACCAAATAAATCCACGCCATGCTATTGATTAATTTTCAATCTAAAAATTATGGAGACGATTGTTATGTCGTCGTTATTGAAAATTTATAAATTATATTATGCGGTCGAATTGAGAACCTCCTCCTTTTTTTTGAAGTCGGTTAAAAAGACGTATAAGACCGATGAAGATTAATTAGTCGATAATTTAGAGCTCCATTTGGAACTGATCGGTTCACAGGCATGCAGAATATGTTTTTGTGTAGCGCGTGCAACTTTAACGGAAACGAGTTTGGTTCAATAAGACATGAGGTAACAAAATTAAGTTACGAGAGTTTCCTTTTAAACATTTTATGAATGTATTTTTTCAGTTAACAGAAAAAAATCCAACCATTAATTTCAAACCATCAATAGTCTCGAAACAACAACATATATTGTGGTTAAGAGTATCCATGTAATGCGGTACGTTTGTGGAAGCGATTGGGCTGTCATGAATAGGGTTGCTGACTCTCCCACCGATCAAATGATTGCTAGTACAATCCTATTAAACTTAGGTATGTACTTGGAAGTGTTATGTATTTTATACGTATTAATCAAGGATTTGACGATACAACCGGAATTTGGTTAAAATATAATGTTTGCCTGAATAAATATTGTTCACCAAACATTACTGAAATTGATACCACATACAAATCATACTTCTACTTTATGTTCGAATAGTATAATTAATCGTGCGTTCTACCTTTTTATCAAAAACTTAAGAAGTTGGCAACCCTCATGGGTAATTTTGATCTGCACGCGAGGGAAACCCGGGTAACGGTGAAGCCCTAGGCAGAAGACTGTCCCTTCATATTGGAATAACGCTTGTACAGTCTACGGCACGTCAGGCTTAACATTTTGGACTTTGTACCGCACCTCGTGGGCATAAGAACTAAATAAGACCGTAGTTACGCTATTCTAGGACCCCCAATTACAAAATTAAATGTTCTTTGACGCTCCTTACGTAAATAACACGGATACATTTGTTTTATTTGTAAATGACTTGACATTATACTTTAAATACGATAATTTAAAATTGTGGCGATAGGAGAAGGAACTCTTTTGTCGGAATTATGATATTTAACGACATATTTTCATGGTTTAATTCCCTGGGCTAATACATTTATTTTGGTACCAACATTATTTCATACCGTTGTCTTGTACAGAGTACATTGTGGAACTAAAACCCCTGTAGCCCTAACACGATTCGGCGTGGAGCGGTTTTCGGCTCCCGTCGGGTAACGTTTAGTAGCCGGCATTAAGTGTACTTAATAGCGGGCGCAGGCGCTCATCGGGAGGCGGATTCAGAGTCGAGCCGTTGCCGGGCCAGGACCGCGTTTATAATGTACATTTTTTATGATAACCCAACCCGCAAAATTTGAGCTGTAACATTGTATTTACCGGAACACGCAACCAAGTTAATGAAGTTTTGAGTGCAGGAAATGTTTGAGACGATAAGGTATTTTAAAGAGGCTACCTTGAAGTAATGTTTGAAAATTGCAAATTAAATTGTATGCCCATACAAACCTATAAATCAAACAAGCCGCAAACGAGTTTACGAGTGAAAATAATAATCCTAGGTGCTAGAAGTGATGATTAGATGCTATGAGATTGTAAAGTTACAATAATGTTATTATTTGCATAAATATGTTTCGATAACTTTGGAAATAATTAAAAAAACATGCTGCAAAAATATATTGAATTTACCATGCTATTATTGTAGGTGTAATAATAATCCTGCGGTAAGAAAGCGTATTTACATTGAACACCAGTTGCGTCGACTGCAAACCTCAATGTCGGCCAAATGTTTCCCAACGTACGGATGCAATTACCGACACAATAAACATGCGACTTCTTAGCCGATGCCCGAGACGACTGCAACTGTTCCGATGGAATACAAGGTCGACATTTGTTCATTTTCAATATTGAATGCAATGTGGTATCGTGTTTCCTTCCTAATTATGTAAATCTTTAAGTAGTGATTTCGCTTGTAAATGCAAATCAGTCAACGTCTACTCACGTGTCGGTAAGATCGCTACAGAAATGAAGAATTTATTTTATTGCAGCCATTTCGATACGTTAAAATACATACAGGCGTTTGACGTCAGGATTGGCTTCGTTAAAGCGCGAAGCGTTATTTATTTTCGACAACGTTTAACGAACCGCGTACATCATAACATAACAGTTGCATCGACTTTCTCATTTCCGACTGGCTCTACTACGCCCACCATTTAGGTTCGAGGTTTGTTTGTTATTTTTTCTTATAAAATACGGAGCCGAGGTGCGTGTTCTTTTGTAGATGTTTTCCTCACAATGGGCCGGTTTCATTATGCAAGGCGAGGCAAAAGGAACGAAACAGATGTGCCGTGGTGGTGGTGCATTCGCGGCTCCGCTCGAACAATAGTCACGAACGCGTCGCGATCGATCGCTCGTCTTTTGTGACCCAACACTGACATGACGTTACAGTTACTGAGTAATTACATTAGTCCCTTCCCCGGACCAATTTACCAGAGCACCTACTTTATCACAAACAGTGCAGGCACATACCTTGAAAAAACTTGCATTGATAGACATGTTTCTTCAATCGAAATTATGAGATAACAAAAAATAACTCTTTAACGTTGAATTAACTATTTCATTGTTTTTATTTTCATAGTAAGAAAAGTATGAAAATAATATGAGTAAATAGATGTAAGGCGGTAGTTGATGTGTGCATTAAAACAATAATTAATCTTATTTGATGACAAGCACTAGAATACAGGATATAGGTAGTTTAATTTTAATAGAATCTATAATACAAATTTAACTTAAATAAAAAATGTGAAAAATAAATAATTTCGGAGTCTAGGAAATTCTCTGCTGGTACAATGTGTTATTTTCAAATTTGGTGCTTGTAAACAGCTGTTTTTTACAAACTTTACGTTTACATAACATTCACGTGATACACGTCACTACTACAATCAAAATAAAATGAACTATATGAGTGACGTGACTTCAAGAAATGTTCAATGACATGAGTTAAAATTCTCACAACCTCAAAAACCGATTGGCGAGATTACCTTTAAGGCAAATTCATATCGAATAGACAATGCAGAACTCGGAAGCAGTTTCCATAACATAACGGTGTACGAAGTTAGCGAGCAAAAGTCCGTCTGTCCGTCATTATGCCCCTGTCTCTGCTCTAAGGGCTTCATGGTTCGTATCAGTAAGGCTTTAGGGGTCATTTTTGATTGTTGGTAAAAAGCTGGTCTTGAAAAGACGCGAGTCGCGTGCGTGTGCGCCCGCAGCCAGGCGGCCGAGCGAAATTACGTGCATTTATCTACCCACCGGTCATTAGGCTGTTTCATTTAGTTATGGATGGGAGATTCCCTGTGGACTCACGTACTTTTATCTTGCATTTTCTAAGTTCAAGTACATATACTCATATCTTACAATATAAACCATTGCACTTGTACATTTGACAGTACCTAACTGCATCTTTACTAATCCTAATTTGGTGCGTTCTTAAATTCTTTTGATAGGAAGATCGATTTTGCCCGTTAATATTTTCCTGTGTCTGTAGATTGACCTGAAATTCGTTTTCCATCTTACTTGGTAAAGATAATTATGCTTTGTGGACATGACAAGGAAGCAAGGAAGATTAGTAACAACATTCATTCAGTTCAATCTTTGTCTCACGCGAATTTAGAGTTAGGTTGTTACTTTTTACCTGCATGCGGTAAAATTCAGATTAATAATATCATTCATTGACTTTTGACGTTGCAATCAGTTGCAAGCAAGATCAAAAATCAGATGGGAACCACGCATACGGTGTCGGGCTCGCCGCTCACAGTTAATTAACGACCTCTTGATTAATATTTTGCGTAATTAAGACTTCTCGATTCATACGCGACTACCGTTACGCGAACGCCTTCACTCGCTGACTCCCAATTTTTAATTAAATTCTCCGCCGTGAACCACACAGAAAGAAAAAGACCGACATCGACCGATTGAAACCAAAAAATAAGTGCACCCTCGTTTTCATCCCTAATCGGGTAATTGTCGGTGGATTTTTTGTACTATGAATAAAAAAAATAAACCCTTTGTGGATTTATACCCTCGCACGTGTTCCAACGAATCTTTTTAACCGATCACAAACACTGAATGACAGGGCTGTGAATTGCATTTGACTAGAGCATTGTTTGTCATCTGAGCGGGTGCACGATGTATGGAGTTCGAAAATAGTTTGCGATAAACATCTAGTCCCGACAAATTGTGAAACGTTCCGCTCAGAATCAGAACGAAGAAACTGCGAACAATCAAATATTAATGACCTGAACCCTAAATGTCAGACTGCAGGAGAGCGATGAGACGATTTCGTTAATAGGATTGTAATTAAGTCACTCGGGGTTGAAGTGACAATATAACTGGGAGGGAAGGCAGGTGCAAGGATAAGGGCGTAACCTTTACAACAGCTGTTCGCTACTATGAAGAAAGGAAACGGCTCCACGCCTGATCATCACGCCTATGGAAAATAAGAAATAACGCGTTGTTAATCTATTCCTAACTCACAGTTTGACTCGAGGGTGCAGATGCGGCCTTATAATTTCATACTTGTATGTTTCTAACATAAACTTTCATTTAAGCGTGCTTAAGTAATATGTTGAAGTTTGCAGCTGGCGATTTTAATTGAAATGTGAATGTATTTCGCGAAGTGACCGGCTCGCATAGGGCCTACGTACTAATATTTACGAGCGCACAAAGGGCGCAGTCATTACGGGGGTTCATATTAGTACAACGCAATGCAATTTTAAAGTGGCTAATACCGTACCGCTGGGATCCTCTGGATCGGTCGCCTAAAAGGTCATTTGAATATTAATACAGCGATGTATTTACGTAAGCGTATAAGCATACCGCGCATTCATTATTTGTCCTATGCCATTCTAATAGTCATATGTATGAATTTCTTACCCAGTTCTTCTTTCTTGATTTCTTTTAACTGTTTCCCGGAATTTTCGATAAGCACACGAGTGCAATTTGTGATAAAGGGAGCCCATCGTTCACATAGCTCCTTGGGACTTTCAAAATCCTTTGATAAATTACTATTTCATCTCAGGATTTCGAATTTCGGCCGAAGTTTTAGAATTTCACCCTTCGTTTCGGGGGTCGGAGAGCTATGGAGCCGTGGGAGCGGTAATCCAGGACTCGCGCCAGGGCCGGACAGTTATGTAGGGGGTTTTTAATTTAGAAGCCGCCCGCTGTGGACGGATTATCGGGTCGCCAGCGCTGCAATTAGTTGCCGCCCATGCCGTCACTCGCACGGCCGACGCCGTGTTACACATGCCTCGAAATACGAATAGTAACACAACCTAACAATAACAAAGCAAAATTAATTCATGCAAATAAAAGCTGGACGTGTAATGTTTTGTTCATTTTTATGGCCCGATTAGTTATTGTGTCTATGTGTTTTAGTTATGTATATAAAAATGTGGTGAATAATTATGATTTAACTACATTTTTGATACTCCTTAAGTTACTCTTACTTCTACAACTCGTACATACATGTGTTACTGCGTGGCGTAAAATTGACGATAGCACGTCATTCATTCATTTGGATAACATGTGTAGTGCATTGCTCGCACACAACAATGGTTATGCTAATCGGAGATTGCGATTTAACAATAATAGTGCCCCAGCGTCTGGCAGGGCTGCCACGACGCATTACACGTAAGCAAATAATGACAAAAAGTTCCGGCCGGCCATTAGGACTTTTTAAATCATTTAATAGCACCACGTCCACATTACCGCATTAAATATTTTAGTGTAAGTAGTTTCCAGCTTTCTGTGAGTTAGTAATAAAATGTATTATTGTTAACTGACTTATCTAACAAGCTTGCATTCAATAAACGTCCCTTTCCTTTCTTGTATTTTGAACAACACGTATCAAAATACAAGAAAGGAAAAGGACGTAATTTGACGCTAAATGGTACATATTGCAATTAGTCTCCATAATAAGACTATAGAAATGATTATAAAAATAAAAAAATGGGTACCTAAAAGTCTTTTTCAAGTTTTATAGAACTTTGTCTAAAAACCCAAAACAAACCTCATGCCTATATTCATTAAAATGCAGTAAGTGAATTTATTTACACTGTTAAAGTATATGCTCTAATATTTGATTTAATTAAAAGTAAATTACTACATAATGTCCAATCAATTAGTATTTTTGTACACAAACATTTATTTTAATTGGTAGGACTCGAGACCATGGTCTTATCATTATTACGTCGATTGTCGGTGTCGTTAATCCTGTATATTTAAAACTGATAAAATTTATATAGTCATGTCGTGTCAAGCAAATATTTGATAATTGCTTAGTTTTTTTTACGTTTTTCTTGCGGCTATTTTTGAGGCCATAATATCTTTATACTAAGTTTACTTACCATTGTAACTTTTTTGTAACTCATAATAATAAATATAGATCAAAATATTATCGTTTTATGTGTGATTCTAGCGAACCTTTAAAACTAAGGTAAACCAAATATACGATCTCGAAAAGTCGATTTAATAAATTAAGTGAAAAAGCAGCTATTCAAAATACTAGGTTTGAATTTGTTTGACGGCAACGAAATTATTATACCCAGATCCTCTTTTTCTTCTTCTGAATTACATAACCCTAAAGCGCTTCAGTTTTCGGGACTGTTGTTTCCATCTCATCTCATCAATCAAAATCTGCCAACAAGCAATGAGGGTCAAAGTAGGGTAGGGTGAACTGCTGTGGGAGGGAGAACCTATTATAAGATTGTAACCAACATTTTGATTCAAAGATTGGTTTTTACATATCGTAACTTACGTCGCTAAATATTTCCGTCTTCTTATATTTGTGATAAAAATGGAATAAAAAAAAAGTCGTGAGAAAACAAACGTTTCCTGCGATGTATTCACGAATTAGTATATTCGTATCAGTAGTTACGGTATTTAGGCATTCTTTTTTTAAATCCAGACAGGAAATGGTTTCTTGGGATTAGTGACAATAGTTTACGAGATTGTTCAGTCCAAATTTATCAAAAAGTGTGAAAACACCCCTGTTTCTCTTGCATCATTGTTATTTACGTTAAACATTTCAAAAAAGGATTTCACTTATCTGTTCCTGGTACTCGAGGGTAATGTTTTTACATTTTAACTTATAAATGGATGCTGCCTTCGACTACCTATAAGTGAAAAAAAAAACTATCAAATAAAATTTATTTAAATCGATATGTTCGCAAATAAAATATAGCATCAAATCACGTCGCAAACACAATCGATATATTATCTCATTACATCACATAATCAATCGTTAAAAAGTGACTGGCCATTATGTGCCGCCCCGGTTCACATTGTAGCGTTTTTACGTACTTAATAAATTTTGCACACAATAAATAGCGTCCTACAATCCCATCGTCTGGCTCGCGAGAGCTCAATATTGCATTAATGAGGGCTCCGAACAATGATATTTAATTTTGAACTAAAAGAGTCGAGTATACTCCTCCCGCTCTTTACATTTGCACTTTCTGAGCCCTTGTGGCCTCTTCGTAAGGTTGAAATTAGTTAACTGCGAGAGTCGGCACATGAATTGTGTCAATGTGAAGAGAAGGGATGCCGTTGGGGGTGGCACGTGCGTTCGCATTTCGTGTATTGCCTAAATAAATAGTTGGTTAGCTCGTTTGAATGTTTTGTTTTGTTTCGCGGTTCTCACGGATTTGCTCTCGCTAATTGAACACTAGAATGGGGTATTAAAACATACATTTTATAATAGAAGTTCATACATGAAATAAATGTACTTAGGACATTATTACTCAGTGAATTATGTGAAGAATCTATTATTATTGTTCTACAAGTTGAAATTAAGTCCCTACTTTCCACTTTAACCTCAATTGTATTTAATTTATTTCTTGTCCATTTGGATTAATTAAAACATATTACGTCAAATAATTGTGATTCAATTTTAAGACCTGTATTTGAATAATAAATCGTTTCATCATACTGATAAACAGTATGATGAAACGCTGATAAAATTGTTTGATCTAGACCAAATATCAAATATGTAATTACTCATACAGGGCAAATAACGAATGTTAAACAATATGTATTTATATAATGTAGGCTTTTGAGATTGTACAGTGCGTCATTAAATCGTGTGCGTAGTTAATAATTCCCGGTATAAAGTTCAAATAATCCGAATTCTAACAGTGCCTTTGTCTTAAATGTTAGTCCGATCTAAAGATACCGCGCTGGTTTTAAATACCCATAACTACAATCTATGAGAGTAACACGTTTTCAAATAAAATACTTACTTTCTCCGTTTTTAGACGCAGACAGCATACTACTTGATTCATATTACTATCTTGGTGATCGCGTTACAATTATGAGACTAAAACATATTTTGTAAATAACGCGAAAACGAGTATAAAATAGGCTTGCACAAAAAAAATATATAATAAAACCTATATCCTCAAAATGTAACTCTCATCATAGTACCTACTACATGAATGTATTATGCAACAAACTTTATAACACTACGCCTTACACAAGATTGGCGACCTAGCTGTAGCAGATTGGTTTTCCTATTACAATATTGACTTAGGTGCCGAATGAAAAATATATCGCACGAACGTCCCTCAAATCATTGTATTTATGGATAGCTAACCCTAACAGCATCCTAGTGGACGTTGCATAAATTAGCATAATCCGAGATACAGTGCGCACGTGCGCGGGCGCCACGCGCCGCGCTCTTCCAACCCTTGCCTTTGTTGGACACAAGTGAATTAGACCCATTCATATGTTGACGTGTATTGCAGTAGGGAAACCATGCCTAAATCTCTGACGCACAAATGGACCATCTGTGTCATTTTTCGCCGGTAACCATGCATTATTATTACACGTATAGGTGCGCACACACTTAACTACATACTTTATGTGAAATAAGAAAAAGACATTTAAACAAACATACTTTATACCTACATCGTATGGGTATGATTGTTTAAATCCGATCTAATGTCGATTAAAATCTTGGTATGTAACTTAGCCAATTTCATCCCTGCTTAACACAGGCCACATCAATCTCTGTCGATTATGAGACGAAGATTTTTGTTTACAATTTAAAAATGTCCTCTACATAGGTAGATCGGTAGAACTACCTAAATACTTTTTTAGATAATGATGATTACCTACTGAGTTTTATTTTAAGCATTCCCATTTAAAACAAGAAAAGATGCTGTAAATCTACCGATGTAACTAGTGATAAGTTAGATCGATAGATTTACACAGTTTCGTTTCTAAGCTGGTAGCGGTACTTCAACCGCTTTATCCTTATAATCGCCATATGAACCCAGCACGAGAGCATTCCTCGAGCCCAATTACGAATCCTCTTGGTAGGGATACTATATTTAGTATGATACATATATAGATAAATAGTAGTATAGATAGATGTAATCTCATTGTGTGCGTTATTATGCGACGAATAGATTCAGTAATATTTCAAATAATAATATGTTGTAACTTGCTAATGTCCATTTAAGTTAAAAGTTTATTTACTCGGAAACTAATGTTGCCAAAAAATTCTGATAAACAAGAGAAGATGAGCTGTGTTTATGTTATATGTATTTTAGAATTTCCTGTTGCCAGGGATTTCATTAGCGCATCTTAAATATTAATTTATAGTCTCTCCTATCTAGCTCCCAAATCCAATTTAATCCATTTAGTAGTTTTTGCGCCACAAAACGTGTTAAAACTTCGGAGTAAAAGCCGACCACATCAATGTGCTATCACTCAACCAGTTTTCTTTACTGGTTATGTTACATTATATGTAGTGTCCAATAAGTCCAACCCAGTGATTCCCCATTAACTGCATCGCGGTCCGTTTAATACATAACCTTGAGAAATACTATTGTACCTTGATGAACTTGAAATGCGCAGAAAGTAATATATATAAATGTTCTATATAATAAACTTCAAAACAGTCAAAAATGACCATATAGAGGCAAGGAATTTGCCAATTCCTACTTTGTTATTGCCCAGTATTTTTTTAATTATAAATAAATAAATGCGTCAGACAATCACACCAATCACCTAAGGTCTCAAACTAAGGTTTTCCCTTGAACTATGAGTACCAGACGACGGATACTTACTGGGGGCGTCATCCCAGCACACCCAGACCCAAGTCAATTGAGAAAAGTTCGTTTTCCAAATTGACCTGACCGGGAATCGAACCCGGGACCTTACGCGCTTTGGGCGCCTGCCTTAGCCACTGCGCCACCGAGGTCGTCAAATTAATTCTTACGGACAAATGCAAGCAAATTGTTTTGATGTTGTATGTTCAATACTTATCGGCCTTACCCAGTGGGACTGTATTGGTTACAAACCTTCTCATATTAGGTTACCAGGACTGAAGTGTGTTGGGGAATAGGGCGGGGTCGACCGACACTATCGACTTTTTACGACAGCCCAGCGAACATACTTCGCTTGCTTTTCATTAATGTCGCCATGGCCGATCGAATTACACAAACAATACATTGCGGGGATGGACAAAAGGCATACATAAAACCGAAACCGTATATCTTTACTAATACTGTCAATTGATTTTTAAAGTCTAAAGTATATTGATTATCCATAACTTGTATCTTATAAAATACATTTAAACTTAAAAATGTTAATTTATGAAGAACATTGAATGCAAATATGAAACAGATTTTTCTATAGAATGTGTATGATACTGGTGTAAACAGTTTAATAGTGTCACTTTAATGTCAGATGTCTTACCTGATTTGATGCGTCGTAACGAAACATAAGATCAAATATATTTTGGAAAATGCTGTGAAAGGTTTAAAAAACGCAAATACCCTATCGAGACTGCATGAAATTATATAACAAACTAAAATTAACACCAGAAAATTCTGGTTAGGAAAAGAGTTTGACGAAAGCTAGTATATACTTATGTAGTTATCACAATTATTCCAGTTATTATTATTATCACAATTATAAAATATAAAATTATTCTTTTTAGAATTCACTGGCCACATGCAATGCGCTGTCAAATTTCTCATAGCAAATACAGGCGCAACGCATGTAACTTTAAAGAACTACGCATGTTCGCTCAAACACTTGGTATGGTCAATCAATCACCATGGAGTTCTCTCGTTGCTCACGCACATTGACGCGCGTCCCAGAGATCTGAGTTTGAAAAAAACGAGCTTATACCCAAAACGCTAGTAAACTCGCACTAATTCTTGAAATTTCATCACTGAAGAGGTCGAAGTTGGCAGTAGAAGTTCAACTGAAAAATAGTATGCTATTTTTTTGCTATGGAGCAATAAATAAACAGCTCAAAAACAATAAGCGAAAACGACACAATGTATCGAGAACATGTCACCATCCGATGCTTTCCAGGTAGGAATTATTTATTCCAATTACTAGCAAGTGTTCGTTGATCCGTAAGTATATTTACGTAATTAAAATATTTATCATGCTCACTGATTGATCTGGTTGACTTATCTTTTTCAATTCATCATTCGATTTTATAACGAATCGGATGCATAAAATTCCGAGCAGAAAGCACACTGAAATACGAAAGTTTTAAAACAACATTTTACACGCACACTTCGTTTAGTTTGCTCATATTGTCAAGGTGGAACATTCCTCCATATTTTCCTACGTATGAAAGCAGCTACAAGTCCATATTTTAATAATAAAGAAGAAAGTTTTATATCCAAGTTTTTAACAAGTGCTCATAGTGCTTTCCATTTCGTAGTCCATTCGAAAACCTGAAAGGCAGGTGATTTTGTTAATTAGCTTATCGCTGATAATGAACTGCATTAATTTTATTGTCTAGGTCGTTCATATTACATATTATTATTCGCTAATTATATTTTTTGTCATAAAGTTCAAAATGGCAATGTATTTTCGAAATGCAGCCCATTCTTTACGCTATTAACAAAATAAATTGTTTTTGAACGTCGCCACTTAGATATTAATACTGGACCCAGCTGCAACAGAAATTCCCCACAATTTCGGTAAAACTGAAGTTCCCTGCCTAGCTTCATTGGTTTCTTAATGCTATAATGAAGGTATTCATTCCGAAAGTAATGGTATTTGATTGGATATTTTACTTCAATTTTAGAAGAGAAAGTTAATGTCAAGAAATATAAATCAAGAAACATATTAGTAGTCCATTGACTGTCGTTATTCGTGAATAAGATTACGTCAAAAATATAGAGCTGTAAAATTACACACATAGACAACACATGTTATATTTTAATCATAACAAACACACTATGAAGACGGTTTTCACAATGTTATTATTCAAAATGTAATACGTAGTTTAGAAGTTATAATGAAACAGATGGAAATACATAACCTATCTTTTTTGTTGTAGTCGGGTACTTAATAATGAAGGATGAACCAAAAATTGCCAATATCGGACACGTACGATGAGCGCGTTATTCTAAAGTCTAAAATGAAATTAGCGGTGCGGGCGCAGTAATTACAGACGCAGGTGATTAATGAGCAATCAGCCGGGAGGGGTGCCGAACGACGCTTTGATCGCCGAGAGGGAATCGGGCCGCGGAATGGATTCACTGTTATTTTGTTTAAATTGTTTGTTAACTTAAATATATTTAGATTGGAGCTTATTCACCTAACATGTAAACTTCTGAGTAAAAAATATTCTTACTTTGTGTGAATGGGTGTTTGTCCAAACTTACTTGAAGTAATATATTTATTGTACGATTTCCTATTGCCGTTAAACTTTTGAATTTAGCAAAATGTATGTGCCTGATTGCTAAGTAGTAGATAATTGAACCAAAGAGGTGATACACTGGAACATAAGTTAACAACAAAGCCAAAGTAGCCAAAATCGGATTTGAGATATAATCCCTACTTCCCTACTAATATTATAAATGCGAAAGTAACTCTGTCTGTCTGTCTGTTACGCTTTCCTGCTTAAACCTGTCAACCGATTTTGATGAAATTTGGTATAGGTATACTTTGAATCTCAAGAACGGACATAGGCTACTTTTTATTAGAAAATAAGGGGGGAAGGGGGTTAATACAACCTTTGAAAGTTTATATGGAAAAATGATTATTTTTGAAGTTAGAGATATGAAATTTGGCACAAATATAGCTCGAAACTTGGATTAAAATAAAGACTACTTTTTGTTTCGAATATTAGGGGAGAAAGAGATTAAACCGCCATGAAAGGATGTAGTCCACGCGAACGAAGTCGCGGGCACAGCTAGTATTTTATAATTATCTTTGTAACGATATACTTAAATACGAGACTGTGGATGACGTTATTTTACTAGCATTTACTAATAAACAAACGCTTAATTAATTGTTTCCAATAACAGTCTTTTAATACTCGTACAATCAAACGAAGGCCTAACTAGCTCCAATTAAAGAGGTTACACGCTTCGCTGAGATATCTCACGGGTCTGGATCACAAATCATTGCGTTCGCTAATGCATCGAGTGTAATTCGCGTCGTAAATATCTGCGTGCCTGTTTCGGCCGGTCGCGGTAATAAGTGACGGTTTATTGCCACTATTTCACAGATTGAATCGCAGCGCATGCGTAAGTATCTCATAATAATGCCAATGCTTTCTGTGGTTGGTTGTGCCGAGGAAAAGTGTATGAAAAATTTATTAGCAAGAGACGAAGAAGTTTATTGTAATATTGTATTTTATTTGGGTGATAACGATACTAATTTAAAAGGCATAGTTATTCTTGTTTTACAGTTGATATAAGGAATAAAATATTATGTTAAACGCTGATTCTGATTTGTTATTACGAATAGGTATACAGTTTCCACATATCTGAAAGTATTTTGAATACATTTTTTTGTAGTGCAATCGGCACAAGAACTCTCAATATAGATAGATAAACATCTATGACATCTATCAATCTACAATCGGTCTATCAAGCTATATATAACACATAAGAACGAAATACAGCATATCTTTTGTTTAGAATGAACGCGAATGAAAAACCGGGCGACAACTTTGCATTAAATTTAATGATTTCGGTTGGAGCTCGACGATTATTTTAATGCGATTGCTTTAACATATCACTACAGCCATCTTAATAAAACAATTAGTTATGCGTGGTGTATGCTTCCACTCGTGTACCAGGTACAGTTGAGTTAACGTGGATTTCGCCTCGCCGCACCCATTAAGTCCGATAGGGTTAGTTCACAATGTGCTCACCTTGTTACTAGTCCCGCTACCACCTGCCATCAAAACCGGATACTATAAATTATAAGAAAACAAAACTTGACCTACCCTTTACGTTAGGGGACGTGTCTCGTGCCATTAGACGCATTGGATAACAATGACTATATTATTTAGTTGCCAGACACCAGAATAGATTCGAATAAAACAGTTACACTGATACGGGAGATTTCTATCTGCGGTCGGTAAATAGATTTTGTGGTTTTTTGAAAAAATATACACTCATACAATTGAGTTTTAAAACCTAAATAAATTGAAATAAAAAATTAAGCGTCTAGTATCATATCGTGTAAATGCAATTCAAGAGGCAACTTTTGACAAATTTCGTATTTACTTAAATATTTATTTTTACTTTTTTACTTATTTTTACGTGACGCACCGAAACAAGATTCCAGTTCGGCGTGACTAGAGAGCTTAAATGCTTTCCCCCCGTTTGATGCTGGCACCGAAATTAGATCGGCAGCTAATGAACTCGTCAGGGAATATATCAGGGTGCCGTGTTTGATCGCGGATGCGGATAGGACGCCCATAAATCGTGGCACAAAGACACTCGGACAAGACAAATCGTCGCCGGTAAGATTGTAACAGTTCGTAAGTCAAACATATCAAAAAGCAGTAAAAAGTAAAAGGAGTCGCGTTAAATTATTTGTAGAAGCAGTAGCAGCAGAAAAGGTCTTAAAGTCGTTTTTTTGTTGTAATGAGTGAGTTGACTGGTCTACAATTCGCAAGATAGCTTCATTTTTAGTGCTCAGGACAATCATAATAAAAAATATACTACGCTACTATAAATATATTCGCTGACGCTCAAATTGTACATTTGTTCAAAAATATACCTACCCAGATACTTAATTTTTATTTAAATATTCAACTTCTTTTAAACAAAACTTATATTTAAAATATTACTTTTCTACCCAATTTATCCGCTACAGATTTGTGAAGGAATTAAAATAAATGTGTATTTTATCTAGAAGTACAGATTCGATTCGTGTCCCAATCATGAGAACATCTGATGCATACTAAAATCAATTCACAATTAACGTTCGTTCACTTGCAAACATTTTCGGCACTTTTGTGCAGATTTTAAAACGAAAGCCGATTGAGGTAAATTGATTAACACAGTAAAACATTGAGCGAACCATTCATTTTGTTTCAATGAATACGCGTCGTTAATGTGAAACTATTGTTGGCAACCAAAAATTTACTTCCAGGTGTAAAAATAATTTATTCCGTTCTACCTTTTTCACCAAAACTATTAGAGGTGTTTGATAGAGGTCTCGTTCTTGATTATGAACCGATATTCCTCAGACAATTTTTTATCTTCAATCGAAATAGGTTATTTGCGGTAATTTTCAATTAGAAAATTAGACTATTAGGTTTTAGAAGACGGTTTGTATCCAACCAAGGTATTTTACGCCTGTTTTATTAACTAAAAGGGTGAGTTTTAAGTTAAATTAATATTTTAATAGTGATACTTCTATACTAAAAGTGTATCTCTGGATATTATCACAGAAGTTGTAGTGTAATCAGAGTCTCCCATCAAAGATAATAGTCTAGCAGGAAGCTGCAGGCGAGCTCGGCGCGGGCGCGCACGGCGACAGAATGTTAAACAGACAGAACAACAACCCCTCATATTACTAAAATACTCTGGACACGCTCTTGGCACAATAGATTTGATGACAGAGAACCATGTGTATATTTAGGATGGATAGTTGGACCTTAGTATTGTCGTCGGTACTTTATCGAGGCAGTCGTGTATTCATTTCATTGTTCATTTGTTGTCTGTGTCAAAAATCCTCCGACTTATAATAAAATTACTCGCCTTATGAAGTTTTTGCGGGTGTGGCATTGAAATATTGGCCTCAAACTAAAATAATCAGCACAAATATAAATTTAGATAATGTAAAAGACAAAAAAATATTATACATTCTGTTCGGTCTATCCGATCTATACTGTAACAACATGCTGACTGGATATTGAGCATGTTTTTACTTTGAAATGTCATGTCATATTGTGGTTTTGCCCTGCACCTATCTCGTATTTGGATTTTAGATGAAATGCCCTAAGAGGTAAAACATCTAACTCAAATCTAACAAGGGTTACGACAATGTTACCGCCACATTCATGTATCTAATATGTTGTTGCCTCTAGAATTGGGCGTACCCAATTACCTGACCAAGTACCATAGTATTTAATCCAATTTGAGATCACTTTAATAATTGAAATGTTTATCAAATATAAATTTAACATATTTTAATTTCTTTTCAGGTAACAAAATGGGGTTTTTATGATGCAGATAAAGAGACGATTGATTTGCCATTTCTATAATTTAGGTATGTTATTTAAAACTTTACTCTTATATTCTATCATAAACACTTGTATTAATCTTGAATCTTATTTACATTGAGTCTGTTAGCCTGGTGCGCGATGTTGGAACATGCTGACTGATAAAACTACTTCAACAGAAAGCAAAAAAATAAAAGCGATAAAAAGAGACCAATTCGTCCCATAAATTAATTTACAGTCTTCAAAGTTTCACTAAGTAAGAGACCTCTAAAAAGCCGGGATTAGTCGCGTTGCACTGATGCATTACGGTGTAGCGAGGCTAATCGGGCCGGGGTCAACGGCAGCGCAGGTACCGTCCCACAGTTTTTTGTGGCCTCTCCCCCCTCCCCCACCGAACCGCCGCATTCCTCCCACACAACCCCCCTCCGGTGGCTACCGAATTTAATGTCATACTTCCTTTTGGAACTCCAAATTTGATTTCGTTTCTATTTATTGCTTGCCTGTCGATTGACGAAAATACATGGAGTAAATCAGCCTAAAGGATTTAAAAAAAAATCTTGCTAACGGTTGCCCATGTCTTCATCCGTATGTTTTGGAGAAGAGATGTAAAATACTACATTAATATTAACATGTATAAGTGTTATAACTACATCTCTCAACTAACAATGCATTTTAATCATGAACAGTAACTTAAATTAATGAAGTACCAATCTCATACCAATCTAATAAGTTTAACTATACCACAACAAAAGCAATTTTTTCGTAAAAATTTCAATAAATACATTTGTCTTCCATGTTTTATGTCTTTGTTAATAGAGGGTAACTAATAACCAGTTCTCAGAATGGCTGGAATGGCATCAAAAAAGTTTGAAGTTGATCACAAAAGCCCTCTCTTTTTAACAGATATGGTAAAATTCATGATATATTCATGGTACATAGTTAAAGTACGAATATTATAGTAGTCCTACAATACACGCTGATATACATTTGTAACAACTAGTTAAAAATCTAAAGTAGTTTTCCAGCCTAGCTATCGGAAGCGCTATGGTACAAAAGATTATACTTATTAGTACTGCAGTCTTGTTCGTCGGATTGGATATTCATAGTCGTGGAGAGTGAGACAGTGAAATTGCTCAACCGTCCCGTAAATGGTTTGACATTGCGTCACAGAGGCATCGGCGTCGTCACAAATCGCGAACAGTTAGGAAAGAGGTCATGGAACTGGATCTCGCCCACACCTCGCCGATAACGCGAGTTCCCACTCGGGCCAGCGGAAATAGTGCTCTTGCGTAATCGTACATATTTGACAGTAATCCATTATTAGAAGCTAAAATCTTACAAGAATAAGCAGAGCTTGTATCTTGGTAATCAACTGATACATCCCGTTCAATACTTCATTATTTATCCTAAAAAGTGTTGTCTATAAATCACGATAAATTGTATTAATTCGATCAGTACTTAATGTGTCTCACTGCACATCATGCTACTAATGTAACATATTAATTATTGTATTTTATTCAATACAAATTTCACTACTAAATATATTTTTATTTTCGCCAATTTACATCTTAAATTACTTTTTTAATTAAAATTTAAACCAGATTGTGTATCTAAAGTCTCAGTGTCACTGTAGTATCAGTTATTTTTATAATATACTTATGTACAGCTCTAAATAGGCAAATTCAAATATATATTCATTTATAATAAATAATTTTTTTTTTCTATTAAAAAGGCTATGAATAAAGTCCGGAAATTTGGCCGGACGCATATTTTAATTCTCTTATTGGACTTGGGTAATCCTCATCCAATCGCTTGATTATGAATATTGTTAATAGCGCAGCGAGGGGTCGTCCTGCAAATAAAATTTAAAAAATCCGCACGGGGCGAATATCGATTGTGGATTGGTATTGTGCGGGAAATATTGCCTGGTCACGACCGCAGGAAATTATTTTTAAATGAGCCAATGACTTTTCGGAAATCGAATGAATCACACAACTTACAATTTTGATGACGTGTAGATACGGTTGGTGAAAAACCTCAGCCAAATGCGATTTGAGTCCTCATGTAAAGGTCGAAAAAGTATATGGTAGTATAGAAAAGTCCTGAGTGCATCTAATCGTATAAAAAACCTTGATTATCATAAGACTTTGCCTTGTTTATGATTAAACAATAAAATATTAAAATAAATTTGAGTAGTGGTATTCACTTTTAAAATGTGCTACTACTTATTGGTACACATAGACTATTTTTACTGTTACGTTAAATATTTACTTGAAATCCATACTAATTAAATAAAATGCGCCAGACAACCACATACTAATCACCTAGCATCAAACTAAGGTTTCCCCTTGTACTACGAGCACCAGATATGTATGGAGTATGAATTTCCCAAATAGTAAATTTCAATAGTTTTCTACACTTGTCCACCGTTCATATAAGTTCTGGTTTGCATGGTACATTATTATTATACGACTTGGTGTCAAACAGCTTCTAGGAGGTGATGACTATTTATTAATTGTCTGTTTACTTGTTATTTTAAGGACCATTATGTATGTACAAAGCTTCTTTACGACAGGAGACAAGTCAGTAGATATGTTCTATTAAAAAACCTAGTGTAAAATATAATATATACAGAACCCTCTAGGTATAGAATGAGAAGAGGTAAAATGACCCGACACAGATGAATGACTCTTCGGGGTTTCTTTTTTTCTAAGAATAATTTAAATACCTTAGCAAATTGAGAAAGATTGTTATAGATCCTAGTCACACTATAAATTAGTCACGTTTAGTATATTTTAGCGTATAAAAGTTGTTATATGCCATGGAAAATCAACTAAGGAACATTTTTAAACGTATGTTTTTTTAATAAAACTAGTTGTAGAACAAGTTAAATACCGAGACTACAGTCATAAATGGTCCAAATTAACTCGAGCTTTGAAGTGTCTTACAAAATTTGGTTCAGTTTTATAATATTTTGATACGATATCGCTAACTCCAGTTTTTGTAATAAAATAATTACAAAATCCTAACGCTTAGAACACTTACATTGCGATAAGTCTTTAAACTATGATTACAATTGAAACTCGTTCTATGCTCGTATACTGTATAATTACTACAACAAAATGAAAATAAAAAGAAAAATAAAATATATCGTCATTTACAATCATTGCCAAAAGTTCTGTGAAGGTCGGATCACAGTAGTCGCTAACGGTAGGATACATATATTGTGATGTGCATTTGATTCAAAGACGGAATCAAAGTGTGTGTTTGCTAGCATATTGTGGGCTCGTCTTATAACATACGTTATCTGCACACGTTGTGGAAATGTGGATGCAGTGGTCCCGTGGCGTTGACCCTCGCTTTGTTTACTGGCCTGCTCTCGCACGCCTACTGCTGCACTACCAGTTTGTCAGTGTTGTTGAAACAGTAGTCTTGATAAACGGGTCCAACCCGTCGCGGTGATTTATTGATCACAACACTCGAACTGATACACTTTTGTTGCATTGCGCATGATGCATGAACATGTTTTGTACGAGCATTGATGGATCGTTTTGCTATGTTACTGTCTTTTGATAGAAAAGGAATACTCGTGTTCACAATATAACCACACACTAATTAAGGTCCATAACGTACAGCCAGATAACAGAACTAGCTACTGTTGTCACCAATTGTCCTTTTAATAAATAAATAAATAAATAAAAATTGTTTATTGTCTTTTTCCTTAAACTACTACATCATTTCTACTTAAACTATCTTACGCTACTACACAGGAAGACAAAAGGAAGTGGTTCAGCTAATGCAGACACGGAGCCGGACTCCCTGTCTGCGCTGGTTTTCAACCCTTCCAGGAGCTCTGAGATGTAGTTTGAGAGCATTGGGTAGTGCTGGCTGGCTAACTTTATGCAAACAGCTTTAATTACAAAATTAAAAAAAAAAAAAACAAAAGGTTAAAACTATGGCGCGTGTAAATATATGCACGTGTGATTGTATAATGTATGTGTGTGTGCAAGCGTGTATGTGTGTATGTGTGTGTACGAGCGTGTATGTGTGTATGTGATTTTAAGCTACTAGAGAGGTAAAAGAAATAGCTACTTTTGACTTCTAATGCCCGGTACCAAAATTTGAAAAACGATCCGTTTTAGTTACCGATAATAATTAATTATAGGAGAAAAAATTATACGTAAAACCTTTTCAGACTCGTAGTCAGTTGGAGAAAAACGGATTGTCATATTTGACACATTACTAATCGTAAAATATTGGAACCGGGCATAATGAATCGATGTAAGGTACAGAGAAAAATTGGACGGTCAAAAGTACACCAGACTGCACACTTTGGTCTTTGCATCGCTTTATGTAGTTGAAATAGGAACTAATATTGAAAGCAAGTGTTTACCTTAACGTGCTGTTCAACGTACATGTCAGCATCTTTAGTTTGCAGACAACTCTGTATCTTGTCACAATAAGTTAACTGTGTATTTTTTACTAAACCATTAATTATTGTCAAATGAAATATATACTCACTTGACAAGTTTGTGTGTGACAAGGTGCTGAGGTGTATCCAAACGGATGATGCTGACGGTGCAAGGATACATCATTGTATCGCAACCAAGTGTGAAATAAAGTTTAAAAATAAATATGTAATTCACTATTAAATTAGAAAGCAGTTCTTAGTCTACTACTCACATGTCTGCGCCTATTTTACGTGTATTATTCCGTTGTAACATTCGAAAATTGTTATTCTAGATAAGAGTAACTGGTACACGTTTAAGTGGTTGTGGCGATTGACAAGTCACGTAGGTACTTAAAACTTCTATAGTTATAGTGTGGGAGAATCAACAACTGTCCTACGGCCGCAGTTCCGTGAAGACCCGGTGAAAATAAAATAACCCAAGATAGTAGGCGGCGCTACAAAGTGGATGATTGCTATCATATGGCGATTGATTGACTCGTAAACTTCCCTTTGTTTGGACCGCAATTGACGCGGAGGTTATAATTGAACCAACGTAGGATCAGCCGATTCCGTTTGCAATTCTTAGAAATTTTAAAACCTTGTTCTTAATCCAAATAAGATACCTACACTAATTTTAGTGAATCATCAACTGATTGCAATAAGTTAAGCCAATGGTATCTGCAAAAGCTAGCGTTCGAGTTTTTAAACAGAATATTGTCTTCTAATCCGCGTTGAAGGCATGTGGTGATTTCTTTAGAAACTTTGCCAGTTTTTATCAAGACTGGTTACAAATTCTTTCTTACCAATATTGGTAGGTATTCAACAATGTCTCGAAGTATTAGTATGACCATTATATTACCGAATATCGGTTGCCTTCCCGGCTGCATGTTACTGCGCGCGATTCGAGTCATGGTCGCGATTCGCTTTACATTCTCTTGTGGAGTTAATTGTGCATGCTCGGTTTGTGGGGCGTACAACTAAAAACTAGAGGCTTAGTAATTAATCTGTACAACTGGTCCTTTTAATCATAACATTGTTATAATGTAAATTTGAAGTTAATCTCTAAAACCTAAATTTAAGCATACCTGTATTAAGAGTTTGATTTTATTGAAAGTCCAGGTCCAGAAATTTAAGTGCTGTTAATTTATAGAACTCGCGACAAAGATTGTGAGGATTTCTTAAATTGGGAAACCACAGAAAATAAATAATGACCGCCATATGAAGCCTCTTGTTAAGAATTAAGTTAATAAAATGAAACTAATCAATAAATTATCTAAGGTTGACATTTATCGCGCTCAACTATGTCTAGACTCCAGGTTTTTTATTGTTTAACCCTTTTAGGATGTTAACAAGAAACACAAAAATAACCATTGCGGGGATCGGTTATTAGTATTTAGGTTACTTGGTATAAACACGCCATGTCGAAGCGGGCAGCACTAAAAAGCGCGGTTTATGCATTAACCAAGGTTTCACAGCATGCAACCTACACAGAGTAAGCTGTTCTGAAAGTGACTTAAAATAATACATTTTATATCAATAAAAAGGATTGATATAAATGAATAAAGTAATCCTTTTTAAAAGGAAAAAATAAAAATGTATTTGATCTTATCTTATCTGGTGTATTTTAAAGTGAATGTAATTGTGTGAATCGGGGCTGTTGGATACTAAAACATGTGCAGTTTATTTTAATATTTTTATTTATTTAACAGTCTTAATTCAATAAACGATTCAATTAGTGATATAGATTCAAAATAAAAATATGTTTCTTTGTCGGAGTGATTCAGAAAATTTTTTTAATGTGAAATTTGCTTTTATTAAAATTTAAAGTTTTAATAATAATTTTGAAACATACTTCCAATGAAAGGTGTCAAACAGAAAGTTTGTAGATTCAATTAGTGTGTTACTCGTTCATGTTAACGCTGTCATTAGCCGCTTCCAGCTCAGTATAATATTGGCAGTAGTACCCTTCGCATTTTATTATTCGCCTACATTGATTTACAGCGCCCCCTTTACGTCCCCACTTTCGACGAAACGTCCTTTTGTTCCGAACGACTAAGTTTTTCTAAAGAGCTTTGTCTTAACGTTTCTATTGTGAGCGTTTTGTGGCCCTGTAAAAATAAACATTTTGACTTTACTGCCCCCAACACCATTGTTTTGTGTTGATTTGAAAATCTATTATGTTAAGGAAACGTAATTTGGCATTGTTACGAACATCGTGAAACTATGAATATTAAGGAGTTTTTTGATTGTGAACATTTTCAATGTCCGCATTTTTATGTGTCCTAAACCTTGATCCCTTTCCAACCTACCTGCTGTGTGAAGTTAACACTTCGGCAAATTGCTTTCATTTTATAAATTTACTTGCAGTACCATTGTCATATTCTCGCAAACAGATTTTGTGTCTTCCGCTCCAACTATCAAGCACCTAAAACGTGAGGAATATTCGAAACTCATAGGAAATTAGGATTTTGATTACTGCACAAAACTGCACAATAATAAGTTATACTTTATTATTACCACCTAGCTATTATTCCGCTTAGCAACTCGCGTGTTATTAAATTATTATACTACCTACATACATTTTATTTATATCAACTGACTGTCTTTGACAGTGAACCAAGAGCTTTATAGAGTTTGTGAGACACCTTCTCTATTAATTAACTTATGTGGGTAGGTTGGCAAGATACTGAGGAAACCTGTAGCTATTACTAGTAAAGTATCTCAGATTACCGGCTTTACCTTTGCTGTAATCACTGTCTGGTCTAGTCGACTCATAAAGATACTGGAGATAATAATCTCTTGGCTTTTACCATTTTACTAGCGCTTGCACTAAGGTGCTGAGCGCAATAAACTATCTTAAAGCTTCAAATTGCATGCACTCGTCGTGTCATAAGGTTACATATCTATTGGATTTGATCAAGCAAAGATAGTTTAGTGACGGTTTAGTCTCGATGGTTTTAAAAACCAGGTTATGATCTCGAGGTTCTATCAATTCCCAGGTCGAGCAAAGTATAAAACTGTAAAATTAAAAAAAATCATTAAAAGTATCTTCGATGAAGCGTAACATTTACAGTCATCAAAATAATCACGCTAATAATTCCTATATTGGATTAAATTAACTAGAGTGCTGATACCTCCATGCCACGATTAAAAAAGAGTATGTAATAATAACAGTAAAGCAGTTACCCGTAAAAGATAAACACTAGTCGAGCAGGCCCGGGGCTAGTCGTAGTTGGTGTGCACACAGGCCGAAAGGCAAACAGTCTGCGACCACAATGCATTTGGATAATGCGCCCACGCCCGTGGCAATATCGGTAACTTGCTCGTCTGTGTTGGCACAGGGAGAACTAAATATGGCTGAACGCTGCATTCATGCGGTATGGAAACTGCTGTCGCTGCGATATACATGATGAAGAAAAGTAGAGTACTACAATGAGATATATAATACATCTCATTTCTGCCTTTCAATCGAAGGATATCTATATATACTGGTCTAGTGTCTGTGTCACTTGCTTTCATCGCCTCCTCGCGGTCCATCTTGTAAGCATGTACAAGTGTTCTTTTATACTTTTGATAGTAGTTTCGATATTAGATAAATTTTAGAATAAATAAATAAGGAAAGTTTTTGTGATGTGTTAATCTGAACAATTTTTGGCTCTTAATAACCACGTGGATCCCTGTGTTAAATATCTAGCACGTTCGTTAAGTTAGGTCATTAGTACCACGAGTGTATAATAAGTAATTGATCTTGGTTCCTCATAAAGTATAATCCTCAGTTTGATCAAATTGTTTCTGTCTATACTACAACCAGCTGAAATTGGACAGATATCTTATATCGACTGGTGCCGTGTGGGTTTAATCTTGTTCTGTTATCGTATTCGTAACCGCCGACACGATTGGGGTTTATTATGATTGTGCCTAATTCCGCTAAACCAATGTTTCTAACGATTGGAGCGTTGGTGGTTTCCATTTCAAACCGTAATCATAAAATATAGGTACTGCCAAAATGCAATTATGAAAAATTGTCGGCTCGTTAAAATCTATACTTTGAGAATGTATGATTATGATATGAGTTACATTAATGTGACATAACTACACGTGATTACGTATTTGAAAAACATAACTAATGTATTTGACCGGATACTTATTATTATCTTGCCCTTTGTTACTACACATTTGAATTGCAAGAATATTTGCACTCAGAAATATATCTACAGTAAATAGCGATGTCTCAATAGAACACTGTAAGGAACAGCGTTGAATTTAGTGCGTGAAAGCGGGTATTTCGGTCCATGGCCAGCGCTGTGGGTCGGCGAATGCAAGGCCTCTGCATACTGTTGCAACAACTGCAGTTGCACTCTAATGCAACCACGGTACCTACGCGATACGAACCGGTACCACACTTTATATAGGAAGTTAGTAACCAACATTAGGTCGTGCGGAGCGCGCTTTTATTTGCACAGGCTCAAAATTGCTGGCGAAACAGTCTCTTGTGATATTTTAATACACTATATTGAGACGTTGGAATTAATTTTATAAATTACTGTCCAATATTGTAGCTGCCTGTAGTTTGAAAGGCACACTGCAAACCAAATCAATTTACTTCTATACTTACTTAAATATATGGTTTGAGATATAAATTACTCGATTTCTCGCAACTAGTCCCTAGAATGAAATCTACAATATGTATTTTAAAAAAGTAAAAATATTTTTTCAAAGAAAATGCACACGCCAATATTATCATCGACGACTCAATTTTCTAGTTAACTATTTTAGAGAAGCCAATTTATTTTAATGGTAAGTCGAAACGTGAGATTAGAGAACGTTCCCAATAAATATCACTCGACAAAAGCATAGTTTATTTAACCCTTAGGGCTGCTCCGAATCGCAATTTACGACCGACCAATGACCCGAACCTCTCGTGTTACAGTGTTGTGTTGATCGTTCCCCGTTGGTTTTGTTTATCGTCGTTGACAAGTATCACCGTAAAGTTCTCAAATCACAAATCACTCGAAATTGCACAAAGCGAACTTGGTTCTTAATACATCGTGAATAGAACAGAACAAAAATGAAAAAAGTCCAGAATATCGTTGAACACTTTCGGCTTTATTACCAGTAGTACATAAATATACTCTAATGCGATTCGGCTGTAAAAATGTCCTTAGAATTCTTAATCACACACGCTAAAATCAGTTAAAACAAATATCTTATATTAACTATGTGTATCCTTTATTTACTATACATTATGTGTAATAATCACAGTGCAGTCGATTCTGCACTTGAACGCTGAGATTTCAAGTGAAGTGATTTGGAAAGTTACATTTCTGGAAGGCAAATGTCAAAATTAAATCAAGTAAGAATTAGTTGGAGTGGCTTACCACTTAAACTAACCCTTTCTATAAAATTTTAAACTTTGTTATGCTGATAAAAAAACTTTTAAGCACCAAACAACCGAAACATGCTTGTACGTGTAATATCACAGTTATTTTTTTCATATTTAACTATGATGACAGGTAATCCCTGGTTTTAAAATCGAATTATTAGAAGACAAAAGAACATCTCCTAAACTAGTTTCATGATTCAGAGTGACTTCATTATTAAACCAGACATTTGATTATTATGATGATTTCGAAACGTGTCGTAAAACCGACAGGCTCGAACTTTACAGACATAAGCCGACATAAAGCACTTCAACACAATGAGGCTGAGGCCTTTGGACTGGCAAGAAGCTGCTCATGTGGGCGAGAGCCGACGTGAGAGTATTTACGAACCTACTCGACTCGCCTCATCTAAAATTTTGTCCATACACAGAAACTTTGTTGTCCAAGTTTAAAGAATAAATCTTAAGGAATGTCTGCACGTTTCACGTTTAAGATGAGTACATCCACCGCTAACGAAACAAAGGCTATTGAAACCTTTACCTCAGGCTCTTGCATCTTGCGAAACGGCGTTTAATGCAACTATTTCTCTAGGCACATGTTGCAGTGCCAGTGATGTTGTGGTGGTTCTTAAAAATTTACCATTAAGGCGATGAGGTCCCCCGGGGGGTTTTAGTGGGTAGGCCTGTCCTTTTTAGGGCAGGAGAGTCCCACACACGCCGTCACCTCCGTCGAGTGACGGTACGGTGCGCCAAGCATTTCCCCCGCCAAAAAAAAAAGGCACAAGTTGCAGTCGAAACCACTTACAGCGACCTGCAAGTCCCTTTAGCGGAACTAAAGGACAGACAGCCAGCCTCAACGATAGAAGCTCCATTTGGACTTAATAGTCTTGGTCAGAATTAGTTAGCCAGAACTTCGACATCAGCCAAATTGACAACGTGTTTAAATTTATAGGTATTATAGCTACAACCACAAACAACTTGACCACCTAAGTGAGTCGCTTCCATTTTGAAAAGTTTTGACACCAAAATACTAACAGATCCACAATTTCACAGTAAATAAGCGATTTATTGCATTTAGGGCGCGGTCATCGTACTTTACTGCAGCAAGTATGTGTCGCGGTCCGGTGACGTCGATGCTTATCGGCCAACAATTAAAACGTTGTTTCGCGACCTGTTGCTTCCCCTCCGCCCCCCCCAGTTCACGGACGGAACGTCGGACCCTTTAAAGTTCTCATTCAACTCGAAAAAGATTTATTAACGGAAAAAGTTCGCTTGCGCAACCAAGTGATGGCTTGATTAAGACCATTTCGGAAATTTGAGGTATTCTTTGTTCTAATCATTTAAGGCATGATCGATTTTATCTTATTCTAGAAAGAAATGTTTTTGAATTCGGTCATATAGTTACATGCTTCTATTATATTGTGTGATGATGATGTATCAATTACATAACAGAGCGATATTGTTTACAACACCCACAATCTCGATACCGGCACGTGCTTTCCAATAAAAACTTTGGAGGTCAAGTGTAGTAGGCGTATTTATATCGAAACGAGGCTATGTGCCGCGTCTGCGGGGGCGGTCATTAACTAGGTCGCGCGGGGACAAAGACCCCCGCCGAGGGGGAAAACTGAGGGAGGTTTCGCTTTCCTCTCACCTCGGCAGCCCTCACCTCGGATGCGCATTCGTCGCCGATCGGTTTCGCGAAACACCCCGAGGTTTCCGCGAACCCGGCTCCGAGACTCCACGATAAATGTTTACTTTTCACGCTCTCGATGTGGGCGTCCACCTCAATGGGATTAATTTGGAAGTTCTCAGGCGAGCACTAATTCGCGTCTTGAAAAGATTTCCCTTTTTGCGGCTGAATCAGGAAACTGCCGGAGATTGAACTGTCAAAGCGATTATGTCGTGATTTTTTTGTTCCTTTTATTAGCGTGTTTTTATTTGCCGGACCGTATTTTTCTTGTCGTGCTTTGTTTTGACAGCACGTCGCAGGGGTGACCTGAATGAATGAATGCATAATGTTATTTAATTATGCAAATCTGCAAAACAATGACGCTTACGCGACATCGACCTGCAGTGCGCAGGAAATCGGTGTCATGTTCCGAACATGTGGAGGGCATTGATGATCTTCGAGGAAGGCGGGTCGAGTGAGCGCACGTAACATAATTAGCGGTTTGGACAATGATACTTTGTTAACAATTCGGTTGAAGGATAACTTACAAACTTGATCTTATCTTAACAAGAATTGCAACTAGTCGATTTTTGTATGTTTAGTCTTACACATGTACTAGTGCTACTAGTAATTTATCATTTGACTATACACTCAATTTACATGAAAAACATTTTAGGTAACAAATGTTATCTCCAATACGATGTCGAGCTACGTGTACTCCGCACTGTTATTAGAGCGCTTCGGCTTCATTGCATATAGGCGGGCAGCTGTACTGTGATGGACGACTAGCTTGCAAATGCCACATAGCACGTAAAGTTCACTGGAGCACGAGATGATGACATCACTCGGTTAACCAGACAAATTGACGAGAAAACTGATTTCGAGAAACTAGCTTGTGCAGGCCAGAAAGGACATCTAAATCTATTGAATCACTGCCTTCATGTACACTAAATGTGTTTTTTGTGTTGATTAGAACCAACCACCACGGATGGGTTGATAAATGTTAGATAAATTACGTATGTAGTAGGGATACCAATTAGTGACAAAAAATTAAATACTGATTGCTGCACGTCATGCCCACTGTGCTTTGGGTTGCAGTGGCTAAAAATAAAGGCTCGGAAAATTGTTAGAGCCAGTTTCGAAATTGTTTTTCTTTTTAACATTCCGTGTTCCATGCTCTTTACGTTGAGTATTTTGTGATCATCTGAATAAAACACCGGATGTAGTTTACCTAACCACACTTCGGCCAGCTATATAAATATATCACTGCAATATGTTGAACTACAATTCGACATATTATAATCGACATGCGTGTAAATCATGAGCCCGTTACCTCCGTTTAGCAAACAACATAAATTAATACAACGCAAAGTAAAATAAAAACTGTGGAACACTCGCGATTTCGCGGCCGATCGGCTTTTTGCCGACGCGGAACAGCTGTTTTCGTAGAGATTAATAGTTTCTTTGGTTTTTTATTGTATCGCGTACAAATGGTTCTCCTTGCTAAAGCTACGTAGTAGATGACGCGAATAGTGGCACGTTGAGGCAGGTCAGTGTTTGCGAAACGCGTTGATTGTCCAGTAGGGCATGCGTCGCGTGTGTCATGTATCATGAGCGTGTATGTACCGAACATAATTTATACTGCACCCGTATCCTCGTTGATAGCATACAACCTACAAATATGATGGAATTCACGGAGATTCATACTACGAATTAGTAGCCTAATGCTGTCGTACTTAAACATGTTACCCACATTGAATTTACTCCATCAGGATTGAAAGGTGTTTTAATATAATGTAAACTTAAAGAAAAAAACACGCTTATGCTAGTACAGGGGACGGCTTCGTCTAATATTTGACTATTGGAAAGGCTTCCATTGATCGAAAATTGTTATAAAAACAATAATCAAGTTTAGTCTGGTTTCATGTGGGAAAATATTATCTAATAACAGTGTCCTGAAGTACGTTTATAATAACATGTAATTTATTACTCTCATTGGACCAAGTTACGAATTGAAGTTATTATTGTTAAGTAATATCGTGTAACATCCTGCAGATAAGGGAGGTCGATCTCTCTGTTTATCAGCAAATCCAAAGTAAGTAAACAAGCCAGAGAAGGCGGCGGTTTGTAAATTTGGTTGTATAATAGTAATAGAGAAATAATTTCACAGGCACCTTTTATTAATTTGGGCGACAGAAATATGTACTGACTGAGCCACAAGTTATTCAAAACGAAATGGCTCACTTATTAAATGTATGCCTTACCTATGAATTAAGAAATGTACTATAAAACATCGTACCATAATATTTTTCATCCACAACTAATTCAGACAATCCGTTGTTTTAAAATATTACACACGTAGTTTGTGACCAGTTACTGTCGGAACTAATATTATGTTTTCGGCCCTGGCTTTAATTTTTTTGAAAGAACAAGGAAAGTGTTTCTTGTAACTCAGGCCAAATTGAGCTTGTGACACTCAATATAATGAGGTAATGACTCGTACCGAGCAGCCAATAAACCGTGTGCTATCTGTTCCACATACAAGTGTGAATTATTTATGACCTAACTTACTGATATCATATCTCAATTCGAGACTGCACCGCTCCGAAAACGTATACTCGTACAGCGGTATGGTCGTATTCGGTCGCACCAAATAGCGATAAAGAATACTTAAATTTTCTTAACTCCGACTCTATGAATGACATTTCCTACGCGACTTTTGTAGATTTGTGTAGGCACTAAGTTACAAATATGAACTGTAGATAGGTTTTCAAAAACAATTCAAGTTAATGATTAGCGGCATACTCGGTTACTGAAAAACATACCGGAATTTTAATTTGGCATAACACTGACTTTTCTTCATCTGAGTAGTTCAAACAAATTAGCGCATGTAGTGTGTAATTTCTGATCTGTGTAATTTCTCACTTACTAATACAACTTATAATAGGTTCGAGTAAATTTCTATTTATTTACCATCCCAGGGGCAAAGGCCTAACATAATATTACAACTCGTAAAACATCCGTTAGACAACCATTTACTTCGGCTCGTTTCCTCATTTAGTGCTTCAAATTAGTTTGTTGCAATCGTTATTGCAGTGTTAAGGAATGCGAGGTAATTGACACATTTAAAGACATAAAGTAAATTCGTTTTTGATTTGATTATGGTTATGAAAAAAAAAAGACTTTAAAATCGGTTATGTTTCTATCAAAGAAGGGGAGCAATAATAATTACTATTAAAAAAAATACATTATTGTCGATTCTTCCATCTTATTGTTTGGTCTAACTAAACTGTACATAACCCAACAAGTACTCGTGACTTGTTGGGTTATACCATTAATGATAGATTTTATTATAGCCCGCAATAAACTCCTTGTAGCTGTCGGTGTCACGAGAACATTTGGATTTATACAGCGGAGCGAAGTTGTCTAAGTGCTTTAAAGGAATATATAATATATATATTATAATGAATATATATATATATATATATATATATATATATATATATATATATATATATATATATATATATATATGAATGGCATTGGTAAAGGAGTTAACTTAAAATATTTGTTATTATTTTTTAACATTTAAATTACATTTTTTTTTCAAAATGAACAAGTTTGCAGAAAATCAAATCTCTTCAGGTAAAGGCTAAAATTAATAGATGCTAACATTTTTTGTCTAAGGTCAATCCCCTAGGTTTCTTTTCATAAAAATAATGTTAGTCGAATGTAAAATATGTATGTTTTTTGTATAGGTATATTAATAAGTATTCATCGTGGCTGGTTATCTCTTTGAAAGCATGCATGCATGTATAAAGTCTAGGGTTACAGTATAATCAGGTGTCTTTTTCTCATTTGTTATCATAATAATCTTAGTTTTTTTTTTTCATATCAATCACTAGGGTGTACTACATCTTGTAATAGGCTCGAGGAATAATGAGTGTTTATTGCTAAGAAAAAATTATAACAGCAGATTTCATGCTTGCGAATGGACTTGCACTATCAGTTCAAGATTCTTGAATGCTTACTCATTTAATGGCAGATTGGTAGTAGGCAAAATACTAAATGTCTTGAAATATTTAGTCAAAGATTTTGCTTACAATTTTCAAATTGTTTTCCTAATTTTAATAGTTTCGAACACAACCTAGAGTGTGATGCATCAAATGACTGCAACAAAGCGATTGATTTGCCTCCTCGGGATCAAATGGGGCGAATTTCGGGTGCAGACCCGGGTCGCGGGGTGCGGGCGGGGCAACAATGCGGCGGGGTATCGATCCGCCCCCGCCCGACGTCTGCCACGCAGGGCCTACTCTGCCTCGCCTATGCACGCCTGGTACTCTTGCTTTCGAATGCTCGACACCAATGGATTATTGTAAAACGTTTGACATGCATTGAGAGGTTTTCTTACCAGATTCCATGTAAAGAGGCGACTTGAGAGATAGACTTGATAAAAGAAAAACAATTAGCACCAAAGTCTAACATTGTAACAAAAGGATCGTGAAATGCGACATCCTGATTGGAGCAAATGATTTTTTTTTTATAATTATAGTCAACCTTTTTACATATAATCTCTTGATAAAATGTGCTATAGTGCGCCTTAACTTCATGTAGTCTTGTGAAAATTCGATATTTATTAAAATTTCCCAATGTATTCAGCCTTCCGATCACCCGAAAGTCAAAATGAAAAGCATTTTGTAAAAAGTAAGGAATCATTATCAGTAGTCAGTTAAGAAAAAAAATTTAATCTTTTGGATTAAAGGCTTTGACTTCTGAAGAAAGATTCTGACACATATATATGTATTTTATTAATACCAGTTATTGCCGCAATTGCTTATTATTTTCCAATGACCCCTTTACTACCCCATCCTTGGGTATCTGTGGTCTGACGGAAACCAAAGTTCTCTCATAAATGAATTCGATATCCCAATTCACGGATCCATGTTACATTTAGATTAAGTTTAACCGCAAACTTGGAGTTGTCTTGTCGCAATTAAGAGGTAAATCTAAGAGGACACCTCCGTCCCTTCAGGGAAGAAGGGGAACTGTGCAGAACTTTACTGAACCGCGATAACCTTTCCCTTAGGACTCGCTCAATACAATAAGTCAATATTTGTGCGAAGACTACCTTGATGTTTGGCGGCTTAGTTTGATTACGAGATGTGGCGAAGTAGTTGTTCCTAATTACAAAACATCAGTATATCCACTCAATTATTTCTCATTATTTTCTCATGCACCTCAATTATTTCTTTCCTGTTCGCGTTTTATAGCGACTTTTTTATGAATTGAAGTGTTTTTGGGGATACATAGGTACCTAAACTGAGACAAAACCCTGTTCATTAAGTTATCTGAATATCTTAAAATATTTTTTCTAAATATCTTTTACAATCAGCACTTTAGCGTATTCTTATAAGATATTTAAATTTTAACGTAATGTTAAATTAAATTTCTGGTTCCACATTTCATGCCCCGACGAAGGTTCAAACGACAAAAAGAATTAATAATGAGGTTGTTTAAATATTGCTTAAAAGCGCGGTGAAGCGGACTTTTAAATTGAAAGATGGTCTCTCATCTTTTATTTTTATTAGCGCTACAATTATTCAAGCAAAACCTCCATTCCGCTTGTAAAGCTAGAGAAAATCTGACCCGAAACGAAGTGGGTGTCGACATTAATAAGGTTCGTGCACAGTGGTGACAAGTAACTAAGAATTTTTCTAAGGTTTTTCGCACATAAATTATACCAGTCCCGCCATATATACCAACAAGCATTCCTAAAGTGCACCAAAAATGTGTTTTGTAAATATGTGAGTTGTTGTAAATATGAAGCTCAGCGTTGATCATATTTTGTAATACTTAATCGACGGAAACGAATCCCTACTAATATTATAAATGCGAAAGTAACTCTGTCTGTCTGTCTGTTTGTCTGTTACGCTTTCCTGCTTAAACCTCTCAACCGATTTTGATGAAATTTGGTATAGGTATACGTTGAATCTCAAGAACGGACATAGTCTACTTTTTATTAGAAAATAAGGGGGGGATGGGGGTAATACCACCTTTGAAAGTTTATATGGAAAAATGTTGATTTTTGAAGTAAGAGAAATGAAATTTGGCACAAATATAGCTCGAAACTTGGATTAAAATATAGACTACTTTTTGTTTCGAATATTTGGGGAGAAAGGGGTAAAACTGACCATGAAAGGATGTAGTCCACGCGAACGAAGTCGCGGGCACAGCTAGTATGATATATTTCAAGATCAAGAAAATAATGTTTTTCTTTATATGGAACCTCGAGTGTTATAAACCGCTTCAGCGTTATTTTCAATTTGTCCACCTCTTGTAAAGCGATTCGCAACAAAATCCGTCGGGACGAAGTGTGTGGAGCCCTTAAAGGGGCAGTTCGGATGCGCAGCGCGCCGCCGGCGGCTTAGGGCGCGTTAGTGAAACCTAATAAAACCAGTTATGGGCCCTACGTGACGCGTGCCTGGTAATGAGTTTTCGGAGAAAGCCGCGGCGGGCTACATGTGGCGTTCGCCGTAGTGCGATACAGAGGCAAAGCGGAGTTCACATTTGCTGCTCGAAACGTAATCTACCCATGCCGAAAAAGGTATGTGATTACGAGTAGTTTTTGTAACGACGTAACCTCGCAAAAGTCAGAGAAAAATACAAGGACGTAGCTGTATGCGGCATCGATGCAGTAAACGACAGCTATACTTAAACGAGGATCTATCTCCATATTCTATATATGGATTTGTCGCCATATTATGTACAATAGGTATATTCGTAGAGGATAAATAAACTAATCTGAAAGCTATCGCATGTTAACATTGTACATGTACATATTTATTGACATTGGAAACAATTAAAATACCTAAAATATTTATTATTTATTCACTTCGTAATTTTCAGAAAAAGAGAAACTCTGTGTAAATCATGGATGTATATTTTAAAATCGTCTATTCTTAAGTATTTAAATAATTAACTGCGATTAAAACTTGCAAATTTCTAATTGATTCGCAATACATGGTAACCTTAGCAAACAGTATTTTTTTCGAAGTTTACCATGCAAACGTTTTTTTTATTACGCCTTGCTGCATAACTACTGTGCGATATCTCATAATGCTTATCCCAGGCGTAGATGACACGGCAACATTTAGTTCGTATAGGGTAATTTATCTTCACTCCATCGGCAGGCGGTCGCGGCCGTGCGTTCCTCGCATAGCTGACGGTTGACGTTCATCCACGTCCGTTAAGCTTTTGTGGTCTTTTAACCGACTGCAAAAAAAAGGAGGAGGTTCTCAATTCGTCTGTATGTATAAAATCTGTTTTTATGGATGTTCACCGATATTTACGTCAATCATAGACTTTTTTTTCACAGACGTAATATGCGACTACTCTTTCTACCAGACTAAATCGATTAATTTTCGAAGTGCTTATAAAATATATGTATTTATACTAGTTGCTACTCTTCCCACGTTATAAAAAATCTAAATAAAAAATATTAATGTGTTTATTACCTAATCTAAAATAACATCCAAATTCATACAGTAGTTTGGCGTGAGACTGTTACTAAGTAAATAACAAGTATACATTCAGCCTTCCAGACTTCCACACATTCAACAAACTTTCACGGTTATAATATTAGTAGGATTCTTAAGGTGGCGGATATCGAAAAAAATCGAAAAGAAGACGAAGAACAAAGAGATTCGAAAAAAAAGAAGATAACGTCTTAATCACGATACGAATCCCAGAATGCATAATGTATCGACATAATTTGGATAGCACTTTTTGGGACTTGCCATTAATATTTGCGTACTAAACGAATTGGTCGTTTTATATGAATGTTTTATCCGACACGCTTGTTTGTAAAGTACTTTAAAATCCAATATTACTTAACAACCATAACACCTCGTAAAAAGGGGAACGTATCAGAGAAATTCGAGCCGCATTCACCGTCCATATTTGATAGGTAACGAAACATATTACCGCACCACCGCGCGGGCCTCGCAGCTATTTGTCGTTTTAATTTTAAAGGCACTTTGAACCCTTTGACGCGGCCAAACTTGACATTCTCGGCGTTCCACGGGCGCGTGACGACGTAACAATATCTATCCTCTCTTTCTGTGGCGCGGGAACACTTTACCCAAGTTGGATCTTGCACGCCTGAGGTAGGAGCAGAAGCGAGTTTCACGTTTAATTAAACAAAAAATACTAGGCTACTATTCAAAGGACAACAAAAAAGCCTGTATGCTTGGTTTTACCTGGGTGTGTGTTGCCAATAATATAAATTTTACTTTGCAAGAACCGATTCGATAAAACCATTGTCAGTTTAACTAGGTTCACCTAGATATCGATTCTCTCTTAGCATTTGTACCTTAAATTTTACCGCTCTCTCTTTTGCTTTTGCCCAAATCCCCTGTGAGCACCCATGGCTATTCCGCTCAATTAGCCGCAGCAAACGGGCGCGGGCGCCCTGGTTCGCCTGCACGCCTATATTTCGCTTCACAGATGCGAGCTGTGGGCTGCTTTGATTAAAGTTTGATTGCGAGCCGTCACTCAGCCGCGCAATCCGCTCCGGACCCCGCGTATTTATCCCAAATGTTCACCGCACCCGGCGCTAAGTGACCGCTCTCGATACACCTATGCTTTTTATACCGTTTAAAGTCGTTGTTTTCTACGGAGTGAACGCTCTGTCGCATTGCAAACAATTTGGTCATGTGTCATCATTAAATCGGAGAGCGGATTATGTTGTTTGCTCGGAGCAGAGTGGTTTAATATTCCGCAGCGCCGCGCCCGCACGGAGCGACATTGATTGACGCACGGAACCCCGTCGAACACGATCGACATGAATCGTCAGGAATTTTACTCCGAAAATTAGGGACATGTAAAGAAGAGAAATTATTACCTAATCGGATCGATGTTCTTTCGAAACTTCTACGTGGTTTAAGGAGGGGTGACTTAATTCTTACGGCACTTCTCACAAACTTTTATATTCGTAACTCGCAATAACGTTCAGTGACGACACAATTCTCAACTTTGTCGCCGTCGCTTCCGTAATCTGTTGGTAACAGTAACTAATAATAATAATAATAAATAATAACTAAATAACTAACTAACTAATCTAAAGGATATTATTTACTCATCATTTTATTTGGTTATTACGAGTGATATATGGTAATTATCGCAATAAAACCGACGTAATAAAATTAACGTTTTGGAAATAAAACGTTGTTAAATATCGTCGCCCCTTAACTGCCTTTATATTTTGGAAGATATAAATAAAGATGCACGTGTAGAATTAATTTATTAACAAAAGGCAGCGTTTGGTAATATCGATTAGTTTGAAACCGTTTGAAGATGTCTTAATTTTTCTTTAAATTAACGTCTATTAAGAGAAATAGTAATTAGTCACAAAAAAGCGTATTATAGTTTCCGAAATGTTTTGTTTTGACAGATGCCCCTGAACAATGTGTGTGTTCATATGTATAGTATCTTAACTATACATTTTATGCTTTTGAAAAAGGTTAACCTAAGCAGGTTAACCTTAGGTTACCTTTCTCAAAAGCATAAAAGTCCTAGCCCGTTCAGTTGCTATTAAGTCATAAGTCTCCATGATAGCGCATTAAAATGCGACTTTATCTATCGGAACGGAAAAGATACTTTTGTGTCAATGCGCGCAGGAAGTAGGGTGTCGTCGCATTTATTTTTAGGTTTACGGGTTCAGTCCCCTGTGCCCAGTCTCCCCTTCACACCGAATAGACAAGAGTATAGTGAAGTAACAGCGTATTAGGTTGCGCGAAACAAGCACAAGTTCATAGCAATAATGTGAAATACCCAATTATTTTTTTAAATTATGGTGTATTTTATTATTATTATTAAGGTACTTGGGGCTGTGCAATTTTAGTGAAATGTGGTTACTGCGCCCTATAAGATCTATTGTGCTTCGCGACCAATTTAAAGTTACTCCTTTAGCTAGATCGATTCTAGAAAGTCTAGTATTTGCTTGGTTTTTAGAGTTTTTATTTCATCCGGTTGGGCTATGTGTCGTCAAAAGTGGATACTTCGTTTTTGGATCAGAGATTTACAGTCACATGGGAGGTGTTTGCTTTTCCTCCTTGCAAAACCTGCATGCATCAGAGTCCACTCAGGTTCATGTGAAATTGGTATCTTTTTAGTTTCCAGTGTCTTGTCAAGGCTCGTACTTAATTAATAACTTAAATTCCATCTAGTAACAAATAAAATAATGTTTTGATTCGTGAGTTCGTTACGAACAGGTTAGGTCCAGCTATAAACTATACGAAAATATTGACATGAGATAATTTTAATCCATCTATTTGACTGAACCTAGATAAGTCAAACCGAATTTAAGAAGTTATAAATGCTTAGTACACAATGTTATTGCTAGTCCCCCAGAGAACAGTGCGTAATCGTAATGGACAATTATCTCGGCCAGTCGCCGGTCCCACGCGTGGCTCGTGCGTCCGTGTGTTTACGAGACGAGCGCGTGTCGGGCGAGCGCGGCAGACGCTCGTGGTACGGGGGAGAGCGACGAGCGGGCTGGTGAATAAGCTTACTAGGATGCTCTCCATCCCTGACCAATGAGTCAGAGATTGGAGGCCATTGCCTCGCTTTCCAGGCACATTCTAGCAACGGCGTAGAGCCTGGCCAGCAAAGCAATGGCTAATGGCCTACGTAATTAGATCTGTTTTGAGGTTTAAGAATTATTAGATCACGAAATTTTGACAATTCATTTATTGGAGGAAAATACGTACGTAAATTTCATGTAACGCCAATATTGCTTGCATTGGTAAAAAGTCATAAGATGTGAGCCAAGATCTACACACGTAAAACTAACGATCTCTTTATAGCAGATAGCGTTTTACATGATTACTAGTCTTCAATTTTATACAAAAGCTATTACCTTATTTCAATTTTGTATATAAAATAAAATGGGCATATAAAAGAAACAGTACGTACTATGAAAGTGAGAATGTTTTTTATTGTGTAAGTTTCAGAGAAACCTTGAAATTTACTTCCAATTTCACTTCAGCTAGCAATAACACATTTCTAATCATCCCTATATCAATGGAATATATTTTAGTACATTAGTCGCGAAGCGAAAGACAAGCGTAGATCTGTGGCATAAAAGCGAGTGCCGAACGAGTATGTGAACAAAATGAATTGAGGATGACGTGCGTCGAAGGTCAAGCGATCGCGGTACGAGCGAGAGAAGAGAGCGGGCGATGTGAACATTTGTAAAAAGTACATTAAGCAAAAGCCAAAATGTACCAAAGGGTCATGATCGAATCGAGACTTTACTGTTCATCATAGATGGGAAAAAGTACAAAAACGTGTACACTAACATTCTTAATAACTTGAGATCAAAACAGAAACCCGGTAAGTGCCTGCTGTGTCAGACCCGTGGAAACGGTATATTGTGATGATTTTCATTACCACGGTCCAACACTTCATGTTAAGAATCACATGAAAAAAAACTCAACCCGCTTATTCTCAACACTTAGCCAGTGATGCAGGTCGATAAGGCCATGTGTGCACTCAGCGGGAGACCGACCCCCTCGCCGACTATTTTCATTTATCACGCGCCCGGAGACGAACCTTTCCGCGGATAGCGGTAGCTTCGGTGGTATTAAATATTTTCAACCAGGAGCTTACCAAGCAAAGTAAGCGATACAGGTTTTTAGTTACAGTCGTAGTTGCCTTAATTTATGTTATTACCCTGTGTCTGATCTGTCCTTGGTCAGTAGAAGTTGTTGTAATATTTAATATTTTTTTGTGAAATAAAAAATAAAAACTGATGTACCTATGTATCTACTATAAGAATCAGTTATGGTACGAAATAGAAAAATATCCTGATCTGCTTATGCGCTTGTTTTTATCTCGTTATAATACATCTTGCTCAGATCAATATACCCGTTTAATCACTAAAGTCCGTTTATCGATCGACTGGGGTAACTATTAAATCTAATAAGAGATTTTTTGTCAGACGCGAAACCAATGAGGTAAAACGTGTTTGAAATAGACAGGGGATTAAGTATCCCCCTCGCGAGAGTGCGAGGGTTGTGTGTTCGCACACGATGCGTGCTTGGAGCGCCCTCTAGTGGATCTCCAATATCATTATCACGAAGATCGATTACTCTCTTTTATCGACTGAGAAAAGGTCGCAGAGAGGCGAAAAAACAAATCTTAGCAAACACGCCAGGTACAAACAGATGCGCAGTCCATTGTGATCGTGCGCATGCGACGAAGGTAGAGTAGAGTGAGAGGTAACAGTGTCGATAGGGCTGATCGACTTGTAAAATCCAGCTTCATATCAAACCGTAGCTTATTTTATTTTATTCACAGATTTCTTGCAAGTTTAAGATAATTATTATTAATCGTACGCTTTGCAGTCTAATTCGAACAAGTGTATATGTTCTATGATAAATTTTAGACTTATATTTATCATCCTGCAATTTTCAAACAATTTAGGGATGTAAAATTAACAACAAAGATCATTAAAACGATGTCAATTTGGCAGCCCTACAAAAGCCGGTTGTCTCGTGTTTTCCAAAATCACTCTTATTATAGTTCAATGTAATGTCATTTCACTTCAACTATTAGTATTTCACGCGGGCGGCCGTAAAGTTTATTTTACAAGGCTTGCATCCCCGGGTAGTAAAAATAATGAAATATTTTGACTGCTTTTAATTATAAGTCGATTGCTCTTCAATATCACCGGGCTCGGTAGAGATGTTTACAGAAGGACGCACAATAGCGTTCGCTGCGGAATGTGCAACAACAACATAGCACCGTGTTGATTCAATTTACGGCTTTACAGAAAATGAAAAAGAGAAAAAAAAAAACTAGACGGACTGTTGCATTTTGGAATGGGTTTAGTGGAACTTTTCAATTCAATAAGCCTACTCCAGGAAGCATGTGGTACAGTGTTTGACTTACAACAAATTAACGTTATTGTGGTACAAGTTCGATTAAATTAATTTTACCAGAGAATTATGATTAAAACGTATAGTGTTTCAGATATGTTCTACTCGTATTATTTTGAAATTTGCTTTGTGTGTAATTATCAGGTCATCGTGAAAATTTAAAGAGATAAAGGTAATTCAGGGAAACTTTTATTTTTAGTAAATTTTAGGTTTAAAAAATGTATTCATTGCAATTTATTTTTAATGTAAGATCCAAAACAGATACCTACTCCTCACCTTTATAATTTTCATAAAAACATAATCATGTTTATAAATGCTAACTTGCTAAATTGCAGCAATATGCAGAGAACCTAAGGGTGTAATCTACTCATATGTGGACGCGGAAATTAAATGAACCGAGAGTGGGATGCCAGGGATAAGCATAATTGGTTTCCACTTGACTTCTGCAACGTTCTAAACTCGCAATTTAGTTATTTTAATTGCGGATAATTAATTGCGATTAAAGTGTCTCTATTTTATAAACTTTTAGCCTTGATCCACCACGCAGACACGGCGCAGCATGTGTTGATATTTTAAAAAATTTTATATCACAATAGTTTTCAAGATTGCTTTAGTAGTTTTTATTTCATGCTCAATCAAATATATAGATAATAGTGAATGAAAAGCAAAAAAGTTCTGGCACTAAAATATCTCATCTGCAAAGGTCATCCATGTTTTTGTATCGTCCATATTTTCATCACACAACTTTTTGTACCTATGTATTAACAAATATTTGGTAGCATATAAAGCTATACTATGTTGTGCATTATAATTTTAACGAAAGCTTTAATTTAAACCCATTAACCCATAAGTGAGTGAAATTACGCGAAAATTTCTTATCCTTCTCTGTGTATGCCGGCAGCGTATTGGTACCTTTAAATACTATGTTATCAATCCGCACACTTTAGTGATTACAATGAGACAAGTTATTTATATCTGTTTGGAGCGTCGTCAACGCATCAAAACATCACCAGGACTCTTTAATCTCTTATTTATCGTGTTTGAGACCGCGCGCGCCGGGGACGGCCGCGGAGTGATAAGTGGGGTAAAACTAAGAAGTCTTTGAGTTGTACTACGAAACAATACAGTATAAACTTTTATAATACTTTGTTTTGATAGGAAAGGAGGCATTAACGTTTAAGTGTACCATTTTACTTTGTCTTTTAATGTTAAAACCGAAAAACATGTGTTGATATCGGCATTTTTTTTGCATATTTTATTATAATGTCATTGGCGCAATAAACGATTGGACAAAGACAAAACATAGATGTTTTGTATCGGAATCAATTCTGACCTTTGTGATTCAGCCCACTGGTCAATGAATGGGATTATTATGACATTAGTGTAGTGAAACGTAGCTAGTACAAGAAATAGGTGCTGAATGTGGAACACGCCAGGTGCTATTCGTGGAAAAGCTTTTTAGATAGGTGCTCAAAGTCGATTTCCTTGCGAGTAACACCTAAATACATTGAAATCCACTACAATATATACAATATAACTTGTCTTAATGCGACACATCTATTTCACTCTCAAGTTCTCGATTGATGTTATTGATATTACTGGTGATATCAATACTAACATTAATATTTGATGATAGATTGATTGCGTAACACGTGTCCCGTTATCGCGCCTGCGCCGAGGGGGTGTGAATGTGACTGGTGCCGCGTGTGTGAACTCGGGCTTAGCCGAAACATAGCCATCTGTCGGTGTTTTTGCATCGAATTGTAATGGAGGCCTAATCAATCTAATTAATGGGTTTTAATATGAAATAGTAAGCGAGACTTGTAACCTATGATGTCGTCATTTTCAGTGTAAACTAGTAAAGCCACGTAGTTTCATATGTTGCAGTAAACAAAGCCAACGGTTTAGACATATCTACAGAAAATGTAGTACAAATTATTTAAAAAAAAAAAAATTTAAGATGAAATATCATTAAACACGATATTATTAAGTACTAGCTGCCGCCCGCGACTTCGTACGCGTGAACTTAGTGTTTCCCGCAATAAATATATCCTATGTTACTCAGGGTGAATGTAGCTTTCTAATGGCGAAAGAATTTTTGAAATCGGTCCAGTAGTTTCGGAGCCTACTCATTACAAACATACAAACAAATCTTTCCTCTTTATAATATTAGTATAGACAAGTACCTAAACTACATCAATAATACTATTTAGTAAACAAACTTAGTAACTTGAAAAAAGCCTATTTATTCGATTTTGTTCAGCATCTGCTTTCGAAAGATTAACAATTAAATCATTTACACAGAAGGAATGGTCACGTCTTCCACAACAATTTTAAATAGTACGTATATTATTTTTAACCAATTTGCTTATAAAGAGTGTTAATTAACCGTACGTGTTTGTTGTCCGCAGGTATGTCCGTGGCCAGTCGGGTGAGTTGCGGCGAGGGCGCATGCGCGAGCCCCGTGGGAAACATCCCGCTTCCTCGAACCTGAGCCCCTCGCCTCCTGTTACAACCACCGCTCCAGCATTACCCACCACACTTATTACCAGCTGCACAAGGCTCTAAATTGACCGGCCAGAACGAAAGTGCTGCTTGCATCGGTCTTACTGAGGTAGAGATAGAGTCGAAATTGCTTCAGTTTGGTCCAGCTTTATTCCATAGAACAAGTTAAGCTTCACTAGACCTCTGAATCTTTCCGAAGTTTCGTACCCGTGGGTGAAATACTGAGCGAATAACCATTTGACGACCTCGGTGGCGCAGTGGCTAAGGTAGGCGGCCAAAGCGCGAAAGGTCCCGGGTTCGATTCCCGGTCGGGTCAATTTGGAAAACGAAATTTTCTAAATTGACTTGAGTCTGGGTGTGCTGGGATGGCGCCCCCAGATAGTATCCGTCGTCTGGTACTCATAGTACAAGGGAAAACCTTAGTTTGAGACCAGGTGATTGGTGTGATTGTCTGGCGCATTTATTATTTATTTATTATTATTATTATTTTCTGCGGAATATAGGTACGGACACTATTAAAGTGCAAACATAGAATAAGTGCATTTTAAGGAGAATTTACGTTGGGTATTTGCAATCTATACTTAAACAGTGTAATAAACTTAGCAAAACTCTATTTTTCGAATTCATAAATATTATTTGCTTTTGCGATCTTGACAGTGAAACCCTTCGTAGAAACCATCGAATTGTCACCACCTTTCAACGTTAGTTGGGTTAAAACTCAATTTCATTTCTTTGTTTGTCGTGAAAATAGACATTTATTGTCATTCAGATGGGGTAGTGGTAAGGTAACTAACGGGCGCCCAATGTCCGGCTAGTGCTACGTGCGTCCAGTACGCGGATGTACGTACAAATAATACGAACTACACTTTGCATCGGTACTATTTGCGAGAGACGGTCATATCTCGAATTTAATTACTACATCAAGAGCTTTTGATAACTGACAATAAAATACGGAAAAATTATTCATCGCACGTTTTTAATGGGTAAGCTACCTCCTAATCTTTAAAGAACCTTAATTAGAGGAAAACTTATATCGTTTCGAAATTATCTCACCGGGACCTAGGTAGCAGAAACTTATATCGATATTCATGTATCGATACTTATTTTGTTAATTAATGTAAGGGGCGCAGGATTAGTAGCAATAACATCGATATTATGTGTTCTGGCACTAATAAGGTAATGTAACCCATGATTTACCGGAAAGTGATATTTTACCTGTGGATTATAAATTAAATTAAACTGTAAAATACTTGCCTAAAAGCTTATCGCCAGCGGACGTATTGTTGCGGCTTTATTTATGGTTAAATGAATTATTTTAAAAGCATGTGCCATATGTATCATTAATTTTCTATTTTCGTATTATATATTTTCATTATTATCTTTAGGTAATCTGGAAGCATTAAAATTGTCAATAACATTTTCTACATTTAACTGGTAATGTTTGGGTTGGCAAGTAATGTAGATATTTATATCTATATATATGTAACTTCTGAACTTCGTAGAAAACACAATGAGTTCGTACAAAACGCAGAAGAAAAATAACTAGCCAAGTAAACAATTTTGTTGTTTACTTGGCTAGTTATTTTTCTTCTGCGAGTTGCTGCAGACGACCAACGAAAACGACGCATCTGGCAACACAATACATCCCTATCAAAAGGTTCTGTTGAAGGCGTTTATCTACGAGATCATGTTCCGACTATTCATTCTCTAATCTACCTGAACTTTTAAAACACGTGTTTAATCCTGAACCCTACTGTTCTTTGATATGGCGAGATCATCCCGTTTTTTGCATAAACTATATTTTACTGCGTATGGAATAATAATACAAGCAGCTTGTATACGTTTTAAAACTTTTACTCTACTCTTTTAAACCAAGATTAGAGTCATATTTTAATTTACCAGTTATATATGATGGGTGTGTCAATTTGCCCTACTAAGAACAATTTTTAGTTTAAATATTTAAAATCAGTTACCGTACTTAAGACCTTCTTCGTTTTAAATAGAACTCGTTCGTTATTTAATTATTGAAATTACTGACTATAAAGTGTTTATGATTATAATATTTATAATAGATATGTTATAATTTTGTATCTTTATAATAGAGTGCGAATGTGAGCTATGAAAACAACGTAACTTGTATTTTTTATTTATTTTAGCGATATTTAATGTGTGTTCCACTTCACCTGTCAAGCTATCGAATTTAAATTGATAAAGCATTGGCCAAAGTTACATGATTCGTTTTTTCTTTAGTTTTTATAAAATAAAATGTAAGTGTCAATTGGTCAATGTAATTGATTCAACATAAAACCCGTGTATGAATAGCTTTATGAGTAACACACCGGGGGGCGCACAGTGAACGCAAAGTTTATATGCATTTTGTGCATTACATCGCAACCGTCGTTTTGCTGCGAAAATACATCAGCATCGAGGATTGCAACAAAAAGACCGTAACGATAACACGTTTATTGCTTCATCTTGCGCTAAGCCGATTTATTCTGAATGTTTTCATAACTTAGGATTAGAAGAACCCGAGGGTTTTGAGACCGCAATAACTTTTCTAGAGCAAAGATACGATATGATCTTAATTGGGATTAGTTTAGTTTTATTGATTTCTGCTGATTCAATTTTAGTATTAAATGAAAAAATTAAATTTGCTATAGGGGATTTTTGTTTTCTTCAACGAGATTACTTTGCATATCCTACTAACTATTGGGGTGAATAAATAGGCTTTTAATGTAAATAATTTTAACATTTTAATTATATCACGCCGCTTTATGTGTATTTAAAACAAAGGTTAACCTTTACATTTTTGATTCCGTCTAACCTAAAATAACTACGCATACATTTCCAGTTCACCAATATAATCTGAGCACCTCTTGAAATGTCCTCTGCCCAGACCACAGTAGGAAGCTAGAGATAAGAGCGAAATTTCCCCGAGTCTTCCACCACTTCATTTGTATGCCGGCAACTGTACTTATAAATAGGGCAGCACGAGAACACTTCCGGCGCACCGCCGAGCCCGCAGCTTTGCTGGGACCATCTCCGTTAGGCGGTCTTTACACAGTGAGCGAGCTATCAATTTATACACTGCGATGTACTTTAATAGGTATGTGCATTCACATACACATTTCCTTAACTGCCAAATTTCTGCAACAAAACTTTAACTTTATATATAACGCGTGGTGTTAAATTTTAGTCGGGATATTTGTTAAGTTACAAAGGCATTCTCAAACAAATATAGGTACTTAGACAACAAATTCACTTTATTTTCTGCTAAAATATGTGGGATTGACCGGCAGAGAATGCCATTGGGTATTAAGTCCGCCTTTTGTACATTTTTGTTATGTGTAATAAAGTTTAGATAAAATAAATAAGAATCTTTAAGTCTAGTATTCATAATCAGGCTATTAGTTAAAATGTTTTCGGAGCAGCACAGGTACGAATAAAAGCGTTCCAATAAACTGTCTTCTTCTTAAAGTTGAAAAAGCACGAATATAATGCTGCTAAGTTATATTGATGTTATGATATGACGTCATACAATGATGTGCTTCGATATTTACCAAATTCGGACCACCAGTGTAGTAACTGCTTTATATTGTACCTACGTAACATACATGTGTTGGCGCTCATACATGTACGCCAAGTACATGTACGCATCAACACGCACACATAGCCAACGCACAATTACTGCTAATGAAAGTTAAACCGCCCGGTCCGTGAGCAAGCAAACACTATTTGTCATTGTAACTTTTAGATAATAGAAGATTTTGATTTAAATATGGGTGTATGTTATTTATGTAGATAAGTTTTATATTACATGGATCACATTGTAAATGCAACTCGATAGAATTCATTTCACATGAGCTCCATAAGTCAGCCAAAGAAAAGGATATTGCGAATTGCGTCGTGATAACATAGATACAATGTCTACTTACGATACAGATACAGATAAAATCTGTGGCCTGGTGCTAAAAGGGCCAAAGTACGTTAATATTTATTATATATATTCTCGACTGTTTAATGCATGTATACAAAAACTTGCATACTTTTCCAAAAAAATCAGACAATCATAGCATTAACACCAGAAATAAAAACAAGCTTGCTGTTTCTAAGCGTAAACCACATAAAATAGGTAATTCATTTGTTGCTTTAAGCATAAAAATGTTTAATAATCTCCCTCAAGTTATTGTTGAGTTACCTTTATACAAATTTAAGACATTTGTCAAACGTTGTCTTTTGAAAAAAGCCTACTACAAAGTAGAAGAGTATTTGAATGACAAGAACGTGTGGATCACTACTTAGTCTGCTCGCCTGTACTTGCGTGTTTTATATTATTTTAAAAATATAGTATGACACATTCTCTCAATCAATGTCAGTATTGGGCCACGTTTATGCATGTAAGTCCTACAGTTAATTTAATTTAATTTAAAAATACTTTTGTTTTATTTTTATTAATTTTTTTTCAATAATTTATTTTTAATTTTAATTTTACAATTGACAAACTAACTGTGTGTCTTAGTGCATAATTAGTAATAAGTGTAGCTTTCATTTGTAAAAAAAACTGCTGAGTTTCTTGTCGGTATCTTCTTTTTAGTTATAGGTTCCGAACCGGAGGTAGCTTAATTTGCTTTATATAGAGACTATTCATAAGTATTACTAATGTAATCTATGTGAATAAAAAAGATTGACTTTGACATTGATATTGGCCCTATTAGCACTAGGCCATAGAAATTATATTAATACCACGGTTAACCGATTCATTGCGGATGACGCCTTATGGCGTCATTTATATCTTTTGCGTATGGCGTTTGACGCCAAATGGCGTCTCAAAGAATTCCTCTGTAACTCTATGGAATGGCTATTTTGAGAGTCCAAACGAACAGAATTGCCATTATTTGTCACGTAGGTTAAACCTGTATGAACCGTTTTTTGATTTATTGCCAATTTAAAAACTTCAGATGTTACAAACCTTTTATTACCAAATTTAATTTATTTTACGAATGGCGTATGACGCCACATGGCGTCATGAAGGTTTTTGTTCTTAAAATCAACATAATGATTTTTATGAGAGTTCTTATAGCAGAGCTTTTACTGCCGATGTTATAATAAAGGCGTTTTAATTACCTTAATGTATAAATTATAGTAATACTTAATTAATATGTATGTATTTATAAAAGACAAGTACCTATATAAGTATTTATATCGGTTAAGTTATTGCTTAGTTTAGGACTAAATAGCTTTGTGTACTTGGTGTCCTGAAATATTTATTCTTATTATTATTATAATTAGGTAAATAGCGCAAAACCTCAGAAACTCCAACTTATTTTTATTTCATAATGATTATGATAATAAAATCATACATTTGTTTTCTTCCTCTTCCTTTTTATCTTCAATTTGCGTATTTAATTATGGTTTTTAGATTAAATAAACTAAATATAGGCACTCCTTTTACACCCTTTCGTAAACTTCTAGTAAAAATACACAAAAGGTTTAAAGCCACTGATCCAAGTTAATCACTTACCAGCCATTCCAGCGAAATCACGTAGATAAGTCACTTTGTAACACTCTAAACGAATTAACAAAACCTTTACGTTTGACTTCTAAATCTGACTGAATGTAAACAAGCATAAACAAACCAAAATCTTAACAAAAAACAAAATATGTTCAATCATGGCTGAAGACGCCCAAGGGCGTCACTTTAATGGGTGGCGGTTGACGCACAAAGGCGTCACAGAAAATTTGTTAGCCGCCATGGACAAAAGTCCCTAAAAGTGGGATACGCAATGAATCGGTTAAAATAAGCTCTAAAAGATTCATTACCACAATGTTGGTAAAATTTCGGTAGCTCAGTTGGAAGTGCATCACGCGCCATACGTGAATGTCGTGAGTACAAGTCCTACATTTTTTGTGTTTATTTAATTAAAATATTTAAAGCTTGCTTGTACATCATGATAAAAAAAGAATATGAATCGATTCCGATAATATACTATATACTACGCTATATTCTGGGCATGGTATTCATTTTTATTCTGTAGACATGATGAAGACTTACAGCTTAATTATGATTCAAGGTAATTACCAACGCGTCTTAACTGTCACTTTTGTAATTAAAGATGTCTTTATAAATAATATTGCCAATAAAAAGGTCATTTGCACACTCTTTGTTCATTTACATGGTTCCTATAAATATGCATTCAACTTACGTAATGTAATGATTAGTGACCGACCGAAACAGGTTTTTTTGCCGAAACCGAAACCGAAACCGAAGGTTCGGTTTCATTGTAGTTTCGGCCGAAACCGAAACCGAAACCGAACCTTTTATAAAAAAAAGTCCTTATAAAGTCGAAAAAATGTTAGTGAGCCCGTTTTTTTTTCAAAAATTTATATCTCGCCGACGTATAATTACAGGTTTCTACTTTCAAAGATATATCACAATGAAATTTAAGCACAGTTACACAAGTTCTGTTTGAAAATTTAACACATCATCATCATCATCATTTCGTCCTATTACTGTCCACTGCTGAACATAGGCCTCTCCAACCGATTTCCAGGGTCTGCCACCAAAGTGACCGGCTCGGCAGACACCGAGGTGTACAACTGCCCATAGAACTTCTCTATCTCCCGTATCACCTCTGACTTATTCGACGTTATACGCCCATCTTCGGTCTTCAGCTTCATTAGCTGACTTTGCCCAATAGACAAGTCTTTTGCGAACACTTTGGAGCAAGGCTCCAAAGTTCCGCTCGATCGTCTCCTTAATACGTTGGGTATGGGACCCTACCGTATGGGCAATTTCTACCAGCCTGCTATTTATATCGCCCACTGATGCGCAGCTGTCTAGCCATTCGAAGCGATTTACCAGTTCAAGTTGAAAGCTCTCGGGGTTTTGGATATGTGCATTCGACGGTCGGAGCGTGGACTTCATCAGACGCGGTCTTTCAAGTTTGACATTGATATTTAATATGCCTCTGACGATTCGGTGACCGCTGCCGGTTTTAACCTTGTTGATCACAGAGACATCATTGAACATCTGTCTTCTGAAGCTCATGATGAAGTCAATCTCATTCCTCGTTACACCGTCGGGACTCAGACCAGGTCCATTTCCTTTGTGGCGGCTTTCGGAAGAAAGAATTCATCATAAAGAGTCCTTCTTTCTCCATAAAGTCCGCCAGCATCTGTCCTCTGGGATTCCGCTGCTTTTCAGCTCATCATCGCTTCTACAGCACAGCTTCGTATTGAAGTCACCCATTACAACAGTGAAATGTGTTTTGGAGCTATGTATGGCCCTACTAATGTCCTCATACGTAGCTTCCACTTCGTCATCTGGGTGTGTCGTAAATAGAGCGAATACCTGTACTATATTAAGATAATATCTCTTGGATATTTTAAGTACGAGGCACGCATCTCTATTCGATACACTTCCGACGGACACAATGTTGTTGATGAGTGACTTGTGGACGATAAACCCAACCACTACCTTGGGACTTCTGTTCTCCCTCCCGGTAGTAGAACAAGTGACCGGACTGCAATGTTATCGTATCCTCTCCCTCTCTTCGAATTTCCGATAAATCAATGACGTCCCATTGCAACTTGTTCATCTCTTCTTCCAGCTCGACTAGCTTCTCATCCAACCTCAATGTGCGCACGTTGTGTGTTACCTGGGCCAATTGTCGGTGGGGGTGGTAGCCCGATCTCTGCCGGGGATTCTTAGCACCCCTGGCCCCGACGCTATCGTGGCCGCTACCGTAGCCATGGACTGCGGGGCCGCCGGGGACTCGGGGCCTGGTTTTCAATTGTGCCGTCATTGAAAGTTAATAGCCTACTGGTACTACGCTGGCCAGACGGGTTGGTACAGGGTTTTATCTCGAGTTTTCCTTCTCTCGCACTGGGTGTTATGTGCGTTTTTCCTTGAGTCGGCTTCTACGACTCCCTGGGACAGTAAAGGGGTGGTAACATATGTATTCTCATGCCGTCACCACACGGCAAAACTTAACTACCCGATAAATAAAGTGAAACAAATATATTATTTGTAAGTTTCGGCGCGGCCGAAAGGTTCGGCCGTTTTTGGCCGAAACCGAAACTCTGGCCGAAACTTGATTTTTTGGCCGAAACTGGCCGAAACCGAAACCGAAACCGAAATTTCGGTCGGACACTATGATATAACATCATTTGTCATGCATTATCCCAATATAGTTTTTAATCTTTGAAATTTATTACGACTAGGTAAACTATTTTATTAAAAATACTATGTCTCATGAACATGTCTGGCGACACTATTTATAGAAAACGAGTGACGATAGACAAATTTAACAACCAGTTTGTACATAATTAATGTTTTATTGGTTCATTATTGACTTTTAAAGACGTGAGTCGAATTAACGACGTGTTCTTTTGCTCCTAGTTTAGTTTTTTTTAAGGAAGCCGCAAAAGTACATTCAGTTCGAAGGACCCTTATTGCAGTAATAGAACAATTCTGTGCTCTTTAAATTTTTATAAGTGAAGTGTTAGTTACGTGAAGTGAATACAATTTTACTAAGAGCATTAAGATGAAATCCAACTAATATTATAAAGGTGAAAGGTTTAGATGTATGGATGAATGGATACTCTACTTAAAAGCTACTGAATAGATTTGGATGAAATTAGGTAAATAAACCATGTAAACTATATACTAGAATAACGAATATGATATTAATCTTAAAATAACGCCAAGCAGAGTTGCAGGCAGCAGGCAGTACGAATTAAATTGTTTTCATTGACCCAGCCACCAGCTGTTCTTTTAACATAGTGTAGTGTCCGATTGATTGGAAGATTGTCTGTCGCCGCAATGTCGTCTCGTCGCGGCCACCTTCCTGCCTGCTCTTTTGGGCGCGCCAATTTGTTGGATCCGCCACGTTGCGGTCCAGAGTTGTTTATTCGCTAAGTTCTGGTCACTTTCATGTATTCACTAAAGATATATATCGATATCAAAAGTGATCGTGTGTATAATTAACATAAGCATATATTTTTTACTCATTATTTATAAGTTTAAGAGTACAAAATGACGGGAATTTATTTGTATCCCTTAAGCACGTACTTAATCATTCAGTTTGTATTTTGTTAAAAAGTTAACCTTTACATCATAATTTTTATATTTCGCCTATTTCAGAGGTAAACAAAACTAGCTGATTGTTTTATGGTGTATAATGGCAATTAAAACTGACTTGAAAAACGTTTGAACGTAAAAGTTAAGAAATAAGTATATAAGAGTTTTTAACGTATCTTCTATATTACAATCTAGTATAGAATTTAAACAGATGTATGAAAATATGTACTCAAATTTCTAGTACCTAACATTTCCTTTTCGGTTACGTTCTAATATTATCTCCTTATTGCTATCTCTAGCTACATTCGTGCAAGGCTTTAAAATCACAGGTAAAAAGACCCAATTGATTGTCTATCCTAGATTAAAATTTTGTGCAGTTTTAAGTACTGCATCATGTTCCTTAACACTGGTTTGAAGCCACGAAGGCCCGCCATGTGGTAGTAGGTACACAATTGAACACAGTTTCAGCCTCTATTAGTTTAGTAAGAGCACGCTATGTTTGCCGATCTCTTCTCAAGGACTTGTTCGCTATAATCGACCAACATCGACGCTTGGCATTCACGAAATCTTAGTACTTGTGAATCATGATCCTAGTAATATTGCATTTCAACATTATACACGTTGGAAGATGTTTATTATTCAAGCTTGCGCTTTACACCTACGATAAAATAAAAATCAATCGGACTGTCGGAATTAGGGATAAGGCAATTTTGAAGTAAAATATATTCGATTCACTTTTTGTGTTGCAACCCCGCTTACGCAACGTTAAGTATTCATAAGCCCATATGCCCGGGAGAAACAAGCAAGTAACGCTCTCCATATTCCAAAGAAACAGCATACTAATCGCACAATAGTCCCTGTCCCATAAATATTGCATGGGAGGATCAGGAACATTGTGTAACTCAATATTACTAGGTAGACGCTTTGAGTTCTACTTTTGCTAGTACATAAGTCTCATGCCTATGCGATATTTAGGTATACCAGGTACCATCAAAAGCGACGCACTTTGGCAGTTCGATGTTCGTTCTTATGCTTTATATATACTAATAAAGGCGGTACAAAGTCCAAAGTAAATCCTAACGTGCTTTTTGTCTATTAACATTTTATTGGGTCACCTAAAAAAGATTATAGTGAACGAAAATTTGCTTTGTTAGTACGAGTATTAACAAAAAGCGTAACATAAAACGTATGTTTTGTAGCATTATTTTTATTTACTTCGATTCCTATAAAAAATCAAGCTTATTGTAGCTATATAAAATTTTTAGCTTTCGGGTCTGCGAAGAATCTAGGCAAAAGATTTTAAAGTTGCGTAATAATAATAGTAGTAGGAAGTAGGATAAGGACGGCGGGCGCGTTTGTAGGTCAGATGAGGCGTCGCGCGTCGGCGCTCCAGCTTAATGCCGCCGTCCGTCGCGACGCTCCCTCGCTGGCTTTGAAATTGCGGGCCGAGTGCCGTCGACGCTACTAGGGCTACCGATCTTTTACTATGATTTTAGAACATTTTGCATACCAAAAAACACCTAGTTTTAGTACCTAATAAAACTTTTTCCCTCACGTGTTTTCTCTTATTCATGTGATTGAAAAAGAAACTTGTTACATGATTTCCTTTGTTTAAAAAATCACTTTCGACCAAATAATAGATTTGTCATGTAAAGTCGTAAAGCATCAATCAAGAACGATAATTCAACAAGGGTGAATTGCCTCTGTTATCTTTCATTTCTTGTGAGATGAGACTGTAGCAAGATTTTAGTGGCATCTTTACAGAATGAAAGACTTATTTTTAACAATTAATCACAACCAATACAAATCTGTAAATGATTCTCGAGTACGTCGTGGGGTTTAGACCGCGTTCATTATGAATTGGTGTACCCACCGTGTATCTCCCCAGTGATTACTGAAACAAATTCCCATTTTCGGTTTCGTAAGTAGCAGATTAATATCGCGATTCTCCCATAGCAACCGCCGAGACAACCCTGCTTGAAGTTCGCCGCGGGTGTTTCTCCACCCTCGTTTTGCAACCCCGGCCGCGGGTGCCGACCGGCTCAGCCGACATCAAAGTGCAAGTCTCTGTTATTGCGTTGCTTACAGCTTACACCAGGAGTGAGGAAGGTACAATCAATTACAGGAGAGAGGATCTGATCCTTGCTTCAGCTTCTTGGTACTGAGGGATGCTCTTGAATTTGTTACGAAACTAAAAGCGTACAGCATCATAGTGAAATAGGTACATATAGACAACCCTACTTTAGCCTTTTCGGATAAGTAGCAATAATTTGAAAGAAACGAATTTTGTATATGTTGAACAAACTCCACACAAAATTACTGTTTCTTGTTCGCTACTTAATTTTCTTAGTTATATTTAAATATTTCCAAGGATGTTTCAGAGAAGATATTCAGTCTTACTGAAAACTACAATTACTTTACACGGTTTATTTGATTGTCTTTACAATTACATTATTGGCATCGTCTTTCTCAAAGTCAATTAGGTTTCTTTTGTTCTTCGGTGCAGAACTCTTGCCCTTGTTCCTCTTTTAGGGTCAGGTCTACTTACTTTCAATGATAGAACCGTCTTGTAACAAATAGATATTTGATTAAACGCCAGTACATATTTAAACGACATATCAATTAGTATTGAAAAAAAAAAATGTTAGGCCAGTTAATAGCCTGCCACTTGATTTGTGTCTGTAGTTCACATTAATATTAATTCCTTAATGTTAGTGTAGTGTCTAGAATGAGCGTTGCCGTCCGCGAGGCTCGCCGAGGGATAACAAGTTTGTTATCGAGTTAGAAAGGCGTGTTCATTGTGAGGCATAATTGCCGGCCCAAAAAGTAATTATGCGCCATATATGCGGTCATCGCACGGCCACTCCCGGCGCGCAGGACACGCCACCGGATTCACCAAAAGTTGCGCAGAAAACTTCACTAACAAATTATGGTTTCACCTAAGGTTGTTAAAATAAGTAAAATGACTTTAAGCTTTAAGTGGCGTGTATTTAGAGTGTGAGTTTTGTTTTTAATCAAATGGGGAGATTTTTAAACATGCAAAGGATGAACGCAATTTTCTTGTCATTGAACTCTAAGAAGAAAATTTGTCTGCTATCTCTGAATTTTTAATTTGATCTTATATATCTTATATAAATAATGCGAAAATGTGGGATAATTTAATTTGTAATTTAATTTAATAAAGCTGTTCAGACAAGAAACCTATCAAAAGTCAACAATTCAAAGAAGCACTAACACGGCTTTGTGAAACGTTTGTAAATTAACTCGACAAGTTCAATGCATCACATTCGTGTAGGCACCAATACAACCCAATAAAAAACAGTAAAGCCTGCAAGGAATGACCTGGAAATTATGAGTAACTGCAGTTCAGCTGTTTTGATTAAGGAACTGAGTTCACATTGTCACTGTCACACATTGCATTCCAACAGGCCTAGTATGCGCCACGCGAGTTTAATTTTATCGCGCTCTTAAGAAATGACTAAATGAATGCGTCAACTGTTGATTGGCTGAAACTACGAGTACGGTGTACTATCACCCAATCAACGGTATAGAAACTTTTGACGTTTCATACGAGAAATTGCACGTATTGCGCATGCTAGGTCTATTAGTCACGCTCAGAAGATTCACGCGCTGTGTTTTAATTCAAAATTTCGTAGATTTCCTCTATACATATATGACTTTTCAAGAAGAAATTTTGCAGCTCTGCGGTATGCTTATCTTTCTATTAGAATACTGGGAATTATTATAGTCGTGGCGCAATAAAGCGCCCTGTAACTTTTGTTAAGATGGCATTATAAGTACTTACATCGATGCCATGTAAATTGTTACTTTACTGCAGCCGCATGTAAGCTGTGCCAATGGCATCGTCCAAAAGGGCGAGAAAGGACAGCGCGGGCGTCGCACCCGCGCGATATGATTGTTTCACACGATAAGCGCAATGGATAGCGGCAAGCGGTCTATGCAATGTACCGCATCTGCATATCAATATCTTCGGGACTTTTTGACCTATAAAGGGAATTATCTAATGACGCACATCTGAGCTGGTATCGATACCAGACGACAATGCATTTTGAATTGTTGATGATTTGTTAATGAACAGTCAGTTTTGTTTTGAAATGTTTTTCTTAGCTGCTGCATCTGCAGCCGAACTATTAATAACAAAGGATATTAATATACATTTTCTTTTCAGATGCCAATAACTAAGTCAAATAACATAGTAAGCCACATTAGGCATGTAACTTAAAAAGTCGACAGACTCCCTTCAAACTTAGATACAGTTTACAAAAATAAGTTAGGAGTTAGTGATAATAATATTCTGAAAGAGGTCCTCATGGGCTACGCAGACGCGACGAGCAAATCAACACATGTTAACAAAATAAAGGAGGTTCCAGCGGAGGCAGGTGACATAGGAACGCACTCAGATCCCGCATGGTGACCAAGTATGATAAATGAACTGCCCGGGCTTGTAGTTTGTGCTGTTCCTCCTCAGGGGGAGTTGGGGGAGGACGAAATATGACGGTAATGGACAGACTTAACGTCACGAAACCGTAAAAAGAAAACATAACAGCTGTGTTCGCAAACATGAATACAATTTAAGATGGATTAATGGACGAATTCTCCACATTGTTTTGGATATTTTGATTAGTTTTTTATTTCATATCATTCGGTTGTACATAAAATATGTAATATATGTATATTATTACATATTATATGTAGAGTATTATAAATAACTGGTAGTTAAGCTACAATGTAATAATTACGTCAAATTAATAAAAATAATGGTATTCGAAATTTTAAAACTTTTTATATCTAAAATTAATTTTGTTCTCACCTTCTATATCACACTTATTGTTGAGAAACCGAATAAATGTGCAGATGATGATCTTTCTGTACTTATTTTAAAACTAAAAGGATGCTATGGAGACAGTGTTGCCACAAGCGAGTGAACGTCGAGAATACGCAAACAGGTGTCGACTCCGAGGCTATATTTGCATATAAATAGAGTTCCTGCTTAACTGTAACACTGCTTCGTCCTTTTCTCTCATATTTATTGGCATTGGTTAGAGGAGTGTGGAGTGTTACGCCTCCTTGCACGCACAATACGCAAGTACTACAGACCAGGAGATTCTATTTATGAACAGTGATGTAACGCGGCCATAGTCCGGCCACACATAACTGCAACCAGGACTTCTATTGTCAGACAGCTTTCGAAAATGGGAAGGAGTATCTGAATGTTGCAAATATTAAATTCATACTTGCTTGCTGTCAATTAAGTTTTTTTATTATACTATGAACTGGAGATGGTATTCTGATTGAAAGTATTTAACCAGTTATGTTTGCTCCAGCCACTTTTTACAAGGAAATAACAACAACTTGCAGCTAAACTGGTTGCGATATAAAGCAGTCCTGGTACACCCTATACCCTTCGCTTTCAACTTTTATTTATTTTTTGTGTCTATCGCCTTGAAAAAAAAAGACATGAATTATTGAAACATAGACGTTCTAAAGGAATATTAATAACCTTGCAGATTCCGATACAGCTTTTTACTGGCTTTATGACTGTGAAAATATGAGATGGTCGGTGATTAGTGAACCATCGGCGATTGAGGCCGGTTCTGCGCCTCTTCCGTTAGCCATTTTTTATCATTCATTTCTATTACATCATAGGAACACGCGCGGTCTCGGTACGTGACCCGTCTGCGTAGGCGCAGGTGACACGCGAACTGTACAATTCGACAGCCGTCAGAGTACGGGCGGCTTAACTAGTTCTGTTACCCGAGACCCCAGTATTTGTGTTCTTTTTTGTGTTGAACGTTTTGTATTTGTTCCGTCGGGCCCTTTTTTTGCTGGGTTGCACCGCCCGTCTTTGGTGGTTCGAAACGTTTTTACTGAGGTCCGGGGGAAGTTAGGGTAGCGGGGGCCGCGGTTGGGTCCCCTCCCCGCCTCTCGGGTCGTCCTTGGCCCGACCGTTCACCTTGGCGCGCTGCGCTGCCGCCGCATCACAGGTAACAAAGTTCCGCGAACTACGTGATTTCTATGGCTGTCCAAAAGATCTTACCAAGGAAGGTTTCTCGAGACTCACTCGCCTGGCGCTAATCTTACCAAGAACGCGAAATAAGACACTAAGGCCACCGACCACCTGTAACATCTTGTTGAACGAGACCTCCACTTGTGTTTAATATTTTTACTTTATATTTGGAGTGTCTAATATCCTGTCTGTATCAAGCGCATTCCCCAAACCTCATGGACTCTCGTCAGTCAGCGACGCTTTGATCCCGCTAATGGCACGTTCAACGTGGTGGTCTCAACAGCTATTTTTTTCCTTTGTGGCCTAATTACTGTGTCATAATTTAACTATTCTCCCGCATAGATTTTAGTAACAGTTTTAAAATATTTTACAGTACAATTAGATGGATTCATTTTGTAGGCCATGTGTCAATCTTAAACATTCCAGCAGTAAACTAGTTTTGGAGCAATCTTCTCATCTTTTTTGTAAAATACGTTTATTTTACTATTTAATCAATAATCTTATAACACTGAACTTTAACTTGGACTAAGGCGCACCGCCATATTGATTCAGCATATATCTCAATTATATTGACTTCGAAATGATCGCTGTGTCTCCATACTTTCTTTGTAATCGATACTAAAAGTATGACGTAAACTTACTTTAAGATAACTCGAAATTTAAAGAAACGTGTCTAATTTCCTGGATTTAGACCTTGTGGTAGAAATCTTCTTGGAATGGAGATATGATAAGGCTTTTATGTTTTAAGTTATTTTCACGGAAAGAAGATAAATGGTAAGATAAACTTGAGCGTGCGTGAGAGGGTCTGCTTATGCTGTGAAAGTTTTTATGTGCACTGAACTGTTTCGTTAAGTTTATAGGTACCTGTACCTACATCACGTCAATTTAGGATAAAATATTTTTTGGTTCTCGGAGAATACCTAATAAACCACTCAACTTATTTCTTTTCCAATCCTATTTTTACTTCAGTTACTTATACAGTCGGTTGATTAACTGCTTGCGAAGATGTTTTACAACAGATACCTACCTACTTCAGAATATTCGTTTTAACTCTGTGCTGACTAAGCCAGGTGGTGCTTTCTTAGATTTGTTCTCCTACACTTATGTTGTGTCCATTACGAGATTGAGAAATAAATGCTGGTTCTGGGATGCGACAGAATTTTAGTTCTTGCAATTGCGAATTCTTCTGCGAAACTACGACGAGACTTGTCGATGGTCCGGATTGGTGGAGTGGGTCCAAAAGCCGACGGCCGTAATCTTATCGCATTAGAGGCCGGACATAGGAAGGGCATTAAATTTGAACGATTGTCGTGAAGCGGCGGGCAGAACGAACGCGCCTGAAACCGGTCGGCCGTCCGTAAATAATGGATTAGAGGTGGGGTGAGGCGTGCGGGGTACCGGCGCGGGGCGGGAGGCGAGGCGCACGCACCGGCTGCGCGCGCGGCACGGGAAGGGGGGGACTGCGCCTCCCGTCAGCTGTTGCGCGCCCGGGAGCGCACACTGCCGCCAATGCATCGGCGTTGTTAGCGCACGTCGGCCGTCTCGCGACTCATCGTACCCGAACCGAACGCGATAGTGACAGTGCTGTGCAGTGAACTCTACCGTGCCAATCCGCAGTGTGTGTGATGATGATGTTTTGTGTGTGAGCGACAAGGATGTGCAGTGCACCAGCGAGGAGCTGACCGCAGCGCTGCCGGGCGATGAGAAGTTATGTTACGCCACCGACCGAGGTGATTATCCCCGACCTCGGCCCCAAAAACACCATGCATGCGTGTGGGAACAGCGTTTCCGTGGATCGAATGCAGTACTTGTATTTTCACACCATGATTCTATAAATTCCGGTAAGCGAAGCCAAAAAAATTGTGGCGCTTTTTTTGGAAATGATGAAAAAACCAGCGTTGAAAAAAAAAGTTTGTTGGAAAAAAGTTAAGGTTTTTGTTAGATTTTAACAATGGATGGCGCCCTTTTGCTTGGGGACTCATTGTTGCAGTTGAGAGGGTATTTTTATACAACTGCGAATGTTTTTGAAAAAGTTTTTTGTGGGTAATAAGAATTAAGTTATTAACAGGGAAGTTCTGTTTGGTTTATTGAACCAAACTTTGAAACTTTAAAAATTGTTTTATCACCTTATCATTACATAAAGACATTACTAAAAGCCCATAGTGAAACTTACCATTTTTTTTACGTAGTACGAATAAGTTTAACATTTTTCACAGAAATAATGGATTGAACTTGGTTGTGCCATCGACACAGATTTATTGTAGGTTTTAAATAAAACGTAGAAAGTACCTAGGTATGAAATTACATTCGTGTACCTTTTCCTGTGTGACGCGTATGTTTAGGTTTATGGGAATTTCCATATTAATATGCGTCAGAATTATGTGGAAATCAATTTAATATTATATTATTTTAACGCGTATTATTCATGTTGGAAGGAAAATTTCAAAATAATCCATTATTGATAGCCTCAACCAACGATATCGTCAAATATTAATTATTGACACTATGTAGGTATATCACTAAAACTCCCTACCTACATGGATTAACATTAATTGTATGTTGATTGTATTTACTTATTACGGGTTTGCGCAAAATTGATAAGTAAGAATTTATGGATATTGAAAAGTTAGTATAAATGTTAATAATAATTCAATTACGAACAAACGACTGAAGGTATCTGGATTTTTGGGACAGAGGTAGGTTAAAATCTAAAATTACAATTAACTAGGTGGTATTTTTAAAATTACCACGCGGGCGAATTAGCTAGTAAAACCTAATGAAAAAATGTTTGTTAGACGACCACACTGTGAATGCATTTCAGTTTTTAATTGATTTTTTTCAATACATCTAAACTATTAAGTAAGCTACCTAATATATGGTTTCATATCGAATATAAGAATGTAGGAATTAAATGCTTCACTCGTTAGTTGAATTCATATACTATTTAAAAGCAAAGGTCTGAGTTCTTGGCAGGTGCGACCAGCACCTTTTGCTTAGTCTTCCGGTTTTATGCGTTGAATAATTTATCTATTCTTTGTCTTATCTACGCTCTAAGCTCTTAACAAGTAAGTAAAGCCTACTGAATAGGCGACAATAAATGGTAGAAAAACTAACATGTTTCAAAGAAGGAAGTCGTTTGAATTTTTCAAGCCTTTACAGGCAAGCACGCGTTGGGCGTCTTATATAATTCATACAGCTTAAAGAAGTAATCTAGGTACTTACTATCTTTCTTAAGAAACTTTTTCATTGTGTTCTAATGCTTATGTTAATTCGCAAAGCTCGTAAACGTAAACAAAACAACATACATTTTCCATTCAGTGGTTTTTAAAAATGTAGTTAGGTTGATAGGTGTAGAAATGAAATTTATTATCGTGTCGAAATCACTTAATTTCTAATGCCATAAATAGGATCACTGCCTCTGTTACATTAGTAAGTACATACCTAAATAGGCGCTTTCCAAAGGTTAAATTAGATCATTATTGTTATTAGTTGTAAATTAATAAATGCACCCAGATAACTCATAGCGTCGTGTACCTACCTAACTTGTAAGCTTATTTACAGATTTACCTTATATCTCGATGAAAGGTATCATGTAATGTTAACTAAACTCTCATATTAATGATGAGCAGCTATTTACAAAATATCAGTAAAATGTATTTAATATTGTTTGCGTATATGATATTAGTAGGTTGCTTGGATAAAGCGTGCGATTCGAATTAAAATTCTGAATAGACTCTTAATGGCTTATTGCAAAATAAAACAGCTGTAATCTTCTGTCTTAACTCTTACTTCGTTTTATTCAGAACCAGTTTTTCCGTTTTCTTTGTTTCTTTGTTAATTTTCAGTGTTCTATTATCAAAGTTTTTCAAACGCTTTTAGCGGCTTCATTTTTTTGTCATAAAGTTCCAAACCCTTACCTTCAGCTTAACACAATACGCACACCTCTGGATAAAATGTAATTGTGAATAAGTACAGTACGACAGTTTCATCAGTTAAAAAAAGAAAGTTTTTGTAGGAAGAGTCGGGTTTTTGTTTTTACAATTATGTTGCGCTTTTTTATTTTAACATGAGTACATACTACCTACGTAGGTACAGCATTGGTGCTACAAAAAAGCTGTATTGTAAATATATGTTAAGGTTAAGTACGTTTAAGTTGTTTTTCTCGCTTTCAGAAAACTAAATACGTACTTGTTTCTAATAATCAGCAGTTAGTTTGAGCTTGTGTAACAAAAATAACTATTTTACAGCTCGTTTCTAATCAGTCTGTTTTCTATTTTTGTCGGTTACTAAGAATCTTAAGTAATTCCGAATATTTATTTGAACTGATGGGTAGACGACATTAGTGTAACACCCTAGTTATCATTTAGGACATAGGGTAGATTCGATAATATTCTCAGGATCTAATTTTGTGTGAACTAATCCCTACTATCCCTACTAATATTATAAATGCGAAAGTAACTCTGTCTGTCTGTCTGTCTGTGTGTCTGTTACGCTTTCCTGCTTAAACCTCTCAACCGATTTTGATGAAATTTGGTATAGGTATACGTTGAATCTCAAGAACGGACATGGGCTACTTTTTATTAGAAAATAAGGGGGGGAGGGGGGTAATACCACCTTTGAAAGTTTATATGGAAAAATGTTTATTTTTAAAGTTAGAGATATGAAATTTGCCTCAAATATAGCTCGAAACTTGGATTAAAATATAGACTACTTTTTGTTTTGAATATTAGGGGAGAAAGGGGTAAAACCGACTATAAAAGGATGTAGTCCACGCGAACGAAGTCGCGGGCACAGCTAGTTTATGATAAAATTCCAATTAACTAAAAATCAACATTTGCGAGTGCAACGAGTAATGTGATTTAAAAGCCATCTCGCCGTCAGCACGCCCAATTTCCGCGCCCGATAAATCGTGATTCAGGATGAAGGTAATACCAACCTGCGCCGTGGAACGATTGCAGCAGTTTCATATTACTCCGTTCCTGTAAACTATTTGCCATGTTGCAATGCAATAAGTTTGACGCAGAGCTAGAATATCTTACATGTCAGATCCGAGATTGGAAAAAGTGGGAAACTAAGTTTTCGCTTATGTGCACTTGAAAATAGATAACATTAATAATTAAATTTACCGTAAACCTGATAAAAGTTACTTTTCGATTTGCACCTAGTTGTTTGTTTCCTACGATTTGAACTACCTCAAAATACCGTTTTATTTCTCATGACATATTTAAATATTTCTCTTAGAATATATCAAAAGTAAATCCTCAATCAAGATAAACAACTTTTCACTCATAATACCAGGCATTCAGTGCATCTCGAGTATAAATTCACATCTTGGCAATCCGGTTTTGCCAGACATACTAGGCTGGTGTCCTGTGGCCTTTACCTGGAAATGAATGTTGAGAATTATTATTATTTTCTTTCGTGTTTGTTTTATAAAAACTTACTTAACTTAGTCAACGTTGATGTCGATTTATTGGTTTATTCTGGAACGTTGTCTACCTTTAACGTTGTTACGAAAGTAACTATAAACATATTCCGATAATCTAAACGAAAAAAAACACCTTATTCAAAAATGATAAGATGAGTTTTGTCTCGTGCGTAAGTACAATGCATCCATACATATAATTGTACGTGTTTTCAAACGAAGAGTGAACTGCATCGGATTATTGTAAATATAGAGTTTTTATTACGTCATCATAATAAGTATTTTCCGTGTGCTTTGTTATATGAATCATCGGTCAGTTTATCGTCATATAATTATTAGACGTCTTTCCGTGCATAAGTTCAGTGTAAGTAAATAAACAATAAAAATTAATTAATTAAATATGTTCTGTTAAAAATACCAATTAAATTAGGGCATAAGGATCTGTTTTTGTGAGCGGGACCGATATATTTTCTTTAAACGACGGTTACTTATTTGTCTTGTTTTGGTTCTGTTTTGTTCACCAACTCCCTGTTGTTGTTTTTTACGATAAATAATTCAAAGGCAAAAATGATACATGCACATTCCCTATTTTTCATGTTTCGATAACATTTTGCTGTGGAAACTTTTTGTCTGCCATCGCTTATGGGCCTTTCACTAAATTGGTTAATATTTAATTTAGATATATATTATACACAACTGGTAAATGAGTAACTGAGCGGTCACACCCTTGGCGTCAATTGATAACTGCTATCCATTGCTTATCAACCACGCCGGCACTTAACCGATTTGTTTCGTGTTATCAGCGGCGATTCTACTGCGCCTACCATATATTACCTACGTATGCCGTTATAACTAACCATTTACAACTCATGCCTAATGATTTTTGGAAACACATTTATTTTTGAGATTTTATGATGGTCTAATTTCTTAAAATATCACTGTTAACTGAACATTTTACTGTATGATAAAGTACATTATTCATTATATGTATGTAATTGTGTATATTAAACTAAGGAATTAAAGAAACTGACTTTCGTTGCATAGAAACAGATGATTTGAATTTATTAGGAGTAAAGTCACCAACCAAATGAACGTAATATTTTTTAACATTGAATGTTACAAAATAATTCTGCGTCGGTTACATCAACCAATCAACCTTAATAAGTCAAGCCCGTGGATTTATTCTTTCGTTGTTGTATTTGTATTACCTCGTCCTCAAAATCGGGGTAAAATCTAAAAGAACGTAATTGTGACTCTGTAAATAAAAAAACGCGTTTATCTTTCAGTGTATAATTTGTTACAAAATAAAACGGTTCATTCACCCCCGCGACACTCGCGCTCGCTAAAAATACGTGCGATCAAACGCGCGGCGCGCATAATAATCGTGCGCGATCTGCGATGACAGCCGCAACGCAGGCGCGCAGCGACTCGCGCGCATCCCGAATAGGGTCGCAGGTTATCGCTCGTCTTCAATTTGAAATACCATGCTTCCGATGCAATTGCTTTGTTTCGTATTTAAAGTAAAATTTGTTTTTCTAAGATTCCAATTGACTATTTTTTGGAGGCATGCAAGTTACTACAAATAGGATCTGCCTGGTTTAAAAAATTGTTAAAAAAGGATGCATAAGAAACAAACTTATAAATGAACTAACAGTAAAATAGACATGTTAATAGTGTCATTTGCGGAAGGAAGTTTCGTAATCTTGTGACGCACTTGGTAGGTACATAAACGATTGACCACATATAAACAAATAGACGACAATTACCTCACAGTCACCACGCTATGTATTTAATGCATTGACTTGGTTGTCTCCGTTTCAACAAAGTTTATTTATGTGTATGTCTGTTTGTAAATGTGAGCTCAGTGACATAATTGAAATCGAAAAGAAATAACCTAATAGGTACGAATAAACAAGGCAGCCGTTAGCTACACCCGTCTTTTAATTGATCAATTATTTATATAATTTTAATATCATTTTAAGTCAATACGTTTTATGACCAGATGATAAATATTAATGTAAGTAATTAGCTATCAATACTTTATAAAAAACAGTTAGTAATTAGGCGTCATTATTTAATATCTTCCAAGAGTCCCGGTAGCCGATACCGGTTTAGGTGAGCGTAAGCCCTTTTGTATTACGAACTAATGTTATTTATTCATTCTCAATCTATTCGCCGTAACGGAACGGAAACGAGACAGGTTCAGCGAGTGAATGGGTGAACGCGATCGGTCAAGTTTTATGCCCGCAACTCGCGGGCCAGCGACTCGATCAACAGCTCGGGATGGCGTGCACTTTATTTTGTTTACTTCACGAATAAAGAAAAAAATATATACATACTCACCCAATCAAGTTATTGCCTTAACATACTTTTGAAAGGTCTTATAACAAAATTATCTTCATTTCCTAAGTTCATCGGAAATGACAATTATCATGCATTTGTTCACTGATTGTAAAGTTGCATACCCTTACATTCAAGAACTTTTATCCGTATACCTAAATCTCTTGAGAAAATGTCTGCGAGACCCTTGCTTTTTGATCAGTGCGGGCACACAGATTGTTATATGTTAAGTTAGTTTTTTCCATCAGCCTGGCATTTAAAATATTTCAGAAAGATTTCTCTCGATAATAGGAAAGCTTTGTTTACAAAATATTATATCTGAATTGTCATTGGTGTTCAACTCTAGTTTATCTTTCGTATCTAAAGTTAACTTTTTACAACACTTTTTAACATTTTACGTCAGAAAATTATTTCGTCTTGCATGAGAGTTTAAACGAACAGTGTTTTTTATCTGAAATGCTTTATTGCATAGATACTTTTATCCATCTAAATAAAATTATGGAAATAAAACAATGCAAAACTTTTTTATTTCCACGTAAATATGCATATTTATTAGATATTGTAACGTAAGGCTTGAATTAAAAATCCAGCACAATTACGTGTTGAAACATTGTGTTGACCACCTCAGTGATTGAAATGAGATCCATTCCCTCATAGTAAGTTTTTTATAACCAGCCGCCCTCTGTTTTAACAGTCGTAAAATATGCGCGCAATTAATAAAAAGTAGCGACGCCCGCCCGGGCGCCATTAGAGGCGGCCACGTTCCACTGTTTCAGTTTTTACTGCGCACATCGGAAATGTAAATTAATGTTAATGTGTCCCGATAAACCTACGTAAGTGACTGTTCACACACTCGTGTCCGTGCCCGTAAGGACGAGAAAGACTTACATTTCTTTAATGCAAAAAACTTAGCTTGTAAAAGTGATTACATGTTCATCAAATGACAAAAATTACTGATTAAATTATTGATACTGTATTTGAAATTTTAAGGTTGAAAGAGACAATGTCCGAATGTGATCAGTAAGATTTGGTTTCCTTTTACTCTTAATTGTACATTTTTTAATAATGTAATATTTTAGGCTGGAGCATTAACGGTAAAATCTTAGACAAGGAAGTTAATCCATTGCAAATAACGGTTCCTCAAAACATATATTCTTTGTCTCGTTCTGGTCTTCCATATGTTTTTTATTTTTATTTGGTCCAAGCGTTGAATGGCTTCATCTGAACCAAAAATGTTCCTGATCTTTGGTTTCTTTTAAAGATACTGTTGCTATTAACTTTTTATTGTTTACGTTTTTTCGAGCCTTCGATGTGCATTGTGTTCGTTGAACGTTTCAAAGACTATAAATACCATTGCTCGTAAAGAAGTGCATATTTAGTTTTACCCTCAGTACAAAAACATCAGTTATCATTAAAGAATCCGTTTCGCCTTATGCGTTGATAGAATGTGCGAACTAATGTAATTGCAGGAAACACTACGATTGCATTCCGAGCTTACCATAACTGATGATTGCGAGGACTATGAATAATACAGCTTTTGCTAACTTATGACGTCCATGTGTTTGGTTATTAACATTGGAAACGTCAATATTGTTTTTGATTGAAATGGTGTTTTAGTTTATTTTAGTTATTAAATACACTTAGCGTATTTTTATGAAGAGCCAGTCTCCGATTTCGATCTCAACTCAAGGTTTCCGCAGAACAACAGTGTCATAGATGCTGAGCGGAGACATATGAGGTACCTATTTAAAACATTTTTTACATTGTTTAGTTCGAGTTTTCAACATGATGGATATAAACTGAACATATTAACATATTTGCCATTCTTTTTTTTACCTGTTTAAAAACATTTGTGTATCTTGAATTTATTTATTGAAATTTAAATGTACCTATAACTTCCTTAATTCAGCAGTTAGACACTGGTAAATCCTTTTTTGGTTTAAATTGTATTTTAGGTAAATACTTAAGGCAAGAAAAGAGAAAAATATGAAATTAAATTTTTATAGTTAGGTACATAGGACAGTGTGACGGGTTAAGCAATAAATACATATAATTTTTCAATCGCCAATTAAGGCACCAGCAAAAGAATTACAGTAGTACTTGTATTTTTATGAATTCCTTACCACCATCGCATGCTGGTTTATGCTTGTAAATTATAACGTTAATAGAACGAATTCCGGAGACGTATCATGGTGCGCGATCATGGGGGCAATTTGTGGTGGGCCAATGAACCCTGGACCCTAGACTTGGACCCGCATGCCCATTGTCCACCGAACAATACGCAATTGCGGTGGGCCCATTGATATTTCGAAGATTTTTGTTACAAAGTTACTGAGGTTTTGCATACGAACTTGTTTTGCTTATTACGGTAAAAATAGGTCGATTGTTAGAAAGTGTTTTAAAAATTATGTTTTTGGTAAGTTTGCACACAGACCTCCTAATTAATTGAATGCAAAATTAGTTTCCAGCATTATTGTTTTCGAATTATCAAACACAAGATTATACCTATTTTGAGTTCAAATCACTATTTGTGTAATTGGAAACCAGTTGTTGCAAACCTAACAACAGATTTAATATTATTCCATTATATCCATAAATTCAGGAAAATTAATGAAATTACGATTCATTTTTAATTTGGTTAATTGCACTTTAGTGAATAGCATCTTATCCAAACTTTAGATCGTGTTTTTTTGATAACGTAACAAAATGTAGACGTAAAGCATTTGTCAGCGATCTGCATCTAAAACGCAGACAAAACAATAATTGTCCGCTGCAGCGGTAAATGCACCAAGCGTAGAGCGCGGCCATTGCGCAAGTCATTCATATCAGCGCGTGAACACGACGCACACTTTCGCCGAGCGCGGCTATTTGCGATAGTAACGTTTCAGGGCTCGCATTGTGTGTTACTATGCCGGATTACTGCATCCTCCCGACTCACGTCAATGCCGGTGATAACGCTTTGGTACCACTGGTTTACGTAATCGCGGATAGTTTGTATTTTATTTCCCACCGCATGCCGGGTTTCCCGATGCATTTTATGCTTAGATATTATTCGCAAGTCTAGTTGTCTTATCGATGTTTTAAGTTAATAGACATCACCCACATATTTTTTTTGATATCAGTCTTGCTCAAATGAATGCCTACCTCTGTTATTGATTAATTGCCATGCTCAGAATCAGGTACTTGCCTGCGCAAAATGTTTCTCGGTAAAAGTCGAAGTGTTTTGCCTCGGGTACTAAGGGGTGAGAGCAATCTGCGCTACCCCGAAAGCTCGGTAAAGATGATAAGGCTTCGCAGCCATCATCGAAAGTCAGGTAGGAAAAAAAAGCCTCGGGTACACAACTTACCAGAGCAAAATCCAGGTGGTCTCTTTGTGTGTTTCCACTTTAAATGTAAACTGGTCCTTTTGTTCTGAATTTTCATTATTAACTGAAACGAATAAGTTTTTAAGAATTCTTTTATTTTAGTCCAAATACATTTAAATCATTGGTGAGAAGATAAACTTAAGTCTTTGTTTGAAACTATAGAGGCCCATTTTTTTGCGGGTGGACCCAATACCCCGTAGATATCTTTGGAAGGATTAACTCTGTTAGTCAACCATTATTCCACCAACAGGGTTTATAAAGCCAGCCCTGATTGGCAAGATTCATCTATCTGTCTAGCATGAAGTATTAGCTCATAATCATGCGAAGGAGATCTTTGTACGTTGCTTTTGATTGTTCTTTACATAACAGACGAATATTGATCAATAGTATATTGTCAAGGAGACTAAGAGTTTATGTTAAAATAAACTAATAAGTATGCACTGAAAACGCAAACAACAAAAATCTAAAACATCATATTTTCATATTAGACTTACAAAATGTACTGTATGAACAAAATGTCAGCTTCGCACACGACTTGTAAATATTAATGTCGTGAGACTACGTTGCGCATGTCTGGCTGCACTATGCGGACGGTAACCGGCATTGTGATGTCATCATTGTTCTCGAGATGTTACATATTTAGTCGTAAGACAATTAATTGAAACTATTACAAGTTACACAGCATAAATCGATTGTGACTATGATTTTAAATCACCAAGCAAATTTTATGCATTATTTGGGCCTATGTTCAGTTAAATCATTGTAACTGACGTTAGGACACGTAGGAATTGATTACTGTGTTATTAGTTTTTCTATATCTATGTGTGTATAGTCTGATTAGCTGGAACTGGATTATTCACTCCAGTGCTACCGAGAATGTGGCCGTTCTAGTATTTCCAGAATAGCAAGAACTTGTAGCATTTGTAATCTGTGTTACAATATGGATTATTTGTTTAATTTTCGCTATCTTGTGATTTGTGGTATTATTGTTCACACCATCATACATTCCGGCATTTCCCAATTTACACATTTTATTTAAACACGTGTCGAGCGCAGCATCAAACTCCTAATTATGTACCGGATGCACACTTCCTCGAATTCGGGCGCCCTCCGATAACGGTCCAGCAATCGCATGTCGCCTGGGATCACCAGATAAATTAATGTAGATTGTATCATTCGCGTTACCAGCATCTTATTTCGCCAGAATCACTAAACTAGAAACCAAATTGGAAACAAACATTTTTGTCGGTTAAGGATTACCATATTTTCTTAAAGGTATGGGTTTCTACTAGACGGGTTAGGCCTAATTTTAATTTTAGTGTGGCATCCAGTGTCGGCGGTAATTCTGTATTCCTTCCGGCTACATTAACCTAATGTGTAACGCCATCAGGTTTACTATTAGGATTTTTTAATCGAAAGAGCCTTTGATGTCTTACGCTAGTTTTAGAAAAAATAAATATATATATAAATTATTGTTCGTCATTTACTGGCACTGTTTTATTTATCTTCACGATAAACATTATCCTTTATTTTACTTCGCGACTCTAAACTATTTACTATTTATTTTGTAAAAATCATTCAACCGTGCTAGCGTCACAGGGTAAAAACCATACGTCCCTCCATTTAAAAGTTTAGGCAGATGTAAATTTTGATCATTTACTTCATTGACAATTCTAACATCACAATTCTCTGCTATATTATGTTTAATGACATGCAGCGTGCGTGTTAGTAATTTCGTCGTAAAATCAGAACGAGCGTTTTATCATTACCGCGGAATTTATGTCACCTCTTACGCGTTGTGATTACCTCGAGCTATTCGTATGACATCACATATCACGGTCATCTATACACGCCACGGGAGTTAGTCTTGGTCAGAATGAATCTGTAATTTAGGCTGACTGGGTGTCGATTACGGTTATAGTAATTAATGTGAGGTAGTAAATTTATGATTAAAATTCGCTATAAACAAAAGAAATGTAGACAGTTTGGCGGTACAGAAAACGCCCACCTATTTTCAATCCGTGCGCCATCAAAACGATGCACTCCCTCTGTTCCGCGTATTCTAGCCTGAGAAGGCCTTCGCAAAACTCGTGACTCTTCTTTGTTTAAAATAAAAAGCAGTTATAACTAGTATCTCTCCCTTCAGCCTATACTATAATGTCTGCCAGAATAATACCGCATAATAACTAGTCGTTATTGTTCATTAATTTACAAGAAGTTAAAAACATAATATAATGTATTGATAAGTTCTATAAGCTAAATAAACTTAATCAAAACATAATTTTTGGCAAAAGGTAGCTTCGAATTTTTTCTCGCTTCGCTTCGGTCTGGTAATTTCCCACAACGAATAATTATTTAGAGTAAATTTTAAAGATTCATAAAGTTATCGTTCTATTAAATTTAATTTCGTGGCTAATGAAAACTCATCGTAGCCTGCTGGGATAATGTGCCTCTACTCTCTAGAGCAGACCCAATCACTATGTTAATACGACGAAGGAAACATTTTATGGTCTGGTATATCCTTTGACTGAGAAAATATTTCCGTTAATGGTTTTGAGTTAAAATTTTTTACTACTATGACAAGTGCGGCTTAAAGTACCTACATTTTTATTTGTTTTCCCTACTTCGCATTTGTGGTTTTTAACTTGTCTTTTTGAAATTATGGTTGTGATAAACTTCAAAATACCATTCTATTTGTCTACTTAAATATAATCTCGGAGTGCATCAGTAGACTCACCTTTCATCATTAATAATTAAATATTCAACGGCACAACAAAGAAGCTGAGTTAGTCCAGTGCTTTGTGTTAGACGTTAACGACACGCGAGGAGAGGCGAGGTCGACTGTCAGATCGCTGCACCAAGGCCGATGCAGCTGTGCGAATGTATGCATTGCCCTTTTAGATGCAACTATTGGTTTCCGAATGACGCATCGATAGTTCGATCTTTGCTAAATATCAACTGATTGTATCTTACCATAGATTCCATTATTTTCGCAATTGTAAAATGTTTGCTTTTTCACACATCAATAAAAAGTCAAAAGCTTTTTTTTTTATAACGGGTTTAAAACTTATCACGCAATATGTTAAACCATTAAGAACTTCCTACGGTTGTTGGCTAAATTATTCACTAATAATAAAACTAGCATTCCCTGATCAACGTGAGAAAATTTAATTTAGAATTTTATTAATTCAAATTAATGCATTTACGTTTCTTTAATTACGTTTCGTTTCAATTTTAGTTTTTGAAATATTAATGTTGTCAATACGATAGCAAATTCTATCCTATTATTGTTTTTATTAATGTTTCATATACTCAGCTAGCTCATAACATCAATCGTATGATCAGTCTGCAAAATTAGTGTAACAGCTCGTAAAACAATAAATTAGTCATTTGTTATTTGAAAAATGACATTTTCCAAAGTCATGAGTGAGTTCAAGACAAAGAATGCAACGAGAACGTTGTGTAGGGGTTTAGCCTTTCGATGCAATGGCCGTGCAACTGCAACCGATACGTGATTCATTACGATAGTCTCGCACTTGACATAGATTGCAGACAAAGAAATTATATATAAGCCTTTGTAATACGATATCCATCCATCGGATATGATTATAGTGTTGCGGTTCATTGAAGGCTTTGGATTTGATCAATAAGGTAGTGTAGGTCAGACGTATTTAGTTTTTTTCCCAGCACACCAAGTTCACAGTTATATCACCCAGCATTTAGCAACCACCAAGGTGTTTCTAAAGGATTTTGAAACTTTTGGCTTTCTTTTTGCCAGCCATTTTCTATATATTTTTTAAATAATTGCCATGAAGGTTTCCTTAATATATCAATACGTTGTATCAATAAATCGAATAATACTATATATCTTCGTAAAGCGTCCGTTTTTTCAAGTTATAAGCTCCTTAAAGGTGTAGTTTTATGGTTTAGTTTCATCGTTTTTTAACATTAAACTATTATTTGGCATATTTCAATTACAGATAACAAACCTAGGTAAATGATTGTAAATTTGTCACTGTACACGCGTGCAGTGTTTTGGTTGTAATACCAAATATTAAAGTGACTATTTTGCGGTGTTAGTAAATTCAATCGTGATGCTAAAGTGACACTAATAAGTATTCAAAACGTGTAATTTTTCACAGAGCACGGTAATGACTTTGTATTTTTAGTTTCATTAGCATGTGTCTGCACACACGTTATAATCGTGAGGGGCACAACAAAGTTATCGCGAGTATCGTAGTATTCGCAAAGCATTGACCTTGTGTTTTCGTCACTCTTATACTTTCGACTTTACGAGGTAGACAAAGAATATCTTCACAATAAACTCCGATATTGTGTGTTTTTTTGTCTGAGTGTACCTGGTAGAAATAGTATGTACCGACAATGACCAGCTCCTATTTTCACAAAAAATCGGATATCGATTATTTCTTAACAAAATCGATTTACCATTATTTTCTAAACATAAAGATCGGATCGGAATCGTTCAAACTATGGTGTGTTACAGGCTGGTATTTTTATACTACAATTTAATATACCATTTTAATTATTTTTGCTCCCTAAGCTTATTGATAATAGGTTATTAATTTAAAAGAAAATGTAAATTGTTTGAAATGAGAAATGTAGGACCTACATGAAATAACCAAATTTAGTACCGTAAACAAAAGGTGCTATTTCAATTGTGCATTATTATAATAGAAGAAAATGTCGTAAAATGGTGTTGTTGTGTGTAAGGTTTCCAGAGCTCCTGGGAGGTGCTACATTAGTAGCAGGGGTCAAGCCTTCAAGGTAAGGGTGACTAGTCCAGCAACATATTTAGTATGCTGTACTTGTCACCCTTAAGCTAGGACCTCGTTACCACTTAACATCAGGTGGGATGAGGTCAATCTTGAAGTGCAATATAAAAAAAAAACCAACCTTTGTCACCAAGATTTACAATGCGCGGCGGAGACTTTTAGTTACAAAAATAATTCTTATGTAAGATATAGAAATGTAATTAATTAATATCAATCAATAACATGGAGTAGAAGCGAATTAAAAAATACCATAGTGGACCAAGACAATCCCTAGGATTGCTTTTCATGTATGATGGATGATACAAGTATGTATTCTTGGGTCATTTGACCCCGCCTCGAGCATAGCTGAATGAAAATGATCTTGACGAGCACAAAAATTATTGGTCAAAATCATTAATTCGGGTGTTGTTAAAATCTAGTTTTGCGTCGAAATGTGTTGTAGTCTAAATAGCAGCGTCAACACACGCACAGTCCGAGTTGTTTAGTCTGCTTTCAACAATAAGAAGCAGTGTGTTGTTGCTTTTATTCGCTCGCTGACTTTCTTGTTCATTGTTTTTCAAACAGTGCGCTTCAAGCACATTTGTTATACTGCTTCAATTAAAGCGCCAGTAATGGTTTTATCATCGGTCTCATTTTGGTTGTGAAATTTAAACGTGAATGACATCAACATAAATAAAATCTACGTTTTGTTCAATCAGTCAGTTCATTAGGCACGAACCTAAGGTATTTTTTGGACGTTAGATAGTAAATAACCAAACTTAAGTTTCGTGAATCTAAGCGGTATTTCATAACAAAGTTGTTGAATGCGACGTCATCAAACCAAAATTGTTGCTTGCTTATTTTGTTTGTCGCTAATATATTATTTTTACATGAGTTTAATACTGGGTAATAGGTACTTATATCTTAAATGGTATTTTAAGTCGATTCATATCAAGCTCTAATATTTAACACGTCCGACAAACTAAAGCAGTACAAAGACTGAAGTCTGGCAATGACCTGGATTAAAATTCGGCCAAGCAAAGGATACCCCATACCATATTCTAAAATAACATTATGAATATCAGACAAATTTGCGTTTCACCGAACAACTAAAACGATATCTTACCGAATGTCATCCACGAAAACTGGAGTCGGTCGTAGGACCCAACGACGTCAATAACCGGCGCAAAGCCCGCACATACCCGTCGGATATTCGCTAAAGTGGCGGCTTGAGACAAAGCACCGCTGCTGTGTTCGCTTATTTCCGCCCAGACTGCCGGATGGCTGCGGGAACAGTCTACGATGCCACGTAATGCAACAACTCTCTAGTCACGCGATTCTGAACCTACCCGCCTGATGGAATCGTAAGTGAAATAATTGTGTTTTACCGTTGGACCCAGACTTAATTATTTTACGTTTGTCGCCGGTGGAAAGAGGAACGGAAGAGTTCCTAAGTTCCCATCAATAAATAGGGTTGTCTTGTCATAATGTCCATGAAGCAGTTCTAAACTTTTTAATAACAGCACGAGTTTATCCACAAATAAATAGCTTTACGCGCCAATTTAGATTAATGAATGTTCTTGTGAAATAATCAAGCACATTAATTTCCATTTATCAATACCTATTGATTTTCTTAAAAATAGACTTAACTGATATTAATAGAGTTTTGACTGCGGTGATTATGACAAAACTGTATTGATGCGACCAACTTTGCATGCGTTATTTTGGAATGTTAATCTAGTATGATATATCAACCAAAAATCCGTAGGTAATTTCGCGTAAAAAAGTACATACATTCTATCAACCTATCCATCCATCCATTAATAAACGATTTTTTTAGATATAAAAACTTTCGGTGGTACGTGGATACTAAGATATTTCAAGAACTGGTTGGTTAAAGTTTGTATTTACAAGGCTATTGCGCTACGTGTTACGTTACTGCCTGTAAGATCTCATCACAAAATTGTCATCTAGGTAAAGATCAGAATGAACCTACTTGCCTAGCAAGTCCTATTTTTGGACTTACTGTGCAACTGTGTATTTTTATTTGGATTTACAGATGCCAAAAATGCTTATTAAAACTAAATTAAACAAAAGCAACAGGCAAGGAGTATTTAGTCGTTTAGGTTGGCGTTGGTTTTTTTTGAGCCAGGTTTCTATTTTCTAAAGGCAACCCTAGTTGTTGCCTAATGATGTTAATACGTTTGCGGACGACGCTCACGGAGCCGGTGCACTATCGTGTTTATCTTCTATAGCTGCGATTTGAGCAGGAAATTGAGTTCCTGAGCGCTACCGTACGTGAAGAACATGGCTCGCTTTGAGGCGCGAGTGCCGCGGATAACGATTTTGACGAATGAAATCACAAAACGTGCGGCTTGTCTTTAATGTGTTTCGGCAAAATGTTATTGTGACAATATCATTTTTTGGACTTTGACGTTAATGTATGGGTAGGACAAAACATTATTATCATCTCTGATTCAGAGCAATTGTATTTCATTTCGTCAGTTAAACATTTGTTGATTGGCTGATAACGTTTTAACACTAGAAAGACCAGAGTGGTCAAATGACCCCAATGAAGTTTTTGATCAATCATATTATCAAAACCATACCATTGAAGTCATTGTCGTTTTATGACTTTTAATATTTCGTCATTGTTTACATTATTCTGATATTTGTAAACCGATAGCAAGATAAAATAAATACTAATTAAAAATTATTACCTACCTAGAAAGACCGCTGTGGTCATTTGACACCACTGCGTGCGTGCTTTGTAAATATTTAGATTTCGTTGAACATACTCGTGTTGTGGGTTGTTAAAATAAAATATGGATGCGTTGATGTTGATTCAAAGTACTTGTGTAATAGTTTTCCATATTTAGGAAGAGATAAAAGCCGTCCACAAAATCAAAGTTTATGCGAGTGCGTTGTATTGCGACTAATGGATCCATACTTGAATACTGGTCGAAAATGTAACAGCTGATAATTTTTTCACCAGTTTTTTAGTTTAGCTAAAAAGCTAATTGAAAACCGTATAGTTGGTACGGTAAACAAAACACGAAGAGATATTCCAGCTACTATTAAAAATGCATCCCTTTGTTTATATGAAACACATTCAACTTTGAAACTTGCACACTTACAGTTTATCAAGGAAAACTTTCAAAATCAGTTAAGATGCTAAGTTCACTTCACTCGAATGTATTTGTTGATCCAGAAGAAGCAAAAAAGAAGCCAAACACGGTTTTTTATAATATTTTGGATTTGGCAGCAATTAATTTTTGGATATTGTACAAAAAACTATCTGACAAAAAAATCAGTAGAAAAAAGTTCATTCTTGACTTGACAAGGGAGTTAGTCGGCCAAGATACCCACTTCGTGATGACACCATCTACTTCACAGCCCGATAATAGCAAACTCCCAGAGCCTGAAGAAGAACGTAGTGGAAAGAGAAAACGTTGTTAAGTGCAAAAATGCAGGAACAAAACTAATAAATCTTGTATTAGTTGTAAAAAGCCTTTGTGTGGCTCTTGTAAATTGTAAACAAGGAGCTAAAATGTCCAGAATGGGTCTTATATTTTCACTTTTTTATCATGTAATAGATGTTTAATTACTATTAAGTTCTTTTATTTCCTATTAGATAACATAACATAACTTCACGCCTGTATCCCCGAAGGGGTAGTCAGAGGTATTAAATACCCACGTTTTGCCAGTTATGTTTAAGTTGTTTAAGACATGTTAATCAATAAAACTTAACACCATAATACACGAATAAAACATTACAACCCATGAATGAGTCATTTGACCCCACTTAATCTTTATGGGTAGTTCAAAATTTCGGTCTTTCTAGTGTTAAGGACTTATTTTCGGCCAATCATAAGTATAACACAGTGTATTTTATCGATTTTTACGTTTGAAATGAGCGCGATGACATTTACTCTCCTGGCATATCTTAAGTCTACTGTAACATTGAAAAGAGTTAAATAAAGGTTTTCTCAAGCGTGATAAAAACAATTTATTCTAAGCATACACACGGAGATTTCTGAACATAAAAAGTTCATACGCGATGAACGATTTATCGCCATTTCACATTCTAGCTTGTGATATTTACATTGTACAATCAAACAAGTTCTCAATGCCGCATGTATTACGCTTCCGAGATTATGTCACTGTGTATGTTTACGCTTACCCATTCATTACGGGTTGAAAGGAAGCCGCGTCGCGTGAGAATCATGTCACAGCGTCGGACCCGCGTCGCCGCGCGCCTCCCCACACCCACAACCACCCTCCCCGCGATTATTATGCTAAGTGTCTGCCTGTTATAGCTAGGGCGACTTTTTTGCGCATCTGCTATTTATTTACGCGCTTATTATTCATGGAGTCGCGTAACCGCGTAACTCGGTTCGCGAGCTGTACCTTACAGTTCATTACGCACCGGTACAAGGTATTAGTTTGCATTCACACAAACCAATCTGATCCTTCTTACCCAAAGGTTAAGACTACCCGATACGTGACCCCAGATGTGGGTTACCGGGCGCACCCCGCGTGACGCTCCGTCAAATGTCGTTCGATTGATTTCGCTACTAAAGTGCTTTTTCAAATTTATGTTCGGTACAGGGTAAATAACGAAGTTGAAACTATTTTTCCCCTTTTTAATATTGCGTACGTTACCGTAAAATTCAGGATTGTGTTAATTCTTATTTGTTTGAATATTGTGGGGTAATTTATTTTTTAATGCGGAAGTTATGCGTGCCCTATTAATACTTTTGTTTAGGTGTAAAAACTTATTATGTGTGAGACTTTATTATTATTTGATAGCTAAGGTGATTAACGTTATGAATCCTAAAATAGTTAAAAATACTAATGTCAAAAAATCTTAGTAAAATAAAATAAATAAGGTTTTGGAAAAAAAACAATATTTTTCCAAAATCGTACATAGCTACTTTGCAAGCGTAGGTTATTTCTTTAAGTCTCCGCACTATTGTGGTGCGGGTCATAATCCACTCCAAATAGGTACTTTCAAATGTACAAAAACTCCAGCTATAATGCTGATAAAGCTAATTAACAGTAGGTAACCATTTTTATCGACCCATAGACCTTTGTATATCTGGATAATGTGACAAATACCGTATAGGTATCCGCGATACAATTTCAAACTCGGTAATATATTTAACTGAAAATTTCGTTCAAACAAAAAGTAAATTTATTTAATCTGAAAGCTATTTTTTCACGTTATCACGTAGGTCAAACCCATGCGATCTAATTTATACGTAGGTTAATTGACCTAACCATTATTTTTGTTCGAAATATGTATAAGTGTGCCGAAAGCTCACCATTACTTTAATGTTGTACAATTTATCTGCCTTTTCTGCTTCGTATTGTATCGGTAGTTTAGTATATCGAATGTTCCGATTTTTAAGTAAGTCTTTACTTAAATTTAAATAAGCTTTTCTTTGTAATCTAGTATAAAATACTAACCAGTACCTTTGAACTACTTTAGCTTAAGTGCGTGTTTCTATTGTGTGATTAAAACGTTTACGTAACGCTCTATCACAACGTGGAACAAGTATTTTATAAATTTTGAAATGCGGAATTTCAATAATACTGGGAATTTATTCCGAAATTAAGTAGCGAACAATGTGCACAGTGGGATGCGTACGCCGCGGGGCGCCACATCGCCACGCCGTGTTTCTTTAGTCAATTTTGAACCTAATGTTATATAGAAATAAAAGCTTATATAACTGTTACCATCAACCTCAGTGAAATTTGACAAGGATTTAAAACCCCCTAGTGGCGCGGCTCCCTACACGATGATCAATTTCCAACGCTGAAATTTCTATTTTACGAAGTAATACTTGCGATGTTGTATACCATTTAATTGGGTTTTAGGCTCGTCCATAAGATTTTGTTACCAATCTTGAATAGCATTTTGAGTCAGGTTGGATTATTAACAGGGTAAAAATAATTTTGTGCTTATGCTCTCTCAATAAATAATTTGTTTAAAATATGTACAAATCATATTATGTAAAATAACTGTTTACTCATTCCCCCTCTTCGAATTTGTTAACGATATTTACAAGCAAAGTGCGTTTTTTTAACCCTGTAGAAAGTGTAAATCTAAAAAGACACAACTGATGGGCGCGTTATCAACTGTTTGAATCAGGTGCCAATTATGTCGTGACAAATTATTCCTTTGTGTTAGTACTAACCCTGTAGTTATTCCATCAAAATCTAGGGGTGCGGTGCATAATCAATTCCCCAGGGGCGTTAACTTTTAACCAAGGTTTTCAAAGAATAGATATATTCCTGCACATCTGTGATATTTGAAATCTTTCCCTAAATACTTCTACCCTTATCTTAAAAAAATCTTTCGATCCAGGTTTATTTAGTTGATAAATAACTGTGACAGAAATTTTGTGCAAATATAGGAATCGAAACTTTTGAAATAAGTATGTATGTACTTACATAAATTAATTTCATAAGTGCATCAACAGAACGAAACATTAAGTTGCCAAGAGCTGTGGAAATCTAATTTTTTATGTCATCAGCTACAACAACCCTACTAGTTGTCGTTTGTTATAACATGTGCGAGTGACTTTTTATTTTCGCTTCTGTACGCCTACTTAATACGCCGCTGTGTGCACTGTGCAATGCAGGGGATACTGTATTATATAAGTGTGCTCCATGTGTTATTTAATGGGACACGTCTGATTTCAATATTATAGTAGCTATCTACCATAACCGCTTTTGATTCTAAATGCTGTAATTTGTAGATTTGAAAAGAACATAAAGTTAATGGTTTCTATTAACTTAAGCACGCAATGCGCGTCGCCATGAATATAGGTAGGTATAGAAAATTAATGAAGGACGTAATTAAATGGCATTCCTAGCGTTCAGTTGCGCAATAAAATATGATCGTTTGTAATGTTTATTTCTAATGACCGATCAAATTACTCAACAAACGGTATTTACGCTAGTACCGCAATTAATCTTTGCATATCATTCTAAATAAAGTGCACTCGAAAAGTTTAGAAAACATTGTGTGACTATAACTTTGGAAGTATCTAGATACTTACCTACTAAGTTAAGATAAATATATTTAAATTTCAATGTACCTACGAGTATTCAGTTGTTCTACACTCGTTTGAAATGGGAGTCATTTGTAAGTGAAATTGGAGCGAATATGACTGGTTACTGCTGACCTCTGCATTTCAGTACTGGCATTCCCACAATTGTATTGTAATGGGAAAGTCATTGCCAGCATTATATACACACATCTGACCAGCTAAATACTTAAACAATATAAATCTGGTGACGAAAATATTTATAATATTTGAGAGATTAAGGCACGTACCTATGGTCCGAAATCTTTAGGCTTAGTTTAGACAATCGCGAGAAGAAGTGCGCAAATCAACTAATTAGGCCGATAAAAAAAAACTCCTCTGCACTTTCCCTTATTACGCACAAACGACTACCTCGTCATATAAAGTAACTTTAAATGTAAATAAATAAATCTCTGTTTAATTTGCTAACAATAACGAAAGCACAGATAAAGACAGTAACCGACAAGTATTCTACGAACGTCCATCGATTTGTGGAATAACATTTTCCTAACAAAAAACATAACCACTTACGGTCGGTACATCCATAAACTAGTCCAGTTTGATTTAAACCCCGACCAGTTACCGCGTGTCGTAATAACTTACTACCAGTCGTTAGATCGTGTTTACTTCGCCAACTTTCAATTACACGTTTGTGTTTGAGCTATAATTGCAAACACTGTAGTCATGTTTTTTTAAACCCACATCCTAGCAAATCAATTTAATCAATCGATCGATCAATTCCATTGTCGCTGAGAACAATACTGAAAATGTAAGATCATAATGTGATGTTTTGTTAGTAAAGATACCGTAATGTTATTTTTAATGCTTAATTTATTGTTGTTTAAAATGATTTCTTTTTTTCTCCCCTGTTACCGCACCCATATACAAACTATCTACATGACCCAAGGGTTGACTGGTAGAGAATGCCCCTAGGCATTAAGTCCACCTGTTGTACCTATTTGTGCAATAAAGTTTTTAAATAAAAATAAATAAAAAATGTGACAAAGTCAATACGAACAAAAGGAGTAGAGACGCAGAAAATAGTAATTTGAATGCCGTATAAAGCCGCTATAAAACGCTTTACTTACCCTAATTATCCATATTATTAACAACTTCCAATCTTGAATGCAGCCACCAAACATTGCCAAAAGTCCACATTGGAACAAAAACAAATTCAACGTAATAATAAATCTGACACAAAAAATAAATGTACACACCCGAAGCAGAAACAAACCGAAACGAATTTTTCTTTACTATAAAACAAACAACAGACGATCGTAATATTTCTCCTTTTGTGCCCGGCGTTGTAAAGAGGTGCATAGTCTCCAACAAACTTCAATTGATTAAAGCAATAAGAGTAATAAAATAATTATGGATGAGGTTTAATCTGTAGTGTATTGCGGCGGTTTTAATATTTCAGTTATTTATTAAGTATTCAACAAAAAATATTTAATATGCAACTTTAATGGATAACTAGGTAAGTATACCTACTTGTAAGGAAGAGTGTCAAGGTAAATAGGTGGTAAGTATACTTGGGCCAGCCTAAAAATGAATAAAACTTCTGTCGGCGTATTCAAACATGTTTTAAAAAAAATGTAGCAGTAAAAAATATTTGTACATTGTTGCCCAGTCGTACATAACACTTGGCGGCTTCTCATAGAATGTTATTTTAGTTTCTCAGAACAATTAGCGCGACTTCAGAGGAAAGCCGCATACGGCGCCGCCTTATCGCAAACCCAACTACACTTACTTTCGGATGTCAACAGCCGTTGTACAGACTACACATTTTAGACTTTGTACCGCCTTTATGTCGTGCACATAAGAACAAATATCGAACCTTGACGTCCTGTACTTTGAATTATACAATCTTACAATTTGTGATATATCCTCTTACTTTATTTCTCCCGGCACTTCTGCGAACGTTTTTTAGGAATAAAAAGTATCACATGCTATTCCCCAAAGTAGTGCACCTATTATATCAGTTCGTACTTAATAATAATTTGATTAGAACACAACAGAAAAACAGGAAAAAAAAATTAAGCCTTAGTCACCAGACCCGATTCGAATCCAAAAGAGCTCTATAGTTTAAAAACAAAAATAGTAAACAAAATAATTGTGTTGTTGGGCTCTATCCAAGATATACTATATCATTAGTTGCTAGACACCTCAAGATCTTGTTGTATTCAACCTCCAAGTATCTGTTAATCAGACTATGGTTAACTTAATATGACAAAGACACCAAAAGAAATGTGCTTATAAAGCTTTGTTGTCTCATGGTATTTTCTATTCCAAGCTTTGTTACTCATGCGCGTCTTATGGTATTGTGAACGGTTTCCTCGAACAATTAGCGTGTAATTCATAGTAACGCCGACTTATCAGCAACTCTGCTTACTATCGTAGCGTATTGTTTAAAATTAGAGTACCTATTGTGCGATAGCAAATAGTCACGTGCTTTTGTGGAATTCCGAGAAATACCGAACTTTGACCATTAAATGGTGACGAATGGTGATGAATTGTGACGTTAAAAGAAACTACTTCACACACAAATTTACTAGAGACCCTGCGCAGCGGCTTGTTTTGATCAATTTTAATTACAATTTTTTTCTCCCTTGCTTCTGTGTGTCTTTATTCACAGTGGGAAATTCATTTCATTCATACTTGTCACTGAAAGTATTATTATTTTTATTTATTACCGGACCGAGATCAGACAGAACTTTGTTCTGAATAATATTCATGTCAAACATGTCTTCTTGCTCTTAGCTACGTATACGCCTGACACATTCTACAATAATTATTGCAGTTACTATTAAATACCGGTCTACTGATTCTACCAATATAATGACACGAATAAACTCGATATTTTGTTTGGGTATATAAGTGTTTAAAAGTATGGGTCTTTTAAAAAAATACTAAATAGATTTGGGCGAAATTAGGTAAGCAAATTGTAAGATAGTCTATTACTGTAATTTTTATTATATAAAATACTTTTTATCCCGACATACACGAACAAATTTGCGGTTACCTACATTTCTTATGGATGCGGCCGCTGACAGTATTTAGCATTTCATGCGATGATGATGATGCTTTTTCGTGTGAACTGTAACGTTGATATAAAGATTTAGAATTAGTTTAATCTTTAATTCATCTTTTTAAATATCAATATCTTCTCTATTAACGACGTGTAGATATTATCGACCGACGCCGGTACCAAGCCAATTAGGACCTAATCTCCGGATCTGCCGACCTATCCTACTTTCTCTAGCTCCCGTGCTGCTCAATCGTCTTAGATTCTCTTTAAAAGAAAACTCTGAAAGCGGTTTTTATCTTTTAACGCCTTTGCAATCGAATATATACTTGTTCATGCACTTATCGTTAATTAACTGTACGAATATTAACGAGTATTCATTTGAATTTAACCTGTTTTTGTCGCATTTTACGATAAAGATAGCTGTAACGATCGGCGACTTCTTACTTAAAAACACACAAAAGACTCCTTTTTTTACGCTTTACTGTAAACATACAATTTAGCATGTATGTTATTTTGTTAATTTAAGTATACCAGTTTTAAAAGCTAGATGAACGACTTTAGAAGAAGTCGTATATAGTCTATCAGGCAAATAAGTACTTGTTCTAATTTTATTCTAAGGATGTCAATCTGTCTGTCTCAGGTGCATGTGATAGTGTTCGTGCAAGGGCGGCGACAGGCAAGGGGCGACACGCTAGGCTTGCATCCACCCGATACTATCGAGTCACGCTCAATTGTCGCGTATATTATATTGTTTAGCCCGTCAGCAATTATGAGGCTCCGTGGAAGCGCGATTAGACAGTCATTACCGACCGCAGTCATTATGTACGCGTGGGCGTTTACGCCGGACCGACGACACGGTTCATGGGAAATAATTTATCAGTTTTGTCACCATGTTTGCTAGGTTTAACCACAATCTTGCCGCTATACACATAATCCTTAAGCGTAAATAGAAAAATCCGTTACTTTCCAATTTATCGTTTTAATTGCATCATCGATGATCAAATGCTGAAAATGAATAGTACGTTGTGTAACGTTATAAAGTTATGACAAAGGTGCGCTCATAGTCTACAACAACAAATCTCACGAAATAGGGCAGAGCGTCAAAACAAACGCGGAATAGACCGCCCACTCGATATTCGAACTCGGACAGAGATTACAATGTAACGTCGGCGCGGGTCGTCGACCGAAATCGGCGCGGGCGCGACCTTGCATCGCCTCTGCCTCACCTACATACGCGGCAGCTATGTCGACGCGCCCACTTTTGCTTTCGATATTCGCAAAAAATATAAGCAACATTGACAGACGAGAACGAAAACCTATAGACGCCGATAGGTGCATGGTTGCCAGACGAAGTGACGACCCTTGCAACAAAGCTATAGCCTCTAGCTAAAACCAATTGTGAAAACGTCGTCTGGCTAACGGTTATTAATTTTCGATGATGATTTCACTAATTGGAAACAAATTTCATTCTTTTTTTTCTATTTTTTCCTTCCTATCTCATCGATTATTGAGATAAAAATTCCCGTTAGATAACTGAAACTCTACAAAAGCATCGTTATATTTTTTATTTTCAAATTAGGTCAATTAGAGACAAAGTTCTTAGTGAAGTGCGAAAAAGGGAGGGGAGTACAACCCTAGTCATGAATATACGCTGCGGATCCACAAAGAGCAGAGGCGCACCCTTGAAGCGTTGAGACGGCACCCGCCACCCCGTCCCCCCCTCCTAAAGTCGCCCTTATACAATACGCATCACGATATCATGCTAGTAAAATAACGCCTCTGGCGGTACCACAAAGCTCACAATCGCTCGTAAGCTGCTCTTGTATATGTGTGAAATCGCTTTATCCAAAATTTACCTGTGGATATCACCTAACAAAAACTCTAAAACGAGTTATGCTGGGAATGCTTCAAGAACAAAAATTTTACTAGTCTGACGTGTGGGAGTCTTTTGTGGCCACAAATAAAGTCGAATAAGCATTGAGAATATTTTTAAAACCATGATTTATGATAACTCTTGCCAAGAATAGGTAACCCTTTGAAAAGACAAAGTAAAATTATGTATTTTGTCAATTCGTCACACTTTGTGGCGTCAAGCATCGTCAAGTGTACGTGCGGTGAATGTCACGCAGCCAAAAATAAAATTCGTGTGTGCGGCGCGCTCGGACGGTCGGTCAGTGCAGCGGCGCGTCTCGCTGCGTTGCGTCATGCACTGGACGGCAGGGCAATGCACCTTACACCGTTCACAACCGTGCTCACAACACGACCGAGACGTCGCGTGCCGTCCCGCTCTCGCAGCACTCGTCTATCCTCGCATGCGATCGATCGTAACCTCAGATCGTAATCATTCAACAGCTGATTGTCATTAAGCTCAATCGGTGACACTCACGTGACACTATTATTATTTACGAACTAGTAATAGTAAAATATAGTTTTTCTTTATTTATCATAACTGTAAGCCTTTTGACCTTTTAATCGCCTTTGTCTTCAATAATTGTAGTTTCCGTTCTTTCACACTAATCTAAGGAATAATTTCCGTTTGTTACAGTGGCGTGGCGGTGCTGAGTCCGACAGAAAGTGGCGGGTGCAGCGGTAGCGACATCACCGAGCCGGGCTCGCCCCGCAGCCCCGAGTCGTCGTGCAGCACCGCGGAGGAAGGCTCATGCGCGGGCGCGCGCATGCCGCCCTGGGTGAGCGACCCGGCGCCGCCGGCCACGCGACGACTGCCGGCACAACCAGCGCCAGTGCGCCGCCCCAACCCACTTATACATCGCCGCATCACCGAGTACTTTAACCACAAAATGAAGCCCCAGAACGGCCTGAAGCGTGACTCCAACGCGACTAACAACGAAGACACCAAAAGAAAGTGCCTACCCAGAAATGGTGTTACCCATGATCTGGAAAAATACATCTCGTACTTGTCGCAAACGCTTAGCCCTAAAGTTTTGATGGATGTCGCGAAAGTCGAAACAGCCACAAAAAAGTCTACCATCCCGGCGGCCAATAGAGTTGTCGATGTCACGAAACCGACAGATCTCAGTAAGACGACGTCAAGCCAAACAACAAACGGCATGCTTGACTTTGGAAGAGTCAAAGAAAGTAAAGAAAAAAGTTATACAAAGAATATGAACGGTTTTGTTGACATACGACACGGATCCGATTCTTTCGTCAAAGAGAATCCTTCGAGCACGCTTCTCAACGGGCTGGTCGACGGTAGAAAAAAGAACCTCGACAATAAGTTAACACCAGACCCATCCGCCAATTGTACAATGTACACATCCAATCACCCAATAAGAGCAGGTAAAAGAAAAGCCCCCATAACAAAATCAAGTGATTTAGCCGGAGTCAGAATAGCACCAGCGACTTCAGCCAGCCATTCCCCGAAGAAAACAACAATGTCTAAATCTGATACTTCCAGAGTTAATGGTATTGTGAGTTCTACTACTAAATTAGATAGTAGAATGAACGGAGTCACTTGTGGATCAAATAATTTAAGCTTAAATTCTAAAACGATCACTGTGAAAAAGGAAGCATCAAAGAAAACTCCTCAAAATAAAAGAACAAATCGGAAGTCCTCAGCTTGCATAGCTAATACTAAAAACTTAACTTGGTCCAAAGCTAACAACTTAAAACAAGTTCAGCTACAGCAACAAAACTGTGTTAATTCTACTCAGAGTTCACCCATCAAGAATATCTCAGATGAAGGAAACACAACACCAAAGATGAATATTCCAAATGGTGTCCACCAAGTATCGGTAACGATGAACGGTAATCTTGGAAATTTAAATGTACCTGTATCCAATTTCCAGAACTGTCACCATATAAATATTCCTCAACCATGTAATGGAACGGTAAATTCCAACAACTTGACTTCGTTTGTAGCTGTTCCACAAAATGTTATGTTAACCACTCTCAGGATACCACAGAATGGGATACCGGCACAAACGTTAACGCAACAAAGTAATATGACCGCTTTCAATGGGTCAAATGTCAATGTGACAAGTCCGACGAAGCTGAACGGTCAATTTGTGTTTCCTTTGGTGCAAAATATAAATGGAACTGTAGTCCAAATACCTAATTTAATGACCAAAATGCCGAATTTTGTTCTTCCTCAAACTCCACAATTGACAACACAACGGCAAGATCATTTACAGAATCAACAAGCACAAATTCTTATAAACGGTACGTTTTTAAAGTTGACCAACACAATGGCGTCTGGATATACCAACGTCAACAAATCAGCTCCAATTACGAGTCAATCCATTCCAGTGATGAATAAAAATGTTCCCGGAATACCATCTGTGGGAATGGTCCAGCCTAAACAGAATTACACAGTTAACCTAAGTCATCCTGTGTTAATGCCACAACCCGGGTTCATTGTTACGTCTGTGCCAAATATGAATGTGAAGGAGACGTGGAGTTACGCGAATCCAAATTCGCTTTCGTCGCCCCAATCTAATTCTAATCCTCTGGTTCATCATCCTCCTCCTATGGTAGCGAACTTTACTACTCAAGCTTTACATACAAGTAGTATACCAATAGCGCCAGTGAAGCCGCCGGATAATCCAATCCAAGGTACAGAACCGCCCAGTAGTACAGTTAAAGAGCCCAATGAATTAAGCGAAGTGACAAGCTCAAAGTGTGATATTCCATGGCTTTCAAAAACTGTTAATAATAACATCGTATCGCTAGATTCTAATAAAATTACTTCGAGGCCTTTTGCACAAATTGGTTGTTTAACGGAAAAATTAGATGAATTAGAAGTAGAAAAGGTGAGAGAATCAAAAATATTAGAAGACGTCGAAATATCGAGAAACGATACTGGCGAAGAGTTGCGAAAGATTGAGGAGGTAGCGAGAAGAGAAGAAACAATTTTCACTCAAATAACTGTTTTGAAAGACGTCTCGTCTAACGTTCAAAATACTGTGATAGAAGCAAACTTCTGTAGTACCACTACGGAATCGTCAGAGTCTGGAATAGGCACCGATAAGTCAATAGACTCGCCTAGCGACTCGCAAACTAGTAAGGAATGCGACGAAGACTCGTCGTTATCGTTAAGTGTCAGTGTGTGTTCAGTGGAAGAGCAGAGTAGCCAGAAGAGCCCTATACTTAAACAACCGAAAACTCTAAGGTTTCCTCCAAGGAACTTGACCAAGTCAAACAGTAGTCAAAGGACGTCTAGTACTGATACATCAACAGTTACCGTGTGTTTGTGGGAGAATTGCAAGCAGGAGTTCGAGAGCGACACGGATCTCTTGGAGCATTTACAGGTGAGAACTATGTATATGAATATTCTGCATATGTAAATAAATCGTAGCTTTTAGGAATTTATTTCCTCCATATAGTAGCTATTCGCTCTTTATCGAAGTATCTAATTTTGTTACAAATTATTTCTAAATAGTTAACATTTTATATGTTTAGATTTTCATATTTAACACAGTATAAAGTTTATAAAATAAATAAAATTTAGTTCCAGTATCTTGATAAGATAACATTAAAAGTTTTTACTTTACTTTTAAATAGTTGCAGAAAAACAACATTCAAAAGCGAATATAAACACTATAGCTTCCCATATTTTATTGGCTCCAATTTTTATATGTCACTCAATTTCTTTCAGTCGATCCACGTGGAAAGCCAAGCGGGGAAGGAGAACTATGTGTGCCTTTGGGAGCAGTGCAAGGTGCGGGGAAAGCCGTCCTGCTCGAGTCTATGGCTGCAGCGGCACGCGCTCTCCCACGGAGGCAACAAGCCCTTCAAGTGCATCGTCGACGGCTGCGATAGAAGGTTCTCCACTCAGGTACAATCTTTTTCCTTGATCTACATGCCACCGATGGAAGACACCTGCTGCTACCGAATCTGCCTCGTCTTGTCTCAACACTTATCAGGTCTCACTATCAGTAAAAGCGGTTTTGTGGCGATTATTCAATTAATTTTATCATTTTGCAATATGTAATTGAATTAGTAACGATCGACAATTAGTTTTTAGTCGTAAAACTGATAGTGGGGGTTGCTGATTAGTTGTTTATTTTACAAACCTGATAAGCGGTGCATGAGTAACTTATTGATTGCTGCGATGAAAACTATGCGCCGGACTGGGCAAAGGTCTGAAATATTGAAATACTTTAATATTTTTTGAAGTTGTTTCAAATTTTTATTTGCTTTGTTTCTTTGTCTGGAGACTGTCTGTCTAAAAATTTCAGTTTTTGAGTCTTTCGTCCATCGGCCTATGCAATAGAAATGAGTGGTGAGTGGATTAAAGTTTCACCTGATTGAAAATAATAAGATTTCTTTGATTCTTAAGTGTTGTCCACGGACCGCCGTTGAACCATTAGTGATCTGACATTATGAGGATTCATTTATGATTTTCGTTTGGCACCGGTTTAATTTTGATAGCTCCGTGAACGAAAGGCCAAGCGTATAAGCCAAGCGTGTTTAAGTTATGAGTGAAGCGTAGCGTGCTGTAGCGTCATCCACTAAAATCGCCAATAGGAAAAAGTACTCATTTTAATGCACTGTGATTATTTATATTCGTCCATAATATCTTTTCAACGGCCGTTGAACTTTATGTTGTTCACTGTAACAATAAGGTATTTAAATTCAATGAATTTGTCTTCGTTTAACATAAAAATCACTTAATATTCTAGTAAATGTTTCTTCTTCTACCTACCTTGTGGTAAATTTGGAATGTTTATTTGTCTTCGTACCCCCAATCTTTATCCCTCATCCCTTTAATCATTCTGTTAATTGTAAAGTGTGTGAATAATTTAGTGTAGCAATAATATCTTCGAATCACAATCAATCTTCTAGTGATTGGATCATGAAATTCTCGTATGTATTTGTATTTGTAGAAATGGTTGTATAAGCATTTATTATTCGTTCATCTTCTTCAATCCCATTTTATTCTCTATGTACTCATTCATACCCCCCTGGTAGTAGTCTTCAAATCTGCGTGCCGTGATTCAATTACTAGTTGATCACGTGGTGCATCACTTAAAACTATTTTGATTTATTTATAGGCTTATAGTTAACTGTAAAAGTGTAATTATTTGGTTTTTAATGTTTCATTGTATACTAAAGAGCTTCATTTCCAAATTCCTTATCTTGTTGCAAATAGTCTTCTTTATTATATTACTTGGTCTATGTGATGTGTCCACGTCTTTGGTGGTGATTTTAAGAGTTCGCTCGACGTATTGTGTATTGAACGTAAAATTGTGTTGTTTTCTTTCCCCAAGGGTTACGAGATGATGCAACCAGTCTTCTTGACGAATGGATCCGCTACGGATTTTATTTTATTTGTCTTCAATAAATTTATTTAACCCATTGACCTTACATAATTAAGTAAACACACAACTGATAAGAATGTTTTATTTGAATGCGTACAAACTATGACTTCGCTCATGCTCGTGTCAGATAGTCAAAACGTTGTGGATATTAAATGTATAATAGTGTGTAATAATGGGAAACATGCACTTTATTATGCGTCGATTACTTTGATTATAATTGTGAGTCTATTTGTTATGTGAGTCAATGATTTAATCTCCAAAAACACATAAATTTATTCGTCGACATATTTATTTTTTACCTCCACTGCCCGCCGCGTAGCTGTCGTGCGTTAAAGGACGATACAAGTTTGTGCTAGGTCTAATTAGACGCTAAGATTTTATTCCAGACAAAGTGTAGTTTGTAAGCATGAGCAGAAAGAAGGCCCTGCGATAGGATAAATCGTCGAGATAAAGTCGCGAAACGCGTATTGTGTAGATAAAACTCGAGGACTTTCTTTCTTCCCAATCTAACTAGTATATATCACGTTCCAGATCTTGCTCGAGAGGCACGTGAACAACCACTTCAACGAAGTCTCGCCGGGGGCAAACGGTGGCAAGAAGACGGCCGATAGCGCGTCCAAACTCATCCGACGAAATGGCAAGAAGCTACGGTACAGAAGACAACCATGGTCGGGTGAGTAATTTCGTTTGTTTAGGTTATTTGTATTTCGTAAAACCCTCTGTCACATGAATTCTACTCATCACTATGTAAACACCATGTTCATCATACATCGTGGATCCGTGTCAAGCCATACACGTTCGACTTGCACTCTTTACTTTACCATCCGGTAAAGAATCACTACGTTTCGCCAATAAGCGTAAATAATTAGCATTAATGAAATCATACGAGCAGTAATTTAGACATACCTACCAACAGATACACCAACAGCGGTGTAAGGGTTAACATGCGGCCTCTTTTGCAACGACAATGATACATTTGCAGCATAGGAGATACTGTTCATTATGTACTGCATACTTTATGATCATGTACCTAAAGGTTGTCTGGAAGAGATTGCTTTCTAGCAATAAGACCGCCTAAATTGTACTTAATTATGTCTGTAAAACCAATTTCTGTAAATTTTTCTGTGCAATAAAGTGTATCTATCTATCTACTCGTATATCGCTTATATTATGCAATTGAAACAATGTCTTTATAGCCTTAGGTGGATCATTGTTCAGTCTTCAAAAAAGGAGGAGTTTGACTCCGGAAAACACACTCGTAGTGGCTACGTTATCACAACAACAATTTAGATGTCGAATTTCAAAGCAAACCGTAGTTTGATAGATCAGTCCGTCGGTAACGGTTACCTCCTTTTATTACCTATGTAGAAGTTTTAATTTCCTCCGGCGCTGTCCGGCAAGCCATAGATCGATAAGTAAAACAAATTGCTGTCAGCTTAGACTAATGGTGAATGCTGTTTGTTGTTTCAGCGCGCATGTTCGACTTCTTCGACGCGGGTATGATGGAGGGCCTCGCGTGGCGTCTGTCGCGCTGCACGCGCTGGCGGCTGGGCGGCGCATGTCCGCTACGCGAGCCGGCCGGCCGACACATGCTCACTCTGCACGCAGCAGTCGCCGCCACGAGATACAACGCCGGCGCCGCCCGCAGGGAAGCGCTGCTCACATACTACCCGGCTAATGTGTAAGTAACGCCACGCCAACAAGCCCGTACCCCTAGAAGACGCGACGCGGTTTGCGTTTGCACCCGCTGCGGTAGATGAACGACAGTTATTCAGAACTTGCAAGACCGCAGTTCTACTGGCGCGCATTTACTGCTAGAAGCACGGTTATTATAACCATTGTCGATCACCGCCTCGAACGCTTACCGAACGCAGAGCGCACGGTCGAAATCCGTGAGTCGAACTCACGCTATAGCCGGCCCACCGCGTCGGCTATAGCGGGAGTCGCAAATAATACACACACGCCGCGGGCGCATAAGAGTTCTTAAAAGATCGCTGGGTCAGCTACTGTTAAACAATAATCTATAATAAGACTTGTGGGAGCACAATAACTCTGTTATTATATTATTATTATTATTAAATTATTAATATACTTTTAGAGGAGTTTACGAAAAATCTGATTGGTATCACGAAGTTTCTTTTACAGGTAAGCGTCGCTTGTACTTAGTCAAGTTTCGTGGTAAAGTTTACTCTCTGGGAATTGGGTAGATAGGGACAATGCCTAATAATAATTAATCAGATCTAAAACTCTGTTGAATTGACTGTGAAAGAAGCGTCTTAACAATAAAGCAATGGCATAAGTCTTTGGTACAGGGGACCAAAAATAGTATACAAATAATAACGTTTTAAAATAATTTGTGGAATTGGCAGCAACTTTTGAACTTAATAGATGCATCTCTCAACAGAATTGCTAAACGAGTAGAATAAAATGGCTATTGGTTATCAACAGTGTTTTAGAAGAAGAAAAAACGGTGTGTACTAAGTTGACAATGTTATTTTGAAGATGGTTCAAGTCGATCACTTTAGGCTCAGTAATTATTAACTGATTTCTTGTGACCCTACTAGTTTAATTAGTTAATATTATAAGTATAAGTAAGGGCTAAATGATTTTGATTAATAAAATCATTTTTCCATTTACCCTACAGCACAGTGTTCGGACGGTTTCTTATTTGTGTGTTAATTTATCAGGTAACAGGTGGGTTTCGTAGATTTATTATAGCTGTGTAATACTTCGATGTTTCAAATATCATCTTCAACCGTGTCATTGTAGAAAACACTTTTGATTAAAATGGTTTTCTTTGTTCGTTTAATGAGGGTTTTCAGCAATGGACATTATTATATGTGATTGACGCGTTTTGGCTTCAAAGCACAATAAAATCTTAGTGTTTATCAAAATTAACGAATTACGCAGCAGGGCGCTGATATCTGCGTCACGATAACTCTCATTAAGCGATTAATGTTGTCTCTTCACTGTGTTAATTAACTAGAATTTTTATTTATTATTTTCGGACATATTTTCAGACTAAATGCTCAAGTTCTGAAGGTATTTCCCACAGATTATAATTTAAGGTCTGTGGTATTTCCTTTTAAGATATCGCTAACATAATTAAACACATTTACTTAGCATTCAGCGCAGTTAACATTTGGATCATTTGCATAATTTCAAAACCAAAAAACAAAATATGTATTTTTTTATTGATTTCATGGAATTGATCCACGGCTTAGCATCATTAAAGCTTGGCATGTTCATGGTTCTAGCGACATTGTGCCACACAGACGTAACAAATCTGTGAAAAGTTGCTAGCATACAAATGTTGTTATAAATATAAATATTGTAAAACTGTTTCTTGTTCGTCCAGTATTCGCGTATTTTTATTGGACAAATAAAGAGAAGTTTAACAATTGTTTTTTTTTATAGTTGTTGCTAGAAACTTTGGGTTGCTAATCCTTTTTTAATAATATCGTAGCTTTTATTTAAAGCCTATATGTAACGCTAATGACGTCTGTACACATGCCCACATGTGGCTTCATAATGAATCATGCATATAGTTAGGGAGGCGAATAGGAGAATTTTCGGTAATACTCGAGCGTGGCAGTTTAAGATATGAGATATACCTAGACCTAATAGAACAACCTTGTAATGTATTTAGCTCTATATGTAGTGACGCGCGCCTAGGATAGACGATCAGATTAGTAAAAAAAAATCGATAGTCTGAAATACTCGAGCGCGTCAGATTAAGATATTGAAGGTTGATTTTAGTGGGGGCTACTTAACACCCCTTCCAAACATCTGACGCGCTCGAGAATGCCCTCTGCATTTTGGACTACTTTATATGCCTACCCCCACCACGCAAACCGGCAGAGTAGTATACCGTTGTTATCAGACGCACTTGGGGCTTGGGGCATACGTAGTATGAATATCTGACGCGCTCGAGAATGCCCAAGTAACTGTTTTTTTTAAACATTTTTGAAAAACCGTACACGCCAAACCCACCGCTAAAATGGTTTTTACCATACGAGCTTTTCTTTTCGAAATTATTTTATCTTTCGATTTTGATAGGTCTCGACGGCGCCGTTGAATTACGCCATTAAGCTACCTCGCCTCCCTAACTAATAGTAATGCTTTAAATAGCTATCATATCATATCATCATTAGACAGTTTCGACTTGTGGTCCATTGAGGAAATTGGTATTCATTGAAACGCTATGTTATACAAATACTATTAGCACATCAATTGGCAGTAGAGTTTTTTATAATTTATTCAGGGAAAAAAATATGATTTCACATTTAATAAAACTTGATTGTTATGAGACACAATTGAAATAACACCTTAAACTTAAATTTATTTGACATAGTAGCGTATGTACTAGATTGCACGAATCCTATTTTTGCTTATTATTTCTGATTTTCGCATGAGCTCTCCATTTATGGTGTACAGGGGATAGCAACCCGTGGCTGCAAACACACTCCTAAACCCAAATTGGTTAAAAAAAATAAAAGTCGACGTTCGTGAAGGCGTAACTAGGCGTCGTATTATTTAATCGTGTAAACTTCAACCAATTACACTAAATGCTCTGTCTAGCACTAGTTCTAAGACTTTCTTTTACTTAATGTCCATTCCAACAGCGAAACGGTTATTTTGTATATAAATTATATGTTAAATAATAATTAATCCTTAAATTTGCTAATTTAAATTAGATGTTAAATAATAATTAATCCTTAAATTTGCATAGAACCCTGAAGACACTTAAGCCGTTAAAGCTTTATTAATATTAAACACTAAACTTCAATTTGACATTATATTTATTAAGGAAGCTCTCAGTGGTTGAATGCATTATTTACGTAATTATTTCACACTAGACAAATTTATTAACCCGTTCTTAGGCTTAAGACGCGCCACGCGGTAAGTTTTAATCCAGCTCGTTTCAGAAGTCAAAGTAGATTTTGTTTTTCAATTGGTTGGCTGAAAAGACCAGTCTGATATGTTATACGCCAGTCAACATTATCGACTTATTATAGAACTATGACGCATTGCGTATGTCAAATACATTAGTCTAATTACGCCGTAGAACGCTGCACCAAAATTATTTACAGATGGAGAGCATAAGTTCCGCGCCGCATTAATAACAATGTGTTTGCAACCACCTCTGTGTGGCGCGTCATCGTTATAATACTGACGTGTCTCTTTATCCACAGGATCGAAGACGAATGGGTGCCCGAGAAGGAGGTTAGGAGGGTGAAGAGAGTGGAGATCGCGAGTCTACCGGTCGCCGTGAAGGTGCTGCTGTACGAGCAGTTCTGCGGCTCCTACCGGGGCTCGGACACGTCGCTGCCGTTCCCGCTGTCGAAACAGAGCTGTGTCCCCGCCTCCGCGCAGTCTTCGCGGTTGCTCAATAATCATTTTAAGAAAAAGTAAGTTCGTTTACCTTCTAAGTCACTATGACTAATGATTTGCTGTAGACCTATGGGCGGACTATGTCTCTGTGTAAGCTCGTAGAGCTGCTGTGGTGTACGATCGATTCTGTGGATTTAGTGGGGATAAAGATTTCCTGGTGCAAGCTTAGGTTACTGAAAGTTTAGTCCAGTGTCATATTAATATTTGCTAGGACCAAATTATCCATTAGGCAAGTTAATGCTTATGGGCCTAGTTGCATGAGCAGTACTCAGCACTTTCCCATGAGTATAAGTAAGTGAATGGGACAGAAACATATTAAATTAACTAATATCTTTTAAAAAAGTTTCATTTTTTTTTAAATATTGGACAACATCACTTACATTGCTCTGATTCTGTGGTAAGTAGCTAAAGCACTTGTATTACAGAAATCAGAAACAACGACGGTACCACAACACCCAGACCCATTTTTTGGGTATTAAGATTTTTAGAAATAATAATCTACATATAATGAGAACTAATTATTAATTCAAGGAGTAGTAATCGTGTCGCAGATATAACGCAAACAGTGTGCTACCATTTGTGTACTTTGCACTCTCGAGCGTTCAACGCGGACTACGGTTCCTCGTTTGCGTTACTGCGCCTACTCTTTTGTTAGTTATATTTCTTTGTTTATACATCCTCGTGCTTTTGTCTATCGATGTTTCATCATACATTACGACTGTGGATTGACTGACGAAAAAAAGTGTGCCAGGGATCGTCCGTCACTCGTTAAAATTCACTACAAATTGTACGAAGATGTGACGTTACGCTAAATTTGGACGCATGTATATTTGTGAATTTTAGTATACACGATAAAATAAATAATATGTTCTTATATTTTTTTGGTCTTATTACTGTTGGACCAAACCGCAATGTTTAGTTATATACCCAATTCGTTTGTATTTTATATAAAACTGTGGATCTACAAAATGTTATAATGAATAATTTGTGTGTGTTCTCCCCAGCGTGACTCGCAGCTGCACCTCGTCGCGGCTGCTCAACAACCTGCTCGCGAAGCAGAAGCGTGCGGACGCGACGCATGCGAGCGCGCCGGCGGCGGCCGCGGCCGCCTCCGCCTCCGCCTCCGCCTCCGCCTCCGCCTCCGCCTCCGCCTCCGCCTCCGCCGCGCACGTCAGCGGCGCGCGCAAGCGCAAGATGGGCCGGCGCGCGGGCGGCGACGACGCCTTCTGGCCCTCCGGACGATAGGCGCGCACGTCGACGCGTTCACGGGCGAGTGTACACTACTCACGCATGTCTACTGCACTACACTGTGCCTATCAGTAAATGTTGCGAATTTATTAATGAACTAACTGACCCGACTGACGTTGTCCTGTCTTAACGACGACTTTTTAATTCGAATTGGTTTTCACCCACTACGACAATAGTATTCTTAAATTTTCTAATATTCTTTCGTAAGAACCTTCTGACAGTAATAAACACAATAAAAATAAATGAAATTGGTCCAGCCGTCACGAGTGATGGCGTGACCAAGGGAAATACTACGAAACTAGTTGACATGCTCTGAAAAATTACGTCAATAATCTTGGATACGCATCGCCCTAACGACAATGGATAAGTTGTCCCGTCAATCTCAGTCTCGTTCACAATTTACTATCGCGAAATAAATCATAGTATTTCCTTACTGTTTTCTTTCTCGTATTACACAATTAAAATAAATTAACAGGTCAAAACGCACCCTGTCACATAAAAATGGTGTCGCGTTTTGACCTGTTAACTTATTTTAAATATTTAAAATGGAACGCGAAAGTCTTAAGTTCACTCTACCAAGGGAAATACTACGAAACTAGTTGACATGCTCTGAAAAATTACGTCAATAATCTTGGATACGCATCGCCCTAACGACAATGGATAAGTTGTCCCGTCAATCTCAGTCTCGTTCACAATTTACTATCGCGAAATAAATCATAGTATTTCCTTACTGTTTTCTTTCTCGTATTACACAATTAAAATAAATTAACAGGTCAAAACGCACCCTGTCACATAAAAATGGTGTCGCGTTTTGACCTGTTAACTTATTTTAAATATTTAAAATGGAACGCGAAAGTCTTAAGTTCACTCTCATATGTCAATCAAATAATATACGTAACAAAAACATTCTAAATGGTTTTTTGTGCTGAAATAACAATTTCTGTGATTTATATCGCGTTTGTAAACATATTTTCACACTTGTCAAATATCTTACTGACTTTGACAGGCAACTATGCCATTGCTGGTTACGATTTCTTTACAAAGATGCTTCGATAATATCTGTAGATAGTTCACGAGTTTTGTGATATGGTTAAATTTACTTAATGAAAGGATATGAGTGCCATGTTGAAAATCACCCTGAAATATAGATAGACAGATATAGCATAGATAGAGAGACAGTAAACACAAAATAACACATATGCAATTGATCGACCTTTTTTAATTGCAATGTAATGAAAATGATTACTAACATTCACTTCGATAGTAATACATGGTTTGAAAAATAAAATAAAGTGTAAAACGAAATGGAGTCCAATTTGGACTCATTGTTGTCAACTAATAATGTAATATCCGTTACCGAACCTAAAACATGAGTACAAAACAGAAAGAGTTACTTAGAAAATAAGGTTTAGGACACTCGCTCGTCGAACTAGTTGGCGTTTCTGTATCGTAGTGTAGTCGCCGAGACAGATGTTGATTCTCCGGGCGGGCGGCAGGCGATTCAGACTAAGTCTTGACTTGCAAACCTGTTTCTGTGACTAGATTCATCCAAAAAGGGTTATCAATTCCAATTGTGCCTATCATAAAATGTTACGAATTATAAGTGAACGACTGAACTGTCATGAAGATTCGCTAACTCGGATTACAAAATTATTTGATGTGCTCTGAGAAATTACGTCAATAGGCTTGCTACAAGTTTCTCTCTAAAAGTCAATCTTTGCATCCGAATCCATATTATGGTCAACAGCGTTTTTTGGTATGTCTTGAAATAATATATTCTCAAGTTAAGGTTTGTAGTCAAGAGATAGTAAACAAACATCATTCGTTCAAATCGTAGTTATCGCCAAAGATTCGTTGTCGGCCCGCGTCGGTTCGGCCGGCGGACGTAGCGCACGTAAATTTATTCACAAGACTGATGCTTACTTTATATTGATATTGGGTGGGTCAGCAGTAATAACCTCGGTGTTCGCTAAGGGATATGCTTGAACCATCACTTTTAACGACTGGCCATCATGCCATGGTTTTATTTCAATTGGATTACTATTATTACGATATGTACCGAAAACCCACTATACTGGGTATAAATTAGTTTACGCTTAAATGGCGTTCAAATTAGATTATATGGCGAATACCATACATTAATAAGCAATATTAATACATCGTAAGATTATGTACATCCCCATACTCCCGAAGCGAACGAGAATGTATATAGTTAGTAGGAAATGTAAAAAGGTTAAGAGCTCGCTTTGCGAGTGTTCGGAAGTCGATGTACAATAGATTTTATTCGAGTTTAGTTTAATGTTTGAGGGTAGCGGACGAAGTAGTCTGAATAATTTAAGGTTGTTACGCGGGCGTGCGGACGACGCGTCGTCCGACCGGTCGAGGGACGCGTCGTGCGCCGGGCCGCCCTTAGGCTAAGAGTGTCGCGTGGACACGGTACGACCAGCGATACGCATCACTGCCAATGTGTACATAGTAGTTTATATGACGATGACGAGATTCGTTTAGTGTAGGGTAAATTGAGTTCGTCGCTTTATCGATATGGTTTCGTTTAGTTGTGGTTTCGCGCGTCGACCGATTTTATCGCTTGCGTGCCAATTGCCAATGCGTTTATTGTGTGTTGTGTGTCGTATTGAGCGTTTCGGGTGTCTTCCGGTCTTGGCGTCAAACTCACCAAGTGCCTCAATTTAGCGCAGTTTTACCGTTAATTATGTAGTGTTCACTTTATATCAGGTTTTCCCATATAGTCATATCAGACGAAGCTCGCAGTTAGTATTAGTGAATTAGAGTTCAATTTTGATATTGGAAGTTTTTATCCCGACCCTTGTGTTCATAACGAACTGAAGCAATTTTAAGACGCTTTACAGAATCAACAGCTGTCTACTTATTATATATTGTATCCAACGACTTATTATGTAACATCACTCACTGCCATGACGATGTAATGTTAGCAATAAACATTTTGTGATAAGAGACTTAATACAGATATATTCGTTTCCACGCACAAGCCTTTATATTTGATGTATTATACTATTGTATACAACAGTTAAGCAGTGATGGCATGGGTTTAGGTGTGGATGCGATGATATGTTCTAGTATCAATTATTATATTGTGAAAGTGAGTGTCGGTTGAACATGAGAACAAAGGAGTTGTTATACTTAATAATGACATAGTGTATAATGATCTTACTGCCCTGTATTTGACCACAACTGCGCTAATATTGCCTCCTTTATTCTGATGAGAGTTCTGAATCACTATTAAAGAATTGACGAAACATGCATTAATGGTTACAATAAACACAACATGCCAATGATTTTAATATTATAATTGTCAATATCTGATTTATAAGCAGAATTTAGGTGTTAAACTTTTTGGAGTCCCCTTATACAGAATTTGACAGATATGTAATGCCTTTTTAGCAATAAGGGATTATACAATTGAATAAAGTAAATTGTGTTCTGTGCTCACAAGATCTCGCTAGTATTTTTAGTTAGTGCCTATAGTGTTAAGTTAGGGTGAATTGTGTGTGGTCGTGTCTTAGAATGGAAAGAACAACATAACATATTTTTCAAACTATCGCTTTTGGAGGTCGTGAGAAAAGGTTACGGAGATTGTACATGTATTAGATTCATTTGTAGTGCGTAATGCGGACCCTAGAGTAATTGAGTGTGGAAATGCGGTGACAGAGCCGACGGCTTCAGTCAGACGGGAACGAGGGAGCTGTCTCAGCATCACACGGTTAGGAAACGCCACTCTTGGCGAATGTAGCTCAAGTTGGCTACCAGCGTGCCGTACCTATGAAGAGCTACATGAATAGGTGAGGTAAACTTAATGATTACCGCTAAATAAATCAATTTAACACGAGCTGCATACTTCAGTAGCGCACTCTGGCGGCGGCACGCGGTAGCTTCGGATAGTACCGCCGGACGGACGGACCCAAAGAATTGTAATAGAAAATTTCTCTAGTAGTCAAGTTGGTGCCTGATTGTTAGCGTGTTATGGAATCGTATGCTACTTGTAATTAACAGTTTACGACTTCTTTTTGGAGCGTTTCCAATGAACTGATTATTTTTTTATTAAATTTTAAATCTAGAGTAATATTATTTTCAGCACTGATAGTAGTGCCATATTTTATTGGCTCGCTTTTTATAAATTATTTTTCTAGTGAAATTTGACACCAAAATCAGAAAGACAAAATATGTGTTTTGTTTTATCAGTGTAAAAATATGGACTTGAATACTTGATCTCAATCGAATCGGCAGTGTAAAGGCCGCGCGCGGTCTCGATCGGTTCCTAAATCTTTGATGTTAAGTTTCGCTCAATTCGAATCAATAAATTTCACGAAACAAAACTTTTGATACAGTATGCGACAGTAAAAAATTTGGCCTATAAAGGAAACTAGTACAAATTTCGTTTGGCTAAATGGGGAGGCGCTATGAAACGTAAGGTTTGGAAACATACATTTACCGGACTAAAGTATTTTACCTTCATTAGATTAGAGTTAGGAGTTCGAAATGTTAGGCAGAGAGATATTTTGTAAAAGCGAACCTTGTACTGGACGAGGTACTAAATTATATCGAAAATTATACACACATAATTTGTAAGCGCAAAAAGATATTATATTTTTGTCACTGCCACAATAGTCATAGTGTTGTGTCGGATCATCAGGTGAAAATTGATTTGTGAACTTTGCGGGGCTGTGAGCTCGTCCGAGGTTTGCTCAGCGAATAAAGTTAATTTCTTCATTTAATTGAATTTTGTCTCGACGGGCTCTCTGCTCGAGGTTATAATATGCATAACACAAATATTGTAAAGGGGAACAATGGTTGTCGCTGTCAATAATTTTTCTTTACCCTACGAGATGTGAGGTGTGCCCTTTGATCTAACCACAGATGTTTGTGAAGGCGTGAAACACATTACAGCTGCAATGCAGACGGGTGGCACGGGCGCGGCGGGACATGCGCAGACGGGGCTCGTTACATGTACAAATTTGACATCGCGTGCTATCTATACGCGACTTAACGCTTGTAAATTGTTTGTAAATGAATATGACGGTCGACGTCTGCGTACGTCGGCCCGCTCTCAGCAAGGCACAGAACGAGGGCGCTAGTTCTTAGTCTGTGTCTCTTTGAGATTTTAATATAAAAAAATGTAAGTTTGGTTACCGCATGCGGCGGTGTTTGTTTTGACCAGACTAAACTGGAATGTAAATAGTTAAGTATATTTATTATTAAGTATTATTCTGCATAATCCTGTAATTTGCTTCGCGTCTGGTGTGCCGCGGTTAGACTAGTGCTAGAGTATGGAGTTGTCGTTCAACATGTTTCCTATATTATGCGTTTATTATATGAATGTTCTCCTTTATTGTAAATGTTTGACGAGATACAATAGTAATATGCGGGGCCTGTGTATCCCGGATAGTGTGCACTACTTATATTCAATTTGTAGATATTTAATTATATATAGTATAATGTTTAATGCGTTGTCTTATTTGCTTATCCCTTGATGGTGAAATCCGAAAATTAATTATAATTTGACCCACAGTGAAGATGGGTAATCTACCTCAATTAATTTATCACACATTTGGGCATAATAATAGTAAATGTTAATTTAATATCGAAACTTAAAATTTGTTCAATGTAGTGATTTTAAGATTTTTAAATACAATGGTTTGTCCACCTGTCACAAGTACTGTATCTTATATTAAATACATATTGTATGATTGATATAAATGTGTTTTATTCTATTAATATTATGTAAAATACAGCTCAGACACGGCCTTATCACACTAAAGGTTTGTAAGCGTTTTGAAAGCGGAGCGGCTGCGCAACGTTTTAGTTTTCACTCTTTCTTGTACTACTAAATACGCAAACGTTTCGTAACCGTGGCGTTTTTCTGCCCTTCAGTGACGGCTTTGCTGCATAGGCTTGCCGCGTTAAAAAGCTCTCAAACCTAGGCCGTGAGAATTGGACTGATTTATTGTAAAAAAGAAAAGAGTAAACAGTATGACACTGTTTACTCTGTGGGGAGATTATAAGATTCCATGGACCTAATATAATAAAGAGGACAGATAACTCTGAAAATTTTCATTATGAAAAATGAACACTATTGCAATGTAATAAAGTATTAATTCCTGTGCGCTTTACACAGATGCAAATCCGAGCCGACAAAGATAGCCCGGACGGATGCGTGTGTCTCGTTCTTTGATCTTTCTTAGATCTTGCCAGCATAAAATAATATTTCTGATCTAAATTTTGCCTGATCAAACACTTGAGTTTATACACTTGTATTTAATTGTAATTTCAACAATTAGCTACTTGACAGTGTTAACAATAAAATATATAAAGTGTTAGATATGTTAGCTTATTAGTTAAGTAATCATTTTACATTTTTACTTTTTAATTAAAAGCATAGTTAGTATTTTATTTTTGCAAAATAAACTTTACTTTTTTCATCTGTGGAACAAAAGAACCGAAACGGAAACCACCATTGCAATTCGGAAATGACAGCTGTCGGCGAAAATTATTTATTTTAATGTGGCGAAACAATTATTATTTTACCGATTCAATTGAACTATTGTGTCTCTAATCGTATAAAGAATTTATTGAAACATTTTCCGTTTATCTTAATTAAGTCGTTCCTAAGCGTATCGGTTCGTTGTCTTGGACGTTGACGTCATAATTGGCTACTTGACAGTGTTAACAATAAAATATGAAAAGTGTTAGATATGTTAGCTTATTAGTTAAGTAATCATTTTACATTTTTACTTTTTAATTAAAAGCATAGGTAGTATTTTATTTTTGCAAAATAAATTTTAGTTTTTTTATCTGTGGAACAAAAGAACCGAAACGGAAACCACCATTGCAATACGGAAATGACAGCTGTCGGCGAAAATTATTTATTTTAATGTGGCGAAACAATGATTATTTTACCGATTAAATTGAATTATTGTGTCTCTAATCGTATAAAGAATTTATTGAAACATTTTCCGTTTATCATAATTAAGTCGTTCCTATGCGTATCGGTTCGTTGTCAACGACGTTGACGTCATAATTGGAACAGCGACGCGACTAGGCGTTTTCGCGCGCTTTTTAAATGTGTTACACAAAATCTTATTTTTCTCTGGTTATTTAGATTATTTCCAGATAAATCGAATTGCTTGGGATATAAAATGAACGGGCGCACATTTTACAATACTTTTTCAAAAACTGTCAAGTAGCCAATTGCAACAATGACGCGACTAGGCGTTTCCGCGCGCTTTTTAAATGTGTTACACAAAATCTTATTTTTCTCTGGTTATTTAGATTATTTCCAGATAAATCGAATTGGTTGGGATATAAAATGAACGGGCGCACATTTTACAATACTTTTTCAAAAACTGTCAAGTAGCCAATTGTAAAATAATAAATTATATTTTAATTTATTTCTTTGATTTTATACATAAACTATAAAGAAGAAAACGTAAAATAGTATTTGCTTATTTCTAATTTCCTAGTGGTAACCCTCTGAAGCATCATCATGAACTGTCATGGTGTCAGTAAGTCAAACTGTCATTGATTGAGTTTATCAAAATAAACAATTCTTAGGCACCTTTTAAGATAAAATGGTGAAAAAATGTTGCGTTTATACTTGTTCAAGTGAATCATATAGTGATTGCCATATATCGTTCCACAGGTAAGCTTAAAATAATCTTACTGTAAATCTTACCACTAGGGTACCCATAATTCTCGTAATATTTCAATTGTGTGCTCGAGTTAGTTCTTAATGTTGTACATTTATTTACAGTTACCTACCTTAAAAATGAAGTAATGCGACAAAAATGGCTCAGCAATACACGTAAAGCAAAAAATCACTAAAAATTTTGTCGTATGCATCCGGGACTTGCTATACCTACGATTTCTCCTGTGGTAAGTATCATTAGTAATTGTTTATCATGCTTCAACGCAACAACACACAACAAGATTTAATTTTAGGAATCTTAGTCTAAACACCTAATCAAGTATTTTAAAAAACACTATTTGTATATACACTATACATAGTCTTTTAGGTTCCATACCCAAGGGGTAAAACGGAACCCTATTACTAAGACTTCGCTTTCCGTCTAACTACCATCAGGCTGTATCTTGTGAACAGTGATAGTCAGTTATAATTTTAATTTTTTGATGCCTTTATAACAACATCAAATACTTAATACTAAAAAACAAGATAATATATACGTATGTAAAGGGCTCCCATACAACATACGTGATTTTATAGCTTGCCGGATATTGATAGCTATTACAGTTAGACACTTAAAATATTGACGGAATACACTTTATTTAAAGACATAATAAAATTGAAATAAAATAAATATTTAAGAAGGATTCGTTTTACAGTCAAATATAGTAAAACCTTTACGACTTATGTACTTGGCCCGGTTTATTTTTACTTAATTATTTACATGAGTATTATTTTGTATGTCATAAACTGGATGTTATATGTTGCACTAAGTTAACTGTAATGTTTATTTTACAGACCAAAAAAAATAAGTTCTCAGTAATACATTGAACCACCGACCACTACCAGACTCTGACGAAGAAATCCTACATCCTGCCACCTCTTAAAGATATTATCATGTTTAAAAAGTCGTTTAATCGATCAAAATGTTCAAACGATGTTTTTGGTTAATATTAATATTGGCACTGAAAACAATCTGTTGCCCACCGTGATCAGAAGTTAGGTAAAAAATCGTAGACATAGACTGGCGTACAATTATTACATAAGCCATTCATTAAACATGTAGCCAAAGCGGCTGTAATTGTACTTACTAGCAATTATTTTAAGCATTGTTTCAACTATATTTTCTTGTCATCTGTATCAACCAAAGCATGTAAATGGCTAAATATAATAATAAATAAATTTAGGGTTATTCTCGTTGTCCCTACCAGGCGCGTCCCCAGCAGTAGGGACAGTGGAAAATTCAATAAATGATTCAAATTTATTGCCATTGTACGCATTGGAGTAAAAGGGAGTATAATTATACGTAAATTCTATTGTAATAATTCAAGATAATTTTTTCAAACCTATAAACATAAAAGTAATGCTGTCCCGGTTGTTTTCAACAGTCAAATCTGTCCAGACGATGGAACATAACGACCTCCGTGGACAGATGCGAACGGGCCGGACTTTGTTGTTGTACCATCTCTGAGGTCCCGGGTTCGAACCCGGTCGGGCCAATAAGGGAAATGATATTTTCTGTATTGTCTCGGGTCTGGATGTTGTGGTACCGTCGTTGTTTATGATTTATGTAACACAAGTGCTTTAGCTACTTACCACAGAATCTGAGCAATGTATGTGATGTTGTCCAATATTTATTTATTTATTTTAGTAGATGTAGTGGGGACAACGGGCTAAATTTTAATTATTTAATCAAATGTCCATTATCAAAATAAATCTTGTTGTCACCCTATTAGAAAGGGACACGCGCCTCTGTGGTAGCTATCTCGCTCGGCTCGTTTTTGGCTGCGAGTGCTCGGTCCTGTTTATTATACTAAGTCCATGTAAGATTCAGACAAGTGACAACAGAACAGCTTACTAAAAAACTGCGATACGTCAATTCTCATTTAGAGAATGCTCCTAGCATTAAGTCCACTTTATGTATGTACTTATATTTTTGGGTATTAAAGTTTTGAAAAATATATATATAAAGTATCCACGGGCAAGGTTCTAGTTTAAACGTAGTTATTATACACTATTTTCAAAGCTTGAAATATTAATGAGGAAGGTAGAAGATACCTACGTTATGCTCCAGAATAATCCAAGAAGGGGATGCTCGACTGTAATAAATGATAGGGTACTAAGAATTAATGACAAGTAAGGCGATCTTGATGGGGCAAATTGTAAGGTCCCCAAAGTGACCAAGTACTCGGCTTTGATTCTCTGTCAAGTCGATTTGGGAAACGAACTTCTCTTATTTGGATTTAGTCTGGTGTGTGGTGGATTGACTCTCTTATTTATTTGGTAAGTACTCAAAATACTAGGGAAGTAACATACATATCAAGCAACCTACATATGTACCTAAAGTAAAACAGCAACTTGCAAATCATTTAATACAGCTAACGAGTATTCATTAATATATAATAAAAAGGTAAAAGTGTTCTTGGTTAACGGAAATTGCTATAAATTCTAGGAACTAAGCTGGGTACTTCAGTTATCTAAACCCTATGTTCCTAACCGTAAATTCCTAAATCCTTGAATCCCATTACTATATCTAGTATCATTAAATTTAATCCTTGAATCCCATTACTATATCTAGTATCAATAAAAAATAACAAATAAGTTGGTTTAGACCACAGACATCTAATAATATAGGTTAAGACATTGGATTAACTTAAAAACCAGAGTGAACAAACATTATCAGTAGGTAGGTAATTATCAGGATCGCAAAACTTATCAGAAATAATTGCAAAACTACAAATGCGCATTGACGTAAAAGCAAAACATGCGAAAATGACCACCGAAGGCCGAGCAAAGTTTCCGATTTCTTTGATCAACTCGAGCGCACCGATACTTTGAAATGTGGTAAATAATACCATTATTATTATACACGTATAACTAGTTAAATTTCGCGACTGTGTTCGTTGAATTCTAAATAAGACTAATGCTCACTTCAAATATTAAAAAAAACGATCCGTTCTAGTTACGTATGGTAATAAATTATACTAGGCGTAAGCTAAAACCGACCGCCGGACTACTGATGACATCTGTACTGAACGGTATTATTTAACGTCTCGTAGTCGGTTGGAGAAAAATGGAAAGTGATTTTTGACACAAATTACGAATCGTAAATTATTGGAACCAGGCCTAAGTAAAATATTGGACATTATTAGCTTATGATAACGCATTAATTACACATATCACTAAAAAATAAATAGGCTTTTATTAGCGTTGTGACTGTGTACTGACAAAAAAGGTGGTCGCTTAATTGTATTGTTGATCCTACGTATTATGTACACAGGTAAGATCAAACTACATCAGACTACACACTTTGGGCTTTGCACGGCTCATATGCCGAGCGCATAAGAACAAATATCGAACTCTGAGTGTTAACTTGAAGTGCTGTTGACCGAACCTAAGGTTGTAGTTTGGATTTTTTGAATTCTGCTCTACCCTCCCAAATATTATCTGAAAATAATCTCACGGGTTCTTAAGTGCACGACATGAGGGCGGAACAAAGCCAAAGTCGAAGTCTGACGTGCTTTTGTATACCTATAATTATTAGAAAAGCGCGAAAATTGTAACACTAATGGTACCTATCTGTTATCTATTTCCAAATTTATTGTACGGTTTGCAATTAAAAAAAACGTTGACTTTATTCTTCTTGACCCAAATTATTATATTTTCATTGAATCGTATTTATTAAACTGCGTACAGGAATTAGAATTGGTCACACTAATAACATAAACTAAAATATTACTAACTTATAAAATATTGAAATAAATGAAAAATTAAAACAAATTTTAAATAAACAAAGATTCTACTTAATTAGGTATCATGTACTGTAGGTAGGTAAATACGTATTTAGAATACGTCCTAAGACTCTTTTCCTTAGCTGTGCAGGATATGCACGCTATCCACACTAGGTCAAAGTTATGCCTTATTGCCAATACAATAGCCCTATTCTTCCAGGAACATAGTTAAAAGCAGCAATGGGACATAAGTTTAGCTGCCAATTTAAATGGCATGTCATATTATTTAAAAATGTTTTCAAAAATTATAATGGGCCTGAACAAGCGACAAACTGATATCCTGTCTTAATAATGTACCTAATAACGAAGAGTCATGGAAGAAGAGTAGCCGATAATATTGATATTAAGTCAGTGGCAAATTGAACTGTTACAAACAAACGGACGTTTTTTGTTTACAGTAGTAGTTATCAAGTTGTATCCAGAGGTAACAATAGGTACAACTATGTTGTGAAAGGTATTAATTTAATGCACGGGAACGCTTGGTAAAGCCGTTTCACAAGCAACCCGATCCGACCAGGTGCGCCCAACTTTGCCATGATTTATCCTTACGATTTGATCTAATTAGCATAGTTATCGCTATTAGCGGATTCGGTTGTTATATTATTCGAACGAGTTCCGTGATTTGGTGATACCTACTACCCACAGGCTCCAAAGATTATGAATGCAATTCATCTATATTATTTACGTATGTATATATATTTATATATATGCTCATTATATAAATATAAGTATAGCTTCATGTTTTATATACATATATTTATTCATGTATGTCTGTCTATGTATATTTAATTGTTTCCGAAATGACTTTTGTAACGCTTGGTAGTTACTATTCTCGTGCATTGTGTTTTTATTTTTTAGATTACTTAGGCACTTTGTCACTATTACCGCACCCATAAACTAACTCTCCGCATGACCCAAAGGTTGACTGGTAGAGGATGCCCATAGCATGAAGTCAACCTGTTGTACTTTTTTTGTACAATAAAGTTTTTAAATAAAATAAATAAAAATATATGTTTACATTTTCACAGAAAACTGCTTAAGGTCATAATATCATAAGATAACAAATTTCGTCCATAGCGGACAAAATGTTCCAGGAGTTCTCTAATTATTTCAAATATTATTGTATTACATTCGTTTGTTACGTTACAAAGTAGGTACCGTAAATGAATTAAATAGGTACTACGGTACTGTAAATAAATTAAAACTCATATCTCGCTCAACTGGAACTAAAGCTGCCGTTGTGCGTTGCAGCCAATAATATAAATAATATATAATACAATATTATATGAAATAATTGGAGAACTCCCCTGACTTATTATTTAGTCCGTAACTCGATGTCCTTAGTTGTCGTTCGCAGGACATTTTTCTCTCGTGGGTTGCGTTATTCAATACGTTATGGATCTATAATGAAGCAAAGAAACTAATTCTCCGTACTACAATTACTTTGAAATTGATACCTTTGGTGAATAGTTATAGCTATTAAGAAGAATACTTACTGTCGAGTAGAACCCATTCTACCTGTCGGTATGCCGATAATGAACCTGTGTAATGCACTAGGTACTCCTAGAATATTCAAAAGCACGTCAGACTGTACATTTTTACTTTACAGCGTCCTTATATTGTTGGCCTAAGAACCTATTTCAGAGTTTGAAAGCATTTGCTCTGATGTACTTTTGAACGGATCTACAGATCATGGTTGTCCATCCCAAATATTTGGAGTTGCGGATTTTATCAGAGCTTCACTGCCTGAAAAAGTTCTATTCAGCCGCCATTCATCTCAGTAGTGGTCTATATTGGGCCTAAAAAGTGTACACCAAGAAGTTTGGTTATATTTTTTTTGCTGCGTCTTGCACGGCATTGTTATGGGATAAAAAATAGATATCTATTAAGTTAGATATTCCAGTATGCAATCTTTGTATCTTACTGTCATGTTTCCCCCCAATCCATTCATTTTGGCGTGAAATTTTAAAAACGAACTTTCACGTATATAATATTAGCAGGGTTTTAATTGACTCATATTTTCTCACGTTTATAAAATGTACTTCAATTTAATTTAGAGGCCCCATTTAATAAATACCTAATATAATTTAGGAATGTAATTACTAACAGCAACTGTGATTGTATTGGATGATCACTGAAAGGGCACCTTTCAATAGCTGCCAATATTAGTTTATCTGAAGTTCACGTCTGAAAGCTCGTTTGGGCTGAAAGCGACGCGCACGTGCCGGACAGATCGCCGCAGGCTGGCCAAATTACAAGACGAAACTAACGAAATGTTACCAAAGTAGCTAAATATTGTAAGAATAAAAATTGTTTTCTTTTGTAACTGTTGTCTTTGTTAACAAATTGGCTAACACGAGGATCTGATATTAAAATCGGAACCAATCCATTATAAACTGTAAAACTGGGTACGTGTAACATGTGGGTATACGTATCTGATACTTCATCAAGTGAGTAGATACGTTGGTACAAGCTCACTGCTCATGAAGATGTAGGTACTCCGTTGATACAGTACCTATCATGTACATCTTGCTTGTTTGTTTCAGAGTAGTTACAAGTGACAATGCTTATTTAATTTAACTGAAATTGTGTACAAACAGTACCTACGTATAAGTTAAATGCCAATAATTAATTATAATATTGTACTATCATGGACCCGCACACATTTAGGTAGTCAAACTAAAATACCTCTAAATGGAAAGATGAATGTATTCTTGGTGCGGAAAATAACAATCGTGATCGCACGATATTAATTATTTCGGACTTCGGTAGCAGTGAAATAAGTTTACGGGTCAAACAAAGTGCGACACCGTTTTTAGTGGTTAATACGAATTACTTACTGTCCGACCCGTAGTTCGTATTAACTAACGCCCAATGTAGGGACACACTAAGGATCAGACTTCTGACTTGAGTTAAGAGAAGATTTAGGTTTACGTTCCGATGCAACGGAATAGGTATTTTACCTAAAAAATTAACTGTAGAAAAGTTGTTTGGACATCTTTTTATGGTCTCAATCAGCCCACCAGAAAAAAGCCACCAATGTGGAAAATAGGTATAATTTTTAACGTAGCAGCAGGTCCCGGTGCGCATTCCCTGCATGTTGCAAAAGGGTGCATCGTCAGCGATTTGGATGACGCCATGCGATCGCCGCCTGCGCAGGCTTTTGCGCAGTCGCACTCGTCTGGGGGACTTCGCTCATGTAAGTTGCATTTTTAGACATCAATCATAGTATACACCATCGTAGAGTACCTACTATTTACCACTTTGTGTCTATGCAATAGGATAGTTACAATTTTCTTATCATTTGTTTTTGCACATATCTAGGTAGGTACTATATACTTTAGCTAAGTTTAGAAATTAGGATGTGCCAAAAATAAATTCGTATTTCAGAAATACAGCCAGCTTTATGTAGTAATTTTGTGATTACTAATTATTATCACAGAATTACATCTAGCTACCAAAATCTTTGATATTCCCATTTGTATTATATTTCGTTTTTACGTTGGTCCGCTAATAGTCTAAGTTTTGTGGTTTACCAACGCTCTCTCCATTTTACTAGGTACCAATGAATTTGTAGACTGTAATTAACAAACAACCTTGTAAGAGTAAGTTTTGGTGCTCTCACTTTGAGAAAGGGCTGAGTCTTCGACGTACGTTGGTACATACGACGTAGGTGGGCGGGAGAATAGGTGTGAAGCTTGCTATACTTTACGTATCTTTATTTTGGATACCAATCCCTATGTGTAGAATAGAATAAATATAATATGATAATTGTTTATTTATATTTGTATTTGTATCGGAGTACAGTCACTAGATTAAATTGCTTTTGTGAGAATATAATAATCTTGTATTTGAATTCCATAACTATGTCGAAAAGCTTTATCCACTACATAATGTATTAACATATTCCCAACTATCTTGCATGAAGGTTAAGGCTCTACCACAGATGAGCATCGCATTGGTAGGATTAATATTGATCATGGGCTTAGCAGGAATACATGCTTGAAGCACATAATATCAACCTATTTAATACCCCACTACAAAACTCAGGCCTTCATCATTTCAATCAAGTCATCGTTACCACAATGGATTCTATCTTAATCATCACACCAAACAAATACGGGTTTTAAAATCTGAGCTGTCCTAAAAATGGTGTACCAGGTCCGTGTTACGTTACACCTTAATGTGATCCAAGTCTAATCGTAAGCTGAATATATTCGTGACGTTAATTAAGCTTCATAGAAAATTTGATTGTACTTGAAAAACTTTGTGATTTTGCTACACAGGATACAACAGCTCCCACTGCCCTTGGACGGGGTGCACCGTCAGCAGACTGCACACGGCGCGTGCACGTGCATTCCAGCTTATTCTGCTGCAGCGCTCCCATTGGTCGCAGCGAGACCGTGAGTACCTGGCTTAGATTCCTTTTATGTCCATCGGTGGATACTATTACAACGGTCGTTTGTCAATTGTTATTGAGGTGAAATAGGTAGCCGTCTTTGCAACAATTCGTAATGTGACGGAGTAAAAATGTCAATCTTAATAAATGATTTAATATAGGACATGACTATTTCTGCTACGGGATTCCTAATAAGGTAATCTAATTTTTTTGTGGAATTATCTCTTTCTTTTGGAAAACACTGTCTCATTCGAAGCTTTTTAAATCATTTCTAGCTTTTGCCAAACCTTTAGGAAAGAACGGCCTTTAGAAAACGCTATTCATAGGATATTGTAGGGCAGTCAATTCCTTAATCATTTCTAGATTTTTCCTAATCCTAAAGCGTGATCAAAATTCTGAAAAAAAAATTACTATCAAGTACTTGTACTTAGAGTGAGAAAACCAAAATATCCACGTTAATACTCAAAGCAGACCAATTCAATATTAAAATAACTGCCGTCTACCGTTGATTTACCTACAAAACATCTCTACTTGTCGTATTTTACGATGCGATACTTATTTATACTGCTATTGTTTTTAAGTAAACAAACTGTCTCATGATATTTCCTTACATAAAACATTTCTTATCAGCTACTACTGTAAGTAGTGGGTGTTATTGAGTTTTGAATGGAGCAAATAGACGTATGAACAAAGCACCACCCACGTATTTGTCATAAGTTAGTAAGTACGGCTAAAGTTTCAGCTTTTGTGCTACAAGTAGGTACAGAAGAAGGAACTTCGCTAGCGGCGTATGTAAGTATTATTAGATAAGGGAAAGACTACTTGAAATAACCATTTTCCGTTCAAAAACAGAAAATAATCCTACTGGATTAGACCTGGCTATTAAAATAATGTATTTTCATTATTATTTTATACTTATTTCTAGTTAGTAGTTGTTTGGGGTCGAAAAAAACTCGCGGTTTTAACAATAATGAGTAAAAGTATTTAGTGTAATTTTAAATCTCTAAACCATTGAAATTGGGTATATTAAACATACGTTACCTGTAATATTTCTCAAGAACCTATAATTTAAATGGTTAACACGTTTATGAAGCTAAACCCCCTGTGAATACCGTCAAATTTATTTATTCGACTTATATTGACGGGATTTCTAATACTGTATCACACTATGAAATGTTTTGCTTATTTGAGAAACTCAATCTATTAAGGTCCTATTTTAATTTCATTTTGGAATAGAAACTACTACATTTATTTAGGTAACCCCAATATTTATCTTTGAAAAACAAATTTTGAATAATCAAACAGTCTTCAAAAGGTTCATGAAAAATTTCAGGTGCTGAAAGTAGATGAAGTTGAAAACGTGGTTTTAATGGATCGGCTAACTACTCACCAGGGAAATTAGGTAAGTAAATTAATTTAATCTACCTACTCGTTTTCAAATAGCTATATAATATAGCTGTTTTAGAAATATACCTTTATTACTTGGATATATCAAAAAGTTTACATACCTAAATCTCTAATATTATGGTCTTAAAAAGAAAGGAGTTTGGGTGTTGTGGTACTGTTGGTGTTCTGATATCTAAATGAAACAAGTGCTTTAATTACTTACTACATATTCAGAGCAATGTATGTGACGTTATCTAATATTTATTGTTGACGAGTAAAGATTTCCTACATAAAAGTGCGAATCTACAGTAGACACGGGATTTGTTTGAATGAACATCGGCCATTAGCAAATTATGTGATTAGAAATGCGTCATAAAATTGTGAGTATATATTCACCCATACTGCTATGTGAAGTATCTACTGCCAAGACAAAGAAGAAATCACTTCACCGCTTGATGAAGAAAGAAGAAGTTCAGGGTTGAAATGGCCATTACCTCACAGTCACGTGGTCATAACGGTACAACGTGTGATGTGACGTAGTGGAAGTCTCGACCTGGACCGTTCCACTTTGCTCCCTAGAAGATATCCAAGAAGATGACGACGAAAATTGAAGATCAACATTTAAGTAGTCCATTTAACAACTTTGTTACTCATGAACCTGTTAATTCTGGTTGTTAAAATGGTTATTCCAGTAGGAGTAGACTTTAGTAATGTCTGGTTCTAATATTTTACGATTCGTAAGTTTCAAATATGACTATCCATTTTTCTTCAACCAACTACTAGTCGTTAATACCGTTCCATAATTTACTTTCCTTACCAGCTGTCCATCAGTAGTCAGTCGGTCGTTTTTAGCTAACGCCTCGTATAATTTATTACTATACTTAAATAGAACGAATCGTTTTTCAAATATTGGAACCGGGCATCAGCGGTGATAAGGGTAGGGACGCGAAGAAAAAAGCGTGTTAAATTGTATTAAGCATGTCCGGGAGACGGCATAGCACAGGGATAGTGAGATTAATAAAATTATTGTTTTGATATGATAAAGAGGATCGTTACATCTTAATAAATTAAACATAAGCTTAGTCTTTCATTTTATATACTGAACATAAACTTAATCGTTAATTTAATTTAATTTTTGAAAGCTTGGTCGAGTTATTGTGATCTGTAATAGTTTATTTAATCCTGATATATCAAGTAAAGCATGCTTTGGTTTAAAATTACATATCTTAATCCTATTTGGCCTAAGCGGATTGCCTGTGTGCGACCAATCTTGTGCAAGCGCAATATCTCAGTGCTCAGTTTACTCCGTCAGTTCTGTGTAAGATTTAGGTTAGAAATTTGTTCCCCATCCCTAGCATAGCATGAATTCACTACACACTTAAGGTTGGAAACGGGTTTTCCATACATGACATTGCGTAAATTCTGTGTTTATATTGTACATCATCATACATTGTTCTGATTCGTAGTAAACAAATCATATCTATGGTAAAAACTTGTGTTATAGAAATCAAAATCTACCACGGTACAACAACACCTAGACCTGAGACTCGTTTTCCATATTGACCCGATCGGGAATCAGACCCGGGGCCTCAAAGTCCGGCACGCTCGCCTCTCGGCTAAGGAGGTCGTCAATATATTATTATATAATCTATATATATTGTTGAGTTTGTTATATAAATATATACGTATATATTGTTGAGCTTGAGTGCGACGCTCACGAGTGTGGTCCGGGCGCCGGCACAGCCTCCGCCCGTCGTGCAGGCAACCGCACCGTATTACACCTATTGAATGACACTTTCCATCTCTTAAAAAGTCACGCCAGGCCACGCCAGGGATATCTCCTTAAAAGATTATTATTACAATGAGTTGCATGTAATATTTACTATTAACGTAACGATTCGGGACGTGAAAACTAGTCTATTCCTATTTTTTTTTCCTTACTTGTGCTACCCCTTTGTAACTTTTGAGCTTTGAGCTTTTGATTATGATTTCTTGTTGAGTCCATCGCCTGAGGCAAAGGAACAAAATCGTATTTATGTACTAGTTTTGTGTATTTTCCCGTAAGTATACATTGTACTACAAGTAAGGTTTCGCCACTACACTACTTAGAAACAAGTTCAGCAACGATTTCAGCTGCTTACCGATACAGTGTAATAAAAGACAGTGACACATTTGCAACTTATACTCGCAGATTCCCGTTATTCGCTTATGTCATCTAAGATTCGTCACGTGACTAAATTTTATTGTTATGTTGTATAGTTCGTCAAATGATGATTAGCTAAAAATATGAGTGTGTGTGCTGTTAACTAATCAAAAGTATCGAAAATTTTGTCGTTTCACGCGCGAAAATTTTACGGATTGTATTTGCTAGTAGAATATGAGTGATGTGGATAGCGAAAAGCGAAAAATAAATAAATACTTTAATTTCGATTTCTTGTTTAGTTTTACGGGAAGTAAAGTGGGTCGGAGTGACTTCAATAACATTTTGTTATGCGAGAATGTGAGGGTAGATTAGAATTTGTTAGCTCCCCGGAACAGACGAAGACAAGCGAAAACAGTCAGCTCGTGACCACTGTTGGTGCAACCTAAGCAAACGTCGGGCAGTGAGTAGTTCGTATTAAGTTCTAAAAAATGGTGTCGCTATATTTTATTTTTACCTTTATGTCATGTGGTCCTGAGACATAGTTAACTAGACACAATTAGTAAATGTACTGTGTTTGGCTTTTAAACAGATATTCGGTCATATAAGTATAAATGTTTATTGTGTTTTTATATAATAAATTATCAGAGAAATATTTCTCATCGATTGCAAACGTTTTTCAGCGGTTTAGGTTGTGCATTGATTCGTGAGTCATTCAGGATTATACATACCTACACGAAATGACCGAGGTTTTGATAAAAGCCACCACTTTTCACAACAAACATTTATGTAATTGTTAATTAGACGAATCATTTAAAATTTTGTCAGATTAACAGAGGTGTTATTTATAATCTACTAAAAACTCGGTTTGTATGAATGAGATTTATAATTTACTCATGGCATTCCATCTATGGAATATTTAATTTACTGCCCAGTTCTACGTACTGTAGCACGGTCTGCCGCAGCCGCGTTCCTTTGTTTTGACAGCTAATTAAATGGACAGACGCCCGGCGCCGGGCCGCGGAACTAGTCTAACAACGTAATTAGGCGGGAGAATGCTACTGAGTTATGGCCCGGTCGGAGGGTCCGCTGGACCTTACTTAGTTTTGTGTATATTTCTAACCATTGGACTGTGTCTTACCGCGCGGCCACGGTACTGACGAGAGACAACCTCGTCTTCACTCACTGTGGGGATTTTAGTGCCGGTGGTTATAATTATCCAAGAACTCCCTAGTGTCTAGGAAGTAGGAAATCATATTCTTTCCTGTGACATGTGTTAGTTTCACAATTCGATCATATGTATTTTTTATTTGTGTTTGCTTAATTACTTCGTTAATTATTAACCAATTTTTTTGTTGGAAAGGAGATATTTTAACGGTGTTACCATGATAAAAGCATGTGGTCCATAGTAACATCAAGGTGTCAGCTGAGTATCCACTCAAATAATTAGATTCCTACTGAATGTATTATCGTAATAATTAAATTTAGGGCTGCACTACCATACCATAGGTTAGTAGATAATATGAATAGTTAGTAGATATATACTTTATTTTAATTATTTGTATCTACTGTTAATATTGTTCAGATAATGTTTACCTACCCTCACAAATTAAACTTTAGCTTGTTGACTTTCTATCATGAATTTCACGCGTTGCCACAGTATATTTCAATAACACAGAATGCTACTAGAAACCAAGAGCGCCTTTTTTACAAATGTGCGAATAACTAAAATAGCATATAACCGATTCGATTGACTACGTAGTGATTTGACGCTCCTTGTACATAAACCTTCTTCCCCGGCTATTTGCTAAGAAACAAACATATTAAATTTCAAAACAGTGACTGTTAACCGTTGTCTGAAACGTTGTCAATTAGTTATTCAGGCGACGAGTGATTGTGCTCCGAGGCGCACGCCGGCCTGATTGCGTGGGCAAAGTGAAAAGTCCTGTCCTCACACCTCACTGGAGTCGCGGTCTATTTTTGAATGATGGCCTGTCGGGATTTTTGTCCACGTCATTGAAAACATTCGTTAAAAAGCAGACCCTTTTTTATATACTCTTTTAAGGTCCCGTACCCAAAAGGGTAAACCGGCATTCTATTACCAAGACTCCGCTGTTGATCTTTCTGTCTGTCAGCAGGATATGTCTCATGATACTGAAAAAGAGAAAAAGCAGAATATATTTAAACATATTTGCGGGATTCCCAACAAAAATGTTTAAATAAGAATACTTCTTGCGCGAGACCGACTGACTGACAGTTTTATTTGTTCATGGCTAGGCTATACTTTTTCAAGTGGAAATAGATATATTTTACAACAAAACTAACTAGTGATGGATTGATGTTCTATAATTTTTCAAGGGCTCTGTAAAAGCTACATCTCCAGTTAGAGCAGGTTTGAAGGTAACATTAATGCCAACACTCGATACGACAAACCATTAAGTAAGAAGGCGTATTTATTTTATTTTAATTAAGAAAAATATATCTAACATTAATTATTAAGCCAAATGTGGGGTTGACGATATCATGCGAGTAAGCTAATTAACTATAATAATGATAAAAGGGGATCATTCGAAGAAGGGTTGAGGACCCAAACAAACAAAATATTACAAGCGCCCTGTGACGTTAAAATTAACTATTAATGTTAATTACTGGGTAAACCGTAATGGTAGCGTGGGGTTCACGATAAGACCCGTGATGGCCGAAATGTAATTTTTGTGATGTTTTTTTTGAACGGTCTAGCTTTGCAATAATTATTTGAATTCATATTTAGTAATAATCGGCCACAATGTTATCTGAATAGGAATTCTTCTGTTTTGTGTTTCAGAATCTAAAAATCTTGTGAGCATTTTGTTACGATACTAGCTACGATGTTTACAGACATGGCTTCCGAATTTTAATGAAAAAATATCATGCTTAAAAGATGAACATTATTAAATAAAGTAAATTTGGGCGATTATTTTAAAATTTCATGGAATAGCTTTCAAGTTTTTATATCAACATATATTGCGTATGGTATTTGAACAGTATTATTGTAAAAATATGTACTTGTTGCGGCCACTCACTTTTTATTTGCCGTATAGAGTGGAATATTTTCAGCTTTGATACTAGAAATAAAAAAGCTATCGGTCCCAAACTCAGGCTTCATAAAACTGGCAATTTTTAAAGGATTAAGTATTAAATTAAAAATTGATACAATAAATAAAAAAATTGTATCAATGGGTACATACATTGTAAAAAGGCTTATTACATTGTTAACGTAATTTTAATGTAAAAAATGTGTATAAAACTCTATTTTGTCCATTAGTAACTATGTTAACTACAGTATTAACTTGCTATAAAAAGTACCCGTGAGGGTTAGATACCTGCGGAGTTTGCTGCGTCGTTTCTTTTTAACAGTACCAACGTATAGGAAAAGTTAAATAATAACGTTCAAAAATATTTTCAGTTGTTTGCAAAAAGCGTGACATTTTGCGAACTACCGCTAAGCAATTCTAAACTTTGGAAGAGATGCATAAATTACTCGTCGGGCCCTCTCGGGTTAAAATTAATCCGGTCATTTGCATTGACACTTATACAATCCCCTTCGTCTCCTAAAGTTGTTCCAGTTTCTATTGACCCCATTAATTTCTGCGAGGGTTTCTTTGTTTAGGTACTTTGATTATATTTGTTAGATATGAAGTTATGGAATTGTTTCGGTAGTTCTAACTTTGTGGGCTTTGGGCTTATCAGCCTTCGATTATTACGTTCTGTAGGAGTTTGTTTATCTTAAAATTCCTATAGGTATGAGCTACATAGCACTGCCGTTAGCTAACGGTCCGGGGCACTTGACGTTATTAATTAATAGAGACATTTCCAGGAGAGGCTAAATTCAGATTAAAAAATAAAATTGTTTATTAAACAATTTAAGAAGTATTTTTTATACCTACTTGTTTCATCAAATGGTCTAAAAATATCACTAACATTGACTCAAGAAAGAAAATAATCGAGTCTATTAATCAAAATATAATACTATTAAGGATAAAATAGAAAATGCACAGAGTATTTACAAAAGGTGGTCCGCTTAGGTATTAAGGGTGCCCAGAATGCTGGGTATGTTACCTCGTTGAATAGCCAGACTAATGCGTTAGCCGAGGTAATTGCCAGCATTCTGGTTGTCAGAAACTTCAATTAGCCGAGTGGACAGTTCTCGATATAATAGATATATACAATATATCTGTTCAGGTATTTGTAAAAGTTCAAAGCCAACTCTTATCTCGTCCCAAATAGGTACCTACAACGAATGAACTACATACAACAGTCTGATTTATTCTTGAAAAGTTGCATCGATGACTTGCTTTAATATAAGGATGATAACGACGACAGAGAATAAGAAAGAAATCCGGAATCCAAGGTTTTATTCAGAATCGCGCTTGACCTGCTTTTTAGATATGCAAATTATAGGGCGGTTTCAAAAAAGTAAATACACGGAAGTCCCAATTTGTCTGCAAAAGTAGCGCACTGTCGCCAGGCGGAGCTGATGATTTTACATCCGCTGCATTCGTTGCAATATCCGCCACCGTCGCGAGCCGTGATTCAGGAAACGATTCCTATTTCCTCATTCGCGTTGCCACTGGGAAGGTGAACAACTTGACGAGTTTATTAGAAATTTTTCGAAGCAAACGAAATCTAATTTGTCGCAAGTCGCTCGAACTTGCTCAATTAAAGTCGCTTGTTGTAAAAAAACATGCAAGAAAATGGCCCTGCGAGGGTTACATTTGTAGTCATATAAGAAATTTGATTATTCCTTTTAATTACTAATACAAATATTTAAATGATATGTATGCAATCCCGTGCTATTTCGATACTTTATTTTTAGGATTATATACCTCAAAAGAACAAAAAGATCCCCTGTCTGTTTGTTGAGCCAGGCCAAGATCCTTTTTCTCAGAACCAATAGCATCAAATACTTATGTACCCTGATTTCAGTTCGTGCAAAGTCGTATCAATCTGATTATTCGAATGAAATTTAGGTTTATATTGATCAGCCTCCGTTGTGCACGCGTACTAATTTATATTACTTAGGGCTTATGTCTGTACCCATTGTTGACTTGATTTCATTAATGGATCTTTAGCTCTGCATTTAAAAAAATTAAAGAGCTAGAATCAATAAGAACGAAGGGAGAAAATACAAGCAAGTAAATACGGACCTCTGTACGATTCCAACATGCAATCCACTGGCTTATTGACGTTTCGATACTTTTGCAAACTCACGAAACATTACATTTTTTTAAAAAGTGGCTTGATTAAAACCTAAACAAGAAATATGTTTCGAAATTTACCTAAAAAAACAACTTAAAATTGCTTTTCTACCTACATAAATATCTCCACGTTGGGAATCTAGGTATCTGAAAGTATCCGTCCCAATAACACAGATAGATAAACGACAGGACACTTATATTCATTATCTTCTGTGAATAGTCAAGAGGTCAGGATATCTGTTGTCCATAAATTTGTTTATATTTCATTTTGTAATGTTATTATCGGCACAATCGTAAATTTCATCGTTTTAAGGTCACCAGCGCGTCGTGTTGCACAGGCGAACTTACTCGATCTTAGCTGATTATGGGGCTTACAATAGTCCTTATTAGAAAGCTTCAAATCACTCCGCGCGCAATAGTGAGAGCTATGCTAAGAGTTTCTTTACGTAATATACCTACTCAGAAATGAGGATATGTGTAGCAGAACTAAATTCAATGACATAGTGCTAAAATATGGACGTTGACTGGCTGGTCAGACAGTGATACCTTTTTAACCCCGACGCAAAAACGACGGGGTGTTATAAGTTTTAAGTTAGACGTGTCCCTGTGTGTCTGTCTATGGCATCGTAGCTCCCGAACAAATGAACCGATTTTGATTTAGTTTTTTTTGTTTGAAAGGTGAATAAGCGGAGAGTGTTCTTAGCTATTTTGAATAAAAATCGATCCAAGATGGCCGCCGTCACAAAGATATGGATTGTATGTTTTAACACAACTCCCATAATATGGGTATCATATAAAAGGGCTTAAGTAGCAAAATACATTTATTGTGACAAATTTCAAATCCAAGATGGCCGCTGTCAGAAAATGTCGAATAACCCATTTTTTTTTTGGCCCAGCTGTCTCAATATAGGTATCAAATGAAAGAGATTTAGTAGCAGAATACTGCACACTACGGAAAATTTCAAATCCAATATGGCCGCCAAAATCCAAGATGGCAATTAAACCCACAACCTAAGGTAAGGTAGAGTATAGACTAGAGCAAGGAGCCGCTCTATGAACTTGTCTAGTTTATCATCCATCATAAACCGAACGTCGAGCATGCTCGCCCTTTTGTTACAACAATAATTGTAATAACTAAAAGAAAAACTAGAATGGAATCATAAAACAATAATCTATAAGTATATTAAATTTGTAACTATTCCTTTCAAAAAGCAACAAATAAAAATATTAAATTAATAAAACCCCCGACCCAAAAAAAATGCGCAATTATTACGACAAAAGGTCAAAAATGCTAAACTCTAAAAAAGCATAAAATAACTTTTAACACTACGTTAGTACCAACTAAAGCGTGTCAGATTATCTATTCGGAACTTTGTGCCACCTTAATGTCGGAGGCATAACCGCTAATTTTGAACTGCAAATGGTTATCTTGGCCTGCTGTTGACCGTACGTATGAATTTTTTGATTAAATTTTGTCGCGTCGGGGACCGCTCTAATTTATTAGCCTAACGTTAGAAGTACAAGACGTCCTCAATCCCATTGTTATACAAATATAATTGTAATAGCTTACTAACTATATTTTTACAAAAAAATGAGTACAATCCAAAATAAAGCTACTGCATAGATATTTGTATATCAAATGCTACTTGTAACGTACATTAATAATTGGATTAATTAAAATGGGTATTTGGAATAAAATTAAACTACGAGTATACATAGGACAATAATAAGTAACCCTCTCCAGTTTTACAAACATGTTATTTTTTCACAAGCATGTTGTTTTTTCACAATCATGCAAAATGTTAACTTTTGTAATAACCCTACCTATTCATTCGCCCGCATCTAATTCTGAAAACCAACATAATAAACACCAAACATCAAATCCCAAAGTTGTTATTTTTGGAATATTTTCCCGAACACGATAAGGAAGGTCGAGCCGCGGAACGCGTTACATTTTGGTCTAAAATGTTGAACATTTTTAGCTACCACACTCGTGAAACACGGGGCCAGAGACGGAATTTAGGTTGTGCCTTTTTATAAGGGGGAACTGCAGCTGTCAATGTCAAGTGGAAAATATCCTTATTTCTCCACAGATAACGTGTGTTTAGTGCTGTAATAGTAGCAATAGGACCGCCTAAATTGTACTTCAATCAATATATCTGTAGAGCTACTTACTTAATTTTTTTGTACTATAAAGTGTACTTACATATATCTTTGACGAATTCCGTAGCCGAGAAGCGAGCGTGCTGGACTTTGGCGTCGCGCCATCTGTGAGGTCCCGGGTTCGATTCCCGGTCGGGTCAATATGGGAAACGAACTTTTCTGTATTGTCTCGGGTCTGGGTGTTGTGCTACGGTCGTTGTTTCTGATTTCTGTAATACAAGTGCTTTAGATACTTACCACAGGATCAGATTCAGAGCAATGTATGAGATGTTGATGTTGTCCAATATCTATAAACCTATTCTAAGGATTGCTTGTAGAATACTCATTGAGTTAGTAGATGCAAGTTTCAAGGAGCAATCGTGTCTAAAACGCTGCTTATGTAGCGAAACACTTGATACTCGACTGTTACCACCACTCTAAATATTTCTATGCAGTTGATCTGCGTGGGGTCAAAACCAAAATTGGTCAATAATGTGCATCATTTTAATATTTTGCCATATGGCCTGAAAACTTCGTGCCGATCCGCATCCGTAAGTGCGTCTCTGCTTTGAAATATTGTGAATTTTGCGAAGCGAGCCAATTACTTCTTCAAACATTCGCTTTGCAGTGGAGCGACCGTTTGGGAAAATTTGCGCTGTAGGACAAGCCAAAAGTTTGGCCTATTTTACAGACCTAAACGTGGGTTCACTTACTATGTTAGTTTACATTTCAATTGATCTGCGAAAAATACAAGGCAGAAAATCCCACTTAGGTATTAAAATGTTTCAAAATCAGGTATAAAAATCTTGAAACAAACGAACATATTTTTTTCATCCCCCACATTGCTGTATATTTTTATGCCGAAAAAAAAAACGTTAACAATAGTTTTATTTTTTTAAGTGTTCCATGGACTGGATTGGAAAATATTTTTCACTCTGAAATGATATGTACCTTCTCTTTGTGATAACCTAGTTTTTAGTAATCTTTAACTTGCTTAAAACTTTCTAATAAAAAATTAAAATAACAATAAATAATGTAAACCAATTTATCGTTATTTCAATGGTTTACATGTTTTAAATAAAAAATATGAAAAAACTTAGCCAAATCTTACCATTATTTATTTAGCGAAGTTGTTCAGCGAAGTCTCGGCTACGGATAATATTTCAATTTACCAGTTTCTTACAAATTCTTGAGTCTGTGTAGTAATGGTGTAAGCACTTGGTTCCATGCTGACCAGGTTGTTATTGCACTGAGATTATTATGAATTTTTGTGAAGCTAAATTGTGAATTTTTGTGAAACGAAGATATAATAGTCTTACCAAAGACATTGAATAATGAACTGAAGACTAAGATTTAGAGATCAAAGTCAAAGTCAATTCATTTATTCATGTAGGTTACAAGTAACACTTATGCATCGTCAGAATGAATACAAACCAAAATTGAAGCTATAGCCGGTTCGGAACCTAATCCTACCGAGAAGAATCCGGCAAGAAACTCAGTAGTTATCCTAATCTTTACAATGTTTAGAGCTAGAGAACTTAAAAACTATGGTGTGCGAGCGAACAGACAATCATGTCCATATATGTTTATCGCTTAAATATTCATCAAGTTTATAGTATCCTTTTCGCATTAAACATGATTTAATATGGATCTTAAATCTATGCATAGGTAAATCAACAATACATTGCGGTAACTTGTTGAATATTTTTATACTTAATCCCACGAATGTTCTACTGGTTTTACGAAGCCTATGGTTTGAAATAGCGAGCTTATGTTTATTTCTTGTGTTAAAATTATGTGTGTCGGATTTCTTATAGAACAAATGAAGATTTTTACGTACATACATGATGCAATCAAAGATGAATTGGGAGGCTACAGTTAAAATATTAATTTCTTTAAATAATTCTTTAAGTGAATCACGCGATCTAAGGCCGTAAATAGATCGAATAGCTCTCTTCTGTAATACAAATATAGTTTGTATGTCAGAAGCTGAGCCCCACAGCAATAGACCGTATGACATTAAACTATGAAAATAGCTGAAATAAACTAGTCTCGCCGTTTCAACATCAGTAAGATGCCTAATTTTTCTAACTGCATATGCGGCAGAACTAAGTCTTCCTGCCAGAGCACATATATGAGGACCCCATTGTAGCCTCGAATCTATAGTGATTCCTAAAAAAGTTGTTGTATTTAAGATAATGGTATCGCTATGATGACAGTACATGTATGTTAGTTTTACTTTTCCGTTCCGTTTTTAGGAGTACACCCCCAGACTGAATGTTAAAAATAATAAAAAAAAAATGACGAAACTCTTTAAGAAAAGGTTGTGGTGTCAAGTGCTTTCTGTTACTCGTCTTGGCGCCTAAACGTTCCAAAACATTAGTGGGAATTTCTATTAATGTGTTGAAAGTAGTAAATAGTTGATAAAAGGAACAGTCAAATTATTTAAGTTTTTTATGTACCTATTAAAATTCTAGGCTTGCTAAATAATAGGCATTTAATATTTTTTGCTGCTTCAATAAAATTTCAAGGTATTGGTAGGCACTTATTTACATGTTTATTTTTCCCTGTAGAACACAATATGCATGCGAATGCGAGATTATTTGCAATGTCGATGCAGTTGTTTGAAATGTTAAATAATTTGAATAAGAAATACGAACACTTGTACAATGTCTACATTGTACCGTCTTGAAATTTTAATATCGTAGTAGTTACCTGTGTTATTTTTTCATCAAACTGTGAGCTCGTTGAAGTCTTTTCCATTGTTTTTACCCGACTTAATCAGACCAAGAAAGAGGATAATGTTTTTGCTTGCTTATCGGTATGTGTGCACGTAGATGTATCTGGTTTATGTAACCGCTTGATAGGTTTTGAATCACTTATCACTGACTGTAGAAAGATCATAAACAAACAAACAGAAACCAATTTTCATGTTGGTTATTTATTATTGTCTGACTAATTTTTATGTTTTATATTTCAGCTCAATCTCTATCATATTTTTTTGGTTTTATGTATATATCAGTACCCTCGTAATACGAGGCAATTCACTACCATTTCTCAAATATCAAATGGCGAGCTTCGCTGCTATAACTTTCCGGACAGAGTGTAACTCGACCCTGTAGCTTTGCATTATGAATTCAGAGAAATTGGTGAGGGAAATGCATTTTAAATATCCTTCTTTGTACTGTCCTTCCAGGTCGTGAAGAATCTTATGTTTCAAGATTTTTATACCTGATTCTGAAACGTTTGAAATGAACAAACTTCTTAAAAAGAAAATTTCCCCAAGCATGAATTAAAAAAAAAATGGCTACGACAAATGACTAACAAAGGATCCATAAAAGCGTAAAATAATGGGAAGTTCTCTGAGTTGTAAACGGGGTCCAAAGTTAGTAGATATCATTAAGAATACTGTAAAACAGCCGGACAAGTAAAAATTAGACTGGCATGTAAATATTAAGTCATCTATTTGTTATATAATTGAATAAAATAAAATATAAACCCCATTTTAATGCTTTTGGCGAATTTTAGGTGAGCACACTCGCTCCCCGGATCCAACTAAAACGGGCCTCTTAACGAAAAACATAAATGTTTAGAAACTCCTAACATATTCACGAGAACATTTCTTGTTACTTGTCCTGTTCCCCTTCAGCATGTACGTATTTATTTGGCACAAGGGTACCTTGGCATATTTCTTATTCCGATGTCGAACGTTGAATAATGTAATATTAATAGAGATCACTTACGACGTGTGTGCGTGCACTAGTCAAAGGCAAACGTGGGATAATGACCATATGGTCATAGGTGATACTATTGTATAAGTGGTTGTCGTATGCATTCGTTATATTTAATTGATAGAAGAGCAACATAATAATAGAAACAGATTTTTTTTATCTCTCTTTGCGGTACGGGAATCGAACCCACGACCTTCATGTATCGCGCGTGCTGCTCTTACCAACTGAGCTAACCGCAAGTTATCGTAGTCTCCCGCACCGGGGAGATAAACATTTTCTGTTTCTAATATTTAAAATTCGCTAGTACGGCGTATAGTACTATAAAAATAATAAAATCGAATAATTAAATAGTTGATATGATTAACCCGATGGAAGTATTTGGAATCGACCCTGTGTTGTTGGTTTGTAGTCAATCAGGCTGAAAGAATTACGTTGTTTGGGGACAACAGTTGAGAAAAGCTAAACAGGTTTAAACATTTGATTAAATAGATATGGCTTTTTAATAGCCCAATGTATTTTTAGTAATTACTTCTTGCCTTTGAATTATGAAAAGTAATGCCTCAAGATTATCTCGGGAACATTTAGCAGGTAACAGGGCCACAGAGGCGCCATTCCATCGTGACCAAAAGCATGGCTCGTGACCGTTAGTGAGTTGAAAACAGTTTTTGCTCGCGCACTCTGAACCGACTGCCATCGCTGTAATTGAATACAAACTTTGTGTTTGGCTACGAAATCTGCGCTTTCTACGAATATTTAGAGATACGACACAATACAACTGGCAAATGGTTTTATCAGCTTGTTTTATTTTTCACGTCTGAATCTGTTAGCTGTTAATTGAAATTGAATTAGTGCACTTATTCCACTATCATTTGTGTTTCTCGATAAGTGAATCATGTTGATATATTTACTTTAGAAAAAAATATTTGTTATCTGTGATTTTTCAAATTCTTTTTTTGTTTTAACCAGTACGTATTTTTTTTAATTAATAACCGTCATGTGACCGTCTTTTTTACCATCCGTCCGATAAGAGCAAAAACCAGTTCAGCCATATTATATTATATTATATTTTAAAGTAACATGATTAATTTTTTTACATAATAAAAACATACATAGTATGATTTGGATTATTTTCTGCCGATGATTTTAGCAATTTTTGAATCAGACAGGGTTCCAATGTATTATCTGCAAACACCTGTTACTGTTACTCTGGTATAGGTGCATTAATAACTAAAATATAGGTAGTCTTTAACAAAAATTTAAGTTTTATACGAACGTTTGGAAGTAATTCAACGTCTTCTTTGGGATTACTCACAAAATGATGTCGATGATTCATGACCATTCATATACAACAGCAAAAACTATCACTTCATGGCCCCGCATTCCCTTAATAATACTTCTCTATACTTTTCCCATTTTCATCTTTATTTATTGCCTGTTAAAGCCCAATGTTGTGCAGTTACAATGATTTGGAGTCATGGAAGCTCTGCTGCGGACTATCTGGCGCGTCGGGTCAGAAATAAAATCGGGAAAGGACGATCGAAGGACAGCGCACGTATATTGCGTATGAAAATAACAACTAATCTGGCCTATTTGCATAAGAAGATTGTGTATATCAACTTAACTAGAAGATGGTATTTCGCATAGGTACTCGTATTTTACTCACATTGATCGTGGACTCAATCAATATAATATCATCTCATCAACTTTTATTTCATAGTATACGACACGGCACGACCTTAGTAAAGGGAGAACCCCTTACTATGGTCGTGCCATACGTCTTACGATTCTTTCGCTTTCATCATTATTTTCATGCACGCTCGTCTTTTAATCTGACCAAACCAGTTGAAGCCTGGGTTGTTTCATCCTAAAACGTGCTCTGAACACTTTATTTTAAAATTTATCATAATATTAGACGGTCTCATTTCTATTAGGTACTTTTTATACTTACATTTAAACGATCTTTCCGATGTGGACTCGGTGTAGGACTCAAATAAGTTAAGTGAAAGAGTTTAAGGAGTTTCATGATAATTTTGTCATTCATGCGTAATATGTAAAATTTATCGCATGAGATGACAAACGTTTCAATGTGGTTGCTTGGATAACACACCGCACTAGTATTTTCAGCCAATTAGCAAATAACGCCCTGAATTTGATTTATTTTAAAATTACTAAGCTAGCGTATCTTTAGCGGGTTAGTCAATCACTTGTCAGGTGTATGATAAGTATAAAGGTTTCTCTACAGATTAGTTATGATTTTGTTTGGTTCTTCTTGGTGTCTTCCAACGGTGGCGGATCACTAAACATTTTGTTAAGGTGCTCGGGTTGCATTCATGGAAACCATGATTTTTCCGAGTGCACTTTACAAGGAATGGGAGTAGAACATCAGACCGGTGAGTGTGATAATGTTTAGAGCAGGTTGGGACTGCAAAAGGTACACTGTAGCGCACCTTATTCTCTTTATTGTTTTTTAATGTATTGTCTCGTATACATAGATATGTGTAGAAGTAAAAATATTCATAAATTTACAGACGAAAGTTTATTATATATATTTAAAATAGGATCAAAATTGGAGTAGCGCACAAAGCACGAAAGGTTCCGTATTATTGACTAGGTAAATAACAGTAGGTACTATATTCCATATTTTTTTTAATTGAATACCTGTTACCATTTAATTATATCCAGAAAAAAAATCGCAAACATTTTTTTGCTAGACTGGTTGAAATTTCCCGAGGACGTAACTTGTTTCAAATGTTCGCATGATTATAATACACGACGCCGTATCGCACGCGTTGCTAGTTAGCATGCTTTAAAAGCAAGACGCGCTAAATTTAGTACTGCCTGCCTCTCTTGTCTGCTCTTGGCAATAACGGCAAACACCTGTCAAATTGCCCTAGGACCGATGTACCTTTTGTATCTGCGTAATAGTAGGAAGTAATATATTAGATGGTCCCATAGAACTTCTTTAGTCATATTCTTGCTGCATTTCGGTCTAAGAAGCGTACATAGTCAGCATCAGAATAGCTATAGACTGAAAATATTAGTTCTTAGTTTTCTTTGATCCAGATATAAAGGTTTACCTAAAGACAAATACAAGGAAAAACGCACATTGGAATCCGTCATACGTTTTGCATTTTTATGATTAAAATAATTTCACCGTAAGTGTGAATGAGGTAATAGCGTGTCAGTAGCATTACACAATAGTACGCTAGGTCATGATCATTGTTCAACAGGATGTGGCGTGATCGCCGCAGAGTAAGCCAATCAGTAGGTATCATGCTACAACACCATTAAACGGATTTTGGGATAGAAACCCTGAAAACACTACTGCATATTGGTGACGCGCTGGCTGCTTTTAAGTCTGTCTATTTGCTCTAAATTGTCGTTCTATAACAATTTTAGATGATAGGTATTGAAGTCATAGGGGTTTTCACTCGAGTTTGTGTGATTTGTGCCTGATTAGAATGAGAAGGTACATTTACATTCCTTCAATATGTTGAGTGAAGCCGTGGCTGGCACATACGTTATACTTGTGAACAGGTGCCACCTTTTGGGGACTGGTCTACTCCAGCTTACCTCTCCAAGGTAAGTACTTACTTGAGTACTTAATTGTTTCATCACCCATCAAAAAAAAACTATATGACTTGGTCCAAAGTGAGCTACACAAAGCAATAACTTAGATACTGCTACTGTAACTGATCTGCTGAGTTTCTTACCGGTGTGTTCTAGGTAGATATAGGTTCCAAATCGGAAGTAGAATCACTTCGCATTGTATTTAATGACGATTCAAAAGCGTTATATGTAACCTACTTGAATAAAGAAATATTTGAGTTTAAGTTTGATGGCTGACTTTACAGCCAGTACCTACGTTATGCATTGGTATGCACAGACAAAAGCGCGTCAAATTACACACTTTGCTACCGCTCTTACGCCTTTCGCATAAGTTCTAATATCGAACTGGAAGTGCTGTCGTCCGTACAACGCCATATGGAAACAAATTAATGTAATCTGTGACACTCGCTTGTTTTCATTTGTGTCCACAGAAAGTTTTAATTGATCCACTCAGTTTGAAAATTAGTAGTAAAGTCATGGGCATTGAAAATTTAAATCAAATCAGTCAGGTCTTGTCAGTTTGATTGAAAATTAGTAACAAAATGACTTTTTCAATCATGCATGTTGTTTAGAATATTCAACAGTTTACACTTATTTATGCACTCGTTAAACTGCGGTCCCGTTCAGGAAATCGGCTCGTATGTACACGCGAATCGCTAATGGTCTCTCACAGAACATTGATACACATTGGACTGGACTAGGATTGGATTCAGAGACAGATTGACGCTTATAAAATTCTTTTTAGTAAGTAACAATTGGGATGTTGACACTATTTTCAAACAATTTGAAGTTTTCAATTACGTAATAGAGGTTATATTACATCGGCGATCTTGAGTTTTTTTGCATTCTATCTATGAAATGCGATTTTAAAACGCTCCGCAACTATTTAATGGTCAGTGTGCTGTTGAGTAAAAATTGTCACCGTGTGCTTTTTTCATAGAAAATCTTTGCAGTAATGGTGTTTTGACAGGTATTTAAAAAAAATATCTCAGTTGGCTACCAGTCAACATTCCTATTCGGTCCGTAAACCTCTCCAGTTAGGTGAATGCTCTAAGCTAACAGTACTTAATGCAGTTTCATTCTAGTGCAAATAGAAAACAATATGTAGTACGGTATCGAGGTGGTTGCGGGTTCGCTTCCCACTTCCGGGGAGAACACTTGATGAGATTATTGCTTTACCGTTGTATCTTATCAAACATAACAACAATAGGAATGTATCTCTTATTGAATAATTTTGATATTTCCAATATACTCAACGTTCAGTTCAGTAGGTACGAGGATAGGTAATCCAGATCCAAATTCAAATATAATTGATTCTTACTGTAACGAATTAAAAAAAAATCATAAAATATTATGAATATTAGTACTAATTTATAAATTACAATATTTTTTGTGGCGGATGAGAAATCTGCGACCACTACTTCAAACTATTTAAAGTCTAGTGAAATCATGTGAAATATGTTAACTGAGGAGTATTAAGATTTTCACCATCTTTTACATAATATATTTTTCATGTTCGTAAGGTTTATTTATGATTTTATTCATATGATTTTACACTGAATACCTAAAATTAGCACGGGCAATTTTATTTCAATATTAGTACAATTTTCGCAAATTTTCGCAATAACTTAAATTATATGCTAGAAATTCAACAAGGTCCTTAAATTCAATAAATTCCATCAAAATATCTATTATGTCTCTCCACGGAATACGTCGCAGGATAGACGAGGACGGAGAGCACCTCATCTTGCAGTTTCCACTTGAGTTGGGACCCTGGTGCCAATTAGGTATCGGCTTTGCCCCTCCGGCGCCCTTCCACCTTCTAAATACATATTGATTTATCCAAACGTGCATATATGAAACAGGGTTGTCGAATATTAAAGTTTGTACTTAGATAAATTAATTTTAAAATATCAAGACTCTTTGTTTCATTTTGTAAACTCGATTTTATATGTATATTTAATTGTTTCCGAAATGAACATTTGTAACGCTTGATAGTTACTATTCTCGTGTATTATGTTTTTATTTTATTTTTTAGCTTACTTATGCACTTTGTCACTATTACCGCACCCATAAACTAACTCTCCGCATGACCCAAAGGTTGACTGGTAGAGAATGCCCATAGCATTAAGTCCACCTGTTGTACTTTTTTTTGTGCAATAAAGTTTTAAATAAATAAATAAATAAATTTTACTGAAGTGCTTCCTAAAGTTTTAGGAGGTTGCTCATCATTGAAGTTATTATTGAATCATATAAGCTGTTGGTAGATGTTTGTAACATCCTTATAAGAGTCATTAGCTCCTAAAAGAATCACCATCCATCGGGGATAAGGCAGCCTAGGCAGCGTTTGCCTTCTTTTGCGACACTTTTGGAGTAGTAAGGTGATAAAAGTGGGCGGATGATTCTGCCGCTCTCCCCCTATTTCTAGTGCACAGCTCGAGGTGGAAACCAGCCGCATTCAAATATGATAACGCAGCTAGAATGTTGGCAATATTTTTCAGGTCGAAGCGAGGGTGGTCTTATTAGACTGGCCACTGCCAGTCAATCGTTGATGAGCCGACGTCCACTGGGATAGGTTACACGGCTATCCCACTATAGTGATGTTGTGGTTGCCCAAGCTATCCACAGCACTACCACTCAGATGATGAGATCTTACCTGAGTGTTTAAATGTGGTTTGGTCATATTTAAATGGACTTTAGTCGCGCCATCTCTTAGGTCCGGTCCCCCGGACGGAAGAATATGGGAATGGAACTTTTCTATATTGTCTTAGGTCTGGGTGTTGTGGTACCGTCGTTATGTCGGATTTCTGCAATTCTAGTGTTTAAGCTACTTACCTACCACAGAATCAGATAAATGTATGTGATGTTTTCCAATATCTACGGCAGGGGAGTCCTACAAACGCGATTGCGTTTTTCCGGCAGCGCTATGGGTTTTTATGAATTTTTCCCGCAAGAAAATGAAGTATTATCCAAACTGGTAAACGTTCTTGGCTGACCGTACCATTTTTTAAACACGCGATAATTTTTCAAATGAAAAGGGTAGAATCAAACAGTAAACGGGTGCCCTTTTATCACGTGGGCATCTGACACAGAGGTTTTTGTCTACAAAGTGCTGCCTGGGGCGGGACATGGAACCTTAGTGAAATAATTATAACCTACACGTTTTATTTCTTTTAACAACATTGGTATGTGCGGCGATACAAATACATTAATAACACTTTATTTTATTTTATTGGAATAAGCCCCAAAAATAGTTTTGTCCGTCGTTTCATCATATTTTATAACCTATAAACTGGCTTACTATGCTTATAGTTAGGGGCCTGGTGTCCTGTAATAACAGGTTCTCTATGAAACCTATCTCAGGCACCGGTCTCTCACAAATAAGATATTAGTATTCCACTAACCTAACTCTAGTTAAGAATATTTGTGTAGAGAAATAAATGATTATTCTATTCTATTATATTCTATACATATTCATATTGATAAAAAAAAGTTTAAATCAAATAATAAAATCCTATTTCTACGAAAACAGGTGTGTTAGTATTGCATATCAATATCAAAGCATATATCAGTTCACTGGGCTATCTAGGGAACGAACAGCAACAAAATTGGTAGAATTTACAGTATTGCAAATACAGCGTCGCAAAATGTTCCAGTTATAACCAAAAACAATCGATATCTATCGATAATATCAGGAGCTTGATAAAGAGCTAGGTTTTATCAAACGAACTAAGTAAATACGGGACACGATCGGACTCGCAGAATATACGTGTGGGTGTGGGGTGCTATCGACTAATCACACTCACGCAATGGTTTATTCATGTACACCCGTTTATTGAAATTTCAAATGAACTGCTCTGCGTTCTGCTTAACAAATAGCGGGAGATGCAGTTGATCGAATGCATTATTTTATTATTGCGCTCTTCTGTTTATTTTGTAAACTCGATTCGTAAAGCAAAGTATTGATAAGAAAACGCCTTTACATTGTGTAATCAATAAAAACCACGGCATAGCTCTAAAAAATCAAAACACATATCACTGTTTCTCTTAAAGTAGTAGCATAAATAATACAGGCACTTAAATTATTGAGGATTTTTAAAACAATAGCTGCTAATATATTAGACCAAAAGTAATCCAATTCGCGTGCAGTTCTGTGACTTTTTTCATGCTAATTTTAAAAAACCTGCTACTCAATTACAATCCAAGGGTAGTCTTTTGGAGAAGGATGTAAAATAGTGTTCCTTTCGTTAAAATATAAAAAATGCGATAAAGGATTACAACGTGGGAGAAGTAAATAGACTATTATTAACCTATAAATATACCATCTTTCCAATTTTAACTTAAGCTACCATACTTCAATATGGTTTTATAATCGTCGTATAATTCATAACGTCTTGGATCTTCCTTCAAAGTAGTATGAAATATTATTAACCACTTGCGATCAACCAGATCACACATTTAGCAAAATGTACGATGCACTTCCAATAATAACATTTCTCCGGCTTCCCTTGAATGCCCTTACCGGCTCCATCGGCGTGCTTTTTGAGCTTAACTTGATTTGTGCTTATGTGATATCGATCTCAATAGTTTCACACAATTTTGACGTCTATCGATACGGGGTACAGTCGATAATGGAATGTGCAGGCGTGATCTTAGAGAACAGTGAGTGCAAGGGATGTGCTCTCTCAATTATTCATGTGTTTGCACCTTCGGCGAGCCGCGTGCGATGACGGACTAGTGATAAGGGCATAGACTAAAAAAGTACAGCAGCTAAGATTAATACATTTGTCAAATGTTCAAACTTAGTGTTAAGTTTACATCAATCGAAATTTCTAGACAAAAGTATGCTTTTATTGACTACCAAGAACTCTTTATTTGTCTTACTTTACTGTGTAAATAACCTGAAATGTTAATGCTAAATAATTATACTTAACGTCTTATTACTTACGTATACAACTTTAAGCTGCAGCAGTAAGATTTAAATATTAATAAAGTTTTAAAGTTATACATTACATTTGGTATTTTACAATAATACCAACATAATTACTTGATCGGATGAAAAGCCGATACTCATAAATATTGCATGAGTGGCATCAGCCAGTATGAGTATTTTTAAACCAATACCTAGGTAAAAACACTTAAAATAATAAAACGCAATATCTTAAAAAAAAGACACGAGGGTGAATCCGGGCTTTATACTAAAATATCGGTCGGTTTTAATAAAAGCTCGACTTGACTGAAAGCGGTAATAAATTCAGCTGAACTCTCCAATTCACTTCTGGGGTCCTTATTATTACCGCTCTGTTCATAGTAAGATAGGTATTTTTGTAGGTGAATATTTACTCTAACTGTAGATATTATTTGTTCTCACAGTCATAAGGTCGGTAATGGCTCAGTTAATAGCAGGTATCTTTTTATTTTTTTAGGCCATTGGTCACAAGTGAAATCATTATTATACCATCAAATGCTAAATTTATGTGGCGTCTTGGTCAAAATTGTTTTCTAAAATATAAAATAAAAAGTAACTTATTTATGGGTCCGTGGAGCTCCGATGCCAAAAATTTGTACGGATTTTTGGCAAAAAAGCTGGTCCATACTTCGGGCGACCCCAGGGCTGGCACTTATCTCGCACAGCGTATTTCGTTGGCTATTCAGCGAGGTAATGCTGCCAGCGTCTTGGGATCGATCTCACAAGGCCCAATTTTAGAAGATTTTTATTTTTTGTAATGTTTTTATATTTGTAAATATGTGGTTTAGTATGGAGGTGAAAAAGATTATTTTTACTTATTTCTGCTCTGTAACATTCTGGTCATTGAGATCTAGGAAAAAAGCATAGGTTGTGAACCGTATACTTTTTTGCTCAATAAAATAGTCAGCGGACAAATCGGATTGTATTTTTAATTAAACAAAAAGCGGCCTCTGACTAGACATGACAGTTCCCAGATATTGTCTGGGCTAAGAAATAATGTTTTATGTATCGCCGCAGCTTTTTGTTTAATTGTCTTTTAGTTTTTAGCCTTTTATTTGTAAAGTAACTATTAAGTCGTAGTCGAGTTTCAGTCCCATCGCTCATGGAGCAAATTTTCAAATGAAATTCGTTTTAAAAGAAAGCCATAAATGTATCTCAAAATTTCAAATGAATCAAAATCAAAAACGGACAGGACGTAAACACGTGCATGTTGCTATGATTATGATGACCGGTGACACAGCGATAACAATAAGTTCTACGCAAGTTTAATTTTTTTTAATAATTATTATAATAACTTGCGTTACTCTTGCGTAGAAGTATATTGAGGCTCATGGGTAAGAAATCTGGTATTTCATTGAAGTGGAATTTATCATAAACCAGTGAGATAGAAATCTGCTGAAAATTGGTTGAGACGGGCATATTCATATTATGAAACGATGATCAAGGATGTGTTTAGTAGATCAGTTTTGGCATGAAACTGACGGGAATACAAAAAAATACCGTATCCGTTGTCACAATGAATTTCGATTATAATATTTAGTAGGTATAATGTAAGGAAAGTATTTTTAAAAGCATGTAAGAACATGCGTATATTCCAATTAATAATTTTAACATAAACCTACATTGCCAACAAGTGAAGGATTCTTACTGAAAATGTTGCCATGTTTTATTACTGTCAAATTGTCAACTAAGTTTCACCCGTATTAATGCCAACAGAATTTTAAGCAACTTGCCAAGATAATTATCTTAAGCTGTCACTTTCAAGACAACTTAAGCTCTGTGTAAACTCTTCAACAAGGCGCTGTTCAGACATAAACTAACTTAGAAATTACAATCGATCCTGTATGATCAATACTCAACAAAAGACTTCAAAAATAAACGCTAATTTCAATTATAAACAGTAAAGACCGATAAAAACGTACACATTTCGCACCCTTCGCTTTTCTGCAAGAACTAGCGACGTTTTTGCCGCTGCGGCATCCGGTACGCAACTAAAATTGCGTTTTATTGTTTGAGAATAGGGTGTTTTTTCGGGTGGGGTTTTGTTCGGGGGATGCTGCGTCTCCGTATGTATTATAAATTGGTTTAGAGCGGCGCGGGGAGTCGCCGGCCGCTCGCTCGATACCGTCCAGTCGCGACTCCGGCCCGAGAGAGCGCGCTCCTTCGCGATCTGTTGCGAAAAATAAGCACTGACTATTTTGAAGTTTTTCTTGACATAACAGTTCCAAGGTTGTATACCGTGCGGTGCGATACGCGAGTGTTGTTTGCTTCTAAAGTGGTTTTGGATTGTTTACCGGGTTAAACGGTGCAGTTTTTCGTTGGCAAGGTGAGTGCTTTGATCGGTCCTATTGAAAACTTTGGAGATGCCTCGTGGAGCCTGATGCTGCATTGATCCCTTGACGTCGGCGCGTGGTTTTTCGTCGGAGTGGAAGAATTATAGAATATTTGTTTAGCAATTTTACGCTTCGTTGATAGGTTTTGATATAGGCAATCAATGGCAAGGGTCACCGAATCAATAAGCGCTGTTTTGTTTTTAAAAAACTTTGCAATCTGTTCACTTTATGTCCCGGAGATTGCTTTTGAAAGCTCCATATTCTTTTTCTTAAAAAAAAATCAAAAGATAAAATAGTTAAATATTCAATTTCGATAGTTTAAGCCACAATTTCTATAGATTTTTGCGATATTTAGCGGATATTCCATACATAGATTCCGGCTGAAGCATTAAATTATCCCTACCTACAGAACATTCAGAAATAAGCAGTACTTATCACCATATCATGGTTTTTCGTTATTATTAAACATATTGCGAAAATTTAAGCGTGATTTTGATTTATCGTAGGTTATTATTATAATATTTATTGCCTTGGTGTACAGTGTCAATAAATAGGTCTGAAGTGTGAGAGTGAGAGGAATATAGGTAGTGCGTCACCACGATGAAAAATCATATTTATCAACATTTTAATCAATTAATATGATTTGGCACCATTATTAGATTCAGTTTCTATTAATATATCCAAGATATGAGCGATTTTTCGCGCTAATATTAATTTTAAGTTTGCTAACATCTGTAACTTCTGGAGGTCTCTTTCAGTCATCACGTGGATTCAGCGGGTTTTGTTGCGTCAATAGGCACAGTTTATTTTGACAACCGCCTTAAGATCGGTCATCATTAAAATTGGAAGTGAAAGAGAGACCCAGATTAAATCATTATTTAACCACTCATGGTTTCATTCTTATCTTTAAAACGTTTTATAAAGACGATTGCATCTTGAAACGTAGAAGTGGCTTCTCTATATTATATATAAAACTAGCGGCCTACCGCGACTTCGCTCGCGTAGATACTATCGCCGTTTTGCCACATTTCTCATTGTTATTCGTACCTATTGGTCGAAATGTGATGTTATATAGGCAAAAGCACTCCTCAATAAACGGACTATCCAATGCAAAAATATTTTTTCCATCCGAATTCGTAATTCCTTCGATTAACGCGTTCACACAAACTAATCAGTTATAATATTAGTATAGATATTGATTTAGATCAACCAATCTGTTTACAATAATAAATCACCAATTTATATAGAAAAGATTATAAAAAATAAATGTAACAGCTACTTAAATACTATAGTTAGAATTAATAAAATACAACATGAAATCAGTATCTCAGTAATTTACACTGCTGCTGAATTTGCTGACCCAGATTACGGTAATAATCTTGTAAAACATATCATTTTAGTCAATGTAATATCAATCAAATGACTCAACCGGTTTACTGTTTTATAAAATCTTGATAATTAAGAGTTTGTTCTTTAGACTGTTGTATGAAAGAGTGGGTCAAAATGTTTTTCATGACAGAACATTTGAGAGATCTATCTAACGTTAAAAAACGCATCGTGGTTCGTTCGTTGTAAATAGGCAAGTCTTTAAATAATTTGAAATGTCTAAAGTATTATATGTTATATACGAGAGCAGACAGGGAGTTTGGCTCCATGTCTGCATTTGCTGAACCACTTCCATTTCTCTTCCTGTGTAGCGTAATATAGTTTAAGTAAATATGTTGTAGTTTAAGGAGAAAGACAATAAATACATTTTAATTATTATTTATTATAATGAAATATCCACATAAGACCCAATTTTATCCTTGGCTGTAGGAGTAAATAATAATATTGGCAATATTTCAATATTACATACCTACTAGGGTGAATTAATAAAGTCAAGTTAATTGTAGTTACTTTGGAAATTGGGTAATCCTAAGGTAAATTTGATGTATAAGCCTGTTAATATTTATAACACAACCTTAAAAATACTAAGTGAACTTAAAACATTTATTTTAAGGTTCCGTTCATTAATTTTTGGAGCTTGTATGCAGACTTAAGGTTTAATTTAAATTGATACTAGCAAGGTACGGTCTGGTTAAATTTTTAAATTATGTGTTATCAAGGTGGTATTTACACTAGAAACATCATTTGTTTCGTGAGTTAACACGTGATTTTGAGTTGTAGGTTTCTAAGCTTCATATTCTTAAGAATTTACTTCGAGAGAACATATCGATTGTCAATTCACTCAAGTTTGAATTAAATAAAAATAAATAATAAATAAAGTTATCATTTTGATTGCCAACCTTATGACAATAGGGAAGCGGATTACAAAAGCGATAAAAACTTTATATGTTCAACATTTTACGATAACCGTTAGGTTATCCTAAACACGTATTTTTGCATTTTCCACTTAATAAAAAAATAACGGCCATTTATTGAATTGAATTGTTGCGTGACGTCCATTTTTGGAATCCATTTTTTACCAACCAGGGACGTAACGAGCCCCAACCCCGCAACTTGGCATCGTTTTATCCCAGTATTTATTTTAATTTGGCATATTTAAAAATATGCGTCTAATATTTTTAATAACGGACTAAAGCAATCTGGAATTTTTGTGCCAGTCTTCTCTATTTAGCCCCCAGGGAGTCAGGGAGTCGGAGGTTTATAGTGGCCCGGAACATAACTAACTCCATTCTAGCGTCATTATTTTCTGGTCCTGCTGAATCCTTTGAGTATATTTGATACCGTATCAACAGATACGACTGACTGACGATGACAAATCGATAGTCAGTCGCTTATATAATGTAAGAAAACCCTGTTTACCCCTACTCTGTAGATTTTCTTTCTATTTTGAAAAAACATACGTAACTACCAATAAACTCTTTTACATTCAAAATAATATATAAGATGAAAAATAATATATAAGATGAAAAATAATATATAAGATGAAAATTCAATCTAGGGTCTTTTGATTGGTTTTCACTGTATTAGTTCCAGTTTTAAGGTCACAGTGCTATAAATAACTGAAGTCAAGAGATGGGTGGCAGAGATTAATGAACTCGCCTTAACGACCTGGACAGACTGTATTCTGCTTAATATGTGGTATAGGAGGAGGCTATTTGTTCGGGCCCCTTATTTACTTTTGGCATTTATAACATTTTAGCATCCATCTTTTATTGTTGCACGACGCTGTGAATAAACAGACGTTTTAGAAAGATTGTTTACAAATAGGATTCCGAATTTAATTTTCAACTGTACAAGTTGAGAAACTATACGTATTTGTAAGGTTACCAGTCAGCCTTAGTGTATAAGCAACGCGAGTAAATTTTATAGAGCTTTTCAAATGTCAAAATCGATAAAATTTAGTTTGTCAACCTCTCATTGGTTGAAAATGAAAATGAAGTGTGCAGTCTGCCAATCGCGCGATCAGTGGGGATCTGTCAGGGATATTTGATATCTCATGTGACAAACTTAAGGTATTGCGCATGTCAGTACGGCTTGTTAATATTTTTATGTCGACGTATCCGCACCGAATAGTAAAAGTAAGTAGTGTTAAAAAAATAGGAAATAGCAGCGTTACTAATGACGTTATGCCTTTGACTATTTAGTGGGAGTCCTAAAAATGCTAGGCAACAGTTGAATAATAGAATGTAGGAAAATAATATTCTTTCAATCATGTGCACATCTTTATCAAAAGCAAAATCTGCTCATCTATAGGTACATTTCATTATTTTTAATTGGATCAGTTCCATGCGTCTTTTTGTAACACCGTTTTAGATAACTAAACATTATGGTAGTTGTCATTGGATGCCTTAAAAATAGGTTTTGATTCATATGTTTTCTGTAAGACCTAACATAACCTATTTTTCAATAATGATTAAAATATATTTTTTGTAGACTGTACCCAACAAAAACATCAGGTGTTTTAAAACATGAACTAGTGAAAACATACATACGTAAGACTTTATATATCTTCAACGTATATGTATGTAAGTACTTCTTCTATTGCAAGGGAAATAGTGTCCACTTGGCCCTTCGAATACCCTCAGCCATAATGACGCAATGCCGTAACAAGCGGCATTACTGCGTCGACCTTGCCAGCCTGAGACAAATACAAACATACATACATACTCGCTACACAGCGCCACTATGCGCGGGATGCAACAGTAAGACAACACTATGGGACCAACATATTTATGCATCCATGAAGTAAGAAGATATTTGGTAATCAGTGAAATGTTAACTTTTGAAACTTTTATGGCGAGGCAATTTTAGAAAATAATCCTTTAATTAAGGACACCGGGGATAAAGCAAGTAATGTAACAAAATAAAAAACTGACAAAAGTTTTTATTATGATCGATATCAGGTAAGGAATCAAGCGCTGGTACTCTTATACTTCAAATAAGGAAAAATATTATGTAAAATAGTTAATTGGATACATGTACCAACAACACGTATATGATGTTATTTAATTTAATATCAGAAACATTTTTTGACGAACTAATTTTAAACTGTAATTCACCCAAAAATAATGAAGACCGTGATACGGTTATGCAAATCAAAAAATAATCTACTAAAATAATAAATGCAAAGATGCGTTCTGCATACATCTTGATGTGCATTTTTATTAAATGCTACTAAGAAACTCTTTCACTAAATTGTTTCACTTCCATGAAAGCAAGTGTAACGTTTCAATTCAAAGTTTGTATGTATCTAGTAAAATAATTGTATAAATTAATGATTAAAAGCACCAACAAACGTTATGAGTTAATGTTGGTTTACTGTTATTCGTTTGGTTGTGAGCAAGGTGAACGAACACTCCAAGTTGGGGTTGCGCGGCGCATGCGCCCCGCCTGTTTTGGAGCCTCCATCCGTTCTTTGAGATGCTTTTTGGGGGTGAATCAAAATACCTTGTGATGTGGACAAAGGGGGCTTACAAAGGCATTTTGGATGAGTCAGGCGATAAATAAACTCGGAGATTTATTTTAATCTCACATTAATCTTATATACTTAATTAAATGTCCTCTTATTGATGGTTGGAGATGACGTTAATATTCGACTTAAGCTGCATCCTCCTATTTAAAGAAAATGTCGATGTACATATGTGTTATGTTTGTTACTCTTTCATGCCAAAACAACTAAATGGTTTTCAGAATTGGTAGCTAGCCAGAATAGATACTAGTGGAACTTTTAAAGACAAGTAACAGCTAGTTGTCTTTGAATTCAGAATCAACATTTCTGGCGAGATTAGTGGCCATGCTTTAATTTCACCTATTAGGAAAATTGAATTTTTAAATATATTTTCGTAGTTAGCAGTTCGTAGTGCAGTATGTAGGTTACGCAGGGGTTCCTTGGATACAGACTAGAAGATTCCAATTTGAAACTATTTGTCTTAGATTTAAGATAGGCAGATATCCCTTTTGGGCAAAGAGTTGCATACTATTAACACACTATTGTGCGTACAGACAGTAGTAAGGAGTACCTTAAAACCGCCCCACGGCACGTCACCTCTTATTCCCTAAATTAATGTGCCATGGGAAAATAGGCACTAAATCGGCCACGTCGATAGGCAGGTACCCTAAAATCTTCGCTATCCCGGGTCTACAAATGGGTGCGCTTAAATCTTAGTTGTATTATTAATGATCGTTCTCTAAGTAATGGTAGGACAAAAATAAAATGGCAGCTTGAGCACCAATTTGCGATTTAACCATATCAAGTAATACCTGACCACGTAGAATACTTGCCGATGTCAGAATTCTTGAAAAGTTTGAAGTAGTGTGACGAATGAAGTATGAAAAGTAACAATTGAATTCCGCTGATTAGACAGTTTTCCAGTTAAATAATTTATGAGAAATGAAACTAGAAATAAAGTTATCCTAAAAAGTATTAATAGGGTTAAAATGCTAGTGCCTTATTATTTTTATTTGGTCTATTTGTGTTAAAAAGTTGTGCCAAAATGTGCAGGCGAACACTGTCTTCACACTGATCCAGTGATGTGAGACGGCTTAGTGCGACGATGATAATTTGTGTTCGTTGGGCTATTGCAGTTAAGCTCACAAGTATTATTCCCATAAGCAAGATACCACTATTCCATCGAAAAAACGTTCATTCTCGCTTCACAAGTCACTTTGACTTTCACCTCCAGACCAAGTGAGTGTTTTTATGTGAAAAAAAATAATGAGATGCCTATTCTCGAAGTACCTACTGTGTTTGACTTACAACGGTCCGTTAGACTCTTTCCGTACAAACGAATCCGGTGTCACAGACACCCGATATTCTTGTCTTCGTTTTTCATTTACATCGCAACCGCTTTGAGAACATGCACTTTCGCAATCGGACCCGAAACCCCGCATGGAGGAAGCTTCACACCTGCGGTAAGTGGACCGTGGTAGAGGCCTGGTAACCGTTTAAATGTGGGAGGTAAAAAAGAAGTAGGTGCACTGAGCCTTAGATGGGAATCTAAGGCTCAGTGCACCTACTTCTTTTTTCTTTTTTTTGACTCTATCCCGTTCTTAGAAACAACACAGTGATTCCGCCAATGTCAAGTGTTGTTTAGAGAGACAAGTCAAAAATGAAACTACGCGGTGTACCTAATGAGGTATTTCATTCTGTATTGAGATCCTCATTATGTACCTAAAACAAACACGAGTACATTAATATTGAAGACAACATTGCACAAACTTAACTTTAACCTAAGACTTTAACTATCGAATTGACAGTCAGCAGACAACCGCCTACTCGTCAGTTACCGTTATGGTTAAGATGGTGCGATAGGGTCGATGATTACAATTTCTATATGGTCAAAAAAATAGATTACCATAAAATATAAGATACGTATTATTTATTATATCATGAAAACTTAGCGCAACATCACTTCTTTGCACATATTTTACGAATTAGCGACGTAAACGAACCCCATAACTGAACTTTGATGCGTTTTATCATCATCCATTTGATGCGTTTGTTGAATGATGCGCAAGGGGAGATGACATTTTTCTGTTTCTTTAAAATACTTTCTACATATTTAGCGGTGTAAAAAAATGGGTGTTGTATTTTATACTCAGGTATTTTCAACATATCTCGATAAATAAATAAATAAATTCGCCAGACCACATTACGACAAGTGGGTAGTTAGAACATTGAAAAGTCGTTTATAATCACGAACACGTGGTTAAGAGATGACCCTCGTTCGACCTGCCATTATAACATTGAGAATTCCGAAAACGAAATGTTTACAAAACGGAATGCATGGCAGAGGGACCGTTTATAATCACGGCACCTCGTTAGTTACGGGAGATCACGATCTAAAACAATAACCGTTTCGGAGAACGCAGCGATGAGTCGATCTCTGATAACAACTTAGCCGTGAGGGCATTAGCTCTGACCGCCCTCTGGTGCGAGTAGGAATATCTCAGGAAGTTTCATTTCGACTTTGATCAGGCGGTTTTGTTGTCCTTAGGAATTATGTAGGTCTAGTAGGTCTACCTTTTGATGAACTAGTTGTTTTGGTACACATGATTAGAAAACATCACACACTTACTTATTCAATACAAAACGTCGGAATCAGATTAAAATTCGGAATCTATGTTTTGTCTTAATGTAAACGATTGGACAGTTGGAATCATTTTTGATGTTTGTGAATCTGCGCCCTCACCTCTTTTATAATAAATCTTACTAAGTGGGGTCTTATGTCTACAAATAGGTGAAGCTGCAACTGCTTTTTTAAACAAAAATATAACTTAAAAACAAGGTTGTCATACATTTCATCGAAACTAAACGCGTATGCAACATGTCATCGAAATTTGAATTGAAAATGTTTTTTTTACTTACGGACATATCAAGTGAAACTATGCAGCTAAATAAAATATGCTAAATAAAAGCTATGCAAAAAAATACAAAATATTATACTTGTAATCGAGAAATGTTATGTCTAATAACATTTCTCTATTACAAATGAAAACCGTATCAAAATCCGTCGCGTGACTTATAAGTAATCACAAGTTATCTTAGAAACAGACATGCAGTGACTTTCTTAATTATTTTTAGAGAAATGAACTATAGAAGATTATTTTCACGATTAGACTAAGTTCCTAACGTTTTGAAAATTAACATAAAAAATTAAATCGTAAGTCCAAACTCAACTTTGATTGGTATGCTATGAGGCGAAATATTCTAGACCAATAAGAATATTAAAAAAAGTCAGCCGGCTCTTGTCTTGCTTTCATGTTGTGTTTGCCTATATTTACGCGAGCTTTTGGCTAAAAGCTTACCCCAAAATGTTGCGACAGATCAAATAAAAACAGGTTTTGCCATCTTTTCTCAACATTCGTTTTATGTTTTGGGGCATTTATCCTAGAGGTTACAACGCGTCGCGACGCGAAAATCGATTGCGTTTTTAAGGCAATTCGTCTTAAGGTTATCGGCGTAGGGCATATCGTTGTAACATCGTTGTTATAAATTATATATCGTTGCTCGTTGTGAATTGTATCGTCGTTATAAATTACCGGCGTCGTTCGCCAAATTGTGGGTTTGTGATGATCGATCGTCAGATACCACGGATGAGCTCGGATGACTTCGTCTCGAATATCTTCTTGCTTTATTTTGAAAGTTTTAATTTGTTTTAGAGTTCAAAAAACAGACTTTCCAAAATAATTGGATCGCTTTTTTATCAATTTCAAAAGTCAAGTTGATATTGGCATTACTTTTAATGATACCTGATTTGATCAAAAACTCAATAGGTAACTCTTTGTTGTAAGCATAATAAAAAAGATCAAAAGAAAAAAGTTACGCAGTTTTGAGCTAAGATGATCTTTTAAAGTTTATGACTTTTAGTATTTTCTTTATTGGAATTTAACACGCCATTTGAGTCGAATAAAAAAATACTAAAATATTAGTTTCAGTTTTTATAATAATCTATATATAAAAATATCTTAAGAAGAAGTAATGTTTAAAACTATTAATTTTTGGAAATTGTTTTGATAAAATACAATTTAAAAAACTGAAGTGGTAGCCACCCAATTTAAAACTGCAAAAATGCGCTTGTGGTTTGCTCACGTCCCTTATTTACCAGTTCACGAATAAAATCCCCACTAAAAACTCTGTTCGTCCTTAACCAGTTCTGTAAAGTCGTAAGGTAAGGAACGATTTATCCAGCGGGGCGTCCTGCGGGTAAACGATTATGGCCACATTAGCATTAAGCTAGGCTCGTCGGGCCAGCTCGTGGATACCTGCCTTTTGTTTTGTAGATTGCAGCTGAGGCTGCGTTTCACTTTTATGTGCCTGCTTGAAATTCCTCACTCGGCAGGGTTTAAAATTAACTTGATGAATTTATTTCAAATGTAAGGATTTCCAAACGGTGATGCTGAATTTTATTGAGCTGCAAGAGGAAATAGACCCATCTTTAAAAAGCATTGTACGCAATTATTTATATTTGCACGTTTTAAATTTCAATAAAAAAAAATAGTGTTATATCTAGGTATAACATTATTTAGACTGTTCTTTAGCTTGCTAAAGGCTAGTCTAGAGATAACAACAATAATGAAGAAGACCTTTCTTTCGGGAAGTAAAAAAGCTACATTTTATCTTTTGTAAACACAAATAGACACATTATCACTTGTGAGGGTTTTTTTCATTAAACACTAATTTCTCCTCCATCTAAAGGTTGTCTGAAGGTAATCGTTTATCGCTTGGCCGCTAGAATTTACCGAACTTTGTTTTTTTTACTAGAGCCTAGGGCAGTTATTCCCAATAATTGATTTGCCATGACCCGGTAAATTTCACATTGCCCTTTCGTGACCCACCTGATAATTTTAAAATCAAACTAGTTCCATTAGGTAAAATAATACTTGTTTACTTTTACAAGAAAAAATGTTTTATTATTTATTGTAACAATTTTTAGTCACTAAATTTTACTGCGAAGTAGGTATTGTGCAGTTGCTTATCTTTTACTAAAGTATCCAAGTTCGCAGATATTGACGAAAAACAAGGTGGAAATGTTGCGACCCGGTATTTTATTTTGATGGCCCGGTACCGGGTCGCGACCTGGCAAATGGGAAACACTGGCCTAGGGTTCAATCAAAAATAAAGTGTGGTAAAAAATACCTTATTGTATATCTACTTAAAAGCGTAATCTCCCAGTCAGTCATTGCAACTTAATTCTCGTCATCTATTAGGTTCTCCGGAGCTAGTTCCCGGGTTGCTAACGAGACCACAGCAAGGCATCAGTCACCCAGTTTGCTGAAGAAATAGAATACAAGGCAGTGAAGCTGGCGCACACCTATTTGATAATAACTGGAAACAATACTGAAGATTGGCTCTTTTGTTTGAAATATAAATTAACAGTTTGAGTTAGTTACGTTAGCCTGCGTGGATTTTTGTATTAATAGCATATAAATAAAACAATTCTTCTATTTAGTCCGTCAGATCATTTTTTTTTTTTTAAATTATGGACTCTGTCCCGCGTTTACAAACAACGCAGTGATTCCGCCAATGTCAAGTGTTTAGAGAGACACGTCAAAAATGGGACTGCGCGGTGTAACGAGGTATTTCTTTCTATATTGAGATCCTCATTATGTACCTTAAACAAACATGAACAGCACATTAACATGAAAGACAAAACAACGATTATGTAGAAAGGACAAAAGAAGGGGTTATAATCTAATATCATACATAATAATATAGTTACATAAATATTTTATATATTTAGAAAAATAAAGAGTTAGAATAAAGTTAAGGTTGAAAGGACGGGGAATTTCAGACGGTAAAATATCATATAAGGATGTAGGGTATTTTAGACAGCTAAAGAATATCCGTCAGATCATACCTTGTATCATCGTTTTGTCAGTCGTAAATTATTCAAAAGCAAGCTCTAATTTTTTTTTTACTATGTTTCTTTTACACTTTATTAGTACGGTTCTAAAATGATAATTTTTTATTACAAATATTGCTAGAAGTGAATAAACTTGTTACTAGTTAGCAATTGTTCAGAAGTGTAGTTTTTTCCTGACCAGTTTTGTGCTGTTAGTCCCCGTTACCATATTTCATTATAAAATTGTTCAGAGTATCCATAAAAAGTTATCTTAATCGCAAATACACCATAAAAAGTTATCTTAAATACAAAACCACCATTCATATTAATATGTTCAAGTGCAACCGATCAACATGGATAGTCACCTAATAGAAGTCAGACTGCAGAGTGTGGTTTTTGTATTGCCCCTATGTATACTTAAGAACTCGAATCAAACTACGTGCATGCAGTGATGTGCTATTTACTGTACTTTCGAAAGCACGTCAAATTACACACTTTGTACTGTCTATATGTTGCGGCATAAGAACTAACTTCAAACTGCAAATGTTCACCTTGCTGTGCATACCAATATATTAATCTTGAGTAATTTATTCAACCAGGTTGCGATTGCGCCCCAGGTTCAATAGGCCTTGATCTTAAACTTATACGTGTAGCTGCAGAAGAATCGATTAAAAACCCATCTCGGTCGCGCTGTCTCCAGCCAGACCGTATGAATATGTAGTTAAGTAAACTAGTCCACATAATTCTTACGTAGTTTCGCTCTAACATAAGTAAGATCGATTTGTTCACCGGCTGTTGCCCGTGATTTTTTATCACGATGTGTTAATGTGATGTGTGGTTAGCATACATATTTTATAAATATTATTGGAATTAATTTAGTCGGCCTTACTACAGAGTAGAACTTTTCAACTTAACGAACAAAATCATTAATAAATTAGTAAAAATAGTTGAAAGGGCGGCGCTATTATCTGGTTTAAGAAAGAGGATTTAAGATAAAAATCTACTAGAAATTAGAACAACTAATTGAACGAAAGTTAAACTTCTTGATTTTAAAGTTATTCAATCTCTTTAAAAATGTTTGCAGAAATAAATTAACCGTCTGAAACGTGCATTTTGCCTTTTTTAACCGACTTCAAATGAAGACGGAGGTTTCTCAAATTGTCTGTTCTGATTTATATTTTTAAAAGTTTTTTTTATGACACTTAACCAACATTGCAAATCCTTTCATTGGATATCGCTTCTGTGGTCAAAAGTTCTTTTTGGCGCTTTTTCCCACATTTATTCAAATACTTTTCGCTAAACATACATTGCATTAGTATTTTTACAACATAATTATTTATGTGTTCGACTGTACCTCCCAACAATGTACTGCATAATTTGTTCATGCTTGTTTGCAGACCTTCTTATTTTGTTCCCCACTGTACTAGTCACGCCTTGTATGTTTATTGGCTATCACTGACAATAATTAGCATGACTGATGCCATACCTGGCATCTTCAAGAATCTTAAAATAAATTATAGGTTCTACTAAGAACATGTTATTCTGAGCTTTTTAAAAATATTTTTAGTAAATTCTTGTCGCTTGTATTCGCAACAAGGGTTTGCTCTTATATGCATACTACTAATAAAAACTAACATTTACGTTGAGAATTTGTTGGTGTAATAAAAACTGAATATTTAGTTTTGTGTAGATGGTATTTTTGATTTTAGAATACGAGTACAATACAGAAGCATCTTTATTTAATTTATTTCGTTCTGATTTAAAACAAATGTGCAGAATATTTAAACAACTTAAAAAGTCTGAACCTAAAATAGGGTCACGACTCACTTTTCAAATCGGTCGTCTTACATTAAAACCACTTTAAAATCTAACCTGGTAACCCAGGTTAAAACCAGTCATTAAAATCAAGAGATATTTCTTGGAAACAAAGACTATTGTGCTTACAAGTTTTATGACTAAGCTATAATAAATTTAAAAAAAATCATTTGACAATAGCTCTAATATATGCGCGCGCACATCTCGCGTTGCGCCATCGCTCGTTGATATGCATGATGGTGCATCGGTCGAATGCTCGCATACTGATGCACTCGGGAGGAAGGTGGTTTCCTTGATTCTTCAAAATCGTCATGTTTATGAATATGCTTATGACCGTGTCTAGGTAACGCGATTTACAAGCATTTCATTTTGTGCAATACCCAAAGAGCGCGTGAGCAGGAGTTACTTTGCGAAATTCAAGCCGTGGATCCACGGCCATACTCTCTTCTAAATGAATACAAATTAATACTTGTATATTATAGCTTGTAGAAATGATTTTACAAGCTATGTATGGCTTATAGGACGGAAATGTATTAGAATGGCGATCACAACGTACCTGCAGCGTAGAATAGCTCCCATCAAGATGATCATACGATCTTATAGGGAGGTGATGGATCTAACGGGCCAAAAGTCGTGGAGCTCTCAGAGGATTAATTAATTAAAGAACGTGACAGTAAATGTAAATAACAACATTCCAATCAAAAATTTTTTTTTATATTACACTTCAAGATTGACCTCATCCCACCTGATTTTAGTGGTAATGAGGTCCTAGCTTAAGGGCGAAAAGAACAGCATAATAAATATGTTACTAGACTTGTCGCCCTTACCTTGAAAGCTTGACCCT